>OX596028.1:42141706-44609022 GCA_951394125.1 Epistrophe eligans | reverse complement strand
CACCATTGACAGTAACGCTGCGATTCGCATCATCTTTGAAGAAATATGGCCCAATAATGCCGCCGGCCCATAAACCGCACCAAACAGTGGCTTTTTCGGGATGCATTGGTAGCTGTTGCAATGCTTCTGGCTGATCTTCACTCCAAATGCGGCAATTTTGCTTATTTACGTACCCATTCAACCAAAAATGAGCCTCATCGCTGAACACAATTTTTCGATAAAAAAGCGGATGAACATTTCGAACCGAGCACGAATTTTGATAGTAAAATTCAATAATTTGCAAGCGTTGTTCATTTGTAAGACGATCCATGGTTAAATTGCAAACCAAACTGAAGCTGTTTGACAGCGACACAAGGTACTAAACACACGTCAGCTGTCAAAACCAGTGTTGCCAAAACCAAACCAGCTAAAAAATCACCCGTTATATATTCATTTTTTTCTTAGAAGAATAAATTATTATTTTTTTGACCTCAAAACGACTAATGTAACTAACATTATTTATAAAACAAAATTAACAAGAATTTAGTATAAGTGCAAATTTGATTTTTCAAAACCAATAACACAAGTCTTTAAAATTAAATTTTTTAAGCTTTCACTAAAATTTTTTAAAGATTTTGTATTATTATTTTGAATTTGAATATGAGCTAAATTTTTACAAAATTGATATATGTACTATGAAGGCTTATCGGAATATTGAAGTTCAAAAATAAAAACGACCGAGACTTTTTGACTGAAATTTAGCAACCATACTATAGGGATTTTAAATAGATAATATGTCCTTTCTGATGCCTTAGGCACTTTGCCGAAATTCCGAAAATCTTCATCAACTTTTGCGATTTAATCTCCTCATTAATAATTTTTATATACCCAAAGCTGTCATAACTAAATTACAGTCTGAGATAGTAGACGTAATTTAATGACAATCTGAGATAGTAGACGTCACTCTATTACAGTCTGAGCTATTAGACGTCACTAAATTACAGTCTGAGATAGAGGTCGTCACTAAATTATAGTCTGAGATAGTAGACGTCACTAAATTACAGTCTGAGATAGTAGACTATACAATCTTATTTAGCCAAACCACTAAATTACAGTCTGAGATAGTAAAAACGTCAGTAATTTACAGTCTGAGCTATTAGACGCGTCAATATATTAAAGTCTAACGTAGCAGACGTCAATCAATTACAGCCTATAATATAAGACGTTAGTTACAGTCTGATGAGATAGCAGAGCCATTGAATTGCATTCTGAGATACCAGACGTTACAAAATTACAGTTTGAAATAGCAGACGTCATTAACTTACTACTTACAAAATGGGTTTCTACTGTGGCTTCTGGACTCTTGTCATTAAAACGAAAAAATAAGAGAAAATATTAGCGAAATTTTAAAAATAAGTATTACGATACTTTTGCACATACAATTTCAAGTATACGTATACCCTCAATGTGTGTAAAGAAGTAGCTTTAACATACAAAAAAACTATACAATCTAAGGCACATCAAAATTTGAATTAGCAATTTTTCATATGTTTTGGAAATTGGTGGAATTTACCGCTATATTTTTTCTTTTCAATTCCAATTTGTTGTTATAATAATTCGCAAGTTAAAATAACAACTTTTCGTGCTTTCAGCCATTTTTCTTGAAAAATAAAAAGAAAAAACTATACTTACCAAAAAGAGAATCCTTATCCGGTGAGTGGTTCGTTTCGCCCTTCCTATTTGTTGTGGCAGTGGCTTGTGTTTAAAAATTACTTGCACCGAAGGTATAATTTAGATTTGTTTTCTTTTTTTCATGATTGCCTTTAAAACAAAAATGTTTCCCTTTTTTTTCTTTGATAAATGTATAACTTGACTAGGTGTAGGGTACCAAACAGTAAGTTGGTATCTATAGATATAACTACAAAAATGGTGTATACGTAGATACATCGTACCTGTGCTGTGACCTGCCTTTCTTTCATATCTGTATAAAATCCCCATTTCTCGGGCACATATTAGAACGTCGTCGTCGTCATCGTATAGTTGTCCGTCCAAAGCCGAACACGAATTTCCTGCGGTTGAGGAAATAATTACATGATTGAGGTTTTCTTGCATGTGGCTTGGTGTTGTTGTTGGTTGCTGTTGTTTTGTCCACTTTACTACACAACTGTTCTATGTCACTGGCGAATAACGATGGCGGCGACTTGCTGTTCAACACCACTTTTTGGTTGGACAAAGTATGTACATACATACATCTACTCAATGTTGTTTTCCTCTTAGATACACAGGTCACAGATACTATCGAAAACAAGGTAACATGGCAAAATACATTTCTTTTTGTTGGTTGTTTTTTTTGTTTTTATTTTTACTTTATTTATTTATTCAGAATGGTTATGTAGAACAACAACAGGGCTGTAACATGTTCCAGTAAGATAAGGCTCTCCATGAAATGTTTATAATTTTCATATCCAGTAGTCTAGAACACATTAAAAGATACAATTATAGTAAAATATTGAAAAACGTGAAGCCCTCTATTTCAATAGCTCCATAATTTAATGATTTTTTGGTTGTCTTGAGCTGCTGCTGCTGTCTTTTGAGCTTTTCTGGTAAAAAGACTTCATAACATCGCATTGCATTTCCTTATACCTTTGTTCCTCTTGCAGTTGGCAGTTAGTTATTGCGTTTATTTCGCTGAAAGAACAAGAGAGATGCGTTCAATAAAAGATTTGATGGTCTTTTGCAATATTAACATCCCGACACCATGCTTGTGGATGCGCTAAAATTCGTTATTCAACTTATAGCAAGTAGTTTCGCTTTATAGTTGGTAACAAATCATTGTTCTTGAACGGAATTGTGAGCAAGCTCTCATTTCATTTACGAAGATCTAAGAAATATTGATGTGCGTGAAGTTAGCACAAACTGCAGTCGGTGCTGCAAGATTAAATTTCACCAACTTTTAACTTTTCACTTGCAGTACTTTTGATGTTTCAATTTGTATGAAGAACAAAAAACGGAACGGAAAAAAATATTGAAGCTTTTTGTGGTTATTTGTTTCGCGAAAAATATTATTAATTAAAAGAAAATAATCAGAAGCAAAAAAGTGAATAATAAGCCCATGATTGTTTTTTTTTTCTCTAAAATATACAAAAAGCTGTACAGCTGCATTTTGAACACGTGATAAATAGAACTTACGTCTATTTTCACAGATATTCCACCTCCAGCTCCATTTTGTGTTGCTGCCTGAATACAAGGCAGTATGTATAAGACACTACATGATATGAATATAATGGAGCACCTGCTCAAAACTTTTTGTATGGAGTAGCTGCTTTGAGAAGTGAGCTACGTACTCCGTTTTATTTATATTACCCACTGTCTAATATCTATTCAACCGGATAAGAAAGAATAATAAATACGACTGTCAGTTTTCAGCAGACCTCCAGGTTTAGAGTAGCCACTTCAGTAAGAATGATGAGACTTTAGTCAGAGAAATAATAATATGGCCATAAAATTACAAACACTCCAGTTTGTGCTTCGGTTAGGTCAATGGTATCTTTATTTATTTTGAAAAATAACACCCTAATCGAGTGAACCGGAGTTTATGACTAATTCTTTTGTATTTGTATTTGTATTTCTATGGTTGTTGTCAATAAAAAAACCTAAAGCTGAAACTTTGATTTTTAAGTAAATGCTAGGTTTTTGGTGAAAAAAAAATAGCTTAAGCTAGAATATTGAAGTAAAAGCTCCAAAAATATCAAGATCCTGTCAACCGTGTCTAGAAAGCTTTGACTATGTCTTATTTATTATACCCGGTGTACTTGAACTATACCACACAACGTACTTCTCCTCTAGGGAATATTATACAAATTTAAACGAAATTAGTCCACCAAATCAGAGACTGACAGACAATATAATAAAAATCTTTTTTTGTACCAGCAACTAATCCTTGCCCTATAGTATACAGGTAAAAAGTTTTGGCAACAAAAAATCCTGAACCCGCTTGCTTTGCGATTCGGTCTATCAGTTCTAGCTAAAGCTTCGTAAATCGAAACATGTGAATAAACAAAATAAACCTTAAATTTCAAAGCTAAAGCTAGAATTTTCTAGCTCAAGTTGTTTAGCGTTATCATTTTTTTTATTCACATAAAACTGAAGCTAGAACTATCTATGACTAGTTAGCTTTAACTACCTCCAAAAAATGTTTTCACAAGACCCTTAAACTTGCTAGCTTAAGCTAATTTTTGCTCACCAAAAACCTAGCATTTACTTAAAAATCCAAGTTTTAGCTTTGATTTTTTTTATTCATAAGACCCAATGTCTAGACTTCATCTATTTAAGAAACAAACTAAAATTATTATTAAATTTAAAAATTTGTTTTATATCGGTAATTACCTACCTGGTCAAATATATATTTGATTTTTTTATTGTTCTTATTGTATTTATATTGGAAATTAATTAACTGTAGTCGTATTGAAAATACTGGCCCAGTTTAAAAAATTAAATAATTTCATCCCTGATTCTCCAACAAGGAAAAGATGTCGAAATCACCTGAAAGCATATCCTTCGTGTACACAAATAAATACCTATTTTCTATACTTCTATATATTCCGTGCGATGGCTTCGCAGACAACAAAGGGTATTTACAATTTTTGTATCAAAACCATTTAAAAGAAGGAAATAAAATACGAAAAGAAAAAATACCCAGAAAAAGTTGAAATTCAAATAACAACAAATAAAACGCAGTAACATTAAAAAAAAAACAAAAAAGAGGGAAAGTGGGCGGATCATTGAAAATGGCGTTTCTTCGATAATTATTTGCTATAGATACCATGGAAATGTGTATTCAAAGGTTAGGTTTAGACACACAACATGATGACAACAAGGTCCTACCCGAAACTGGGCTGATGCGCTGTCAGTCCCAAGACCATCCAAAATACTATACCTATAACCTAACTACATATATAAATAGCCTATACATTTCATTGACATTTTAAGTTAAATTGTTTAATGAAGCAAATTTTTTTTATAGATCCTCTTGGTAAAAAGCCCAAAGGAAAATTTTTATTATTTCAGTTTTTTCGAGTTTTAGTTAAGCTACTTCCTGTGGATGCAACTGAAACCTAACCTGAAATTGAACAAAAATTCCCTCTTTTCAACTTTTATGTTAAAATATCTTGAAAATCGAAACTCATATTGAGCGACCTATCTTCTCATCATGAAGTGAAGTGATACCTGAACGACCAATCGAATTGTTAATGGTATCGTTATATTTAATTCCTTTACTTAAAACAAACAAATTTCTTTTATTTTAAATCTGAGTAATTCAAGGTTGCTTGTATTTTTGTTGGGCTTTGGCGTAAGAGGGTTGTCATAAGTCATAAGGCTTATAACCATGAATGTCAAAACCGATAAATTATTTTTTTTTTTAAATATTTATTAATAAATAAATGTTGAAAGCAAACAATTACATTTATAAATTCACACATTATATAGAAAAAGGAGTACCAACTAACAATAAGGACTCGAGTCATTATATCTTTCTCCGTTACCATCAATATCCATCCACCCAACATAGACATACACCGAGTAGAGAGGCAAACAACGTTAACGTATACCAATAGGTATCTCTTTGGAACGAATGTTGTGGGTCGTCTCCAGTCTACGCATAGCTTAAGTGATTAATGATCCAAACATGTGTGTTATAATCCAAAGGAGTGGTTGGATGTTGATGCCCATGCCCCATGCCATCAGTCTGCCTTTAAAAACCCAAAACGTTTAAACATCATATTAACCAAAAATTAACGATAAACCACGCAAGGTGATACAGTCTCATACACGCACATGTTTTTCTTTTCCTATGCATATAAATACATATATCTTCTTACTTCTATACGTCCCCAAAATTGTGTTATCAAGATTTTTTGCAAAAGGACTTCTTTCTTCTTCAACTTTTGTTGTGATGTGTTGTGGACTTCGGGCGGGAATCCTTGCTGATGTTTAGAAATTGCCAAAAGAAAATTTGTGTGTTCATATCTTCGTCAGTTTGTGTTTGATGAAGACGAAACCCGTACTCACGAGGACGAAACGAAAATGTGATAAATGATTCCTCTGTTAAGATATCTTTACAAATTTTTTGGTTAGAAAAATATATAAAATAAAGGACAACAAAATCCCCGAACAAGTTTTGACGCACGCAACGACACTTTAAGGCTAAAATAAAATAAAAATAAAAACGAAATTTAAACAAGTTTATTTGAAGGAGTACCTCCGTAATAGTGTTTTTGTGTTTGGGTTTATATTTTTTTTTGTATTATTTGTAGGTAGGTATACCTTTGTTATTATTTTGTGGTCCCTCTATTATTTGCCACAATAATACTACCAAGCCGGCAGCATACATACCTTCTTTTCGTTGGGATATATAACCGACTTGTGTTATCCCCCAAGGCTATATTTTTTTTTGTTTTATTTTGGGGCGTGTCGGTGGCGGCTGGGCGGTGCGGCATGGCTGTTCAAGTCCAACATTTGACTGACCCGTCTCCATTGGAATCATTGAACGAAAGAATGAACAAGAAGAAAAATTACAAAGAAATTATTTATGATTCTTATGCTGAACCATCATGCCACCATCATGGGGGAATCGAAAACAGCACACACACACACACCGCCCAACAAAATATAGTTCGTACCCAAGGTGCTTGCTTGGACCTATAATGCAGATAAGTATATTAAGGTGGTCCTTATTTAAAAAAAATATTTTTTATGATCCCAGAGTCTCAAAGGGTTCGACATAAATAAAAACAAAATATTTGTAAAGTGTTTCATTCTTGACATACAGCCTTAATTTTAAATTGTTTGCATAATTATTTCATTGAAAAATTTCAAAAAAATTTAATATTTGATGGATATTTTTTGATATTTTTTTATTATTTTTTAAATACATTTTAAAATTGTCCAGGTTGATTTATATAAAGCCGGATCCAATCCACACTTATCTCGTGTGGTGTGATCTGTCGAAATCAATCTTTTACCGATTTCCCCATACCACGCTTTGTCGGAGACATATTTTTCAGTGGGAAGATAGAGAATAAATAAACAAAAAATGAAAGTTTGCAAGACAAAATTCTGAGTATTGTGCATAGTAGGCGACACAACACACCACACGAGATGGGTGTGGCTCCGGCTTAAGATGCTTCAAAACGATAGAGCTTGTAAGCTCGAGAAATAAGAAAAAAAAAAACGGTGGTTTATTTTTCCCCACCCCATGTAGGCGGGGATTTCAATTTACTTAAAATAAAAAAAAAATAATAAAAACAATAGCAACAACATATACAACACTGTTGTAAATTTTTACAAAGGAGATGATTTATTTTGAAAAATTTGGGTTAAAGAAAAGTTTTTGAAAAATTAATTTTCAATTTTTCAAAAACTATTGATATAAATAATTTAATTTAAATTAAGGATTTAAAAACAGATTTCTGGCTTTCAAAACCGGTATAGTACTTTATTTTAAGTGCTGCCGTTGTTTTTTAATATTTTTTTTCATTTTAAGTAATTTTTTTATAAAATTGCCCCTACCTTCTAAACGGGCCCCCCTCCCTCCAATAGTAAAATATGTTTGTTTTTGGCTCCTCTACAAAAAACAATTATCAATTTTTGGCGCCATATACATAGTTATCGTACTCTCCCCTGAAAATTTAATTTCTTATTTGAAAATTTCGTAAATAATTTTTTTCTTTTTTTAAAATTTGATTTTTTGCCAAAAATCTAGAAAATATCCATCCAAGATTTTGGTAAGCAATATTTTTTATTTAAACTGAAAGATTTTCCGTATTTTTGTATTTTTGTTTGATATTCGATTGATTTTGACTGAAATCAATAAAGCCAAGACATTCAAAATGAAGGAAAAATGATTCCACGGCAGAAACCGTTAATAACAGTTTTTTTGTAATTTTTCTTTAACAAAATATTTAATTTACCATTATTTTTGGAGCTAAACCAAAATCTTTTTTTTACTACGAGTTTGTTGCATTATTTGAGATGTTTTGGAAGTTTGTGAAGTGTACCATTTTTTTAGAAATATTTTAAAAGTTTTGAATGTTGTTTCATCAACTAGTGCTACCACCAAAAATTTCAAAAAAAATTCATCGATCCATTTTCAATATATGTTTATGAATTTATTGATGTTTAAAAAAAAATTGATTTACATAATTTTTTTTAATTTTAAGTATATGAAATATTATATAGATCTTAAAAGCCTCTTGAATAAAAACATTGATTGAAATTTGTTAGGTTGTTAACGAGAAAGTCGAAAATTAAAAAAAATACTGTTATATACTGGAGGAACCGTTAATAATAGTTATTGGTAAATTATTTTTTGACCAGAAAGCTCACCGCCTGCAAAATGGCATAAGGCCAAAAAATTTAAATTTGAACTGTGGACTCGATTATGATTAAAATTAAACCCTTTACATTTCTGTAACATCGGCACATTGATACCTTCTTCTCAATTACGCGCTTAAAGACTTTCGATGTACACTGTTTAATGCAATAATGACACTTTCCCAAAAAAGGCGGATGCCGCCCACTTTTGAGTCCCGGAAAAAAAGTTATAAGTAAGTAATGCTTTTCACATCAAAATGGCAAATCCGTGTCAGGATAGCATTATTTATAGGAACAGAAATCCAAATTGAAAAAAGGCAGATTTTAAATCGCTTGTTAAGGGCTGTAGGTCGAGGTACAGATAAACATACAGACCATCAGATAGATTTTATGTGGCACCCACTTTTTTCTTTCTTTCTGTCTGTTTGTTCGTTTAGCTACAGCCTGGGTCGATTTTCTTTAAACTGTGGTCTAGCGTTTTTTTGGGCGTTCCCCCGGCACGTTTTTTTTCCTTTTTTGTAGGTCCAAAAATAACGGTATCAGATATTTGTCACTGCCAGTTTTTTAGCTATCACTAAAATCAAATCACGTTCGCTTGCGCTCGAAAAACTCGCTACCAATCAGAAACGCATCGCGTTCCGCCATCTCGGGTCTCAACCACGCTTCGCGGTGATTCGTTGCGTGGTTTTTTTAGTACCTATTACCTGAGGTAAATATTTTCAAATTTAAAATTATAAATAAAAAAATTTCCTAGCGGCAAAAATAATTTCAATCATACAAAAAAATGTAAATTACAGAAAATTGTCATAATGCCCTACATAAAATGTCCTAAAGCCAAATTTTAACAAACAAGAAAACTTGTGAACGTTATAACATTTTTAGATTTAGAATGACATTGAAATAAATGTTGGTTGATATAGCATTCTATTGGGGCTTTGTGAAGCTTTCTTCTCGAGTTTTTTTCAGTTTTGGTCCTTCTGACGTTTTTTTGATAAGGGTGTTATGTTAATTTAAATCGTCATAATTTCCAAAGCAAATATCATAACGCACAAGATGTACATATGTCATAATGCCCAAATTCAAGAACATAAAAATCTTTTGAGCAATATTACAACATTCGTTTAGGGTTTTATAAAATTTGAAAATTAATTTGGGTGTAAAAGAAATTCGTTTCGGGCCTTATGACACTTTTCGGTTGAATTTTTTGGCTTTAGATCGGTTTTTGGGCGTTTTGACATTTTTAAATTTGGTCATTATGGTTTTGGGCTTTAAGACCTAACGCTAAATTTGTAAATGACATTTTATACTTTCCAAAATAACTTTACTAAGCTCTGTCAGATACCTAAGTTTAATAATAAAATATGCATCTGTATTTTAATTTTATAAATAGTCAACAAATGCTGTGTTTTTATCCTATAAACATAATAAAGGTTGACTATCTTAAAAAAAAAATTATCTTTTAAAACATTTGATTGACTAACACCATGTTCTTGCAATATTTTTCGCCGCCTCATACCTATATAACAATAATAAGCATCTCCTTTACTTTCTTAAATTTCAATAAAACCCCTTATGCTCAACATAAGCATCAGCATCAGCATCTTGATGTTAAAATGACAAAAGTTGAACAACATGTAAACCTTCCACAAAATCCTTGGACATAAATCATGTAAATCACTTGAACATGCAGGCAAACAAGAGTATAAAGTCTAAAGATTGTGCGAAGTCACATTAAACAAATCACTATACCAAATGTTTCACCCTGTGTTCTCGTATACATACCCCTCCCCCCAGCCTCCCCATCATATATATGCATGTTTCACTTCACCTCGATGTCATGTATCTGCAGAATGTGTATAATTTTAACATTTTAACAAAATTTATAGCACTTAAAGTGAATGTTCTATTCACCTTCGATTTTACGAATATTTTCGCTCCCCATATAAATGTAGAATGGGTCGTTTTCTTTTTTTTTTGCAAGTATTTTCGCACAAACATTCAAAGGATCTTACCTTCTTACCTATATTTATATGGAAAGAAAAAAAGTTCGGGTGCAAATGCTTCAAGTTTTCTCGCAAGAGAATAGGACAGGAGTATATAGGAGTATCGTTTCAACAATTCATTCCTTAAATTATAGACATAGATGAATACAAAAAAAAATATGATACAAAGTATCTGTATATCTCGAACCAGCTGTTTCTTCAATAAGAGAGTGTTGCTCATAGTCTGATGTGATGGTGCCTGGTGGTATAGAGGCTTGAGGGTTAATATATCGAATGACGAGGCGTTATAAATAGATTGGCAGCATCTTTCACTTATTTGCAAAGTTTTTCGATATTCCGTGAATATACTTTCTATATTTTTCTAATAATTGCAATTCATGGATGCGAATCAATATTAAGAGGCGGAAAGCAATCATATTCAATTTTATTGTGAAAAAATTTATATTGAAAAACTTACTTAAAGTGTAAGTTATATCTTTTCATCTATGAAATGATGAGCTGAATTAGTTTGTATTTGTTTTTTTTGTTCATAAACAAAATTACAAAATATTTCTAGAATGGTAAGTGAAATCATTTAAGTTCAAAACTATGCAAACTTGTTGTAAATTTCTCGAAAGTTTATTAACAAGTAAATTATTAAAATACAAAATAGTTTTAATAGTAAAAAAAAGTGCGCACAGATCTTTGAAATACCTAAATAATTTAGGAATATAGAACTTTGAAAAAAAGAATTATGGATACATAGAATTTTGAATACATTGGCAGAAACAACGCAATATTTTTTATTTGAAAATATATCGTCGCCTTTTAAGAAAACCGGCATAAAAAAAAACACGATTTTGAATTAATGATGCCAATCAACTAAAAACAAAATTCTCTATATTTCCCGCTAGATGAACTTTAAATTTTGATCGAATTGTCCCATTACTCCTATTCATGCTTTGTTTCTGATGAATACAGGCATAATTTAGTAGCTGCCAATTGTTCGAGGTTAACGGATGTGCAAAAGTGGCATAATATTCGTGTTGTGTCGTTGATTTATAGTTAAATTTTGGTAAAAAAAAGAATTAACTTGTGTTCTGCTGGTCTTCTTAATAAAGTAAGACAGTTTTATAATTTATTTTATGTTTTAAAACAAAATCTTCCACTTTTCATAACAAATTTAAAAACACTTGGTTTTGCAATGACCACTTTTGTAACTTATGCCGTTTTTCTTTATAATAATTTTGACTTATCATAATTAAATTACTTCTAAGCCATTTAAACTTTAACAGTATGTAGTAGGTATTTATTAGATTTTTGTCTACTTAGACACTGTCTGACTATTTTCAAATTGGTGGAAATATGCTTTATTTAATAAAATTAAATATCACATTATTCACGGTTAAGACAATCTACTCTTGTGTCCAAATCAGGCAGCTATAATACAACAATAAACAAGGTAGGTAATAAGCCTTTAAGGTTTCTCAAAAAAAATTCTTATTTTTTTACAACTGTTTTATAAATGTTATTTTCTATTTTTTTTTTATAAAAATGCATTAAAATGAAGTTCCTACTAACAAAACGATTTTTATTTCTTGATTCTAATCTTTTCTCTTGATTCTTTTCCTTTTGCCAACGCAGTGAAGAACTAACTCCAAAATAAAAAAAAAGCTAATGTGAATATCATTATTTTTTTCCGGAAAAATTACATAATTTGGAGAGTGTCTGTGAAATCTTTCAGTTTTGCACCTTCTTCATTATACATTTTTTAATTTATTTTGTTGAATGTATTAAAAAAAAAGAAAATTCTAAATATTAAAAAATAGTATTATGAAAAATCGTAAAACTTAAAACTCATTTTCTGAAGAATCACGTTTTTTGAGCTATGTCGGTTTTCTTATAAAGAGCGACGATATGTGCCAACAAAAATTCTTTCCTATATTTCTATTCCTTCAAACAAATAATTGAAATTTGAAAAATATCTGGCCCTTAGAAAATCCTCCAAATCCATCTGCCTAATTTCACCTTTCAAACACAAAAAAAATTAAATCGGATTTCATTTTTTGTTTTACCCAATTTAACCCTGTATAAAACAGATGAATTTAAAATCCTAAATGGTTCCTCAGTACTATTTTGATTTTGGTAGCAAAACTATTAAGTTTAGCTGGGAAATTTCATATACAACGGAGACTTCTGAGATTTCAGTATGTATATAGCCTGTGTTATTTTAACGTCCGAAAGATGGCGTTGTTTTTTAAAAAGTATTAGGTATGTAGAGCTATAGATAGATAAATTCTTTTCATCATCAATACGTTTTACAAAGTTTTTTTTTTCTTAAGAATAAGGGCTTGGGAATCCTGCCGTATGCCTGCAGGTATGTACATAGGTATATAAAAACAAGTTTGTACTCGATTGTAGCGTGATGTGTCTAGAATTTCAATGAAACCATTCGGAAAGTTAAGATTTTTATAAAACAAACACTAAAAGTTATATTTATTAAAAATATAAGATTTAAAATAAAAAAATAAAAATGAAGAAGATATTATTTTAATTGAATTATTTAAGCCTGCAAAATTAATCATTATTTCTTATATAAATTATAAAAAAATACATATGTTATGGATTAAAAAAAAAATACTTTTTTTTATGAAAATTCGATATTCATTTCAAAATGGTTTGATGATTTTGTCGAAATTTATTTTTTTTTTCCGGATGCTTAATGATTGAATGAATAAAATAATGTGGCATATCAAAATTTCGTCTCATATTTTAAAATATATAACTAGCTGGCCCGCCCGGCTTCGCACGGAATATTTCTTCAATTTTGAAATTTTAAAAAGTGAAAATAAATGTATAAATGCTTTTTTAAGCAACAATTTTGAGGTTTATGTATATTTATTTTTATTTCAATAAATAGCTTAAACATCTTACAGATGCATATTTACTTTTTTTTTGGCACGCTCCATGAATTTGAATACACAAACGTATAGCAGTCTAAGAGCGTAATGTCATCTGTTGGCGATCCCATTTTCGTGAGACACAAATTAGTTGATTTTCAATTCCGTTTGGAGTTTGTCATTCTTGAGAATCAATGGCGCAACATTTTAAATGATTAAATATGATTTCAAAGTATTTCTAGAATGGTGCTAGGTTAAAAACAGGATTTTCAAAATTTTAAACGAGTTGGAATTGTACTATCTATATCCTTTAAACATTTTATTAAAGTTAAAATAACCAAATACAAATTTTAACTTTTGTAAATATCATACTTAATCCAATTGTCACTTATTTGGCAATTAGAAATGTGGTATGCTTTGCTTGATTACTGTCACTATTTTAGACGTTTTCAGATGAAGTTTATTAAGGAAATAGTTTTGGTATGATACCAGTTAAAAAATTCTTAAAATTATAAGAACATTTTAGTAAAGCTTTAAAGTTAGTAAATAAATTGTGAAGAAGTATCATACTATTTGCTTAATATCAGACAGTTTAAAAATTTCCGCCAATATAATATTCTCCTTCTCACTCAAAATGGAATTTTCCAAATATCACCACAACTCCTGAATTTATGCCATTTTTCATACATATTGATTCAGCCGAGTTATGCTCCAGAAAATAAAAATAAAATAAAAAAACAGATGCATCGCTATAAAGTCAAAACAATTTCAGAAGTTGTTTAATAAATTCTTTCCGTTGATTTTTAACAATTTTTCGGTTTGAAAAAAACTGAAAGATGTATTAAGTGTGGTTTTTCACGGTACTAGATACTTATTTAAAACATCTGTACTTCATCTAAATCGAATAACAATTTTGGAAGGTGGAGGTTATGAATTTTGTCTCCTAAATTAAAATTCTGAAAAAAACTATAGCCTATACCCGTGGAAGAATTCTGAATTCTCGCAATTACATAAAAATAAAAAAAGACACAAATTATTTAAAATTAATAAATAATTGGAATTAATAAATTGCCAATATATTACCAATTGGAAAGTGGAAGTGTTCATTTTAGGGTTCATTTTTATTTGGAATAATATTTAACAAAAAATTCAGTTTTTAAACAAATTATTAATAATTTTGAATTAAATTATAATTTGACAAATCAGCAGGTAATTCTGCTTCGTTTAACACCTCAATTTGTCAAAATCGTACTCCCGGAGAAGGGATCCAGATCATAGAAATAATATACATATGGATATGATGATTTTGATAATATTTTTGGACCAGGAAAGAAAGGAAATTTATAATGAGATGATAAGTAGGTGCGTAGGTGGGTAAACTAATCTATGTATGTATAAGAATAGTGACTTGACTATACGCTCAATAATGTATAATTTAGAGAGAAGTCGCAAAAAGGAAAAAAAACAATCAGGTGGTCGTTATATTCTAAACTCTTTGAAAGGATTAGTAATTGAAGTTTATATATATTGATTATTTACTAGCCGAAACTGCAGATAATAAAACCTAACTAAGACCCTTTTGTAAAGCAAAACCAAAGTCTAGGCCCTAGGCTAGGCTCCACTTACAAAAACCAAAATTATTTTCTTTCCAAAAACAACATAAAAATGCACACAAAAAGTACTTGAAGTATAACTTTCATTATTATAGAGAACCAAAAAATGAACAACAACAAAAAATTATTCGAAAAAGAGAAACCTTTCGCATCGTCAACGGTTTGAGGGTGCAAAATATAAATATGCAAATGTCCTAATCAAATTCACATTCTGGAGTAACTTGTTATCCAATCTAAAAAATATAAAAAAAAAAAAAATTAAATAAAAAAAATACATGGTAAACTTTTCTCTTCCGACGAACGAGATGGCGAGACGCACGGAGGTAAGCGAGGGATACTCTGGAGTTGAGGATATATACAGTGTTTCTCCACCCTCTCAGCATCGCACAGTGAACAGACTGCAGATATATTTTTTCCTTCGTGTTCTTTCGTTTTTTGTGTGTCACTAAATCCGCCCACATTTTTTTTCTAATTTATTCCCAGTATAACCAGGAACACAGATACTTCATCTGTTCCTTGTGAATTCACGCAACCTCGACAGTCGCACGCACATCAGGATGTACCTACCTACTATACGAACGATTTTCATCAACAAACCAAACACCCCCTCCCTCCCAACCCACTCAACATCCTGATTCACTCTTTTTTAAATAGAATTGAATGTATCTATACATATACAGGAATCTATCTATCTTTTCATCCTGTGGGATGAAGGTGGATATTTTAATCAGAACGAGATATTAAAAACTTAAATCTGCATGTCGAAAGCGATTAAGCAAAGTTCGGGAACTTATTATACGTATAGAAGAGCTGAAGAGCGACATTCTGTTGGATTCGATTTCAACAGATTCAGACTGATCTTACCTTGCGCACAAACTGAAAGGACTCAGCTTACTTGAAAGGATATATATGTACATTTTTAGGTATCTACTTACACAAATACACCTTTTGGTTTTAATTTAAATTATATATCTTTGTTTTCAACGAGGTGGGTGCTTTTTATATAAGGGGGTTGGGTTGACTATAACTATGTTTGGTTATATGTTTCACCGCAGAAAGGACAAGTGGCTGGTTTTCGTCGAGGGTTTTTGGTTTTAACTGCTGCTGTGAAACATACAATAAGGCGCTTTATAGAATGTGTGTATATTCAATGCCCGACCGCTACTTCAATTGGAGTGATTAATGGTTTTTTAAATGGTTTCAATTAAGTTGATTAAAAAAAAATAACAAATTTAGAATAATTTCCCCTACCTACATACGAAATAATTAAAAAAATTGTAAGATATGTATGTTCCGACATAATAATATTTTAAGAGAAATATATATAAGTGTTATTAAACTCGTATAATGCATGTATGTATTTATTAAGGGTTTTTCAAGGGAAAGGTCCAAAAGCTACCTATATAAAATCACAAATTCGAATTGTTTTTAATGTTTTTGGATTTTTAATTTTTAGCAGTAAACATTTGATTAGATCTTACATGATTAAAGCTTATTTAGAAAATTTTATAGCACAATTTTTTTAAGCGTATCTATTGAAAAAAAAAAATTTAAATAAAATTCAAATTACATAAATTATATGTATGTTGGTTTATACCTTGAACAACCTGGGGACAACCTATCTAACTTTATGCCAACTACTACCGGTGTTCCTCAGGGGTGCATACTTGGTCCTTTACTTTTTCCTATTTACGTCAACGAACTTTCATCAATACAAGCAAATTCAAGCGATTCGACTTTCGAAACCTATCTGCGCCAATGGAGTTTGCAGTCGGACATTACAACGGATAATTCATAATGACTTAAACTTGTTTCCGTTTAAAGTCCAAATAACAAGAAAGTTAAAAGTTTACCTGTTCGCCCGGAATTTTTCCAAAAAATTATTGAAATGGCCGAAGAAGACAACAACTTGATAAAGTGCTTGTTTATGTCTCATGAGGCTAATTTTCAACTAACCGCAAAATGGAGTTCTTTTAATCCAGAAATGCATGAGACAGAACTGCACCCAGAGCGAGTCACTGTAAGTTTCATCAAGGTGCATTGTCGGGCCATATTTCTTTGAAGAAAATGTTGTAACAGTAGCTGTCACTGTTCCGTTATTTTAAGATGTTTTCTTTACACAAAACTGCGCCTTTCATCAGGATTTGGTTCCAGCAAGGTGGATCAACTGCACACAAAGCCTGACCGGTTATATGCCAGAGCTTCAACGAAAATTCCGAAACAAATTAATATCCAAAAAATCTACTTTCCGCTGGCGGCTAGCCCACAAGGTTGCCTGACCTGACTGCACCACTTTTTTTTATGGGGTTTACAAAACTAAATCAAAGTATTTGACTGAATTGAAGCAGTTTAATCAAAATTGTTAGGGGCATTTTCGAAAAAAGTGTAAAAAGAGAAAGCATTATACAACAGATAAAGCTGTTCTCTATAGTTGAAAAATTCGAATCTCTTCTCTAGGGAATCAAATTTAAGTGCTCTGTACCAAATTTCAGGTATTTAGGTACCTCTGTTTATGTTGTATCTCGATGTATCCACAACTTAACGCACAGACTAACAGACCTATAAAGATATTTTTGGATTATTTTTCATCCCCAATTTACAAATGGAAATTCTCTCAATTTGATTGACAGTTCAACATCCTTGATGGATTCCATATAACCAACCCACTTGTATGTATGTATATCCTTAAGGATACAACCCCTGAATAAATCTTAAAAATTATATCATGGCGGACTGTACACCATGAATTGAAACAAAATATGGTGATGCAAAAGAAAATCTCACAACTATACGTTACCACTTTACGTGTATATACTGTTATTTACATATATACTTCACTACTGTATATTTTCCTCCCACCCAAAAGCTTTTCAAAATTTATGATTGAGGGCTTTGTCCTGTATTGATTGAAGATTTAGACTTTTAATTGAAAATCATTGTAGAATTTAAGATTTTTCGTTTTGTACGAATAGGAATTTTCTATTTAACTGGAGTGAAGCGAGCCCGAGAGTATTTTTTTATTAATAGGTATGTACCTATCTCTGTATGAAAAGTTTTCGGTCAAATATGTAAATTAAAAATGGTGATGAAATAATAAACTTAATTAAAGTAGCTATTTCAATGTTTGTATTTAAAAATTTTTTTTTATATTTTTATTAACTTGGCTTTATCAAATGGTACGATGCTAAAAAGTTAGAATAGACATTTGGTGATCTTAACTTTAGTAAAATAATTAAAAGATAGTACAGTAAAACCTGTTTAAGATAAACCGCAAAATGTCACAGTATTTCTTTCACTAAAGCGGGTTTTTCACTTAACCGAGCCACGCTTAAGCAAAAAAAAAAAAATTCGCTTTAGCAGAGTCCGGATATAGAAACAACAATTCACTTAAGCGGATAAGTTAAGCTAGAAAAAATTGCATTTATCTTTTGGAGTTACCATAGGAGAAATTTAAATAAAATAGGTAATAGATAGATTAAATAAAATGGTTGTGACATTTGTCATTTATGGTAAAAATGGTTTAGGTGAAAAATAAAAAAAGAAGAGAAAGCGCTCAGCAAATCTTTTGTTCTGTTCAATTCTATTTTTTTTTCACCTAACAGAGTTTTTTGCATTTAAAATTTAACTGAAAATATGTTTCAGGTAAGCGGGTTTTTCACTTAAGCGAGTTTTGATTAAGCGGAGTGGTTTATAATTAATTATTCAAAAAATGCTCGGGCATTTCAGATAAGCGGGTTTTTCTCTTAAGAGGGTTTTACTGTAGGTACTATGCTAACTCGTTTAAAATTTTAAAAATCCTGTTTTTTAAGACAGAAACATCATCAAAAATACAGAAAAAGAGTAAAACGGTGTTTTTGCGTTTCTCAAAAAACTAGAAGACATTTAAGCACCTTCAGTCATATTTATTAGATTTTTGTCTAAATATTTTCAAATTGGTGGAAATATGCTTTATTTAATAAAAATAAATATCACAATATTCACGGTTAAAGGCAATCTACTATTGTGTCCAAGTTAGGCAGCTTTAAGACAACAATGAACAAGGTTTTTGAACACATTTTCCAAAGTTGGGCAGTTGTCTAAAGTTTATAAATAAGACCACTTGTTCTTAATATTTGGCTTAAAATTGATAAGAGCATTAAATATTATTAACAAAAATTCTACTTAATAACGTAATATTGGGGAAAGAAATATAGCTAGTTGGAAGAAAATTGTTTTTTTTTTTTTTTTTTTTTTTTTTTTTTTTAATTTTGAGATTGAAAATTAATTTTTCCAAAACTATTCACTAAAACAATTTAATTCAAAAAGTTAATTGATTGATATATTTCTGGCTGCTTTAAAAAAATGATTAACATAACATTGTAAGTGTTGCCGTTGATTTTAAATATAATTTGTTTTTTAATTCAAGTCGATTTTTTAGAAAATTGCTCCTTCCGCCCAAACGGGGGAATATGTGGTAGGGGTATGGGGTAGGCATGCGATTCTTCTCTTCAGGTTATAATTGTTAGTTGTTTCTTTGCTTCACTTTTTAGGTTTCTTGTTTTAATATACAAACAACACATTTTTTAGTCTTTTTTCCAAAATGAAGTTTGAAAATTAGGCCAGAATTTAGTTTTTTTTCTGGCTTTATTTCCATTTTACTTTCTGGCTCTTTTTCCATAGGTATCTGGCACGATTTCCAAATTTCTTGGTTATTTTCCAAAAAAAAAATCAGGCTTTTTTCCAATTTTGAGCCAGAAAAAAATTCTGTCAGTTTTTCCAGAAAGAATTCTGGCGTAATTTCCGGAAGCCTAGGTATGTACTAAAAGAAATCTACATATGTTGATGCGAAGCTAGGTTGGGGTCAGATAGAAAAGTAATTATAACAAAAATTACCTAATTAATAATAATCTGCGCAAATTTTAAAACATTATTCCAAACTTAAACTTAACAGAAAATTGAAATTTGTTTTTCGTTATTTTTCACCTAGGAACAGATGTTTTCGTTTTCAATAAATTAAGAGCAGTAAATTCGCGTGAATAAATATAAATTCGGATCAAATTTGGTTTTATAAAATTAAAATTCATTGCTTTAAGAATACCGCGAATAAAAGTTTTGTTTATACAGCCCTGAACCATAAAAAAATATTGTTTTCGAACAGCGGAATGAATATTTTTCGAAATACGTATAGTGTTACGCTCTTAGGGAAAATGTCATAAGGCCATATTAAGTTATGGCCTTGAGTCGCAAAAAAATATGGCAATGACGCTTCATCAAAGCGACAAAAGGTTATGTTGCTCACTTTGCAAAAGCGTCATAAGACTATATTTTGAAATATGGTCTTATGACGCATGGCCTTATGTCACTGATGCACCAAAATGGGTAGTATACTGATCAATCGTTGTTTTAGATTTTAAATTTCCGTTTTTTTTTTCCAAATCAAGATTTGTATTTTCGAAGCTTTAACATTCTAGTTATTATTGTTAATATAGACCCATTTCATGCAATATTTGTAAATCAATGTTGGTTTTCAGAAATAACAATATAGTACCTATGCACTTCGATGAACAGTGAAATGAACAAACAAAAAAAACACATAAATTACACTGTGATAAGGAAAAAAAATTTAATATAAATTTAACTACAAAATAATTAAGTTTAATAATTTAAGTACCTAAAATAAAGATTAAAAAGAAGTTACCTTCAGCTTGTCAATATGGCTTTTGGCAGCAGGGTAACAGTGATTTGATTTGCTATAAATATGGCTCTCACCACCACGATCATGAATGCCGATATCAAATAAAGAGCAATAGGAAAAACTGTGATTAAAATGATTCGGAGTGATGTATATAACTTTACTGCACGTCATATGAACATGACTTGTACTATTTCTGTATTTTATTTGTAAATCCCATCATGAAAATGACTAGTTAACATGCAAAGTAAAATCCTATATCCTTTCAACCTGCTTCCATCATCAGAACTGCAAAATCAACTGCATCGTGCATGTTGAAATTAAATCACTCAAGGCAGAGTAGATTATATTTAAGAAAATTGTGCTCCTATCAAGTTCTTGAAATTACCCGGATTTTCCTTTGAAATCTCTCTTTTGAGTCTTGAATCCAAGTCCTATATCACTTGCATGCATGGAAATGGCATTACAATTTAATACCTCCATCTTTCAATGCGTGTGTGTAAGTGTGTAATAATTATAATAATAATTTTTGATTAATCCAATACTCCGCCGCCATGATGGAATTGACTTTCTTGTAGGTACCTACCTACCTATGACCGTTCGTGCAATAAATAGGAGTTGATTTTTTTTTTTTTTGTGTGTACCTAACTTTATTTCCGTTTGCCACATGGATTTGCAGTTGTTTTTCCACTGAAGGTAATTTTCTTAATCCAATCTTTCTGATGAGAAATTCGCATTTTCTAGTTGCATTTTCTACCTGCTTTTTCTTCTTTTTTTTTGTTGTTGTTAGAAATTCTTTAGAAAGTTCGCCTTAATAAGTTTAGATTTTTTCTGTGAAAAAAATTGAAAATAAAAAAAAACTTCACGATTGAATGTTGAGCAGAGAAAAAGACGTCGTCGTCGACGACGACCGGGACGATGAAAATGATGATTACGATAAAAAAAAAATAAAATAAAATTGAAGACAAAAAAGAAATAACAAGAAAATGAAGAATTTAAGAAGAAGAAATGTATACATTCCGGAAGTGACTTTCGGTTTTTCTGCAATTAATTTATTCTACCGTTGTTGGCGACCGACGCGGACGCGAACGCGGCGACGTTGGGATATCAAAACGCAAAACCGTATATACAACCACATTTTTCATTTCCCGAGCTATGCGGCATTTTTCTAGACCTTTTACTTATGTACATATTTTTTTCTCTCCATTTTTCGTCTTTCTTTAACTTCGTGTTACTTTATACTTAATTCATTTCGTGGTAAATGGAAATGAGGCGTTTATTTTGCTTTATTGCATTAAAGATAAAAATTCTTCATGGTGGTATGAGATTTTTTTTTATTCCAAGAGGTGGTGGTAAGGTGTAAGGGCAGGGGGAATGATTTTGCATTTATCCCACAGGAAAATCTGGTTTTATCCCCGAGATGTAATCGACCAGAAGTGTGTTTTTTTTTTGTTTTATAAGAATTGGTATTGGTTTTTATATCTTGAATTTGTTTTTGTGTAAAACAAGATGACGAGGTAGGTACATATTTTTATTCTGCCGTACCTTGTTGTATTTGTTGCGCTTATGCTTTGCAAATTTTATATATATTCCAGGAAATGCCTTTTTTTTATTTTTAAAATTTAGGTAAAGAATCAAGAATTATAATTTTAAAAACAAAATATAAACCTCTGAGGCGATTTGCTTGAAATTTTGAATTGAGGATTTTTAACTGATACCCTAGATGTGAATGTCTTCAAGAATTTCTTAAGTTAACTGTAGGTATTTCTATGAATTTGAACTTTTAATACTCGTTTGTGTATAGGTACATTACAGAAAACAGAGACTATTTAATTATTTGTTTTGAACTTTTTATTTAAAAATTACAAAGTCTCTGAATTTAAGCTTTGACTCTTATAGACAACTAGATACCTTACTAGTTGCTGATCAAATACGAAGCACCATAAGTAATTGGGACGACTGGAGTTTCGGAATACGTCACGTTAGCAATTGGTTTGAAAACGGATCGATCCAAATAAGTTCCTGATCCTGGATATGCAATTGGAATAGAATTAACGATCAATGGTGCAGGGTTATAAGCTAGAGGAGCACCAATTGGCGGAGAATTGACGATCAATGATGCAGAATTATAAGCCAGAGGAGCAGCAATTGGAGCAGAATTGACGATCAACGGCGGTGCAGCATTAAAAGCTAGAGGAGCAGAGATTGGAGCAGAATGTACTACTAAAGGTGCAGTATAATCAAGAGGAGCTGAGTTGACAAGTCCTTGGGAGTAATAGACCAGAGGTGCTGCAGGTTGGATAATTGGTAAGGCAGTATAATTCAAAGGTGCCGAACTCTTAATAACCAAAGGAGCTGGCGCTGGAACAACTGACTGAGCAGCAATTGATGCTTGAATATCGGCAGCAACATCAGCAATTGGCTTACGATCAACAACAGCTTGGAATCCATTCTCGGAATTGGCAGTGTAAGTAACTGTCCTCTTGTAACCATCAGCGTCATTTAAAGAGTATTCTCCTTTCACATTATCTCCATTGCGAGTCTCAGTTTGTGTCTTCGAATCGCCAGAAATACTGTCATGGACTCCATAGGAATAGGTATATTGCGGCAAAGGATCCTGCTGATGCACTTGGACAAGGCTCAAGGGTGCCAGATGTTGATTGGCTGAGATCAGAGTCAATGGTGCTACGTATGCACTAGCAATACCAATGAAGGCCAAAGCAACGATCAACTGAAAAAGAAACAAAATTACTTTAACTGTCTTTAAAAAAACCTTTCAACTTGCCTTAAATGCCATTTTTCGAACTTACTGATTCTTTGCAAGATAGTTAGTTAAGGTAGTCTTCAAATCAAAGGCGATGGTGAACTGTGTTTCTTAAGGTTATGGATTGTACTTTATATAATGATTTTTTCAATTCTTATCACATAACATTCTATAACAAGTTTGTATGTGATTTGGTTTAGCTATGCAATTTAATGAAATTTAAACCTGATGTTATTAGCCGGCGGCGGCGCGGGAGTCTAATGGGAGAATTTTTGAAATTTTAAATTTTATTAACAACACTATCTTTTGTATTGAATTTCATAAACAAACTTGTTATATCAAAAGATAAACCAAACAAGTCATAGAAAAACACATACCTAGCTGCTGCCCAGATACGAATTAAAAAATCATTATAAAATACAATCGATATGCCTTAAGAGACACAGTTCACCACCAGCTTTGATTTGAAGAGTACCCAACCTACCTATCTTGCAAAGAATCACTAAGTTCAAAAAATGGCATTTAAGGCAAGTTGAAAGGCTTTTTTAAGACAGCAAAAGTAATTTTGTTTCATTTTCAGTTGATTGTTGCTTTGGCCTTCATTGGTATTGCTAGTGCTTACGTAGCACCATTGACTTTGATCTCAGCCAATCAACACCTGACACCCTTGAGCGTTGTCCAAGTACAGCAACAGAATCCTTTGCCGCAATACACCTATTCCTATGGAGTCCATGACAGTATTTCTGGGGATTCGAAGACACAAACGGAGACTCGCAATGGAGATAATGTGAAGGGGCAGTACTCTTTCAATGAGGCTGATGGTTACAAGAGGACAGTTACTTACACTGCTGATTCTGAGAATGGATTCCAAGCTGTTGTTGATCGTAAGCCAATTGCCGATGTTGCTGCCGACATTCAAGCATCAATTGCTGCTCAGTCAGTTGTTCCAGCGCCAGCTCCTTTGGTTATCAAGAGTTTGACACCTTTGAATAATACTGCCTTACCAATTATCCAACCTGCAGCACCTCTGGTCTATTACTCTCAAGGACTTGTCAACTCAGCTCCTCTGGGTTATACTGCACCTTTAGTAGTACATTCTGCTCCAATTGCTGCTCCCCTGGCTTATGATTCTGCGCCGTTGATCGTCAATTCTGCTCCAATTGCTGCTCCTCTGGCTTACAATGCTGCACCATTGATCGTTAATTCTGTTCCTATTGCATATCCTGGATCAGGAACTTATTTGTCTCAATCCGTTTTGAAACCGATTGCTAACGTTACGTATTCTGCAGCTCCAGTCCATTCAATTACTTATGGTACTCCATATTTGATCAGCAACTAGAAGACTTTGTTATTCTTAAATAAAAATTTCAAATATAAATATCTGTTTTCTTTAGAGCCTTTTTCACTGATAACATTTTAACGTACTAAAGAGATTTTTTCTAGAAAAGTAGTTTCTAACAATAAGAGTGTTTTTTAGCATTTCTCTAAAACTTTTTGAACATCAGACTTCGAGATTGAAATGTTTTCTTTTTTTAAATCGTAGAGTCGGTAACATAATCGTTAGTAACATAATCGTTAGTTTAATTTAAATGTTTATTTAAAACCTACCATTTAGTGGAGCATGGCCAAAAAATTGCTCAAAACCGAACATGACACTCTCAAATTCTTAAAAAATTGTCTAAAACTACTCTTAGCTTCAGTTATAAATTTTTATATGTTTGGACACACTATACTATTCTATGGCTACTTCAATAAACAATGTTCTAGTGAAATAGACAGATGCATTCCTCCCCTAAAACAATTCCACCGCTGCTTGAAATGCCCATTAGTTTACCCTTGAGCCTAAATTTGGATATACTGTTAAATACAGAGATCCTTTCTTTAGCCTCACTACATGAATGTGGAATGCTTAACCCAGTTCAATTTTTCCAACCCATTTTAGTGTTCAGACATTCAAAATCAATGTGCATCGGTATCTCCTTTTTAAATCCTATCCCATTTCCCTAAACGCTCGTACTGTGTTTAAACATTTTAAGAGTATTCATATTCCCTTTAGTGCGCGCAGAATATAAAAAAAAAAAAATTAGTACAGTGGCAGGTATAATGGCTTAATAAGGTTTAAGAAAAAAATATTCAAAATTTAATTTTTTTTCTTTAGCGTCGATGGGGTTTTTTATGAACTTTAATTTTTAGCATAAATATATACATATGTATATATTTTTATAAATATACACGGCTTATAAATACGCCTCACAGACCATGATGTATAATTTTATATAATTTCTTCGTTTTATTTTCAATATTCAACCCAGCTATTAGGATTTCCCGATAAAGAAAATTCCTCTTCTCAGAAAGCATTCATTACAAAACAACATTATCAAAATTATACCGGGTAAACACTAAATTTTTTTAGGTTAAACATAATTTCAGTTCAAATCACTTGAGGGTCATGTAGGAGCAACAATAAACACTGCAAGAATAAAGGAGCAACTGCTTATACGTATATATGATCATTAATCAACATTTTTTATGCTTCCTTATAATACCTTTATATAAACCATTCGCAACTCAGGCTCGGACGTCGAAGGTTAAACATGAGCGTATACAAAACCGTATTTAACTCGAAACAATTTAACCGACAGATGATGTTTTTACTGTGATGACAGTTCGTCCAAATGTCAAACACTCATGAGTAATGAATTTCAAGCAGGTGAAGTATTATATATAGTGAACTTAAGCCCCTTATATGCGCTGGTGTGGATAAAATGGAACAAAAGTAGACATCTCATAGCAGCTCCCCCTTTACTTTATATATAAATAAAGGCAGTTTTGCATTTTATAGACAGTTTTTTTCCAAGACCACGCATTTAAATCCTTAAAAAAAAAAACTAGAAGAAAACTATATTATGATCCTTCCACAGCTGTGACATTGAATGACTCTTCAAGAATTTAAATCATTTGAATTTGATAGTAAAATCCAAAGCAAAATCTGTTTAAGCCTCGAACGGATTTTCGTGGCATCAGTGTCCTTAAAGAAAAAAAAAAAAAAAAAAAATAAATCCATACACAAATGTTGCATGGAAATGCAGAATAAAGAATGAAAATGTTAATATTACAAAGGTATCTGTGTAATGTGTATAGATATATAAGCAGCTATATTTTTTTTTATCCTATAGAGACAAAAATATTTGGATCACTATAAGAGTAGAATGTGATGTGTGCTGCTGCTGCTGCTGCTTCGTTCGTTCGCGTCATCCGGAATTGACTTTTTCCCCCTGATTCGAATGATTAATGATGCGCCGCATCGAATATAATAGAGGTCCTTGGAAGTTTCACTCCTTGCATGTTGGAATGTTTGGATTTATTTTATTTTTTTTATATTTTTTTGTCTGCGTTCACTTTGATGAACCGATTTAAGGCGGTTACACATTTTGTATTTGATTTTCTTGAATTATTATTATTGGCATCTTCTATCTACCTACGCGTGTGTGGAGATTTTCATTTTTCGTTTTGTTAAATTTTTTTTGTATTTAACATTTTTTTTTTTATTTTTAAGCTTTTTATTAAGTTTTGGAAATAGAACGTTTGAGTTTGAAATTGTGTGAAACCAAGTGTACAGATAAAATGTAGAACCGGGAAGGACAAATTTGGTAACAAATATATGTAGGTACTCTACGTCTACTATCTATACTAACAAAATTCCTATATACACATACATTTATGACGTATTGAACATTTTAGTTCGTGAACTAGATTACTTGAGAGAGATAAAAAAAAAACGCAAGAAAATAAAAATACGAATTTGGTTTCAGATTAATGTTTAGAAAACCTTTAATATAATAAATATAATATAATAATAAAAATAATGGTGCGAAAGCTTGGAAGCCTAACTGCGATTGTGTTTTCACACAAAAACTACTTTCAAGTTTCGAATCTCTTTATTCAATTCTTATTGGTTGATGCCTTTCTCTCAAAAAACTTTCTAACCAATAAATGATTACGGCTTTCAATAGCGCAGATAACTTCAAAAGGCTTTTAAAGAATTCAAAACATCATCCTACTATCTGAACACAATGCAGTATATATAATTGTAACTTGTAGCATTTCCCAATTTAAAAGATATGAGCACAGTAAACGCTACAAACAAATTTAAGCTGTATAGCAGTAGCGAGAAATACATGGAGTGCTAGAAGTTAAGCTTACTTCAACTTATACAGTAACAGCTACATTGCATTGTGATCAGCCAGTTATATATGTATGACTGAACGCCAGTATTACCTATGGGACTCTTAAGAGTCATATTAACTCCTTTTAAAAAATGCGCCGTTTTTTTAAACCCAACATATTAAATAAATATATATTAAATAAATATAATTTAGAAATGAACGTGTTCAGCCCTTTTCTTATAACATTTTGAACACACTGGAAGGTACTTGCCTTCTATTTCTTTTATTATTTGACTGTGTTTTTCTCTTTGTATCTCCATACAACTGGATTAACTTGACGAAATATTATCAGTATTCCTGTCAAAAAAGCTGGCAAAAATTCTATTTATTCTTTTGTCAGTTTTGTGAAATAAAATGACCTAATATCTTTAAATCATGTTCATATAATGTATCGACAACAAAAACAATTGATGCGTTTATAAAGAATGCATATTTTTTTAAATAAGTTGCCCCTATATAATATGTACCTACATATAAAATATAGAATAGTAAAACTCTTCCGAGTAAATATAGTCGATTCTCCATGGGATATCAAAATTTCCATAAAATAGCAAAATTAGTTGGAGTTTTAGAAAAAATCGAGTTAGAGGAATTATCTAGTATTATTTTTTGTTTAAAGGCATTTATTGAATTGAATAAACCAGATTATTAAATTAATAAAGAGTAGCTTCTTATCAAAATATTGTTTTAACAAATTTACTTACAAAGATGATAATTTTTGGTTGATTTGGTTATAAAAAAATATAGCCGCATTGTTATCGCCCATTTAAAAAACTATTTCAATTTAAAAGGTAGTGTTGAATCCCATCTGGTGCATGGTCTGTCATTTGAATTGCAGATTGCGATATTCTATTTGCGTTTTCAGTATCATTCTTTTTCGGGATTTCAATGTAAATTTTTTCTCCACAAAAGAAAAACATAGAGGGATAAATATGCTAATTGTCTTATTTATAAACGTTGTCTAACTTTAGACAACTGTCCAAGTTTGGAAAATGTGTTCAAAATCCTTGTTTATTGTTGTCTTATAGCAGCCTAACTTTAAACACAAGAGTATAGATTGTCTTAACCGTGAATAATGTGATATTTATTTTTATTAAATAAAGCATATTTCCACCAATTTGAAAATAGTTAAACAGTGTTTAAGTCGACAAAAATCTAATAAATACGACTGTAGGAATCTAAAGAATGTATTCGAGTTAGTTATAATTTCTAAGTAAAATTGAGGGGAATGCCAAAACTTGGAGAAAGAAATTCGAGTAAGAAGGGAATTCGACTTAAAAGAAATTCGACTTAGAGAAATTCTACTGTAGTTCAATTTTATATGTGCGTCGAAGATGAATGATGTCTACATGCATATAAGAATTACTCTCAATTAAAAAATGATCAAAATCAATTTTACGGTTTTCAATAAAAGTGAAAATCAAGAAAAAAATCTAAATATAGGAGATGCCAACGATTTAGGGTCTTCATCTGCTGTTTAGCTATTTTTTTTAGAAAAAGAATATTTTTATATGTTATAAAAAAATTGAGTTTAAAGTCCTAAAAAAATAAAAAAAAAATCTTGTCGTGGGAACATCCGAAAATCGCTATGTACCAAGTTAAAACGAAATGGACTTATCCTTTTAGACTGTATAGCTAAACAAAACAGACAGACAGACATAAAGACAGATTGTTCATATACACATTCCATTAAATTTGTATTTTTGGGTTCGAAATTAGTTTTTTCTTATTTCTTCTTATTTCTTCTTATACCTATCATCGTAATGTCAAGTTTGATCAAAATTTCGAGGTCAAGTTTTTTTTACAAATCCATAGCTTACATATACCTCGCCAGTTCAAAAATTGCAAAAATCGAGATGAGCAAAAGGCCGGACTGGATGCTATGTATTTCTATTTTCCCAGTTCCATGCATGTCGAAAAATAAATAGAAATAGATACAATTTTAAAAATTAACTTTTTTTTTACACCTCCTTCATCGCACCAAAAATAATAATTTAAATAGTCCTTAAAAGCACTCGGTAACCTATGATGTACCTATTTTAACATTCCATGCATCTGAACATATAATTTATTACATGCGTTTGTATAGCAAAGGTCTTTATTATCGAATTAAATGTAAAATAATTCGTTTTGAGAACCTTAAAAAAAACACAAACCTCATCCATATATATTTACATACAAAACATTAAAATAAAATAATGAACCTTAGAAAAAGGACACCACTTTAGAAAAACCCAAGATAATTTATTTGCAACCGAAATGCTTCAGATAAGAGTGTAAATTTTGCAGCAAATGCAAAAAGCACATAACTCGTAAAAGGACTTTTCCATAAACGAAGAACATAACTGCGAACCCACCATTATAGTAACCATTTCTACCTATTCCTGTCCTCCACGAACTTACTGTAGATATATAGATCAAGACGATAGCTGTATAGGTATCCCACTATGCTCTTTAGCCGACCATTTGACCAGAAATATGTAGAAATGCTTGTTAACAGCCTTTTTGGAGGGAAAAGGTCATCTCCTTATACATTAAGGACATGCGGTGTGCGAAAATTGCTGGACAGTGTCAAAACAGTGTCACCACACCACACCACGGGCCACGCCACACCTTGTACCACAACATAAGAAATGACCTCAATTTATCTTTCGACAAGATATTAGATGATGCTTTTTCACAAGAAAATTTCGTCCTTTTACCTTTGTCACTTTTATTATACCTACGACGACGACGAGTATTTATTCGTTAAAAATTTATAAATGTGGCGAAAGTGTTTAAGGAAAGTGGTTGATGGCCATGAAGGGAGTTTTGGTTCTCTCTAACTATATACCCCCAACAAATTGGGGTTTCTATTCTTGTGTTTGTGGTTGGAAATTTATATCTATTCTAAAAGAATCTTTCATCATTTTGTCTGTTCCTCAAAATGAGCAAGGATTAACTGCTTTTTTGTTGTCAGAAGCAAAAAGCGAACCATCATCAGGAAGAAAGAAATCACCCCTTTTATACCCAATTCATCTTTTGCTTATATGTATGTATATACGCAGTCTTTATAGGCATTATATGTGTATTTATCTACATTAAGGAAGTGCGTTAAAATTAAAGGGGTATATAAGTAATGGTAATCTTTTCAATTTGTGTGGTTAATTTTAACCCTTTTGTTTCTTATATTGTTTGAATGATTGGTATGTATGATGGCGAGAAGCAAAAGGATTAGCAAGGGATAAGACCTCAAGTATATGATGATATTCTGTATGTGTATAATGCGTGAAGGTTATAGAGCTCCTTTTTTCAATACATTAAAAAAGTATTGAAAAAGAGTTCTAATACTGTTTGAAATTAAATTTTTCTGAAAAAAATGTGTTTCATCATTTTATTGACAACCCAAAGACTATAGTGGTTTCAATTCAAAAATCAACTCCAAAAATATTTCCCCTCCTTTCAAAGGAGAAACTGTCATTTCGTGTGGTTCAAAAGACTTCTCGACAAGGAAAAGTTATAAGATCTCCTTGTGAATCAAGAAGACGACTGTTGTTATTATTTTAAAGATTTCATATAACCTTATAGGCTAAATGAATAAATCAGAATATGAATGAAAGAAAGAAATAAGATGCACGACTGCTCTTATGTGCTATCACAATGTGGTTTTATAGTCTGAATAGTTTAGATCTATTCATCTGATTTTAAAAGAAATAAGTTAGTTTTAGGAGCCTATATTTTATGCGATCTGCCAAAAACGTAGAAAGGAGTATTATGTGAGTATAAAACTATGAACAATTAAGCACCGTGTTACACATATGCATGAAACTTAAGCCGGAACCACACCTATCTCGTGTGACTGTGCACAATAATCAGAATTTTGTCTTGCAAATTTTCAGTTTTTTTTCGCTATTTACATATTCTCTTCCTCGAACACTCCCTTATCTTTCCCACTAAAAAATATGTCTCCGACACAACGTGGTATCGGTATGGCTCTAAGTACATTGAAGCGACAGCGACTCCACAACACACCACACGAGATAAGTGTGGATCCGGCTTTACACGTTAGACTGTAAAATTGTTAAAAAATCAATTAAATTAGAAATAAATCGATGTTTTGTACACCATCCGATTTCTTACACATAAAATTACAAAAAAAAATTTAAAATCGTTGGAGCGGTTTTTTAAAAACAATAATTTTTTATATATAAAATTTTGAAAGCATTATTAAGTTCAAAAATTAGTCACCATGTTTTAGTATTTAATATTGCGGAGTTAAAAAATTAATTTAAAAAACAATCATCTAACCATTTTGAAAATATCGAATATTGATATGCAATTATTTAAACTTATAAAAAGCTCTTGTGTACAAAAATTCATTAAAATAGGTTTAACATATATGTATGTAATAAGATAGTCGAAAACTAAAAAAATGGTTCTATGAGAGATACCATTTTTAATGGATAAATATTTTTTTTTTCAGTAGGAGCCTATTTTGGGAAAAATGATATTTTCCATACCGGTTTTTAAACATTTGTATGGAAGGTACCGTTAATTTAAATTTAGAATCAGTTAGATAATGATTAAAAACCGCTAAATGTCAAGTTTAATAAAAATAGACCAATTCGTTTTCGAATTATTAAGTTCTCAAAAAAAAAATTTAAACATTTTTTTTTTAAATCCAAGAAAAAAAAATTGAAAATTTTGGTATACTTTAAAACTTTTTAAAAGATTTTCTATAAAAAAAATCGTCAAAATCAATTATACCGTTTTTGAGAAAATCGAAAATCTAAAAAATGGCTCTATGGGAGGTACCATTTACAACAATTTTTCTGATTTTTTTTTTTGTAAAAAAAAATATTAATGATTATTTTTTTTTAAGTTGTGGGCACGTTATTATTATTTTTTATACAAAGATCAGTTTTTGGGATAGTTGGTCTATAATGATGCAAACATTTTTAAATCACAGAATTATAAAAAATGTTTGAAAATATCGTAGTCGAAAAAAGAGCTTTTGTCAAAGTAGAATAATTTTTAAGATCACAAATATATGATTTTTATTTTTGTGTTTTGTTAAGTTTCGAGTAAAAAAACAAAGGAAAGTATAATTTTAAAAAAATATTGTTTTTTTTATTTTGTTCTTTATTCAAATAAAAATATCTAAAACGTTATTAAATTTTTTTTTTTAATAATTATTTAATTTAATGTTTTTTTAATCACTGTATCAGGAAGACTTAATCGACTTGAAATTGGTATTGTGACCTTATAATATTTTTCCTATAAAATGTCCATGGAATTATATTTTGGAGGATCGAAATCAAGACGTCATCGTTATTTTTGTCAAATTGTAACATTAAACATTATTAAAATATTAACAAATTTTTACAATACCTACATATTATGTATTGATCACTTACATATATACAATTGATATTTCAAACTGGTCACGATTATACAAATAATCACTTTACTGTACAAAGGTTTAAAAAAATAAAAATATGTAATTAAACAAATACCTTAAATAAAAAAAATTCTTTCACATAATGCAATAATGTTACAAGTATGCAAAGGTCTCATTATAAACTTACTTCCAGTTGCATTCTTGTCTTGGCCCTTGGCAATTTTTTTTTTGTTATAATTGCCATTTCTTGAAAATAAAAAGCTGTAACATTAATTTGTTGTTTTATGTCAAGATACGAAAACTTGTATCACTGGTCTATGAATTTTGTCTTAACACACAGACACACTGATAGAATCGAAAATTTAAAATCATAATAAATACCACTTTATGCTCCATTATAAAAATATTCACCTTCCAGCTTTCATCTGAGGAGTAACTTTCATAGAAATAATTTTCTTGTTTGTTTTTGAAAATGGCATTTAAGGTTGGTCAAACAGTTTTGTTCAAAATAAATTTAATAATAAAAAAAATGAATTCCTTTCAGTTGGTTGTTTCTTTAGCCTTCATTGGTATTGCTAGTGCATACGTAGCACCATTGACTCTGATCTCAGCCAATCAACATCTGGCACCTTTGAGCCTTGTCCAAGTGCATCAGCAGGATCCTTTGCCGCAATACACCTATTCCTATGGAGTCCATGACAGTATTTCTGGCGATTCGAAGACACAAACTGAGACTCGCAATGGAGATAATGTGAAAGGAGAATACTCTTTTAATGACGCTGATGGTTACAAGAGGACAGTTACTTACACTGCTGATTCTGAGAATGGATTCCAAGCTGTTGTTGATCGTAAGCCAATTGCTGATGTTGCTGCCGATATTCAAGCATCAATTGCTGCTCAGTCAGTTGTTCCAGCGCCAGCTCCTTTGGTTATTAAGAGTTCGGCACCTTTGAATTATACTGCCTTACCAATTGTCCAACCTGCAGCACCTTTGGTGTATTACACACAAGGACTTGTCAACTCAGCTCTGGGTTACAGTGCACCATTGGTAGTCCATTCTGCTCCAAATGCTGCAACTTTGGCTTATAATGCTGCACCATTGATAGTCAATTCATCACCAATCATAAGCAGCCTGGGGCCAGCTTCAATTATAAACCACTCAGTTATTGAACCAAGCTTCAACTTGACCAATTTCTCAAGCCCATTAGTTCTGCCCCTGACTCATTCTGGTCCATACTACTATGTCAATAGTTCACCAGTTGCTTGAGAAGAATATTTTTTTCTAATAAAAAATGTTTCATTTTGAAACTCCTGCATCTACCAAAGTTTTTTGTTTATTTGAAAAATTTTTCTTCGAATCAATGAAACTTTTTTTAGTTTTTGATTTTAATAGGAAAAACAATATGTACAACCATTTATATGGCACGTCATGTCGGTATGTATAACATAAAATTGATCTTAGACAATGCCAGAAGAATTTTTGTTTTCTATCTCTGCATGAAATGCATGAATTTCATTACATTAAAATTTCTTATAACGAAATCCCACAATATCAAAATTTCGCAGTATAGAAATCTCGTAATTTTAAAATCGTATACAAGCAAAACAAAACTTCCCCTCGATTCTCGAAGACCACGGAACCGCAAATGCTGAAAAGTTCTCGCTAAAAATGTTATTATATGTATTATAAATTACTTTTCAATTTGAATTTAGATTACATAATATACTTACATACAGATACGATAATTTCGTACCTTAACCTAGATAAATATTGTATCACAACGTCATGATATCAGAAATTTCGATATTTCAAAATTTTAATATTAATTTATAATATTACGATATTTCTATATGCAAGATTTTGTTACAACAAGATTCCTTGGGTTCGAGAAGAAGATAGGCTATTCAATTCACCTATCCCAAAAATTATAAGATAAGTTGTTGCATTAGCTGTTTTGTCACAAGAGATTACAAAAATACAAACTTATCGGAAAAGCTTTGGATTGATCCCCAAAGCGACCATTAAGTCAAGGTAGAAATCAATCAATTGTTCCCAAGCTAATGAAGCTTGGTATTCCGAAGTTGTGGGCTATTCCTGAGTATTCGTTAAATGGAACGATTCTAAGTGCTAACTTGATTGATCCAGATTAAACTTTAAATCAGGATGTAAATAAATTAAATTTAAATTAATCTACGCCCCAGATTTAAGTTTTAGCCTAGATTAATCCAGTGAAGAATATATATTATGGCGGTATCATTTAGCAAATATCTCATTATGACAATTTTTTTATAAGAAATTAAATTATATTTATTTTTATTGGTTTCATTTTTATAGAATTAATTCACCAAAAAATAAAATGCACGACTGCGTCGCACGAACTTGCTGTTATGTGCGACCACACTGTTGTTTTATAGTATCTATTCATTGAACTTACTTATTAAGACTGAAAAATTGTTAAAAAATCAATATAATTAGAAATAAATTGATTAAACAACTTCTGAAACTGTTCTGACACCAACGCAATGTACATTACACAATATGATTTCTTACAGAAATCTCAATTTATGAGAAAAACATCGTTAAAGCGGTTTTTTAAAAAAATATTTTTTTTTATATAAAAGTTTGAAAAGATTTGTAAGAAAAAAATTGGTACGTCATTTTTAATGAAGTTAAAAAATTAATTTTGAAAAAAAAATTACCCATCCATTTTCGAAATATCGAATTTTCAAAAATTTATGTTGAATTTTTTTTTTTAAATCCAAAATTTGGTTTTTTGAAAATTTTGATATGCAATATTATTTGATCATTTTATTTTATCAGAAGCTCATGTGTAATAAATTTCATTAAATGGTTCTATGAAAGATACCATTTTTAGATGATAGATAAAATTTTCTTTTCAATAATATGATAGATCGTAGTGATGTTAGCTCACATAAAAATTTTAATCAAAATCAAAATTGAGTCGTTTTTGAGAAAAAATGAGATTTTCCATACCGGTTTTATAACATTTGTATGGGAGGTACCGTTATGTTTAGCTATAAGAATAATTTGTATTTAGAATCTGCTAGATAATATTAAAAAAACTGCTGAATGCTAAGTTTAATAAAAATCAACCAAGTCGTTTTCGAATTATTAAGTTCTCAAAACTTGTTCAAATTCAGTTGAACCATTTTTGAGTAAATCTAAAATCTAAAAAATGGTTCCATAGTGGCCTCTTTGTAAGAAAAATTACTGGATTTTTTTTTAAAAAAAAAAGCTCTTGGCACGTTTTTGAGAAAAATAAAATTGTTAAAAAAAATTGTACGGCAGGAACCGTTATTGTTGTTCTTTAATAATAAAAAAAATGAAAAAAACGTGTGGGGAGAATACCCAAAAAACGCTAGGTACCAAGTTTAAAGAAAATCGATCCACCCGTTTAGGCTACAGCCGAAAGGACAGACAGACAGACAGACAGAATTGCCAAACCCACTTTTTTCGACTTCGGTATCATCAAAATGTCAACTTTGATCAAAATCTCGAGTTCGATTTTTGTTTTACGAATCCATAACTTGCCATATAGCACCTACCTTTACATCACAAGTAAAAAATTTCATTAAGATAAGGGTTTAGAGAGTTTTTACACGAAAAAATGTAAAATATAAGAAAACTTTAAAAATCTCTTATTATAAAATTTCACATGCACCGAGATCTGGAAAAAATATTGTCCATTAGTCTATTAATTCGAATTTTGTGCGCCTTCAAATCCATTTGGAATGGTTCCAATATTTTTATTACGATCGGAGAAACCATTAGTTTTCTTTTTTAAAACTAATAAAGTTCAAGGAAAAACTAATAAAAACCTACAACTTATCTCGAAAATTTCATAAAAAAAAAACTAAGTAGTTTTTGGTTATCGTTATTTAGCAAATGAAACCAATATTCATAGTCCTTTACTATATGTTTTCTTTTCTCGTCGCAAACATAATTTTACAGTGAGACCGTAGAACACTTTAATTCAAAGCTTTTATTCTAATGACGTAATAACATCGAATTCTGCTTCTTTTTTTTTCTTAGACTTATTATTTCAACTTAGGAATTTTCTGAAAAAGCTATTTATAAGAAAACTGCAACTCGGTTTTCATGTAAACCGTATTTCTAATGAATGGATCAACCGGTTTTGAACCCAATTGTTTCAAAACAGACATACATACAGTTTCAAAATTAAACATTTTTTTATTAGAAAAAAATATTCTTTTCAAGCAACTGGTGAACTATTGACATAGTAGTACGGGCCAGAATGAGTCAGTGGAAGAACTAATGGCCTTGAGAAACTTGTCGAGTTGAAGCTTGGTTCGAAAACTGAGTGGTTTATAATTGTAGCTGGTCCAGCACTGCTGATGATTGGTGATGAATTGACTATCAATGGTGCAGCATTATAAGCCAAAGGAGCAGCAATTGCAGCAGAATGGACTACCAGCGGAGCACTGTAACCCAGAGCTGAGTTGACAAGTCCTTGTGTGTAATACACCAAAGGAGCTGCGGGTTGGGCAATTGGTAAGGCAGTATTATTCAAAGGAGTCAAATTTTTGATAACCAAAGGAGCTGCAGCTGGAACAGCTGACTGAGCAGCAATTGATGCTTGAATGTCGGCAGCAACATCGGCAATTGGCTTACGATCAACAACAGCTTGGAATCCATTCTCGGAATTGGCAGTGTAAGTAACTGTCCTCTTGTAACCATCAGCGTCATTTAAAGAGTATTCTCCTTTCACATTATCTCCATTGCGAGTCTCAGTTTGTGTCTTCGAATCGCCAGAAATACTGTCATGGACTCCATAGGAATAGGTATATTGCGGCAAAGGATCCTGCTGATGCACTTGGACAAGGCTCAAGGGTGCCAGATGTTGATTGGCTGAGATAAGAGTCAATGGTGCTACGTATGCACTAGCAATACCAATGAAGGCTAAAGCAACAACCAACTGAAAAGGAAACAAATTAAATTAACTCTTATTGTATTAAAAAGCTTATAAACTTGCCTTAAATGCCATTTTTCGAGCTTGGTGATTTTTTTTTATTGATGGGTAGGTAGGTACTCTTCAAATCGAAGCTGATGATTTACTGTGTCTCTAAATGTTATGCGGATTGCATTTTATAATGATTTTTCATTTCTTATCTAAAGCACAATATGCCATCATGGTCTTCTGTGACGAGTTTTTTTCTTGCTTTATATAACAAGTTTGTATGCTTTTCGCTTTTCAATTTCATGAAATTCAAAGCTGATACATATTATTAGCCAGAGGCCTAATGGGAATTTATATTTTAAAAGCTAAATGATAATTCTTATTTAACAACTATTTTTTATTTATTTGTTTGTTTATTGTTCAAAAGTTGTACAATTTATTCTTAGTTCGCTTGCATTGGCCTTCTTATATTAAAATTTTCTAGAATCAAGTTCTAGCATCCGAAACAAGATAAATGTTTGTACCTACATCCAATCAAGATTTGTGTGCCTTCCTGTTCTGACGCACAAATTGACAACCCCTACAGAAATAACCAATCATATTTGAAGAATAAATCTTATATTTTCTTGAACGTTTAAAGTTCCGAATCTATAACAGAAGTAGATACACTGAATTCAAAACAGGAACTCGCTCGAATCCTCTGCCTCAAATATTTATATCTGCTGGATCCTTCACCAAAGTCAGAGATAAGTGATTCCAATATTCCGACAGCGAGTAGTTGATTGGATTTTGTACATATTGAAGTGTACCTATATACTCTGAACATATCTACATTTCTATCAAAGTTTCCTTTAGCCAAAGAGAATGCCCCTTTTCTGTTGGAGGAAATTATCTTTGCTTCCAGTTTCCTTTTTTCGCTGCGGTCCAAACTCTGATATGGGGAACATTTTGTAACATCTTCCCCTTATATACAATTTCATTGGTAGAACTCCCCCAAAATCGAAGCAGTAGCAGATAGAGTTCTACACCATCACCAACACGCCACCGTTATTGACTCTGTCATCGACATTTGGTACGCAAAGATAATATATCATAAAATGTTGCTACTGCAGTAAGCTGGGGCTGTCGTCAAGTTGCTTCTGCCATGCGATTGCAACACTTTACCTATGCTGAATTCCTCGTCACAGGAGTGTAAAATTTATGAATATCCACTGCAGGTAAATCATATATCTGAGGCCCAGGTAGCCGGGTGTGACTAGAAGATATGCCTTGGCATACGACATATCCGTTCGTTCGTTTGTTCGTATAGATGTATCCTTGCAAAACTACTCTACCGACTTGGGGTTATATATAAGAGAGCTTATCTCATAGCTGATTCACTTCAGTGCCCGAAATATGGAGTTACAATTCCAGGAATATACCCCAAGAACATCAGAAACAGACGACAACAAGGACAGAGAAAGGGTTTTCCTGTTTTGTGTGATGGCACATGATAACACAGTATGTATGTATTATGTAGCATCAGTATCCTTTTTAAATGAGACATCCCGAAAATGTCTGAATGGATGACACCCTTTCGACTCATGCAGCGGGGTTGTGGAAAGGAATATATAGAATATTCAAAGAATAAATAGAGAGATATCTAGGTGTGGATAGAATTCCCAAAAGATTGTGTTTTGTAAATTTATCTTCTGTTAGGTTTACCGAAAGCATTATGTGAAAACATGAAATTGTTTTACTTTAACACTCAGCCAGCAGCTATAGCCTAGCGCGTCAAAGTGTGACAGTGTCGAGATGGGTGATTGATTGATTAGAATTTCGTTAATTACTTTATTCTTAAATTAAGAAAAAAAAAAAAAACATCTATCTTAAGGTTTTTGGAGGATTTTTTGTTTGTTTGTCAACTTGAAAATATGTATCTATATTATGTTTTCGTTGATCAAAATAATGAGAAAGTTTGTTCTGGTAAAAACTTCATAGATTGGTGGGGGGGTGTACCTACTAAGTAGGTACACTTACTTTAAAGTTATCAAATCTTACGAATCAGGCTAAAAACGGTTAAGTAAATTTAATAAAGAAAGTAAGTTACGAATGTACGGTGGCACAACCATTTATAGGCATTTAGTCAATAGAATCCAAATACTTAAAAATTCCATATGATTTTACACTTCTTCTTTTTGCAGTTCGCAATGTCTTTTACCACTGAAATTAACAAGAGGAAGTGAATGAAATGGCTAAATGTAAATGGTCTTTTATTCTCGTCCAGTGGCGGATACCAATCAAATCAAGAGTATAGAGAATTCAAGATCGCGCCGTGGCGTTAATCCTACTCAGGTGATTCGGTGACAAAAAAGCATTATTTAGCGGAGTTCAGTTGTTCACTCTGCTTAAGAAGTTAATCTAAATTTTTCATAGAAACTGTTAGGGACATTAGTTACAGTAGGGCGATCTGTTTAGGAATTATTATTAACGCTTATCATGATTATTATTAAATTATTTTCATTATTTAGTTATAAGGGTTTTCGATAAGAATTTCCGCCCGTTTTTTTCCTCTGAGGCCGAGCTCCTCTTCAAGTAGTTCATTAGACAAGGTTCTCCTCCAAAGTTCCGGCCGTTTGTTTCCCTAGATTGCTAAAGACAAGAGTTTCCATCGAGATTCTCGACCGTTTGGTTGTTGAGGACATTTTATATGAAATACCGTGTTAGTTATTTAGGTTGACAAGCATTGTATTATGTGAACTACTGTGTTATCTTATAGTAAGAAAATAAATATTGTAAAAAAAAGAAGAAAAATAAATTATATAAAATACTGTGTTAGAAACAAATAAGATGAAATAAATGAAAATTATAAAAGGAATTTAAAAGGAAACAATTAAAACCAATATTTTATTTCGAGGTACAAGACCCTTCAATCACAAGTTTTGTGCTACTTTGTTGGTAGTTTTTTTATAAATCCCCCTGCAGCCAACCTATTTTTTTATATTTATATTTTGTAAGTGTTGCCATTGTTTTCTAATATTAAATTTCTATTTTACATATTTTTTTTAATTTGCCCCTCCCACCTAAAGGAATGGACATATAAAGTCGCCCAATATCTTAAAATCATCTTCATATAATGTACCAATGAAATGAATGAATGAAAAAAATTTGATTCTTTTATCACAAAATGAACAAATTTTTAACTAAGCCGCCATTATATAGAAAAGTAAAACCCTTAACTCTTCCGATTGGTTTATTTCAAAAACGGTTATTTTTATGAAAAAAATTATTAAAATATTTTTTGTAGGAAATTTTCTAAGTTGCAAATTAGTTCTTGACATCTTTCTGTACAGCTAACCATTCAGGAGATATTCATTTTTTTAATTTTTATTTTTAATTTTTAAGTCATAATAAAAAAAAATCATACTTCAATGCTATGAAACATCTGCACTTGCAGTACCAAAAAACTCGCCAATCATTCATAATATACATATACACGTCAGCAGTACCTACTACCTCCTGCTGGTTAAAAAAATAAGATCTAAAAATCCCTCGGGCGCACCACACTATCGTTTTTTTAACAATTCAAACTGTTTAGTCGAATATTGAACTTTTAAAAAAATGCGGAACCCACACTGACAAATGAATCAACTCATTTTATGACCAGCAGTTAAAAATAAATTAACTTGCACATTTTCCGCTGAATATTCTTTCTTTTAGTATTAACATATATTTTTAAATCATGTCATATTAAGTGATTGCTAGTAAATTCTATAGGGTATTTTATTTGCGAAAGGGTCCAATAATTTCTGCAACACAATTTTAAATTTTATACTTTTTCGTGATATTGAACCGATTGTCTATAATTATAACAATGATTCACAAACTGTGATAGTCGCTTATTAATCGCATATCGTTATCACTGATACTTCTTCAGCTGCATCACTTCGTCCCATCTTACAGTTCAAAACGGCGGCGTTGCAGTGGCGGGCAGGAAGATACTTTATGGTTGAATCAAAATTCCAAATCAACAACCAGAAAATCATGCATTGCGCTACCGAATACAATATTCAAATTTCAAAGTATCTTAACGATGAAAAATGTTGTATACCTTTCAACATACACAACAATATAAGATCAACAATGTAAAAAAAAATATATACGGATTTATCAAGAAGATGGTCATATTAAGTTTCTGTATAGAGCCTGGTGATGAGATGATGCTGTTCCAGAAGCTCTTTCACGAATTGGTTAACAAAACGTATAAGTAATTCAGAGTAATTCAAAGTGTTCAAAGAGATTTTAAGAAATCCCGCCACCACACCACATATGTATTGTATACTTATAGTAACCTGCCGAAAGGATCATTAATAACGGTCTTAAAATCCATACGATTGCGAACAAAAACTGACTGACTGATTGTTAACAGACTGACCCCAACGGATGAAGAAAATAACAAAAAAAAAATAAAAAAATAAGTGAAACTGTGGAAATGGTTTCATTTCATTGATTAATCACAGAAATATTGGACATCATTCAGAGCTCCCAAGGTAAGGTCCGAAACCCAAAGAGCTTATATGTAGGTATGTTTCCTTGGAAATACATATAATATAACATCCGTCAGATTTCTCTTAGCCTTTTGATGTGTCTGATCTGATGGTGGTTTGAGATCATTTTTCATTGAAAGATCATTTCTTTCCTATACCCATAGTTGAACTGCGCTGTTCAATTTTCTTTTTTTTTAGTCTGGAGGCTTCTTTAACTCGTCTGTTTAAGCTTTCAATATATAGCCGGGTGCCTATTTATATGTCCTAAGTCGTTGCTAACAATTGAAATGGTTTCATGATGTGCAATAGTGAACATATTATTAGACCTTACCTGATGTATGAGGCAAGGTTGATGATACAAACCGCAACCTTAGTGCGCGTGTCATTTATATACTTTTTGGTTTATTATAGTCTACTGTTAGCTGTTCAGTTCTCTCAAGTACGAAATTTCTTTTCAGAAAACTTCCAAGACTCTGTGGATTGTATTGTTAATAAGATTTAACCGCAGCTAAGCCTTTTCTTTCAGATGAAAACTTGTCATCTGTATGGGTGAATGACTGAATGGTGAAGTTGGTCACTCAGACTTATGATTGATGATGAATTGTGATGCAGATTAAAGAACACACGAGTCATTTTAAAACTACTGCCCCAATATGGCACAATTTCTAGCTCAGAGAGTTAGATAGTATTTTTTTTTAATATGTATGCAGATGTAGTTTTTGTTTCTGTTCCTGATTCCGACATAAAGTCTTATAAGAACTTTAAAAACCAAGACCAGTCAAATTTAATAACTCTTAAAATCAAAGCTTCCACAATGAATTAAAAAAAGTTAAACTTGTAATAAAATACTCCTTTCATTCATCCTGACTTAACGCCTTAGAATCCGCGGGAACTTGGTCACGAATTCAGAGAAGGTTCGGTCGTTCCTGTCTATTCAAAATTGGGACTGGTTCTACAAGACAATTTTGACTGAAGTATGTGAAGTTGTACATCCTCTGGAACGAACACTAACCGGCGCGGCGCCTTAAAGCAGGGCTGGCTCTTGCAGTTTCTTTCGCCAAACTGAAGAAGCCGCGGTTTCTGAACTATTTAGATACTGCTACTCTTAAGGACTCTTGGTCTTTCACGGTCGATATTGCCCGCATAACCAATAATGTTTGAAAATAGTGAAATAGATTGAAAACCTGAAATAATTGCGCATCTCCTTGCCAACAAAATTGGAACTAGCATGTTTCTAATAGTTCGGAAGAGCAATTTCATAATTTCACATCGTTGGACTTTTAAAGTCGATGAAAAGATGTTATTTCTTGACTTAAAATTCGTTTCACTTTTCCGGGATTTCGTTTAGAGTGAAGATTTAGTTTTTGGTGGGTCAGCCTACTGGGCCAGCAGCAACACTGGATTTCGCCGATTAAACTGTTCCAGAATTGATTAAAAATACGATTAGATGGTCAACACAAATAGGCAACGCATTGACTGTCTAAAGTCAAATTTTGTTCCAAAGTTGTTGATCGTCTGTTCAAAAAAAAAACTGTCAATGCGTTGACTGTTGCGTTGACACTCGCATTTAAACTCGCGTTGACACGAATTTTAATGATTAAAAAGGTCAACGAGTTGACACTCTGAAGTCAAATTCTTTTACAAAATTGTCAAGTCATGTGATCGTCAACTCGAAATACTGAGAATGCGTTGACAAAATTGTCAAGTCGTGTGATCGTCAACTCGAAATACTGAGAATGCGTTGACAGTTGCTTTGACATAATATGTCAACGAGTTTATTATTTGAGTGACTTTGTCAATGCAGTTAGAACACATTGAAAAACACATTGACAAATTGCTCGTCAACGTGTTGACTGTATCTTAACGTTGACATAAAAATTTTTTCCGCTGCATCAAAGTATTTCTGATTGACCGACCCGGTATCATTCGTGTGATTTGATCGTTAACGTTGCATTTCCATGCGTTGACAGAATTTTTTCGATATTTTTAGTAACGTGAAGGAGACGCGGCGGAGTCTTGATAGTTTACGTTAAATGTTTTACGTTTAGGAGCTCAGCTCACAGATAACGTGAGATATTATCTTATTTATTTGCCACTCTCTAGAAGGGATATGCCTGGATAGTTTTAAGGGCATATAATTATAAGATCGCCCTTTTTTGTAAATGGGGTATGTTGAGTCATTATAATCCAGTCATCGGGTATGCGTCCTTCCACCCATACTTGGTTAATGATGTTACAATGCGCCCTATCCCCTATGGCCTATATGTATTTATTTGAAGAGCTCCGCTTCCTCAGGCCTGGGTAGCTTTTTGTTCCTTAGCATTTTTTAGAGCTAAGTTTACTTTTTCAAAGTACGAGTATACTATTTTTAAATACTATCGTTTGTTATTCATTGGAAAGTTATATACTTAAACATAACCAATTCCTACTTCTTTAATAAAACAATTTGATAACTTAAAACCAAGTTTCCCATAACTAAACATTTTTTAATTTCTTTTCAGAAAATGGCCTGCCTCGTCGGTTACGCACAGCATACACCAACACCCAGTTGCTGGAGCTGGAAAAGGAATTCCATTTCAATAAATATTTATGTCGTCCCAGAAGAATTGAAATTGCAGCCAGCTTAGATCTAACCGAGAGACAGGTAAGTTACGAATTTCAATTGTCTCCCAAACGCAGACTGATTCTCATTGCATAATAATTTTTGAATAATATTTTCCAAAAGGTAAAAGTGTGGTTTCAAAATCGACGAATGAAACATAAGCGTCAAACGCTCTCCAAGACCGATGACGAAGACAACAAAGACAGCTTAAAAGGTGATGATGACAATCAGTCAGATAGTAGTAAGTTGGATTGTGCTTTTCAAAAACAAAAAAAAACCCTTTCAAATAGTTAAAGTAAAGTAAAAAAAAAAAAATACGTATGTATGTACGCTTAAGATTTTGAGTCAGTTAGATGCACAAAAAAATTTAGTAATATCCACTCTGCGAGCGATAGTTTCGCACATCAATCATTGTCATGATGAAAATTTATTTTTTTTTTTATATATAATTCCAGACATTTGGTTACTTTAGATTTATCTAACGAAGGGTTATCCTTTTTTTTATTCTTTGCAATTTGTAGATTCCAATTCGAAAAAATCCTGTCAAGGCTGTGAGCTACCATCTGATGATATCCCCGATTCAACGTCGAACTCGAGGGGCCACAATAATAACACCCCAAGTGCAACAAACAATAATCAAAGTACCGGAAGTTGTGAGTATTATAATAATAGTGTTTGTGTGTTTGCGTCCTTTATATTGATTTCTTTTTTGTATTCGTTTTAAAGTGACTCCTAATTCAACGTTGGAATCAGGAATATCGTCGAATAACAACCTAGGTAATAATACGGTTTCGGCTTCAAATGTGATTAGCGCTGACTCGAGCGTGGCTTCAAGTGTGAGCTTAGATGATGAGGATGATAGTCCGGCTAAGGTCAAGAAAAAAGATAGTGAACAGGTATGTACATAATATATTTAAAGCAGTTTTATTAAATGCTGATATTTTTATGAGTTGAGTTCACAATGGACTTTTGACACTTTAGGTGTCTTACAAGTCCACAAATCGATAGTGTGACCTTATAGCATATTTTGATGACCCAGAAGTTCACAATAAAAGAAGAAAAAAGTAGGTCATAGGTCCACAAATATTTTCCCAATGTTTTTCAAATTAACTGTAGGTATTAAAGAAAATTATTTAAAAAAAAAATAAAATTTCGTTTGTGTAAAGTAGTTGAATCCAAATTTTAATAAAAAGGTCACGAAAAAGGAATAATTAATTTTTTATAAAGTATTTTTTAAAAAATTTAGGTTATTTTTTTAAAGACTAAATTTAAAATTTTCGAAATTGGACTTTTGTTAAACGACTTTTTGGATATATTTATACAAAGTTATTCTTAAAATATTCCTTTAAACGTTTTCTTCAACAACAACACCATGCGTAGCATATCAACCCAGAGCGGCTGTCTGGGATTTAAACCAAAAAAATTTGTATTCCCTATTGAACTCGTAAAACGCATCTTAATTTTTCAATAGTAATTAACTGAGGAAAATTTTTGACATAACTAACATAAGTGAGCAAACAATTCACAATCCAGAGGAATTTACTGTAAAATTCCAGCGTACCAAGGTGGCTATAGTTGACATTAGGTTAAGTGACCACCTAAGGGCTCAAAAGTCCATTATGGAATTTTTGCGTGTGGATTTATGGGCATACGCCTGTTCTCAGCAAAAACTCAGAACTACCAGATTTTACGCAAGGTTACTGGATTTTTATGCCATGGCAAACTCAAATACATTTTAGCTAAACTTTTTAGATAGTGATTTTTAAGTTTTGTTGTATTAAAATTTTCAAACCAACTTTATACTTACTCTTTAGAGGAAGTGTTGGTTTCGTGTAAAAAAAACTTCGAGGTTGCAATCAAAATTAATACAAAGAGGATGGAGAATCTCCGAAAAAAATGAATTTCATCCTATCTTCCGTCGGTCTGAGCGTTCATTGTAATTTGAGCTAGAACGGGTCCACCGATTGGTTTCAAATTTTGTACAGAGCATTTTTATGTTACACCCTGTAGGAGAAATTCAATTTTTTGTTTTCGGTCATCTTGAATGATTTAGTTTTTTTTTTTTTCAAATTTTCTTAAAAAACTTCGTACTTGTAATGGCCAAAGTCATTGTAGAAAAACTGCTTTCCAAGTTTTAACAAAAAAAAAATCCACCATACTGAAATCGGGTTTTGCTCTTTATAAAGAAAATTGCCTTATATTTTCTTTACGTATAGCTTATGGGTGCTTCTTAAATGTTTAAACAATTTTGCATTTAAAAATTTTGCAAAAATAAAAATCATACAAAATACCCATTTTTATTAACTTTTGACTTTTTTAACATTTTTTCGTTTAACATTTAAGTTGTTAGCCACAAGAGCAAGTTTTTTTGAAATTAAGTCGCGCATTTTTAAATTAATTTTAAAGAATTTCAAAAGAACAATATTAATTAAAAAAAAAAATATACATAAATATTTTAAAAAATATTATAAACAATTCATTACATCGTTTTTAATATGTATTACATATTTTTTTTTAAATCCAAAATATATATGTAGGTAGGATCATTTAAAAAATTTCTTTATGCATAATATACAAAGCCTTCTTAGAAAACAATTTCCGCATTGATAAATTGATAGTCCCTTTAGTGAAAATGAAAAGTCCTAAATAAAAAATCCCTTCAAAATTTTGAGGTTGATTAAATTTTAGTTCTTAATCGACTCCTCAACTAATAAGATTTTGTTTTAAAACTTTGATCCGATGGAAAAATCTGAGCTTAGTAAAGCTCCGAAAAATTGCTTTCATTTAATTCGAAATAATTAATTTCATTTTTAGTTTTCCTATAAAACTGCTTATTTCAAGCCCTTTCCATTTTCATTTATTCTTTTGAACTCAACATACACGTTCTAGCTTTATGTGGCAACTTAATAATATACTACATTATTGCCTTTAGTTATGCTTAATTTCAACGGAAGCCTTGAAGAATATACTATGACATCTCAACTCAACGTTTCCATATTCAATCGAGCTTCTTTGAGTTTTTCTGGCAAAACTTTTTCTGCTTATTAATTTAATAAGAAAAAGTTGAAATCGTTATGATAAGTTTATTATTTATATTATACCTTATATTAAAAATTTGTTGCTTTTTTATTAGATTGTAATTCTATAAAAAAATCCATTCTTAAATTTCTTTAAATAGATTGTCAAAAAAGAAGCTGTATCAACATCCACGAAGCATTCACCATTTAGTAGCTACGAAGTTTATCGTCGAGATTCTGATGCCAGCAGCGGTGGTGTTTCAAATCAAGGTTCACATTCAGCCCTGGTTGCGACTGGCCCAACGCAAGTACCAGTTTCAACTTCTCACTCCACTACAACCAAAAAGGGCCGATATCAATCAAATAATACATCAAATAATTCACTTCACGAAACAAACTATTTCCCTGGGTATTATCCCCAACAGAAACAATCTACAACACCAATTCACCAATCTCCGCATGCGATAGCTACCCAACAACAACAGCAACAAACTCATCAAGACTATTATGGCAAATATGAAATTGAATTCGCTGCCCATCATCAAAGTCAAAAAGTTCAACTAAATACTGCAACGCATAATGGAGGAGCCGTTGGGGTCGTTCCTGAATTTGTCCACCATCAGCAACAACACCTGCAACAACATCCAAACGTAATCAAATCACCAGAAATGAGTTCACTGAAAATTCACGAATTTCAAACTAAGCCACCACCCCCGCACTCCAATTACCATCCACAACAAAATTCAAATTACTATCACAGTCAAGACCCCAATTGCATAACTACCCCATATCCAAACCATAGCTACGTTTACAACCACAACGATTACGATGCAGCGGCCTCTATGAATTCGAGTGGCAACTACTATCACGACCCGAAGACACAAACCAGTGGATACTATGAGAATGCGTTCCATCACCATCCACACCACCAAGCACAACATCCCGAATACCACAGCAACACCGAAGCCACAAACTACATGCCTGCAGGCCCACAAGCGACAAATATTGTGGAACAATGCGAAAACTACAATTTCCCCGGCTACTATGAACAGCATCCACACCCTCCACACCATCCACACCACATTCAAGCTTCGAATCAGCAGCAACAGCAGCAGCAAATGCACATACATCCGGTGCCGGCAGTCAATGGCAACTTCGTTAACACCGCTGTACAACCGTTTCCAATGGCCGCCGCATCCACCGTTACAAATTCAAATCTCACCGGCTTAGAGAACTCGAATAGTTCGTCGGATTTTAATTTTCTTAGCAATTTAGCAAATGACTTTGCCCCCGAATATTATCAATTGAGTTAGTTAATTTAATTAAATGTAAAAAAAAAGAATTTTATAAACAAATTCAAAAATAATATTCAAGACACAATATTTTATATAATTTAATAATCGTTTACTCCAAGTAGATTCATAGTCTTAAGTCGAGCATTATTATTATAAAACTATATATAAACATAATTTAATAATTATATAACTTAGGAGAATAGTTCAAATGGAAAAGTAAAAAAAAAAATGTATCTAAGAGAAAACATTATTTGTAAATATTAAATAGATTTCGTTTAATGATAAATAAAATCTTAATCAAAATTGTGCTTTTTAATTTTTAAAAATACATATAAACAAAATTATATCTAGGCTTTGTACATTAAATAAAAAAAAGAAGTATTTTTATTAGAGATAAAATAATATTGTTATTTGTATAAAAAAAGATAAAAGAAATTGGTATTGTTTTTATATATTTTTATTTTTATTTTTATTTTTATTTTTATTTTTATTTTTATTTTTATTTTTATTTTTATTTTTATTTTTATTTTTATTTTTATTTTTATTTTTATTTTTATTTTTATTTTTATTTTTATTTTTATTTTTATTTTTATTTTTATTTTTATTTTTATTTTTATTTTTATTTTTATTTTTATTTTTATTTTTATTTTTATTTTTATTTTTATTTTTATTTTTATTTTTATTTTTATTTTTATTTTTATTTTTATTTTTATTTTTATTTTTATTTTTATTTTTATTTTTATTTTTATTTTTATTTTTATTTTTATTTTTATTTTTATTTTTATTTTTATTTTTATTTTTATTTTTATTTTTATTTTTATTTTTATTTTTATTTTTATTTTTATTTTTATTTTTATTTTTATTTTTATTTTTATTTTTATTTTTATTTTTATTTTTATTTTTATTTTTATTTTTATTTTTATTTTAATGTTTAGTTATAAATAGTTGGATCTCTATGATTCGCGGGTGCAATTGGAACCACGTTTGTCGTTTTTAACAAAAAATCTTTTTGTTTTATTTTTTTGTTTTTTGTACAGAAAACAAATCTTTTATGGTATTTAACATGAATATTATTATATTGTATAAGTGAATTTAAATCTAAAAAAAAACAAACAATTTTCATATCTTTCGGAATAAAGCAAAAAAGAAAACACTTTGTGAATAAAATAATACGTAAATATACATAACATGTCAACATTATAAACTGTGTTTTAAGTTTATTTTGATTTTAAAGCCGATATTTGAGGTATATTATTTCAGGAGAATTAGACAGAAAGAATGTGAGGTTTCCCCTATAGTTCTTCGCATTGCATTGAAAAACCATGACATAAAGAAAATCTCAGTTACTTCAACTGATTCTCGAGATTTAACCCAGAAAACTCACTGCCATATTATTCACTCGATTAATTCAGTTGAAAACAAAAATTCGGGTGTAAATAAATATAATTTAAATGTAAATACACCCGGGTTTGAGTTTTAAACTGGATTAATTCAGTGAATAATATCGTCACCAGATAACTCGATTTTTTTCATTTTTGAGATATCTGGGTTTTCTGCTTCGTTGAATCGATTTGCTTCAACTGCAATAAGCAGATAACTAGTTTTCTGGACCTGCTGCCATCTATTTTTTTAGTTTTATCAGTATTCCGGAAAAAAAGGAGACTGACCAACAGGAGAATACGTTTTTTTGTAATTTTCTTAAAACTACGAAAATCAAGTTAGCTGGTTCTTTGCATTCAGGTGACGATATGATGATTGATGGCGGTTAGACTTTGCCTTAAAAAAAATTTAATTAGATTTTGGTACAGACCTTTGTTTCGACTTCTTAAGCGTGTCCTAAATTTTAAAGTGAAGTAATGTTTTTTGATGTGTAACATCTTACTGGTAGATATGCAGGAGTGGATCTGTAATTAGTTGAAACTTTAACAGATAATACAAATTATTGATTTGCATATAATGTGCCTATTATGGATGAGAACTCCACAAAATTTTGACAGCAAATAAATATTTGTGGCGTTGAAATTTTTCTTTTAAAATTAGGTGTATTCCAAAATACGAACAAGTTTGTAAAGATGGATAATATAAGTTCAATACCTACTCGTAGAGACAGCTAAATTAAGTTCAGTTGTCATCTATAAATATAATATGCACATAAATAAAAAGAATACAAATCGTAGAGTTCCTTTGAGCTGAAATAACGGGAATATTATAAATACGAACTTATATATCCATTACTTTGTTTATTCCGTTTGTCAATAAAACAAAGATTATTGAAATCGAAAATCGAAAAATAAAAAAAAAAAATGAATCCAAATTGCCTGCTTGGTTGATTGCCAACATTGGCTCTACCCCTTCTCTGCAAAAATGTCTGTAGTTTCATAAGGAATAATACAACACTTCAGGCGGTTATGGTGCATTTTATTCCATACCTATTTTAGAAAAAAGTATATTTTAATTTTAAACATTTTTAATTTAATAAAATATAAATTTTTTTTTATTAAAAAACTTATTAATTTAATTGTAAGTTTATCGGATCCATATGACAAAATGTCGGTGTAAATATTGAAGTTTGATTAAAAAAATTCAGAATTTTTAAAAATAATTACCACACACTTATTTCCACTTTCTAATAAAATAATAATAAAAAAAAAAGTTTAATGGTCGATTTAACAAGAGAGCGGTATATAAATAATTGGTTTTAAGATTCTTTTAACAATGAAAATCGATTTTAAAAAAGGAATTGACATGGTTTTATGATTAAATTAATAACTTGAAAACTACTGAACATTAATAAAACTATTTAAAGGTCCATTCAGTACTTTTCAAGTTATTAATTTATCAACCATGTCGATTCCTTTTTTTAATTAAAATCGATTTTCATTGTTAAAAAAATCTTAAAACCAACCATTTATATATACCTTCATAGAAAAAAATTATTCACGACTACCTATACGCCACAACTTAAAAAAAATCGTAAAAACAATTCGAGGAAATTAATTGTGAGAAAAACAAATGAAAGAAGTTTTTTTTTTTTTTTCATATAATATTTTCCACACCACCGCAGAGCGCTTTTTTACCCCTTTTTTCCAAAATTTTCTTTAAAAAAAAGTGTGATAATGTATTTTTGTAAAAATTAACAATTTGCTACAATTTTTTCTCTGACATTTACATTTATGTATGTATAGTTCGAAACTACTTAATGAAAACAAACCACTCTCCGTTTCTTTTTAAATAATAATTTTATTAAAAACGATTGCGACCGTATTCATAATTGAACTTACTTGCTACTCCGTTAAATTATATCGCTCTCACTTCTTGGTTGACATTTCTGCTAATTTGTTTTTTTTGTTCTTGTACGATCATGCAAAATTCTTTTTTTTTCTTCTCATTTTTTAATGAAATTACGTCATTTGCCATGTAAGAATGAAATAGATTCTAAATAAATGACATTATGTTTTTTAAAAAATTTTTTGTAACTTTCGCAATAATTGAATATTTTTCCGTCGGCTTATTTCGTCTCAATGGATGTGGCACTGAAAAAATTAAGATAACATTAGCTTTTCCATTTACAGGGTGATTCGCATACGCGTGTGACAAAAAGCTAGAGCGTTGGGTCAAGTGAAGAAAAAAATCGTGTATGGTTGGGGGTCTATTTCCAACCGTTTAGCCAGGAGGGATATTTCTCGAAAAAATTGACTTAAAAGTTAAAAAAAAATATTGGAAAACAACTGTAACACTGACAATGTCATGTTTATATCTTTTTGTAAAGTCAGAAATCTCTTCTTTTATTTTATTTTTAAATAAAGTTATTTTAGTTAACGGTCTTTCAAATAAAAAAAATTGAAAACAAATATTTCAAACAATTTATTTTTTTTTCAAACTATAAAAATATTACGTAATTAAGTACTATTTTTGTAATAAATAGTACTTAGTAAATAAAATGTTATTTTTCTCAAAAACGTGCCGTAAAATTAGCCGGAAACCCTGTTTAAGCTTCAAACCCTGTTTAAGGCTGAAATTGAGGAAAATATAGTTGCCTTGAAGTTATAATCGAAAACAAGTCTTTAAGTGTTGAAATCTTAACTGAAAAAGCGCGAACATTTCGCGATTTTTTGGAATTTTGCCAGTGTCGGAAACAACTCAGCAAACTACTACTACCAGATTTGAAGCTCGGTTTCACATATCTTATTAATTTAAACAGCTTTTCTTGTAATGGGTGATTTTTTAAGAGGTTTAGAACTTTTTAAAAAAAAAAAAACACAAAAAATTCGAAAAAATGAATGAAATATTTATTTGAATCGATAGTTTGAACCTTGCAATTTAATGTTTAAAGATAATTTCATGCAAATGTTGACCGCGGCTGCGTCTCAGGTAGCCCATCCGCTGAGTCCAATTTTGGCATACTCTTTCACACATATCGGCCGGTATCACACGAATGAATGCATGGATGTTGGCTTTCAGTGCGTCAATCGAAGCGGGCTTGTCCCTATAGACATTAGCCTTGACATACCCCCACAAAAAATAATCTAATGGTGTCAAATCGCACGATCTAGGCGGCCAATTGACCGGCCCGAAACGTGAAATTAACTGTTCACCAAACTCGCCTCGCAATTGCGCCATTGTTTCGCGTGCTGTGTGGCATGTGGCACCGTCTTGTTGAAACCACATATCATGCAAGTCAAGAACTTCCATTTCGGGCAAAAAAAAGTTTGTTATCATCGCTCGGTAGCGTTCACCATTGACAGTAACGCTGCGATTCGCATCATCTTTGAAGAAATATGGCCCAATAATGCCGCCGGCCCATAAACCGCACCAAACAGTGGCTTTTTCGGGATGCATTGGTAGCTGTTGCAATGCTTCTGGCTGATATTCACTCCAAATGCGGCAATTTTGCTTATTTACGTACCCATTCAACCAAAAATGATCCGACCATAAAATGGAAGCAGCGCGCGATGAACATTTCGAACCGAGCACGAATTTTGATAGTAAAATTCAATAATTTGCAAGCGTTGTTCATTTGTAAGACGATCCATGGTTAAATTGCAAACCAAACTGAAGCTGTTTGACAGTGACACAAGGTACTAAACACACGTCAGCTGTCAAAACCAGTGTTGCCAAAACCAAACCAGCTTAAAAATCACCCGTTATATACGTATATGTATATATATACGAGTATATACATATAATTGGTTTCTCGAAAACGGCTCTAACGATAAATAAAATAAAAACAAAAACAAAAACAAAAACTTCCAATTTAATGATTAGGAATTCTAGTCTTGTTGGATATAGTTCACACTAGATATTCGCCATGAAATCTATGTCAGATGAACTTAACAAAAACTGCGTATTGACAAGCTCCTAACTAGTCAACTGATGAGTCCAAGTGAGATCGCCGGGACGAAACGCCAAAATTTTTCTGGACTAAAGGCCATTAAAAGAATTTGAATCAATATTTCAACAAGTCCAATTAAAATAGTGCTAAGTCTTCTACTTGGCTAATGTATTTTAGTAGTATATAGAATTTGTATTATTGAAAAAAAAAAAACTTTATAACACACGTATAGATTGGTGATGACAACTCCCATTGCTGCGTAGCTGGAACGTCAAATTCCGGCTTATACATCTGAGACCGTTAACATCCAGCGATAGAAAAAAATTAACAAATTCAGCTATTTGCAACAGTAAACAGGTAAACACCTTCTCAATGTTTTCGTCTGTATATAGAATAATAATTTTCAAAACCATAAACTTTTATTCAATTGTGGTAGGATTTATGTACATAAGCACATATCATATATATAGGCTCTTAGAGTAGAAATATGTATTTTTGTGTTCATAATCATCCCAACAGCATTTCATACCTAAAATAACACGCACAAGGTACATTTTCGTTACATTTTATACAAAAAGTACCTTCTGGGCTATAATCAAATTAATAAATACCCGCCGGAATGAAAACCACATCACTCAAGGGAATTCACTGCCACTCTGGATCCAATGGTTTGCGCATGGAATTATAATAATTAAAAGAATTACATTTTACACTTATTTGACAATGGACGTCTTTTTTTCCGTTTTGGGTTTTATAACACAAAATTCTCCAGGCGAGTGATCAATCTTAAATTTTCACCGCTTATGTCAGGCTAACAGAAGCTGACACGTATAGGTATACTCTCCGATGCCATATATACTGTTCTTCCTCAGCCTGTATTGTTGCTCTTGCTGTTGTTCAGCCCCCCTCCTGTGGGACACAACTGAAGCGGATTGGAATATCAAAAGTTGTTGACATCTAAACCATGCCGAATTGTCGTACCGAAACCATGGTCCATATATACTCTACGTCTACAGTGCCTAGAAAGTTGACAAAAAAAAAACAACAAACTGATTTTCAACTTCAGGATAAAAGGTATCGAACAGAAAAGACGAAATAAATTTTTGTTCGTCGAAAAGTATCCTGTGTGTGTAAAATTTGTCCTAATACTGGTCCTGGGAGAATTGTGTGGCAGTTTTTCAATAGTAGGCAGGTCCCCGTGAACGGACATTGAAATACATACACCTCATCCATCTTGCTGTCTGTCAAAGTTTAGCGGGAGATGAGACCCTTTTCGATATTTTTTTCTTTTTTTCTTTTGTTGTTGTCTGGATATAGTTGTATATAAACCATTGTAAGTGGGTAACACTAAATGCAGTATTTTACATAGAAATTTACACGAAAATGTTTGTCATGAAAATTAAAATGAACGTGTTTCGTTATTCATAATAATGTGATACGGGTTACTTTCGGCTATATGCGTGGACGGGATATGGACAAAATCGCAGATGTCTTTTGGTGATGAAGGTTTCAAGGTGTCCCATATATAATATTGATAAGACATCAGGATAGCCACTTAGATTTCTATATTATGTACAAAAAAGTCTGAATTCATCATAAAAATAGGAATTGAGAAAAATTAAAAGTTTCTAAAGTATTTTTTTATTTTCTCTACATTTTATAATAGGTATTGGTTCGGATGTAGAAAATTGTAGGTTTAAGCAGGGGGTTTAGGTTTTTCTATAGGATGTAATTATAAATGTTTAGTTAGTTCGTTGTGCTTCAATCATAAATTTGATTTTATGGGTTATTTTCGAAAATAAAAAAAAAAAATTAAATTAAATGCACGACTGAGTCGTACGAACTTAATCTTATGTTTTGACACCAAAACAATGTACACCATCTGATTCTTACACAAATTTCAATTAATGAGAAAAATATTTGAAAAATCGTTGGTGTGGTTTTTTTAAAAAAAATTATTTTTATATACTTATAAAAATTTTAAAACATTTTTAAGAAATAAAATTGGTACGCCATTTATAAGAACTTATTAATGCGGAGTTGAAAAAAAAAAATAACCATCTATGCATTTTCGAAATATCGAATTCTCAAAAATGTATTTTGAATTTTTTTTTTAAATTCAAAATTTGATTTTTGAAAATTTTGATATGCAATATTATTTGATCTTATCAGAAACTCATGTGTAAAAAATTTCCTTAGAATTGCTTGAACAGATAATGAGATAGTCGAAAACCAAAAAAAAAATGGTTTTATGAGAGATACCATTTTTAGACGATAGATAAAATTTTCTTTTCAATAATATGATAGATCGTACTGATATTAGCTCACATACAAATTTCAATCAAAATTGTAGGAGTCGTTTTTGAGAAAAATGAGATTTTCCATACCAGTTTTATAACATTTGTGTGGGAGGTACCGTATTTTTGGCTATAAAAATAATTTGTATTTAAAATCTGCTAGGTAATGTCAAAAAACTGCTGTAAATAAAAATAAAAAAAATCGACTAAGTCGTTCTTAAGTTCTTAAACAAAATTTTTAAACTTTTTTTAAAAATCAAAAATAAAATGAAAATTTTGGTGTGCAATACTTTTTAAACTTTTTTGAAAAATTCTCTGTAAAAAAATTTGTCAAATTCAGTTGAACCATTTTTGAGAAAATCGAAAATCAAAAAAATATTTCTATAGGCTGTACCATTTATAACCATTTTTTTTTGTAAAAAAAATTAAAGTTGTGGGCACGTTTTTAAGAAAAATAAGATTTTCATTTTTTGCTAAAAAAAGTGTACGGTAGGTACCGTTATTTGTTTTCTTAAAAAAAATGAAAAAAAACATGCCCAAAAATCGTATTGTCAACATTGATCAAAATCTTGAGTTCGATTTCTATTACGAATCCATAACTTACCGTATAGTACCTACGTATGTATATATGTATGTATATATCGCAAGTAAAAGATAAAGTCGGCATTCATTAAGCATTTCGTACAAGTAGTTTTCGAATTATTAATTTTAATATACAATACTTTTGAAAGTTTTTGAAACATTCTCTTGAAAAAAAATTGGTCAAAATCAGTTGAGCCGTTTTTGAGAAAATAATAAAAAAATGGTTTTTCTAATTTTTTTTTTATAATATGGGAGCCTTTTTGTAAAAAAAATTACTAAATTGTGGAGACGTTTTTGAGAAAAATAAAACTTTCATAATTTGTCAAAAAAATCGTACGGCTATTTTTGTCCTAAAGAAAAAAACTAAAATTACATGTGCGGGGAATGTCCAAAAAACGCTAGGCACCAAGCTTAATGAAAATCAATCCACCCGCTTAGAATTCCGCTGAAAGGACATACAGACAGCCAGACTGACAGACAGAATTGCGAGACCAGCTTTTTTCGTCTTCGCCATCATCGTAATGTCAACTTTTATCAAAATCTCGCTTTTTTTTCGAGAATCCATAACTTGCTATATAGAGTAACTACACATATGTATATCGCAAGTAAAAACTACGATATATAAAAAAAACCTAAAAAAAACTTTAACCAACTTCAAACGCACATAGTCAAAAAAAAAAAAACACATTATAAAATCAATAACCAAACAATATACCAACAACTAAATATTTTTATTCATTGAACTTGAAATGCTTTTATTAATTTGACTACTTTCAACCATAAACTTAGTCATACCTTTAACTCATGCATAATATTAAAGAAATACAAATCCAGTTTATTACTTTTAATTGGTGATTTTTCTTTTTTTGTATAAAAGGTTAGCTTGATCTTATTTTCGGTATCATTTACAACTTCTCCATTGAACGGAAAGTATTTTATAATCTCATTAAAAATGGCATTCAAAGTAAGAATCTTTTGGATAAACTACTGAAAGTTATTCTAATTTTGATTATTATTTCTAGTTCATTGTTGCTCTTGCATTCGTTGCTGTTGCCAGCGCTGGACTTATTCCAGTTCATCAGGAATACCATGCTGCCCAACCCGTGTTGATCAAGTCCCAGGACTCTCACGATCCTCATCCACAATACCAGTTCTCTTATGCCGTCAACGATGCCCACACCGGAGATGTCAAGAATCAAATCGAGACCCGTGATGGAGATCTTGTACAAGGAGAATATTCCCTCATCGATTCTGATGGTCACAAGAGGACTGTCCAGTACACAGCTGACTCCGTACATGGATTCAACGCTGTTGTTCACCGTGAGCCTCTTGGACATGTTGTCAAGGCCATCCATTCAGCTCCAGTTGCTTATGCTGCACCAACTATTGTCAAGTCAGCACCTTTGGCTTATGCTGCTGCTCCAGCTTTGGTAAAATCAGCTCATCTTGGTTATGCTGCACCATCGGCATACGCTCAGACCTATGCCGCTGCTCCAGTTGCTTACTCACACGCTCCAGCTGCCTACGCAACCCAGACTTTGGTGAAATCAAGCCCAATCTCATATGCTGCTCCAGCTTATGCTTACCATCATTAAAATATTGTTAAGAGTTTAGAATGCCAAATGTTTAATGAATTGATTTTGTAAATAAAAAAAATATTTATTACGAAATTATGTGTTTTCTATTTTCATAAAAAAAGATACATATATATAACCATGAATAATGAAAAAATAAGAAGTGTAAAAAGACTCCATTTTAAAAATGTATAATACTGAATGCTTAAATAACGTTATAATTAATCGTTAGAAAGAAAGTGTAAAAAAGGCAAAGTCTTTGTTTTTAATATAAAATAATTTTAAAATTGTAGCAAAACTGTTTCCACCGTTAATGATATACACCTGAAGGAAGGATTAGCCAATTTCGTCAAGAAAAAATTAAAAGAATCTATCTCCGCTTTTTCGCAAAAACTTCAAATATAGTTATATTTGTATTAGTTTATAGATATTCTAGGTACAAAATTTAATCAAAATTGCTGAAGGTGTTTTCGATGAAATAAAAAAAAAAAAAAATACAAAAATCCTTGTATGACAGAACTATCTATTCTAGATGAGCAAGAATTTCTTTATCAAATTGTAAGCAAATTGGTCCACCTGTTTTTAGGCTCTAGCTCGATAAACAGTGGAAGAACAGACGCATAGACGCACGCACGATATGGCAAGAAATCATTTTTTGGTCTTCTCTATTGTCGTAATGTTAAATTTAATTAAAACACCGAAATTGTATTCTGTAAGAAACCAATACTTTCCCCACACAGACCAAGACAACATTGGTTCATGTCAAGTCGTACAAACCTTTTATTGACATTTTTTTTGGAAATTTGTCCGCCATTCTTTTTATCACTTCAGCATTTATCGCAGTTTAACAAATGTCTAAATTTTCTCGAATTTAACCGCTTTAAGTTTCCCCATTTTAAAGTCTTAGGCTTTCACAAAAACAATATTTATATATAAAAATAAAATAAACCAAGATTTACCTATTGTACTTTTTTTTTATTAGTTATTCCTAAACTATGATCACAATTTAAATTTTTAGTCAATGGCCGAAAAAGCGTTTGTTAGTCTCCAAGCAGAAACATTTGCGATTCAATGTTTAATGATGAGCGACAGCGATAACAGGATCAGCAGGATCTGATGCCATAATAGCAGTTGGAGTCTTAAGAACTGCATTAGTTATAGCATCAGGAATAGCAGCACCACCATCTTTCACCAATGGCTCACGGTGGACAATAGCATTAAAGCCATTAACTGGATCGGCCATATACTGAACTGTCCGACGAAATCCATCGGCATCGTTGAGTGCGTATTCGCCCTGAACAACATCGCCGTCACGAGCTTCAACTTGTCTCTTCGAGTCCCCAGAAATGACATCTTCAATATCGTAGGCAAATTTATACTGCGGATGCGGATCGTATTCCTCCTTTGCCTTGATGCCCAACATCGGTTGGTGGGTGATTGTTTTGACCTCGACTGGTAATAGGCCAGCTCTCACCATCGCGATGAAGGCGAAAAGTACAACAAACTGTATGAAGAAAGTTTTTTTTTTTTATTATACAAAAGTGTTTGGAAACAAATTTGTGTATTTTTTTAATCCATTATAATTAATAAAAATGCCGACGGACCTTGAATGCCATTTCTGAGAAAAGTTCACTGCGAACGCTTTTTTAAAATTGTCCTCCCTTTACTCAACACAAAACACTGAATACCAGATTCGCGGCAAAGTACACGTATTTATACCCACTGATGTGTCGATGGAAAAAAAAAATTCTTAACCCTTTTGTTATCCTTATTTTTTGTCTCGGATGCATCTCATTTTTTCGCATCTTTTATGTTAATTTTTTTTTTTGATTTTTTTTCCTGAATGGAATCTGGTCACCGACTCCAAAGAAAGGGAAACTCAATTGCATCTTGTCTGCGTGTTGTGTGAGTGTTTTTTTTTTTGTATACTAAGATGCAATTGTTGGCCAGGTGCGTAAGACCGTGCGGATCATTTCAACGTGGAGGCATGGAAAGAACAACAACAGGGAAAATTGCAGTAGCACTTGGACCCAAGTTAAGGCACAAACAATGCACCTCTGAAAACTGGGCAGAACAACAAAGACAGCAGCGCGTATATTGGTCCAGCAGGGAATCGACAAAGAAAATTAATAAAAAAAGTATACCGACGACGGAAGAAAAAAGTCGAATAAGTGTTCCTTTTTGGTGGTACCTCTACCCAGTACCTACTATATAGTGCAAGTACTAACACATTAACGGCCTTGAATTTAATGGAGCATCAACTGTGGGGATCTGTGCAGAGTTGTACTCTCCATGTTGTTTTTTTTTTTTTTAAAGATACATCAGGGGATCAATATCATCTGCTTGAATGATTTCTTTCTTCCGTGAGCAGATACAGTATGTCTAAGAAGAAAATACGCATCATCATTATTGAACCACTAGGACCATGTATTTGCTGCTGACGAAATTTAAATAATTAATTTCAACTCAAATCGTCATTTGGTACTTTTTCTTTTTAGTAAATTGCGTCATAATTGGTTGTGTTGAACTCAAATATACAGGGTGTTTTCCATAAGATTTAACAAAAAGCTAGATTGTATAGGTTAGATCCAAACATGTATAAAAAATCGTATGGGAGGGTCTATTTCCAAAAACAAAAAGAAACAAAAAAACAAAACGGCAACACTAGCTAGAAGACATTTAAGCATCTAGTTCTTAATATTTGACTGCAAAATAAATTTGGAAAATAAAAATAATACTTAGTACGGTCCAAGTAAAGTTCTTTAATTGAATAGTTTCTGAAAAATTAATTTTGAAAAAAATGTACACATTTTTTTTTTTTCAAAATATAAAAAAAAAACAACGGCAACACTGAATAAGTCTTACTATAGCTTTTTTAAAAGCTATAAATCCAGTCTTTAAAATATGTTTTAAATCAGGTTTTAAGAGTAATTAGCTAGTGTATAAAAAATTAATTTTGAAACTCAAAATTTTGAAAAATGTGTAAATTTTTTTTTCAAAATTTTGAGTTTCAAAATGAATTTTTTAGACACTAGCTATTCACTCTTAAGACTTGGTTTAAAACATATTTTAAAGACTAGATGTATAGCTTTAAAAAAAGCTATAGAATGACTTATTCAGTGTTGCCGTTGTTTTTTTTTTTTAATTTTAAATATTTTTTTATTAAATGGTCCCTCCCACTCGGACCATATTTATAGGGTATATTTACACCCCCTCATATTTTTTCTTCTTCTTTTGATCTAACCAACATACATATGTACATGAACTAGCCTTATGCCAAAAAACCCCTATATGTTTATAAAAATTCTGATGGTTCTGTTATTTGGCGCAGTTCAGAAATAATCCCCCTTTCAATCTTTGAAATTGGTTTTTGGGTTTTCTGTCCATCGGTTTATGTTTGCTTGTGTGTCTGTTCATATGTATGTTAACACTATTAAAAGCCCTCACCATTAATCATAATCATATGACAAATTTAATCTTTTGAAAATAAAGGTTTGAATGTCAGCTCTTTCGTTTTAACTCTTATAAAGTAATTTTATCCGCGTTTCTTTGTTATGAGTTTTTGTTTCGTAGTTTATTTCAATCAAAATTGGTTTCCTCTTTTACTTCTATTACCTTACTTGTCAAACATATTTAATTGTGAGAAAATTATGCCTCAGGAAACGAGTTTCCTTTAGTAACCAAAAGTGCATTTAATGCGGAATTGAGAAACATGTTCAGATTTTACTATATGCTGACCGTATGTTCGTTGCATCATATTAAAGATATGGGACGTTAAAACTTGTAAAGACAAAAATATAATGAACTAATTGTTGTTGTTATTTCTTTTATATTTTCAATGTAGTTTAGACAGGAACCCTTCGGATGGTAGTCAACCTTTAAGCAAGAAGACAAAGGAAATATTATTAAAGCTCTGAATTGGAAAAAGTGAATGACAGAGGGTGCTATCCGGCGCAGGTGGTCGCATCTTGTTGGATTCTGCAGGGATACAAATTTAAATGCACGTGCATGCATGTGGGGAGAAAAAGTTAAAACCAAAGAAAAAATAACGAGAATTGATGTAAACTGGGGCAGCAACATCGTAACAGTATATCTTCCTTTGTTTTGGTACTAATATTCTGAAACCAACAGGATATGTAGGTCAGTTGTTTAAAAGAATCTTTTTTATATGATGTGAGAAAGCGATTTCTTTTGTTTCTACGACAGAGGATAAATAAATCCTTTTTGATTTTTTTTGTTGTTGTTTGTTTTTATAAAAAAATTAAACATAATTTATGATTTAAATACAATTACATTAGAGATTTTGAGTAATTCATCGAAAAGGATTAAATCAAATAACACACAAATACCAAAAAAAGGATCCAGACAAGACAACGAGACCATCGGTCATTGCACTTTCTCAACAATAACAAAATAAAAAAAAAATATTTTTCTTTGACGAACACACACAAAATCATACTCGTACTTACTCCTAATTCAAATACTAAAAAAAAACAAACATGTTTTCAGGACATACTCTACTCGTATAAGAGAAGGAAGTCTATGAACCCTATGAGCGTGTGTTTTCTTTACAAACGAGGGTAAGTACCTTTGATTGTTTGTGAATTTATGACGATTGTATATTTCTGAGTCTTGTGCGCGGATCGTCTTGGTTTAACACAATTGATTGTTGTTTTTTCTTTTTTTTTGATAAATAAATATGAACAATGTCGTCGGCAAAAAGTCCCTTTTATTATCAAAGGTTATTGACATGTTCGCGTATATAAAGTTATCTTGCATGATTGTTCACGCATTTCATTCTTCAAAAAAAAAAATAATGTAAACTTCGGTTTTGATGGCGTTGAATAATTTTTTGTACACATTTGGTTTTTTTTGTATATGGTGGATAGTGATGATGAACAAAAGCTTAGTTTTGATTTATTTATTCACATATAAGTCAAGGAATACAAATGCATCAAAAGATATATGAGATTCCGATGGGAGAATGCAATTTATGGTTTTAGTTTTGAAAATATATATTCATTTGAGGATGATGATATGAATATAATTTTTGAATTAAATATAAATCTACCATCGCATAGCAGAAACAATTTCTTCTCACCAACCGATTTATTTAACACAGAAATTTAGTTATTTATCATCTCTTTATATTTTTTGTGAAAATAACTATTTGTTTCTAAGAAAGGTATGTAGAAGTAGCCAATTGAAAAAAAACAAACATTTTGGTTAGATGTTAATTGTGAAAAGAACAAGTTCTTTATAAATATATTGGAAAACAATTTATAAATAAACATTATTTTATTCTAATGAAGTGTGTAAGTGTTATAATATCAGCGAGTAACTTTGTACAATATTATGTTAATAGCTGTATAAGAAAAAAGTAGCTTGAAAATCATTTGAATCAAACTTATTCGATTTGATAAAATACAATTATTTTAAAATATTATCATGGTTTGATATAAAATAAATATAAAATTAAAGAAAATGAATAAAAACTCTAAAAGTAAAACTTCTTTGGACTTATTTCATTAAAATAAACCATACGCTTCTGCTCGAATTTAATCTACCAAGCGTTAACAGATTCACTTGAAAAAATGAATAAATCGTCTTAAACTTAACTTTTTATTTTTTCGAACGACTTTCAAATTAAAATCCTGAATCGATAATTTAAGCTTTCAATTAAAATCTCAGTTGTAAATTTTGAAGCAATTTTTTTAAATTTATTACTAATTGTGTGCAACTCAGATGAAAATACTTTCTATTATGCTTGTTTATTAAAATAATTATCAATGGAATTTCAGTCAATCTGATTTGCATATAAGATGCATCAAACATGTTGGTTGGCTCAAAACGAGGTCTTCCTATGTAATCGTATGTCTTGTATAAAAGTTATGTTAATGGTTCAATTTACCTAACGATATCTTTAACGAGAAAAATGATACGAAAGTACTAAAACAATAGAGTTTTATATTTGATTATTTTTTTGTTTTCAAAATTTTCAATATTTTATAAATGCAATATTATTTGAATTATTTGGAAGCAAATGAAGCAATTTAAAAAGATACAAGAGAATAACTATAAAAAAATAATGCAATTTTCTCAAAAAACGTCCAAACTTTATTTTGGTTATGCGAATTTTTTTGGTTGGGTTATAGAATTAGTGTAAAAATTCTGTATTCCAAAATTCTGTAGGTATTCCAAAATTCTGAAAATCTAAAATTCTGTTTTTAAAAATTCTATAAGACCATAATTCTATAATTTCAAAAGTCTGTATTCCAAAGATCTAGAATTATGTATTTCAAAATTCTGTAAAGTATAAAAGACAATTGGTCTTATTTATAAACATTGTCTAACTTTATACAACTATACAACTTTGGAAAATGTGTTCAAAAACCTCGTTTATTGTTGTCTTATAGCTGCCTAACTTGGACACAAAAGTAGATTGTCTTTACCGTGAATAATGTGATATTTATTTTTATTATATGCTTTATTTAATAAAAATAGATATCACATTATATAATTCCATCAATTTGAAAATACTTAGACAGTGTTCTAAGTAGACAAAAATTTAATAAATACGACTGTATAATTTTTGATGATGACATTTGCGGACATTTTTTCATTATCAAAAAAAAATTTCTTTTATAATTTACAGAACTTTGAAATTCGGGATTTTGAAGTTCAGAATACAGAAAAACGTGTTTGTAATTAATGTATGTTGATAATATAAAATATGGATTTTTTTTCTCTTTCCGTTTGATACTTAATTTAAGGTTTATGTGAGGCTGTCAAGCAGGATCACTTGACATACTTAAATTCAATGTCAGAGCGTTAAACTCATTTTTTTGAGAATTTTAATATTCTTAATTAAATAATTTAGAGTTAAATTTGGATTAACTTATATAAATGTAAATGTATATATGTATATGTAAATAACGTAGTCATTCTTTTATTTTCATAATTTTTGATTTGACTTCGCCTGTATTTCCTTGAATTTATCTTCGGATTTACAGTTAAATTAAAACACATTTTACACTCACCATGTAAGAATTTGAGTTGGTTATTCCTTGTTCGACGTGAACAAAAATTGATTAATTGAAACTAAATATAATTTTCATTTGGATTTGGTTTATATGTTTTCAAAATTATCAAATTAGGTACATAAGTGCAGCAAAAATTGTTGATATTAAAAAAAAAATTAAAGAAAATTGCACATCGACGGTTTTATATTCCACAAGATCAATTAAAAGACAAACAATATTTGCAAAACAATATTAAAATAAAGTATTTAAAATTTTGCAGAATTTTGGAATACAGAAAAACAAATTTAAAGAATAATGAAATATAGAATTATGTTCATAAAGAATTTTCAATCTATTTACAGAATTTTGGTCATACAGAATTTTGTAATACGGAATAATGGTCTGTTAACGAATATTTTCCCAAAAAACTGAAATTCTATTTTTAATAATCACTCAAGCCATTATAAGTAAGAATTTTCATCAAAGTCCATTCAACCGCTTATTAAAAAAAAAAACAACAAAAAAAAAACAAAACATAAATCCCTTTTTTCGTACTTCTCCATCATGGTTGTGTTTATTTTTAATAAGATTTGAATTTTTGTTTGCATTAATAAAAACAACAGCAACTCCAACATTTTTGTCCAAGGCTAGAGATCCATTCATAAATTTCTTTTTTTTAATTAGGTAAGTTGTTTAAATAAATAGTTTTTCGCAAAATAATTTTCAAACTTTAAAAATAAAAATAAAATTCTTTAATAATTATGACTTTTGATACATATTCTAATCCTCTTCTCAATTTTGAGCTGAAACTTAAAAACCAGGTGATTTTATATATTTTAGTTTTTTAGAAAATTATTAAAAACAACATTTTCTTTAAGGAATCATTTTTTTAGTGTCTAAATTTTTAATTTAATTTAATTTTGAGTATTTAATTCAAATGAAGTTAAATTGATTCCTTGTCAGAGAGGAAATAAAGTGACAACAAAGCAAAAGGCATCACTAAGTAAATTTTGTATGATTTTTACATTTTAATGCAAAGCGCTGCAGAATAATGATATCTACATATATGTAACGTACAATACTCCAAAATATGCCCTCTATGTCTTAACTGAGGGCTTAAAATGAATTATTTCAGGTTATATTTTGCACTAAATTAATTTTTTTTACTGTTAAAACGCACTAAGTTATTTTTGTGACAGTATAGCATAGAAGGCATGAAAATGACCTTATGCTTCCTAATCTTAAGTGTCATCAAAAACTACATTCTTAAATAATGACTAAAAATGTCACCGCACAAAATAAAAAAATTTAAATAAAACAAAAAATTCTTAAAAATTAATAAAAACACACGTTCTTAAAAAATTCTTTATAAAAAAAAACCAAATGTTAAAACCGCAAAAACTTTTGATTTCATTTTCAAAATATGGTATGTTGTTTTATTATCTGGTTTCAGTTGCCAAATATTTTGCTTGATTCATGCATAATATAGCAATTTTGAGTTCAGCTTAAAAGCTTATTTTTTAGTTCTGCTCCAATAAATTTGTATTGGGTTGTCGAATTTTAAATTTCCTATTGAAAACTTATACCATAATGACAATAATTGAATTTTCACAAGTACCCAAATCTTAAATATCAAATACCTTTTGGATGTTAGTACACCCACGAAATTATTCAAACTAGTTAGTTAGTGTCTTAAAAGTAAGAAAATGGAAGAGTTAACAACAAAAACTTGTTTTCCAAAAAAAATAATGAGTCTCCTAACTATAAAGCAATTTTTTTTTTGACCTTTGACTCTCTTCTACAAAACGGTTCTACTAAATTCGATTCATTTTTTCTATGCAAACATAATGGAAGCCAAAAAATTGCCAAAAAATATTGAATGCCAAATAAATAAAATGCACGACTGAATAGAACGAACTTGATCTTATGTACACACTGTGTATTTAAAGTCTTAATAATTTTAAAAACTTTTCATCTGATAAAAGAAATTTATTAGTTATTGGAGTCTATTTTTTTCCCATCTGCCAAAAATATAGTAGAGTTTAAGGAAGTAGGTATTATGTGAGTACATAAATATGAACAATATAGCACCGTGCTGTCTTGCACTTCGCACATACATATGCATGGAATTTACAGTTTAGACTGAAAAAAATGTTAAAAAATCAATAAAATTAGAAATGAATTGATTAAAAAAATATCTAAAATTGATTTGGCACCAACGCATTGTACACCAAGTGATTTCTTACACAAATCTCAATTTATGAAAAAAAAAAAAAAGTTTAAATCGTTGGAGCGGTTTTTTAAAAAATTAATTTTGTATATGTAAAATTTTGAATATATTTAAAAAAAAATAAAATTTAAAAAAAGTTTAAAAATTAATTTTGAAAAAAACTTTATCCACACATTTTCGAAATATCGAATTTCCAAAAAATTATTTTTAATTTTTTTTTTTAATCCAAAATTTGATTTTTTTAAAAATTTGATATGCATTATTATTCAAACTTGTAAGTAGCTTTTGTGTAAAAAATTTCATAAAAATTGGTTCCAAAGATAATCGAAAACCCAAAAACTTTAATGAAAATAGTAGCAGCCGTTTTTGAGTAAAATGAGATTTTCAATACCGGGTTTTAAACATTTGTATGCGAAGTAGCATTATTTTTGGTTAAGAAATTTTGAAACTTTTTTTAAGTCTTTTTAATTTTTAATAGCGTCACTATGTGTAGTATAAAATTAATCTTAAGTCAATTGCTTTTTTGTTCTCGAAATATTCGAGGCGTAAGATTTTTTACAACTTTTTTATTTTAAATGATGTAATACAATAACCGCTAAATGAATTTGTTTGAAAACCTTTTCTACACTTTACGACGTTATTATCCGTAAAACAAAATTTATTCGAAGTCGATATCTCTATTCATTCTCGAGATACGGTGAAATAAAGAAATTATATCACGAACGTATGTACACGCACACACATACATATATAGAATAGACATCTCTCTTAAAACGATGGATTTAGATTCTTGGGACCTCGAAACGTGGAGATACGCAAAATCGGACCAATTACATACAATAACTTCCGCACTCATGTGATGAGCCATAAGAACACTAATTTTTGTTTGGAAATCTTTCTTCGCAAAGTGTATTATAGTTTTGTTCTAAGCTCTCTTCTGCAAAGATCGTCATAAAAAAATCTGTATCTTAATCAAGTATAATCACCCTTTATAAATTATTTACATACATACCTACATATATTGTTTTTATAAATTGATTTTGCTGTCAACACATTGTTTTGCAAATTGCCCTAAATTTAAATGAAAGTTCTATTACTACAATATACCAAAACGAACAATCGACTCAAGGTCACATTCGCGATCGAAATCTCTTCTACCAATAATAAATCTAATTGTCATTCATGAATGACTATATACAAAAGCTCTTTCACATTTTTTTTTATGCATTATGCAGTAGCAGTACACCTACGTTCCTTTCGCTTTATAGATTGTTAAATAATAATAATGCACCACTTATAGGCGATTCAGTAGCACTGCTGCTTGAATTTCAAATGAAAAAATTATTCAGTTTTTGATTTAAGGCAAAAAGGCAATCCACTGATTATACGCAAAACAATTCATTAGTCAGCCGGGAATTAGATATAGAGCTGAGCACTACAATGCCACCCTTCTAATGGCATATTTGTGTGGCAGACAGTGTGGAGTGTCTGAGTTTCATTATGTAACATACGAGTAAATAGCATTTTTTTATTGTGCCGCAATGCAAATTGATTGACCTAAATAAAACATTCACACAATTGACAGCGTATCGGTGTCACTCTTAAAACGCAAATTTGCCAAAAATGACACTTTATAGGTTATTATATATATGTATAGTGTTTCTAGGCAGGATTGAGGCAGGTTTATATAAACGCTTAAGGCGGGATCGATTTTTTTTACAGCCAAGTCTGACAGGTTGTATTGGTAATATAACTTAATTTCTGTATCAGACACTTCAAGTACCTACCTTGTACAAAAGAAAGTGTAGGTATTGAAAAAAAAACTTATTCTTTTGTATTTCGTTTGGTCATTGAATGGTTGTCAAATTTAAAAATAGGTAGGTATGGTATGGAAGATATGGTTGCAAATCGGTTGAGTTCAATTTTATCTAATTTTTGAAAATATTTTTTTTTTTTTTTAATTATTTTCTTCCTGTATGTAACTAGATCGTAAAAGCTTTGAAAAGACGGAATTTACTTCAAATTTGAGATTTTTTTTTAAGAATTGATTTGATACAACAGCTACTTGGGTGAGCTCAGCGTTAACTCTGAAAATCTGACTGACAAAAAATATTCCTCTATAGACATCTTATCAAACACCAACATTTATAGAAGCTATAACTCAAAGAACTTTTTTTTTTAAATTAAATTAACTTTTATGCAAAACCAAAAAACAAAAAAATTATTTAAAAAATCGTATAATTAGAGCAAAATTTTCAATAAAATTATGTAATTTCGAAAGTATATTCAATTAATTTTTTGTACTTCTGGGCTTACAAAAATAGTCGGCATTTTTAAAAGAACTCAAATTTCAATGATTTCCAAAAATATGAATCTTTTAAAAAGAAGTCTCTAAGTAGTCCCCAAGGTAACGCCACTGGTGAGCTACCACCAAGTTTTTATGCGTTGGAGTTGTTTTAAATATAATCATTTTGGTACAGTTCAAACTTTTTTCTTAGAGTTCCTCTCTAACATCACTTACACTTACAATACTCATTTCGAGAGCAGTTAACATTCGTTTTCCTCATAAACTTGGCTGTTTGGTCAAAGAAATTCATCGATGTATTTTTAATTTCAACTTTTTTTCGCTGACTATGACAAAAAAAAGGTAGCAGTACACTCAGCGCTGAATTTTTATATATTAATATATGTAGATACATATTACGCGAGTAAATGTCGTGTACGTGTAATGAAGTAGGTAATTTACGTGAACAGACTGACAAAGAGGGATGGCGATGATTTCAAGATCAAACGAAATACTTTGGACGTGGATTTCTTTAAATGGTGGCGGGCATTTTTTGTGTGTTGGATTGTCTGGTGGTAGGTATAGCTATATGCACTTTTGTCCATTTTGTAAAAGCTACACTGAACAAAAATATTTAAAAAAAATATGATAATCGAAGTTGTTAAATTAGTTAAAATTAACAGTACAAGATTGAGTAGTCAGAAATTCGGTACGAAGCATTTTGATACCTTGAAGGTGAAATTCGAATATTTGTTTTAGGTCATCTAAATGCGTTTCAGATTCTTGCCAATAAATTGGCATTACAGAAATAAACCCTACTACTTTTTTTTTTTGAAAAATTTCAATTATTCACGTATAGCTTTTGAAGTGGTTTACCAATTTTATTATTTTACAATATGGTGCTTCTAAATATTTAAAACAATTTTGCATTTAAAACTTTTGAAATTATTTTTTTTTTTAAATAAAACAAAATTAAGTGCCGCACATTTTTTAAATTTTTTTGTAAACAACAAAAATAAGGGTCCTTGCCGCACAATTTTTTTTCTCAAGAACGTACCCACAACTTAAAAAAAGGGAGTAATTCTTTTTTACAAAAGGCTGCCATTTAAAAAAAAATTCCGAAAAATGGTTATAAATGGTACCTTCCATAGAACTCCCATATAGAGAATTTTTCCAAAAGTTAAAAAATTATTGCATACCAAAACTTTAATTTTTTTTGATTTATAAAAAAGCTTCAAAATTTATTTTTGAAAATTTAATAATTCGAAAACGACTTGGTCGTTTTTTATTAAACTTGGCATCCAGCAGTTTTTGACATTATCTAGAAGATTTTGAATACAAATTATTCTTATAGCCAAAAATAACGGTACCTCCCATGCAAATGTTATAAAACCGGTATGGAAAATCTCATTTTTCTCAAAATTGACTTCTTCGATTTTGATAACAATATTTATGTGAGCTAAAATCATCAGTACGATCTACATAGAACTATTTTTTTTTGTTTTCGACTATCCCATTATCTGTTGAACCGATTTTCCGATTTTGTTCAAATTTTTTACACAAGAGCTTTTAATAAATTAAAATAATATTGCATAGAAACATTTTCAAAAAAAAAAAAAAAAATTTTGGATTTAAAAAAAAATCAAAATTAGTTTTTGAAAATTCGATATTTTGAAAATGGGTAGATGTTTTTTTTTCAAAACTAATTTTTAAACTCCGCATTAATAAGCACTAAAATGTGGCGTTCCAATTTTTTTTTCTTAAAAATGTTTTAAAAATTTTATATGTAAAAAATAATTTTTTTAAAAAACTGCTCCAACGATTTTTCAAATCTTTTTCTCATAAATTGAGATTTGTATAAGAAATCGAATGGTGTCGTTAATTTTATGCACTATTAATGATGAAATGAGTTTTTCTCGAGATATTGGTTAAAACGCGTTTTTGACTTGCGGTACACCAATTATAACTGGCCATTGTTTTGAATACACAAGAAATACTCTTTCATCAATTCCTAATATTAAAAAATCTGGTCAGTACCTAGTTTTTGCTTTATGAAGTACATTCCTGTCTCCCAGACAATTTTGGTATTCTTTCAGGCTAGAATTTGAAGGCATCTCATAAATCTTAAGTATAATTTTTGCACAATACGATTTTGTACCGTGTATACTGTGCAGTTAAGTTTGCCAACTGCTTAGTGCTTACCTAAATCGTAATATTTTAATTCATTTCAAAGTTAAATTGGATAAATAAGTGTCGCCCAAAGGGTTAAATATGCCATTTAATTTATTTCATACATATCTGTTTTTTTTTCTTCATTTAAATTAAAAAAAATAAAGATTTATTGCTATTACGTTAGCTTATAATAATTTGAAACTGGATTTATTTTTTTAAATCAAATTTTTGGTTTATTACTTTCAATGCCAAGGTTAACAAAAAAAAAAAAACTTTTGATTTTAATCTGGACCTGAAGTCGAAACTTAAGCAGCAAGTAATTAGCCAGAAGTCAATGATTTTTTCAAGATTATACGAGCAAGATACATAGGTATGCCAGGTTAACATAATTTTCTACAAATTGATATTGATCTGTAATTCCTTTTATGGAGGAGTGTTGCAAAATTAAGTTGTACCTATGTATCTAATAAAATTTACCTTGATTTACTTCTTGTATTGTTTGCAATATTAGCTTTTAGTTTATAGGTATAGATGTAAATACAATCGTATTAGTGCTGGAACAGTTAATATTTAAGTACAAAAATCTCTACGACGACTAATGCTTTACTTAATTTATTTCCTCATTGATTCTCAGATAACTTATCCAAGTTTCGTATAATTTTATTATAACACCTAAAATCTTTCGAAAGAAAAAACTTAAACGTGTCGAAGAATTGCATTAAAAAAAAGAAAAAAAGAGATCAAAGCACATTGCACTTAGCAACATGTGCTTCTCTGCAACCAACACAATATTGTGTGCGTGCTGTGCAGTGTATATAGTGTTGGACTACAATCTACTGAGATAGAAGTGAAAGGTATTCATACGATCTGCCACTCTGAACAAGGACAATAATATTATTTTTTTTTGTTTTAAATTCTCCAAAGTATCCCCCTTCCTGAGAATTTGGGTCATCATGTAGGTTTCTCAAACGACCTTGACTGAATTACCAACATGCTGGAAATAAAACAAAAAACCTTCGATAAATTAAGGTAATTGCAGTGTGCTTGCCTGGCTGAAGATGAGATTGGTTTTGTATATATGTAAAAATAATGCAGGAAATAATAATTAAGGAACCGCAACAGCAAAATAAAATGTTAATGATCAAGTAAATTTGCTTCCTTTTCCAAGACTTCAGGTTTACCAAGGTCCAAGGTAAATTTAACAAAAAGACAAGAATTGGTGATAACTTTTTTTCAAGAAGATTCTCTTACAGTTGATTTAAAATGTGATGACTGCGAAAATAAGATAATGTAAAGATAAATTGATTTTTTAACAGATGTAATTTTGTTGTCTTGCTTAAAATATTAATTCTAAATTCTAAAGATGATAGCGAAGTCGAAAAAAGTGGGTCTCGCAATTCTGTCTGTCTAAACAGCTGTAGCCTTAACGGGTGGATCGATTTTCTTAAAACTAGGTACCTATCGGTTTTGGGCATCCCCACACGTTTTTTTCTTTTTTTTAAAACCAAAAATAACGGTACCTGCCGTACAAATTTCTTTAACAAATTATGGAAAACATATTTTTCTCAAAAACATGCCCACAACTTAAAAAAAAAAAAATTCAGCATTTTTTTTTTACAAATGCTACCACTTTATAAAAAAAAATCGGAAAAATGTTTTTCAATGGTACCTCCCATAGAACCATTTTTTTGATTATTGATTTTTTCAAAAACGGTGATAAAATCAGATCAGTTTTTTTTTTTTTTTTAAAGAATGATTACAATAATTTCAAAAATTATGTACCAAAATTTTCAAATATTTTTTTTTTTTGGATGCTTAAAAAGTTTCAAACATTTTTTTTGAGAACGACTCAGTCGATTTTTATTAAACTTAGCACCCAGCAGTTTTTTGACATTATCTAACTGATTTTAAATTAAATTTTTTCTTATAACCAAAAATAAGGGTACCTCCCATACAAATGTTTAAATACCACTATTGTAAATCTCATTTTTCTCAAAAACGGATCCTACGAATTTTATTAAAATTTTTATGTCAGCTGATATTAGATTTGTATTATCTCTCATAGAACCATTTTTTTTAACTTAAGACTACCTCATTATCTTTTGAACCGATTTTAATCAAATTTTTTACACAACAGCTTCTAATAAGTTTGAATAGATAATATTGCATATCAAAATTTAAAAAAAAAAAACAATTTTCGATTTAAAAAAAAAAAAAATTCAAAACTATTTTTCGAAAATTTGATATTTCAGGCAGATGATTTTTTTTCCAAAATTAAATTTTATTACTCCACATTAATTACTAGCTACTTAAAAATGGCGCACCAATTTTTTTCTTAAGAATTTTTTCAATATTTTATGTAGAAAGAAATATTTTTTTAAAATATTCTCATAAATTAATTTATTTAAGAAATCAGGTGGTGTACATCGCGTTAGTGACAAAACAATTTCAGATGTTGTTTAATTAATTTGTTTGTAATTATATTGATATTTTAACAATTGTGCAGTCCTGTAAGTTGCAATGCATATATGCGAAACAGTGCTATATTGTTCATATTTACATGTGTACTCACATAATAATGCTTTAAATCTAAAGTACGTTTATGGCAGGTGACATAAAATATAGGCGTGCGATGCATTTTTTTGTGAATGCCGATGTTGTAAGAATAGAAAACAAATATAACACAAAAATTCAGTAAAATTTAAAACATACAGTAGGGTAATTATTGTGAAATTTCAGAAAATGGTTATTAATAACCATATATCTTGGTTAGAATCATTTTTTTTTTCGGTTTTCTCGTAAACGGTGCAATTGATTTCGATGAAATTTTTTACAAAGATTTTCTTTAATAGTATTGTATACCAAGATTTTCAAAAAAAAAATAGTTTGAATTTTTTAACAAAGTTAATTTTTTTTTTGAAAAATTAATATTTCGAAAACGACATGGTTTGGTTTATTCTTAATGGTACCAAACGGTTTCTTAACATTATGTAGATGATTTTAAAAACAAGATTTTCTTAGAGCTATAAAATAACGGTACCTTTCATAGAACTCTGTAAAGAAAATTTAATTTTTCTTGAAAACGACTTCTTCGATTTTAATCAAAAAGATAAAAAAATGTATGCGAGCTATACATTCGCACCATCTACAATTTAACAAGAACAAATTTATTATATTAACAGTACGCATACATTTGGGGGGCATTTTTTTTTTATTTGCAAATTTTATTATCCGTTTAACTCAGTGTTTCCCAACCTTTTTTTTGGCTATGTCCCACCAGAACCTCATGATCTCGGAGATCTCAGCAATTTTGTCTAGTTTTCAGTTTTGCTGCAAAACTCTGAACAACAAAAATCTCTGTGATCCCATTTTTCTAAACGCGCCTATTATACCTAAACAATTTTTAACATACAAAATCTGTAATGTTCAATATAAAAATTGAATGGAGGTTCACATTCAACGACTGTCGTACCGACATGAAAAAAATTTTCAAATAACGAACATGACGCGCAGCTCATTATTTGCACCAATACTACGCATTACTTTCATTTGTTTCCTTTCGTTTTATTATTTTATTTACATTTCAACCCATTCTCTTTTAATCTGAAGAACAACATTGAAAGAAGACGTAAAATTGAAATTTTTGGTCGTCCGACTGCTGTTCACATTTACTACAGTGGTCGTTCGACTGAGCAAATTTTTAAAAAAATTGAACTACAGAGCTAGTTCGACTGGTGTTCACATTACAAAAATCTAACGAAACGACGAATGTTGATGAACATGTCGTTGGATGTGGACGGGCATATTAGGAAGAAATCCCTAGAAAATAAGTAAACACAGTAAGTTTGTTTTCAAAACATTGTAGAACCGAACTTCAAGTATAAAAAATTCAATAATAGTAATATGTATGTATGTAATATTTAAGTTTAGTGAAATTCTTGCCTTGATTAAAATTAAGAAAACTTATGTTTCATTTTCTTTTTTTAAGTCCAGACGATTTCTTTTTTATCAGTAAGTCATTTATGGCATTAAATCCGCATTTGATGAATGACAGATCCAGGATGCGTTCAGAAATATATCTCCAAGGGTGAAAATACAAGAAGCATATATTTTTCGGAATGATGTGTGTGTAATGCAGCATAATTTTAAATCGCCCCCCTATAATATCAAATTGCCCGCCTGTGGGGCGTGGGCCCTACGAGGGGAAAAACTGGTTAAACCTATTTAAATGAATTCAATAAAACTTGTATACATGTGCTTTAAATAAAATAAAATAATATTGCAAATTATTCAAAAAAAAAAAAATTGAGATCCAAAAAAATATAAATTAAATTTTTGGATCAAAATTATTGTTATTTTGAAAGTTTTGTTATTAATAAAAATTCTATATAATGTACTACTAGTACTGAAATACATTAGCCAAAGACTTAGCACTAATTGCACTCTATGAATTTTTGACAGAAAATAAAATATTGGTCTTGTTTTTTTTTTTTTTTTGGTTTTTAAGAAAATTGAAAATTATACAAAAGGAGAATGGACGGTTTCATCCCATTTTTGTAACACTTTTTGACCTAGGTATATTATAATATGAGAGGTCTTAATTTTATTTCTACGAAGGTGCATGCGATGATTAAAATAACAAAAAAGTTTGTTTTTGTATTTTTGTTTATTTTAATTTAAAAATAATATAAACTCAAAATCAACAGGATATTACAAGATCTCATAACTACTAAACTTAATGATGGTAGGCATAAACTGGAGCAGTAGCGTATGCTGGGGCAGTAGCATAAGCAATTGGACTTGATCTAAGAAGACTCTGAGTAGTATAAGCAGCTTGTCCATGTGAATAGGCAATTGGGGAAGATCTGATCAATGTTGGTGCTGCAGCATGGGCGTATGTCTGAGTGTATGCTGGTGCAGTATAACCAATTGGAGCTGATCGAACCAAAGTTGGTGCAGCAGCATAACCCAAAGGTGCAGATTTGATGAGAGCAGGTGCAGGAGCAGCATAGGTCAGTGGTGCAGATTTAACTAGAGTTGGTGCAGCATAGGCAATTTGTGCTGGAGCAGCAGCAATAGCAGTCTTAACAATCTGTCCGAGTGGTTCACGGTTAACAATTGCGTTGAATCCATGAATAGCATCAGAAGAATATTGGACAGTTCTCTTGTAACCGTCAGCATCGTTTAACGAGTATTCCCCTTGGACAAGATCTCCATCACGAGTTTCAGTTTGGCTCTTTACGTCACCGGTTAGAGCATCGTTGACGGAATAAGAAAACTGGTATTGTGGGTGTGGGTCATTAGCGTCCTCAGATTTAGCCAAAACTGGTTGAGCAGCATGGTATACTTGAGTAGCTGGAACAAGTCCGGCACTGGCCACAGCAACAAATGCAAGAGCAACGATGAACTGCAATAAATTAATGATGTTAAATATTTTTTGCGAACTCTCAATGCTTAAAAATTTACCTTAAATGCCATTTTTATGTTTTAGTTTAGTGACTTCAATGGTTCGAAGGAGGAGAACTGAATGATGTCAACTGATAGTCAGCCAAACCCTTTTATACTTAACTAATCAACGAACTACATACAAAAAAAAACAGATCAAAATTAATTGAAAACCGGCCGCATCCAAGTGAAATGACGAATCCGATGCACAAAGAACCATGCACATACATAACATATAAAGGAGAAAGACCTGCCGGAAAAGAAGTTGTCTACCCTGAGCCTTGTTATATGGGTGTTGATATTCGTTTTATTGCTTAAAATCAAAACAAAGGGAGCAAGTGTGGATATCCAAGTGCTTATACCTTTATCTGGTAGCAGACATACAGTGAGGCTTTCGGATGACCTTGAATGTATTCTTTTGCATCGGTTTTTTGGTATAATTATTTATTTTCCATTCACAAAATGACTTTCAGACGAAACATATGGGCATTTTAAATGTTAAGTAGAAAGCCGTTAGCTTTATATCACGAGCATCATTGCCAGTGATCAAATTGATATTCTTGTTTAAATGAATTTTTGACAAAATTTGGGCCGGTACATGTGAAAACAAACCAGTACTATGCTTATGTCAAGTTAAGACGAAATGACATTTTTGATATCATTATATTTAGTTTCTTTGTTTCTGAACCTATTTTGTTGGTCAATTTTGTTCAGCTGTCATACAAATTTTTCAAAAATTAAAAAAAAAAAATCCGTTTTTTCAACAATGTCAAAGAAAAGCAACTTATTAACTTAATTACATTTGACTTTTAAGTGGGTTTAGGTCTGTTTTATAAGAGTTATTATGTAAATTCGACGAAAAAATCTAAATTACCTATTTAGACTTCGCTATACTTCTTCTGCGCTAATTAACTGCATAGTTTTTGTGCTTAATTTCATAGGAAAAGACACGAAGAACCCAAAAAATACTTAATGTAGAAGTTAATCTTTTAAAAAACAAACCAAATATTTTATTATTTAGCTTAGGTATTTTTTCTCCCATAAACTTAAGAAATAGAATTGTTTGCTCTTTAAAAAAAAGTACTCAAAAAAAAAGAAATAATCTTATTGTAGTTTGCGTTTCTTTTGGAATATAAATAAAATGCTCGACTGGATCTCACGAACTTAATTTTAACTTAATTTTATGAATGATCACACTGTGGTTTTAAAGTGTGAATATTGCAAATCTATTTATCTAATTTTAAAAGAAATAAAATAAATAATGGGAGCTTATATTTTATGGTAGTATTATGTGAGCACACAAAAATGAACACCATGTTGCACAAATGCAATGCATGAAAATTATAGTTTAAACTAAAATTTAAAAAAAAGTTTAAAATTAAATACATTACATTTACCTACTTAACGATCAAACAACATTACACAATCTGAAATTGTTTTGACTTCAATGTATGTACCTACCGTATGTGATTTCATTAAAAAAATGTATTCATGAAACAAAAAAAAATTAAAAATTGTTGAAGTGGTTTTTTAATAAAACAATTTTGTATATATTAAATTTTGAAAACAATTTCAAGAACAAAAATTGGTAAGCCATATTTTAGTATATATTAATGCGGAGTTAAAAAATTATTTTTGAAAAAAAAAACAAAAACCTACAAATTTTTAATATAATATGTGGCTTAAACAATCAAAACGGTACTAAAGGAACTTTTTCAAAATATGGAGTGTGATATACCAAAATTTGCGTATCAAAGAGAACTATTGAATGGTGGAAAAATTTATTTCAAAACGAGCTGGTTTAGAAGTTATTAGATTCTATTTTAATTTTGAGTTTATGATCAAAACAAGGCTATTTTATATATTTTTAACAATCAAATGGGGGCTATTTTTCATACAATGCTAGTAATTTTTAAAACGGCTCTATTTTTCTCTAAATGAATTTTTTTTATTGCCTTTAGTTTACCTATCATGCGATGTGCTATTAACCGGTTGCTCTTTTTTTTAGAAAGTTGAAGATTATCTTGTAATTAATATTGTAGGTATTAGGTATTATTTGTTCAATTCTTTTTGGAAAAACAGGATAGGTATACTTCTGTTTAAAAACATAATGACCAGGTTCGGAGCTTTAAACCCACAAAATGTGCACGTGGTTCACAAAAATAAATAAAGGCCATTATCGTCACCATCATCGGGCTAAAGTGTAGTGCAGATCTCGGTCCAAATAGCCTTAACTGGGAGAGGACCGAGATTTACAAACGAAGGCTGCAGCCGCCGCCGCCAGTGAGCCATCATCGTCATTAATATGCTTCACCATCAGCGTTGCCGAAGTGGCACGATCGTGCTTTTTTGACGAAAATTTCATTGTGGCACGAAAGAATTCAATATGTCACGCTCTTCTTATTCCCATTTTTTACTTCAAATAAAGCGAATTTTTTTAAGAAATTTTAAGGAAATTGTTCCAAATGAAATAAAAACAGGCATGAAACTTTTATTTTTTTATAATGCACGAATAAATCAAATTATTGCTTCTAATTTTTTTTGTACTTTACCCCGTAATTAAATTAACCTTTTTTTAATATATTTAAATTTTTGTATGGCCGGCAACGCTGTTCACCATATCGGTTCCAAAAATTGTAGCAAGAAACATAAAACCTTATCAACCACCGGCTGCAACTCAGAGCACACGAAAATATTATCATCGACATCACATATACACATGTATACATTAGAATTAGAGCTTCAACATTCTCGGTCCCAAATAGCTGTAGGTAACTGGCAGCGGCGCGAGAAAAACAGAAATTATCAATGATCCGCTGCATTTCGGACCGACCAACCAAGAGCAACAACAACAAAAACATGAGAAATTCTTAACTGACGGAAGATCTATTCGAGCCAATTGATATTTAACATTACATCTCCGTTAGTCTTCGAGACCAGTGTGGTTTTCTTTATTACAGTCGACTTTATAAAATTTGTATTGCGTTTCTAACAACTTTTTTTTTGTACTTATTTTTATTTATATTTCTTTATTATCGTTGTTAATTAGTTTTAATGAATTGAAATAAAAAAAAAATCGTTTTCTCTTCTTTTTAATTTTATAGGCATTTGAGAATCAAAACAATGGCATTTTAAAAACTTATTTTCAAAACCCGATAAATATATTTATAACAAACAAAATTGCCTAAAAAAAACACATTTCACTAAATGATGAAAATAAAAGGTCCCTTTAGTATTTTTTTTGTCAATCTAATAAAAAAAACTTATACAAATTTTAAAAAATTTACGGCATTGAAATATCTTGAATATTTTAGATATTATAGGTTTTCGCCCTTTTGCTCGGTTTCATGTTTAACTTTAATATGATGGTAGACCGTGTTAATATTAGCTTAAAAAATTAAGCCTGACGAGATCGTAGGAGTTGTTATCGAGAAAAATAAGATTATATTTAAACGTAGCTTCCGTACAACTGTTTAAATTGTAGGTATTGAAGGTATCGATTATTTAGGCTACACACAGTCAAATTGAAACTTTGTAAAAAATTAATCACTCTTTTCGAGAAAATCAAGATCAAACAATATTATTCTATGCAGGATATACTTATTTTCTTTAAAGCCAGACATTCGTTCTTTCAATTTCATTTTATATAGGTATCAATTTGTTTTAATCGACAGCTCATGCATAAATAATTTTTAAACTTAAAGTTTTGAAAACAAAAAAATTAAAAATGTTGTTTAAAATTATTTTTTTTTTTTTCAAAGATTATCGTTACTAAGTACTATTTTTGTTTCTAATTTTCAATGCTCTTATTAAATTAGAATTTCTTCCGATTTCATTCAATTTAAATATTTAAATTGTCGCTAATCCTTTTAAAATCTTAAAAATACATAATTTCGTAATAAATATTTTTTTTTTTATTTACAAAATCAATTCATCAAACATTTTGACATTCATAACTCTTAACAATATTTTAATGATGGTAGGCATAAGCTGGAGCAGCATATGAGATTGGGCTTGATTTCACCAAAGTCTGAGTTGCGTAGGCAGCTGGAGCATGTGAGTAAGCAACTGGAGCAGCGGCATAGGTCTGGGTGTATGCTGTTGGTGCAGCATAACCAAGATGAGCTGATTTTACCAAAGCTGGAGCAGCAGCATAAGCCAAAGGTGCTGACTTGACAATAGTTGGTGCAGCATAAGCAACTGGAGCTGAATGGATGGCCTTGACAACATGTCCAAGAGGTTCACGGTGAACAACAGCATTGAATCCATGTACGGAGTCAGCTGTGTACTGGACAGTTCTCTTGTGACCATCAGAATCGATGAGGGAGTATTCTCCTTGGACAAGATCTCCATCACGGGTCTCGATTTGATTCTTGACATCTCCGGTGTGGGCATCGTTGACGGCATAAGAGAACTGGTATTGTGGATGAGGATCGTGAGAGTCCTGGGACTTGATCAATACGGGTTGGGCAGCATGGTATTCCTGATGAACTGGAATAAGTCCAGCGCTGGCAACAGCAACGAATGCAAGAGCAATAATGAACTAGAAGTAATAAAAAAAAAATTAGAATAACTCTCAGCAGTTTATCCAAAAGATTCTTACTTTGAATGCCATTTTAGATGAGATTGTAAGATACTTTCCGTTCAATGGAGAAGTTGTAAATGATACCAAAAATAAGATCAAGCTAACCTTTTATACCAAAAATAAATTCACCAATTAAGATCAACAAAAACTTGATTTTTTTTATTTCTTTGAGAATATAGTATGAATGAGAAAAGCTACGAATAAATTTATATGGCTGTAAGAAGTGAAATGTGTATAGTCGCAAATCAAGTTCGATGAATCAACAATATACCGTTGTAATAATTGTTGATGTTTAAGGGTTAATGATTTTTTATGCGTTCGTATAGCTCTTTTTATTATACTTTTTTTGTGTTTGGTTCTTCTATATTTTAATAGTTTTTTTCGCCATGCCTTCATTAAAATAACTATTTTATCACCACAGTTTCACTTAATGACTTGACATTAAGTGAGTGATCTACGTGTGCGGTACACTTTGTTGAAATCAGATTAAAACTTGATACCCATTTACGTTATCAGTTTTCAGCTAGCCTGAATTTAATGGATAGCTCCTTGGCAACATAACTTTGTGATATTATTAGTCTATGTAGATATCATCACTTTTCAAAATTGAGGACTATATCGATTAGGAATGTCTTTTTTTATGTTAAACAAAATTGTATTTAAGTTAATAGACTAAATGACCAATTGGTTTCCCAAGGCAATACTGAGACTTTTATTGTATCGTAGCGAGCCCAATAAGTTCTGCATTTTGTCAAGATCTTTCGGGATTTGTTTGAAATGCTTCTTAGGACCGGCTCCTGTGTGTTATTTGTCAGAGTCAGTTAAAACATTTTGAATACTCAACTTTAACAATTTTTTTTGTAAATCCTAAAGTAAAATAAAATGTTAGTCCATTTTGAGTTTCATCGAAATTTCCTTGGAAGTTTTTATATAAACAAAACCGTTTTATCAAAAATGATTTTTTGTTAAAAATAAGCTTTATTTTGCATTCAAAATAATGACTGATTTGTTTTTTAAACATCTCCAGGTCGAAATTAAAAATTAATACTTTAACCGCCATATTATTCAATCGACACATCCAGATTAAAACTAAAATCCGGATGCATTTACATTGAATTTGTGTAATTGTGTAATTGAGTAAATAATATAGCAGTAAATGAATCAATGCATTAATCATAAAAATATACAAACTTTTATGTATGTGCAAATTAATAAAAGAAAGAAGAATCAGGCATACGAAATATATGATCTTTAAAATAAAATAAATGCAATTTGTAGGTACATAACAAAAAGAGCTTCGAATGCATAAATTCAATAATCCTTAAATATCAACAATTGGTTTGGTATATTGTTAATTCATTGAACTTGAATTGCTACTATCCATTTAACCACTTTTCTCCACTTCACTTTTTTCATAGCTTTACTCATTCATACTATACTCTCAATTAAATACAAAAAAAAAATCAGGTTTTTTAATCTTAATTGGTGATTTATTTTTTGGTATAAAAGGTTGACTTGATCTTATTTTTGGTATCATTTACAACTTCTCCATTAAACGGAAAGTATCTTATAATCTCATTAAAAATGGCATTCAAAGTAAGAATTTTAAGGATAAACTGCTGAGAGTTATTCTAATTTTTTTTATTACTTCTAGTTCATTGTTGCTCTTGCATTGGTTGCTGTTGCCAGCGCTGGACTTATTCCAGTTCATCAGGAATACCATGCTGCCCAACCCGTGTTGATCAAGTCCCAGGACTCTCACGATCCTCATCCACAATACCAGTTCTCTTATGCCGTCAACGATGCCCACACCGGAGATGTCAAGAATCAAATCGAGACCCGTGATGGAGATCTTGTCCAAGGAGAATACTCCCTCATCGATTCTGATGGTCACAAGAGGACTGTCCAGTACACAGCTGACTCCGTACATGGATTCAACGCTGTTGTTCACCGTGAACCTCTTGGACATGTTGTCAAGGCCATCCATTCAGCTCCAGTTGCTTATGCTGCACCAACTATTGTCAAGTCAGCACCTTTGGCTTATGCTGCTGCTCCAGCTTTGATAAAATCAGCTCATCTTGGTTATGCTGCACCATCGGCATACACCCAGACCTATGCCGCTGCTCCAGTTGCTTACTCACATGCTCCAGCTGACTACGCAACTCAGACTTTGGTGAAATCAAGCCCAATTTCATATGCTGCTCCAGCTTATGCCTACCATCATTAAAATATTGTTAAGAGTTATGAATGTCAAAATGTTTGATAAATTGAATTTGTAAATATGAATAAAAAAATATTTGTTACGAAATTATGTATATTTTAAATGTTATTAAAAGGATAACCGGTATAAGTTTGTAAATGTAGTCTTCGATTCAGTCCAAACCTTTGGAATGACCTGTGTTGTACATGTACATACACCCACATTGAGGCAGTGCCCTCAAAAGTGCCAGTTTAAGCTTTATGCACCAAATACGGGCTTAAGAAAAAGTGTCGTTAGATTTAAAAATTACGGGATGTATGTAAGAATTTTCCCTATTGTTTCCAAATTGCTTAAGAAGAAAACCATAAGTATACCAAATGACAACACTTTTTTCTGGTTTCGTACTTAGTTTTATTCAATCTCGTGTTTCAGTGAGAGTTTGTAGCCACTGCCATTCGGTAACTCTCGCATCGATAAAATTGGTCGAAAAACGAGGAAAATTTAAACAAAACTCATACGATTTTTTTTTGAAATTTCATCTTTTCTCGGATAATTTTATCGATAAGAGAGTTATATGCGTACAGAACGTAGGCGCAGACCAGCAAAATTGTACTTCCAAAATAATTTGTTTGCGAATATTAATTGGCTTATCCTCAAATTTTCCACTTCCTCCGCACGAATTATTGCAACAATTTGGCTCATTTGGCTCACTCCTTCAGTGGTATTCGGGAATATAGAATGTGGTTGGATTTTTTTTACGAATTATTTTGATATTTGATTAAAAAACGAATGACGGGGTGTGCCTATCTCGATTTTGATAAGGAATGAAATCATAAAACTGCTTTTTATTCTCGTTCTATTTAGAAAATATATTCTGAAATTAGACTTTTTTTTTAATACCTCGGGCATATCCTCTGCAAGGCATACATCTGATGTGGATGGAAATACATTTGCGGTCGTGTGTCCATATAATATTACGAATAATGTTGAGTTCCAAGGCGTCGTCGGTCGATTGTTATTGGTTTTGTCGGCGTATTTTAACGATGTACGTATTCTAAAACAAATAACCATGAGACGCCAAATCTTAAGATCTTGAAGGCCATTAACAGTCCATTACTCTAAATTAAAGACGCATTCATCTAATTCTGTTCTTTAATATAAGTTCATTTGTTTGGAAAATTCTTGAAAATTCACTATCATGATCCCAAATCTTTAAAATTGCAGTATATTTTCTTACAATTCTACGAATATACGAATTTGTTAAATTATTTACACAGACACATTTGAATATATCACACTTCTCAATTTAAATGAAACAGACCCCGGATATCTAATTTTCTATATTCATTTATACAGGGTATTCCATAATTAATGGTCCAGGTCATTTGACCTCTCAGAATTTAGTAACTTATCAATACTGAATCATAACGGTTTTCGATTAACAGCTGGTATTTTTCACTCTGTTCACTCTGGTCACTCTGTTCATAATTGCTTTTTACTTGCGATATATATGTATGTACTAGAATATTTCAAGTTATGGATTCGTAAAAAATTGAACTCGAGATTTTGATCAAAGTTGACATTACGATGATAGTGAAGTCGAAAAAAGTGGGTCTCGCAATTCTGTCTGTCTATCTGTCCTTTCGGCTGTAGCCTAAATGGGTGGATCGGTTTTCTTTAAACTTGGTACCTTGCGTTTTTTGGGCACTCGCTCCACATTTTTTAAAATTTTTTTTAAGACCAAAAATAACGGTACCAGCCGCACAATTTTTTAGCAAAACATGGAAATTTTATTTTTCTGAAAAATGTGCCCACAATTTAAAAAAAGAAACTAGTAATTTTTTTTTACAAAAAGGCTACCATTTAAAAACAAAAATCCGAAAAATGGTTACTTTCGATTTTCTCAAAAATAGTTCAACTGAATTTCATTAATTTGTTTTATAGAGAATTTTTAAAAAAGTTTAAAAAGTATTGCATACCGAAATTTAAAAAAAGTTTTAAAAATAGATTTTTAAAAAAAGTTAAACATTTTTTTTTGAAAACTTTACAACGACTTAATCGATTTTGATTAAACTAGGCATCCAGCAGTTTTTTGACATTATCTAGCAGATTTTAAATACAAATTATTCTTATAGTCAAAAATAACGGTACCTCCCATACAAATGTTATAAAACCGGTATGGAAAATCTCATTTTTCTCAAAAACCACTCCTTCGATTTTGATTGAAATTTTTATGTGAGCTAACATCAGAACGATCTATCATATTATTGAAAAGAAAATTGTATCCATCGTCTAAAATCTACCTCTCATAGAACCATTTGGTTTTTGACTATCTCATTATATGTTCAAGAAATTTTAGTGAAATTTTGTACATTTGAGATTCTGATAAGATAAAAAATTTTTCAAAAAAAAACAAATTTTGGATTTAAAAAAAAAGTCAAAAATTATTTTTAAAATTATGATATTTCGAAAATGGGTGGTTAATTTTTTTTTTCAAAATTAATTTTTAAACTCCGCATTAATAAGTTCTAAAATATATAGTACCAATTTTTTTTTCTTAAAAATGTCTTAAAAAGTTTATACTTATATAAAAAATTAATTTAAAAAGAAAACCACTCCAACGATTTTCCAATTTTTTTTTCTCATAAATTGAGATTTGTGTAAGAAATCAGATGGTGTACATTGCGTTGGTGTCAAAACATTTTTAAAAGTTGTTTAATTTCTAATTATATTGATTTTTTAACAATTTTTCATTCTAAAGTGTAAGTACCATGCATACTTTTGGTCGCATATAAGAGGAGTTCGTGCGACCCAGTCTTGAATTTTATTTTTATCCGTTATTGGTATAACGTCTTATTTAGCAAAAAATTGAAAAATTAATTGAAAAAACCGTTCAAGCTACAAAATAGTGTTTATCTCAAGCATCGAAGATACGGATCGTATTAAACTCTTTTCCAGTTGAAAATAAGGTTCATAAAGTTTTCAAAAAAATATGCCGGATTGCTCTTATAATTAAAGAAATGTTGCTTCATATTTAAGTCTTAACAAAAATGTTTTTTTTTTTTCCTTTTTTTTTGTTTTATTAAAAAAAAAAATTACAAATTTTTTTTAATGAAATTTAATATTAGATAATAGCAAATTTAATGAAGATCTGTCCGTTACGCTCTTCTTCAAATTATATTTAACAAACTAATGCATTGGACCCGTAATAAATAAATATATTGAAGAAATTCATTGAAATTTTACTATCAATGCAATATATCTGTTGATAACAATTAATTTTAACGCACTTAAGAAAAACAAAGCAATATTATTGCCTTGCCTAATTAAAACCTATTACCAAAAGCAATTATAATGGTCTTATATATGAACTTGAACTGCCATGCTACTGTTAAAAAAAAAAACAAACAATTTTTACTCTCCACTTGAGTATTAAATCCGTTTGATTTCTTTTCGAAATGAGATATTACTCACACCTACGAGAAATTTACCTACCTTTTTTTTTTTTTTTATTTATTAACAGCATCGATTTTACAATTTGGTTGTAACCGCACAATTTACATACAGAGTTATGATAATATACATATCTTACTTCTGAAAAAGTGTTTAATGTTTGAAAAACAAAAATAATACTAAATTTATTATTATATTTGAAAGGAAAAGCTGGTAAAACCTTCCATTTAAGCAAAAAAAAAAAAAAGAAAAAATTAAATATAAAACTAAAACTAATATCACAGTTAAACTAGCAAAATACTGATAAATTAGCAAGATAATCTAGGTATATAAGTAATTAACAAATGAACTATAAAAACGGTTTGCTATAATACAATAAATTAATTATAATTCAACAGGTATAAATGTACAAAAATAATAAATTAAATACAAATACAAAAAATTGCATATTAGGAAATAAATAATCAAACAAACAAAAAAAGAGATAAATAAATAAATAGATAAATAAATAAATAAGTAAATAAATAAATAAGTAAATAAAAAAAAAAATAAATAAATAAATCAATAAACAATAAATAAATAACAAATAAATAAGTAAGAATTAAATAAATAATCAAACAAACAAATAAAAAGATAAATAAATTAACAATAAATAAATAAATAAGTAACAAATAAATAAATTAATTAATTAACAATAAGTAAATAAATATATGAGTGTATAGTTAATTTACAAGATTTGTGATCAAGGGATTATCGGACATAGAACAGTTATAAGAGTACTTGGTATAAAGTTTACGAATTCTTAAGGAAACAGTTTCGATTCTAGCTCTGTCGTGGAGTTCAAATGTTGAAAAATGCCAAGGTAGCTTAAGCATTAGTTTGAGAACCTTGTTTTGTGCTATTTGTAATTTTTGTATGTGTGTCTTAGCACATTTACCCCAAACGGGGCACCCATATAACATAATCGATTGAAAAATAGATTTATATATTATTAGTTTGTTTTCTGTACTAAGCAGCGATTTTCGATTTATAAGGGGATACATTATTTTAATAGTCTTGTTGATTTTATCAACAGTGTTAGCAATTTGCTTATTATAGGTGAGTTTAGTATCTAAAGTTATTCCAAGATATTTAGCATGGTCATTCCAAATGATGTCTATATTGTTCATTTTAAGCGTGTTGCTAGGAAGGAAGCAAGTCTTCCTTTTTCTTGTAAAAAAGATAGCTTGCGTTTTCGTAGCGTTCACTTTTATCTTCCATTTGTTAAAATAATTTAAAATTATATTCAAAGCTGATTGTAAGTTGGTTTCAATGACGGAACCAAACACATCAGACGAATAAATTCCTGTATCATCTGCATATATAGCAGACTCACAATTGGGAAGTACCGGAAAATCGGAAGTATAAATATTATATAAATATGGACCTAAAATTGATCCCTGTGGTACACCTGCGGGAATGCTATGCTGAGATGAGTAATTATTATTTACAGATACAATATATTTACGGTCTGCTAGAAAACTTTGGATAAGTCGTACGATGTAAACTGGGAAACCGAAACATGACATTTTATGCAGTAAACCTTCGTGCCAAACTGAGTCGAAGGCCTTTTCCACATCTAATAGAACTAGACCAGTAGATTTCCGTTCAGCTAATGAATTTTTTATGTGTTGTGTGATTCTATCTACCTGGTGAATCGTACTGTGGTGATGTCTAAATCCAAACTGTTGCGGTGGCAAAATATTTTTTTCTTCTAAGATCTTGCTAATTTGAAAACTTAATAATTTTTCGAAAACTTTTCCTAAGGAGCTAAGCAAACTAATTGGTCTGTAATTGGAAGATAAATTTGCAGAACTACCTGGCTTGAGAATAGGAATTATCTTTGCTTTTTTCCAATCTTTAGGGAAGTACTGCATCTTGATACAAGTATTAAAGATAAACAACAGCGCTTTTAAACCACGTTTAGATAGCTGTTTTAGATATAAATTTTTAATGTTGTCTAACCCAGACGATTTACGGACGTTGAGATTAGATATAAGATCTTTAAGCTCATCATAGGTAATTAAATTGTTAAAATCAACTTGTATTGGTGTTGAACTTAAGCTATTTATTGAATCAGTAACTGTCGCTATAGTGGTATTGTCACCCATTCCACTAGAAACCAAGTGATTTTTTTGAAAACTGGCAGCTAATATGTCTGCCTTTTGGGTGTAAGTAAATGAAGAATTTTGCAAGTTATCTAATGTTGGAATAACTGTGAACTTTTTTTTCATTGTCTTGGCTATATTCCAAAAGGGTTTACTGCATTTGTCAAGGCCCTGTAGCTTACGATTCCAGCTTTGGTTGCGAAATTTATGTATCTCTGTTTTGATCTTTTCGTTGAGAAGCTTTACGTATTGATGATAAGAGTTTAGCCTGTACCTTTGCCAATGTCTTCTTGTAGTATTCCGTATTTTAATTAAATTTATAATATGGGTTGGAAATTGTGCATTATTAGCGCTAAATTTTAACTTTTTTGGTACCGACTGATCAATGGCATCTTCTATAATTGTTGTTAATATTTGGGTGCAGTCGTCTATTTGTGAGCAGTCAGTTATGGTACTTATTATTTGGTTTTGGCTACCTAGATCTCTATCTATGAGTCTGCGATATTTTTTCCAATTTGCATTTTTGAAATCTAGAAAAAAATTTACGGACTTTTCTGGGGTTTGAAGTACACTGGAGAGTACTGGATGGTGATCCGAACTCAAGTCATTAATAACTATGGGTTGGGTGAAGATTTGCGGAATATTTGTCAAAAAAAAATCTAGAGTTGATGGTTTTGATCTACTGTTGGCCGGAAAATAAGTTGGTAAATTTACCTACCTGAACCAGCAGCATTCATAAGAAATGAGAAGAGAAGAAATATGAAAAAAAAAAAATCACTTCAATTCACTCGATTGGTGGTATTTTTTGCTATAAAAACTCAGCTTGATCTAATTTGGTATCATTAACAACTAAATACTCCAAATAAACGGAAAGTATTTACCTAATTTAAATCAAAAATGGCATTCAAAGTAAGAATTTAAAGGATAAATCCCTAAGAAATTTTTTAATTTCAAATATTTTTTCAGTTTATTGTTGCTCTTGCATTTGTTGCTGTTGCCAGCGCTGGACTCATTCCAGTTCACCAAGAATACCATGCTGCCCAACCCGTGTTGATCAAGTCCGAGGATTCCTATGACCATCATCCACAGTACCAATTCTCTTATGGCGTTAACGATGCCCACACCGGTGATGTCAAGAACCAAATTGAAACCCGTGATGGAGACGTCGTCAAGGGAGAATACTCCCTCATCGATTCTGATGGTCACAAGAGAACTGTCCAGTACACAGCTGACTCCGTACATGGATTCAACGCTGTTGTTCACCGTGAACCTCTTGGACATGTTGTCAAGGCCATCCATTCAGCTCCAGTTGCTTATGCTGCACCAACTATTGTCAAGTCAGCACCTTTGGCTTATGCTGCTGCTCCAGCTTTGGTAAGATCAGCTCATGTTGGTTATGCTGCACCAAACGCATACACCCAAACCTATGCCGCCTCTCCAGTTGCTTACTCACATGCTCCAGCTGCCTACGCAACCCAGACTTTGGTGAAATCAAGCCCAATCTCATATGCTGCTCCAGCTTACGCTTACCATCATTAAGAAGATCTTTAAATTGTTTGATTGCCAATTTTGTTGATTAATTTTGTAAATAAAAATAACGAACCTATTTATTTCGAAAAAAATGTTGTTTCGATCAAAATATGTAAGAAAGTTAAACATGAATCCTTAAGAGTAAGAGGGGGGCAACGGTAGGAATATAATTCCAGCCCACAAAAACAATCTCAGTACATGAATGGAAACCTTAAATTTTTAACTTGCGATTGTATAGGTTAGATACTTTAATGGAAAGTTATGGAGTCGAAAAAAAAAATTGAACTCGAGATTTTGATCAAAGTTGGCATTATGATGACAGCGAAGTAGAAAAAAGTGGGTCCCGCAATTCTGTCTGTCTGTGTTTTCAGCTAGCTTTACTTGGTGCCTAGTGTTTTTTTGACTTTCCCACGAAACGTTTTTTTTTTTCATTTTTTAGGACCAAAAATAACGGTTCCTGCCATACAAAGTTTTTTAGCAAATAACATTAATGTTATTTTCTCAAATACGTGCCCACAACTTTTTTAGTTAAATTAGTATTTTTTTTTTACAAAACGGCTTCCATTTTATTAAAAAAAATTCGAAAAATGGTGTCTCCTATAAAACAATTTTTTTGATATCCGATTTTCTCAAAACCGGTGACTAAATTTGATCAATTTAAATCATTTTCATTTTTTTTTGTTGGATTTTTAAAAAAGTTTCAAATATTTTTTTGAAGACTTACTATTTCGAAAACTACTTGGTCGATTTTTATTAAATTTATTGTTTTATAACATTATCTAGTAGGTAGATCATAAATAAAAATTATTCCTATAACCAAAAATAACGGTACCTGCAATACAAGTTTTTAAAAACCGGCAGGGAAAATCTAATTTTTCTCAAAAACGACTCCTACAATTTTGATTAAAATGTTTGTATGCGCTAATATTAGTACGATCTACCATATAATTGGAAAAAGATTATATCTATCGTTTATTAACAATATCTCTTATAAAATCATTTTTTATAATCTCATTTTTAGATCAATATTGATTTTAATAAAAATTTAAACATAAGATATTCTAATAATTATAAATAATATTGCATATCAAAATTTTGATTTTAAAAAAAGTTTCAAAATTAATTTTTGAAAATTCGATATTTCTAAAATGGGTTTATGATTTTTTTTTCAAAATTAATTTTTAAACTCTGCATTAATAAATAATACAAAAAGTCGTACCAATTACTTCTTGAAAGTGTTTTTAAAATATTATGTACATATATAAAATTATTTTTTTTTTTTTAAACCGCTCCAAATACATAATTTAAAATTTTTTTTTCATAAATTGAGATTTATATAAGAAAATAGATGGCGCAATTGGCGTTTGTGTCAAAACAATTTAAGAAGTTAATAATTAAATAATCAATTTATTTGTACATAATTGTATATTGATTTTTTAACAATTTTTCAGTCTAAACTGTAAGTTCCATGCAAATGTGCATCATGGTGATTTATTGTTCAAATTTTTATATTCACATATATATATATATACCTTAAAATAAACATAGTTTTTGGCAGGCAGCATAAAATATAGGCTTCCATAACTAATTTATTTATTTTACAATCAGATAAATAGATCAAACCTATTCAGACTTAAACACAGTGGGATCGCACATAAGGGCAAGTTTGTGCGACCCAGTCGTGCATATTATTTTTAATTTTTTTGCCAAAATACTGAGGAAAAAAGTTGCATTTAAAATGTAGTTATTTACAGAGTGAAATAGGGTCAAGTTTTTATAAAAAATTAAAAATATTAAACATTAAACATTAAAAATATGCTTATTATATGAGGATATATATAGGGATAGTTTTAGCGCCGTAGATATAAAATTTTTTTAAGCACTAAATATTTTTTTTTTAATTTAGCTATCTAATAGTTCTAGCCTATAACTATTAAGTAGCTAATTTGGTGAAAATCATGTTTTTAAGTTTATATTAGAGGATGTATAGTTCATGTATACATAAATTCATCTAGGTATAAATTTTATATATATATATTTTTTTAATTCAGCTATTTATTAGGTTATTTGGGGTAAAAACGACATTATATTATGTTAAACAATATTGCTATATGGCTTAATAAAATTTTTCACTGTGTTTGAAAATTTAAACATATCAGAGAGGCTTTAATATTTCTCAAAAGCTAGCTTGGGCTTCTCAATGGTCATTTATTGTAAAAAAAATAACATAAATACGATTGACATAAAATAAATTGGTGCGGTTCGTGAAATTGAAATATCGAAATTTTGGATATTTAGATTTCTAAAAAAAATAAGTACATAAACATATAATATTTTGGTGTATAAAATTGGCCCAATTATACTAAATCCGGAAATGGGTAAGGACTCATTTTTGTCAAATTCACGAGTAGACACCGATTCTATGAATTCGTGGTCCTTATAAAAAGTTTAGGTAGTTAAGCATAGTCAAATATATTGAAAAAAACTACAATTATATCAGTTTCCGCAGCACATGACGTGTTAATCTTTATCCAAAATATTAATTACAATCATTATAAAAGCACCCCCTTGGCTTTTTCTGAAATAAAACAAAAAAATTATGTCCCATATAATTTTGAAAAATAAATTTCACCATTGCAAATAATTGAATAAAAGTAATAAAATATATAATTTTTTGAAGCATAAGGCACACAATTTTAAAACTATCTTGGCAATAGATCTCTACTAACTATATACACAAACAAAAACCAAGAAACTCAAATAATATCTTGCCTCATTAACAGCACTAAGACAATAACCCCAAATAATTTATGGTATTTTACTGAACTTGAATAAAGCTATGCACTAACCCTTCACTCCATCAACAAATCTGTTTGATGGTTTTATTTCAACTTAGTCATGATTTAAAATTCCACTTCCAGTTTATTTCACTTAACTGGTGCATTATTGTTTGGTATAAAAGCTCTGGTTGATCTCATTTCGATATCATTCACAATTTTTCCATTGAAAGATACCCAATATTTCAAAAATGGCATTCAAAGTAAGAATTTGCGAAAGAAATATTTCAATTTAAATTCTAATATTTACATACTTTACAATTTTCAGTTCATTGTTGCTCTTGCATTCGTTGCTGTTGCCAGCGCTGGACTCATTCCAGTTCATCAGGAATACCATGCTGCCCAACCCGTGTTGATCAAGTCCCATGAGGATTCATATGACCCTCACCCACAATACCAATTCTCGTATGCCGTAAACGATCCCCACACCGGAGATGTCAAGAATCAAATCGAGACCCGTGATGGTGATGTTGTCAAGGGAGAATACTCTCTCATCGATGCTGATGGTCACAAGAGGACTGTTCACTACACAGCTGACTCCGTACATGGATTCAACGCTGTTGTTCACCGTGAACCACTCGGACATGTTGTGAAAGCCATCCATTCAGCTCCAGTTGCTTATGCTGCTCCAGCCATTATTAAGTCATCTCCTTTGGCTTATGCTGCTGCACCAACTATTGTCAAGTCAGCACCTTTGGCTTATGCTGCTGCTCCAGCTCTGGTCAAATCAGCACATCTTGGTTATGCTGCACCATCGGCTTATGCCCAGAGCTATGCCGCTGCTCCAGTTGCTTACTCACATGCTCCAGCTGCCTACACAACCCAGGCTTTAGTGAAATCAAGCCCAATCTCATATGCTGCTCCAGCTTATGCTTACCATCATTAAGAAGATTGTTGCCAATTTTTGTGATTAATTTTGTAAATAAAAATAACGAATTTATTTATTTAAAAAATTATTGATTATGGTCAAAAAATATGGGGAAGTATATCAATTTACTACATTTTAAGAAATTATTTTGTTCTGAAAAATTCAATTTTTTATGCCCATATTATATGGGTGAGGTCTGAGGTCCTTAAACCATTTCATTGCTGTTAAGTTCGTGGAGTTCGACGTTGGATTGTCGCCTAAATACTAGAAGTCAAGTACTTAGTAAATTCTAAATGACCTATGTATATATTCAGAAAAATATGTACATACATATATGTAGGTATGTTGGCTTAGGGAGTCAGTTAAACATCAGGTAGTACTTATTCCAAAAATAAATCAAAAATGTATTCCTCTGACAGTGAACAGAATGTTTTTAAGTGATGATTGTGTAATGTGTAATCGGCTCTTAGTGCCAAAAATTAAATAAAAAAATCTGGACCCGATAGGTGGTGCTGCGGTCGAGTTATTAACAAATTCTTTATTTAAGAAACAAAATTACTCATATTCAAAAAAGGTAAGTACTTATGTTGTTTTAGTGTTCAAAATGTAAACCAATGAACGGATTAACCCCAGGGATAGATCATTTGCTGAAATTTTCCTTTTTTCAAAAAATGGTGGTCATTATAACTTAATGCAAAAGTAGAACATTTTTTTAAGTTTTCACTTGATAACTAGCTTTACATTAGATACCTGGAAATATTTTTTTTATTTTTACTAAAAACAACGATTAAATTTCGTGTACTCGGGCGTATACGTACTTTTTTTATAATATTGATTTTTTAACAAATTTTTCCCTATTTTTGTCTGGGCACGTTAAGTTAAAGGTCAATTGAAATATTATTATCAAAAGTAACTTTACATTTGCTTAGGTTTTATTTTTTAACTCCATGATACTTCAATGGAACAACTCCATCCTTTTAAATCAAAAACTTCTTAAGACTAGCTAATCGACTTTTCAATTATTCAAATTTTGAGAGCGTAAAAATGTTATATTTATTGATATTTTTTTATTTTGTAAATTTTGGACGCAAATAAATTTTTTTATTTATCGGTGCGAATCCGGAAGGGCTAGATAGTAATTTTATAAAATAAAATGATGTTTGTACATAATGTCGGAATAAATTTTGAAACCATTTGATTGATCACGATGAAAGATGGCAATTATATTTATTTGTTCATGCTTTGTATATAGTTTTGCCCACCCCTATCCCATCGATCGACTCTTAGTGGATGTTAATTTTCTTCTTATTAAACGTCTCTACAAAGCTGAAGTTTTTTTTAAACACTCTTGAACTAAAACTCAGACAAATTTATGTATTTATGTATTTTTTTGGAAATTCACCTGCTGCTTTTTTATCTATTTAGAATGAAATTGTGTAATTAAACTAATTAAACTCTATTGAAAATAGTTCTGTATACTTTTCTTTTGGAAAATCCATCTACTATATTTCAGTTTTTTCCTTATTGAATGCCCTTTGAAAGATGAAATTTGAATTGTATGGCTTCTTGCATTACATTCTTAAAAATATGTATGTACTTACATTTCAATTTAAAGAAAAAAAAATGTCCGCGGTCGGTAGGGTAGTGACCCCACAGAGTATCAAAACTCCCAACCTGAGTGACCAAGGCCCTTGCTTAACCTACGGACATGAAACTGCATATTTATGATACTAGTAGTAACCCACAACAAGGGTGTGATTACTAGCTGCCATTGGCTTACAATATTTAAACTGTAGGGCGAAGCAAAGAAAGAAGATAATGTTAATAACTATGCTTTTCTTCTTCTCGATAGTAGTTATGTGAGGTTTTATTAAACTATAATTCGATCTACGGATTTATTAAAGTAGAGCCTACATTGCATATAAAATAAATTTCATTTTTATCAAAAACATAAAAACGATAAAATCTTGAATAACTAAACACAAGTACAGAATTCAATCATGACACACCTGAGCCCATAAAATTCGTGATTTATTTTCGTTAGACTTTGGCATTAAAAAGTTCTGTATCTTTGTTCAATATTCAGAACTTGTTAGGTGGCCAATTAATTAACGGTAGATTTTTATTCATTTATGATGGCGTCAAGACACACTTAATACATTTAACATCTGTCCATTCACCCAAAGTATAAATAGATGCTGATGGTTGAATCATAGCTTCCGGACTCACAAACAAATGGTCTATGTCCGGTAACTAAGAATCAGAATTGATTGCATAATTAATAGTGAGGGAGTTTTCTAGGTTTTTATATAACAAGTTATATCCAACTGATCGAATTTAAATCCTTTATCCGCACTTAGCCGGATTAGTTGAATTAATTTCTTTTGTTTCTTTATAATATGTTTTTTTGTGCGTCGTCGTCAACGTTAAGCTACCTAATTAAATCCGCTTAATTGTATCATTATATACCCACTGACTAAAACAAAAATTCCAAGAAGTATATACATACATATACAAGCAACAAATCAATTATTATTTAAATTCAAAGAGGTGTGCCGACGAAACTTTTGTGGTCTGCACTTTGTCTGGGGCCAAATATTTCTTAAGGTCACATACCGCAGCGATCTATGTGCGAGTTAGAGTGAATAAAAATAATTAATGGGTAATATTACGACAGGGAAACACCAGACAATACGTGAATGATTTGTAGTAAACATGAACATAATATAATCTTAACTGTCACTTATTCTGACCTTGCAAGGTTGAATTTTTGAGACTAATTAAACACTTGCTGGTAAAAAGTACGGTAATTGAATTTGTTGATTTTTGGTTAAATTAAATTCCTATAACACTTGTCATGATGTTTAGAAAATCCTATTATAAGGTTGCTAGAGATTATTTCACTACCTTTAAGGGAAGAGTTTAATGAATGAATGTCAAGTTAGGGAAGCAACATTCACCGATCGGAAATTGGTTTTATGGATTATTTGCCGTAAATTTTTTGTGATAATGTAATTTTTGTGTGCTATGTTTTTCTATGTTTTTTTTTTTTGCAAATACAAGATAGCGCCTTCCAAAAAAAGGGCTTTAAACTTTTTGTAGTGAATATTTCTTGCTTAAAAACTAACCGTTAATAAGTCGTCAATAATATGTGCGATAGAAACAGTTTTGTCGTGTTTGTTTTACCTATAATCCGAAAAAACATAGAAAATATTGAATAATAAATTGAAATTGTAACAACCAATTAAATGCTAGCTAACACTTTCACAAGTTCTCGCTGCTTTTTGAGGTGGTTTTTCGGTAACTTGGAAAAACATAGAAAACATAGCACAACAAAATTAAAGGTTGTTCAAAATCGTTAAGCACGTAAAGCCGGATCCACACTTATCTCGTGCGGTGTGGTGTGTTGTCGAGTCGTGTGTCGCTATCGTTTCAATATATTTATTAGGCGTATAGAGCCATATTTGTCTCGTGTGATGTGGTGTGGTGTGTTGTGTTGTGTTGTGTTGTGTTGTGTTGTGTTGTGTTGTGTTGTGTTGTGTTGTGTTGTGTTGTGTTGTGTTGTGTTGTGTTGTGTTGTGTTGTGTTGTGTTGTGTTGTGTCGGAATCAGTCTTTTACCGATTGCACCATACCACGCTGTGCCGGAAACATATTTTTTAGTAGTTTAACATAGAGCCGTCCGCATAGGGCCAGTAAGTTAGTTGTAAGATATTGATAAGTAGGCTAGTTTTTCATTATGTTTTGTCAATCCGCTAGTTGCTTTGTTGGATTTTTTTATAACCGAGCAAATCTCAGAAACCACAGGTTCCATTCACAATTTTTGTTTGTATTTAAAAAAATATACTTAAAAATATGTATATATATACAGCCGAATTTATAAATGCATTATATCGAATGCATAGAGTTATACAATCTTTATAATGCGTCTTAACGCGACAACATTATTTATAAAACTTATGCAACGTTGAATAGAGGTATTTTAAGCTAAACGATAATATTTTACATGTTCCCTTTTTTCGCCTGTCTTATTATTCTATCACTACCCCAAAAATCTGTAGATCAAAAATAAAAGGAGGGTATGTTCATTATCTTGGTATACAAATGGCTTGAAACAAATGCGAATGATTCTCCGTTATGGTAAAGTGTTGAGGAAACGAATGGTAATGTTGGCTCTAATATTTAAAAAATCTCAATAATTTCTTTGAAGTTTCGCTATCACCTTTTCACTAATTTTATCCAAAATAAAAACAAAATTTGAATTTTGAAAATCCTAATAAATATGTTTATTATTTTTATTTACAATTTTTTAATGAATTATGAATACAATTATATTCTCTAATACTCCTTAGTGATGGTAAGCATAAGATGGAGCAGCATATGAAATTGGGCTTGATTTCACTAAAGCCTGGGTTGCGTAGGCAGCTGGAGCATGTGAGTAGGAAACTGGAGCGGAGGCATAGGTCTGGGCATAAGCCGATGGTGCAGCATAACCAAGATGAGCTGATTTTACCAGAGCTGGAGCAGCAGCATAAGCCAAAGGTGCTGATTTGACAACAGTTGGTGCAGCATAAGCAACTGGAGCTGCATGAACGGCTTTCACAACATGTCCAAGAGGTTCACGGTGAACGACAGCGTTGAATCCATGTACGGAGTCAGCTGTGTAGTGAATAGTCCTCTTGTGACCATCAGCATCGATGAGGGAGTATTCTCCCTTGACAACATCTCCATCACGGGTTTCAATTTGATTCTTCACATCTCCAGTAAGGGCATCGTTAACACCATAAGAGAATTGGTATTGTGGGTGAGGGTCATATGAATCCTCATGGGACTTGATCAACACGGGTTGGGCAGCATGGTATTCCTGATGAACTGGAATAAGTCCAGCGCTGGCAACAGCAACGAATGCAAGAGCAACAATGAACTGAAAATTGTAAAGTATGTAAATAATAGAATTTGAATTGAAATATTTCTTTCGCAAATTCTTACTTTGAATGCCATTTTTGAAATATTGGGTATCTTTCAGTGGAAAAATTGTGAATGATATCGAAATGAGATCAACCAGAGCTTTTATACCAAACAATAATGCACCAGTCGAGTGAAGTAAACTGGAAGTGGAATTTTAAATCATAACTAAGTTCAAATAAAACCATCAAACAGATTTGTTAATGGAGTGAAGGGTTAGTACATAGCTATATTCAAGTTCAGTAAAATACCATTAATTATTTGGGGTTATTGTCTTATTGGTGTTAATGAGGCAAAACATTGTTCGAGTTTCTTAATTTTTGTACATGTATATGTATATGTATAATTAGCTAGAGATCTATTTCACAGATAGTACTTAAATTGTTCATAAAAGCAAAATGAGGGATTTTTAAAAAGATTTTAATTCATATTTTCGATAAAGATTAACAGGTTATATGGTTTATTTGGCAAACAAGCTAAAAATAAAATTCTACAAAATTATTTTATATAATTATGTAGGTATAATTTTTTGTGTAAAGTAAGGTAAAGGTAAGGGTAGGGTTAAAATTGTTTTCATTATGATCTCTAAGGGGAGCTATTGGTACGTTAAGCTTCCATTTTGTTTAAAAATCTCGAAAAAACAAAATTTCGCAATTTAATAACCCTGCTTTTTATAGTCTCGCAATCTCAAAAAACCACTTTTCACAATTTCGCATAAACATCTTTCACCGAAAAAGGCCTTCCGCCTTTGAAGTGTGGAAGGACGTTGGACAAATACTTTCTTTGCACCCAGAGATTTAAAAAGTGACTTAATCCAGACCAACAGCATGAAAGCTGATGAAAAAACTTTTAAATAACGGTTATAGTTCTCATTTTAAAATACATACACATGCTTAATACTCTAAACGATTCGATTTCTTCTGCATTAATAACCAAAAAAGAAATAAATATCTAAAACTGTGTCCAGCCCAGCTTTTAATATCAAAATATTAGCTAGATTAAAATTTAGAACTTCCCGATTAACTTTTTTCAATTCTGACGTTATATTTACATCAACGTTGCTACTTGAATACTTTTTTTTTCAAGTTTGATGGTGACAAATTGTTTTGGGGCTTTAAATTTTTTTTTTACTCTTTTTTTTATTTTTTTTGTATAAACAAAATAAATTTTGGCAACATAAAACGAAATGCATATGAAGACAACTTTTATATTTTGAAGGTATAGGGCCCAAAAACGCTAAATGCAGCCTTGGTTATCTTTTGAAACCTGACAAAGTAATGCATTTAATTTGTTTTATCCAAAAATTTACTAGAAAAGAGAAGTCGTTGTTTTGTAGAGTTTTATGCTTAACCGATCTCAAGTACAAAATTTTGAGTCCCTTTCAAAAAAATGAACTAAAAAAAAAATATTCTAAAGAATATTGGTACAATTGTGGAATAATGTAATGTACCAAAAAAAAACATTTTTTTCAAAAAAAAAAAAAAAATTAATACAATTTGGTATAAATAAATTGTAGGGGAAGTGAATTCTTGTAAATTAAGGGCGGGGCAAGTTGGACCACTTTTTACTTTAAGTCTCATAATTATCAAATTATTCTGAATTCTGATATCAAAAGAAAGAATAGACTTCTGACGAAGAATAATGGTACCTTAAATGGATCAAGTCCAAGTAGTCCAACTAGCCCTAAGCGGGGTAAGTTGAACAAGTGTGTGGGTTTAGTTGGACCAAATCCTGAAAAGTGGAAAAACAAGCCATAAACGACAACAATTCCAGAATTTTAAACATAATTTTATTTAATACTGTCAAATAAACTAACAAAAATAACAAAAAATACCTTCTGGACCAACTGATCAAATTAACGCACAAAATATAAAATTCTGTTTTTTTCATTAGAAAAATAAACGGATAAGATAAGATAAGTTAAGATATCCGTATATTTTACTTTTACCTCCAAAAAAGACAAAACTCTGTGCGGTTTCCCTTTTGTGGACACAATGCAACTGATACCGTTATGGAACGTGCTGGTAAGCGTAACAGAGCACACTTTGTTCGTATCTGATCATGTTCTTGTAGTACTTTCAGTTTCTGAGTAATTTGCGTGGTTCAATTTGCCCCGTGGTCCAACTAGCCCCGCCATACCCTTTTTTCTCCTTCTTAATTAATTATAAGACATATTCTTATTATTGGAAACATTTTTAAAAAGAATATGACTCGAAATAAATACTTAGAAGTACCGGACTCCAAGACTTTTTATAAACTAGATATTTGAGAATAAACCAAAAAATTAGCCAATTTTGTCAAAAAACTTCATAATCCACATTTCTGTTATGCTGATTTTTTTTTTGTTAAAAACCCGAAGTTCAGTATTATTTCAACATTATCCTATACGTAATATCTACGAAATTCAGTCAAAATCGTTACGTCCGTTTTCGAAAAAATTGAAGAAAAAAAAATTATCTGTATGAGATTTGAATCAATATCATTTATCTGTTTATACAAAACCATTATTATAGGCTTCTCCATCATCGTTACCGTTACCGTTACTGTTACCTTAAATTTAATTGAAACCTACAAATATTCATTTTTCTCGAAACCTTTTGCCCCAAAATGGGCAAATGGCAGTATGTAAAAGGAAGTTAATAACTGAATGAGATATCAAACCATTGTCCATTGGGATGTTCCTAAAATTCTCAAAAATTAATGTTTATCAATAATTCATCAATTTCCTATTCCTTAATTTTTTTGACCATAAACAACATTATTTTTAAATAAATAAATTCGTTATTTTTATTAACAAAATTAATCACAAAAATTGGCAATCAAACACATAAACAATCTTTTTAGTGATGGTAGGCGTAAGATGGAGCAGCATATGAGATTGGGCTTGATTTCACTAAAGCCTGGGTTGCGTAGGCAGCTGGAGCATGAGAGTAAGCAACTGGAGCAGCGGCATAAGTCTGGGTGTATGCGGTTGGTGCAGCATAACCAAGATGAGCTGATTTTACCAAAGCTGGAGCAGCAGCATAAGCCAAAGGTGCTGACTTGACAATAGTTGGTGCAGCAGCATAAGCCAAAGGAGCTGACTTGATAATGGCTGGAGCAGCATAAGCAACTGGAGCTGAATGGATGGCCTTGACAACATGTCCGAGTGGTTCACGGTGAACAACAGCGTTGAATCCATGTACGGAGTCAGCAGTGTACTGGACAGTCCTCTTGTGACCATCAGAATCGATCAGGGAGTATTCTCCCTTGACGACGTCTCCATCACGGGTTTCAATTTGGTTCTTGACATCTCCGGTATGGGCATCGTTAACGCCATAAGAGAATTGGTACTGTGGATGATGGTCGTACGATTCCTCGGACTTGATCAACACGGGTTGGGCAGCATGGTATTCTTGGTGAACTGGAATGAGTCCAGCGCTGGCAACAGCAACGAATGCAAGAGCAACAATGAACTGAAAAAAAAAAAATATTTGAAATTAGAACATTCTTAGGGATTAATCCTTTGAGTTCTTACTTTGAATGCCATTTTTAATTAATAATTATGATATTCTCCGTACAATGGATAATTAGTGAATGATATTCATATTAATTGAACCAAAGCTTTTATATCAAACAAATGCACAAATTCAGAGAAGTAAACCGGATTTCTATCACATTTCTCTTGTCATTTCTTATGAATGGGAGTACATGAGTAATCTGAATTTAGAAAGATATCAAACGGATTTGGTACCGAAGTGAAGGGCCGTTGTTTCTTTTTTACCGTAAAATAGTAGTTCAAGTTCATTTTAAGACCGACAGTTATTTTAGGTAATAGGTGTTAATGAAGCAAGATAATATTTTGATTTGTTGTTTTATTTTGAGTGCGTTATAATTAATTGAGATCAACGAGTATTGCATTTATATTGATATAGTTAAATTGGATTTTGATTAAATTTAGGGCTTTATAATTGTTTGTGTATTTTAATTTCAATGAACATATTTGCTTTCCTAATAAGTGGATTTATTTTTTTCACTTTTGCTAACAAAATATTAAGGAAAAAAGTTCACTTTTTCAAAACTTAACTGTATTTTTAGGGTGAAATGGGGTAAAATAAACAATATCGATTTTAAAAATTCTGTTTATGTTTTAAAGGTTTACATAAGGCATTATATTATATTAGGTATAGATTAATACTTTTAAAATTAATGTATTTTTAGGGTGAAATGGAAGAAACAAAAAATACCATCGGTGGCTTAGAAAAAAAATTTATTTTAAAAGTTTATATTTGTGGATTAACTTCGAGAATTTACGATGTTTTCTTAAATCTAACCGTTTACATGGCTTGCAGTTAGGCTGCCAAGCTTTCACACCATCATATTAATATTGAAAGTTTGAATGAAACAACAAGACTTGGGTGAGCTACTACCAAGATTTTTTTAGGCTGGAGTAATAGCTATTTCACGACTGCCAGTCCGATCATCAGAATACTTTTCAGTGGTGCTTGGTCATTGTTCAATTTTAATTTGAAAAACTTTTATGCCCAGCTGGGACTCGAACTTGAACCAAGCCACAAGCTCCATAGGCAGCATTCTTTTCGATATATAGGTACCTCCCGTTTCAACTGGACGGGTGAGATAATAAACACCGTATTTATCAGTCCATTGTGCCAACAAAAAATCTTTGTTATCTGTTTATTCCCTCTAACTAGTTCACTTCAGGTTGCATTTAAAAAGACTTTAGGTCTTACTATTGCATATAGTTAAACACAAAAGATTAACTGTTCAAATTACAAAGCTGTTAGTTTCCCTCATATTTTTCTTGAAATAGTTGAACAAATAAAAATTGGTACTAATTCGCGCGTTCAGAGAAATGAGATCTCAGCGATTTTTCTCACTCAAAAGGTGAGAAAGCGAATCCAAATTTTTTTTTCCTCAGAGTTTTGACAGCAAAACTGAGAAATTTTGCTGATGAATCCTGTTTTTGTAACTGAGACTCAGGTTGCTGATATCTCCGAGATTTCATTTTTCTGAACACTGTGAATGTAAAATAAAACACCATTATATTAATAAATATTATTATCGACGAAATTCGACCATTTCTATGCATATTTAATCAGTGAGCTCAAAAAATTCAAATAAATAAAAAAAATGGAAAATCAAACAAAATCAATTTTTTTTTCTCCCACCAGAGATTAAATACATTTTTGAAAACTGGATAATAAATCATGATCGTACTTCATGTAAAGAAAGTCTATCGCTGGAACGTGATCTCTATTTTACTGTGAGGGAAACAAAAAACAAATCCCACCCTCAGTCGTATCGAAACTGCTTTTTTCAGTAAAGAATCTGTCAAAAATATCGCTCCAGCTCTCACCTCAAATTTTGTTTGTTCACTCCCTTTTTAGATTTTTGCCTACTTACATATATCTTTATTTAATAAAAATAAATATCACATTATTTACGGTAAAGACAAGACTTGTGCCTAAGTTAGGTGGCTATAAGACAACAATAAACAAGGTTTTTGAACACATTTTCCAAAGTTGGACAGTTGTCTGAGTTTAAGGCTATTCCGATCCGGGGTATAAATTCAACAACAAAATTCACTAGTCTGATCGCTCCAAAGAGTAATCCAGGTTCTAAATAATCCCCATTCCCAGGGACGGGGATAGTAAATTATCTTCCAGGAAGAAAATAATTTATTCCGCTACTTGTTTTTATTTTGGTTTTAATTGAATCTTTTACATTTTTTTTTTAAATTTTCTACCCCTTATCAAAGTGTTTAATTTTCTTGTTATTTTTTTAAAATTTTATTATTTTAAGGGTTCGCGAGCAGGAGTTTGTTGAGTACCATAATGTTAAACTACTATTCTAGAATTTACTGATAATAACCTAAAGTTTTTTATAAACAGAAACAATTTTCTTCAACAACAGTGCATAACTTGGTTTATCCGCTTTCCTAATTCATGGTGGTAAAGGTCCAGAATAAATTATGAAAACAAATAATTTCGGAATTCTACCAATATTGCTGACAAAATTAAAGTTTTATCGATTAATTTCAAAATTTCCACATTTTATAGTTTTACACAGGAAAAAATACACGTTTTACAAGTTTTTGGGTGATTTACTCAACCAGACAAGAGATTACAACTACCAGGTCTCTTGACATGTTTAAAATCATGTTTTTTTTGTCATTATTGCAGCTCCTTAATTTTTTTCTTTTTAATTTCTCATGAAAAAAGTACTAACAACTTAAAGTATGAACATATCCTTATTTCAACCCAAATAAAAAAAAATAATTTCTAATTAAATAGTCTATTTACAAAATAGTTTTTATTTTACATATTTGGCAACTATGGAGGTCCTCATCACTTCTTAGTGATGATAAGCATAAGCTGGAGCAGCATATGAAATTGGGCTTGATTTCACTAAAGCCTGGGTTGCGTAGGCTGCTGGAGCATGTGAGTAAGATGGAGCAGCGGCATAGGTCTGGGTGTATGCGGTTGGTACAGCATAACCAAGATGAGCTGATTTCACCAGAGCTGGAGCAGCAGCATAAGTCAAAGGTGCTGACTTGATAACAGCTGGTGCAGCATAAGCAACTGGAGCTGCATGAACGGCCTTGACAACATGTCCGAGTGGTTCACGGTGAACAACAGCGTGGAATCCATGTACGGAGTCAGCTGTGTACTGGACAGTCCTCTTGTGACCATCAGAATCGATGAGGGAGTATTCTCCCTTGACAACATCACCATCACGGGTCTCGATTTGATTCTTGACATCTCCGGTATGGGGATCGTTGACAGCATAAGAGAATCGGTATTGTGGGTGGGGATCATATGAATCCTCATGGGACTTGATCAACACGGGTTGGGCAGCATGGTATTCCTGATGAACTGGAATAAGTCCAGCGCTGGCAACAGCAACGAATGCAAGAGCAACAATGAACTGAAAATTATAAAGTATATAAATATTAGAATTTGAGTTGAAATATTTCTTTCGCAAATTCTTACTTTGAATGCCATTTTTGAAATATTGAAGTATCGTTCAATGGAGAAATAGTAAATGATATCCAAATGAGATCAACCAGATCTTTTATACCAAACAATTGCACCAGTCAAGTGAAGTTAACTGGAAGTGGAATTTTAAAATCATGACTAAGTTCAAATCAAACCATCAAACAGATTTGTTAATGGACTGAGGGGTTAGTGCATAGCTATATTCAAGTTCAGTAAAATACCATAAATTATTGGGGGTTATTGTCTTAGTGCTGTTAATGAGGCAAAGCAGTATTTGGGTTTGATGGTTTTGCTCGTGTTTAATTAGAAGAGATCTATTGCACAGATAGTACTGAAATTGTGTTTGAATTTTTCAATGTGAGTGTACATAAATCAAGTATCAAATGTTTCATGCAATTTTTTTTATTCTTTTATTCAAGTGAAAAATAAATTATATTTTAATATAATTGGTCGGGTATTTTGAAAAAACATTTTAAAATCCTGTAAGCATGGTTATGCAGTGGCATATATAATTTTTCATAATTTAGTTACGCAACATCCCCATGTGATATTAAAAAAGCTGAATAAATTATTGAAATTAGACTCCAGTTTTTTGTTTTCATATTAATGTTTAATTTCAAAAATCGAGTAAACTTTTCTAAAAGCTACATTGTTTCCTGTACAACTTGCCTGTATCTGTTAATATATAGTTAACTTTAGTTGCCCGAGATGTAACTAATGGTTAGTGCGTAGCACTCTTTCACTCCGAAACGAAGGTTTGGAGTTTAACTCCAGTTTATAGCACCTAAAACAGAAATATATTTTTCACAAGTAGAAACTGCATCTTGGTAGGTCTGGAATGGCTGCTTATTGGCGCGTGAAGTGGAGATCCGGCTGCGAAAAGCTTTAAGCCAATTAACAATTATCGTACAAATTTCCTTAGTCTTGTCAACGGAAAGCTCCGAAAAAAATAATAAAATGGAACTCATAGTAAAGGAGAGGAGGTAATCAACAGGAAACGGAGGGCACGCCGTGAACTTCTGAACGGAGGTGATCAACTACTACTAAAAAATTAAAAAAAAAAAAATTGATGCCGAAGTTTAAAGTTTTTTCAGAGGAGAGTTTTGTTGTTCACCCAAGAATTAAATTTTGTGGAGCTTTAACGGTTATATTCTAGAACAATGATATGTGCCTTCGTAAAGTTCCTGTACAAATTAAATTTCTTTATATTTAATTTCTTCGTTATACTTAAGTCTTTAACTAGCTGGTCCACCCGGGCTGGTCATCCGCAATTTTTCAGCTAATTTAACATTTTAAAAAGTACTCAAAAACAGCTCTTTTAAAGTGGGTCACATAAAATCAACTCTTTGGACTTTAGAAATATAACTACTTTATAAAAATATGAACTTTTATGGTCTTATTTATAAACATTGTCTAACTTTAGACAACTGTCCAACTTTGGAAAATGTGTTCAAAAATCATGTTTATTGTTGTCTTATAGCTGCACAACTAAGACACAAGAGTAAATTGCTTTAACCGTAAATAATGTTATATTTAATTTTATTAAATATAGCATATTTCCACCAATTTGAAAATATGTAGTTAGACAGTGTCTAAGCATACAAATATCTAATAAATACGACTGTTTATGTTTAAATAAATATGAAATTTGTTTATTTCCTCAACAAATCTCGAAGTGTAAAACAATTTCAAAATAAATTAAAAATAATTTCTAGACTATAACACAAACCTTGTTAATGTCTTTGAAATAGTATTAATAAGATCGCCTTATGAAAATATAAAGTACACATGTTTAACAACTTCAATACAGATTTTGGATACCATTTTAACTAAGTAGGTTCATTTGAAGAAAATAAACACTTAATACAAAATTCAATCTTGCCTTGAAAAAAAAAAAAATGTTCGATCTTATATTGAACTTGAATTGATACCGGTAAAGTTGTAGTTAAACCCTTCACTCGACTACCGAATCCATATTATTATGACTTTTGCCAATTTAAGCTTAGTCATAGCCACACAAGTTCATTCATTCATACTAACGTCTGACGAGTAAGATAAAAATCCAGTTTACTTAATTCGATTGGTGCATTTGTTTACTATAAAAGGTTTGCTTTATTTAATATCAGTATCATTCCCAACTTATCCATTGAACGGAAAGTATCTTAATCACAACAAAAATGGCATTCAAAGTAAGGACATTGTCGGATAACAAACCCCGCAGATTTTTTCTAACTTTTTATTATTTTAATTTTAGTTCATTGTTGCTCTTGCATTCGTTGCTGTTGCCAGCGCTGGACTCATTCCAGTACATCAGGAATACCATGCTGCCCAACCCGTGTTGATCAAGTCCCATGAGGATTCATATGATCCCCACCCACAATACCAATTCTCTTATGGTGTTAACGATGCCCTTACTGGAGATGTGAAGAATCAAATTGAAACCCGTGATGGAGATGTTGTCAAGGGAGAATACTCGCTCATCGATTCTGATGGTCACAAGAGGACTGTCCAATACACTGCTGACTCCGTACATGGATTCAACGCTGTTGTTCACCGTGAACCTCTTGGACATGTTGTCAAGGCCATCCATTCAGCTCCAGTTGCTTATGCTGCACCAACTATTGTCAAGTCAACACCTTTGGCTTATGCTGCTGCTCCAGCTTTGGTAAAATCAGCTCATCTTGGTTATGCTGCACCATCGGCATACGCTCAGACTTATGCCGCTGCTCCAGTAGCTTACTCTCATGCTCCAGCCGCTTACGCAACCCAGACTTTGGTGAAATCAAGCCCAATCTCATATGCTGCTCCAGCTCATGCTTACCACCACTAAAGATTGTAACCGACTTACTTGCCAAATATTTGACGAATTTTTGTAAATATAAATAAAAAAAAAACTATTTATTTCGAAATTATGATTTTCATTTTTATTCTATAAAGTATAGTATTGTCGAACTACAGGTTTTAACACCACAAACTATTGTAACAGGCTGGAATTAACATTGATTGTTTCTCAAAATCTAAAGCATACAATAAAATATGTCGTATTCTTCTCCCCAATCCCCAATGCTCCGATTTTAAATTCGAATGGATTTCAATGTCTATTAGTGGGAGGGGAAGAGTATGTTTAGGCAAAAAATGTCCATTTTGTAATTTTGAACATTTTATTATTTTGTACAGATCTCTGTAGTAAATTCAATTTTTTAAGTTAAAAAATGACAGTTTTAATAGTCTATAGTGGGTTGAGGGTGTGAAGGGGGAGGTCACTTTTTTTTAAGGTCTACAACTTTACGTTTGAACTTTATTGCTTTGATAAAATTTTTGACGTCTATAAAGTTGACAGGGAAAATTAAATTAAATTTTTTTTTTAAACAAAGGGTACTTGGTCTGCCCTGAGTCCTCTCTCATTTCGTCTACGTCTAGTTACTTAAAAAGAAATATCGAATTAGTGTTTGTATCTAGAAGTGTGTATCAAACACTAAGTCGATTACTATTATTGATAATCTCCAAATTTCGGAATACCTACATATAAATAAAAAGCTGCAAACCGGTGTCATGGTCTCATTTGTCTGATAATCGAGTGAAATGCTGGCTTCACTGCTTCAAGATTCAGGCACTAATTCAATATTATTTTGTTTCAAAGAAGTAACGAGATGTAAACGAACCATCAAGTAGAGATTTCGTTATCCAGTTGTGTTATAAAAATGGGCTTTAGTTCAAATGAAACTAATAAATATGTTTGTCACTGTATAGCAAACATATTTATTTGTTTCAAAATGTCATCAGCATCACAACAGACTTCGTTATACGACATCGATGTTGACACGCACATCGAACGAGAATGAAACGAAAGTCTCATCTTGTCTCATCTCGTAGTTTAGTTAGCCTTAGTAAGCACTAAGCAGGTCACATCGCGTGTATGTTATTAACCGGGCATGATATAATAATTTGCAAAAAGGCACCCATTTTTTTATATTTCAAGAATAAGCTGTCCAAATTTTGATACCCTATATTCATACCTGCCCTTTTACTCAACAAGGTCTAGGTGAAAGATTCCTGCCAACTTCACAGACTTTCTTCAAGCTGCGACCTCACCTGTCAAGCGATTTAAAAATTATTTTTAGGAAACCTTGAGGCCCTCTATTTATTTGAGCTCTTAATAGAGAGAGAGATCGACATACGACTTTAAATGTTCAAATGTTGAAAGGGGAACATTTTTTAAGTAACTTTTTTGTTGAAAATACGAAAAGAATAATTTTTCTATCTTTCCACCCCGAAATGCCGCATGAGAGTCGAATATATTAAAAGAACTGTTCCAAAATCCAAGCTATGTAAATATTTTTTTGCGACCGAAAAAATCGATAAGTATAAAAATTTAAAAGGATGAAAATTTAAACATTAAATGCGGAATCAAGCCTGTTTAAAATTTTTGTGATGTCAAATCCTAGTTTGTCTGTCCCATTTTTAATTATGTAGATATTTACGAAATGAAAACATTGATTTTGAAATAAATAGTTTTTTTTTATTCATATTTACAAAAAATCGTCAAATATTTGGCAAGTAAATCGGTTACAATCTTTAGTGGTGGTAAGCATAAGCTGGAGCAGCATATGAGATTGGGCTTGATTTCACCAAAGTCTGGGTTGCGTAGGCAGCTGGAGCATGTGAGTAAGCAACTGGAGCAGCGGCATAGGTTTGGGTGTATGCTGTTGGTGCAGCATAACCAAGATGAGCTGATCTTACCAAAGCTGGAGCAGCAGCATAAGCCAAAGGTGCTGACTTGACAATAGTTGGTGCAGCATAAGCAACTGGAGCTGAATGGATGGCCTTGACAACATGTCCAAGAGGTTCACGGTGAACAACAGCGTTGAATCCATGTACGGAGTCAGCTGTGTACTGGACAGTCCTCTTGTGACCATCAGAATCGATGAGGGAGTATTCTCCTTGGACAAGATCTCCATCACGGGTCTCGATTTGATTCTTGACATCTCCGGTATGGGCATCGTTGACGGCATAAGAGAACTGGTATTGTGGATGAGGATCGTGAGAGTCCTGGGACTTGATCAACACGGGTTGGGCAGCATGGTATTCCTGATGAACTGGAATGAGTCCAGCGCTGGCAACAGCAACGAATGCAAGAGCAACAATGAACTAAAATTAAAATAATAAAAAGTTAGAAAAAATCTGCGGGGTTTGTTATCCGACAATGTCCTTACTTTGAATGCCATTTTTGTTGTGATTAAGATACTTTCCGTTCAATGGATAAGTTGGGAATGATACTGATATTAAATAAAGCAAACCTTTTATAGTAAACAAATGCACCAATCGAATTAAGTAAACTGGATTTTTATCTCACTCGTCAGACGTTAGTATGAATGAATGAACTTGTGTGGCAATGACTAAGCTTAAATTGGCAAAAGTCATAATAATATGGATTCGGTAGTCGAGTGAAGGGTTAAACTACAACTTTACCGGTATTAATTCAAGTTCAATATAAGATTTGTTTGGTTTTTTATTGTTTTCAAGTGTATGCTAGAATATTGTTTTATTAATTGTGTCTTTATTTCAAACGGTTTTTACGTAATACCTATACATACCAAATAAAGTTAGTAAATAAAGTACCGATCTATTGGGAAGATTAAAATCTTTATTGAAGTTGTTGAACATTTTTATCTTATGCATTCATTATAGGATATCTTTGTTATTGATCTTAGAAAAGACATTAACAAGGCCACCGTTATATTAGATAGTAATTTTTTTTTATTTTATTTATTAAATTTATAGATCAACATTAAATACAAGATAAGTTGGTATAGTGCACATAACATATACATATATACTTATTTTAAGGATGTTCATTTGCAAAAAGAATCGGCTGTTTTCAAGACATAACACTGAGACTAGATCGGGATTAGACGGGATTGAGACCGATACAGAGACAAAGTTATAAGAGAAATGACATGAAATTTCTTATCATAACTCATAACTTTAAAAATAGCTATGTATTTTTAATTGCGATATATGTAATATAATTAAATATTATGTTAGTAGGTACTATACGTCAAGTTATTGATTCGTAAAAAGAATCGAACTCGAGATTTTAATCAAGGTTGACATTACGATGAAAGCGAAATTGAAAAAAACTGGGTCTCGCAACTGTTCTTTCGGCCTAAACGGGTGGATCGATTTTCTTTAAAATTGGTACCTAGCGTTTTTTGGGCATTCCCTCCACACGTTTTTTCATTTTTTTAAGATCAAAAATAACGGTACCTGCCGTACAATTTTTTTTTGCAAAAAATGAAAATCTTATTTTTCTCAAAAACGTGCCACAATTTTTTTTTTTTTTAATCTAATATTTTTTTTAACGAAAAGACAACTTTCTATAGAACCATTTTTTTGATTTTCAATTTTCTCAAAAATGGTTTAACTGAATTTGATAATTTTATTCAGAGAATTTTTCAAAAAGTTTAAAAAGTAGGTATTGCATGCTAAATTTTTTTTTTTGGATTTTTAAAAAAGTTAGCATCGAGCAGTTTTTTTGAAATTATCTAGAAGATTTTAAATACAAATTATTCTTATAGCCAAAAATAACAGTAGGTACCTTCGTTATAAATAACTTAAAAAAAAAAAAAATGTCCTATAGCACGACAACACTATCGTGTAGAATCATTGCCTAGTATAATTTATAACTCTCAACTAATATTGTGTGCGTGATGTTGTCGACAGGAACGAAAACCGTTATTTAACTCCAAAAGGAAGCGAAAACGAGAAAATTACTTCTTGTATGCCATGCATAGAAAAATAAATAGAAATTTTTGAGTTATTAAAAGAAATCTTAAAAAAATTAAGTTTCCAATAATTCCGTTGAAAATAGAAAAAAAAAAGAAGATGTGTTCGGTTTATCAATTTTATAATATTTTTATAGATTTTATCTTATGTAAAAAAAAAAACATCAGGTAGTCAGTGAAGTAGTTTCGTCAAACATTTTTCTTGCTATGGTTTTCAAACGTAAGTGAATCCAGGAGCAGCGGCATAAGCAGCTGGAACAGCATTGATCAATGGAGCTGCACCGAATCTAGGTGAAGCATAGTTAACTTGGGTAGCAAAAGCAGGTGCTGGAGCATATGCAAGTGGAGCAGCCTTAACAACAGCAGGTTTAACAATTGGAGCAGCAAGTGGAGCTGCAATAGCTGCTGGTCTAACTAAACGTGCTGCTGTTCTTACAACAGGCGCAGCAACTGGAACTGGAGCTGCAACTGCTACAGGAGCAGCTCTAAGTGGTGCTGCAGCAGGAACAACAGTAGTGGCAATTGGAACACGGGTAACAACAGCATTAAATCCATTGACGGGATCTGCAGTGTAAGTAACGGTCCTCTTGAAACCATCGGCATCGATCAGAGAATATTCCCCCTTGACAACATCTCCATCACGAGTCTCGTATTGGGACTTTGAATCACCTGAAATAGTGTCCTGAACATCGTAGGCATAGTTGTATTGAGGATTGGCATCAACCTCTTCTGCTTCCACCGCAACCGGCTCAACTACCTCAAGTCGAGCAGCAGGAACAGCTGCAACTCTAGCTGCAGCCAATCGAGCAGGACGGACAGCGACTCCGGCATTGGCAAAAGCTGCCAAACAAGCAAGAACAATAACAAACTGCAAGCAAAAAAAGTTATAAATAAATCGAAAACAAAACTACAGATTTTTTTATTTTATACCTTGAATGCCATTTCGAAATTAAAGAAGACTGAACTGAGGTAGTTTAATCTAAGAAGTGCTAAACTTTGAATGATAACACAAGCTCATCACTCCAACGCCTTTATATACGAAAATCAATTCAATTGATTTGGCTATGACGATATGGCTAACAGTGGACAGTTTGCCATAAGCGGACAATCCAATGTCTCCATTTTGTGCTGTGAGGTTAAGTCGTCATGTTGCAAGTATGGGTATAGTGCTTTACCATTCAGTGTTAATAATTTCAATGTCACCATAATGGTTTTGTAACGCACGTACTCATCGTTGTCATTAAAATAATTAAATATATTACCATGGGTTTTCAGAGTTGCTGCAGCTGTTTGGCAATCCACGAGACACCACAATTTACAAGTTCATTCTGCTCCAATGGCCTAGCAGCGAATGAAAATGAAGTCATGATTTTGTGCTCCAGTTGGATGCATAATGCAGATACCTACTAGATGCAGCTTACCAATTGAGTTTAGTTTCCTGACCACTAAAAAAAGCTTATACAGGTTTTTCGGTTTAAACAGGAGAACATTTTCGAAGGAATTCATGGAATTAAAATTGTTGCTCAATTTAAGTTTAGCTAAATATCTGCAGAAATGTTTCTCTTAAAATTGATTCTCTTTGAACTAAAATGTGGGTCAAACAATATTCATAATCTAGTTAATTTGGTCTGCTTGTCTGGGACTCAGGGCTCACAAAAAATTGAATCACTTCTTTGGCTGATGCAATGCTAGTTAAGTTTTGCGGCAAATAGTGCGATTCAGTCGAAAAAGATAGATAAACGCATTTATTTCTGTTTGTTGATATCTTTTTTTAATATGTAAATAAATAAATTAAAAGAAGTCATTGGCTTAGTAATTTATAAATGACACTTGATGCATTACTTTGGCCTTAACATTTTTTGGCAAACAGCCAAGAAAGTGTTAAACAAAAAATTTAATATGGTAGTGACCCCTTTTACTCATGAATGTTTGATGATGGTTTATGTTACCGGCATTTAATGAATTCTTTTAAATTAAATAAAAAAAAAATAATAAGTTGCAACGAAATGAGAGAAGAAAACAATTGATGGTTTAGTTGTGCTGAAGCTGACGCCGCCGCCGTGTAAGTGAAGCAAGTATTTAAGATTCTTGATGATACCCTAAACCAAAAGATCATCAATTCACATAGCGGAAATATGGTTTTGGCGTTTTTGGTGAAAATCGATATTAGAGAAAATATTAGGTAAATTTAACCAGAAACTTACCAATGATAAAGTTTTTATTTTTCAACATGATTGATCATGTTAAATACTTAACGTGGAGTCGTGTTGAATCAACGCAAGTTAATTGTAAAAGTAACATGACTCCTTATAACCTTAGAATTATTTAAAAAAAAATACTCCTGATAAGATAATTAAACATTAGAATCTGGATCAATTAGCTTTAGCTATTATTAGTAGGTACTTTCCAGTATTTATTTATTTATTTCCAGTTTAATATGAAATTTAAAATAAAATAAATGTTAAAAATGTATGAACTTACTTTAAACTTACACTGCGGTCATGCCAATATTTAAAAAAAAATATTAGGGGTATTCATGCAATGGCGTAAATTCATTGCAAACGTTGTAAACTGCGTAAACCTGTGAAATTTTTATGGACATTTAACAGTTTACCACGTTTACGAGGACTTCACGACGTTGCATGAATACCCATATTGTATTTACAAGTATTTCATATTGTTTCAACATGACGTCTTCTTCAACTGGAATTTTATGAAAATAGTGTCGTGTTAAAAAAAAAAAAAAATGAACTTACTTTAAGCATTAGGTCTTTTCGCTCAAAGCCATAACGCCCAAATCCAAAAATGTCCTCCAAAAATGGTCATAAAATCAAGAAAAAAGTGCGAAAAACCCAAAGCCAATATTATAATGCCTTGGGCGTTTTAGCAATTATTTTTGCCCTTATGACGATTTCTATCGTAACGATTTTTTAAGCGATCTGATATTTTTTTCATCTGCTGTATTAGGTGGGGCGAAATTTTTTTTAAATCAAAACTTCTTGGTGCCCAAAATAAACGAATCTTATGTCGCAATGTCCAAATTTATGAACACAAGACATCTATTGATCAATATGAGAATTATTGCTTTGTGGCATTTTTTTAATAACTTTTTGGGGGATGTCTCGATTTTTGGGCGCTATGACATTGTTATTATTAATTTAGTCGTTCTCGTTATCACCTTGGGCAAAAAGACTACATAAACGCTGATTTTATATTGGATCTTCATAATAACAAAAAAAAAAATACCTCCACGCCCAAGACCTCGGTTAAATCGTACAACAACAAAATGTTAATAAAGTTGTTTTGGGCGCTATGATCTTTTTAATTTTGGCGTTATGGTTTTGGGCGAAAAGACCTAACGCCGCCGGCGCTTTAAACTTCCACTGCGGCCATGTCAGTGTTAGTTAGTGCGTAGGACAGTTTCACCGAAAGTCTTGGTTTCGATTTCCAGCATATCCCACCAACATAAAGTTTTTTTACGGATTACATTTGGCAGAAGATTTTAAATTCCTTCAATTCCTGCCAATAAAACGCACACAGAAATAGTTGAGTGGTTGTAAGTCTTAAGGCCCTGCTTCTGCACGAGCTAATTCCCGCCACCAAATTTGTTTATTTTTATAAATTAACGTACCTACATCTTCGCTTAGTCAAACTATAATAGTTTATTTATCACAACACTGATAGTTAAATAGTGATGGTATAAAAAATTGTTTTATTACATCAGCCAACTTTTGAATCTCTCTTTCTCTCTCTGAAAAATCTCCATAATGCTTTTAAAAATCAATATGTCACTTAAGTTATACTCTTCAACACACATATTTATAAAGTCTTTCTTTTATATTAGTCAAAAGCAACTCTTAAACATACAACGAAATTAGAGCAGGTTAGAGCTCGTGGATTGACCAAGAGAATCAAAATATAACTTCTCTTTTATACTTAAGACATGTGCGGTGCGTGTACCAAAGAACCGGTAGGTAAGCCCATATTTCACGAAGTAAATGTGTATTAAGTTCTTAGACCAAAAAATGTGTATAAAAGGAAAATCCTAGATCTATATTGATATCAAATAATTTTCTGAATCAGAATAATTAACATGGCTCAACTCCACTTAGTAAGCTAGGGAGGACCAAAATTTGCTAAAAATAAAATTAATAAATTAATATAAATTCATTTTCAGTTTGCTCTAACCTTTGGTTTTATTGCTGCTGCACACGCAGTCTACCTGCAAGGACCAAGCATATACCAACCCCAGTTGCTGGCCAAACAAGTTGAAACCGTTGACCTAAGGCCACAATATACTTTTAGCTATGATGTCAAAGATCCCTCGACCGGTGACATCAAGAACCAAATAGAATCAAGGGATGGAGATGTCGTAAAGGGTTCATATTCCTTGCTAGATGCCGATGGCTTGACAAGACTCGTCCAATATTCTTCAGATGGTGTGAATGGATTCAACGCAGTAGTAACACGCACGGGAACCAAACAGATCTTAGCCGCTCCAGCTCCCACTCTTATTAAATCAATTCCCAGCATCTTACAAGGGCCTTCTATCATAAGGCCTCAGGGTATTTCTCTCCTTGGTGGCATTCCATCTCTGGTGCAATCTCCCCAACTGTCGTATGGATCGCCAATATCGCCTGCATACTCAAGCAGCAGTTTGATAAGATCACCACCATCACTGGGTCTAGTCTCAAATATCAAAAGCTCACCATTGATCTATTAGAATTGTTTAATCACTATAAGGACTGTATTTTGTATTATATATATTAATTAAATTTGTATAGCAATTTATAATCTTAATCTTAGGACAACTTTAAATAAAACTTATATAAATATCTGCATCAATTAAACAACTTTTTCTATATTTAATTTTTTAATTTGAATTCAACATCTATTAATGGTCAGTTATGTTAACAAAACTCATCGTTATGGTATAACTATGGAAAGGGATATTTAAAATTGTATTCCATTCTCATGCAAAATTTGAATAATGTTGGCGGAGTTACTATGGACAAAAAATTTTTATATGATTTCAATAAATATTTAAAAAACAAAGTCATCTGCTCACAAGGGAATTTTCAAAAATATTAACGCTTCAGGAATTCAGTATGATCAAAGGGCAAATCAACAATTTTCGCCATACAGTCCACTGTATATCGAGCTAAAGCATAAACGAATGGACCGATGTGGCAAAAATTTGGTACAACAACATTATTATATGTATAATACCCTATTAGAGGAGAAATTCGAATTTTTGTCTAAGCTCATCCAACGGTATAGCTAACAAACAATGATTTTGTTTTAATTTTCTCAAAAGCAGATTTACCGATTTTGGTTAAAAACTTTCACATATTGCAAATAGGGTTTGACGAATCTGCCTTATTTTTTGGTTGCTTGTGTATATGTATCTTCTTAGTGACTGAAGGGTTTTTATACAATATATAGAATCTTAACAAAAATAAAGTTTTATAAAAAACTTGTTTGTAGTATAATAACAAAAATAATAAAAAAAAATATTTGTATAGGTATACCCAACAAAAAAAATCGAATGAAAAATCAATTTTGTATTCACTACCTATACTTTTGACATTTTATCACTTTCTCTTTGACATGTAATTTAATATACAAAAATCCTGTACAATAATGGAAGAAAACCCCCTCATCCGATTGGGTCATAACTTAATTTGATGGACGTCCAGGCGGATAGATGCACAGTCGTACAAATGGATGGTATTACAAAGAACACATTCTATGTATACTTAAACATACAAACATACATATTTAAATTGGCATTGTAGTTCTTTTTTCTTATTGTGATTACATGCGGTATTCAGTTATAATTATATGCTTTTTCTTGCTTACACTTAGTTAAAAGTAGCGTACTTTAATTTTTCATTTTTATGTAAAGAGGAGGGTTTGATAATTGTCTGCTAATACTAATCTTGGAAAGCAATTTAATTAAAAATTTAACTTCCCTTTCACGACCGGCATTATCATGCACCCTCCCAAAAATGATACGAATATATTTTAGAATTACATCAGCCAAACCTAAAATCTACATTTGTTGTGGGAATGGAGACCACAACAAAGTGCAACATAATGGTATTCATTAAAAATAATATTTTTGTACTCCTTGTGAGACAATAATTTTCAAATCTCTTAGCCAAATGCGGTTTTGCAAGCTGTAACTGTAACACAACTGCAAAGAAACTGGGGCAAGTCTAGAGACTCTTAATCCAAATATTCTCTTCGAATAGTGACAAGTGTAGGTATAGCCAAGAACCGGTGTGTTCCACTTTACTTTAATTTTTATTCAAATCGTATAAAAAGGAAAACCTAAGTCCTATTGATATCAAATAATTTTCTGTATCAGAATAGTCAACATGGCTCACTTTCATCATCAAGTAAGCTTTATCTAGCGAAGAGAAGCCTCAAAAGCACTCAAATTAATCAAACATTTTCAGATCGTTCTCATTATTGGTTTCATTGCCGCTGCACACGCAGTCGTCCTGCAAGGACCAAGTATCTACCAACCCCAGTTGCTGACCAAACAAGTTGAAACGGTTGACTTGAGACCACAGTATACATTTAGCTATGACGTCAAAGATCCCTCGACAGGTGACATCAAGAACCAAATAGAATCAAGGGATGGAGATGTCGTTAAGGGTTCATATTCCCTGCTTGATGCCGATGGCTTGACAAGACTCGTCCAATACTCTTCAGATGGTGTGAATGGATTCAACGCAGTAGTAACACGAACGGGAACCAAACAGATCTTAGCCGCCCCAGCTCCCACTCTCATCAAATCAATTCCCAGCATTTTGCAAGGGCCTTCTATCATAAGACCTCAAGGTATTTCCCTCCTCGGTGGCATTCCATCTCTGGTGCAATCTCCTCAACTCTCGTATGGCTCACCATTATCGGGTGCATACTCGAGCAGCAGTTTGGTGAGGTCACCGCCATCGCTGGGTCTGGTTTCAAACATCAAGAGCTCATCACTCATCTATTAGAGTGTCTACACAACAAGGACTGTATTTTTTATATTAAAGATATGTACATAGAAATAGCTTCACTTTTTATTACCCAAAAAAATTAATGTTACAATATAGAAATAATAATAAAATATTATAATAATCTCTGCATAAATATTGTGTTTGAAATCATAATTGAGGTCTCGTTTGATAACATGAAAAGCATGTATGAACAATAGGTTTTGACCTAAGTTTCAATAGAAAATATAGGAGCTAATATAAAGATAAAAGCAGGAAGTTCAGTAGATTTCATATTTTTTTCTCTATATCTTACCTATCAAGTTAATAAAATCTTTTTCAAACTCAAACTCAAAGTTTTGAAAAATAAAACCACGATTGGGTCGCACGAACTTGCTCTTATGTTCGATCGCACTGTAAATTTAAAGTTTTAATATTTTAAAAAAATATTCATCTAATTTTCAAAGAAATAAATTAGTTATTGGAGCCTATATATTTTATGCCACTTTCCAAATTAATTTTTGATCTCCGGATTAATAAATACTAAAAAATGGCGTCCTATTTATTTTTTCTTTAAAATGTTTTCAAAATTGTGCATATAAAAAAATTATATACTTAAAAAACCGCTCCAACGATTTTCAATTTTTTTTTCCTCATAAACTGAGATTTGTTTAAAAAATCAGATGGTGATGTGCACCAACGCGATGGTGTCAAAACAATATCAAAGTCAGTTTAGTCAACTTATTTCTAATTATATTGATTTTGAAACAATTTTTCAGTCTAAAGTTCCATGCATATTCATATTTATATACTCGCATAGCCACCTTAAACCAAATTACGTTTTTGGAAAGTGGCATAAAATATATACATAGGCTCCCATAACTAATTTATTTCTTTGAAAATTAGATGAATATTTTTTTAAAATATTAAAACTTTAAATTTACAGTGCGATCGAACATAAGAGCAAGTTCGTGCAACCCAATCGTGGTTTTATTTTTCAAAACTTTGAGTTTGAGTTTGAGAATGATTTTATTAACTTGATAGGTATAGAGAAAAATATGAATTGTACAGAACTTTCAGCTGTTATCTTTATGAGAGCCCCTAAATTCCTATCGAAAAACGTTGGTCAAAGCTTTAATATTGTTCATACATGCTTTTCATGTTATCAAACGAGCCCTCAATTATGATTTCAAACACAAAATTTATGCAGAGATTATTATAATATTTTATTATTATTTCTATATTGTAACATTAATTTTTTTGGGTAATAAAAAGTGAAGCTATTTCTATGTACATATCTATATAAAAAATACAGTCCTTGTTGTGTGGACACTCTAATAGATGAGTGATGAGCTCTTGATGTTTGAAACCAGACCCAGCGATGGCGGTGACCTCACCAAACTGCTGCTCGAGTATGCACCCGATAATGGTGAGCCATACGAGAGTTGAGGAGATTGCACCAGAGATGGAATGCCACCGAGGAGGGAAATAGCTTGAGGTCTTATGATAGAAGGCCCTTGCAGGATGCTGGGAATTGATTTAATTAGAGTGGGAGCTGGAGCGGCTAAGATCTGTTTGGTTCCCGTTCGTGTTACTACTGCGTTGAATCCATTCACACCATCAGAAGAATATTGGACGAGTCTTGTCAAGCCATCGGCATCTAGCAGGGAATATGAACCCTTTACGACATCTCCATCTCGAGATTCTATTTGGTTCTTGATGTCACCTGTCGAGGGATCTTTGACGTCATAGCTAAATGTATACTGTGGTCTTAGGTCAACCGTTTCAACTTGTTTGGTCAGCAACTGGGGTTGGTAGATACTTGGTCCTTGCAGGACGACTGCGTGTGCAGCGGCAATGAAACCAATAATGAGAACGATCTGAAAATGTTTGATTAATTTGAGTGCTTTTGAGGCTTCTCTTCGCTAGATAAAGCTTACTTGATGATGAAAGTGAGCCATGTTGACTATTCTGATACAGAAAATTATTTGATATCAATAGGACTTAGGTTTTCCTTTTTATACGATTTGAATAAAAATTAAAGTAAAGTGGAACACACCGGTTCTTGGCTATACCTACACTTGTCACTATTCGAAGAGAATATTTGGATTAAGAGTCTCTAGACTTGCCCCAGTTTCTTTGCAGTTGTGTTACAGTTACAGCTTGCAAAACCGCATTTGGCTAAGAGATTTGAAAATTATTGTCTCACAAGGAGTACAAAAATATTATTTTTAATGAATACCATTATGTTGCACTTTGTTGTGGTCTCCATTCCCACAACAAATGTAGATTTTAGGTTTGGCTGATGTAATTCTAAAATATATTCGTATCATTTTTGGGAGGGTGCATGATAATGCCGGTCGTGAAAGGGAAGTTAAATTTTTAATTAAATTGCTTTCCAAGATTAGTATTAGCAGACAATTATCAAACCCTCCTCTTTACATAAAAATGAAAAATTAAAGTACGCTACTTTTAACTAAGTGTAAGCAAGAAAAAGCATATAATTATAACTGAATACCGCATGTAATCACAATAAGAAAAAAGAACTACAATGCCAATTTAAATATGTATGTTTGTATGTTTAAGTATACATAGAATGTGTTCTTTGTAATACCATCCATTTGTACGACTGTGCATCTATCCGCCTGGACGTCCATCAAATTAAGTTATGACCCAATCGGATGAGGGGGTTTTCTTCCATTATTGTACAGGATTTTTGTATATTAAATTACATGTCAAAGAGAAAGTGATAAAATGTCAAAAGTATAGGTAGTGAATACAAAATTGATTTTTCATTCGATTTTTTTTGTTGGGTATACCTATACAAATATTTTTTTTTATTATTTTTGTTATTATACTACAAACAAGTTTTTTATAAAACTTTATTTTTGTTAAGATTCTATATATTGTATAAAAACCCTTCAGTCACTAAGAAGATACATATACACAAGCAACCAAAAAATAAGGCAGATTCGTCAAACCCTATTTGCAATATGTGAAAGTTTTTAACCAAAATCGGTAAATCTGCTTTTGAGAAAATTAAAACAAAATCATTGTTTGTTAGCTATACCGTTGGATGAGCTTAGACAAAAATTCGAATTTCTCCTCTAATAGGGTATTATACATATAATAATGTTGTTGTACCAAATTTTTGCCACATCGGTCCATTCGTTTATGCTTTAGCTCGATATACAGTGGACTGTATGGCGAAAATTGTTGATTTGCCCTTTGATCATACTGAATTCCTGAAGCGTTAATATTTTTGAAAATTCCCTTGTGAGCAGATGACTTTGTTTTTTAAATATTTATTGAAATCATATAAAAATTTTTTGTCCATAGTAACTCCGCCAACATTATTCAAATTTTGCATGAGAATGGAATACAATTTTAAATATCCCTTTCCATAGTTATACCATAACGATGAGTTTTGTTAACATAACTGACCATTAATAGATGTTGAATTCAAATTAAAAAATTAAATATAGAAAAAGTTGTTTAATTGATGCAGATATTTATATAAGTTTTATTTAAAGTTGTCCTAAGATTAAGATTATAAATTGCTATACAAATTTAATTAATATATATAATACAAAATACAGTCCTTATAGTGATTAAACAATTCTAATAGATCAATGGTGAGCTTTTGATATTTGAGACTAGACCCAGTGATGGTGGTGATCTTATCAAACTGCTGCTTGAGTATGCAGGCGATATTGGCGATCCATACGACAGTTGGGGAGATTGCACCAGAGATGGAATGCCACCAAGGAGAGAAATACCCTGAGGCCTTATGATAGAAGGCCCTTGTAAGATGCTGGGAATTGATTTAATAAGAGTGGGAGCTGGAGCGGCTAAGATCTGTTTGGTTCCCGTGCGTGTTACTACTGCGTTGAATCCATTCACACCATCTGAAGAATATTGGACGAGTCTTGTCAAGCCATCGGCATCAAGCAGGGAATATGAACCCTTAACGACATCTCCATCCCTTGATTCTATTTGGTTCTTGATGTCACCTGTGGAGGGATCCTTTACATCGTAGCTAAAAGTATATTGTGGCCTAAGGTCTACGGTTTCAACTTGTTTGGCCAGCAACTGGGGTTGGTATATGCTTGGTCCTTGCAGGTAGACTGCGTGTGCAGCAGCAATAAAACCGAAAACAAGAACGGACTGTAAATATATTAATTAGTTTAGTTATACATGTATTTTTATTTCTTGGAAAAGTTTTTGGTTAACTTACATGGTAGATGTGAGACATGTTAACTACTTGGGTACTCAAAAGTCTTTGATATCGAAAGGATATACAAAATTTGCTTTTATACATTTTTGGGCAAATATTGCAAATGCAAATGTGATTCAAAGTGAACATACATAATAGCTACCGGTTATTTGCCGATCTAACTAGACACATTTCAAAGAGTATTTTTATTATTCTCTAACTAACTAACCAACTGACTTCTAAGCTTGCTTGCCCCAGTTTCGTTTCCGTTGCGTTTCAGAGTGGTCAGTGGTTTGGTCAAAGAGAATATTAACATATAATTACTTTGGTTAAAAGTCTTAACATTATAGTTTCATTTTTTTTAAGAGTCTCAAATTGGCTGATGTAATTCAGAAATAATTTTCAAGTCACAAATTAAGAATCAAGCTTCATAAGACAATTGAGACCTTTGTGAAGGCGAGAGTGATGTATGAATACAAACTAAAAATTTTCTAGTCTATGTTGATGACATTTTTATGAATGAAAAATAATCCAATATATTTACGGAAATAATATTTTTCTCAAAACGTGACCAAAATTAAATTTAATATAGATATACTTAGGTTACTTTTGGAAAAAAATATCTTGGAAAAATGTTTGCTTTTGGTACCTTCTAAGAACCTTTTTTTTAATTTTTCGCTTTTCTAAAAACTATTCAACTGATTTCGATGCATTTTTGTATTGGATTAACCAAATTTTCAATTTACAGGTAAAAATTGCCATCATTACATTATCTCTAATCGATTCAAATTAAAATAAAAAAAAAAACAGTTTTAAAATCTGAAAAATGAAAATGATGAGTTTTTCAAAATTTAATTTTTAAATCCATATAAAATATACCTGTACTAATTTTTATTCTATTTTTTCCTAAAATATTTAGAAAATTGTAGGCTTTTTGAGGCTGCCATTTGACTGAGACAATGTATGCTAACTTTTTTAATGTGGTAGGTACACTATACGAAAATAAAAAAAAATATACACGACTATATCGCACGCAATAATGTAGATGCATTTAAAGGAAAAAATGTTAAAAAAGTCAAGTACCAAAATATGTATTGATTTTTTTGTTCTATTTAAAAAAAAAATTGATTTAAAAAATTTTTTAATGCAATATTTTTGTGGACGTTAAAAGCTATTTTGAATCAATAATTTAACAAGTTCAATTAAAATAGTGCTAAGTCTTCTACTTGGCTGATGTATTTCAGTTATAGAAAAGGTTATAAATGGTGCCTTCCAAAGAACCATCTTCTGGTTTTCTATTTTCTCAAAAAATGCTCAACTGATTTTAACCACTTTTTTTTTACAAAAAATCTTTAAAAAAGTTTTAAAAGCATTATATACCAAAATTTTCATTTATTTTTTTAATTTTTAAAATAGTTTAAATTTGTGTCACAACTTAACAATTCGAAGATGACTTGGTCCATTTTTTTTAAACTTACCATTTCGCAGTTTTTTTTTAACATTATATAGAAGGCTGCAAATAAAAAATATTCTTTATATGACCTTAAATAACGGTACCTCCTACACAAGTGTTTAAAAACCGGTAAGGAAAATCTAATCTTTCTTAAAAACGACTCTTACGATATTGATTAAAATTTTTGTGTGATCTAATATCAGCAGATGAATAGATCTTAATTATTCAGACTTTAAGACCACAGTGTGATTGCTCATAAGAGCATGTTCGTGCTACCTAGTCGTGCATTTTATTTATAATCCAAATCCAAATCTGCTCGGTAAATTAATCGAAAATTGGACTATATTCAATTGTTTTCAAACTTTAATTTTATTTTAAAAACGTAAGCCTCCAAAAAAAAAACACCCTTTAGTGGATAAGTATATTATTCTATTTTATTTAAATTTATTTGAACATAAAAAGATTATACGTAATAATTAATAAAATTTAAGTTAAAAAAAACTCACAACTTCATTTGAATACTTTCGGCCATAAAAATACCACTAGTTCATCAATGCAGAAATATTATTACGCATATAATTTACTGCTGGCCTGGCGAAGAGCTGTAAGTCGGTGGTGCAAATTGAATTTTTAATATTTCTGTAATAAATTTATGGTTGCCGGTGCACAACGCCATTAGCATTGAATTCGTAATCTGGAGCCATAATATATTCCAAATTCTTCCTAAGGTCGTGATTATTATCATCATCATTCAAATAGTATTCTACATTGCCTACATTTTCGTAGTGGCTCTGAAAATTTCTCTTTGACTCCGCAGGTAGCCTTGAATGTAAGTGTTCCGGATTAAAGCCGAATTGGTTTGCCAACAGATGAGAATTGTAACTATTTTTCGTTCCAACTAATCCAGCTTTTCGCTGAGCTTTTAAAGCTTCCGTGTAAGCCTCTACGTAAGCAGCGTCTGTATTGTTGTGTCGTTTGGTCAAAGCAACTCGATGAGCATTTTCAACTTCTTCTTCGTAAGCTCTCTTTTCTGCATAATCAGCTGATTTGAATAGATTAATTGATTGAGCATTGTTATTGGGTTCCGATGAATGAACATTAAAAGAATTACGTTCGGAAGTCGGGAATTTGTCATAATTGACAAAGGTTTGGTAAGAAATGGGAGCACTTTCAAAATTGCCATAGTAGATATTTTGGTTGTCTTCAACAAAGCCCGCTGTAGCTTCCGAGATCACCATCACAATAAAAAACAAAATTAATAAAATCTAAAAATAAATTAAAAAAATGAAACAAAAAATAAAATTCAATGTAAAATATGTATATTCAGCTAACGGCTTACCCTGTGATCCATTTTTTTTCTTGAATTTTTTTCTTCTTCGATTGATGGTTCGCTATGTAGAGGTTAATATGAAATGTATCTAAATCTTTTGTTGATTATGTTTTATACCACGGATTTGAAATGTTAGGCGCGAAACGTATAGATATTGGTACCTCTATACGTCTACCTATGTAGGTATGTATATTTATAGCGGCATGACTTGCGAAATAATTTTTTTATATTATGAAAAGGAAAGAGATTTTTTTCATTATTTATCTCAAAGTTGATTAGTTTTTTACAAGAAATGAAATTAAAAAAACAATAATTATGAAACCTAGCTTCGGTAGACGGTAATAACATAAAGTAAATGAATAAACATTAACTTTGGGTTATAAATATTATTATGAAGTTGGACAAATTTATTTATGTCTCCTATGCTGCTTGTTTTTGACTGTAAATATTTTAATAGAAATGCGTGGTTTTCAATATTTCACAGGGTGATTTTTAATATTTTTGTCGCAAATAGCTGTATAGGAAGTGAAGGTCTAACAAGTCGTTAACTTTAGGTATAGGTACTAGTTTTTTTATACAGTCAAGGGAGTGACACAATATGACTATGCGTTTTTATGCGAGTAAAGTGTTCACATGTATTTATAAGTCATTGCCAAGAAACCATCAGAGATATGGCCTCTGACTTCCTGCATTTAACACGACCACCATAGCAAAAACCCCTGTTTTTTGACTATGAGTGCAGACCAGCTCGCATGCAGCTAAACAAGAAGCATAAAATACTACGCTGCATAGAAGGACCAGAACTGCCCATGAACCGCACGCTCAAAATAGAAGAGAGGGAACTGGCTTCTCAGTATGAAAAAGAAGGAACATGAAAAGCCACCTAACGAGGAAATAGAGGGAAATAGAGGGCTGTCGTAGCAGGAATGAAGTGCGAAATTTTTACGAATAGGTAAAAAGGGCCCAAAGATAAGGGCACAAGCCTCAAACTGAAGTCTACAGGGATGAACAAGGTAATATCGTATTAGAATTAAAGACGATTATGCGCATTATGGAAAATCATTTCTGCAAACTATTGTATTACGTCGAATTTCCCTGTGAGGCAGATTGCATCGTTCAAAATGGAAGACAAACGTGGACCAACAATTTCATTCACCATCGACCAAATATTCACCCTACACCATCTCCATTACTTTTCATCGATTTTAAGGCGAGTAATTTAGCATCTCTGCCAAACTCGTCCGTTTTATTTGTGCAGGTGCAAGATAGCAATGGAGAACGTATTCTGCTCCAATGGGTTTCGAAAAGCGATGCCAACCTTTTGTGGGTCCGTCAAATTAGCCGCATATTGACATGCTCGTAAGAACAAACCTTGATATCATTCGCGCTTTTGCGAGCATTAAAATTGAAGCATCAACAACAAACTGTATGGGCTATTCACCGAGACCGAAATTAAAAAGCCAACGACTGAGTTGATGAACACAATGGATACAGAGCTGCAACTGGAACTGCAGCTGGAATACCTGTCAAATATTTAATACACACAAATTCAATGTTACAAATACAACACAACACAACGACAACAGTCGGTGCTGCAAGAGTTCACCAACTTTTAACTTTTCACGTGCAGAATCTTTGAGGTTTCAATTTGTATGAAGAAAAAAAGATCCGGACAAAAATATTGAAGTGTTTTGTGGTTATTAGTTTCGCGAAAAATATTATGAATTAAAAGAAAATTATCGGAAATAAAAACAGTGAATAATGAGACCGTAAAACCGTATGAAACTGGAGAAAGCTATCTATAGTTACCGAACTGGCTGGATGAAGCTTGTTGGTTGAGGGCCGTCCTATACACTAGGATTGTTTCCCCAAGTTAAGTATCTAGTACCTACCTAAATACCCAAACTACAAGAAAGATTATTTGGCTTTCGCTGTGGTGATTCAAGCGGTAAAAATCGTGAGAAGAGCAGTGTACGTACATCTATACGGAAGAACTTTACTGTGATGCATTTTTTTTCAACGCTCGTGTTCTGTTCTCAAAAAATCGGAAAATTTGAGTTTAGAGTTCGATGCTCGAATTACGTTAGGCATATTGTTTGCAGATGACGCCGTATTTTTGGTTGGATCACCAAAATCTTTCCAACTGATGATAAAAAAGAGAGAAGAATACTGCTCATGTAATAAGAAGAAATGCAAGTAATAGTAGATACGATTTGGCAAGATATTGTGAAATAAAACAGTCTCTGGATTTAATAAACATTGCCTCCTGGAAGCCACAATTAAATACTTAGGTACTATTGCCAAGGCTTGATGAAAAAAGATGGCAGGAGATTATAGAGCAGGTGAAAGAATCCACAGCAATACTTATATTACTTAAATAGGCTAGCCTTGACCACAATATTTCTCAACAATAAGAACTACTTCATCGGTACATTTATTACAAATGAAATCAGCTTAATCTTTGAAGTCAGAGTAGAATTGATGGGCCTTAATTTCCCGCAAAGAAATATGTAGGGAGTATCAACGTTGCCGAAGTGAAACGATCGTGCATTTTTGACACAAAAATTTCATGATGGCACGGTAGCACGAAAAAATTCAATATAGCACTTTCTTCTCATATCCATTTTTTTCTCCCAATAAAGCAAATTTTGCAGAACTTTTAGGAAAATTGGTCCAAATGGAGTAAAAAACTGACAGCAACTCTTATTTTCTGATAATACACAAATTATTTCTTATAATAAATTTAATGTTGTATTTCACCCACAGTTGAATTATATTTTTATAATAATATAGGAACTTTGGTTTTTTTCATACGGAACGAAAATGGCACATTTTTAGGAAATGTGGTACGGACATTTTTTTTGGCGGCAACGCTGGGCAGTATGTGTAATTTGAGAGAACGTGAAAAGACTTTCCACTTTTTTGGAAGATACTCTATACTCCAAGAAATTAGAAGAGTCTATTGGAACAAATCCTTTCTTCGAGAAGACGAAACAAGACAAATTCCAAACGGCCAACGATGGGATCTACTTGTAGGTTATTGTAAAGATACACCATCGGATAGAAGAAGTGTCATAAACGAATCAGTGTTACCAGATACCACTTAGACAGACACGGCTCTCGACCATATCTTATTTATTTTTTGTAAACGAAAAATTGTAAAAATGATTTATTATTTAATAAAACAATTTTAAAACTAAAAAAAAAAACAAAAACATTGTTGTAGTTTAAATTTTACAAATGGAGAATTAGTCTAAAAAATACAGGTAGAGGTTCTAAAACACAAAAAGTGAAACTTCGTTGCCCACAGCGTGTATCGGTTTCGGACTTCAGTAAATAATCTATTTACTTCCAGAATAAATTCATTGACAAAATTCGGTTTTCTCCTTCATCGCAATAAATGGATACTGCTAACAACAAGCAAAGGCAGAAGACGTTTTTGTTAGAACTTACACCTCCAAATATTAATGTTTCAGACCAACGAAAGGTTAAATCGAAAAAACCCAAATGAAAAATGAAATTGTCAACAAAAGGAAAAGCATACGTTGCTTGGTAATCCGACGTCTGATTTTGTGATTCTGTGAAGCTATAGCTTAGCTAACCCAACTTAGTAAAAAAAACCCAGGGTACGGTTGCTCGGTGTGGCATAAAATATAATTTTGGTGTTTGGTTCGAAAATTTCGGTAGGAAGGTGCTATAGATTAAGCAAAATCAACCCAGGGTTCATTGCGTTTATTTAAATAAGGGTTCGGTCCATTGCATTAATTTTTATGCTTTTTTAAGTTCGGGAAGACATGCAGGTTTTTGCTGAGGTCAAAGTCTAACTCTTCCTTAAATCACCTCAGCAATTATTTTCTGAATCGTCCACACCAAGAGTAGAGCAGTGAGATTGTGTTAGATAAATGTGATCCTTCTTATTTTTTCCCTCGATGTTTTTTTTTTTTACAATTAATTAATTTTTATAAATAGCTTTATTCTAGAAATATCATGATATCAACATTAAATTTATTCAGAAGCAATGAACGCGTTTGGTTTTATATAAAGAAATATATAAGCTTTATAACTAATGCCCCTTGGAGATGGGATATGCTACTGGGGCTTTTCTGACTATTGGACTTACAGCAAAAGCCCCTTTGACAACAGGATCAAAATCAATCTCTTGCGCTGATGCGCTAACATATGGCAATTCAGTTGAACCTTGCGTTGCTATTTTACCAAAAGAAACTAAACTTTTAACATTACTAATCCCCCCTTGAATTGGTACACGAGTCACAAATGCATTAAATCCATTAATCGAATCAGATGTGTACTGAACTATTCTTTTAAAGCCATCAGCATCTACCAGCGAGTATTCACCATTAACTTTGTCGCCATCACGTGTTTCAACTTGACTCTTAGAATCTCCAGAAATGGAATCTTGAATATTATAGCCATATTTATACTGCGGATGTGAATCGTATTCATCGTTTTTGTTAAAGGTGGACGCATGGCCTGTTTGGTATAAAAATGACTGATCTTTATTCGTTGGATTACCAGAAAGTTGAATATAATGACTCGGCAAAGATTGTCCAGAATGAGTAAGATATTGAAGAGGAATTGTTTTAGCAATGGTAATTTGACCTGGTCGAATAAATCCGGTTCCGGCACTCACATTAGTAGCAGCAACAATTGCAACCATTAATACAAACTGAAATTGTGAATTAAAAAAAAATGTATTAAGTCACGGTAGAGAGACGGAATTAGGTCACATAAATTGAATTAAACTTACTTTGAATGCCATATTGTTGATTAAAACGCGGAGCCAATTGTATATTTTGTAATGCTTTCTTTCAGGGTCTAAGATGGAGTGTTTTTTCTTGTTGTTATAGACTTTGCTTTTATATACGTAGGTACCTAATATACCACGCGAATATTTTGGACTTTTTTATGCATATACTATACATATATCGAGTTAAAAGTTATGTAATTGAGTCTCATTTAAGAGTACCTTATACCTACATATTGTTATATCTCACACGCGGCTTTGAAATCCTTTGTAATTCATTGAATAACGGTATTTGGTCATGGACCACTGAATGTGTACTATATATGACTTGACTACAAATTAGATTTTGTATATTTCACTGAAACACTGTGTACCTATAGTATGTTCCGAAAGAAACAATATTTTTTTTTATTTTTTTCATATAAATGTGTACCTATGGACCTTATACTTTGGGAATGCATAATTGTTTCTTTTTAGAACATTAACACAAATAGGCCTGGGCACCCCCGTGTTTTGAGTTGAAAATAACACAATCTTATTAAATTTACGTATTTTATTTCTTAATAACAAGTTTTACATTTAATTTAACAAATAGGAAATGACACACATTCACAGCTTTAGTAATTACAAAAAAAAAAATAAAGAGTTAATTGAAGTGGTGTGACCGTAATATAGTGTTTCAAAAAATCCATGAAAATATGGCTTCAAAGCTCGAAAGATTTAATTTTGTAAATGTTACCCTTATATTTTTATTCCTATTTCAAAAATTGTTGCATATTTCCATCGCTGACCTTTGAAGACTACTAAAATACCGGATGAAGATACCAACAGTACTCTTAAGGGAAAGTATTTCAAATATTAGCCACAGTGTAACCAAGCGTTACACTTCTGCCCGTACCTACCGAAATATAATAAAAGCTTCACTTAAAATTGAATTAAATATTCGACCGCCAGCCGACCTGTCACACACACTTAGTTGTAGCGAAAATTATAAGAAGTGGGCATAAGAAATTTCTAGTCTTGGGCTGAAATTAGATTTCTACGGTTCTTCCCCTCTTACTTGTAAGCAGCAGGCTCACTTGTTATTCCCTACCCTACCGATTTCTCTCCTCTTACTCGTAAGCAGCGATTTTCCCGGTTCTCTTCTTCTAAGCGAATATCGTGGGCCGAATTTACTCTTGTAACTCAAAATTATAGCGTTAAGTTATATGAAATAACGTGTTATTTATTTTAAATTCTAAAGAAATTATTGTAAGATTGTAAGAAAACCCTTTAATGAAATAAAAACGATGTATGTATATGTATCTGGTTAACGATTAGAGTTTCTTTCCTTCATAACCCGAGATTTATTTGCTTTCATCGGGAATACTCTGGACCCCGCTGAACTACATCAGCTGGAAACAAAAAAGCATCACAACACAATATTTAATGTAGAGTTACAACATTGGGATGATCGTTGATCTTTCATATTTGAATTTTGCTTTAAATGTTCCATTATTTGAGAAGATCAGTCATCCGATCACTTGGATGCGTATTTCTTCTTGCCTAAGAAATTCCGGACACCACATCACATAATATGTGCGAGAATTACAAATCGTTATAATTTTTCTGCTTTCAAGGGAATATAAATTTTAAATGGACAATTCTCTCCGAATATTAAAAAATGCTCATCAATCGTACAGTTCTCTAGAATGGAAATATTTAATATTATCGAAAAGAAAATTTCACGCTCCCATTTCCGATGTTATTTTATTCGCGAATGAGTTGCTATTTTTTGGGCGATTGTAATCGCAGGTGCATTACCGTTATTCACTTAACAAAAATGAACCTACGCCACTGACTTGTGAGATACTTGGGTATTTCTCCAAAAATAAAATAACTCAAACAACTCAGGGGTCACCAACTTGTAGGAGTATTAGGGTCAAGATGTGCGGTGTTATAACAGCAACATGTTAGGAACATGATTGCTTTGTTTTATAATTCAACAAGTTTATTAAAAGTTCAAATACTTAAATTATCAACTATTTAATTTATATTTTAATACTTAATGATATTATGTTCTTTAATATTATGCAAACGAGAGCTTTTCTGATAATACTGAAAATAGATTCTCACTCAACTTGGATTCACAGTTAACGAGCGGCGATTGAGAAATACTTGGGTTTGAGTTATTTTGTTTTTGCAGAAATACCCAAGTATCTCACAAGTCAGTGGCATAGATTCATTTTTGTCTCCACATTTCTCACTTTTTTTTTTAAATAAATCAAGAAATCTCTGAGACCTCATTTTTTTTGCCTATTTTTACTTCCAGAAAAACACTGTTTTTCTTTTAAATTATAGCCATTCGACCTGAAAGGCAATTTAAACTTATATCCAAACATATTCTAGAGCATATACCATCAATAAACCACCAAGTGTATAGTCTGGAGTTACTATTAAACAATTTAATGGAGATCAAACTTGATGTTCCATCTAACTTACTCAATTAGAGTTAAATCCATCCTTATACAAAGTAAAAAAACACACATCAAAAATTACATTTGCAAATTAAAAATATTCATATTTAAAATTAAAAAAAAAAAAAAACAGTACTGGAATATAATTTTTAAAAATGGTACAAGTAATAGTTTAACAAATTAACATTGATACAATATCATTTACACATTTATGTAGGTATAGCTTCTTAGTGGACAGGTTCGTTATATTTTTTTTCATAATCAAGATCTCTCATTTGCCGAATCAATGGATTAAGCCTAAAGGTCCCAAACCGATTTTGGCAATCGGTTGAATAGCCTTAATTACTGGAACAACTTGTTTTCCAGATGGAGTTCTCGAGACAACAGCATTGAATCCATTTATTCCATCCGAAGTGTACTGTACCACCCTTATCAAACCATCAGGGTCAATCAGAGCATATGAACCCTTCACAACATCTCCATCACGTGATTCTTCCTGACTCTTGACATCGCCAGTAGTGGGATCATTCACTTCGTAGCTAAATGTATACTTGGCTGGAGCATCAGCTGGTTCAAGGGTTTTTGTCAAAATTGTTGGTTGCAGGATACCACCAGCCAGCAGCCCACCATGGGCAACCATCACACAAGCCAATAATAAGACAATAATCTGAAATGAAACACACACAAAAATATACTTGATTAAAACTAAGAATCTCGACTTGCTAAATTAAATAGGCTTCTTTACTTTAAAGGCCATGCTGTTGATATTGCAACTGAATTAAGTTTGATGTCTTAGAGACGATGATATTCGTATTTATAATAATTTTCCAAAAAAAAATATTATACCTATAAGATGAAATATACATAAATAAGAATTAGCGTGGTCTAAAGCGTTTATAGTTGTTGGGAAAATAAAAAAAAAAAACACAAAATAATGTCAATGATAACAGCAGACCAAAACTGGATCAAAGCGTAGGTTATAGACAGATTTTAAATATTTCTTTTTTAAATAATAATTTACCTACTTAAAATTTGTCTCTTTTAATTTGCTTATATGTTTATTGCTTAATTTACAGCCAACGTGACGCCAAATACTTGATTTACAAACAGCTTCGTAAGAAAAAACATTTAAGAAAATTGACAAATTGGAATATAAATGCTACCCTAGGCTAAACAAATATAATTACATATAAATGTATAGTTAAAGAAGGGTTTTTAAATAATAAAATTAAATTAACCTTGCGATAGAAGACTAAAACAAAGTCTATATACAGATTTCTAAATCAAGCATAATTAGCGATATGAATAGAGATTGCCATTTTCTGGTCCCGAAAATTCGGGGATTAAAAAATCCAAATACCGGGATTTTTTCCGGATCTTCAAATAAATAAATACCTATATTTACAAATTTTCGGTTTTATTTCCGTTTACAAGGGTTTTTTATAAAAGAGCCCGGGATTGCAGTCCCTAGATATGATCCTCTTAAAAATTGTAAGATGGGCAACAACCGACAACAGTCGGTAAATAAATAAATAAAATAATAAAATAGCTCTTTTTTATGGCAAGAGGCATCTACTCTTTGAGGGTTTCTACTTCTTCTTCGCATAGAGGATTTATTTATGTTAAGGTTGGAATACTATAAGATTTGATACCAGACGTATCGTGTAGTGTAGATAATTAGTCCAAAACACAACTCATTACGCTATCGAGGGTTGAAGAAATTTTATAAAATATTTTTCAATTTTCATATATTTTTGATACCCATATTATTGGAAAAATCAATAAACATAAAATAGTCGTTCGATGTTCACGTGGACTGTCATCGTATATTCCATAATAACAAAATTAATGTAGTGTTTGCAGAAATGTTAAAAGCAAAAAGCCCACTCGCTGAATCAAGTTTTGCTCTATAGCTCTTATCTAGAGTATTAGTCTTTCTATGCCCCCAACCAAATATAAGTGTAGTAATTTATTTCCACAAAATTGCATTTTTATTCTAAAAAATTAATATAAATAGGAATTTTTTCATCTTCTTGCATCAAACAGAAGTCGATTGCAGCAATCTCAACAGCATGACTCTAAAGGTATGGATTCTCTGGTTTGGTAAAATAAAGCTTATAAGATTATTTATATCCTTTAAGATTTTCGTCTTCTTGGCTTGTGTGATGGTTGCCCATGGTGGGCTACTGGCTGGTGGTATCCTGCAACCAACAATCTTGACAAAGACACTCGAACCAGCCGATGCTCACCCCAGGTACACTTTTAGCTACGAAGTGAACGATCCCACTACTGGCGATGTCAAGAGTCAGGAAGAATCACGTGATGGAGATGTTGTGAAGGGATCATATGCTCTGATTGACCCTGATGGTTTGATAAGGGTGGTGCAATACACTTCGGATGGAATAAATGGATTCAATGCTGTTGTCTCGAGAACTCCATCTGGAAAGCAAGCTGTTCCAGTGATCAAAACGATTCAACCGGCTCTGATCAAGAGTATTCCTTCAATTATTCAATCGCCTATTTCAAGGGTCTCAACTCTCGGAATTGGACCATTAGGTTTAATTCATCATTGATCTGGTTTAAATGACATCCCAAATAATAATTGTGAACGATATAGAGTCGATGCAGCTCATATGTATCTACAAAGCTCTACGAAATTTATGTTGTATCAATATTTTCATTTTTTTAATTAATTTATGCTGCAGTACTGTTTTTGTTTAATAAAATATTTTTAAGTTGCAAATGTATAAAATTATATAATTCTTGGTTTTAATGTTGGTTTGATAAGAAATCTACGTGCTTGTAGCTTGTGATGTCCAGAAAACGTGGGGAACAGTTTTTGCAGATACGTTTGAATAGGGTTCAAAATCGGTTTTGGTCGAAAGCACATATTTTGGAATAGAATAACATAAAAGCAAGGAAATTAAAACTTTTGAACGATTTGTATGTATTTCCAAAAATTACGCTGAATGTTGACCAATTAATATTTTTTTGTTTTATACAATTTGATGCGGCCGGCGGTGGCGGCGCGGCGGCGGCGGCGCACTGTGACCCAAAGAACCAAAAGTCGTGGCAATTATTGTTCATTTCTGTGTCAACTCAAAATTTGTATTAAAAATCCTCTGCAAAAATTATCATAAAACGTATGCAAAATTTTAGTAGCAAATATTTTCAAAAAAAAATATTAAAAAAAAATATTAAGATTAAAATCTTAAATGCAAATTTAGTTAACTTTTTTAAAATCCCATTTTATATGAAAATAGAATTATATAGTGATTTTTATATGCATTCAAATAAAAGCTTATATCCACTTAAATAATTTTAAACACAATTATCTTTATTTTTGTACAAGGTTCAGTAAAAACTCTTTTTCGTATAAAAAGAAAATCAAATATCGAAAATATCAGATTTTAGTATACCTATAAATTTGTAGATCACACAAATATTTGCAAAAAAGATTATGCACTTTTCTTCCTCAGACTGATCGTTCATTAAAAAAATAACGTAAAATAAAAATAATTTTTCACGTATAACTCCAAGCAGTACCTAAGTGTTGTAAAAAAACTGCGTGCAGAGTTTGTAAAATGTGTTAAATTTTACCAGAAAACATTATATTATTATACAAAGTATTATTTAAAAATTTGGTCAAAACCAAAAATACCGGGTTTTCACTCTTCACCCTTAAATGGCGAAGTTGCCAAAAATGAATCTGTTTTGGCTCGCTTTATATGTAGATTATAATATTCTCGATAAAAAAGACTATAACATTTTTTTTCCTACGAACGATCAGTTACAAGATATTGATACTTACAAAAAGGTAGAAATTTTGAAAATACAGGTTTTTCGCATACAACGCTTAAGGGGAAAATTCGATTGAATTTTTTTTACAAAATATGTAGATTGTAGATACGTTTATCTTTTAAGAAACCATATAGATACAAGTTTTTTCTAGTAGCTATAATTTAAAAGTCCTTAATTTTTCAAAAAATTTGTCAGTATCGAAAATACCGGTTTTTATTATCATTCTTAAATGTGTTCTCGCAACTTAATTTATATTCGTTTTCCTGATTCTTAATACTATATTACTTTTTTGTATATGAGTTATAAGTTACAAGGCATTGCATCGTAAAAAATGGCATCGTAAAAAACAGCATTTTTAGTATGATGCTAAGTTAAAAACAGCATTTTCCGAATTTTAAACCACCATGCTATTTTTTAACATTTTATTGCATTTAAAATCACCAAATGTCTATTTTAAACTTTAAGTGTCATACTTAACTCCATATGTCACTTTGACAATGAAAAATGTGAAAATGATATGTTTGCTTACTTGTTTGCACAAACTGTCACTTTTTTAGGCATGTTCAGTTGTAACTACAGGAAGATACAAATGTTTAAAACTTTAAAGTTAGTAAATAATTCATTAGTATCATGCTAATACCTTAACATCAGGCTGTTTTGTGTCAAAGATTTTAAAAGATGATGCAATATGACACAGTTTTAAATTAAGGGTACTTTGAAGGAAATGCTTAACACAAAAATAAGACTTCCATTAAAATACAGTTTTGTCGAAATATTTTTTCCATGACTTTTATGTTAAGATTGCATGACAAAATACCTTCGATCATAGTAGCCTTTATCCCTATTTCTTTTCAAATGTTCCCTGCAAAAACTATCTCCCACGTTTTCTGGACATCACAAGCTACAAGCACGTAGATTTCTTATCAAACCAACATTAAAACCAAGAATTATATAATTTTATACATTTGCAACTTAAAAATATTTTATTAAACAAAAACAGTACTGCAGCTTAAATTAATTAAAGAAAGAGAAAATATTGATACAACATAAATTTCATAGAGCTTTGAGCTGCATCGACTCCATATCGTTCACAATTATTATTTGAGATGTCATTTAAACCAGATCAATGATGAATTAAACCTAATGGTCCAATTCCGAGAGTTGAGACCCTTGAAATAGGCGATTGAATAATTGAAGGAATACTCTTGATCAGAGCCGGTTGAATCGTTTTGATCACTGGAACAGCTTGCTTTCCAGATGGAGTTCTCGAGACAACAGCATTGAATCCATTTATTCCATCCGAAGTGTATTGCACCACCCTTATCAAACCATCAGGGTCAATCAGAGCATATGATCCCTTCACAACATCTCCATCACGTGATTCTTCCTGACTCTTGACATCGCCAGTAGTGGGATCGTTCACTTCGTAGCTAAAAGTGTACCTGGGGTGAGCATCGGCTGGTTCGAGTGTCTTTGTCAAGATTGTTGGTTGCAGGATACCACCAGCCAGTAGCCCACCATGGGCAACCATCACACAAGCCAAGAAGACGAAAATCTTAAAGGATATAAATAATCTTATAAGCTTTATTTTACCAAACCAGAGAATCCATACCTTTAGAGTCATGCTATTGAGATTGCTGCAATCGACTTCTGTTTGATGCAAGAAGATGAAAGAATTCGTATTTATATTAATTTTTTAGAATAAAAATGCAATTTTGTGGAAATAAATTACTACACTTATATTTGGTTGGGGGGATAGAAAGACTAATACTCTAGATAAGAGCTATAGAGTAAAACTTGATTCAGCGAGTGGGCTTTTTGCTTTTAACATTTCTGCAAACACTACATTAATTTTGTTATTATGGAATATACGATGACAGTCCACGTGAACATGGAATGTCATAATGTTACTATAGAAATCAGAAATATGTAAATTCTAGAATTAGCCAGTAAACTTAAGCATTTTTCAGCAAAATATGGTAAAATACTGAAATGTTTTGTTTTTAATATTTTATTTCGGGCTCAACACTTTCCTTTTACAACAGCACCTATAACCTTGGGTGTTGCTGAAAAATTCAATGAATTCAAGAATTTCCATATTTTGGGGTCTTACAGTGATATCAGTATAGATATTATTTATTTGTTAAATTAAATAATTTACACTCAATAACAAGAATGGTATGACAAAATCTAAAAACTGATAAACTATAGCAACTTATTTCACTGTCAATCATTTTGTTTTTTTTTCTGTTTTGCAATATTTTAAGTTATATCCAAACCAACAAAAAAAAAACAGTTTAAACACTTTTTAATGTTTTTTTTAAATACTTATTAAATGCTTCACACTCTCATTTCAGATAAAAAAAATAATAATAATAATAATAATAATAAAAAATAACGTCAAGAAAAAATAAAAATGTCAAGAAAAGTTTGATCTTACGAGGAAGTAATAAATTTAATAAAAGTATTTAAAGAATTAAAAGGGTCTGGAGGATCCACAAAATGATAATTAAAATAATAAAAATTATTAAAAGTTCTGTCAATTACATTTTTTATCAAAATCGTATAAGTCGTTTTCGAGAAAAATAAGATTTTCTTAAAAAAATTTTAAACTATTGTGTGCTAGGTACAATTATTTTTAACAATAATAAATTTTTTTTTGCTTAAAGTCTGGTAAATGTTATTAAAAAACTTGTTGATATCAATTTTAATAAAAATTGAGCCATTCTATAGATATGGAGTTTTGAAAAAACAAAGTTGAAACTTTTATAGAAATCAAACAAAAAAATTGAAAATGTTGGTACCTACACAAAATTTTATCAAAATCAACTGAACTGTTTTCGACAAAAGCGAAAATAAATAAAATGGACGACTGGATCGCACGGACTTGCTCTTATATGCGATCACACTGTAGTTTTAAATTAGGTATGCATGGTACTTACACTAAGACTAAACAATTGTTAAAAATCAATATAATTAGAAATAAATTGATTAAACAACTTCTGAAACTGTTTTGACACCAACACGCAAAAAATTTTGAAAAGTCGTTGGAGCGGTTTTTTATTAAAAAAAAAAAAAAAAATAACCACCTATTTCCGAAATATCGAATTTTTAAAAATAAAATTTGAATTTTCTTTTTTATTCAAAATTTGATTTTTGAAAATTTTGATATGCAATATTATTTGATCTTATCAGAAGCTCATGTGGAAAAAAATTCATTAAAATTGCTTAAACAGATAATGAGATAGTCGAAAACCAAAAAAAATGGTTCTATGAGAGATACCATTTATAAACGGAAGATAAAATTTTCTATTCGATAATATGATTGTTCGTACTGATATAAGTTCACATACAAATTTTAATTAAAATCGTAGGAGTCATTTTTGTTAAAAATGAGATTTTCCAAAAAACAAACAAAAAAAAATGAGATTTTCCATACTGGTTTTTAAAAAATTGTATGGGAGCTACCATAATTTATGGTTATAAGAATAATTTATATTTGAAATCTGCTAAATAATGTAAAAAAAACTGCTGGATGCCCAGTTTAATAAAAATAGACCAAGTCGTTTTCAAATTATTAAGTTCTCAAAAAAAAATTTAAAACTTTTTTTAAAAATCCAAAAAAAAAATTTTCAAAATTTTGTTATGTAGTAGTTTTTAAAATTTTTGGAAAAATTCTGTACAAAAAAAATTAATCAAATTCAGTTGAACCATTTTTGAGAAAATCGAAAATAAAAAAAATGGTTCTATGTGAGGTACCTACCATTTATAACCATTTTTGGGCTTTTTTTTTAAATGGTCGCTTTCTTGTAAACAAAAATTACTGGATTGTGGGCATATTTTTGAGAAAAATAATATATTAAGACAGACAGACAGAATTGTGAGACCCACTTTTTCCGACTTGGCTATCATCGTAATGTCAAGTTTGATGAAATTCGCGAGATGGATTTTTCTAACAAATCCATAACATGTCATATTATAGTAGGTACGTTACCTATGAACATATCGCATGTAAAAATATCTAGGGGCGATTTGATCACTGAACACTGAACAGCTACTTTTGAATTTATTATTACTCGAAAGCTTAATAAATGCAGCATCAAAGTAATATCAGTACAGTTTTTATAGACCTGCATCAGTAAATTATCGAAATATATATCTTTCTGGCCTAGGCCTATGATTTTAATTAACTCTTTTATCCAAATTCCATACTCTGCAAAGTGCCCACTAATCGAATGTATTCAAATTATTCAAGGAGCTTTTATTACCATCAAATTATAACTAAAAATCAGGGTCAATGCAAAACGTCTCGTCGCGTCGCTCGTCAGCAGACATTATATTGATCACCGACTTAAACTTGCCGGCAAGCCAATTAATTACTATTTAAACTTCCAGTCATTCAAATTAAACCTGTTATACACACTTTAATTATCAAAAATATTCAACTTTAATTATTATCTATTGCACTTTATGAAATATAATTTTGTTGATAGACATATAAAATGTAGAATTTACTGAAGCGATTAATTATAATAATAATTGCAGTGCATTGAATTTGTGTAAAAATTTTAAAAGAATTTCAGTGGAATCTGGTTAAAGTGGATTTAAACTGCTTAGCTGAAGAAGTTCAAAAATGTTGATCATTTTATGTATCTAATCTATCTATCTATCTAAAAATATAAGTCAATGTAGTTTTTCTCACTCGAATTCCATTAAATAATTTTTTTTGGATTTATCAGAGATTTTTTTATCCTCATTGTAAGCATTTTTTGGGTGGAACTTTTATGGCGCTTATAATTTATATAGAATTTTTGATATATGGTGGAAATATACGTGTAATCTTTTTTATTTAATGAAAAAATATGAAAGATCAAATCCCTGGATCTCTCTTTTGGTGAAAAAATAATCGATAATACCATCCTTAAAGCTATAACGAATTAATTCCACAACAAAGGACTTAGTTCAGTACATTTTTAATTCTCATTATCTCAATGATGAGTTCGTTGTTTTACTTGATATATATGTATATGTATGTAGATACTATGCATAAAGCAAGTTATGGATTCATAAAAAAACAAACTCGAGATTTTGATCAAATTTTATAGGATGATAGGGAAAACGAAGAAATAGGCTGGGTGCGACCCACACTGGTAACTTACCATTGAAGCCTTTTGAAACTGGACACCATTTTGTTATAAGGAAATTTTGAAAGATCTTATAAGGGGCCTGTAACACAACGTTACAAGCTTACAAGTTTTAATTCACTTGTCCAACTATACTTGTCCGACAAGTCCAGCTAATTCTGTAACACAAATCAATCTATAAAATTTCGTTGGAATTTGTTTGAAAATGTGACAAGTTACAAACATTATAATCAAAAACTAAAAATTCTATAACACAAAGTGATAAGTCTGCATTTATTAGCACAAGTATAACAAATATTTGCTTAATTTGTGACAAGTAAAGTCAAAAAACGTCAAAATCCTATTGCAAATGCTTTGGCAAAAACCTGAAACCCAGTTTTTCTACAATCACTTTGTTCATAAGAGGAACGAAGTTTAATTAAAATCGTTAGAGCCATTTTCGAGAAAATAAAAAACAAATAAAACAAATCGTTGTATGACAGCTACTCGTTTTAGATAAGTTAAACCAAAAAATTGGATTTCCCCACTATGGAATCACTTAAAAATCCTCTGCACCAAATTTGAAGCGAATCGGTTCACACGTTTAGATTTTAAGAATTTAGCTCAAATTCGAACCAACGCAACGGACTAGTCGGGGAAATTTATTTATTCTAACCAGTTAACAGTTTAAGTTTTGTTACAGCATTCACTTGTCAGACAAGTCTTTATTTTACAAGTGAATTTAAATTTTCTGACAAGTCATGTTGTGTTATTCATATAAAAAAAATTCTTTACACTTGTCACTTTTTGTTACAGAAAGAACAAACCAAAGGATTTCACACTTGTAATATTTTAGTGACAAGTTTCGGTCGTTCATAAACTTGTCGCGTTGTGTTACACAATTTTGGACAAGCTGTCGCTTTTCCCTTAGCCGACAAAGTATACTTGTCACTTTGTGTTACAGGTCTCAGGTGTTCAATATACGATAAAGTTTGGGCGTATTATATTTTTAGTATTTTCTTATAGTTTTGTTGCTTTAAAAAAAACTCTAAATTGATTTTTTTTAAATCTTTTCAGTAATCAAATAGAAGTCAATATCATTGTTTGTTCTTAAATTATTAGAATCGAAAAACGTTTTTTAACAAATTTTAACATGTTTTTTTATTTATAAAAAACTGTCTGTTAATTTTTTTTAAATTCTTTTCAATTCTTTACTACGTCATTATGTGTAGAATAAAATTAAGCTGAAGTCAATGGCATTTCTTGTTGTCGATATATTTTAAACGAAAGATGTTTTACAACTTTTTTTTTTAAACTGCGTCGCACGTAGTATGAACGTGCGTACACACACATTATCATGATGAATTTTTTCTATTGACTCTATTAAAAAGTTGCATTTTTACGACTTCGAAGATTTTTGTTAAATTTGGCACCAAGTGATTTTTTAGCATTATCTAGCTGATTTAAAACAAAAATTATTCTTATATGGCCGAAAAAATAGTCAACAAACATTTTTGGCGTTTCGTCACGGCGGCGATCTCACTTGAACTCATCAGTTGACTAGTGAGGACATTGTCTACTTGTCTACCTTCCCTTCATATATATACATTTTTTTTTATACAGGAGCTTCTATAATAAGTTTTAATAATAATACATTAATATTTTCCAAAAATTAAATTTTGTATTTAAAAAAAAATTCAAATAATTTTTTAAAAATTCGATATTTCAAAATAGGTAAGATGATTTTTTTTTTAAATTAATTTCTTAATTCCAATTTACTAAATACTTAAAAATGGAGTACACATTTTGCCTTAAAAATATTTAAAAAATTTAAAAAGATATTGTACATGTACATCGCATCGCGTTGGTGTCACATAAACTTCTGAAGCTGTTTATTCAATTTATTTCTACTTATGCTGATTTTAAAGAATTTTTTGGTTTAAAGTATAAACTTCCTTCTGTGCATTGTTCTTGTTATGTACTAGTTCTGGTAGGTAAGGTGGAATAAAAAAAACAAATTAATTTCTTTAAGACTTTGATTAAGAGTATTCCTGTTTATAATATTTAGAATTTAAAATCAAAGTGGTGCATTTTATTTTTTGTTGTTTCGCTTATTGTTCATGATTTAGATGTCTTGTTGGAGACTACAGAAAAATTTCGTTTCGTATCAGCAGTGTACTCAGCTTTAACGTTATATTTATGATGCCTGTGAAACACTGGAATATTCTGCCAAACAAGTTCCGGGTTTTTCGAATTAAGTTCAGGTGGCCAAAAATCACTATCTATAACGTTGAACTGATATGGAAAATATTAAGGATTTGTTGCAAATTGATATCAAATAATGAAAATCACCGTAAGATTGCCAAACACTGATGAGGTATTGACAGAATAACAATCCCAAAATCAGCGAACTTGAAACCGGGACTGGTTTGACCGGTCAAGGAATATTCCAGAAATTGGTATAAACATGTAGATTCCTATATCATTCATGAAAGGCACTTGTAGTTGCTCTATATACTCTATAGGAGGTGTTTAAGTCCGATAATCTATGTAGCTTCCGGCTGCAAATTTATTGTACCTACTAATTGTGATCCAGTCATGCATTTTATGTTTTTCAACTAAATTTAGTCTTGTTTGGGTAAACTTAGCAGAAAGGTTTACAAATTAAACGCACATTATTAACTTCACATTGTGGTCTGTGATTAAAATTGACGACAAATTGCATCAGCCGGCAAAAGTGAATTTGAACCAATTCATATAATTACAAATTTGATATTAACCTACTCCAATCAGGTTTCGTTAGAGAAGTTGAACCGCTCCTTCTTTGCGTTGCGTGCTACCAATGTCAACCTGCACGCATTCTATAAACGCACCATGGTCAAATAATAATAAAAAAAAAAAACAACAAATTGGTGCAGATTTTTCTCCACCCATAATGTTTGTGATTTTTCATCTGAAAAAAATCATATAAATAGACAAAACTGCACCTTCTGGGCATCAAACAGTATTTGCCACCAAATCCAATAACATGGCATTCAAAGTAAGAACCATATCATTTTATAGAGTTCTAATATTTTGAAATTAATAAAACATTTACTTATACCTAATTTATATTCTCTTTTAAGTTTGTAGTCTTTCTTGCATGCGTTATGGCTGCCAATGCCGGTTTGCTAGCCGGTGGTATTTTGCAGCCCACAGTTTTGACCAAAAGAATCGAAGTTGAAGCACCACCAAGATACACATTCAGCTACCAAGTAAACGATCCCACTACTGGCGACAGCAAGAGTCAAGAGGAAACCCGAGATGGTGATGTTGTTAAAGGTGCATACTCATTAATTGATGCTGATGGTTTGCAACGAATTGTCCAATACACTTCGGATGGCATTAATGGATTCAATGCTGTCGTTTCAAGAACACCAATTGGCAAGCAGTTGGTTGCTGCACCAGCTGTTCCAATTATCAAGACACTTCAACCAACTTTGATTAAGAGTATTCCTTCCATTCTTTCGTCTCCTCTTGGTGGAATCTCACAATTGCAACCATTGTCGCCACTTATTAGGGCACCACAAATTGGAACACCTTTGGGACTTGGACTCGGACTTGGTGGACATTTGATAGGTTAAGAAATCACCAATCACTTTTAAATTATGTCAAAGATCACAACAAATCGATATCCACGTTGAACTGTAAATATCTATCATATAAGCATTTTATATTATTATTTTCTTGAAAGGCTCTATGATAACGATTCTTACTGTATTATAATCATCATTTTTTATGTATGTATAGGTATACCTACTTATTTTATTTTTTATTTTATTTCATCAATGCTTATGTTTTATGTTTCAATAAATTTTTGTTAAAGAACAACAATTTTGTTTACATATTTACGCTACACATAATAGCATTTTGGCATTTAGGAAAGGTTTCTGCATGGCTGGATTGCGCGAACTTTCTGTTGTGGATTAAAAACTGTAAGGTATCTAAACATACAATAGTTTAGTTATAGTAAGGACATCTTTGACGAGAAAATGTTAATAAGTCAAAAATACATATTTGCATATATATGTACATATGTATTTTGTTTATAAAATAAGCATTTGTAAAATTTTGAAATGCAATATTATTTGAACTTATTCGAAGCATCGGACATTGGATAACAAAATAATGATATTGAAGGCAATTAGCTCAAAATTTCTGTTCAATATTTGTATGTCGATATGTAAATATTATTGAAAATCTGTTAGATTGGAAGTCTTAAAAATATTGACCAAGTTGTTTTCGAAATATTAAGTAAACAAAAAAATTGTTCGAAGGAACTTGTTCGTATCAAGTACACTTACATACTTATGTACATCCATATTATATACTGAAAATAAACTTAAATTGAAGTTAAAACAATTTAACATCAGTAAAGAAAGAAGTTCGCCTTTAAAGCAGGGTTGCCAAAGCTTGAGTCACTTTCTAGCTTAAGCTTGACTTTAGTTCACAAGCTATGGACTGACTTTTGAATTTAAAAAAATGTAATTCATGAGCAAGTTAGTGACTTATGAATTAAAAATAAATGAATTCACAACTTCTTAGTGAGTTATGAATTAAAAAAAATATAATTCATAAGCCAGTGGGTGAATGATGATTAGATAAATTATGAATTGAAATAGCATGTTAATTTTGCAATTTACAAACTAGATTTGAAAGCTAAAAATAGATTTCAAAGCTTTTTATTGAATTCCCTATATACTGCATAAATAGCAACTCACATACAATTCTCAAAAAGCTTTAAAATTACTTTCGTTAGTAATTAAATAATTATGTAGTCAAAACAAGCTTAACAATTTACAATCCACCAACTGGCTCATGAATTATTTTTTTTTATTTCATATGTTACTTAGTAGCTTATGAATTAAATTTTTTTAATTCATAACTCACCTACTAGCTTATGACCAAATGTTTTTTTATTCAAAACTCGCAACCCTGCTTTCAAGATACTAAAAGCCTTACTCTAAGTTGGGAACCTACAGAAACTTAAAAATAACTCAAATATTTATTTTTTATTGCTGTCAGTTCTGCTTGAAGCATTTCTTCTCTTTTTTTTTTCAAAAAATCACACATTCTTCATTTGTTTTTTTTATTTATATAATAATTTTCAGAAATGTTCGAGTAATTTTTCCTTTGGCGAAACATTATTTAAGTGAAGGCTTTTAATCTCAAACATTGGTCCTTCGAGCCGGATTTTGTAACAAATTAAAATTAAAATTCATATTTTTTTTTGTCATTTTTCTCGATCCCCATATCTTGCATCGCCATATTCAACGGCATCCATCTTGGATTCTCAATTCACACTATTAAAAAATATTTAGCTTTATAACGATTCTCAACGTCTATCTCCCAAAATTATCTTTCAAAAACAATGGCGCAAAATTTTAAACGATTTAGTAAGATGTTAAAGCATTTTTATCATATTCGATAGGTACCTACCTTTGTTTTTGGTCTTCACAAAAAAAAATTAAAATACGTTTCCCAAATATAGTACCAAATTTTAAGAAAATCGATGCAATTGATTTAGGCTTTATAGCCAAACAAACAGACAGACAAACAGACAGACAGAATTCCCAGACCTTTTTCCTTCGTCTTCTATATCATCGTTATGTCAAGTTAGATCGAAATCTAGATTTTGATTTTTTAAGAAATACATAATTTACTTATAGCAGATAACTCAACATTCAATATAAAAATTATGAGTTTTTAGTATAATATTATCGTTTACCATACCTATGCATGTTCTTGAGAAAACATTCTTTTCCTTAATTGTTGTAGGGAAAATGCCAGTTTTTAAGTTTATATTTCATCAAGTTATATAATAGCAATAAAAAAAAAACATTATACTTCAGCAGACATTAAAATATATTTTTTAAACCTTTCCTTAAATCTATTAACTGGAAAAAAATAAAATTATTTACATTTATTGATGAATGTATGTATGGTATGAAAATTCCTTCGATATGACTTACAACTCTAATAAATCAATTGTGAGCTTTTGAGATTCGAAACAAGACCTACTGATGGTGGTGATCTGATTAAACTGCTACTTGAGTATGCACCCGATAATGGTGAACCATACGACAGTTGAGGAGATTGCACCAGAGATGGAATACCACCAAGGAGAGGTAGACTTTGTGATCTGATGATAGACGGCCCTTGCAAGATGCTTGGAATTGATTTAATCAAAGTTGGTTGCTGAAGAATGGGAATACTCTTGATCAGAGTGGGAGCTGGAGCGGCTAAGATCTGTTTGGTTCCCGTGCGTGTGACTACTGCGTTGAATCCATTCACACCATCTGAGGAGTATTGGACGAGTCTTGTTAAGCCATCGGCATCTAACAGGGAATATGAACCCTTAACGACATCTCCATCTCGAGATTCTATTTGGTTCTTGATGTCACCGGTCGAGGGATCTTTGACGTCATAGCTAAAAGTATATTGTGGCCTCAGGTCAACGGTTTCTACTTGTTTAGCCAGCAACTGAGGTTGGTAAATATTTGATCCCTGCAAGTAAACTGCGTGTGTAGCGGCAATAAAACCGAAAACGAGTATGATCTGAAAATTTAATGTAAATTTTTAATTGATGAAGTCAAGACTTTTGTTGGTTATAGCTTATACTTGATTGAACTGAGCCATGTTGACTTATCTAATACACAAAATTATTTGATATCAATAGGACTAAGATTTTCCTTTTTATACAGAATACTTGTCCAACAATCTGAATTAAATTTAGAGTAAAGTGGAACACCACACCACCGCCGCCGGTTCCTGGGAGCATTTTCCCAACCATCTCAAAGAGCATATTTTTATTCTCAGACTATTCTATAGATTGCCTCTAAGCTTAGACTTATGTTTAGGTTCTCTAGCTTTACCATAGTTTCATTGCCATACTGTTTCAGTATATAGCAAAAGAAATTGAATTTGTCTAAGAGATTTGAACTTTATTATATTTTGGCAGAAAGAGTAAAATGACATGTTATATTTTCCCTCCTTTTGATTGGTCTGCCAAACAATTTAGTTTTGGATGATGTAATATGAAAATGTGTTTGTATCATAATTTTCACTCTTCGGCAGTAAATATAACTTATTTAATTTTGATTTTATAGAAGTGTCAAAGTAAAAGTTTACATGAGAAGATAAGATTTCGATTACCATCATTTGAAGACTTTTTCCAGGATATACCTACTTAAGTTATGGGATATATGGGAAAGGTGATATACATATACATCATGAGACAGGAAACTAAAGCCAAGATAAAGTATTGATTTCGTGTAAAAAAAATTCGATTTCATAATCAGAAGTCTGAAAAAGTAGGTTTCGTTTTACCGTCTATATGCGTCCATTGTAATTTAAGTTAAAACCTAAGCCGATAGACCGTGTATTTTTATGTGATTCTTTAAAGGTAAAATTACAATTTTTATTTGAGCGCATCTAGAACGGTTGCTTTCTAAAGTTTTCGCTAAAACGATTCCAACGATTTTGATTAAAACTCGTGATTCCAAGATAACTGCGGCAGACATGAAGCCTAAAAATTCATATAGCAGTATTTTTGGAATACTCTGCTCTACATATCATTCCAATAGCTAGATAAATTTTGTTGTAAATAAATGCCAAGTTATGTATTTGTAAAAAAAATCGAAATCGAGAATTTAATCAAAGTTGACATTACGATGATAGCGAAGTGGAAAAAAGTGGGTCTCGCAATTCTGCCTGTCTGTCTGTCCTTTCGGCTATAGCCTAAACGGGTGGATCGGTTTTTCTTAAAATTGGTACCTAGAGCGTTTTTTTAGGAATTTCCCCAACACGTTTTTTTAATTTTTTTTAAGACCAAAATTAACAGTACCTCCGTATACAAATTTTTTTTACCAAAATGAAAATCTTATTTTTCTCAAAACCTTTTCTCATAACTTTTTTTTTTTAAATTCGTATTTTTTTTTTTTTTAATGCCAACATTATTTTATAAAAGAAAAATTTCGGAAAAATGGTGTTAAATGGTACTTCCCATAGAACCATAGAACCATTTTTTTATTTTCGATTTTCTCAAAAATGTTTCGACTGATTTTGATCATTTTTTATAGATAATGTTTATAATACATAATTTTAAAAATATTGTGTCCCAAAATGTTAAAATTTTTTTTTTTGATTTTTAAAAAAAGTTTTCAAATTTTTTTTGAGAACGAAAACGACTTGGTCAATTTTTATTAAACTTAGCACCCAGCAGTTTCTTGACATTATGTAGCAGATTTTAAATAATTTGTTTTTATAACCAAAAATAACGGTACCTCCCTTACAAATGTTTAAATTGCATTTCAAAATTTTTAAAAATTATAATTTTTTGAAAATTCCAAATTTCGGAAATGGATGGATCTTTTTTTCAAAATTAATTTTTAAACTCTGCATAAATAAGTACTAGAAATTAGACTACCATTTTTTTTTTCTTAAAAATATATTCAAAATTTTATGTACCTAGTTATAAAAAATATTTTTTTAAAAAACGCTCCAACGATTTTTTTTTTATAAATTGAGATTTGTGTAAGAAATCACTTGCGTTTGTGTCAAATCAATTTCAGATATTTTTTTAATCAATTTATTTATAATTTTATAGATTTTTTAACATTTTTTCAAACTAAACTGTAATTTCCATGCATATATGTGCGAAGGGCAAGACAGGACAGTGCTATTTCTGTACTCACATAATATCACATAATTCCTTAAACATAGTCTATATTTTCCGCAGGTGGCATAAAATATAGGCTCCAATAATTAATAAATTTCTTTTATCAGATGAAAAGTTTTTAAAATTAATAAGACCACATTGTGATCGCAAATAAGAGCAAGTTCGTGCCACCCAGTCGTGCATTTTATTTTTATTCAAACAGAGATTAGAATTAAAAAATTGTGGGTGTGGGTTTTGTAAGGGTTAATGATCTGTTAGAGCATCAAAATTCTAAAAAAAAAAACCCAAAGATTGATCCGGATTAGATCCAAAAATAATAAAAGAAAAAACAAAGAATAAACATAAATGTTTAAATATAAGTATGTGTCATTTTTAAGGTACTGTCTAGTGTCTAGAATGTTCTTTGCAGTTAAAAAAATGTATTCTGCTTGTTACATCAGCAAAACAATAGATGCCTTTGAACCTTCTTCGCCCACATCTAATGATTTTGATTTGAATCTCCCAATCTCATTTGAAACTGTTTCGATCAAAGACCAGTTAATCTCTTTGCAACCAACTATATACGAAGACAATCATATGCAAAAGAATTAAATGAGTGGAGCAAAGCTTCGAAATGGGAGCTCAAGTCTTAAAAACAAACAAAAACTGTTTCTCTTGTTTTCTAACCTAAGAGAGTTAAACCTGTTAATTTTCTTTTGGGAAAATTTTGTATAAATAGAAATAATTTGTTTTCATTGAGAAACAGTTTTCTTCACCACGAGTGACAATATGGTTCACTAAAAGACTATTTTAAGTTTTGGAACGGGAAAATGTACAAATTAAATTAAACAAGTTGTGTGTGAGATGTCAACGAATATTTTATTTTAGTTGAAAGACATATCAATGGCATTTACATATATGTGGAATATGACATCCGTAAAGTAGTCGTTGCAGCTTCGATTGGTGGTGCGCATCCGGGTGTGTACGTACAATTTTCGATGACATTGGGGCACAGAACAAACTGAATTTGAGAAATTGCATGGGTTTTATTCACTTTGCTTATAGACATTGACCATGCGATTTGAGGAAACTCCACACAAAAAAAAAAGTCTAACGGGTTTAAATCGCATGAACTTGGGGTTAGAAGAACACTTTTGTTCAGAACCATTATCAAAAGAAGTTAGTTATCATCGACCGGTAGCGGTCTTCGTTGGATGGTGATGGCAGATCTTGGACTTCCTTAAAAAGTTGTTGATTGTTGGGCGCGGAAATTTTGTTGAATTTTCCACACATTCAATTACTTTCTGCGCCCCCTAGTTTTAAGTACAATTTAGATAGATAGATATTTTTATAGGTAAAGGCTTTATAGTACATACAAAATAAAATACACGACTGGGTCGCACGAACTTGCTCTTTTATGTGCGATCACGCACTGTCGTTAGTCTTAATAATTTTAAAAACTTTTCATCTGACAAAAAAAAATTATTAATTATTGGAGCCTATATTATATTCCACTTGCCAAAAATATAGCCTTTTTCAAGGAAGTATTATGTGAGTAAATAAATATGAACAATTAAGCACCGTGCTGCCTTGCACCTCGCACATATGCATGCAATTCACAGTTTAGACTGAAAAAATATAAAAAAATCAATAAAATTAGAAATAAATTGATTAAACAAAATATCTGAAATTGATTTGACACCTTGTTTATTTAATTCTTTCTTAATCAAATCTCAATTTATGAGGCAAAATTTAAAAAAAAAAAATATTTTTTTATATATAAAATTTTGAATATATTTTTAAGAAAAAAAATTCGTACACCAATTTTAAGTATTAATTAACGCGAAGTTTGAAAAATAATTTTGAAAAAAATCAAGCACCCATTTTCGAAATATCGAATTTTCAAAAAAACTAATTTTGAAATTTTTTTTAAAAATCCAAAAATTTTTTTTTGAAAATTTTGATACAAAATATTTTTGAAATTATTGTAAAAATTCTCTATACAAAAATTGATCAAAATCAGTTTAAGAAAAAAAATGGTTCTATGGGAGGCTTGTTGATTATCTGCACTCTAAATCCGGCAGTTCTGATTTCAATCAAAATGAGCTTCTTCGCTGAACAAATTTTTTTTGTAAAAATCGGTATCAACAACAATCTCGTTCCAAGTCCATGCACAACATTTTTCATGCGTTTTTCAGGCGTCAATCTATTCATGTTGGAATGCCAAATTAAAAATAAATCACTTGACAGCTGACAAAATGGCAACTTAAAGTTCTATACCTCTAAAAAAACACCCTTTACATCAGCCAAATAGAACACATAGCACCATTTTAATTGGACTTATTGAATTATTGATTCAAAATGGTTTTTCACGACCTTTAGTTCAGAAAAATTGGCGTTGTATCCCGGCGAGTAGTATATAGAAATTTTTTTTTTTTTATTATTAAAAAAACTAATTATTAAATGAACAATGCCAGCCCCTGCGCAAAAATTAAAAACAAAAAAACTTCCAATTTAATGATTAGGCATTATAATTTTGTTGGATATAGTTCACACTAGATATTCGTTATGAAATCTAGGTAAGATATGAACTGGACTTATAAGAAATTTCGTATTGTCAAGGCCCTTATCTAGTCAACTGATGAGTCCAAGTGAGATCGCCTTGATTAGAATATGACAGAGGCATGTGGCAAACCTTAGATTTATTTTATATTTCCGATAAAAATGTTGGTCTTAAACGAGCTTGTCAATAAGCTTTGCCATTCAGTTAATCAGACTTGTTTTATGCATTACTCCTTATAGCTTAAGACTGTTACACAATGTGACGAGAAAACTCTCTTTGTACTTGTTCTCTTCTCTTGTACTTATCCTCCCTTAAAAACCAGATTATCTTTACAAAAATTATGTCCATGTTGCAAGGTATATTAATATATTGTTTTTCTAAAATTATTTTTTTCTTTAAAAAAAAAACCTAAATTCTTTTTACAGCAAAAACCTCAATATAGAATAATTTTGGGAAGTTCCTACTTTAAAATTTCTCCTACATGTTAAAAGGTTAGCAAAAGTATACAAAAGAGCTGATATGAAAACGCGAACTTTCCCACAATGACATTTTTTAAACTCTTTGGGCAACTTAAACTCAATTCTACAGAATTTTTAAATGAAATCTAACAAAGTAAACAGAAAATACCATTTTGTTACAGAAAGATATACATATATCACGTTAATTTTTTCGTGATTTTTATTACCAAACCAATATTGTCTTTGTTAATAAAGTTCAGAAAGTCTGAAACTAGTATTAAATTTCTTTAATAATAATTCATATTTTCTTATCTCAAAATTATATCCGTTAAATAACGTGTTTTATAATGAATCAATAAACACACTACACCTTCAGGATATAAAATCGGATAAATTGATCTAATTTCAATATCTGAACACTATCATACAACAATATAAACGGACAAAAAAAAATCCGCAAAAAAAAAAAAAATAATAAAAAAAAGTGACAACAAAAAGAAATAAAAGTAAGAGTACCCTCGAGTACTTTTATGACCGCACACCAAATTCGGTATAAATAGACTGCCAAGTATGCCAGTTAAGTATTCAGTGTTTAACGTTGACTCACAACAGAAGTAAACTCCAAACTCAAATAAAATGGCTTTCAAGGTAAGAGAACACCTCCAAAGCAATTTTATACAATTGTGCCGAATTCTTTTAAGACATTTTGATTTAACACTTTTAATTTCCTTTCCATCATCCAGTTCGTAGCTCTCCTTGCTTTGGTGGCTGTTGCCAATGCTGGACTCGTCCAACATGCCCCATTGGCATATGCTGCTGCTCCCGCTGCAGTTGTACATCACTCTGCTCCCTTGGCTTATGCTGCCGCTCCAGTTGCCGTCGCTCATGCCCAACCTGTCCTTGCCAAGGCCGCTGAAGAATACGATCCTCATCCACAATACAAATTCGCCTACGATGTTCAAGACTCTCTGTCTGGAGACTCCAAGAGTCAAAGCGAATCCCGCGATGGAGATGTTGTCCAGGGAGAATACTCTTTGATCGATGCCGATGGATACAAGAGGACCGTTCAATATACCGCTGATCCCATTAACGGATTCAACGCCGTTGTCAACCGCGAACCACTAGGACATGTTGTCAAGGCCGTTGCCGCTGCTCCAGCCCTTGTCAAGTCAGCTCCATTGGCTTATGCTTCAGCTCCAGTTGCTTACTCAGCACCAGCACTCGTCAAGTCAGCTCCATTGGCTTACGCTTCAGCCCCATCGGTAGCTTACTCCGCACCAGCACTCGTCAAATCTGCCCCATTGGCTTATGCTCACGCACCAGTAGCTTACTCTGCACCAGCTCATTATGCTTACTCAACTCCCGTTGTAGCTAAAGCAGCTTACGCCTACGCCCACTAGGAGAGCCATATCTATCTACCGACTCGACTGATGCCACTTTGACGTTCTTTTCTTTTGTTAACATAAAGTTGTAAATAAATTATTAAAAAAAAAAACTCATTTGAACCTTTATTTCCATTGATCGCATTCGCAAGATTATTGCAAAGTTAAGAAATGATATAAGACAGCACGAAATTAATCGATTACGTTTGCGGTACCCAAAGATTAGTCACAAGCGACAAACTGTTATAGTTAATGGTGCTTACTTACTTTCAATTTTATTTAGATCCGCACAGCAATTTCTTGACTTTTTTTTGACGCAATTCGAGCCACACCTTTAAGTTTTTTCATTCAAATCATTTCAATCAATTCATCAGATATAGACGCGTGTTTTTTTTAAAGGTTAAACTGCCAGTATTGCCAGAAGTTCATTTTACCAATTCGATTACGTGTTACATCTATATAAGATCACTTGAAGGTATTTGAGTTATGATCGCAATCAATTTCAATTTCACTAACAAAAGCGTGAGTCTCTATTTATAACATTTTTGTTGACAAATTAGTTTTATGCGTGTGGGAGGTTATTTTTTTTTTGATTTTTAAGAACACGGAACACGAAATGTTACTGATCTTTTGTATTAGGAACTTTTCATTGGAGGAGAGAGAATCTATGAATCGTTTTTAATGGTCCGGGTGTAAGGTTTTCCAGAACCATGAAAAGTTTCCGGTTTGTAACACCAAAGAAAGACCTTATTCTGTTCATGGTAACAATTAGCAAGAATCTTTTCAACGCTTTCTATACCTAGTACAGTTTGTTAAACACGTAACGGCCAAGCTTTTGGATCTTAAAAGAACCAAAAACTTGATCGTTGTATTTCATTTTTCCATTCACTGTTGTTGTTCCAATAAAGAATCTCCAAGCTTTTTCGAGATTTTGATCAATCTTGATAAAGATGAATGAAAAGACAAAAAAAAACTGGGTCTCCCTACAGCCTTAACGGATAGGCTCATTATCTTTAAACTTTGTACCCAGAGGGTTTTGCAATTTCCAAAGATATATTTTTTTTTATTAAATTTTTCAGGGACCGAAAATAGCATTTTTTAAATCTTATTTTTCTCAAAACCGGCACCATTGCTTAAAAAAAATTCACTTACTGTTTGATAAAAAGACAAATTTCCGAAAAAATCGTCTTAGGATCCTTTTTTTTATTTTCGCTTTTCTTGAAAACGAAATGATATACTGATCAATTTTTTTATCCAGAATATTTTCAAAAGTTAAAATAGTATTGTGTACCAAAATAGGTATCTCATAATCTGTTTAAGAAGAGTACCTAAAATCTCCTTAAATTTTTGAACACTGGAACACTGGTTAACACTGGAATTTTCGGTTTATATGACTGTTTTGCAATATGCCCGCTTTTGGTTTAATTCGTTGCATTAAAACAAAATTGTAAGTGCAATAGTTTTTGAGATAAATGTATTTATTTTATCATTTCTTTGTTTAAATGTACTATTTTCTATATAAAAATTTAAATTATAAATAAAATTTAAAAAAAAAATGTAAAAGAAAAATAAATAATTTTTATTATTATTATTAAACAAAAATTGAAAAAATTGAATTACAAAATAATTTTTAAATTACAAAAAATATAACAAACAAATTGAAAAATTGAAAAAGTATAAAAAGTAAAAGCAAACGGAGACAAAAAATGGGCCATAAACTAATAATTTATTATTGTGCCGTGCTAAATTTTTTTTTTTTTTAATTTCTAAATTTCACTTGCCTCTCCTCTCCTTTTCACAAACATCGCAGTTAAATTTTTTGATACACTTCTTTGGAAGCTACGCACTCATCATTTCATAAGAGTTAACATTTAATTTTAATTTTTAAATTAAAAATTATTTTAGTTTTAAAATTAAAATTTTTAAGTGGAAAAACACCGAATTATACGAAGTTATTATTTTTTTATTGTTTTCGTGGACTGTATTTAATGAAATTCAAAATAAAGTTTTTGACCTTAAGTCCAAAGTGTTTATTTATTTATTTAATTTAAAATAATTAATTGAAAATAATACGCAAGAAGCTCACCAAAAATTATTTAATACACAATCTAAAAAATGACAAAAATTATTATCTACATAAGCATTGTTGTAATGAATTAGTTGAGCGAAAATAAATTTATAAAATTAATTTGACTCGTTTTTTGGCATTATTTCTTAAACATGAAATGGCACAATTCAATTATACCTTTTTGTTAAAATTAAATAATGAAGCCTAAACATAAAAAAAAAACTTTGATGTCCATATCTGATGGATCAATTGAAATGTTTTCAAATAAAATTAAGGTGTGGCGTGCTCTTATATTGTGGTTCACTTGATTAAAAAAAACACAATTTATTGCCTTGCGGATTTAAATAAAATTGAAAGTAAGTAGGCACCGCACATCTATAACAACTTGTCGTTTGGTACCTCAAATAAGTAAACGATTAAGTTCATTGCTCAGTCTTATGTCATTTCTTAACTATATGCAATAATCTTGCGAATGCGATCAATGGAAATAAAGGTTCAAATGAGTTTTTTTTTTTTAATAATTTATTTACAACTTTATGTTAACAAAAGAAAAGAACGTCAAAGTGGCATCAGTCGAGTCGGTAGATAGAGTTGGCTCTCCTAGTGGGCGTAGGCGTAAGCTGCTTTAGCTACAACGGGAGTTGAGTAAGCATAATGAGCTGGTGCAGAGTAAGCTACTGGTGCGTGAGCATAAGCCAATGGGGCAGATTTGACGAGTGCTGGTGCGGAGTAAGCTACCGATGGGGCTGAAGCGTAAGCCAATGGAGCTGACTTGACGAGTGCTGGTGCTGAGTAAGCAACTGGAGCTGAAGCATAAGCCAATGGAGCTGACTTGACAAGGGCTGGAGCAGCGGCAACGGCCTTGACAACATGTCCTAGTGGTTCGCGGTTGACAACGGCGTTGAATCCGTTAATGGGATCAGCGGTATATTGAACGGTCCTCTTGTATCCATCGGCATCGATCAAAGAGTATTCTCCCTGGACAACATCTCCATCGCGGGATTCGCTCTGACTCTTGGAGTCTCCAGATAGAGAGTCTTGAACATCATAGGCGAATTTGTATTGTGGATGAGGATCGTATTCTTCAGCAGCCTTGGCAAGGACAGGTTGGGCATGAGCGACGGCAACTGGAGCGGCAGCATAAGCTACGGGAGCAGAGTGATGTACAACTGCAGCGGGAGTAGCAGCATAAGCCAATGGGGCATGTTGGACGAGTCCAGCATTGGCAACAGCCACCAAAGCAAGGAGAGCTACGAACTGGATGATGGAAAGGAAATTTAAAGTGTTAAATCAAAATGTCTTAAAAGAATTCGGCACAATTGTATAAAATTGCTTTGGAGGTGTTCTCTTACCTTGAAAGCCATTTTATTTGAGTTTGGAGTTTACTTCTGTTGTGAGTCAACGTTAAACACTGAATACTTAACTGGCATACTTGGCAGTCTATTTATACCGAATTTGGTGTGCGGTCATAAAAGTACTCGAGGGTACTCTTACTTTTATTTCTTTTTGTTGTCACTTCTTTTTTATTTTTTTTTTTTTGCGGATTTTTTTGTGCCTTAAGTACATGCATACATATTGTATCTCCACTTTTTTTACTGTTTAGAAATTAAAATTAGATCAATTAATCCGATTTTATGTCCTGAAGGTAAGATCAATCAATTTATATAGGTAGGTGGTTCGTAATCGGTTATATGGTTTGAGACAAAAAGTTAGAAGTATTATTAGGAGACAAACATCGTTCAGGTTTAATGTTTAGGGTGTTTAGACAAATTCAATTTTTAGATTAATTTCGCAATTTCGTAATTTAAAAACCACTGTCTCTACAAATGTATTTTATTTGAAGAAAAAAATTCATTTTTATATAAATGATTTTTCCGAAGTTAAAACTTAGGTCCAATATATTTGAATCCTATTTCTGTGGGCTTCAGGTCTTTCTTTCTTTATCTACTTTTTGATAGACGACGTTTCGTACGTAAAAAGACCTGAAGCCCACAGAAATAGGATTCATAGGACGACGTCTATCAAACAGTAGATAAAGAAAGAAAGACCTGAAGCCCACAGAAATAGGATTCAAATATATTGAATAAAGAAATAAAGGTAACGAAAAAGAATAATTATTAAAACTTAGGTCCTGCTACTCAATAGTTCAGCACACAAGCAAAGGAGCCATTTCTCAATAGAGAAGAGAGATGTAAAAATTTTAATGAGCACGTATTTGCTGTAGCGTCTTAACATTTGTGCCAGAGATATATATGTACAATTTATCAAAGTTAATAAAGACCTTGTTTTGGATTTACATATAAAACAATCAAACTCTACAGATTTTAATAAAACCTGGCATTTTACGTAGAAGAGCGAAAAAATGGGCATTTGTTCCTTAGTTAAAAAAATAAAATAAAAAACCTAGCACGACAAAATTGAAGTTATCAAAACTTAATGGAGACTATATACATATATCGCTCATTTGCTGCAATATCGTCATAACTAACAAAACTTAATTTTTCAGGAAACGTGTTTCAAATTTTTTAGCGATGGCATTTTGTGTGGCTCACCAAAAACACAAGTGCTCTCTCTTCGTCAGTTTTAGAAGCTGAAATATGACGTTCTGCAGAATAATAGTTTGCTTTATTTCAATAACTTCTGAATTAATAACTCAAAATTCGTGATTTTTGAGTTATGAGTTATGACAATATTGCAGCAAATGAGCGATATGTAAGTAGCGTACAAATTACTAAGCAATAAATAATTAACGATAAGAAGTTATCTGTACCAAATTTTATATAAATCTGGCCATGCGTTTAGGATCTAGCTCGGTTATACATTTTCTTGACGCAAGGACAAACAGACCGAAGGAAAAATAATAATTTTGATTTTTTTTTTTTTAAATCCAAAATTAAATTTTTTGAAATTTAAATATAATATAATTCAAACTAATTAGTAGCTTTTGTGTAAAAATTTTCATTAAAACTGGTTCAACAGATAATGAGATAGTCGAAAACCCAAAAAAAATGGTTCTATGAGAGGTACCATTTTTAAACGATAGATGTATTTTTTTTCCAATAATACAGTAGATCGTTCTAATATTAGCTCACAAAAAAAATTTTAATCAAAATCGTAGGAGCCATTTGCGAGAAAAATGAGTAGATATGTAAGTTATTTTTGGCAATAAGAAAAAAATTTATTTAAAATCCGCTAGTAGTTTTTTTTTACATTTAAACTACTGGGTGCTAAGTTTAATAAAAATCGACCAATTCGTTTTCGAATTATTAAGTTCTCAAAAAAAATTTGAAACTTTTTTTAAAAATAAAAAAAAAAATTGAAAATTGAAGATGTTGGTACCTACCCAATATTTAAAAAATTATTGTAAACATTCTCTTTAAAAAAATTGATCAAAATCAGTTGAACCGTTCTAAAAAAAAATAAAAAATTAAAAAATGGTTCTATGGGGAGCTACTATTTAAAACAATTTTACCGAAAAAATTGGATTTTCATAATTTGGGTAAAAAAATTTGTGCCGCAGGTACCGTTATTTTTGGTCTACAAAAAAAAATGAAAAAAAAAAAAAAAACATGTAGGGGGAATGGCCAAAAAACATAAGGTACCAAGTTTAAAGAAAATCGATCAACCCGTTTAGGCTACATCTGAAAGGATAATGTCTGTCTGTCCTTTCGGCTGTAGCCCAGACAGATAGACAGGCAGACAGACAGACCGAATTGCGAGACCCACATTTTTCGACTTCGCTATCATCGTAATGTCAACTTTGAATGCATAACTTGCCATATAATAGTTCCTATACATATGTACAAACAATATCGCAAGTAAAAATCACATACATATACATACCTACATTGAAACATTCCACAATGTCTCTTCGTAACTGTCGGATAAATTTTGTTTATTGTGTGCTGTGGTTTATTAAAAATGTCATTTTAGAAAATAAATAATTTTACACATTTTTTTATATACATTTTTTTTATAAGAAAACATGGATATATGTAAGAAAGGTATTCTTAGGATTTTTTGACTTTCTTATATCCGTCATCTACTGTATTCGATTATAAAACATGGCATACTTTGCAAATAAAACAATCACAATGACAACATCTCGCATTATGAATTAAGCGAATATATAAAACAGAATGCTTCCAAAATCTTGCCTTGGATTAATACCTAGAAATTTCATCCAAACATTCTTCCGTTTGACCTACATATGTTTTGACATTAACCAAATTTCTGAACATAAAATGAACCTCATTTAGAATTTAAATATAAAAAATATTTTTTTTTTTTTTACTCAATGGGTCGACCTATGCTAATTGCACATTTTTTCGTGTTCACTTAAAACTTTCTTAAATCTCCTTGTTGCTAAAAAAATCATTTAGATTTTTCTTTTTGTTTTGTATTAAATTGATTTTTTTCCAGAATATTTTTATGGAGGACTATGAAACTGTAGTTCCTACACGTAAAAATCTGACGCCTAAAATGTCATTCAAATGTATGTATGTAAGTGCGGGGCGATGTGGGTTTTTTTACTTTTATTTGAAGTGAATATATATATACGAGTAGGTATATATTCAAACTAAAAACACATGTATATAGTTTTGTTATATTTAGTTTTGATTAAAACTTTTGACATTTTTGAACCTTTAAATTTTAATGTTTTTTAAGAGTGTAAAACATAAAACAGCCTATTTAAATAATCTCCTTCATTTTATTCCTTTTACAAAAAATCGAATCAATTGATTCCAACTGGTCGAAGGGGAAAAAAGTGACAATACCTATCACCACCTTAACATTACGAATTCAAAGAAGTAGTGTTAAGGTCAATGTTAGTGTTATTCCCAAATTAAAAAAAAAATAAGTACCTAATTCTAATGAGCCACAGTAATAGACTTCTATAGCAATTAATTTGTACATTTTTAATTACGGTTATCGTCACCACTTGAGGGCAATGTAACCTCGGATGGAGTGCTGCCATTACGTTTCATATACCTTCAGCTTAGCCCATGTGATTCATGTTGCGTGTTTTAATGTCTAAGCTTACCTCTTCGGCACCAGCTGTGTTGTGTCGTTTGGTATAGACATGATGGTTGATAGTTATAAGTGGTTTAATAATGTTAATCATATAAAAGCGTAAGAAATGTGTGAAATTACATCATAAATTTGACTCGATGCACTAACCTACATTAGATATTAAATGAAACATTATTTATATTTTAACGAATAGATTTTAAATATTTAATCTTTGGATACATATTTGATTGAATTTACCATATTATGTATTTATTTGGAAATACGTTTTTGTTAAGTTTATAATTTTATTTACAAATTTTTAATTTTTGTATCATTGCGTCTACCCATGACCACACATGCGAGCTGAGCAAAATAGACTAAACGAACTGTGAACAAAGAATAACTATGTGCGCATATGGCATTGTCTTCATGTGAATATTAATATTCATAGAATCGAAAGAATCAGTGCGGATTAGTCATCAATTTTTATAGGTCAGTGGATCAAAGCCAGGTAGGTAAATAAGTTAAAGTATAAGGTAGTGACGTATATACCAATATATATCCCCTCCCCATGAGTCTTCAACTAAACCAATTAGGTACAAGTGGGGCAGAAATTCCCCAACTTTGTAGCACAGCATACGTACACGCAGTGTACATAATATTCTGACCCGTCAAATACGAGGATGTTAATGATCGAGAGTAGTGCACAGATTCGTGAACTTGTGAACTAAATTGAGTATAGGTACTTTGCGTTGTTCGGGCTTACCGTAACTGAATTCCTTCATTTGATGAAATTTCAAGAAGAAAAGCTTTGAAGAGATTGAATCTGACTTGATGGGTGTCAAAGCATATAAAATGAAGTTGGTGGTAATTTTTGTATGTACAGTTATTTGAAGCTATTTTGTAGTAAATTAGTTGCGAAAAGAAAAACATTCTAAAAAAATGTAATTATTTGTTTAACATTACCTACAACCTTTTTAAATTTGGGTAAAAATATTTAATTTCAAAAGAGGGGGTCAATCTCGCCCCGTTTGTGCACAAGCGGCAATTTAATGAAAAAGTACTAAAACGTATGTATGCTTACGAAAATCTGGATAAAATGATGAGAGCCTCGGAAAGTGTCACCAAAAATTTGAAAAACTCTAATTAAGCTTTTTTATTAGTTTACAGATTATCAATCTGGTTTACCAACATTATTTCGTTCGTCTCGAATTACAAAAGGTATAAATTTCGATTTGGCAAAACCTATGGACTTGCGCGATGAACTTGAGGAAGTACGTAAACACGTACGAAATATGTCGTCGTCTACATATACATAACTAAAGAAAGAAAGACCTGAAGCCTACAAAATTAGGGTTCAACTATTTTAAATAATTTGTGTACTTTTTTTTTTGGCAAGCAAAATTAAAAAATAACTTAATAGAATAGATAAAGAATTTATTACTGTTAACCCCCCCCCCTCCCCTCCCATCGTAATAAGCTATCTACGCCCCTGGCATCAGGCATGGTTATTGGTTATTTGCAATTAGTGCATAGGTAATTATTTCGATTTCATTTATTTTTCTGTCACCTATAAACTTGGAATGAAGTCCGTAATACTTTGCAAGCAGTCAATAGCTTTAGTTCGAGCAAAAAAAAAACCGTTACTCGAAGAAGCAAGTTGTTTCGGTTAGAAAATGCACTTTTCCAATTGTATTTTAGGCAACATATTCCAATCTGTTAAGAGAATTCTATAAATGGGATAGGTTGATAGGTATCACATAAATGCCGAGACTGCCCTTTTTACAATTCTAATACAAGGTATTGTATTTGTTTTTTTAATTCCTGTTTTATGGTTTATTAGCTCCACCAATTTTCTTTGTTATTTTTTTTTTATAATTTTAATAAATCAAATTGTAAATGTTCGTTTCTTCAAGATCGTAAATCTTCACCGATTCCTTTAAATTGTGAATGTGAGAGTCAGGCGCGGATCCAGGATTTCGTTCAGGGGGGGGCAATTTTTGTGATATTTTGCTTAACTTAAAAAAAAAGTGGTCCATCGAATATGTCTTTATGTCTTAAAATATTAAAAAGGTATAAGCACAATCGGATATAAAAATAACATATTATTTAATTGAATTAAGGAAAGCATGTGCACTGTGCAGGTACATAATATTGTTTGTATGTAAATAACTCTTAAATAGTAAATCAAACATCTTCGTTTACATTACTTTATCCTCTTTCAATAATGCTCTGTATGCATGTCTTAAAGTATTAAATAAGAACTCGTAGGTACGTATTAAAAAAATAAATTAATTAATTAATTTAAATGAAGGAATTATAGTGTTGTACATGATATGCATAGTTCTTAAATACTTAATTCTAATCTTTTTGGGTGGCCGGTTTTTGAAAACCTAGTAATAACTTTCTCAACATCGATCGGGATTTGCCTATGGATGTGCATGAGTGCCAGACAGCGGAGGCGGTTTTCAGCCATTGTTGATCTTAAATATGTTTTAAGACGCCGCAACGAAGAAAAAGATCTTTCTGCCGAAGAATTTGTAACTGGAAGCGTTGCAAGAATAAGAAGGAAACTATGTATAATACAAAACACATCCTTATTGCATTTGTCAATTAAATCCAGGGCAGTGTCGGGAAGCTTGTTCTTCTGCTCATTTTCTCTTACCCATTTTTCGCGCCACATCACCAGCTCATCTTTAAGCAAAAAAAGGGCAACATCTATATTTAAGTTTAGGAGTTTTCCAAAGCGATCCAATAGGGACTTAACGGTGGTATCAAACTCATCAGTATTATATTTGATTATATTTTCTGGGATGAAAATCGTGAGCTTAAACACATCTAATGTTTCAGGTTGAAAAAACATAAAACCATAGAAGGCATTTCAACGACCGACGCATGCGACAGGCGGGCGTCGGCCGAACGCAAATAAAGGAAATAACTTATGGAATCATAAAATATATACATACTTTCATACAGAGAACTTAGGTATATCTAAAATGAGTAGTTGCAGGTTGCACTCCAAACTTCTCTTCTGCCTTTGGAAAAAAAAAGAAAAAAGTGTTATGGTTTTTTGTACGCAATTTCAAGAATGTGAATTGAAGTTGATAGTGCAATAAATTGGAAATAAAGGTACCTACATATGTAAATGACATGAAAAGTGAAAAGTGATGGGTAAGCGTTTTTGGTTGTTATAGGTTAAGGCTAGGATTGAAAAAAATTTACTTTATAATTGTGAAACGAAGAATTGCCAAGGGGGGGGGCAATTGCACCCATTGCCCCCCCCCCTTGTATCCGCGCCTGGTGAGAGTATTTTCACGAAAAGTAATATATTATATTCTTTAACGGTTTCAAACATTTTATTTGAAAAAAAAAAAAAATATTTTTTTTTATTAATTCCGCAAAAATAGAAAACACAATATAATGTTAAAACTTTTTAAACATTCAAAACCATTTAAACCATTTTCGGAAAAAACCAAAATTAAAAAAAAAAATTTTTATTGGAGGTGCCATTAATTACAATTTTTCGGTTTAGAAACATCAAATAATCAGGTAACAGCCAATTTATTCAGAGTTCTGACGCTAGTTCCGGTACTAAATCCATTTAAAAAAAAAGAAAAAAATATTTTCCAAAAATCTTAAATAAAAATGTATGTCAAGTATAATTATTTTTGGTTTTTATAAAATGAAAAAAAGAAGAATGCTCAAAAAGGCTAGGTTCAAAGAAAAGCGAGCCCTTGTTTAGGTCTTAGGTGAGCCGTTTGGATTCAGCAGGAAATTTAAGGCCCCTCCGTTTCGTGCCAATAACACGCAAACACGAATGATTGAGAGGCCCTGGTTCAGCGTTGCCGCCAGAAAAAAAATATCGTGCCGCATTTTCTAAAAAAAAAAAAAACGTTCCAATTTCGTGTCATATTAAAGAAATACAAGTTTTTCTTTTAATAAGAAATAAAATATAATTTTCCATTATTATAGGGTGCTTATTGTACAACAAACAATATTTAAACAAAATCACACTACTTTCTGTTGATTTTTAGGCCATTTTTGGCCATATTGAACTTTTTCGTGCCACCTAAGAGATTTTCGTGTCAAAAAACGACGATTGTATTACATTGCCTCATTTTTATTTTTAATTACACTTTTTTCGTCTTCCGTCTTAGTTGTTTCCAAATATTCCCCAATTTCTATTTTTATTTTCACAAAGCAAAATTAACTAAAGAATCTGTCAAAATTTAGCTCTGGAATTATTGTATCAATCAATTATTTCGTATACGCAAAATTTTTTCAGAAAAAAGATGTATAGGTACCTACAGTTAGAAATTAAAATTTTATTTTTAGCTCAATTTAAATTCTTGATTAAATTTGTAAGTGAATTTTGTACACGGGAGCTTTAATTTAACACGATCTGCTAACTATCTTCAGTTTAAAAAAAAAAGAAACAAAATTTTAAATTAAAAGCTTTAATTCATCGAAACACCAAATAGGTATGTCGCAATATCGCTCAACCAGACCACCTTGCCTCCAGCTTAATAAGCATCAACATCACCTTACACACACAAAAAGAAATGAGACAATTATAATATCAAGTTCAAGATCAATTTACCGTCATAAGCACAAAAAAAAATTATTTCCATGTCGACATCGATCTTTTGTTCGTTGAATTTCTAAAGCCTTAATTAAGCCATTTTTGGTTTTAACTATAAAACGAAGGTATGAAAAACCAACATAATATATCTATAGATAACTAAATCTGTAAAGTCATAAGAAAATTAAATCAATTCAAACCAAAGCAAAGCAAACCAAAACAAATAACCCTAAGGGTATTAACCTATCCGCACCACAAAATCCGCCTAATTATTATCTTCCAAAAATAACCACACCATCATTTTGACATTGAATTCCCAATTTATTTGTGCGTCCACAAAATTTCACATGAATTTCATTCATTGTTAAAAATGAAAACAAAAAATTACAAAGAATCACTGCTAAATTGGTTTTCCTCTTAATCGTGGCATAAATGGCCTAATCCCGTTTACAAAACAATACAAAAGCCTTTTATATCCAAATATATCCAATGTAAACAAACTCGGACCAAGTTGTCAGAATTTAAGTTGTCAAAAACGAAGAGAAACAAAAAAAAAAAAGAAAAGAAAGAAGAAGTCAACCACTATGATGATTGACTTAAGGAGATTATCCCAAACAAATGTGACTTTTGACATCTGGTTATGGGTATACGTATCTATACCTTTAACTATTGGTATTGGATAGGGTGCTTTGTATATCTACACACCAACAGGTAGACGTAAAGGCTGATCGCAAGATGGGCATTTCCGATGGTGTCACAAAAAATTACACATCCAAAAAGTGATCTTCGTTCTTCGATTTTCTGAACTCGTATAGATATAGATACACAAAACAGAAATATCAAAATTGAATGAATTGAAAAAAATGAAGATGACGATCCAACTCAAGACTAAATGTGACATGATCATCTGACAGGTATATGAATGTAGGTACGCATGACATGACTATTATGCGCTTCGAACGCCCTCATCTTGCAGGATCTGGGCGACACGAAGACGAAGATGAAGACGACACGTCGACGTCCAGTCGGAGTATACGTTTTTTTTTTTTTTTACCCCTGAGACTATGCAATATGCATGCATATCAAGATTTTGCTTGGAAGGAGAACGCCTTCCGTCGCCCGCCGCGCTGCACACTAGGTGGCATGTCCCAAAGATGTTGATATTGTCCAATAGAGATTTCTATCTTCGCAACGTGCGCACTGATGGTCTCTGGCTAACCCTTTTCGTGGCTATCTATCTGTAACCTGTCTATGAGTGCAAATGATGGGTGTGTCACAGCAGTGGGTATATAACTCTACCACTATAATCTGAGGAATTTCTGGCACAACAAAAGCCGCATGTCCTCCTAGACAAAAGTGTGAATATTGTCAATTCCCATTTAAATCCCAATCCTGCGTGCGTTTTAAGGTGCGAATACAAAATTGTTTCGAGTTGCAGTTTTGATTGGATTATCTCGTGTGTTTATCGATTCACATGCCTTTGGGTGACACACGTCACTTCTTTGGTCTTCTTTGCAGCAGTTATGCATCAGCAATAAGTACCTAATGGAAAAGTGGGCGCAAATATCATATGAACCATTACAAAAATATGATGCTTCTCTACTGATGACGCCGATAGGCATCTCTGTTAAATGGATTACTTTTCCGCCACCGCCACCGCCGCCGCCGCCGCCGCCGCCGCCGCTGCTACCCTACAGCGCCCGTTATTTTTAGAGAAATAAATATTTATACGGATTTTATTCATCTTAACCGGATTTAAAGTAGCTTCCGAAAGATTAATTTCGAACAGAGTTGCCAACACATATCTATAAAAATGGTGTATAAAATGAAAGCTATAGATAATATTTTTCTCTTTACGAAACCAGTGTGATTGCACAAAATTATCTTAATCATTAAACGACATACTTTTTTTATTAAAAATAAAATTTTTACTTTGCACCTTCCATGTTAAAAATATCAAAAATATACAATAGTGCTGTAATTTGCATTTGCCACTGTTATATCGAGTCATGAAAAAGTGAAACTCATCGTCGTCATCGGAAATAGTTTTAAAACTTTACTTTACTTTTGTTGCTTTAATTTCTGCAGAAAATTCAAAATTTAAATCTTAGAAAGTATACAAAAATATGGACCTATTACATTTTGACTTAAGCAATTCGGTTAAGTCTGATGCTAGTAAGCTATTGCGCGCTAGATAATCAATAACGTAGTCATACAACATGCTCACTACTTTAACGGTAGTAAGGAAATGTACGCTATTGTACACTAACAGTCGTATTTATTAGATTTTTATCTAATTAAACATTGTCTAACTATTTAAAAATTGGTGGAAATATGCTTCATTTAATAAAAATAAATATCACATTATTCACGGTTAAGACAATCTACTCTTGTGTCTAAGTTAGGCTGCTATAAGACAACAATAAACAAGGTTTTTTACAAAGTTGGACAGTTGTCTAAAGTTAGACAACGTTTATAAATAAGACCATAAGTATAAGTGTTAGCAAGTTAGTAAGTAGATCAAAAGTCATTTGATCTTCAAGCTTAAAGTTATTTTTAAATGATAAATCCACTTTATAAAATATATTATACTAGCAATTACCATCGTTTGTGAATTGAAATAATAAGAACAATGCTAATATGACTATTAAGAGAACTCCAAATTATTTGGAATCCAAAACTGTAAGAAAATTAGCTGGCAACTCTACTCTCAGACAACAAGCTTTTATTTCTCACTTTCGGTGATCGTTAATTAAATATCAGATGCGACCGTTTTACGAGTATTATGATCAAAATGGCTCATCGCTGATTTAGTATAGTGATTATGGTTAATATAATGAATTCAAAGTGATGTTGTTGCTTTGCCGTGATTAATTTATGACCATTTTTATGAGTTTTATGTTATGCGATGTTTTTATTATGGGATATTGAATTTCTTCTTTTTTTTTTATAAGATAACTAATTGGATAGGTGTAGGAATAAATTTAAATGCAATTGACCGGAGAATGAGATATCATTTGGATGAAGATGTTGTTTATAAATAAGTAAACGAATTAAATTAAATAGGAGTAGGTACTAATGGTGTTTACATGTATCTTAAGAAAATTTTCAAAAATTATTTTGTATGCTTAAATTTGTACTACCTTCCTTTAAGTATAAACAATTTAACCAAAAGCTGTTATTAAATTACCTGTAATAAGGCCTTTTTTTCGAATTTATCACTGTCGATAAATAATTTTTAAATACATACTTACGCACATATGTTTTATAAATAAAATCAGTTTTTTAAAGCGTTGTTGTAAAAACAGTTTTAGCAGTTGTGTCATTAATTATTTTTATAGTAATATCATATTTTTGTTATATCTTAAAATATTTGAGGAAAGATTTTTTTAAACGGCATATGTGTAGGTACAAACATTTTTTACTAACTAAAGCTATGCATATACATACCTATGTACTAGGTTTTAGTATGCAGTTTTGTAACGGTCAGTCACACATCGTTTGATAAAACGGCGAGCGAAAAATTACTTTTTTCGTTGAAAAAATCATACATAACTTTTGAAAACATGAAGATATCGCTATGATTTTTTTCTTCTTAAAGAATTTCCAAGACTATAAAAATAATTTTTTTGAAGAAAATTTACAGGGCGTTTATATATCATTGGCTTAAATAAGATTTTTCTATGAAATAAATAGCGAAAGGAATTATGGGAAAACTTTAAAAACAGTTAACACCGAATTTTGTAAAAAAAAATCTGTGGCTATTTTATTGTTCACAAGGTGTTTCAAAATAAAATTTCTCACAACAGTGGATGCATAAAGTTAACGAACTAAACAGTATTTAAACTGTTTTGGTAACCAATTTTATGTGTAGGAAAATAGAAAACGGACAAAAATGTTAATAATTTTTTTTTGTTAAATAAAATAGAATACGTCTTTTTTAAATTACATATTTATTGATTTTAATTTTAAACAAAAAAATTATCATTGGCATCATCATCATTCTCAACATCTAATAAAGTAATTCTGGGCAATAAATCAAAAATCAGCTAAAACTTCGATCAGAAATGAACTCCAGGATTAAAATTTTGTATTGAAAAAAATGCACTTATAATCCGCGTTAATTATAAAATCATAACCAAAACCTACTGCAATAAATAACAACTTTGTTGTCACATAATAAATACAAAATTATTATTGCACACACAATTTCTCATTAGACATTGTAAATATGTATAACATAGGTATTCTTAGCTTAATTATTCGTTAATTCACTATCTCTGGTAAATTAGCTTATGCTGAACATCAATTAACTTCAAATTTCTTTAATTGGTAATATTTCGCATTTAACTCAATGATTTAAGATATTTAATGTTCAATTAGAGTTTATAAATAGGGGTGGTAATATAATACAAAACGTAATATTTTTTGTCGACATTTCTTTTAAAAGACCGTAAGGTCATTTTATGGTGAGAAAAGGTAAACAATTTTCATTTAATAGTCAGCGATCAAAATCAGTCTTTCGTAGCTCAAACTAAATCCAAATGTCGAGTTGAGTTTGGGTTGAATTTTGGTTCACAGTTCGAATTAGCCGCATTCTGTGATGTAAAACCAGCACTTGAATATTTAATTTGATGTTTAGATATCTAAACCGAGAGTCCCGACACTCACTATAGCACTATAGCAACTTACCACCATTTTAACACGTATATATTTTGCTGAATACAAAATACAAAGGTACCATCTGTTTTTTTTGTTCATCCCAAAAATTAGATGTTTAGATCCCATAGCCGAGTATGTATAAACGAAATACTCAATTTTCGACGGAGGACACTTATTGTCTTTTTTATGTTTGTTTTATCCTTTTTGTTCTAAAACTTTTTATTTGTTAAATGGGCTATATGGTGTAGAATTTAGAATGATCTAAAGTCCATTCACAAAATTAGTGAGGAATGTGAATTATAAAATGACTAATAAAAAACCATTGGTCTTATTTATAAACGTTGTCTAACTTTAGACAACTGTCCAACTTTGGAAAATGTGTTCAAAAACCTTGTTTGGATATTTTTGTCTTCTAGCTGACACACAAGAGTAGAAATTCTTAACTGTGAATAATGTGATATTTATTTTTATCAAATGAACCATATTTCCACCAATTTGTAAATAGATAGACAGTGTCTAAGTACAATATTTTAATATATATTTTTTACTAGCCAGTGCACTTCGTTGCATAGAAACTTGAACCTGACAAAAGGATGTGTGTGACAGGTAGTAATTTTTTTTTAATTTAAAATGCAATTCATCTGGAATAACATAAATACCCATTGTTAACTTTAAGTTAGGTAATTTTCCACTTTTTTTAATAATTTAATAAGACTAGCATGACCTAATTCCTGCAATTCAACTTTAAGCCTTGCAATTAATTCAGCTTATAATACCTTTTCCATCCCATTCACTCTTACCCTCAGATTTATTTTTCTCTTGCAATCTCCCACACTTGAAATTCAGGTGCGTTTATATTTAACATCCTTTCTGTTTCTTTGATGCCAACAGTTTCTGTCACTAACTGCACATAATAATCTTCCATATCCATTTGCATCAGCAGTGCATTGTGCACCGGAAAAACACCTCTCACCGAATTAAGATTCAAGATCACATTCAAAAATGAATTGCAGCCGTCAAAGGGAACTGGAATTTCACGCTACTTTGCCGACACATCTTCATCGCAATGCGGAAGGTCAGCCAATTTGCAGACAACATGACACAAGACGACGACGTTTAATGAAAGATTCACAATGAGGTTATTATAACATCGATTGGAATTATTCGAAAAGAAAATTTTCTGGCCAAGACCAAGCAGTGTGACCCTGCACTTAAAACGTTCTTTTTGCCCACACAAATAAAAAAAAATAAAAAACCCACATTGTCACATTCCAAGTGTTTGGCATTTCAAATTAAGGGTAGGAATTGATCCGATTTGAAGTACTATCGATAACTGACTATAAAAGCATCGTGCAAGTCGAATTAAAATCAGTACGAACTAACTGTTCAATCAGCACAACCAATCTACTATCAATCAACAAAATAAAAAAAAATAATCAAATCTAATATGGCATTCAAGGTACGTCCACGAACTTGCCACATTTTTTCTGAGCTGCATAAATTAATTTTGACTTTTCAGTTTATTGCTTTCTTCGCTTGCGTCGCTGTTGCTAGTGCCGGACTTCTTCCAGCTGTTGCTCCACTTGCTGCCGTTGCCCAACCTCTCTTGGCCAGGGCTGAACCCTACGATCCATACCCACAGTATAGCTATGGATACGACGTGCAAGATGCACTCTCTGGCGACAGCAAGAACCAGGTCGAGACCCGTGAAGGAGATGTTGTTCGTGGTCAATACTCGTTGAACGATGCTGATGGCTACAGACGTATTGTGGACTACTCTGCTGACTCAGTCAATGGATTCAATGCTGTTGTCCGCCGTGAGCCACTCGGTGTTGCTGTTAAGGCCGTTGCTGCCGCCCCAGCGTTGATCAGGGCTGCTCCAGCACCACTTGCTTATGCTGCCGCTCCAGCTTTGTTAAAGGCTGCTCACGCACCACTTGCTTATGCCGCCGCTCCAGCTTTGTTGAAGGCTGCTCCAGCACCATTTGCTTATGCTACCGCTCCAGCTTTGTTGAAAGCCGCTCCAGCACCACTTGCTTATGCTGCCGCTCCAGCTCCATTGACTTACGCTCATGGCCCAGCTGTATACAGCTCAGGACCAGCGATAGTAAAGACAAGCTTTGCATCACCAATCATCTCGTATGCTTATTAAACATGCCAAATATTAAGTCTGAATATAATATTGATAATGGAAAATAAATTAATTAATTAAAAAAAAATCATATTTTATTTGTTAACCATAGATAGCTATCTCAATTATTTTAAAATTCAAAAAGCATACGCTTATCTTGCCAAAACTTTCAATTCCCAAGAAGGCAACAAGACTTTAGTATAAAGAAAATAAGTATTGAAGTTACTGTGGGGCAAGTATTGCTTTCGTTAAAAAAAAAAAAAATAAAAAAAAAAAACAGTTCTAACGATTACAACAGCTGATACAAATATTTCTTATGAATGTCAATTTAGCTAAAGCGTCATTCGCTAAACGAGAATTTTGCTTACAGGCAGATAGTTTGCTTTTAAATAGTTAAATTTCGAATTTGCCGTTCAATCTTTATCTAAAAAAAAAACAACAAAACAAAACTTCTTATAGTAAATAGTATTTTACTCAATAATTTGACATTAATTAGATGTTAATTATAGTTGTGACAATTTAAATTTTGTCGTTTAACGTTTTCTATGTTTTCGATAAGCCCTTTGTGGCTTATAATTCTGGGACCTACAATTTTCTGAACAATACCTCGAAAGAGGTAGTAACCCCTGAAAAATATTTATATTCTTTTTCCTAGGTGGAATAGGCTGAGAAATGAACCCAAGACCTCCGGCGGCAGCGGCGGCGGCGTTACAGTCCTAATCAAAGCCAAGCATTTGTAAAAAGTACAGAAACAGGAAGAAATATGAGAATAAAACATGGTTGTGGAGTCTCTGAATGAAAATGATTTTAGAATGTTCCATAATGGCCATTAGTTATAAATTTTTGAGCAAAATTTCTACAGAAGGGAAATTTCACAGGTTTGCTGAGCTAGTAACCTTTCACTCAAAAAAAAAAAGCAGGACTGGTGTTAATGCGAAATTATAATGAAGTAAGTTTCGGTGATGGCAAATAAGTAAAAGACTTTAAGTATTTTAATAAAAACTCAAGCAGATCTTTTTCTAACAAAGGTTACTTTAATAATGTGTACTTGACACCCGGAAATTAATAGATGCATATGGTATTGTGACATTTACAATCATTAATTGGTATAAATATTAATAAACAAATACAGGGTGCCTTGTTGGATAAAATTAACTAATTACTTTGCAACATTCTCCCCACCTTGAGAAGACAATGGCTGATCAATAGGAAGACGTCTTACTTTGGTTGTTGCTCTCTGTGTTTCACCATTTGATGTTTTCACTGTTACAGCCCTGACAACTCCATCCTTGCCCGGTTGTACGCTTACGACTCGACCAAGTCGCCACTTCAATGGGGGTAAGTTTTCGTCCTCAAGTACCACAACGTCACCAATGCTTAAAGAACTGCCATGTTTCGTCCACTTTACTCGGCGCTGTAAACTCTGGAGGTACTCAATCGACCATCGGTTCCAAAATTGTTGCAAGTACCACTGTAACTTTTGATAACGTTGTAGTCGGTTTACATTTGTGAGTTGAAGATCTGGTTCAGGAATGGCATTCAAAGCTGTACCTATGATGAAATGCCCAGGTGTTAAAGCTGGCATGTCATTCGAACTTTCAGGAACTGGTGTGATAGGCCTGGAATTAAGGATAGACTCAATTTGAATGATTAAAGTGTTAAATTCAAAAAAATTTAGTTTAGCGCCTTGCAAAACTCTTTTGAGATGAAACTTAGCCGATTTGACAGCAGCTTCCCATAAGCCACCATAATGTGGAGAACGTGCAGGTATTGTTTTCCATGTTATGCCCATTGAGGAGCAGGTATTTAAAATGTTGTTCATATGCGGCTGGTTCTGGAACAATTTGTACAATGCAGTTAGTTCGTTTTTAGCGCCGACAAAATTAGTAGCATTATCGCTGTATATAACAGAACACAAACCACGACGACCAATGAATCGTTTAAGTGCCGCCAAAAATGCTGCTGTTGTTAGATCTTCGACTAATTCTAAATGAATTGCCTTTGTTGAAAAGCAAACAAATACTGAAATATAGCCTTTCGTTGATATAATCCCCCGACGATTGAAGTATATTTGAAACGGACCGCAGAAGTCAATGCCTATGACACTAAAAGGCCTAGTTTCTTGAACACGTAGTTCGGGTAGATCACCCATAAAAGGTTGTTGTTTGATTGGACTAGATCGAAAGCATGTGATGCAGTTGTGAAAGATTGATCGGCAAATTATTTTTCCATGAATAGGCCAGAATGTTTGCCTAACGATGCTCAGCAAAGTTTGAGGACCAGCGTGATGGTTTTTTATGTGTAGGTGTCGTAGAACAGCGTATGTAAAAACGTGCTTTTTTGGTAGCAAAATTGGATGCTTGCTATTATAATCCAACGCAGAAAATTTCAAACGTCCACCAACTCGCAATAAACCTATATCGTCGATAAAAGGTGCAAGGGATTGAATGTGGCTCTTTGGTGGAAGAGCCCTTGCTCTTTGTAAGGTAAGTATCTCAGCAGTGAATGATGTCATTTGAACCATTTTTATAACTGTATTTAGGGATTGTCTAATCTCGTCAGCTGTTAATGGTCCCAACAAGCGAAGGTGCTTATCCTTTTGTTTGCAGTTGTTTCTAAAGCGTAAAATATAGCCAATAATATGCAGTAGCGAAGTATAATTATTGTGATACTTAATTTTAGTAATAAAATCAGTTTCATTTTGTATAAAGTTACTGTGAAGAACAATTTTGATTCTTTTCCTTTCCAATTTATTTTCATCGTTTTCCAAATTAAATTCGAATTTTGGCCAGTTTGTTAAAGGTAAAGACAAAAATGGTGGCCCATGAAACCAAAGTTCTGATTTAAATAGGTCTGATGGATACGAACCTCGAGAGAGTATGTCTGCAGGATTTATTTTCGTCGGAATGTGTCGCCACTGGCTAAATGTGGAGTTTTCGTGTATGATCGACACCCTATTTGCAATAAAGGTATGCCAATTGCTTGGTTCTTCTTTAATCCAGCTTAAGACGATTGTTGAATCTGTCCAAAATGTAATGTTTTCGAAGTTAATGAAATTGAAAATAGCTTGAATGCGTTTGACAAGTTGTGCCATAATGACCGCTGCACAAAGTTCAAGTTTTGGAAGGGAACATTTTTTAGTTGGTGCAACCTTTGATTTTGCGCATAATAAATTGACCTTTATTTCATTTGCATGGTTAATAGATCTTATATAAACGCATGATCCATACGCGCTTTCTGAACTATCAGAAAACGCATGAATTTCATAGAGAGAATCCTTTAAAAAAGCAAGACGATCTACTTCCAAATCATTCAACTTCTGTAATTGATTTCTAAAGTTAATCCATCGCTCTTGGTATTCTTGAGGAAGAGGATCGTCCCAATCTAATTTTAAACGCCACAACTGTTGCATATATATCTTTGCTAATACAATGATTGGATTGATTAGCCCAAGAGGATCAAAAAATTGAGCAATTTCTGATAAAACAGTCCTTTTCGTGATAAATTTGTGAATATTGGTGTTTATTTCATATAAGAATCTGTCAGATGAAGGGTTCCATAATATTCCTAAAGCCTTTATTGCATCAGAGTTTCTTATTTTGAATAAAGTTTCTCGATCTTCTTCAGGAATTTCCTTTAATAAATCAGCATGATTTGCACACCACTTTTTTAGGCTAAATCCACCCTTAGATAGAATTGCCGACAATTGTCTTTGTAATTCGAGTGCTTGCTCTAGTGAATTGGCGCCAGACAATACGTCATCAACATAAAAATCTGAGTTGATTGACTTCGAAGCCATCGGAAAATGAACACCTTCATCGATAGACAACTGCTGAAGTGCTCGAGTAGAGAGAAATGCAGCCGGGGCTGTACCATAGGTCACAGTAGTGAGTTGGTACATTTGAATTGGGTCACTTTCGTTTGATCTCCAAAGAATACAATGATATTTTCGGTCATCTGGATGTAAAGCCACCTGGCGATACATTTTCGTGATGTCAGATGTGAATACATATGAGTGAAATCTGAATCGCAATATTACTGTGAATAGATCAGGCTGAATAACCGGACCCACCATCAAAAGTTCATTTAGTGAAACTCCAGAGCTTGTCTTTGATGAAGCGTCAAAGACTACTCGAAGCTTGGTGGTTGAGCTTGACATTTTAAACACGCAATGGTGGGGTATAATGTAATGAGGCTGGTGAGAGTCAAAATGTTCAATTCGTTCCATGTGTGATAGTTGAATAAATTCATTCATAAATTGAGTATATTGTATTTTAAGCTCTCTATTTTTATGAAATTTTCTCTCAAGACTCAGAAATCTCTTTAGGGCAATGTCATAAGAGCTTCCTAAATTGAGTGGAGATTTTTTGAAGGGAAGCCTCACTTGATATCGTCCAGATTGTAAACGAATAACGTTTGAGCAGAAATGTGATTCACACTCCGTTTCTTCCTTTGATGGTATGGGATCTGATGACTCAAAATTTTCAATCTCCCAAAAGGTTTTTAATGTGCTGTTGAGCATATCTTCATGATTGGCATGATCAGTAATTTGTAATTGATTGCATTGGCTGGTGCTGTTTGGTGTTGATGAGGTTGGCAACCTTCCAGCTACAACCCAGCCTAGCAGTGTATTAATAAGTGTAGGTAAATTTGGACCAAGCCTGATCTTTCCTACTTCCAAAATGTCGTAAAAAATGTCAACTCCTAAGAGCATATCAACCCGTTGTGGGTAATTGAAAAGATTATCTGAAAGCTGAATGTCACTTGGAATGTTCCAATCGTCCACATTGACCTTGACGTCAGGTTGCGTCCCCGTTATCTGACTCATGATTAAAGTTTCCAGAGTTGTGGAAAATGTAGTAAACAACGATTTTATTGTAATGGAACATTTATATTTTGAATTGCCTAAACTATTGTTTACGCACATAAAATCTGTTGGTGCATATCGTCGTTTAATTCCAGCAATACGAATGATGCGCTCAGAAACCATGTTAAGCTGAGAGCCACCATCTAGTAAAACGCGACACGGGATGTATTGATTTGTTTTGCTGATAATGTAAACAATAGCTGTGCCTAATAAGTTGCTTTCCGCTGAATTGTTGTAGAAAGAGTAGATATGATTTGAGACAGGTAGAGTATGTGAGTTAGCCTCATTGTTTGGTGAAGTGTTCCGATTCGGAATAAACTGGTTTGGAAACGAAGTACTACCTAGAGCTGAGGAGGGCAACGTGGGGTTGCTTGATACTCGTAATGTTTGATTCTGGTGAAGTAAAGAGTGGTGCTTATTACCACAAGTTTGACAATACGTTTTGGATGGACAGTCAGCTATTGAATGATTGTTAATCTTTAAGCAATTTGGACAAAGTTTAAGTAATGAGACTTGGTTATATCTATCTTGTACGGGCAGATTTAAAAAAGCAATGCAGCGATAAATATAATGGCCTTGTTTTTTACAATAATTACATGCGTTTTTAACTGTCATAAGTGACCTCGGTGGTTTATGAATTTTAGTAGAGCTACCAGTATCGTGTTTTATTGAATTTGATGTTAGTATAATTGGAGTTGCATTACCTTCAATAATTTGACACCTTTTCTTCAAAAATGACATTAATTCGATAAGCGTTGGTAATCTGTCAACAGGTGATTCTTCATTCCATTTTAAAGCTGTTTCTGGATCAAGTTTGGACGTTATGATGTGGACTATGAGGTCATCCCAGCCGTCAACAGGTCGATTGATGTTCTTTAATCCCGTTAGGTGGTTGTTCATTTTATCCATCAGATTTCTCAAATCAGTAGAATTTGCCTTAAGAATTTTAGGATGTTGAAAGATTAATTTAATATGTTCTTGACCAATTACTTTTTTATTTTCAAAACGTTCTTTTAATTTATCCAATATTACCTCATAATTTTCTGCAATAATTTTCAAACCTGCTATTGGTGCTCTGGCAGTGGGGCTAAGCTTGGAAACCAAATGTCGTAACTTGGCGAATTTTGTTAGGTTTTCATTGTTATGAACTAATGAAACAAATTCGTCATACCAGCTTATCCACGTGGTAACATCACCTGAAAACTCTTGAAGTTCAATTTTTGGTAGTTTAATTGAATCATACCTTTCATCCCGATCTATTGTTGTATTGCTTAAAGTATTTTGCTTCTCATCCTGTTTTGCAATAAAAACTTTTAGAGCTGAAGCTGCTAGGTAGTACATTTCCTCGTAGATTGACCTATTGGGTTTTGAAATTTCGTCGAAATCTCTTTCTTCGATTTTTCCTTGGACACTCTTAAACGTTTGAAATGCTAAGTCCAGTGCTTCGGAGCGAATATTCATCTCTGCGACTGACGTAGAAAGTGGATCAGCTCGAACACGTGCTAGGTACTCCTCTATTCGTTTTATTTGCTGTTCACATACTGAACGGCGTGTTTTTAGAGTTGATAGCACTTTGTCTAACTTCTTCGTAGCTCCTGATTCAGTTTCTTCTGAAGCTGTCTTTTTACCTCTTGATGTTAAACTTTCCTTTGTGGACTTGGTGCCCAAATCAAGATCATCATCTGACATTTTACGTGATTACACAATGCACGTAAATCTAGCAAAATGTGTTGAATTTTCAGAAAATATTCAAAGCCTAAATCTCGCCGGGGCCTCCAAATGTTAATGCGAAATTATAATGAAGTAAGTTTCGGTGATGGCAAATAAGTAAAAGACTTTAAGTATTTTAATAAAAACTCAAGCAGATCTTTTTCTAACAAAGGTTACTTTAATAATGTGTACTTGACACCCGGAAATTAATAGATGCATATGGTATTGTGACATTTACAATCATTAATTGGTATAAATATTAATAAACAAATACAGGGTGCCTTGTTGGATAAAATTAACTAATTACTTTGCAACAACTGGGTCGCACGACCTTGCTCTTATGTGCGATCACACTGTATGGTTTTAAAGTATTTATTGTTCTTACTTGAGACTAAAAAGTTGTAAACAAAAAATCAATATACATAAATATAGAAATGAATTGATTAAACAACTTCTGAAACTTTTTTGACACCAACGCAGTTAACACCATCTGATTTTTTACACAAATCTCAATTTATGAAAAAAAAGAAAAGAAACTAATTTTTATATATGTATGTACATATACCTAAACTTTTGAAAACATTTTTAAGAAAAAAATTGTTACGCCATTTTTTAGTGTTTATGAATGCGGAATCTAAAAATTAATTTAAAAATAAATCATCTACCCATTTTCGAAATACATATCGAATTCTCGAATTTAAAAAAAATAATTTTCAATTTTTTTTTTAAATCCAAAAATTTGTTTTTTTTTTGAAAATTTTTATATGCAACATTATTCAAATTTATTAGAAGCTCTTTGGTAAAATATTTTATTAAGATCGGTTCAACAGATAATGAGATAGTCGAAAACCAAAAAAATAGTTCTATGAGAGATACCATTTTTAATCGATAGATAAATTTTTTTCCAATAATATAGAAGATTATATTAATATTAGTTTACTTAAAAATTTTAATCAAGATCGTAGGAGCTGCTTTTGAGAAAAATGAGGTTTTCCTTACTGGGTTTTAAACACTTATGCATATGAGAGTTACCGTTATTTTTGGTCATAAGAATAATTTTTATTTAAAATCGGCGAGATAATATTAAAAAAGTGCTATGTTAAACAAAAATCCAACAAGTCGTTTTCGAATTATGTACATACTAAGTTCGCAAGAAAAAATTTCGAAACCTTTTTTTAAAAATCCAAAAATAAAAATTTTTAATACATATTTTGGTATTGTAACAAATCACACAAAAAGTAGCAACACTCATCCAAACAGCAGACAGCAGAGAAAAGCAACCCTCAAAGCACACACACATATGTACATACCATGACACACTAGGCAGCTGCCAATATGACTGACTGAAACAAGAAGGAGAAAAAAACTATTATTAAAAGCTCCCTTCCGAGGACTATAAAAGGAGATCCTCCAACGTAGTCACTTCACTTTTATGTTTGGACTCCTAGCACGAGCACCTCTGGTCTCTCTGGTCTTGTCTAGTTCTTATAAAAAACTAATGTCACTATAAAATAAAACCTTAAAGGAAAAATAAATTGTATTTAAGAAAACAAAACTTTTTGAAGGAATTTCCATACAAAATTTTGTCAACATCAGTTGAGGCGTTTTAAAATGGTAGCCTTACTGATTTTTTGTTTTGTTTTTAAGTTGTGGGCGTTTTTGAGAAAAATAAGATTTTCATAATTTGGTAAAAAAATTATAAAAATTATTAATTAAAATTTTGGTCTGTTTACCTTTTTCCTACACTGTTTCACACAAAATTAGTCAATTATTTGGTATAGCGATGAGCAACAAAATGGAAAAATTCTGTTCAAATATGCTTGCTTAGACATCAAGAATTTGTTCGTTAACTTTATGCATCCAATGTTGTAAACATTTTTATTTTGGAACACCCTGCGAACAATATTAAATACCCTATACCTTTCTTGATGAAATACGCAAAATTTTAACTGTTTTTAAAGTTTTGCATTACTTCCTTACTCTGTTAATTCCTAGTTCTTAGAACATTTTTTTAAGCCTATAACTTAGAAGCACCCTGTGAAGCAAATTTCTCAAAAATTCACTATTTGTATAGCCTTAAAAATTTTCTTTAAGAAAAAACAAAATTTTAGCGATATATTCATGCGCTAAAAAGTTGTGATTTTTGCAACCACAGTGCGGTGGCGCGGCGGCGGCGCAAAACATTTTTTAGGAAATGTTTTAGCAATTTTAAAAAGCGTGCTTCATGTTTCTTTTTTTTTTTATTTTCTGTAATTTTTTATTTTGTTTATTAATTAATTAATATGTTTAAATTCCTTTAATAGAGTCTTTAAAAATTTTCATCCACTCGAACCCGATGAGCAAGTTTGTGCGATTCAATCGTGCATTTTATTTTTACCAGAATTATTTAAGTAAGACATTGAAGTTATAGAACAAATTTAACTTTCTCAAGAAATTGGTATTGATTGTTTAGAATGCAAGAAAGCAATTGTGTGCTATACCTACTAATGTGTTGGTTCACAAACTAATACATACATATATGGAGGTATAATTAATGAATATTTTTTTTTGATTCCTAATTCCTAATTCAAGCGTGTGACCATTTTCTGAAAAATTAAAGGTTTTGTGAACCAACTACCTTTGAAAGACATTCACCCATTTTTCCTTCCGCTGATACTGTATGACAATCTTGAATTGTTGTGCAATTTTTCCATACACCAATAAATGGACTATTAAATTGACGTATTGCACTATCGAGCATCTGCAATGACAATTCTATCACTGTACATTAATTTCCCGGTTAATATATAACAGCATTTAATCTCACATCATGATATGACATTGAATAGGTAAACAAAATACCGTTAAACCAAAAGCAAAAAGCGCAAATTAACTACCGGAAATTCCATGGCAAACACATTCCAAACATTCCACAATATTTGCAAGCTAAAACGCACGTACAAGTATTTATAACCTAAAACCTCCAAATAAATTTACAATTTAACTAAAATTATAGCTTAAAAGTGTACAACAACAATATTACGACTTAAAAAAAGCAATTATTTCCCCACAAAGTCTGTAGATATGTTATAGGTACATATAATTGTTTATTAGCATTATAACGTAATTTAAATGTGTTGAATTTTTAAGCTACCAACCGCCAGTATGATAAATGTCAGCTTTATCAAAGCCTCTTATACTCTGATACCAAAAATACCTTCGCAACCGTAACAAGAAATAGTTCAGCTATGACATTGACTTTTGCTCTGATTTTTGATTTGTTAAGTTTAATTCCTTCTTTTTATGTAAAGAGAATAAAAACGTAATCGAAAATTAAAGATTATTATCGTGAAACAGTGTTGTTGTCAGTATACATAAATTCCACAGGGCGGAGAATTCACTTATGCAATCGTTTGATTGTTTACCTGATGTTTTTCCGTTTACCACATGTCCACATCACACCGTTTTCGGCCCACTCACCGAATGAATTTGTAAATCAGTACCTATAGTCAATCAGTTTGTGTGATATGCATACGTGATTCTGAATGAAGATTTTGAATACAAATCTACCATCTACCTAACATGTAACCGCTGCGCTGTGAACAATTGAACATTTGCCCTTGAACTCTAATGTTTGCATTCCTAAATTTCATAATTTTAAACCTATTTATTTACACAAATAAATAAATTAACATAAATAATAAATTTTCGAGTCAACATAATTTTCTCATCCTTCTTGTTGGAAGTAATGTATATTGTCAATCGTGTGTACCCCAAGAAACAGCCCAGGCGGGGAAAGGCACCTTTTCCGTATACAGTGAAAGCTCTAATAAGCGGATGATAGCAAAGTCGAAAAAAGTGGGTCTCGCAATTCTGTCTGTCTGTTCGGCTGAAACCTAAATAGGTTGGTCGATTTTGTTTGAACTTGGCACCTAGCGTTTTAAAGGCATTCCCCCACAAGTTTTTTTTTTCATACCAAAAATAACGGTACCTGCCGTACAAATTTTTTTTTGCAAAGAATTAAAATCTTAGTTTTTTTTAAAAACGTGCTGACAACTTTTTTGCAAAAAAATTCAGTAATTTAAAAAGAAAAAGGATACGGAAAAATGGTTTTAAATGGTAACTCCCATAGAATCACTTTTTTGATTTTCCAATTTCACAAAAACGGTTCAAATTATTTTGATCAATTTTTTATAGAGAATTTAGACAATAATTTTAAAAATATTGTGTACCAAGATTTTTAAACAAATTCTTTTTTGATTTTTAAAAAAGTTTAAAATTTTTTTTTTGAGAACTTAATATGTATGTAATTCGAAAACGATTTCGTCAATTTTTACTACACTTATAGCACCCAGCAGTTTTTTGACATTATCTAGCAGATTTCAAATGCAATTTTTCTTACAAATATGTATTTAAAAACCAGCATTGAAAATCTCATTCTTCTCAAAAATGGCTAATAAGATTTGATTAAAATTTTTGTGTGAACTAATTATACCACATTATTGGAAAAAATGTATCTATCTTTTAAAAATGGTGCATCTCATAGAATTGTTTTGTGGGTTTTCGACTATCTCATTATCTGTTGAACCAATTTTAATGACATTTTTCACGCATATCAGAATTTTCAAAAAATCAAATTTTGGATTTAAAAAAAAAAATCGAAATAATTTTTTTTGGAAAATTTGATATATCGAAAATGGGTGGATGATTTTTTTTCAAAATATATTTTTAAACTCCGCATAAATAAGTACTAAAAATTGGCGTACCAATTATTTTTCTTTTAAATATATTCAAAATTGTATATACAAAAAATTAATTTTTTAAAAACCGTTCCAACGTTTTTAAAATTTTTTTTTTTCATAAATTGGGATTTGTGTAAGAAATCACTTGGTTTACATTGTGTCAAATCAATTTAAGATAATTTTTGAATCAATTTATTTCTAATATTATTAGCGCAAAATTTTAAACAATTTAGTACGATGTTAGAGCATTTTTACTATGACAAAATGGCTTTAACATCGTACTAAATCGTTTAAAATTTTGCGCTATTGATTTTTTAACATTTTATCAGTCTAAACTGTAAATTCCATGCATATGTGCGAAGTGCGAGACAGCACGGGTGCTATATTGTTTATATTTATGCAAAAAAAATTCATCCCTAAAATTTGCGAATTTGCGAAATAAAAAAAATATTTACGGCACATGCCGGCAAAGGTTGAGAACAATACAGCACACTTTTTTTCGAAAATCGAAAATGGTGTTGCTAACTTCACGCTGAGGCGCTTCGCAACATTTGCGTTCGATCGTAAAAGCTGCAAATATACAAATTTTTTTTTATCTCTTCGTTTCATCGCAGCACAACCGTTCTTTTTACAAGAATCAAAAATGACGGCGCTAACTTCACGCACAGATAATAGGCTCAAAAATTAAGCTGTTTGTTGAAGATATCGCTTTTGCGATGTGACCACGAATCAGCTTAAACAAAAAATTATCTATTGTGTGAATAATGGTTTCGTTGTATAAAACCAGGTTGGAATAATATCGTGTGCAGCGTTGTCGTCCAAAAAAAAATTTCCGTGCCACATTTTCTAAATAATAATCGTGTCATTTTCGTGCCATATGAAAAAACAAAAAATTCGTAGATATGTTACAAAAAATATAAAACAATTGTGGGGTGAAATACAACAAAAAAAAAATAGAAGAAATAATTTGTTCTACAAAAAATAAGAGTTTTTGCCAGTTTTTCCTCCATCTAGCCTCCATTAGGAACAATTTTCTCAAAATTTCTTCAAAATTCGCTTTATTTGGAGTAAAAAATGGAAAAAAGCGTGCCATATTGAATTGTTTCGTGCCATCTTGCCATGATAAAATTTTCGTGTCAAAGAGGCACGATCATGCCACTTCGGCAACGCTGATCGCGTGTACTCCAACTCTGGTGTTCTATGTAATCCAAGGCAGCGTCGAAGACTCCTTAATGTGTATGTACGCTTGGGAAGTTTCAATGCATTAATAGGAACAAAAATTGATAATCATAAATATTACTCATGTTTTTGTTTTATCCATTGAATAGCAAGTCATTTTCATTACTCTATATATGAATATGAAATCTGTAAATTTTTCTGGTAATAAGTTCAAAACTTATCAGACCCATAAAAGATTTTGTATTTACTGTTATACAGTTACAGTGATTTAAATAAAACAAACAAATAATCTTATAAAATTAGTCTTAATTGAATAAAAAAATAACAGTATAAAATTAAAAACAAACAAAAACAATATAATATGAGTACGAGGAAATCGGCGAGGTGAATGTTGTTTTAACAATGGCACTGCTAGCAGGGTTAACTAAAGCTGTAGCAGCAGTTTGTGTTTTTAATACCGCTGGCGATGCCCCGTATTCAACTTGAGCCAGTGCGGATCTTACAAGTGGAGTTGTGGGGACCTCCTTAACAGCAGCAGCATCACCACCACCACCACCAATAGGCTCTTTCCGAACTACGGCATTGAAACCATTCTCTGGATCAGCTGTATAATCAACAATTCGTCTGAAACCATCGGGGTCAATTAACGAATATTGACCACGAACAAAATCCCCATCACGAGTTTCGTATTGATTCTTTGAGTCACCAGAGACTGCATCTTGAATGTCATGGAATACTGTGGACGAAGATCATTTTCATTAGACTTCTGCAGCACAGGTTGAGCTAAAGAGGGAATAAGACCAGCGCGAACAATAGCAATACATGTCAGGAGGACAAAAGTCTACAAAATTAAATTTATATTATTAATAAGTCAACTTTGTCAGTTATATATTTACAAGAACTCACTTTAAAAGCTATTTTCAAGTTTCGACTGTAATTAAGAGATTTTTTGTTCCGATGTACATACATCTCGAATGACAGTAAGCTTTTATAATATGTACCTTTATTGGGCATTGACAAAAAAAAAAAATCGTATTTCTCAGTCTGTCCAATCTTCCAAGGTCAATATAGCGATCCCAACATTGTTGGGAATACTGGACTTGATTTATAATATTCCCTTTTATTTTCTTGGACTCGTTAAGTAGGTAAAAGGAATTTGGGGGAACCAGTTTTATATTTTTAGCAATCGAAATCTTCCTCTCGTGTGCAGATTAAACGTTCACTTAAATGCACTTTGCAGAGGTCAGCTGATACCTATCCTCAAGTATACATATAGGCAAGTACAATCCCTTTTACTTTTTTGGCTTCTGGTAATTAATGATTTTCTCGGAGGAATACAATTTCATAATAAAACCGATGGTCAATGGCAATGGGAATTGCTACAAATATTATGTCTACATTGGGATTAAAAGAATATAAAAAGACAAAGCATTGATTTACGGGGATTTTTTTTTTAAAGCTTGACCTAAAAATGAAAACTGAAAGGCTAAAGTCTCCGCAGTTTCTTGATTGACAGAAAAGGGGATTCAAACCAACAAATACTAAAAATAACGCAAAGTGCTATGTAAAATTTTTTCGTGGAACAAATTACAGAATAATGATGATTTGTTTATATCTAATAAGAAAATAATTAGAATTATAGTTAAGTAAGGTAAAGTTCAGATTTCCTTGGTCCCATGAATATCTCTGATTTTTCTATCGGCAAACAATGTTAATAATGGTACCATGTTTAATAAAAATTTACCAAGTCGTTTTCGAAAAAAAAAAAAAATAATTTTAAGAATTTTTTTAAATACAAAAAATTTATTTCCAATATTTTAGTAAAAAGTACTATTAAAATTCCTTAGAACATTTGATCAAAATCAGTTGAATCGTTTTAGAAAAAATCAAAAAAAAAGTTCTATGAGAGGTTCCATTAATAAAGATTTGTAGGATGTTTTTTAAGGAAGAATATACATATTTAATAAAACTACTGAATTTTGTATAATATGATCTTTGCTGAAAATTGTAACACAAATTTTATCACAGGTACCGTTATTTTTTTTTGATCCTACGAAAAAAAATTTAAAAATATGCCCGGGGGGAATGTTCAAAAAACACTTAGCTTAAAAAATGTAACCCTCATCAGTTTTTAGGCTGAAACGTTCCCGAAAAATAAATAAATAAATAAATAGAGGGAAGGTTAAAGGAAAATTTTTCTCAACCGATTGTTAACAACTATATACCTACGGTTAGGAATAGTTTTTTTCGGTTTTAAGAACTATTTCCTAATATTCTCCAAATCGTTTTCGAAAAATATATTTCGTTTTAAAAATATGTACTATTTGATTTTGTAAAAAGGAATGTTTGTTTTTATATACAAAATCTACTTGAAAGGTTAGTTAGGAAATAATTTTTTAATTTTTTTATATACAATTCTTTTTCAATATTTAAAAAAAAATGTTTAGTACGCCAATTTTTTTTGGTTTCTCGAAATTAATGAAAAAAAAAAAAAAAATGACAAGAAAAAAATAATTTATTAAAATCCTTCTATTGCAACGCCCACTTTTCTTATTTCTTACTCTCTCGGAAATCATCGAAACGCCTGTACTTCTTGGAAACTAGTCAAACGATTTTGATGAAATATTCATATTCATAATTTGACGAATGAGAAGAAAAATATAGAAACAAATTTTAGGAGAATTCACCCACAGCCACGCCCACTTTTAGATGATATTTACAGAGTTTGTTCTGATGAACGAGAAAAAAAAATTAGAAAGGAGTTTTAGTACATTCCAAGCTCATTTTTTTTGTTCCTTGGTTTTTCGAAGCCGGTGTGTGTGTGTGTGTGTGGCTGTGGCTGTGGCTGTGGGTGTGGGTGTGGGTGTGGGTGTGGGTGTGGGTGTGGGTGTGGGTGTGGGTGTGGGTGTGGGTGTGGGTGTGGGTGTGGGTGTGGGTGTGGGTGTGGGTGTGGGTGTGGGTGTGGGTGTGGGTGTGGGTGTGGGTGTGGGTGTGGGTGTGGGTGTGGGTGTGGGTGTGGGTGTGGGTGTGGGTGTGGGTGTGGGTGTGGGTGTTCTTCTCAAACAATTAATTAATGCATCGATAAGATTTAAACAGTGCGGTGCCGCAGGTGCCGCTATTTTTAGTTCTTAAAAAAAAAATGCTAAAAATATTTTAGATAATGTTAAAAATACGATTGGTGCACGCTTTTCGAGAAAAGCGACACTAAAAAAAAGATACTTACTTAATATTTTTCGGAATTCGTTTTTTTTTTTACAAAAAAGGAGAATAAACGATATACCTAATAAAATGAACTGAATATCTTTTTGTGTGGTGTTTTTTTTTTTTTTTGAGAAAAATAAGATTTTCCTTTAAACCGAAATTTGTATCCAAAGAAGCAACTGTCATTTTTGGTTCTAAAAAAATTTTTTAAAAATGTGTCCAAAAAACAATTGGTGTTAACGGAACAGAAAGATAGCAGATGGGCAGGTATTTTCGAGATCCACTTTTTCATCTTCCTTTTTATTGTAATGATCGAAATCTCCGGTTCGATTTTTCAGGAATATTAAGGATATACACAGAAAATTAAGAACATTTTTTTACCTATGTATGTATGTAAGTAGTTAGGTATGTTAATTTTTTACTAAAATTATTTGCTTCTAAAGATGTAAATGAAAAACTAACAAATTTGACGCATGTATGAATTTCTTATGATCTAATGGCTCCCGGTATTCAAGATGAAATATGTAACTATTTAAACACCTTCCAACAAAAAAAAACCTAATGGTGAAAAAGTCAATGACATGGGATAAAGCATCATACATACATACATACATTTGAGTTTTTAATTTTAATTTAATACATCAATGCTCAAATTGATTTTTTTACGTGGGCTAACTTTTTCATGTTCTTACAATTTTTTTTCTTAGTCTAATTTTTCGAACTATAGATGTCATGTAAGTGATAAAGTAAGCTGCCTTATTATATACAGACAACTTTTACAACTATGCATAGCTTAGCTACATAAATACATTCGAAATATATAACAAACTTAAAAAAATCAATTTATTTTACAATCTGCCAAAAAAAGCTCCCTCAACACATTGTCATCGGTGGCAAGGAACAATGCAATTCACGCGCCGCGCCGCGGGTTTTTGTATTAATATTTTTTTTTTGTATATAATCGGCTTATAAACATCCGAATCCGGTTCTTATAATTCCAACAAAAAAAGATACGAATCCACTAAAAGAAAACGTCACCAAGTAAAGCAAACTGGTTCATTGTACCTTTTAATTGTGTATCCTCAGATGAATGGCTTGAAATTCGATTTGGAGCATCGTGTGACCTTGATACATAAAAAAAGAGAGAAGTACATACATACATTATACCATATGAAACTCCGGTACGCATATTATGAGTATGTCTCGAATATATGAGCCATCGTATTTACACGGATGATTGGTTCTTTTAATGTTGTCCAAGAAATAAGTATAAAAGGAAAATTGAAATCGAATTTAAATCAGTTCACTTCAGGTCCCACTACCAGAATAACATTAATCCAATCACCAAAATGGCATTCAAAGTTAGTAAAATTTAATAACAAATAAAATATAAGAATTTATTTAAAAATATATATTTTATTCTCTTTTAGTTTGTTGCTTTCTTCGCTTGTCTTGCTGTTGCCAGTGCCGGATATATTGCATCACCACTTGCTGCTGTTGCAACTCCAGTCTTGGCCAAGACCGAAGATCACGATCCTCATCCACAATACAATTTTGGTTATGATGTTCAGGATGCCATTTCTGGAGACAACAAGAACCAACAGGAGACCCGCGATGGAGACATCGTTCATGGTCAATACTCTTTGAATGACGCCGATGGCTACAGACGCATTGTTGACTACACTGCTGATCCTCTGAATGGATTCAACGCTGTTGTCCGCAGGGAACCATTGGGTGCTGCTGTTGCTGTAAAGACTGTCGCTGCCGCTCCAGCTTTGATTAAATCTGCTCCTCTGGCTTATGCTGCAGCTCCAGCTCTGTTCAAGTCATCTCCCTTGGCATACGCTGCAGCTCCAGCTTTGATCAAGTCAGCTCCTTTGGCTTATGCTGCTTCCCCAGCCGTTTACCAATCATCACCAGCATTGTTTAGATCAGCTCCAGCTTTACTTGGAACATCTTATGCTGCTCCAACTTTGATCAAATCTGCTCCCACCTTGAGCTATTCAACTGGTCCAGCATTGGTTAAGACAAGCTTTTCCTCACCTTTAATCTCATACGCCTACTAAGAAGTGAACACTGATAAAAATACGAACTAATTCTTGTTGTTAATGTTGTTGATTTTATGAACCTGAAATAAAAATTTGAAACGAAATTACTTTAGAATTTTTTATTTATTTCAAGAATGGGGTTAAGGTTAAAATTCAGCTTTTCTAATGGTGGATAATAACAGTTGAGTAAATTGAATCGAAACAACTGTTAAAAGGCCATCAAAGACAGGACATCCCAAAACTTTAAATCGGTACTAACCCAAAAAAAAAATTATTTGGATAACTTCAAAATTATTTGGATAACTTCAAATTAAAGGTGTAATCCTTGTAAGAACGGGACTCCAAAAAAATTCTGAGTGTAACGGTTGTGTGTTGTGTCACATTCGTAACAGGTTGGCTTTTCAAAAATATTTCTATTTTTTTCCAATTAATTTTGAATTCCTATGTTAATTTTTCCTGAGTATCTTCCTTACTTAAATAAAATGTACCACTGGATTGCACGAACTTGAATAAAAGAACATTTTGTCGGCGGTCTACTTGGACGATATTGAAAGCTGGTTTTTATTAAGACATCAAGTTCTGCTTGAAATACGTTAAATGATCCTTAAAGAAGAAAACTTGCTTGTAAGAAAATAGGGCTGTGTATGGGGTACCACAAGGAAGTGTTCAAGGTCCAATTGTATTCTTTTTATTTACACGTGATATGCCTCACATAGAAGACACTATCGTAGCTTTATTTTTTGTCGATGACACCAAAATAGGGGCAGTACAACATAATGCTTGACGAAGCGGTTGTTTCATGCGTTTAAATATATCAAACTTAACTTCGATGGCTGTCAAACAATGTTGTCAAACAAGCTGATCCATGTAAACCCCCCTAAAGAATGTTCCAAAACATGGCAGATAGGGCTTAAAAAACTAAACTAAGTAAATTTTACCAAAATGTCTGCATTTTGTATATAGTATTGTAGCTTCATTTAAAACTTTTTATCAAAATAAAATTATAATAAACGTAAAGAAAAAACTTAAATATGTAAGGAAGGTGGGTGTGGCAAAGTAGGCGGACTAAACAAAATACACATGTCGTGCTTTAGGTTCAAGAAATTTTTATTCAAAAATTTAAACTTTTTATATAGGGATGTAAAGTAAAGAGAAGCCTTAGATATAAGAGAAGTGGGAGTGGTAGTAGGCGGATTTCCAAAAAAATATAAATGTCTTGGTTTTGGGTCAAAATAAATTTGTAAACGCTTTCAGTCTTCGAAGGACGTTATATACAAATCAAACTCTAATATTAAACAGTGGGCGTGAAAGTGGGCGTGAAAAAATTACACATCCATAAGGCTTGTTTTTTAAAGAGAGCTATGTTACAGAATTTTATTATTATAAGAACGTTCAATAGAGAGAAAACTAAAATAGGATCAAAGTGGGCGTGGTAAAGGTCGGATTTAACCCAAATCAATTTCTAATTTCAGAAAATTGGTTAAGAAGTTTTCGAGTATACACTTATATAGATTTATATTCTGCTCTTACGTTAAAATCATACTTAGTGTTTATCCCGCAAAATTTTAAGCATCACAAAAGTTTTTTTAACTTGGAAATTTGAAACCACATACATTTATGTACAATCGCGAAATAGAATGCTAAGTGAATTTTAAATTTTAAATAAAATTTTAAAAAATAATTAATTTTTGTTTAAATTTTTATTTCACACAACAATCAACAACAATATTTATAGATAGAATAAATGAGATTCATCACTTCACTTAGTAAGCGTATGAGATGAGTGGTGAGGAGAAGCTAGTCTTAACCAATGCTGGGCCAGTTGAATAGCCTAGGGTTGGAACAGATTTGATCAAAGCAGGAGCTGGAGCGTATGCGAAAGGAGCAGATTTAATCAAAGTTGGAGCTGGAGCATAGGCCAGAGGAGCAGATTTGATCAAAGCTGGAGCTGCAGCTACAGCTACGCCAGCACCCAATGGTTCCCTGCGGACAACAGCATTAAATCCATTCAGAGGATCAGCAGTGTAGTCAACAATGCGTCTGTAGCCATCGGCGTCATTCAAAGAGTATTGACCATGAACGATGTCTCCATCGCGGGTCTCCTGTTGGTTCTTGTTGTCTCCAGAAATGGCATCCTGAACATCATAACCAAAATTGTATTGTGGATGAGGATCGTGATCTTCGGTCTTGGCCAAGACTGGAGTTGCAACAGCAGCAAGTGGTGATGCAATATATCCGGCACTGGCAACAGCAAGGCAGGCGAAGAAAGCAATGAACTAATTAAAAGAAAAAAAAAATTCAATGAAATGTTGAAAATAAATCACTTTTGTAATAAAACGCACTTTGAATGCCATTTTAAGATGAGGTGATGATTGTTTTGTTATCCTGTTGTCGAACTGGAGTACTCTGACTTCCTTCTTCGAATGCACATGCTTTTATACTGTGAGGGATCATTTTTTCCAAAATAAAAGTAATCCAATTTTTGCAAGGTCAATGGATGTGGTACAACTTGGTATGTAGTATAGAGTTACTGCAAAATTGGAAAGGCACAACTCAATGTTATGGCATCATTCATTCTGGTACATCAGAGCTCATTTTATAAACAAGTTTGCAGCTAAAAACTGCACCATGGAAGCACGTGTGTGATATTCTTCTTTTTAACGTACATATTTGCTGATTGGGATGACATGTTAATTCCCAGAAAAACTAAATATACAATCTTTTCAAAAGCTTATAAATTTTGTTCCTGGGCCATACGAATTAATTTATAATACGAATTGGGTATAATACGTATATAAGGTTTATAAGTTTATGGGTTAAAAAATAAATTCTGACTTTTAAAAGTTCTCATTTGAAATTTAGGTTGGAAAATATATAAAAACACAAAAAAAAACCACTCAAATCCAATTTTTATAAAAAAAATTGCTTGCAAATTCCCGCAAAGTGTCAAAAATGTTTACCAAATTATCAGACAAGGCTTAAGTTTTGAAGGAAAAATTTATTTAAATAAAATAAAATTTAAAAAAAATTTATTAAAATTAAATAAAATTGTTTTGAAGAAATATTTTTTCAATCTCAAAATTTTGAAAACAAAAATTATAATTTAATTTTAGAACTCTGTACTATCAAAAAAGTTCTTAAAAAATTTTAGTAGAGTTCTAAAAAAAATCCCACTTTGTTTACCATCTGTTTGACATTGTTGGTCTTAAAATTTTCTCTATACGATCAATAAGAATGAAATTTAATAAATTTTTTAAAAATAAGCAAATGCAGGGATATGAAGGTATTGAAGGCGTCTTGGGAAGGTTATGGGGAAACAACAAAATCTAAAATTTGGTGTTGTTTTTGCTAAAAATGTAAAATGCTTCGTAAATAATTGATTTTTTCTAAACACCAAAAGACATAACCATTTCGTTTTCACCATTTGACAACAAATTGAGTAGAAAATGAAGACAAGAAAATTATAAATAAAAATATTATATAATACAAAGTAACTGGAAGACCAAGTTTCGCTCGGCTTTTTCTAATCGAGAAAATTAAAATATGCATGAGGAAAGTAGACATGGCAGTTAGTGGAAAACAACATATGATATCCATTAAATTTGTTTATTTTATAAAAAAAAAATCCCATATAAAAAATAAAAACAAGTTCGTAAACCATATTCCTGCTATTTAGAACATTATCTGAAAAATTCATCCAAATTATGAGAGAAATAAATGAACGGTTCGAACGATTTGCATGAAATATTTGGAGTTTATTCTTATGAAAAATTGATGACAAATTATGAAAAATTTTAAAATTAGATTGCGTAAAATCCGTCCACTGCCACGCCTTCTTTTCTTACTCCTTAATTTCTCAGAAAAAATTTCAAAAGATTTGGATGAAATTTTCAGAGTATATACGGTCGGAAATGGTTCTTTTTCTCAGAAAGGCATCAAATATTTTACATGGAATTGTTTTGATGAACGAGAATAAAATATTGAAATTGGTTTTAGTTAAATCTCCCCACTTCCATACCCTCTTCTCATATGTCATCGTTCCTATAAGGAGCGGATGCCAGAAATCGCTGAGTGCCATGTATGTATGCTTTTTGTGGTTGATCCTGGAGACATGCTAACAGTGTGCAGGGCCATCTTCTACTCTAATTTATTTTATATATTTATTTATTTGAAACATAAGTATATTAAAACATTGTGTCGTTTTGTTATAGTGTGCCAGAAATAACTTAGCACAGTTGTGATGGATGTTATTTTGGGATTATTTGAACAAGGATTGTGGTTAAAATGCAAATGGCAGCACATATTTGTTTGCGAATGATCAGATTACATTTTATTAGTCCTGGTAATGCGCCCCCAGAATTTTGCGCCCTGTGCATTTACACATCTTGCACCTAAGGATGGTCTGGCCTTGTTTATTAGTTTTTATTAGTAGGTACCTATTGTTTGTCTCCTCATGGTTAAATTTAATTATATTACATTAGTTTATTTTGATAATAATATTCTGCAAACCCTAACAACAACATGGAGTCCATGTTTTCAATGGGCGAATTTTACTAAATCCAATTTTTTATTTTTTTTTTTTTTGTTCATCGTAATAAAATCTGAAAATTTTATCAAAATCGTTGTAGCCATTTCCGAGAAACCAAATATATATACATATATGTATATATAAATACATATACAAGAATAGCTCGATTAAAGTTATAGGATTATAAAAGACGGCATGTATGTACATTGTACATATTATGTAGGTACCTACCTAAGTAAATTTTTGAGTTTTATTAATTTTATTTAAAATACTAAACAAAATAAAGTTAAATGTAAATGATTTAAGACCGGAAAATTATTCGAATTGATTGCTTCTATGTTGATTCCGAAAGATATTTAAATATTTTATTTTTGTACAGAAAAATAAGGGCCCTAAAATTGAACCTTGTGGAACACCGTCAGTAACCGGGAAGAAAGATAAAAAAGTAGGTACCATTACATTACAAATTAATGAATAATGTGTTATTTTTTAACCAACAACCGTTATTGTCAATTTTCATATTGAAAGTCATTATTGTCATTTTGAAGACCAACACGTCGCATTTTAAAGACAGCGATTGACATACGCGATTGTCACACTCAAAATTGCGAGCAGAAATGAAATATAAAAAGAAAAGAACAAAGTCATATAAAGAAAACTGTAAAGAAGGAAACTTACCACTATTTAACTGAACTTGTTAAATTATTGACTAAAAATAACTTTGAACGGTAACTCAACAATTATTGAGTAATTAAAAATAAAACCATTAAACAAAATCTGAAATTGTTTTGACACCAAAGCGTTTTTCTTTAACAAATTTAATTTATGAAGAAAATTTAAATTTAAAATTCATTAAAAAAAAATTAAAAATCATTGCATAAAAAATTTATTTTATAATATAGGTAGGTATACAATTTTTTTTTAACATTTAGGTATAAGAACAAAAAAAAAAACATTTTTGAATTTTCTTTTAAATCCGGAATTGAAATTCAAAACCTGTTTTTTTTTTTTTTGAAAATGATTTTAGATTAAAGAAAAATTAAAATTATTTGTTGAAAATTCGATATTTCAAAAACGGGTATTTAAATGTATTATAACTTTTCTAAACCAGATAATGAGATCGTCGAAAAAAAATAAACGTACCTACGGCTTAATATAAAATTTGTTCCAGTTATATTGTAAATATATATGTAGATCGTACAAATATAAGCTCACAGAAAAATTTTAATAAAAATCTAAGGAGTCGTTTGCGAGAAAAATATGTTCTTAATGGGTTCTTAAATAGTTGTAAACACTTGTATACAAGCAGTGCCGTAGCCAGGATTTTGGTTCGGGGGGGGCTTGCTTCCAAATTTTACGAGTAATTCTTTAAACAAAAACTATATATATATTCCAATTTATATGTACTCAAACGAACATACATATACTTAAATTATTTTTTTATACATACATTTTTCAAAGCAGAAGACTTCTTGATTTTCTTTTTGACATGAGATCAATCACCTTATCTGGATCCACATTAATATCTGAATGAGCAGATATCATAGCAAGTGAGCTTAATCTTGCATTCCCCATAACTCTTCGGGACACTGTTTTAATCCTTTTCATAGTTGAAAAGGTTCTTTCAACACTAGCTGTGGTCACTGGAGGCGTGGCCAAAACCGTAAGCAAGAAGTTTATACCTCTAAAGTTAGTCTTGTCACATATATCAAGCAATTTTAAAACTTCGATAGAAGGATCAATCGACGATATTTTTTCGCACCAGAGAATGTATTCAGCTTTCACAGCTGACAACGAAATTGCATTATCAAAGCTTTTCCATTTCGTTGACTCGCCCAACCGCAGGAAAACCTGGTAGAAGAGCTTGAAACGATGGTAGAACGTCTTCGTTGACCATGAATCTGTCCGTAAGATTTTGTATTAACGAATCTATGCAAGGAATCAATACAGACACTCATAAATAGGATTCAGTAGAAGAAGTTTCTGATGGAGTGGAACGCGTTGTTTGTTTCAATGAAGTTCTTGGAGTCTTAATTCAACTTTAAATAAGTCCTCGGCAAGGTTAGATACGGATTGAAAAGCCTCTCTGAAAAAATCTTCGGCTTTTTCTCTGATGTTCTCAAGAGAATTCAGAACTCTTCTTTGGTGCGGTCGATTGCAGAAACGAAATCTAAGGATTTGTTCTGTAGGAAAACTGATAAGGGCAGCGTTAAACTGAACAGCTTTTCGCATACAATGGGGCTAACTAGGAAATCACATTTTTGGGCCGCTGCCAAAAGTGTGGATGCCTTCGAAGACATCGCCCACGTTCTGCTCGTTATTTCTTCAAGACTTATTGAGATGCATTTGAAGAGCTCTACAAAGGAAATAATACTGTATATTAGAAAGTTTTAGTTTTTATTTTAGACTTTCGGGGGGGGCTTCAGCCCCTCAAGCCCCCCCCCCCCCTGGCAACGTGCCTGTATACAAGTGTATATGTCCTATTGTAGTTATCAAACATTTTTTTAAATTTTAATACATATACATATGTAGATAAGGTACCATACCGTAGTAAAACATTTAAAAAAAATTCTCCATTAAAAATTTTAAAATATTCAGTTAAACCGTTTTCGAGACAATTAAAACACAAAAAAATGTTTCTATGGTTCGAATTTTTTTGTTTCAAATCTGTAATTAAAAACACAAGCTATTGCAAGTAATTTACAAAAGTATACCTGATGGGAAAAAATTCAATTGTATAGTGTACATGTACACTTAATGTAGTTTTTAGTTTTTATTTTTTTTTTAGTGAATAACTAGACCGTTTTTAACTGTTGAAAAAAAATCAAGAGTGAATTGGGATTAAATTTGATTCTATTCGACTTTTTCCCCAAGTAGGGGGCAAGACGGGGCACTTGCAATCCCTTTGGTTGACTCTATGTACTAAATTTTAATATAAATTATAAGGAGTACCTATATAAAATTGATGCGTATAAGATGCATAAAAGGGATTTAGTATCTGGATTGGGTTAGAACAAGAAAGAAATCGTATACAAATCTTCACGTCTAAGCGGGAGATATACATACCTACATTTCTAACAAATTGACTTAGAATAGAAAAAAACGGCAGTACTTACAATGTCAAGTTATATTATTTTTTAAAATACTTTTGAAAGCTGTTGGAAAAAAATGAAAAAAAAATATCAGAAATAGGTTTCCATTAATTTGGTTGGTTGTGGCGGCACTTACATAATATACATTTTTTTTTAACGGCGACCATAAACAAAAAAGTTAGGGACGACAGAAAAAAAGTCCAGTGCGGCAAATATAAAAATTGCTCTGCTAAAAAGTTAATGTTTTCTACTGTAACACAAAGATACAATTTTATTAAAATTGAAGGAGTCTCTTATGTTGACAAAAACGAGGTTTTAAATATTTTTGTGAGGTACCTACATTAGTTAGGTACCCTTATTATTCCTCCATAAGGAGGTGGCCTCGGCGCAGTGGAAGTAGTGCTTGACTGCTGACTTGGATGTGTGGGTTCGATCTTCAGTCTAGGCAGTATTCTTTTCTATATTCCTTCAAGTGAACGCCACCCCTGGGATTTAATGAGAAAAATCAAAACCTAATTTCTCAATCCACTATTACTTCTAACATTGCCTAATTTATAAGACCCTAGGTCTTACTGGCATATTATATAGGTATGTTTGTGTTTGTTTTTTTTTTTTTTAAGGTTTGTTTTTTAACCATAAGGTTTAAAAATGAAATAATAAGCCTAGATAAGATTTCAGCCGTTTGTATCTATGATATTTATTTATTTTCCATACAAATCGTAGAGAACTTTCTTTGTTTTGCTTCTCTATTTTATAACTTTAGAACCGGTTACTGAAAAAAAATTAACCGTAGAAACCCAAAGGAAATTGAATGTTCTTTAAAAAATGTCTTCTTATTTAATAAACAATACCTATACTGTACAAAGTTACTTAAAGTTTTCCGCTAATTTGCATAAAAAAAATTGGTTTAAATAATTAGGTAGATACTTAAGTTAATTTATTTTGTAAAAATCAAACTAACCTACGTACCTATGAGTATTTTTTTTGTATATATAATGCGTAGGTAGGTTATAATTACTGTTATAATTATATTACTAAATTAAAAAATTTAATTTCTTGTGGTGTTTTTTTTTAAAGCCTTTCTTAATTCACATTAACACATCACTCCACTAGAATTAATTTTTTTTCAAAATCAAAAATTAAATAACTTTAAACGATACCTACATAGGTACATACCTTATCAACAGATTTTTTATTTCAATCCCTAATCCCACAAACTCTTTGATAAATCCTCAAACAAAACAAATATGTAGGTATGAAGTAACAAAAAAAAAAAAAAAAACCATCACCAATTCACCACCGTCATCGCAGCTTCTTTTTATAACATTTCGCACAAAACTAAATTCGAAATGTTAATCCAGTTCTCAATAATCAACGTCGATGCTTACTACATCTAGTTGTTAAATCCGAAAACACTCCAACACAAGATGATGACGAAAAACAAAACTGACGTCTTTAATGCACAAACTCTGCGCTCAGACCGGATTTTAACCAATTACAAGAGAGTTTTACTGGTATTCGATTTTGATTGGAAGCCATTATGAAATCTTTTCTCTTTGTTGTTTATCCATGAAATATATAGAGTGTATTCATTTAGGGGTAGGAGCATTTTAGTGGAATGTTTCCCTTTCTACTACCTGTCACATTACATCTGAATCTGATATTAAACAATGGCGTTAGAAAACAAAGATGTAAGTTATTGTGAATGGGTTTTTTCTATGGTGAATAAAATCTTTGTTTGACCATGGTGAGGTAACTATAATTATCAAAACAAAAAATATTTAAAGTTAACCTGGGTATAGCAATTGTGTAACATTTGGCCGAGGCGGTGACGCGGGTTAATTTATGTATAAAGATATTATTATGAGTACGAGTATACCTTACCTACCTATCATTACTTTAGCATTCCTATCATAATTTAACTGGCTGAACAGGATGGAATTCAGCTGTAACTTTAACAGAAGTTGAAGTTGGCTCAATTTGTAGAAATATACCATACATTTTTAGATACAACTTCTGCTTCTCATGTAAAGCAGTTATACATACTGGAAAAGTTCTTTTTTGTACCTTTCAACTTTGACGGCGGCGCGGCGCGCGTGGCGCTCGGTGGTAAGAGCTACACCATTGTGTTGAGCTAGTTAAGCTCAATCATTTTTGAAATCATGACAGCTCTTGTAAGTAGATGATAGGGAACAGGTAAAATACCTTTGGCACTTGGAGTGATGGCACTAAACATTCAGAGCATATAGCTTGTTTATTTGAATCAATCTAATTAAATTAATAAGTGAGTATGAATATAAGAACCTACCTACCGACCGACCTAACACAAATTTTTTAAGGATCTATGCTATGTAGGTTACCCATGTTCACTATAAAATATTTTTTTTAAGTCAGCATTGCGGATTTTGCAGTAGATTAGATTTAGATTAGATTAGATTCTTTATTCATAGCAAATTTTAAAGAAAAGTCATTTGGAGAAATAGAAAGAATAAAATATAAGGCATGAAAATTAAGTCGTCTGCTTGAATAACAACATTTCGATAAGTTTAGCTTTGTTCTTAATCATCACATACTTCATATATGAAGATAGGTACTATATGGCAAGTTATGCATTTGTAAAAACAATCGAACTCGAGATTTTGATAAAAGTTGACATTGACGATGATAGCGAAGTCGAAAAAAGTGGGTCTCGCAATTCGGTCTGTCTGTCTGTTTGCCTGGAGTGGAGCTTAAACGGGTGGGTCGATTTTCTTTAAACTTGGTACCCCACACGTTTATTTTTTTCAATTTTTTTAGGACCAAAAATAACGGTACCTGCTGTACACATTTTTTTTACCAAATTATGAAAATCTTATTTTTCTTAAAAACGTGCCCACAAAAAAAAGCTACCATTTTATAAAAAAAAATTCGGAAAAATGGGTTTGAATGGTACCTACCTCCAATAGAATCATTTTTTGGTTTTCGATTTTCTGATTTTGAACAATTTTTTTTTATAGAAAAATCTTGTGTACCAAAATTATCAAAACATTTTTTCAAATTTTGAGAACTTAATAATTCGAAAACGACTTGGTCGATTTTTATTTAACTTATCACCCAGCAGTTTTTTGTCATTATCTAGTAGATTTTAAATACAATTTTTTCTTATAACGAAAAATAACGGTACCTTCCATACAAATGTTTAATAACCAGCATTGAAAATCTCATTTTTCTCAAAAACGGCTCCTATGGTTTTGATTAAAATTTTTGTGTAAAATAATATTTAAACGATCTACCGTATTATTGACAAAAAAATGCATCTATCGTTTAAAAATGGTACCTCTCATATAGAACCATTTTTTTTTGGTTTTCGACTATCTCATTATCTGTTAAACCAATTTTAATAAAAAAATTTACACAAAAGCTATCTACTAATAAATTTGAATAAACCTATTAAAATTTTCAAAAAATCAAATTTTGGATTTAAAAAAAAAAATTCAAAATTATTTTTTGAAAATTCAATATTCTAAAATGGGTGGATGATTTTTTTTTCAAAATAAATTTTTAAACTCCGCATAAATAAGTCCTAAAAATTGGCGTACAATTTTTTTTTCTTAAAAAAATATATTCAAAATTTTATATATACATATGTATAAAAAAATTAATATGTACCTACATACTTTAAAAAACTGCTCCAACGATTTTAAAATTTTTTTTTCTCATAAATTGAAATTTTCGTAAGAAATCACTTGGTGTACATTGCGTTGGTGTCAAATTTTTAATGAATTCTGTATGTAAGTCTGTCTGTACCCCGACCTATAGCTTAAACCACTTAAACGATTTTCCTATAAATTTTAAGATTTCGGTTTTCTTAGTAATTCCCCAGAGGTGAGATTTAAATTTTTTTAAGCTTTAACGATTTCGATATAAAAAATTGTGTGTACCTATATCTGTATATGTAGGTATGATCTCATATTTTGGTAAAACTAAATTTTACCGAAAGCTTTTATTAACGGCGTCAATATAACCTATGACGCCAGCATTCTTATAGGTTCCATATGATCAACATATCTATTAATTAATAAAAAAAAAACACTTGAGTGCATTTTTTCCCTTTCTTCCCAACATATTCCCTTATATTTTATAATTGCCTGTAAAGTTGTAGATTTGGAATTTAAAAAATAAAAAGTAATAAAATATAGTAAACATATTTGATTATGTGAATTGATAAAACATGAAAAATGCCGCTTTTTAAGTAAAAATATGTATAAAAAAAAATAAGTAAATTGAATGATAACAATGATTGATTTCTGACCTTCTCAGTTCTCACACAATTGACGACTAATGTCCAACACTTTATACCGTCCGTCGCATGTTTTAAATTTATTATGGCGCCTAGCTACTTTGTAAGTAGGTATAAGCTTTCAAATATAAGTAGACAGACGCCAACAGTCAATGTCCAAATAATAAGATAAACTTTTTGTATTTTAACATTAGAATGGGATCAGACTTATTTTGAATGAAGACTCAAACTTAGGGACTATATATGTAGGTACTTATTTTGTTTTTAAATCTTCTTCTTTAATATAAATGTACCTATGCATGATTTATAATAAGAAACCCATTTAAAACCTTTATAAAAGATATCCCAAAATTTACGCAAGATTTGAATTAAATAGAAAACAAAACACCCATTTAAAACCTTTATAAAGAATATCCCAAAATTTACGCAAGATTTGAATTAAATAGAAAACAAAACACCACATCAGATAAATAACCGCCATCCCCGTCTTTGGTGGAACATACGAATTTGATGAAATTTTCTGTGGCCATTTTTATACGTATACCTACCTACTTAAATTGAGGTCATTTATATGTACGGTGACCATTTTTTTCAGATGCAAAAAAAGGACAATTTGTAATTAACTTGAACAAATTAAAAATACTTATAGGTACCTAAAAAAAAACAATATAATACCATACTTAATTAAAAAGTTTATCTCAAAGGATCTGTTAGTTTTTGTATTTTTTTTTCGCAGTGTTTTTTTTTTTAATATGTCATCCCACGCCCCAATTCTGAAAGAAGTCTTAAAATCTCCACAGTCATAGTCATAATTGCACTTATGTAATTGTTATCAACATTGCCTCTATAGTGTATCAACTTTTAATTAAAACTTAATTACTAACACTCTTTCCGTAGGGGCTCTTAAAGCTGGAACGACAGCGGAAACTCTACTAATATTAGTATATTTTCGTACTTTACATTTTCTAGATCAAAGTTTTTGAAAATTTCAACCCATTTCTCACTTGGTGACAAATTATCCGTTTTGCATATCGTTTGACGCAAATAATTCATTATCTTTAATTTTTATAATTTTTATAAATTCCAAAACATTGGAAAGGCCTTTTCAATAGAATTCCAAGATGGAACTTTCATTTAGATTGATGATTCCAAATTAATACTCACCGTTTTAAATTAAATTAAGAGGACAATTTAGGAAAAAGAGTACAAATTACTGTCCTCTTTAAAAAAAAAAAATAAAGAAGGGCACGATACCGAAAAAGGGGAAAAGGAGGACTGTCCTCTAAAAAAGAGAACGGATGGTCACCGTATTTATATGCCATCTGAGTTTTGATTTTAATAAGAAGTTAAAAGCAAAAAACTAGCAATTTCAGATGGAATATGTATTTTTATTGAATTTGATTGTGTATAGAATATGGGATAGGTTGAGTCAAGACAAGTACAAAATAGTATCTTTTATAGAAAACAAAAAAAACAAAAAAGAAAAACCTACAATACCTACTGCATTGAAACTTGGACCATTTCAAAACTTCTCAGATTATTCCCCATTACCTCATCTGGAAGACTTTAGACTGTAATGCTCTCGCAATCGCCTGTATTCCTTATTGCTCACTTCTTGCGCCTCTTCAGACAAACTACCCAAGTGGCAGTATACAGGCTTGAATTATAAATTTTGAATGTATGATAAGCTGAAGCTTGAAGACATATTGTACCAGAAATAATATTGCAGATCAATATTTTTGGTTTCAGTTGTACAGACATCAACGTAGATCTGATTGACCATTTTCGAAATTTACTCGAAGTATATTATCGAGTGAATATGAAATGATCCGGACAAGTTTGGAAGTTGTCCGGTTCATTTCATATTCACTTGGTAATTCTTCGAGTAAAATTCGGAAATATAGTGGATGAGATCTATGTTGATGCCTGTTATATTTGCACTTATTTCAAAGTTTCTAAAAAACTTGCGTGCAGTGTTGCCATCATTTGTATTGCCTGCTATTTGATTTGGCATGTCTATATTATAGTAATCCCTTTTCTTCCATCAATCGCATGGGGCTTCCTATTAGCTATACTTACATTTTTTTTTCTACCTGCGACCTTGCGTGCAATGTCTTTTTATCCCAAAGCTTAACATTTTTTCATTTACCATTTTCAAGACAGTTGAGTCGCTATTCTGTCTATAACCATTGCACCTGGTTGTCATTAAAAAGTAAGTTTGTTGGGGCTATATTGTTGAAAAGCTGATGGCTACAGATGACAACGCTTTTTTTCATAATATTTTCTGTAATTTTATATTACTTTAAATAAATTTATAATAATAATATTGTTGATTTTATATTGAATTAATGTTGTTCGATATTGATAAGTTCCTTACTTTCTTTATTAAAAACAAATCTTACAAGCCTGCAGTACCTTGTATAATTTGGCCTTGGGTTTTGCCATTATATCTTTTTTTGAAGTATTATCAACCAGTCGAAGGGAAACGAATATAATTGAAAATAAATTTTCATCACTATAGTTTGCATCATCCATTGCCTGCTTGTATCGACTTTATTCTGAGCTGCCGTCACATCCATAATATAACGATATAAGGCTCCGAGATATATCATACGTACTAAGATGTTAAATCAGCTAGTGCTAGACCATTTTGTGATTTGACGACGCATTTTATTGTTATATCGAGCAAAGCTTGCAGGTTCACTTCCGCAAATAGGTGAATCAGTCACATTAAAAGCTTCTTCCTCAGGGTAGCATTCCTTTTTTTCCTCTTGAATTAAAATAATAATAAATCGGATAGACGCTCGAGTTCATTTTTTAAGATGCTGACGCATGATTTTATATTGGAAAGTACTTAATTTTGTGTTTACCACTAGCAATAGATAGTGCTTTCTTAAATCACTTAATGTAGCCTAGTCAATGAAGTCGACGAATTTTGGCTTTTTGATGAACTGTTGGTACCTATATCCACAACTTTGTACAATTCATAGAGTTTGCGGTTGCTTCTTTTCATCCATTCAGCATTCTGCAAGCCTTTACGATATTATTTACCAACAAATTTAAATACGTAGGTACCTACCTACGTAGGTACCTACCCAAATCTCCCAAAAGATTGACTGATTCAACATCATCCTTAGGTATAGATACCTAACTACATACCTAAAGCATGTCATTTAGATGTCAACTAAGGTGACAAAATGTTCAAGTCTATATCCCTATATGAGTAAATATCCTTAACAGCCATCAACCAAAGAGATACAAATAGATATACCTAGGTATGTATAAATAGATAGTTAGGTAAAGGTAGCTATATCTGACTGCCACTTTTATTTATCTACATCTACCTACCTTCTTTTTCAATAAATTCCTGCATCCATATCTATTTTTTGCTAAAGATACATTATCCTAACCCAAACTCAATATACCTATACCTACCTTACCTATCTGTATTTGTAGAAGTACCTATATAGGTATGTACAAATGCTTGCCAAAGTGTCAAAGAATTCGAAAGAAAAACAAGACAGGAGAAAAATGTAGCACCCAACTGTGTGACATATTCTCAATTTACTTTGAGATCTTTTTACCTGGTCACAATAAACAGGCAAAATGTCTCACAAATTTTTTTACACACGCTCGACTTCGACTCCACCACAGGGCATATAGTTTTTATTCAATTCACAAAAAAAAATAAAAAAAAAAAAAATAAAAATAATAAAGATACAGTATCTACAAATCAAATCGCCTAACCTACCTATAGACCCATCGACCAGCAAAATGAAACACACAACCCTGCGATAGGCGTTTCTCATAACAGCTGCTGCTGGTTTTTTTTTGTCGCCTCAGCTAATCTCTCAGATACAATTACAATAACAAAAAGATACAAATATTTACTACTCGAATATGAAAACTGCACCGTGGCCATTAACCAAAAAGAGACAACCACACAGCAAATGCAAACAGAAATGGTGGTGAATCAACATAAACAACACTTTCAGAGGGCGTTACTTAATCATTGTGAATGAGTCAGATTTTGTGTATTTCTGGCAGCAACAACGACGAACCATTTAGAGACGGTAACTTTCTTCGTGCGCAGGCAATGTCTGAGGAGGCTCTGGCTTACTCTGGTGGTGTCCGGTCGAATAAGTTTATCGAATTTTTTTCAACTCGTATAGGTAGATTGTTTTGGTCAATTGAACTTGGTAACGTGAATTATTTCGGGCGGTATCGATTGGTATGATTGTTAAGTTGTTAAAAAGAGTTTTGTAGATTATTTGATTTATTATTTTGTGTTAATAAGCGATGAATTATTAAAAAGAATTGTTTACAAAAAAAATCAGTTTACTTCCGATTTTGGAAGATTTTCGTGCAGTTTTTTCGAAATTTTCGATTAGTTTTCTAACATTGTGTTTTTTCTCTAAGAAATATAAGAAAATTGTTTTAAAAAAATACCATACTCTGTGTGATAAGTGATAAGCCCCGTACATTTTAATAGGTTGCAAAAAAAAAAAATCATTTCCCTACACCTGCATATACCGTTATCACATCAATATTTGAAACGGGCGAAGTTAGTGTCAGAAATATAAACTGTCACTGTGATTAGTGCACTGTGGCCTGTCGTCAATATGATGGACGTTGGAATGTACGGAAATCATTCGAATAGTTATCATGCCGTTGGTGGCGGTGGTGAAATGGGATCCAATGGATACACGTATTCCTTTCCATCGGCTGCGGCCGCAACTACTCATCCATATCATAGTCATCACCACGGCTATGGACATCAGGCGCTCGATTCCAGCAATATTTACCAACTAACTCCCCCACATGGCAACAATCAACAGCAGCATCATGCAGCACAAGCTGCCGCAAATCCTGTCTACTCGCACCCGCACTTGTATAGCCCTTCGGCGGCGGAATACGGGATTTCAACAACGCCGCAACACCCATCGAGCAATTCACCCACTGACTCGTACTACGAGAGCGACAGTGTGCATTCGTTTTACGGGACGGCATCAGCTGCAGCGCCTGGTAATCCGTCATCATCGAATAATGTCCAAGACGCATCGATCATTAGCTCCGAAAACGGTTTGAGCTACACGAACCTAGATTGCTTGTACAACCAGAGTCCACACCATCATCCGCAGCATAATGGTGGTGCTGCCGGGTACGGAATGCACACGGGGGACGAGGTGAAACTCACTATGCACTCTCCGTATGGGTTAAGTGAGGATTCCCTGATGCAGCAATCGGCGGCGGCAGCTGGCCAACAGCAGAATACACATAGCAGTATGATGGGCTCGAACGCGTGGCATCACCACACGCAGCATTTGCAGCACCCGCCGGCACATCACGCGACAACAAGTGCGTCGGCAGCAGCGGCGGCGGCAATGGCAGCGGGCTATCCAAGTACGACAGGCATGGAAGGAACTATGGTATTGGAGTCTATGGTAGGAATGTCTTCTAGCCGGGTTGGACACATGGCTAGTAGTACAGGACCTGGAAGTTCAAGTAATAGCTCGCGAAGTCAACATGTTGTTTCGCCGGGAGGAACAACACATACGCTGACGGCGCAACAGCAAACTTCGCCAAATGGACTGCCTACATACAAGTGGATGCAGTTAAAACGGAATGTGCCAAAACCTCAAGGTAAGTTTTGAAAGAAACTTTTTTTACGCCAATCAAGAAATTTTGATTAGATGTAAGGTTTGGTTACTAAAATAACCACAAGTTTAGTTTTCTATCAACTCAAGAAATGATGTAACTACTTAACCAGGTTATTCCTTTCACGGGTTATCAGATAAAAAAAACCCCTGTAGAACATGGTTTAGATCGGGAAAGCATTATACCTATGTACATTGAATAAATAATGTTATGTTAAAATGACCGTAAACTCTATTTTAAAAATATGATATAAGTACATTTGCTGACGAAACAGCTCGTGCAGAACTAGGGCCTGCTGACAACTCTCAGCCATTCCTGTGTGCGTATTGTTAGTTAGTACTCAGCAGGAATGTAGGGATCTAAAATTTCCGGCTAAATCCTAAACAACAAGACACAACTCGAGATACTCTTGGAAGTTTTGTAACTTCCTCGCCAGAGGCAATAGCCGTAAAGAGCATTTTTGTTCTTAAGGTATGTAGGTAGGAAGAATGTCGTGAAATTCATAACCACCTAATTTAACTACTTTAACTTTATGGAATTATTAATTCAAAAACCCATGAAAAATATTAGAATACAATTTAGTAAAAAATTTACAGATTTCACTCATAGACTAACTATGGGGACATTGAAAATTACTTGTATTACGTCGATAAAACAAAAACATGTCTAATCTTTGTGATTTTGATTTTGTATACTATTGTTAGGTGCATTATAACTTCATAAACTGTCCTAGAAACCATTCTACAGTCTGAAGTACTAATTTGTATATTTTAATGTCACTTCTTAGTCTTAATTGTAGCTTAACTCGCAATTACGCAATCACACTCATTTTCATCCGCACCGGTACAGCACTTATACACGAATTTAAAAAAAATATAACGTAACGTATATCTAGGTACATATTTGACATTTTTGCCTAGCTAAGCTTTGCAGAAAGGTAACTGAATTATTACAGATCAATTAAAGCATACATTATATACGGTTCAACTTAGTTCTCGACTCAGTCGGTTTTTGTTCATATCAACCTGTGTGTTGGCTTGTTTTTTGATCAATTTGACGGTTGATGAGAAAATCAAAAGATTTTGAATTTTTCCGAATTGATTTACAAGTATTTCAACTCATTGAACTACGTAGATTTTATAAAGCCAAGACGTTTGATTTACTGTTCAAGTAAACCTTTTTCAACTCGAGACCAAATTTACAAAGATTTCGATGTAAAGCTCAACCTCACTGCAAACATGATTTGACTAATTGTGTTTATTTTAAATTATTTTATTTTAAAATATTTTGAACTCATCTTTTAATCAATTCAACAATCTCGAATCGTGTGATTTTTTTTTAGACAAAAATAATGTTTTTGACACTTGGAGATGTATTCTTTTAACTGAAATGTTATTTCTTTTATGAAATGTGTGGCCGAGCGGCGAGCATCAATTTATTTGACAACCAAATTGAATAGTTTATGGACTAATTTAAGATAAAACCTAAAATTTTATTTGCATTTGAGGACCTTAACCATGAAGATCTGACCATTAGGGCTTAAGTTATAAGTTTATTAAAGAGGTTCGAGTAGGTACCTATGCACATTCTAAATTAAACAATCAAACTGATTCAGAAGTAAGTCAAGTTTTGTCAAAAGCATTTTCTAGGTTGTCAGTTTACATTCATTTTCAAACCGTCACCTCAAAAATCCTATGATTAGTACAGAATATATCAGTTTACAAAATCGACTCTTTTCGATTATAATATTTCAATTGTTTAGCTAAGTTAATTCTACCTCTTGCCTGATTTACCTAAACATACCTTAACCTTGAGCATCTAGCCCTTTGAACTTAAGTTATAATTTTTTATAAGATGTTCAAGTAGGCATCTATATGCATATTCTAGGTTAAACAATGAAATTGATTTAGAAATTAGAAGTTAGTAAAGTTTTTCCCCAAACGTTGTCTAGCATATTCTAGGTTCTTTAGGTTGATTTAGAAAAAAAATCAACTTTTGTCATATTTTACCTTAATTTTGAGACTTTAACCTCGAACATCCGATTATTAGAATAAAAGTTAGAAGCTAACCAAGACCTTAACCTTGATGATCTAATCCTAAGAACTTAAGTTATAATTTTATATAAGAGGTTCAAGTAGGTAGCTATGACTGCTTTTAAACGCTGCAAATATGCTGCAATTACCCTTGCAATTTTTTAGCATGTAGGCGGGGGACGTATGCGGTGTCCGGGGTAAACAAAGTTACAGAGGTTGAAATTATTGCAGAGTTATCGCTCTTTCTTCTTTGTGCTTTTTCTTATTGTTTGAGACATAAGCGGAGTAAAGAGTGAAAAGATATTATTTCCTTCTCATTTAACAAAAATTGCAGGTATTAAAATTTGCAGCGTTTCAATGGATGCTGCAATCGGAAAGAAACTCAAAAGGGAATTGCGGATAGAAATTGCAGTCGTCTAAAAGCAGTCTATGCATATTCTAGGTTAAATAATCAAACTGATTCAGAAGTTAGTCAAGTTTTGTCAAAAGCATTTTCTAGTCTGACATTTTACCTTTTCAGACCGTAACCTCAAGGATCGGATGATTAGAACAGAATATATCAGCTTTTAGTTGTTTAGCTAAGTTAATTCTACCTCTTGCCTGATTTACCTAAACATACCTTAACCTTGAGCATCTGGCCCTTAGAACTTAAGTTATAATTTTATATAAGAGGATCAAGTAGGTACCTAAGCATATTCTAGGTTAAACAATCAAATTGATTTAGAAGTTAGTTAAGTTTTTACCCAAACTATGCATATTCTAGGTTCAACAATCGATTTATTTAAAAGACTGACATTTTACCTTAATTTTAAGACCTTAACCTCAAACATCCGATTATTAGAACAGAAGTTATAATCCAAACAAACCAACCAAATCCAACCTTTACGATTTTATTATTTGTAAAATTCCTACTATGTACAAATGTTTATGCACAAGCACATACCTACGTGCATACATACCTACATAATCATAATGTATATCATTTTTGTGCCCGTTGCAAAGCCAATTTTGTTTGCCACGTGGTGTTTTTTGTACTGCACACACTCCACCGTCTTCTCCCTTCTATCAATATGACTTTGTTCGCATGTACGTATACATACATACATACATATTTTCTTTGTTTTTTTTTTTTCTTTTGCCGTGATGAAATTAGTTCTAAAAAAACAATTTTTCAAGTTTCTAGTACGAAATTTTTTACGCCTTTGCAAAAATTTTTATGCAGATTTGTAGCCTGTCATTTAAACTTTAATTATCTAGCTTAATATTGAACATCCAATAATTATAACCAAAGTTATAGGCTTCTAAGTGGGCTCAAATCGAGCATTTTTCGAATTTAATAATTCCTCCACTGAATCTCGTCCGTTGGCAATGATGAACATGTAGGTACGCTGGCTGAAATTCATCACTTGTGTTTTTTTTCTTCATTTTATTCATTTTGGTAGTTTCTTTGGTAACACCAACCAAACATTCAATCGTTCTCCCCCTATACGCTAGAGTTCATTCTCTATCTTTGTTCATTTTGGTAACACCATACTTTTATCAAAACGACCCTATAAACATTTCCAATGTTAAAATAATTGTCGAATGCTTTAATTTTCCGGTATTCTGTATGACTTCTTTTAGGAAGCCTTTTCCATGAGAACACAGAATAGTATCTAGTGGAGTTACGAGCATATTCGATATTTTTACAATAAAAATGAACAAACATTTGCAACATATTTTTTTGAGAAAATACTTTTTTGACATTTTACAGAATAAAATAAAATTGAAGTTGAAGGGCTGATCAAGTATGTATATCGTTGGTTTCCTGTCAAACCACGTAAGTAAAAAATTGTTCAGGATACACAAAAACCGATTTAAGAACTATTAAAATTATGTTTTTTGAACCCAGAAGCTTTTGAAACTGGGACCTAAGACCCAATCCCACGATATTTTTATGTAATATGTACATATATCTCATTTTTTAAAACTATTGGGGAATTCAACTTGGACCTTTTATTAGGCTTACATCCTAAGTTGGCAATCCAATCATCCATACTTAGACTATTTGGAAAATCTTCCAAGTAGCCAATTCATTTCTCGAACTTAGTTTTTTAAGCTCGTTGCGGTTGTCTTGTTTCTATACATATTTGTATAAGTTAATATGAACTACTTATAATCTGGTATTGATTACGAGCATATGCGGAGGTTGCATTGTTTTTAAATAAGAATAAAACTGGAATTAATTGAAACAAATCTTTTTTTTCATTATTGAACAAAACTGGTGAGAATTTGAGTTTAAATTAACAGCAGTTTTCATTGCAAAACTGGATTACTTTTTGTGTCAAAACTTACTCTGGCTATATGGTCGCCTTGCACGTGCAGCACTTTTGACATTTCAATTTGTATGAAGAAAAAAATTACTGAAGCTTTTTGTGTTTATTTGTTTCGCAAAAATATAATTAATTTCAAAGAAATATACAAAAAGCTGCATTGTGGGGACATAAAAACTAGCACGTACGACACTTTTTCACAACTATTGCAGCTCCAGTTCCAGTAGCAGCATACTATTGTGTCCAGACAGTAAACCAGTATTTTTTCCTGCTTGCATTGGAAGAAAATGAGATTCAGATCATGTGGTTCCATAAATATGAGGCCAAAAACCAACACATCGATGGTCTACAAGGATTTTTTGGATGAATGTAACACGTGAGCAAAGCAAAATTCGACGATCAAAAAGCAAACATTTTGTTTGTAGCTTTTTTTAAAATTTTCATAACTATAAATAACGAAAAATTGAGTGAAATTTATTAAGCAATAAACGATTTAATGTATAAGCAGTTTTTACCTCTTTTCGAGAGGGTTCTTCGCTAACTTCACTTCAACTCAGAAAGAAAACAACAAAAAAAAACAAGAAAACCTTAAATTGCCACAACTAATTAGCGGCAAATTAACCACCTATCTACTTTTCGATCCGGTGAATGTTGCTTTGCTTACATAAAATTCGCATTCTTACTGGCCCAAAGATTTCCCGATCATCTCACATCGGGAAGAGGAAATCTCAACTGGCCCGCACAAACTCCCGATTTCTGTGGAATTTTTTCCTGTGGGGATGCTTGAAATTTATTGTTTTAAGTATCATTGTCCCAGGACCCTCCATGGAAGCCCCAAAAGATAACATCCAGGCGCAAATCGCCCAAATTTTGGTAACAATGCTCGAGAGTGCCCAAAGACTCCGAAAAAGGCTTCGGCGTATGGTATGGACTCTGTAAGAATAAAATAAAAAAAAAACAAAGACTTAGGGTTAATACAATGTACTCTGAAAATTGGCAAGCGCCTATTATTATTTTTTTTTCTCCATCTTCTATCAGTATTCTGCGCTTATTTTGAGTAACTTTATGAATCTCTCATTTTTTAAGTTTTCCCGCTTCGAATGTTCGAATACCAATCTTATTTATCCATCTTAGAATTTTGCAGACAGCTTCGAGTCGTTATTGCATCAGCATTCAACAGCTGTTTTTAAACAAGAAATTATAACAACACATGCTTATATCCGAATGGCTTTTTTTCTATTCAAACGCATGGCTTTTGCTTATTAAATTCACCATAATCTTATCTTATCATGAATCTTTGTTTGTTTGATTGGATGGTGAATGTTTTTAAGGCTTTTTATCTGCAATCAGAGCTTCATCACGTAAAACTAGCGAACGATATAGTTTTAAACTTAGCTATCTTTATTTTTTTCTACAAATTAAACGAAAGAGATAGCAATGTTTTACGTGCCCCACGGCCCACAGGGCATCAAAATAAATAAAAACAATTTACCATGGTTTTTTAATATAATACGAATTCTATGTAATACTATATTGAAATATATCAGCCAAGTAGAAGACTTAGCACTTAGCAAATTTTCTTAGACTAAGTTCCGTTAAAAACTTTTTTGAATCACTAAAAAATTAATTTTTTTTTTAAGTCCGACTTTCTAGGCAAAACGGAACTAAATATAAAATTGTGCAATTCTGGTGTATTCAATTTTATTTTCAAAGATATTTGATTAAAATTTTAAACAAATAACAACATAAATGTTGGTTCAAAATGTGATTGCAGAACAAGAAAATATTATGTTCTCAAGAAGAAAGTGCCTACAAAAATAAATACAAAAATATTGAAAACCATATTCAATCAAATCAGATATAACGCCGATTTAGCATTACTGATGATGAAGGAATTTCTTTCCATATAATATTTATTTGTATAAAGTAATAAATATCCCCGAGGTAAATGAATTGCCACCTTGACCCTCCTTCAGATAGCATAATGACGTTAATTAATAAAATGTTATGGCTTCGAATTAAATATATAAACGTTTACCAAACGAAAACAAAAAAAGAGAAAAAAAAAATTGAAAAAAAACCCAAACATTCCTGTGAAGTGTCAATGTCAATCTAACTCCAAAAATGTTCGTCAAGAAAAAACACAAAAAATAAATACTGACACGAAGACCCCACAAGAAAAATAGTTACAACTGGCTGCCTTTTAACTTAAAAAAAAGGCAGTAACACCGTTTTTCACTTCTCATACCCACCTTAGCGCTGTTCGTCGTTGTTTTCTTTTTTTTTCTCGAATAGTTCTCTGACCCTTTTAATGTTAAATTGTGATAGGGAAAAATTTGTCACGACATCAACCAAGAAATCATAAAAAAAAAACCCTGCTTATAATATAACTAGTATTGTATATGGCAGTGGTGGTCTGGTCTGCTGCTGCCACTTAGAGAGAGAAATTATAATTAATTCTTTGGAATATTCAAGTTCGTTACCGATATAATATATTTTTGGTATTTTTGGTATCTTTACGTTAAAATCCATCCATCCAACAACAATAACAACAAGCACCTCGTGTTCGCGTGAGTGTCAGAAATATCAAAACATCACATCAAATAGACATTTACGGACACTGTGTCAGAATATGAGAAATAATTAAAAAAAAAAAATAAAACTAATTCTACACATCTCAGACTTAAATGCTGGTTGTAAGAAAATGATCGTATAGGTAAGCTTTGCGCAACTTTTACATATTATAATTTTAGTTGTTTTATATGTTTGATGAATTTCATCATCATATTTCATATTTCACAGCAATCTGAATGATAGATTTGAGGTTTTTCTTTAAAAATATAGCAAAAAAAAAAACCTTTCTCATTTTTCATCTTACATAAAACATGTTGTAAGACAAACTAGGAAAACATGACGTGTAAAATAAATTTACATATTTACAGTGCTAATATTTTACATCGCCATAGATCATGCTAAGTTTTAATATGAAACATAAATAACATAATAATGACGGTGTGTATTTTTTTTTGTTTTTTATTTAAAAAAAAAAACGATTTTTTTTTATTTCCTCTGCACACAGTTATCTAAAATGACCACCCTTTAGTATTATTCGAATTGCTCATTTTGGTCACCTGTTTGCAATGAAAATAAAAAAAATAGATACCTACAAAATTTAAAATTATCGATTTTTTCTTCAAAAATCAAAAAAAAATTTGTGGTGGTCAAAATAAGTTAATGGGTGGTCAAAAATGATCATTTAATTGGTCATCTTTTACAAAAAAATAAAACAAAAATACTTTTTGGGGCTAAGTTAACAGAGTTATACAGACAGAGTCTATATACCTACTTCCAAGGAGACATATATGTATATACATATGTATGTATGTATAACTAGAAGAAGCTTCGCTAATATGCAGCTGGGGTGTAGTTATTGTTGCCGAATCTCATGATTTATCATGAATTTTCAATGTTATCAACATTTAATTTTTAGTCATAGATAATTGATTATTATTTCTACGACAATTAATATTGTCGATTTCCGCCGTTGGTTATTTAAAATTACCTCAAATCTTACTCAAAGTTAGATAAGTTAAATGTGAAAGCTTGCTCTAGACGAAATCAGAATCACTTATTTCAGGGTAGATTATGTTTGTACTCGTTTAAAAAAAAAAAGAAAAAAAGAATTTCAAAGTAAATTTCAGTTTCGAACAAACATTTTTGAGTTCTCTAATTGCCCATTCGTCACATCAAAGAAGAAAACATACAAATCTAATTTGAAAATGGACCACGAATCCCCTTCCTATAGACTTAGCTACCTATAGATAAAAAAAACAATTTTTGTCCCGTTTGCCGCCCATCATGCTATATCAATTTAATAGTGGGTGTGCCGCTACTTTAATTTACCATTTAAATACTTAACTGATGTCGAGCGAGCGCACACGCTCATGCTTCAAAACTTATTTAGAGATATGTACCTACCTACCTCACATAAAGCATTCCTTTGTAATATGTAGTTTAGTTTTTTTTTTTTATTAAATAAAAGGCCAGTTTATATGCAAAGAAAAGAAGAAAACAATAAAAAAAAATACAACAACAACAAAAATTGACAGAGTTCTGAATCGAATTGATGGATTACCCGGCGCCAGTCTTATTTGAATTTATTGATAAAAAATATGAAGACGAGAAGTGAAGAAAAAAAAAATTGAAATGGAGCCGGGTTATGACATATGAAAAGACCGCTTACTCATGCGCATCGTTTACACTGACTGTCTTGCTGCGTTTTGTGGTTTTTATATATAGGTACAGGGTGTTATGGTAATTACTTAATTTTAAATATTTTATAGGGATGATATCATTGTATCTATATTCTATACAGTACCTATTTTTTGTAACTCTCTCATCACAATGAACATTGAAATAAATCGTATGAGTTTTGTTGTATTTTTCAAAGTTTCTGGACTAACTTTATCAATTCTGGAACCATGTATAGCATCGTCAACATTTTATATCAGGGAATGCTTTTTTTAAATTAAAAAAATCAAATCTTTGTGGAGAAATCATAACTTTAATTGAATTCTTTCAATAAAGTCGGAATTTTTCGCATAAATTTATAATTCGATTTCTGTTTTGAAACTTTTATGACTCAACTTATTAAATTTAAAATAATAAAACTTAAAAAACAAAAAAAATCTTTGAAGGTTTGAATGAAACAATACTTAGGTGGGCTACCACCAAGATTTTTATAGGCTTGAGTTATAGCTATTTCACGACTGCCAGGCCGATCATCAGACTCCTTTTACAGTGGTACTTGGTTCAAATTTTAATTGAAAAACTTTTATGTCCAGCTGGGACTCGAACTTTGACCGAGCTCCCTCCGAGCCAATGCACTTCGCATTGCGCTACCGACAACATTTCAAGGCAAAATACAAACTCCACTTTATTACAATAACTTTTGACTCATATTTTGAAGGTGTTGCATGGTTAAATTTACCAATACATTTAGCCTCTATTTTCCACAAGAACATTTTCAAAAATTTGTCCAAAAGCATTATTAGTTAAGTCCGTATAAATGTATAACACCCTATAAAAAAATATTAATGCTTCTGTTAGTATATCGACTCTTAAAAAATGCATACCATCTTACCAACTATTTACTTTAAGACCTTTTGATTGCGATAAAGATGGAATGATGGCGGAATGGCTATAGGAAGGTACCTTTGGTCAGTCGCGACAATCACTTCAATGTGACAAACAGTTGTTGTCATTGTCAAAAAATCGAACCTAATTGTGAGTGAGGAGTCTTTAATGAAATTTAATCAAGATATTTATTCATTAAAAAAAAAATGTCTTCACTTTTATCTTTTTGATTGAATCTAATTTAAACATTATAACCTTCTTATATGTATAATATCGTATAGGTAGAGAGGATATATATACAAAAGAAATAACATGCATTCTCTCCTTCTGATGGTATGTTTACACACCTAAAAAGGTTCCGGGGACAGACTTAACAGCAAAATCGCATTAACTTTGCTAACAAAAACCAAAATAAAGACATCTCAGATCAGAGCAGTCAGCATATTATACAGAGAGTGTCCTTGCTCCTTGCTAAACAAAACTATAATATCGAACACACAAAAAGTCACTCAAAAATGTTGGGTAATATTACCTACTCTACACGGGTGGAAAACGGGGAATTTCTTTATTTTATATATACGGACAGGGGTTAGAGTTAGACCATTATTAGGTAGGTATATGTATATGTATATACGCGAGAGTCCAACAGAGAGATATCTTATCTGCTCTTTCTTTACTTTTGCTATATCCATAATAATTTTTGAAACGTGCACGATATTCAATATTTGCAATGGAATATTAAATTTCAACCACCACCACTATTTTAACTGACAGTGCTACTTCTGAATGCAATGACATGCGAAAAAAAAAATTGTTAGAAGGTAGCAAGCACGGTGGCGACGAACAGTGGGCATGACAGATTAAAAATTGAAACAGGTTTTAAAAAAAGGAAAAAGGATTCTAAATTCATTGACAAAACTAAAGCATTGGAATGCCTATACGCCTATACGCCTATACGGATAAATTCTTATATTTTCTAGAACAAAACCTTTTTGGACTCTAGGGATGCATTGAATTATTTTAAATAAAATTAAATAAAAAGAAATTGATTTTTTTATTATTCAACTAAAGAAAATTAAAATTAACTACTTTTATGTTAATTTTAATTTTCTTTATCTTCGACTTTTAATGATTCCATTTTTGCTCTTCAAATAATTTCTCAGTTTATCCCTGATTTAACTTAAGGATTTTCCACTGTACGACGGTAATAAGACATTATGAGTTGGAGTTTCAACATGTCTAGAAATTAAATTTTTAATATATTTTAATAATAGTTGGAAAAAATTATGAAATTAAAAGCCTTGTGCCTAGCTAGTTCAAGTGAAATTTAAATATTCACAGAAATATGTTGGCCTGAAATTTTCAACCCACACATTCCACATCTTATGTCTATAGTAGGTAAACCAAATTAATAAATCGACTAAATGTCAAAAAGTCTTCAAAAGGTTGTGGAACATAACTTTTACTTTCACGGAATTGAAACGTATTTGGATGAATGTCAAAGTTAGCGGAGTAACATTTGCCGATCGAGAAGTGGTTAGGTGGATAATTTGTTGTTAATTAGTGGTGATAGTTTAATTTTTGTCATGCAATGTTTTCTATGTTTACTGGAGTGCTTTGCTTACTAAGCAAAAAGCTTTTCAATGGAATAGAATGGATAATAAGTTTAACCCCCTTTTGAAGGGTAGATAAGCTAAGCTTATGTCATAATGAATTTATCAAAAAAAAAAAAAAAGAACGAAAATTATAGAAAACAAAACATTACACGAAATAATTTTAATTATGACACCTAATTAACGACTAATTAATTACAAATTATTAACACCCCTATTAATAAACTCAAATCAAACATTTATTATTTTATGTGAAATGTTGTTGGTGGTTTAATTATTTTTAATCAATGATGTAAGTGAGAAAGTTTATGAAAAAAAAAACAACTGATTTTAACTCGTGTTGAATAGTCAATTCAACCAAGTAGGTACGAGTAATTAAGTTAAAAAAACCTAAGATATTTTTTCAACGATTTGACATAAAAAGAAAACCAACTCTTGTGGTACATATGTTTTATTTGCAAGATGTAATAATAAAGAAAAAGTTCAAACTTTGTTGGAAAGTGTGTGTTCTCTGACTAAATATATAATACTCTTTAGCGCGGATAGAGTTCTTGTTGAATGTAATAGGTTTTGGTTTAAGCAACTAATTGTTCGTTAATAAGATATTTTATTTCGTGCAATAAACGTTTGAGTCAGTTAAAGAAGTTTTAAGAGGTACTTAACTAAACTTGCCTACTTTTTCTTCGCTAATTTGATATCAACTTAGAAAAGTATTAACAAAATATATAGACAATATTGAACGGCAACTTCGAAATTGTCACAACTAATTATAAACTTATGACGTTGGAGAATGCTCTGTCAAAATTTGAAAAGAGATTCGCTGCCTGAACATAATAGAATGCTGCAACTGCAACTGAAGCTGGAGAAAGTGTCGTATGTACTATTTTGTATGTGCTCATCAATGCAGCTGTACAGCTTTCTGCTGCACGTGAAAAGTTAAAATTTGGGAACTCTTGCTTCTTGCAGCACCTACTGCAGTTGGGTGTTGTTATGTTCGTAATATTGAATTTGTGTGTACTGAATATTTTGACAGCTCCAGTAACAGCTCCGTATCCATTGTGCTCAGCCAGTCAACCGAAACTGAGAGTGGTGCGCCAACACAACATGGCACTTCATTCTTTCAAAAATCCACCCAATATCTTGGATATGCAGAATGGGAAGAACCAAAGGAGAACCAACGAGCAAAATTGGAGACAGCAAACAAGAGATCGAACAAGCTCACGGAGTCTATTACTTGAGGCCCAGGAGCACCCCGCAGTGTAGCGCCATCTAAAGAAAAAAAAAGTTTCAACCCACCAATTTAGCAAAAACCTAAACAAAAAAAACATCTTGTGCTTCAAGAAACGATCAGAACAAAAGTATTTGAAGAAAAGATATTTAAAACGGTAGCACGTTTGAACTTTTAAACGTCAAAAGGTCTGTTCGTTTACTTGCCCAAAACTGCCAGTTTTATGTTTGTATTTGAATTTTGAGAGTCTTTGGACTAAAAATGGTGGAAATGGGTAGGAAGTTAACTAACATGGTTAATATCTACACATCACTACGTCAGTTGTTAACGTGTGGACATTTGAAAGGATTTTTTTTATGTTGAATTAACTTTAAAATTGGCTATCGCTGAACAAAAAAACTTACCAATTTAAAAAAGAAGTGTTAGTGGCGGGACTCACGGTTAAGATGTGTAAACATCAAATTAAATATTCAAGTGCTGGTTTTACATCAAAGAATGAGACGAATTCGAACTGTCAACCAAATTTCAACCCATAACTCAACTCGATCTATCGATTTAGTTTGAAGAACGTACCCAATATTGAACTATTTTAGTTTACCCTACCGCCGCCACCGCCGGCATAGAAGTTTACACATCAAAAAACCTATAAAAAAACACCCGATTCTAAAGTCAGTGCATGTTCCAAAATATTTTCAACTCCCACATATGAGTCTGAAACTTTATATGTATGTAGATTGTAGATACAACCTACGCATTGCAATTTCTCTATATACATATAGTTCTGTATACATATAGTTCCAAGGTATTTGAAGAGATTCCAAATATTCGCATGAATGAGTTGTAAAATAAAAATTAAATTTTTTAATGTCAAAAATGAGGATATGTCATTTCAAATGTTCGCAACGCAAATGCAGTGCACAAACAAATGTCATTTATATAGAAACTCTGGATGCACTAACCGACAGACGTCAGTGTCAGCGACACATCCCTAACTCGCAGACGGGAAGGAGATATCGACAAATGTCTAAAAGGTCCCTCACCAAATGACAGCCGCGCACTCTGAGAAATCTTCACATTTCTTCCTTTTGCATAAATGTCCGATCTGCGCGGTTGTCCCGCTTCCCATATCACTGCTTGGATATATGTTTATGTAGATATATTATTCTACACACTGTGTGCAGGTATTATTATAATTATTATTGAGATGTTTAACTTTGATAAAACATCACAGGAACAGGTCTGTCCGTTGCTTCTGTCAATTAATTTTTTGTGTTTTTTATTTGCTTCAGCGATTGTGTGCGATGGCGATGGTTGATGGTTGAGGGCTGCTTATATGTATAAATGGGCAACACGAGGGGATCGCAAATTGAAAATTATTATTTATGATTGTCGATAAAATTTAATAAAATTGTTAAGAGCATTCGCCGACGTGATCACATTCAGTCAGCATATTCCCTGGCCGATGCCAGATACAAGAAAAAAAAAAATAAAACGAAATAAAATAAAATAAGGAACTTTAACCGAGGAGGATGATGTTGCTAACACCAGAAAAGCTGCTGTTGCTGCTGTTCTTGATGACCAATGAATCTGTGACAAGTGACTTGACTTCCAGATCACTGGTGTATCTTTCTGTCCGTCTGACCGTCGCGTCGTCGTCGTCCATTCGTTTGTTCAAAAGGCTTCTTCTCTATGTCCAATGTCCCCGGCCAACCGGGCCGGCTGATGGGCTGGCGTTTGGAATTATATTCATTTATAAATAATTTCAATTTGTATGATAAATTAATGGAGAATGATTTAAAAAGTGTTCGCACACAGCAAGTGGAAGTGGAACATGGAAGAGATGATGATGAGCCTCTATAAGTATCTATTGGAAGTGTAGCTATGTATCTATTGATGTCAGTTCTATTATAAACCAATGCTGGCAGTATAGATTGAGGTAAGAGTTGGATCATAGCTCAAAGACTTTTCAATACGCAGCGCATCGGTTATTAATAACTGTCAATCGGTGTAATGCTGTCTTCTACCGGTTAAGGAGATCCCCCGATACGCAAACGCACGCTGCACTTTTTGAGGATTTAGATAAAGCCTTTCTATTCAACGTCATGTGGCGGCACAAACATGCTGAGATGAAAATAAACTGACAAGAAGAGAAATTTTAAGAAATGTACCTGCAATCCGATGGGGGCAGATGAAGTGCATTTAAAAAAACAAAAACAACAACAAAAAGAAAAAGAAAATTTGTTGTACCTCTGGAAACAAGTATGGAAAATCTACACCACGGGACCATGTTTCCCATACGTTTTATATGATGTTAGATTATTTATTACGTTTTGGTACGTTAAGGCCTTGAAACTTAAAGCTGGAAATTCTTTTGGCCATGAAAAGAGATATCATCAGACTTATTTATGTCTCTCTTATGGCATCACATCATTAATATTGCCATGTAAAACAGATTTGGGAACTCCTTCAAAGCGCATCAGTGAGAAAGCTGTCTATTGTATACAAACTCAACACCTTGGCATATCCTTTGTTTACCTCTTTAGCTTTAACCGAATAACTGGATATCCTTTAAAATCAACGAATAAGAGGCAAACCATAATACTCTTGAACAATTAATCAATTTTAGCTTCTCAATCCAAAATGGTTACTAATTTCAAGGAACATAAAGAAAATACGACAAAAAGGATTAAATTTTAAGTAAAAACCACTTATTAGTTAAGGGGAACCAGGATAAGTTTAAATAAACTCAGATTAGGAATTTGACCTTATACAATCAGGATTTCCTCAAAATAATTGCTGTAGAGGAGGTGGGGTAGTGCCGTAGAAAAGGGGGGGTCAATGGGATCAAAGTTAGGATCAGTCGATGATTTTCGTGAAATTTTCTCGTTTGTTTACGAGAATCTGATTCAAATAAAAATTTTGGAAAGTAATTCCAACAATTTTAAAAATTTTACAGACATCGGATTTTTTATTAGTTTAATGGTTATTTGGCTTGCCCAACTTTCGTTGCATTTGCCTCGCGTATTTCAAAAGGTAAATTTAGATTTGCTAGAAGTTGTGCATCTCACCAAAGATTAGTGCGTACATCCTTTTCGAGCAGAAGAAAATGTGTTTTCTGGAATATGTGAAGCTTCAAAAAAAATTGCTGCGAGTGTTGACTTAAAAATACAAAAGAATAAAAAAGAATAAGCAGAAAAAATCGTCCGAATTCAGAATATTAGTTTCCTATGAGGGTGTTTAATTCATTTCGTGGACTTCTATATCATAGAACTTGAAGATTTACAAATCGTGAAAATATATTATAAGGATTTGCGGTGTTCTTCGAGCATGCTTAATCGAAATTAACAAGCAGCTGATAAATTTATTAACAGTATCAAGTAACATTAAAAATTTCTTTCTGCTGGTCTCGTTGAGTTGAAAGGTGGTAGAGAGATATCAAGCTTAAAAATTTAATTAAGGAGCTGTATGCACAATCCATCCAGATGATAATTTTCCAAACATTATTATCTTGATTTTAATCTCGTTTATACTAACCCACGTAACCTCAGATTCACTACTATAATTCGCCTTGCATTAAACCAAAAAAGTACGTAAATACAATAAAAAAAAGTTTGGGTGCTTTCATAAATACATGGTTGCTTTGTTTACATGCGATCAATTGCAATCATATTAACGTCATACAAAATATTTGAGAATGTGGTTTACTCGGCATTTATGAACACTTTTTCTGATTTGCGTCATATGTCAAAAACAATAAAGAAACAATAAAGGAAAGGAAATCGTTTATACTATACCTGTATCTTTCTTTAAGAAAGAAATTCAGATTGCATGTGAGTTTTTATAGTCTGACATTTATCATTTGCATTTATGAAAGTTATGCATTCGTCAGACTTTCGCAACCATGCAGTTATGAAAACACCCTTTGTTGAGACAGTATCTATTTTTTTTTTTTTTTTAATAAATGTTCGTCCAATAAACTGGTTTATTCAGCCAGTAAGAAGTAGTTTATTGGTGCAATAAACGTTTATTGATACAAGCAAAAGTTTATTTATACTGTTTATTAATTTATTTATCTTTTACGAAATTATTTTTTTTGGCAATGTACTTTTTTTTTGTTTGAAGGAACGAATTTGTAAGGAAAATAAACAGTTTATTAAATGGATCAATTTCGTTTGTTGTGCCAGTAAATTATTTCGTTGATTCAAGTAAACTTATTTGTTGAGCCAATGACATAATTTATTAAATTAGAAAAATTTACTTTGCATTTGCATTTCAGCTTCCCTTTACTATATTCTTTACTTTTTCTATTTATTGCTACAATAAAGTGTTTATTTTGAAAGTAAGTCAAATTGTTTTTTTTTTTTTTAATTATAGTCGGCTCTTATATAAAATTCACAGTATTTTCAGTTCATATGCTGTGATTTTTATAAGAGTTGGTAAGCATCGACCATAATTTGCGTCCTAGAAGGGTACGCCAGCATCTTAATGATGAATTGAAGAGCCTAACTGTCGTACGCGAAACGCATTTTGAAGTTGAGATCACTTGAACTTTTAAATTCAATACAAATAACGTCAAACGCCTATAGTATGACAATTGGGCTCATCAGTAATAGTAGGATGCTGGCGTACCCTTCTATGACGTAAATTATGGTTGATGCTTACGGACTCTTATGAAAATCACAGCATGAACAATGAACATGCTTTGAATTTTTAATATGTTAAATGCAAATGTTTATTGAAAAATGTATAATAACTTGCTTACTGTGCCAATTAACGCATTTATTAAAGTAAAAAAAAAAGTACATAGTTTTATAGAAAAATTGTTTGGCGCAAGTTTAGTGTGTAAAAAAATAGATTTTTAATAAAAACAACCCTTTATTAATTTTTAATAAACGGATTTACTGAGCAAAAAAATCGTTTATTAAGCAGAAACTAAAAAAAAAGCTCGTAATATCAGACCATGACAAAATAGTCAATAAATGAAATTCGCTTACCTAAGTAAAAAACCCGCTTACCTACCTGAAAATTTTATATTTTTCATTTAAAAAACTCTCTTAAGTGAAAAAAAAAATTAATCGAACAGAACAAAAAATTAGCTAAACGCTTTCAGTTCTTTTATATTTTTCACCTCCACCATTTTCACCACAAAAATGACCTTTAAATTTCTGATATGTCACAACCATTTAATTTAATCTATGTACATATATAATATTATCTAATTTATTTAAATTTTTTCTAGGCAACTCCAAAAAATAATTTAAATTTCCGCTTAGTAGAATTTTTAAATCAGCTTAAGTGAAATTTCTTTTCACTTATCCGGACTCCGCTTAAATGAAATATTTTTTCACTCTTAAGCGGGGTTCGGTTAAGTAAATACCCCGCTTAAGTTATGCCTGATTCACAATGCGACGAGAAAGCGAGACGTCGACGTATTTAACAAGATTTCTTGACTGTAATACATAATGAAGTAATTCTCGTCGTAACGCCATGTCTTTTTTTCAATTTTTCGAACTTTTGACGCGACGTGACGACGAGAAATGCTTTATTATGTAATATTTCGTTGTTTTAAAATCGTGATTAAGAGAGAAGATCTGCGAAGAGATCTCGTCACGTCGAAGTCTCGTTGTCTCGTCGCATTATTAATCAGGCATGAAAGAAATACTGTGACATTTTGCCATTTCTCTTAAGTGGGTTTTACTGTATTACAGTGTGCGTTTTGTCAATAACTTACAATTACAAGAAATCTTTGGCTTCCATATCAGTTCTTCCGCTCTCCGCAACTCTCTCTACAAATTGCTCTTTACAAATTGTCCTAATCCAAAGCCCCCTTTTTTTTCTTCTATTTTTTAGATAATTGTATATAAAAAAAACTGTTGGGCTAGCCTATGGGCCCAGGGCCAGATCATTAATAAATTATTCGTGTAGCAATGGTCAAATTATTAAGTTGATTACTTACACCTACTTAGATGAATTAGCTAATTAACTTCGCACTTAACTCACTGATGTGACTCAGTTTAATGCATGTCGCATGAAGAAACTATAAACTTTAGAAACATTGCCACTCTCTATATTAATTTTAATAGGAACGGAACTATGGCAAATAATGTTTAAAATTGGAAGTTGCATATTTTTTTTTTTTTTGAATTACTTAAGTTTCTATCTTAAGTAAACAACTTTAAATAAAAAATTAAATATTTCTCTAAACATCCAATCCAATAAAAATAATAACTTCTTTGAATCAAAATTGCTCATAACCCCCGTCAGTTATTCAGTTTAAATTTGTCAGTTATTTAGGCAGATAAAAAAAAGCTAAAAATATAATTTTTTTAACCAAAACATTCACATATCAAAACAACTTCCCAACTGTATCTAATCAATTTCGACGTGATCACTGAGTTTTAGACTTTTCAACAAAAAAAAAAGTGATATCATTCCACTAAAAGATACCTTCATCCCGCAATATCCCAAAACGAAAAAAAAAAAAATACAATAACAACAAAAACCTCTCCAAATTATTAAGATTTCGATCGAAAGCAAAAAAAATTAAAAAAAAGAATTAAACAAAGGTGCAACATAAAAAAAAAAAAAGTGTCCAATGACCCAAATTTCATATTATGTATATGAGTGGTGCGCTTGCGTGTCTTGTGTTATTTCTCACTCGAAAAAGCGTGCTAGACATTATACCTTTCACAAAATGGATAGACCATATCCCCATCAGAAAAGACCAATAAAAAATTTAAAAAAAAGTAAAGAAAAATTAAAAAAAAAAAAGACAAAAAGAGCTCATGATCATATTATATTGAATGAGCATTATAGCGCCAATCGGGCCAAAATATACAAACCAGCCACACGAATATGTCATCTTCCTTCTCTCCAGTCTGTCTGTCTGTGTCTGTCTGTCCAAATGATTTTCAATATTCGGCAACAAGAGGCACAAATAATAAAATATTATATTCACATCATAACTGCGCGTTGGAGACCAGAAAACGAAGCAGAGCGATGCCATCACAAGGAAGGTCTGATTGACGTTTCAGATATCTTGCCAAGCAAAGCATCATCATCGTCATCGTCTTCGTCGTCATCCCAGAGACCATCCAACAATCCAAAAGGCATTCCTTGGTATGTCACCTAAAAATAAAATTAAAATAAAAAAAACTTCTCTTCATCTTCCATCGTCTTGGTTGTCGTGCTTCAGCTACTCTCATGTCGTAAATATAAGACGGGTGCTTCGGATTCCACTCCAACTTCAATCCGACGAGGAATATAATAAAAAAAAAAATTATTGAAAGATAATTTTGTCAATTTTTGTGCAGTCAGTTGTCATGCAATACAAGTTCACACTATCCATAGAATGGAATTAGCTTGTCGCACCGAGGAGGAGCATTTCAAAGCGGAACTTTCTTAAGTGCGATAAGTATCTTGAGAAGGTAGGTAGGTAAGGTAGGCTGGTTTAGGGTATTAAACATATTTAATGCATGCCATAAGTGACACACGTCTACCACAGCTTTAGCTTATTAGAAGAAACAGAGATGTCAAAATGAAGTGAGGCTTTGATAAAGACTAGACTAGACCAAGATGATCATAAGGAAGACTAAGAAAGATCTAATTCCATGTACTAATATATGCGTACCTACTTAGTACAATGTATTCAGGGATTATCACAGTTGTTTTTGAACTTAAATACATTACAGGTATTACGCCTTATTTTGTGTCGAATTAGTACAAAAATAATTCATCTACATATGTTTCTAAAGCTCCATATAATACTGTGAAGGTTATTCAAACTTTATTAAAGCTCAAAAGTAATCTCCAAAAAATTAAAATAAAAAATCTCAAAAGGCTTGAACGCAGAGTTCTATTATAAAAGTGACAAGATTTTTATAGTATAACCAAGAAGCACAAAGAAATTTGTTTGCTATTTTTGAGGACTTAAGGTAGAGCTCTATTCTAAAACTAACAAGATTTTTAGGGCATAACGAAGAAGCACGAAGTAGTTTGTTGCTATTTTTGAAGGCTTAAGGCTGATCTAAAACTTAAATAAGTTCCATTAAATCATCAAACAGTTTTTTACCCAGAAATCTACCAATGGTTGTAGTTTGTTAAAATTGACACATTTTCTACCAAATTTTATCAGGTACCTACTTTTCTAATTTGAAAATTTCTATACGTGTCACCTTTTGCGTTGTCTATAATAGCTCTTACAGTAAGTTCACATCGCGTAGACACAATGACTCAGTAAAAATTATTTGTTTACAATTCTACCATCAAGCTAAATTGAATTATCATTCAATTGAAAGCGTTTAAAATGGGAAGCTATTGTCTGTCAAACTGTTAGCTACTATTTTTCAACTCTCTTTATCTTTTTGTTTGATTTTATAATTTAACTTGAATAATTTATAGACATAAATAAAAGCAATTGAATTAATGAAAAGAAACTATTTTAAAGGGCTTGAAACTTTTCAAATAAAAAATTGTTTATTTCTGATCTATTTTTAATAGTAAGTTTTTTTTTTTTTTTTTTTTTTTTTTTTTTTTTTTGTAATGTTGCCGCCTTTTATTTTATTTGACTTCAAAGGGTCCGCTGCTGTCTATAGGTTTAACATGCATATATAGCCACCGATAAAGAACTTCTGTGCTTCGATTTATTCAAATTTTTAATTCGATTAGCTTGTAATGTGCTTGGTGAATATGACATAGGGTAGCCTATTGTTGGAATTGAGGAATACAAACTCTTTTTTTTTTTTAAATTTTCTTTAATTTAAATTCCTCAAAATTCAAAATTCATTTTAATATTTCTTCAGAATGGCAACAACAGGAGATACAATCATTTAAATTGTATTCATAATTTTGGCACTACTATTAAAGGTATTACCATCATTATTGGTAAACATTTGAATTGTAAGTAAGGCGGGGCTAATGTTGTATATATAGCTGTCATTGGAACTCATCATTGAAAATTAATTTAAAAATTTATTGTTTGAGGAACATTACCTCATTCGATTAATTTCGAGAACTTATTTATAATAATCAATAGATAATTTCTGATGAATAAATATAATGGGTGTTTTTTTTTTCTAACTTAGTATGAACTCATTTCAGACAAATCTGTCAAAAAAATATTAACCAATTTTTAGAAATTTAGTTCCAAAAATAGTGGTTCTGCGCGTCATATACCTAATTTTGCCAAATTGTGCAGTATATGTACCTTGGGTTCTAAGGCTGAGGTATATACTTCTTATTGGGTCATTTATTACGGTTTTAGTGATGTATCAACTTTTATCGAAATTGCAGCAAAGAAAAGATAATACGTCATTCCGAAAAATGCATATTTTGGTGAAGTATTGGTTGGTTTAACCATCGGAACATATTGGGCGAATAGAGTCCGAATTAAGTATTCGCTATAGAGCCATGGTTAATGATTTTTAAACTCTTTCAATAAATAACATGAATGCAGAGATGTGGTTCCAATAGACTGGCGATACGATGTCACCCCAGCAAAGGAAAGAATCAACTTATTGAAGGAAACATTCGATGAATGACCTGTCAATTGACCTCCAAGATCATGTGATTTGAAGTGTCTTGGTTAGTTTCTTTGCGAATACGTGTTAAGTCGCAAGTCTTATAAGCTGACGAATCAACACCAATCGACGCTTTGTGTTATCGATAACATATAGTGATCGAAAATTTTGTTTCTCTGATGAAATTCATTAGATCCAGCCGTGTTGGGAATATGCCCAAAAATTGTATTTAACAACTAATTGCAGTACCTATATAGTCTCTTGCTATTTTTAGGAAATTACATGTGTTTTGTTCCAAACAAAGTGCTGACTAAAAAAAACAGCATGTATAATGTAATTCATTATTTTAATGGGAAGCTGTTAAACCTTATGACTGCAATTATTATAATTTATTCATCAGTTTTTTGGTTACAAAATTCGAGCGTATCCTGATGTCTTCGATTTGTTAATACTTTTTGAAAATTGTGACTATACGTTCTGTAACTCTCACATTGATAAAATTGGGTGAGAAGTGTCCTGTCCCCAAATTTTTTATGTGTAAACATCTATGCCGGCGGCAGCAGGGTAAACTAAAAACGTGGACATTTCTGTAGTACATTACGTTGTGATCTTACACGTTACAATACGCCGATGTAAATTTGATACTTTCAATATTGGATACGTTCGTTCGTACTTCAAACTAAATCGAAAGATCGAGTTTAGTTAGGATTGAAATTTGGTTGACAGTTCGAATTCGTCGCGTTCTGTGCTGTAAAATCAGCACTTGAATATTGTAATTTGATGTTTACACATCTTAACCGTGAATCCCGGTAGATAGTCATACTTTTTTTTGTTGAAGATGGCGGCGGCAAACAGATTGGTCCATTTGTTGAATTCTAGGTATACACGAAAATTAATAAAATTTGGTACATTTTACAAATTTAAGACATTGAATTAAATGGAATTCTTTTATTTTGTATTCGAAATATGAGCTTTACAATTAAGGTCGGAATTTGATACGAAATTTTAAAACTAAAAAAAGTGGTCGTTGTTTCATTTTTAAAGTCAGTCAGGAATTGAGTCAAAATTTATGTTTTAAATGTCTTACCTAAAACATGTGCCTCGATATGAACTGTAGCTGACATTTTTTGTACCAAATTAAAAAAAAAAAAAACAATTCCAAAATGTTCCGCAATGTTCCAAAGGGACATAGAATTAATTTTTGTGATATACCTCAATGTGCGTAGCTTTGAAATTTTGTATTGCATATGATTTTTTGGCAAATGTAATAGAAATTTGATAATTTGGCTTTAAGTCTTTAATCGAGAACTAAAGAGCTCGAAATAATCTAAATTTATTGTTTCAAACATGTTATTTTTCATGGAATATTATTTGAATTTGATATCAGATAAATTTTGTTAGCAATTTACAGTTATTTAACCAAATAATAAGAACATATAGTTTCCTTTTTTGGTAGTCAGTTGCCATTACCTAAATTCAGGGACTAAAAAATTTGTGATTTAAACACTATTTTGATTTATAAGTTGTTTTGCGACTATCAACTTTCAGAATTGTTATTCTGACGTCAGATTCTTATAAAGCAATCAGAAAATACAACATATTTTTGTTTTGAGTACTTGGTTTAAAATTTGGTTGTCATTTGTAAATTATCAAATTTTCATCAAGTCATCAACAAATTTATTTATCATATTTTAGATAAAATTTTCTAAATTTGGTACATGTCTGGATTAACTTTGTAATGAAAGTGTACATTTAAGCACATATGTTTTAAGACCAAGGTATCAAGATAAATTTAATTCAATTCCCGATTCAGACCATGCCTTTTTTTTATTTTGAAATTTCGAACGATATTTCGACGTAAATTGTGAAACCCCATTTTGTTTAAATTTTTTTTTAATTGTTTTTGTTTATTCATAAAAATCTTTATGCATTTGCACAATAAGAACAGGACCGATAAAACCAGTGTTATTCAATTTGTTTTTAAAGACAGCATAAAAATACAATTATTATTTCGTTCTTCTGATTGGTTTTATGAAATCAATACATTATATTTATACAAAATCCCTCCCCATGCTATTTTACTTTTTTTTCGCCATAAGTGGCTGATGTGCGAACACCCTTTTATCATTTCCAATATCAATGATGGCGTAAGAAATTCCCTTGTCATGAAGAAGCTTACCTCCATTTTATTTTCAATGGCTGTTCAATTTTAGTGCTGGGATTATTATATTGAAGTGAACACAAGAAATTCAACTTAAATAAGTAAGAAACAAAAAATTAGGGTTTCTTTTATACCATCGATATGCAATGGACCCTTTTTCTTTTTCTATATAGGTTACATATATCGCTGCCATTTTTATTCCTTTTATCCCTGTCGAATTGACAGCTCAATTCCTTTTGACATTGTATAAGAATACGATAAAACTTCCAACAACAAAAAATTACTTCTGATGAAACGTGTATAAGGGAGAGGGAGAATACATGTCAGATTTTGATAAGGGGATGTTTTTTTTTTTTTTTTTTTTTTTTGTGTAACATCTTATAGCCTGCAAATAATTTTAACACAACCCCCCAACAAAATAAAAATAAAGCTGGAATATAATATTGCACATGGTAGAAGTGGTGTATTGTTTAGTTTATTTTTTTGTTGTTGTTTGCTTTGCTTCTTTTATTATTTGGAAATGGGATAAACACTTTTTTCGGCATTTTTAGAAAATGGCACGTTCTGCGCAAAAAACCAGGGAAGGGAGAAAACAAATAAATAAGAAATATACATGGTTCAAGAGTGACAGTTGCGAAAAGAATTTTTTATTAAAATAAACGTTTCTAGGAAGATTTTTTGTTATCAAGCTGAAATATTTTGTTAAAATTTGTATATTCATTTTGTGGCGTTTATAAAAAGATATAGACACAACAATTGTTTAAATCGATTTATAACAGTTTCTATTGATCAAAGCAAAATAGTGAAGTTTGCAGGCAAAAAAAATATTTAACTTGGAATTTTGAAAATTTTTGGCCTCAAGTCAAATTCTCTGTAGTTACTAATTAGCACCGTTACCACTTCCGGGGAATCTTTAGGATCAAAACAAAAACTTTAAATTGGCATTGCTTGGTTAGTTTTTTTTGATTTTGTATTTTGTTGGGCTACATTCTATAGAGTGAAATATAGAAAAAGAAGTAGATAGATAGAAACAGAGATTTTTAAAATGAAGTAGATTTCAATATTTTGGTGATGGTGCGAATAAGGAAGTAGATTTTAATTTTTTTTTGAAAAATTGAAGTAGATCTAGGTACTTTATTTGAAGTAAAGTTGTACCACTGCTAGTTAGTGCCTTAAAAGGTAGGGTGCGGCAAATTTTTCAAACATCTTTAGAAACTAAATGACCAAAGAGTTGTTAAAATTTTTTTGTCACCAAAAAATTTGAAGAAAATATTCTGCCTTAAAAATAAATAAAAAGTAGGTAATAGGAGCTGAGAAAATCGTTACATTACCTACACTTTTTTTTAAATTTAACGGATCGAAATATTTTCGGCCTAAATTTACTACACCATAACGGTTTTGCATTTTTCTTGCAATTTGTTTGTACGAACAAAAAGATCGTAATTTTTGCATAAGCTAAAAAACTAAACCAAAAAAAAATTGCGTATTGACAAGGTCCGCACTATAGTCAACTGATGAGTCCAAGTGAGATCGCCGGGACGAAACGCCTAAATTTTTGTGGACCAAAGGCCGTAAAAAGCTATTTTGAATCAATAATTCAACAAGTCCAATTAAATAGTGCTAAGTCTTCTACTTGGCTGATGTATTCCAGTAGTATATAGAGTTTGTATTATTAAAAAAAAACCTTCATAAAAAACTAATAGTTTTCTAGATATATGCCAGAATTGGTGCTAAAAATTGTACCTTAAAATTTTTTTCAAAGAATATATCTACTTATCAGATTTCTAGAAATTTAAAAAAAAATTGTAGGTAGGTACATCACGCTCTTTTACTCTTAAAAAATGTATCCTCGGCCTTAAGACAAAAAAATGAAGCAAAATTCAGCTTAGTCGGAATTTTTTTCGACAATTTAATTTTACTATTCTAGTTACTTTTTCCATTTTTTTCATTTATTGATTTCATTTATCTAAACTAACGATATAATAAAATATAAATAAGAGTATTAATATATTGTTGATATCAAATATTTTCAAGGACATAATATGGACGTAGATATTTAATACTTATGCCAAAAATTCCATAATCTGCTCAAATCCTATAGAATCCTCAATCCTCAATCTTGTACATGTACAGTATTAAGGCATTTCAAGAGTTCTATCGTCAGCTGTATAAGTGTATACGTATATATGTAATACCCTCTTCTTACACTATAGCTTCTTGCTTTTATCTTTGTTTATAGTTCCATCTGCAACAAATTTCTATATGGTGAAATCTTAATTCGAATAATTCAGTCTGACAACATGACGGATCACCAAAAATTTATTCTATTTTCTTCACCCTCCTGAAAATTTTGTTAGCTATTATATATATTGTACATAATGTACCTACTATATTTCTTATAAAAAAAATGTCTATATTATATGGAAGATGTCCCTAAATTTCTTTTATATATATTTATTAATATTCTACACACCACTGAAGATTTTTTTGTATTATAAGCTAGATATTATACTGACACATCACTTTCAATGTGTTTTTCTTCTTTTTTAATTTGGATCATTCTCTTGATGTTGGTTCCTTTCTTTATATTTTGTATCGTCTCGTTGTGCCGAAAATTGATATCCTTTTCTTAAAATTGACAATTTGACACTTGAAATTCTCTAGGATTACCAAGCAGATTACTTGGATATTTTAAGGAAATTAACAACAATTGAAGCTCCCCCTTTGTGTATTTTAAACGCCAACGCGCGCCGGATCATTGGCACTTCACTTCGATTATAATACCTAATTATACATTAATATATCCTTTAAAAAGTGAACGACTTTTTTGGATACCATCCCTTATCGCTTTTTCTTATGCAGATAATATTATACATTTTATAAATTAATAAGTTAAGTGTGAACATAATTTGAATATATTGTTTGTGATGGCCCTGTGGAGAATAGAAATGGTGTGAGTATTTAAAAGATTAAAATAGAAAAAATAACCACTTAAGGAAAGTATTATCTAAATATAACAAGATTTTCTTATCAGTTTTTGGAAGAAATTTCAAGGCAAAAAATTTAAGACAAAAAATATTTTAAACCTTTTTACTTGCGATAAACTACAAAAAAAAAAAATAAAAAAACAGCGACAACAGTTACATAATAAAACTAAAGCTTTTTTAAAGTCGGAAATCCATTCTTTCATTTTCTTACATAAAATTTCAAATAAAATTTTTGTAAACAGATTTTTTCCAAATTTTATCTGAATACATATATCTATTCAATTTTATGATCCATTTTTAATCAAAAATCAAGAGCCAGATAAATAATGTCTTCTCCTTTTTGAGAAAAATCAAAACAACTTAATCTTCTTTACTATGTAATTACAAATCGAAAATAGTGGAAATAAGTCGCACATTTGGCACTTACATTGTGAAAAACTAAGGCCCGATTTGGAAGTGTAGATTTAATTGAATAAGTGAGACTTATAGCCCCTTTTCTGCCGTTTCCGTTGAGAGGGAGTCACAAGCTGTTGCAAGGTTCAGTTTTTTCATGTCGGCGGCTACGTTAATAAACAAAATTGCCGCATCTGGGGCTCGGAAAACCCGAATGTTATTGTCGAGAAGCCAATAGCCAATACGAGGATTGTGAAGTTGACCATTTTCCTTCGAAAACGTTTCGGTCAACGGTGGGCGTTACAGAGCCATGTTAACCGACTTTTTTTTTAACTGAAATTGAAGGCATGGATTTGGACCACCTCTGGTTCATGCAGGATAGCAGCCCAAAATTCCCAAATCGTGTCGTTTCAATTGGCCGCCGCACCGTGGAGCTGCGATTTAACTCCTCTGGACTTTTTTTTTTGTGGGAACCGGGAAGGATCGGTGTTATGCCAACAATTCGGAAACGATTGTCCAAAAATATTGCTTGCTATTAAGTCACCCATCATATTGGGTATACTTGCTTACTCAGACTATATAAAACTGGGGTTTAAGCACCAATATTATGGGCATTTTTTGGGCACTCCCAATATACGTTTCTTCATTTATTTCATCGTACCTGACTTAACCTGACAACGATACCAAAATTTGTACTAATTAACGAAAGTCTTATTTTACTCAGACGCGTCTCGAATATTAAATATTGTTATTATTTTAATTAACTGAAGAATGGTTATTAATGATATCTTCCATAGATTTTTTTTTATTTTCATTTTTTTCGAAAATGGTTTAACTGAATCTGAGAAAAAATTTATAAAGAATTTTTAGATATGTTTCAATAAAATATCATACCAAAATTTTCCAAAAATTTTGTCGCTCTTTAAAAATATAAAAATATATATATAAATAAATAAATAAATAAATAAATAAATAAATAAATAAATAAATAAAAAATAAAATGAATATTCGTTATTTCAAAAATAGGTATAGATGATTTTTTTTTTTAAATTGAATTTTTAACTAGTACCTACTTCCCAGTAGATGATGAAGAATGGAACGCTTTAATTTTGACAAAATTCAAATCTAACCTCAATGATGTAATTTTTGTTGTTTGTAAATTTGAATTTTATTTTTGATTATAGAGAAACATTAACAACAAGAATTTATTATGTAACTTCTTTTAACTGATGGTTCGCTTTCTTGCGTGGAATTATTTAGTTATTACATTATTGAAGTTATTTCAACTATTTTGACCACAAGCCTTTTAATAAATACTAAAAATTGTTAAACAAATTTTGTTCTTAAAAAATATTTACAAAATTTTAATTTAATGCTCCCAATTTGTAGTTTTTTACGCAGTTCAAGAAAAGCCTTGGCATAAGTCCTCATTTCATAAAAATTATACACTGTAGGTACTTATCTTATTTTAAAGTGCATTTACCGTTGAAATATGTTTTTTTTACGACAAAGGTAAAAAAGTGAAGAACAACTAGTTCCTGTCGTGGTCTCATTAGTTTATGTGACAATTATTGTCATACTAAATTCACAGACGACGTCTGCGTTCCTGCGTCAGCTTTTGAGAAAAATAAAATAAAATTAAAATTTCAACTATATAGTTTTCATGGTCCAATGAAATATACAAGTGCAGCCTTAGACGTCAATTAATATATTTGCACAAATGTCACACATAATGCATTATCACATTTTTGCCCCAAAACTTTGCAAAATTTGAATTTTTTTTTATTTATTTTTAAATCTAATAAATTCACTTAAATTCACAATGCCAGCGATTGTAAAAGTGTAGCAGCAAATAAAAAAAAAGGAGAACAGTTTTGAGGTGATCGATCACTTGTTGGTGTGGTGGGTATAACCTCTGTCTAAATACACCAAGAGCCATGTAAGCCGCTAAATAACATGGAATTTGTTTAAATAGATATTTCTAATGCCACATACCACCAGAGTCTATATTATATACCTAGGCACAAGTTAGATAGACAGATAGACGATGGCATGTTCCAAGTGTCATTTCGAAATATAATAAAAACAAATATTAATAATTTCTGTTGAGATATATAAATAAATATTAAAAAGTTGTCTGCAAGTGAAAGCCGCTAAACAGGCATTTTTGGCCTAACTTATTTGGTTTCACTGTTAAAAAAGGGGGACCATATAACTACCTAGTGCTGACAAAAAAAAAATAGACAACTTTGAAACGCCCATCGTCTATCATAACCATGTCTATTTCCCTCCCGTAAATATTTGTATTTTATGATTTCTGTCTATTTTTTGAATGTCTAGCTGGTAAAGTTTGAAATAGCCTTTCAAAAACGTTTGCAATTAATTATACTTGTGTCAGATAAAATTGAGAGTTCCAAAGCTTCATTTGAATTAAATACCTAAGCTATGTATATTATAGGTAAGGTTAGGTACCCCTTTAAGTTTTGGTATCTGGATTTATTTGTATTTGCGCTATGATATTTATTTGAGTTTTTAAGGAAACTGTCAATAGGTATATGAATATTCTGTTGTCAAAAATGATATCATGAATATTGTGTTTTCCTGTGATGATGATGGCTCTTGCACCTTCAAAAAATGTGAATGTTGTTTTATATGATTTATTTGATATATGAACAAATTTCGAAGGATTGAAATTGATGAAGTGGTTTTTATGAATTAGTTGACTTGACATATTATGAAGATCGGATGTTTATGTTTATGTTTATGTTAGTTTTTTTTTTTTACGAAACGTTGAAGAGTGATGAGCTCATAATTGTTTAATAAATTTTTTAGGTCAATTGGTCAAGTGATAAAAATCTGTTTACTTTTTGATTTAAATCATTCATTTATTTCAAATAAGAAATCTGGGGTATCAAATATATTTATGAGCCAAAGATCTTGGGCAATATTACCCTCATATTTATCTATATAAAATTGAACTATAATTAAGGTTAGAGTTGACTAGCTGGATCTCAAGAAAGCCCCATCAATTTTTGGCTTCAAAGTCTTTAGCGACCTTGATACAGCAGATCAGTGTAGCAATGATGCCATATTACGACACCTTGAAATCGTTTTGTAAGAGTTCTTTCAAGATGTTAGGATGCTTTCCCGATAGGGTAATCGTAACGTCATGTCAACAAGTCGGGTGGAGCAAAAAAAAAAAGACTGCAACAAGTATTCTTTGGCTCTCTAATTCAGTTACGGCCCAAAAATATAGAGGACAATAAAGTTTCTACAAATCACTTTTTTTCTGATTTGACAAGAATTTTCAACGAATTGGAGCTTTGTGTTTGGAATTAACTTGAATCCTATGAGACAGTGGTCTAAATCAAACATTCCATTTTTCGGGAGTTTGAAACTTGTACTTATTAATCAGTCTAAAAATCTTGCATACTTTTATGGGCACACTTAGGGGCCAGTTATAGCTTTCATTGGAAATCATCATTGGAATTTTTGTTTTTAAGTTTTTAGGCACTTAATAAACCAAATAAGTGATGCCAATATAAAGCTGATGACTCAAAAATTAATTCTTGTCATCTTTTTATTCATTTTAGCCCAACCTTTGACATGAAATAAATTTAATTATTTAAATGATTGAACTACCTTACCACTGATCATTGAAAACTTAGAAGTCGTTTTACGTGGAAGGTTGGGCTGGGCTAGAAATAATAAATGAGTCCACCAGCTTTATATTTTTGCCTTTAAAGTGTCTCAAAATAAGAAATTAAAATTTTCAGTGATGAGTTTCAATGAAAGCAACTGGCTCCTTACTCACATCTCCGGAAAAAATATACATTTAAAAATAAACATTCGCTCTAATGCCTGATTTCGGGTTACATATCTTACCGTGAACGTGTTACACGTAACGTGTTACACGTAAGGCACACGATTTTAGTTTATGTTACCCTCGGCATAGATGCTTACACATCAATAAGCTTTCTTGTTAAAATCATCGCCTGGGAGAATTTGCATGTCGTAAAGCTAAAGAGCAAATATATCACTCTTATATGTTTTGTCCACTGACAGAACTTATCTTTGATGCCATCACCTTTCTCGTGAATAAAAATTTATAACGAAATAAGTAAAATTAATTGAAATGCTATATTGATCTTGCATTAGGTAAATCTACCAACAACATAGGCAAAAAGTTATAACCCTTTAATGATTTTTTTTTCTTGGAATCTTTGGTCCGTTTTTAATTTAAAATTTTTTCTTTTCAATTTTATGATAAAAAGTACCTCAACATAAACTGTAGATGGATAATTAAATTCTCTACAAAAATATGAAAATTGTTTTTTGTGTAACTTAGGATTCCCAAGATATTGCAGAAATCTTTTTGTACCCCATTTTTAAAAAAGGCGCCCAAATGGGGAACCTACATTTCTGAAAAATGGTGTTTTAAGATTAAACTAAATATCTCTACACATAAAAAAAAAAAACAAATTTTGTCCTATTCTAAATCGAAGAATCAAACTAAACATCTTACACATCAAACAAAACAAATTTTGTCCTGTGCTCTAAGGTTCAGCCAAATCTATGTAACATTTAAATGGGACTAAAGGCCAAAAATCAAATTTTGCAGGCACAGCTCCGTTGCACCGCTTAGGGTATGTTCACTCGTAAGGGAGGTACCTGCGGTTAAAAGTTTATTTGATCAACAGTGCTAAGTAGTATATACCAATTCGTAAAATATAACAAATAATTGCGTGGAGACCACAAAGTTTTAAAGTAAAACAAAATAAAGTCAAGTTGGTTTTATTTTAATTCCGAGGTCATACAATTTTCAATGCATTCCACGAAATGCAAAAAAAAAAATGATACAAGTAAAAAAATAAATGCTCAACCTATAATTAGTGTTGTCAAAATATTTTTACCATATTTTTATATGGCACTAACGAAAAAATCAATACTATAAATGACTGGTATTATAATATTTTGCCATATAAACTCGTAAAAAAAAGAACAGATAAAAACAAAAATAAAACATTTTTTTCTAAGAACTACACGATAAGTTCAAGTTTCTGATGTGAATGCAGTCGTGTCAATCAAATGCAAAATAATAAAAAAAAGATAGCCATCTCTGTAAATTGTCCTCACAATATTTTGGGGTTGATTTATATACCTTTACTATAACCGTCTGACTCTTGGATTGACTGGCTTTTCCACAGGCTGAGGAATTATTTTTTAAAGTGTACTATAAACTGAAACTGAAATTCAAGTAAAAACTTCATTATAAGGGTGGTTGGTTAATTAATCAGGATGCGTGTTTTTTTATGACCGCACCACTTCTCAGCAACTACTTAAATAGTAAGTTTGAGGAGAGCCAAATCAACATGCGGCCCAGAGACGTAGCTATATAGAGGGAGAACGATACAAAATTTATTTTATGCAAGTCAGGTGTTTTTTTTATTTAGTTTTTGATAAGAAATAAGCGCCATCTGTTGGACATTGAAGAATACAAACAATGCTATTTTTAAGATGAAATGACGTAAAGCAAAAATGATATCTAATTTTACAAAGTTTTTTGTAATATTTAGAGAATGGGCTTTGATGATCATTTTAGAGCAAAAGGGTGAAATGGGAAATTAGAAACTCTGTTATATTTAAACGATGATCCTTGAACCATTAGATATCTTTTTTTTAATTTATCTTTTTATAGAGTGAATTGGGGTAAAACGACGACGGCATAAAATTTAATGATGGCTTATAAAAGCTAAATATTTTTACAAACTCGATATAGATAGTTAAAAATATTAGTGAAGTAACATAAAATGTTTCCTTATAAAATACAATGAAATACATATATGATTATTTTTTAAATATATTATTTCGTGGGAGAGTTGTGGGATTTTTATAACAACGGTGGCTTGGGGAAAAAGGAAATTTTCGGGAATCAATGTGGGAAAATCTGCTCCCAAAGTCTTAAATCACTGTTCCAATGTATGAAGTCATAACTTTACAATAGAGAAAAGTCAGAAACAACTCCGCATAATTTTCGGGTTCTTTTTTTCTTTTCAAACCGTATACAGAATTCGGTTGTGGTTTAAATTAATGCCCCTTTGAAACATAATCCTGGCTACTGCCTTGATGTAGTCTCCATGCGGGTGGTAAGTACTTACAGTATAGTAAATGTATGTAAATTAAGTGGCCACAATTACCAGTAATGGTAATAATGACTATAAAGCTGTTGGTCACCATTCGTTTTTACCACCTTTCACTTTACATTGAAGTCCTGCTGTTTACAGTCATATAGTGTTAGCCATACTATTATTCAGCAGTAATAGATTTTATATTCTGTAGGTAAGTATATTGTATACCTAACCTCTTTTGACATACTGCTTGCTATGGCTTTCCAGGGAGCCTATATTAAATTGTTAAGTGTTCCTTTATAAAAAAGGCAATTTCAATTCGTGTCAACAAAGTAGAATTTATAGATATCTGTGTCATTATGTAAATATTGTAAATTTTATATACCTTCCTAGGTATGTATGTACATATAGGAATTTATCATTTGCATTATATTTTTTTTTTTAAATATAGTGTTTCATGTGTTTAACTTGATTATGCGTTATCATCTTTTTTTTTATTTAACTTTGTGTAAGATTCCTGGTGTTTATCCTGACGAAGGTGGTATGGCTTAAAAAAAGATTTAAAATTCCGGTAGCTTATATATGCAGGTATTGCATATGGGGTAAGTCAACATTGATAAAAAAGGGTTGTATAATGGTGTTTACAAGAGACGTGTAGATCTTTATTGCTGTTTTATCTATATGGTGATTTTTCAAACGGATGTTAGCAAACATTTAAAAAAAAAAACTTTTAAAAATGTGTGAAATATCAGATTGTTATAGGTATGTATATAGGAAGCAAGTTTAATCAAAATGCGAATTTCACATAAATTGTGTTAACATTATTTGGTGCGATTTGTTGTTTTAACATTTCTTAAATAAATTAAAATTAGTGTAATATTTTTTTAAGTTTTAGCATCTAGTGTAGGTATCATAAATTCCCACCCACCCGTTCGTTGGGTAGTTCAAAAAGGTTTAATTCGTTAGATCCTATAACAACAGCATCTAGTTTTGGGAATCATTGAAATAGTTTTTGAGAAAAAATCGGAGATGCAACCATGGGTATATCAAGACTCTTGGTTCTGGTTTGATAATGAGCGCCGGCAAGGATATGCAATTAAACAAGACGCATATATCTACAAAGCGGAACACCGTAATCTTAGAAGGAAAAAGAAAGCATTTCATTTCTGTCTGCGAATTGTATAATGGCGTTGACGAATCGAATTTCACTGTCAAATGGCTAAAATGTAGGTACCTCCACCAAGTCTTGACGAAGAGAACATTCCCACCCACATATCTAAAGTTAATTTTAAATGCCTGCTGTATATGCTGCATGGACTAACTGTTAAGCTGCTGGTTAGGAGTATATGCACCAGGTGCAGTGCAATAACCCCCACGGAAATAAAACCCGTTGGTCTTATTTCACAGAATAAAAGGATATAACAGTTTTTTTTTAAATGGAAACAAAAGCTTTGGGATTTAATTCCTTTTTCTTATAGGCTTCAATTTGAAGAATATATTAATTCACTAAAAAACAAAAAAAGGATTTGGTATCCTTGGCGGCGCGCTTTACGGGTTCCAAGGATTTAAACTCCTCTTTGGGTCCTCTGTCCCGCTCACGCAACTTCGTTGCTCCGCTTAGGGTACCTATGTTCTTGTTCAGTCGTCAGGCAGGCGCTACTATCAACAGTTTTCTTGGCCAACAGTATAAAGTTAAATTAAAGTACATTATATGAATTATCGGATCACACTTTAAGTCTTGGTCTTAATGCCAATTCAGAAAGCCAATAACTCCTGCGGCTCTTAATGCTTTTTTTTTTGTGGTGGGTCTTATTGCCACTTCAAAAAGTAAAAAAAGAGCACAGGTGTTATTTCCTTTTATTTTGGAAATAGAACCCACGGGCTTTATTTCCGCGGGTCTTATTGCACTGCACCTATGCACCAACACTTTAAAGATATTTCGTTGATATATTAAAAGCGGGAAGTTAGATTGAACGGAAGTCAACTGTAATCTTAAAGCTAGGGAATACAAATTTCACTTCTTAAGCATATAACATATCTGTATTAAGCATCAGAGAACCGCTTGCATAGGAAAACGTAAACTTTTAATGCAGAAAGATATAACTCTTTAATTTTCTCAATAAAACATATAGCTACAATTTAAGGATGCTGCTAATGTCAGAATTTGCATAACCGCTTTTTTTTTTTAAAAAAAGGAAAAGTTAAACAATTTATTTAAAAAAAAATTACAGCCAAGCTAACTGCAAAGCCAGAACTTGAATTTTCATATAAAAATTGTAAATGAAATGATTTACCTACTTACTCACTTACTATACTAATTAAGCCCGTATGATACTACATTTTTTTCTTATTTTTAATTTATTATTCGTCATTCACATACATATTTAAAAAAAATATTAAAAAACTAATCTTAAAAAAATATTTCGGACAAAATGGCATCGGATTTTATTTTGTGTTGTCGTAAATATAAATTTATCAAATATTGCAGCATTAGAAGAGATAACAACAAAAGGATTTTGAAATAATGTTGACAATTCAATTCAATTATTTTTTGCTAGATGAGTGCTTTTCCTTTCTTAAAAACAATTAATGAGCTATAAAAATGAAGACAAAAATGTATAGTGTCAAACGGGCTTTACTTATCATTAATTCTTTATCAATTCTCTCAATTCTGAATCATCATACATTTGATGTGGCAAATAATTTGTCTGTTAAATAATGTTACCTTCCTAGGTATCTTAACTTTTTTCCTATACATTATAACGGTATAACCAACTACTCTTGTTTAAAACGTAGATATTTTCCAATATTCACACACCTATTGTTTCAACCACCATAAATTTAAACTCCTAAATTATCGAACATATTCAATTATCTATAGCAGAACATCCACCCCCCCCCCCCCCCCCACCCCATACCAATTCACTTATACCAACCTAACTACATACCTCTAAAATGTACCAAAAATGTTTGTAACTTTTCGAAAATGCCCAGCAGATCTGAGACTGTCATCACATAATTAATGGATGAGCCGCCTCCGTGTGCACCAATCCCAGATCTGTCTGTCCGAATTCATTAGAGAAGCACTAACATAATAAAACATGAAAACAAGGACCAGGGATAAAGAATCCATAAAAAAAAACAAAATTACCACCAGTAGATAGATACATACATTGGTATGTATGTATTAGTTACATATCTTCCATTATTTTTGTTGTTGTTATGATTTGGTAAATAAGGTAATCCCTCGAGTTATATATAAATAAATTGTGTTATTTTTTAGACACGAAATTTCGCAATTATTTTGCTTTTCACAATTCTCACAAGAGAAATAGAATTTAATTTAATTTCTAGCATCAGTTGTTTCTGAATTATATAGGTATAGATTTTTGTAACAGATTGTTTCTAACCAATAATAATCCCATGACCACTGGACGGCTGACCGAAGTGGCGACTAACTATACCTACTATATAGGACCCTTTAAGCAAACAAATTTGAGTCCACATTCAAAGGGTTAGATACATATTTATACAGTTACTTAATCCAATTTACATTCTTTGCACAAATTAATATTGGAAATGCATTCCATGTCACATTTTCTCGCATCATCTCATCAGGCTGCAATGTGCCTCTGACTTCTGACAGATGGTCAAGAAGAGTCAATAGTCTGCCTTTATTGTGTAATTATAACCAGGCATATGTATCACATTCCGTATTCCGTATACTAAAGTGGACAGTGATAAAATTCAAAAAAAGGAGAAAAAAGAAAGATATTAAATTTTATCCCTATAATATAAAAATGTCCCGCATTTCCATAATAAATGTACCTACATACAATTAAGCACAACGACAACACGATAGAATTATCTTGTCATCGCAACAAGGAGCCAAATGGGATGGGGGTGGGTATATATTAATGTATGCTGTATAAGCATCACTTAAGTCATTAGACATTTAAGCCCCTTAGCCTGAGCTCAGTGTAAAAGATAGGGTTAATTTCTGGACAATGACTTGACGAAAGAAGAAATCTCTCTAATCTGTCATTTGTCCAGACGCGACGATATACATATAGATGATGTCGTACCACGTTGTCTTCATGAGGATTTTTTTTTTGCTTTTCTTTTGAAGTTGTTTGATTTTCTTTTGGAATTATCTTATATTTTTCTGTTAATACAAAAAAAAAACAACAACATTTGTATCTCATTTATTATATCAGAAAAAAACCCCAACAATGTTTTTGGGATAATGTAGGCAAACCCTTTTTCCTCTGGGCTGCTTGTTTTCTTCTTTTTTTAATATAAGAAAAAAATGACTGCACGTCACTTTTCTTGTTAATTAAAAGCGATACATATGACAGCAAAACAAAAATCAAGAGAACAAAAACAACAACAAATATATAAATTCATATGAAATCAATCTGAAATAAAAACAAGAGACTGAATGAGATGATACACGGATACAATAATGTGCATCCCGCTGGGTTATTAGTCACGAGTTCTTTCTTTCACTGGGACATGCATCAGATATTTAATGCAACTATTTTGAGGTTTTATACAAAAAATGGCCAAATCATGGTGTTACTGAGTTTAGAATTCTGGGAAAAAAAATTTAAAACAAATTGATTTAGACAAGAAGTTTCAATTCTGATGGATATATACTTTTAAGAGTTAAAAAGTTAGCTTTTCTTTTTTTAATTTTTGTCTTTCTATTTTTTATTGTCTTTCTTAAGAGGTTGATCTTAAATGAAATAATTTTTTTTATTAAATTAACTATTTATTTTTAACTGTCCATGTCTTTCTATGTCGAAGTTTGCTTATTTCAATAGATAACGATTTTAACAAGGCTGTAAAATGACATTCAGCTTCTCTTCCGGTTTGATTAAAAAAAATAAGATCAAAGGTAGATTTAACTACATGATAAAAATCAATCTCTGTGAAGTTGCATTCGATGAGAGATATAATAAAAATGATTGGGTAACGCCCATCATGTTAAATCACAACTAATTGGTGATATTAATTATTATATCAATACAAATCAATTAAATGTTAATATTTATAATTCTCTTATGAATAATCTTTATCTTTCAACATGCGATGTCGAACTAAGAAAATAAGTTTTCGGTTTAGAAAAAAAAATTAAATAAAATGCACGATTGGGTCTCACGAACCAATTTATTTCATGAAATATTTATGGGAGCTTTTATTTTATGCCAATTAGCAAAAAAGTAGTTTAGTTTTATTATGTGAGTAGATATACAAAAACAAAGAATTTATATGTTGCACATATAAATAACTGGAACATACAGTTTAAATTTGGAAATTTTTAATAATCAAAATAATAAAAAATTAATTAATTAAACAACAGCTTGTAAAACTATTTTCACAAGAACTCGATGTAGGTACATTAACTTTTTTTTATCTTAATTTATGAGAGAGTTGGAGCGGTTTTTCTTATAATTTAAATTTTACTTGCGGTATATAGGAAATATATGGCAAGTTATGGCTTTGTATTACAATGATAGTGAAGTCGAAAAAAGTGGTCTCGCAATTCTGTCTGTCTGTACTGTCCTGTCCTTTTGGCTCAGACTAAACAGCTGGGTCGATGTTTTTTAAACATTTTTTTAAGGCCAAAAATAACAGTAGGTAATTGCCGTAAATTTTTTTTTTACCAAATTATGAAAATCTTATTTTTCTCAAAAACGTGCCCACAATTAAAAAAAAAAATGAGTAATTTTCTTTACAAAAAGGCTACAATTTTATAAGAAAAAATTTAGAAAAATGGTTATAAATGGTAGTTCCTCCCATAGAACCACTTTTTTGATTTTCGATTTTCTCAAAAACGGCTTAGCTGATTTTGACAAATTTGTATGTTAGAGAATTTTAAAAAAATGTTTAAAGGTATTTTATACCTACCAAATTTTTATTAAACTTGATATTAAGCAGTTTTTAATATTATCTAGCTGATTTTAAATAAAAAAATATGGCTATGACCAAAAATAACGGTATCTCCCACATAATAAGTGTTCAAAAACCGGTTAGGAAAATTTCATTTTTCTCAAAAACGTCTCCTACAATTTTGATTAAAATTTTAATGTGAACTTAATATCATTAAGATTAAAAATGGTATCTCTCACAGAACGCATTTTTTTGGTTATCGACTATGAACCATTTTTTGGTTATCGACTATCGGGAGCGTATCGGAATCCAGGTTTTTAAAATCCCGTTTTTTAAAAATCCCGAAAAAAAAGTTTTAAAATCCCGTCTACTAAAATACTGTTTTCTTTTTTCATCCTGTCTTCAAAAATGGCGCTTATTCAAAATCCCAATGTATGTGGGGAATAAAAGTTCAATCTTGCTTATTGGATAATTTAATTCAGGGTTTATTACTTGACTAAACAAATATTAGAAAATATAATTAAAAGTTGAAAAAATGAATAGATTTGACGTCTTCTTCGTTCGGCTGCCTCGTAATCTCTCCTCTTCTTCGAATTTCATTACATCATCTCTTGGGTTTTGTTGCGATGTTTCGATTCTACTTTAATGTATCTTACAGGGTGATACTGACTTCTGGTATTTGGGAACTTTGTAGTTTGTACTATGAAACTTGGTATCCTTCAATCGGCCATCTTGTGTATTTCACGTCCTCGGGAAACCGTCTTGTGAATCGTCTTTGCATAGCATTTAATACGTCTTTTGTTCTTCGTCGTCATCATGGGAATCTTTACATCTGTCTTCGTTAAGGTACATCGTTTCTTCATAGGCTTGTGGGTTAGTCGTCGTAAAGGTGATTCATCTTTTTGTTATGGAACTGTAGTGGAAACTACGTTAGGACACACAACCTAATTAGGAATCGCAACGTCATCAACTTCTTCGGATTCGTCTTCAGTCGTGGAGTCATAGGGGTCGGAGTCATCACCCCAAGGCTTCATATTGTCTGCGCTTGATGTTGTGTTGCGAGGCCCGTCGTGAGTACCAACTTTTTGCACTTCATATCTGTCGTTTGTAGAGACTTTCGTCACTACGTAAGGACCTAGAAATTTGCGAGAAATTTTTTGATTAGTACCAAATTGTGTTTTTTTAATAGCAACTACATCGTTAAGTTTATATTTAGTAGCTAATTTTCGCCTTTTATCGAATGTTTTACGATTTTCTTCCTGTATTGCTTTAATGGAAGATTTTGCAACTTCACGTGAGCTTTCACGCGCTTCTTGGAAAGCTTGCCGAATTTCTTCGTTTACTGCTTCAGCAAGATCGATGTTTTCAACCCTACGCATCTTTACCCCGAAGAGTAATTCGAATGGAGTCCTTTTGATGCTTCTGTGCCATGTTGAGTTCAGACACTCTTGAAGTTGATTTGTATATCTAAACCACTTAGATGGGTCGTCCGCTGATAACTTAGTCAATACGGATACAATAACTCGGTTGACCCTCTCGACCTGGCCGTTTCCTCTGGGGACACCTGTAGTGATCAGGGTATGCTGTATCTTTTGCTGCTCACAGTAATCTTGGAAGGCGTTAGATGTGAACGCTGCACCCCTGTCTGAGATTATGCGACTAGGGTTTCCAAAAACTGCTTTTTGTAGTTCCAGCTTTGCGAGCACCTCAGAGGTTCCTGTTGACTTCACAGGGTATAGCCAGACAAATTTTGTAAATGCGTCGACAATACAAAAAATATACGAATACTTCTTACTTGTAATTAAAAGGGGACCTAAATGGTCAACGTGGTACGTGTGTAAAGGCTCCTCTTCCTTGTAAATAGGGTTAAGAAATCCTTCTTGTTTGCCACTTTTGCGTTCGCTGACAATACAGCGGATGCAGTTTCTCCGACATGCTTCTAACTTTGGTTTTAGATTTGGAATAAAGTAGTCACGTCCGATAACTTCTTCCATCTTGCGGGTACCAAAATGACCTTCGGCGTGGACAGCTTTAATTATCTCGTCTTGCATTTTTTTCGGAATGCAGAGTAGTTTGTTACCTTCTATGTTATTTTTGTAGACAATATCTTGCTCAATAAAAAAGTCATCATATGGTCCATTCTTCAAAGCTCCCTTCACAGCTAAAAGGTATTCATCTTTATCTTGGGCACTTCTCAATCTAGCTAGGAATTCCGAATTCACAACCATGACAATTGCATTCCGGCTTAACGCGTCTGCATGCTTCATACTAGATCCTGGTCGATGTTCAAGTATGTAGTCAAATTCTTGTAAGCTCAAAGCCCAGCCTGCAATTCTTGAAGATATCTCTTTCCTTTCCATGGTACCTTTGAATGCAAGGCAGTCAGTAACGATTTTAAAATGAAGACCCAGCAGATACGCCCTGAATTTTTTCAACGCTCTGACAATTGCTAAGACTTCTAGCTCATAACTGCAGTAGCTTTCCTCTGACTTGCTAGTTTTTTTGCTATAAAAATAGACAGGGTGAAATTTTCCGTCATCTGCCTTCTGGAGTAAGACTGCACCGTATCCGAATTTACAAGCGTCAGTATGAACTTCTGTCTCCGCTTCTTGTTGATAAAGCTTCAAAACTGGCTTTTTGGCTAATATGCTCTTTAATTTTTGGAAGGCTATTCTTTCAGCAGAGCCGAATTTAAAAGTGGTGTCTTTCTTTAGAAGAGATGTCAAAGGCTTGGCGATTAAAGAGTACTCCGGAATAAACTTACGAAAATACCCAGTAAGTCCCAAAAAACTCTGAATCTTTTTAATAGAATCAGGCTCCGGAAATTTCATTACTGCTGCCGTCTTATAATGCGATGGTTTAACAAAACCAAATTCTATTTCGTATCCTAAATATACGATCTTTTCGCAAAGGAATTGACATTTTTTCCATTTAATATTTAGACCGTAAGTTGAGGCTAAACTAAGAACCTTTTGTAAATTTTCGATTGCTTCATCATAGGTTGAAGAGAGAATAATGACATTATCCATGTACAAGAGGACTATGCCTTCCGATATTAATGGTTTAAAAATTTGATTGATGTGTTTTTGGAAGATTGCAGGTGAAGTACTTAGGCCAAAAGGTACTTTATTAAATTCGTATTGTCCACTGTGAGTTACAAACGAAGTGTACATCCGACTTTTTTCCGACACGTCAACATGAAAAAACCCGTTTTCTAAGTCGAGTGTGGAAAATATTTTCGACTTGCTAAGAGCATCGACCTGGTCATCTATCAAGGGAAGTGGGTAACGATCACGAACTATGACTCTATTCAAACGCCTATAATCAACGCAGAGTCTTTTCGACCCATCCTTTTTGTCAGCAAGGACGATTGGACTAGCAAACTCTGAGTCACTTGGTCTGATTATACCTGCCTTTAGCCACTCTGCAATCTGATCATCTACTACCTTCTTTTCCAGAGGAGCCAACCTTCTGGGGTTTTGATAAATCGGTGTTTCATCTTTAAGGACAATGTTCATTTGTACCTTGGTTGACTTTTCGCATCTAGGTTTGTACTGGTAACTAAGTCCTTGATAACATCTAAATATGCTTTATTCCCTATGATCACATCAGCGCCATCCGTATTAGAGTTAATACTCATTAAACACAGGGCTTCATCTACTGACTCCTTGACTGTGACCCTACCATTCTTTGAAATATTGATATTTGTACCATTCAGTACATTCCTGCCGACTATCATAGGTACTTTCAAAAAGTTTTCTGACATAACAAAAATGGTTGCGTCGCAGGCAAATTTATCAATCTCAAGGTGGCCTTCAAACGAACCTAGGGCTTCGACTGGTGCTTTAGACAGACCTTGAATCTCAATTCTGTTTGGTGTTAGCTTCGGTGCCCCAAGTTTTATGAATTCTTCGCATGTAATGATAGTTAAATCACTGCCTGAGTCAATCAAACAAAGGATTTCGTGGCCATTTAGTTTGATGAGTTTCCTTCCATCAGTCTCACCGACTCTAGCACAATTCGCGGATTTAGGTTTGGTACATGAAGAGGACTTGTGACCAAATTCATTGCATCGAAAACACTTCAGTCCATTTTTGCAGCTAGAACTTCGATGTCCCTTTTTTCCACAATTATAACATCTGCTTTGAGCCGAACTGTTCTTATTTGCTGAAGGTTCTTCCCTTTGCACATGTTTTGAACCTTCTTTTGGACGCGCTAACGTCAGGTCCTCTTTAAATTTCGCATAGAGCTTTAGCTTTTCTTTGAACTCCCTCATCGAGTTCGCACCATAAAGAATGATTTTATTATTTGGATTGTCCTCGATTCCGTTAATGACATATTGAATGATCGCTTTGTCATCGAAACGCCCTAACGCCCCTAACTCTCTCATTTTTAAAAGATAATCTTGCGGACTTTCATTCTTTTCCTGTTTCCTTTTGCTCATCTTTCGATGAATATCCACTGAAGTAACCTCTGTACCGAACTCATCTATCAAGAAATTCTTAAGCTCATCAAAAGAATACAAATTAGATTTCGCCCTTAGAGCTAGCTTTGCAGATCCTGTCAGTAAACGCTTTGTGAAAATAAGTTTCTCTAGCTTTGACCATTTTAGAGAAATAGCTGCTGCTTCAACGTCTTCTAACCAACATCTGACGTCATACGTATCGTTTCCCGAAAACTCTGGGACAACATTTAATGTGTCTTGAAAAGTAACTGAAGACCGGGCTCTGTAACCCAAAATGTCTACTTCTGTCTTGAGCGAGGATATCTCGAGCTCTTTAAGAAAATTGTCTTCTCTTGCCAACAAAAGCGACTCCTAATTTTAAGGTACTCGAGTTTCTTTGCTACGTCTTGTGAACTTGAAGCCGAATCTCCATTGTCACCATCTGTTCTCAAATCGACTTCCACCTGATTTCCCGTCTCCATATTTACTGCTAATGAACCACTCGCTACTGAACCACTCGTTAAGATACCACCTGCTGCCAAACTGCCTGCTTCTAAGCTACCTAATCTTAAGCCCTGTATGTCTAGCTTATCGATCACGTGTGCACCTAACCTCCGTTCATTGTCATCACCTTCACGATCAAGTGTGTAATCAAATGAATTACCTGTATTCGCCAGACCTTTACTGGCTTTTTGTTGATTTTTCATCTCATCCAATTTCTCTAGCTCTTTCCAGGAAATCTGCAATGGAGCTCTTCTGTTGTCCAGCCAAGACTCCCTGACGGCTAAATCCAACTCCATCTGCTTTATAGCGTGTGAAATATCGTCTGACCCATCATCGTTGATAGCCGTACTGTTCGGGTTTTTATTGTCTTTAGCTTCTGACATTTTTTTTTTTTTTTTTAGTTTTGCAGGGGTATACTTATCTTCGTAAGAACAGTTGGTTCCAGAGTGTCTTTTCCAATATGATTCTCGTGGTAAACGGGATTACAGCACCTATAAGTAGCGGCGATTTAATTTTCTTTGTTAAAAATAGCTTTTACCGAAATCTTAGCAGTAGATTTTTTGTGTGTATGTCGAACGACAGGTGAGATTGAAACTTTATTGCGAAAATTAATTCCCAACTTTTCACTCTTTTCCACGAATCCCACTTCTGACACCAATTTTTGTGGGGAATAAAAGTTCAATCTTGCTTATTGGATAATTTAATTCAGGGTTTATTACTTGACTAAACAAATATTAGAAAATATAATTAAAAGTTGAAAAAATGAATAGATTTGACGTCTTCTTCGTTCGGCTGCTTCGTAATCTCTCCTCTTCTTCGAATTTCATTACATCATCTCTTGGGTTTTGTTGCGATGTTTCGATTCTACTTTAATGTATCTTACAGGGTGATACTGACTTCTGGTATTTGGGAACTTTGTAGTTTGTACTATGAAACTTGGTATCCTACATGTATTAGATTCCCGCAAGACAATTTATTATTTTTTTTTTACAGAATTAAATAATTTATTTTGATGATTTGATAATTTTATAATAATTATTCATTAATTTATTTGTTTTAAGAATTTTATCATTCCAAATTTGCAATCAAAAATATAATAAAAAATTGCGCGATTTTTTTAAAATAAAACAATTAGTTTGGATTGCAAAAGGGGGATTATAAGAAACGGGTTTATAAAAAACGGAATTATAAGAGACGGGATTATAGAAAGCGAAAATTTAAAAAGCAGGATTATAAAAAGCTGGATTAAAAAATCTGGATCTTAAAAAAACGGGACAATTAAAATCCGGATATCGAACCCAACCCTCCATGTTGAACCGATTTTAAAGAATGTTTTTTTACATTTTTTTTCATAATAAATTTTTTAACTCCTCATTAATGAAGGCTTAAAAATGAAATACCATTTTTTTAATGTTTTCAAAATTTGATATATAAAAAATATATTTTTAAAAAACGATTAAATTTTTTTTCTTATAAATACTGATTTTTTTAAAGGTATTTGTTGATTGCAAATAAGAGCACGACTGAGTCGCACGAGACCCAATCGTTCATTTTATTCTAATTTGGGTTGCCATTTTTTTATAAAAAAATAAAAATATGTAATATTTTCCAAAAATCCAAAAAAAAATTTTATGGCAGGTACCGTTATTTTTTTTTTTTGCAAAAAAAAAAAAAAAATGTTTTGGGAACTGCGGGAGTTGCGAGACCCTTTTTTGTCCTCCCTACTATCGTAATAATCATGTTTGATTGAAATCTGGAGTTCAAACCAAACATTTCCTTTATATAGGTACATAGTAAACCTTCATCGCAAATAAAAATAGACACTATAGATATATTTTATTGTTTCAAAGAAAAATACAAAGTTTACAATATTTTAAAGTTATTGCACAGTAGGTGCATGATAATTAATTTTATCTTACTACTAAAAATCAAAATTAGGTTTCTGAAAAGCTTATATATTTTAATATTTTTGAATTTGAAGGAAAATAGTTTAAAAAAAAACCTTCATTTGAATTTTGTTTATAATTATATCACAGACCATGCTTAAAACTATTAGTAAATGAATATAAATAAATAATTAAATAAAAATTAATAAATAAATACATAAGTAAGTAAATAAATAAATAAATAAATAAATAAAAAATAAATAAATAAGTAAGTAAACAATAAAATAAATAAATTAACAAACAAGTAAATAAATTAATTAACAAGCAAGTAAATAAATAAATAAATAGATAAATAAATTAAAAAAAAAACAGAAAGTAAATAAGTTAACATGTATAAATAGACTCTATATTTTAGACAATTCAGTACGATGTTAAAGTACATTTATGTTATGTAATACTAAGTGCTAAGTACTAAATTAAGAGGAAATACAAAATATCCCTAAGAGTATCTCTTGTCAACAAAAAGTGCTTCTCAACATCGGATTCAGAAGAAAATTGTAGTCATTTTAATTTAATACAATTTTTCAATCAGCCGTGAGAGCAATAAGGTGCAATCTTAATTTGCAAAAATCATGAACATGAGAACAGTAAAGGCCATTTACTATAATAAAAATAAATATGACTTTATTTAAAGTTTCTACCATCATTAGCCGTGTTTCTTTGCATCTACTGATGAGTAGTACTACGCCTATTAATAATAATTGTAATAGATCAAATAATTAAATCAATATGAAAAAAAATCTTACTCTGCAGCACTTTTTTGTATTTTACCAAAATTTTATTGATACAAAATTTAAACTTATTTTTTTTTTAAGTTAAGGTCAAGATTAATTTTTGAAAATTGTTATTTATCTTACCACCACTTATTATTTGATATCTTATATTGACTACCTACATTATATATACACTTTATAAAGACAGATAACAAAATTTAACACAAATCTATAGTTAATAACTATTTGTAATTTATAACTGATTTAATCTATTTTAGTGATTATATTGCTTTGATGGTGTATATAAATATAATAATGTATCCTTTAATTAGCGGTGAGATAATACATATTTTAAAATATCTGCTCACTTTAATAATGTTTATTTATTTATTAGTAATTTATATATTTTGTAAATTCCAATTGACCAATATTATTCTTATCAATATGGCATATCAGAGTAATAATATTAAATCTTTTTATCAAAAATCAATTAAAACAGACACTTTTTGGTCGCACGTTTTTGCCTTTATACATTAAATTAACCGTAACAGTAAAATATGAACCTATACCTATCAAAAATATTCTTAAAAAAAAAATACCTAATCGGCCTTTAACCGTTCAATATAGATAGATAGATTTTTATTTCGTTATAAGTTTTACAATGGGTTGTTACCGCACATTTTACATTTAAGAGATTCGATACAATATGTATATCTTTCAACTAGAATATTATTTTTTAAGGGCTTTTTGAAGGACATTTTTTTATTTTAACAATAAATTTGGAGGAAACACGAAAAAACCTCCATTAGAAAAACAAAAAAAAAAAAAATTATAAAAGATTTAAATTACTTAAGATAAATTAAAACTAATGACTAGAGAGAAAAAAAAATAGATTTTATGCTATAAATTGACATTGAAGAGAGAATTAATAAATTAAGAATTAATTTAAATAAATAAACATTTAGATAACAAAAATATAAAATTAAATTAACAGCAATAAATATATATTTAAGACAATTTAGAAAGAAAAAAAATAATCTAACAAACAAAAATAATATAAAAACAAAAATACATAAATAAATTGATAAACAATTTAATAAATAAATAGGTATGTGGTATAACCTGCATCTAGGCAAATCAAGCTAACCCTCCTTTTTAAATTGTTTCTACAAATTAATGGAAAGTTTAAATTTAAATCTCATTTTTTTTTAACAAATCCATATTTTTGTCTGTTGATATAGCCTAACAAATCTATAATATTTCCGTTGATAAAACCTAGGTATGTATTTATATCTCAGAAGCACAAGTTAAAATAATCAAACTAATCAAACCTCCTCATATACATAGATAGACAGACAAGCTTGTAGACAGATTTATAGAAACATTTCAAGTTTTATAGTACAAACGCTTCTTTTGATATCGAACCGGAATTGAAAATGAATCATAAATATTTTATGGTTATAAGAGACTTTAGCTATGTAAGCTAAAAAATGATTTAAGACTTTACCAGGGTCCAGTCCCAGTCATATCGGTACGATGATTTTCAAATAAGTATTCTAGGTACCTATGTTTATTGAAGTTGATATAGACCTGTGATAAGATCCTCGCCTGTCATAAAGTTATTGTCGGCAACCCCACGAAAAATACGTGTGCAATCCAGACACCTACCAATACCGTTAATATAGGGACCCCAAACTTTATCTTTTATCAAAACAACTAAAAGGGTGCGCGACTTATTTTTTTTTATTTTATTTTTGGAAATCATATTACATGCATTAATAAATTAAATATAATATTGTTAATTTACTACTCAAAGTGTCATATAGTCATTGCATTGGCTTGGCGCCAATCTTGTCAATGTCAAAATTGGGCTTTTATGTATTTTGGATGCCGACATCAATGCAATGTCACTGATTGGCGGTGTACATATAGTGGCGTCGCTGGCGACATTGCCACCATACCATCATGCATATATGCATAGCATATAGAGATAGGGTTATATAGCTCTTGAGAAATTCCCATCTATGATGACACTTGAGATTTAATTTTTGTTTTTCTATCATTGTTATTATTTGACTGTTGTAATTTTGATAAGGGCGCTCCATATTAACAATTGAATGTTTTACACAAGTTGTCTTTTTGTGTTAAAATTATACTGATATGCTGACTGTTATTTTTATTAACACAGGTCCCCAGTATGGCGCCTACATGTAAACATGCAATTGAATGTTATTTATTGATGTAGTTCCATGTTGATTGGTTGTTTGAATAAAATCTGTGTGTTTTTGGAAATATTAGCTTGAATTTGAGTTGGTAATTTATATACAGAAGATGCGATTTGGGAAACATCGTTATACCTACATAAACAATTTTTTTTTTCCGCAAAAAAAAAATATTCAATTAAATTCAATTTAGATTGCTAAAACGACTGAAATTCCATCTGATTTCTTGAAGAATTTTAAATTTCGGCAAATTTAAAAAAAAACTTTAGGTAGAGCGTTGAATTTTGTATACCTATAAAAAAATTTCAAAAATAAATTCTAAACAAAAATTGTTATAGTGAATACGGGGGTTTATCTACATGGATCAGCATGTTTGACAACATGAGTAACTACTAACTACCTGAACACAATGGAGTGGGAGCTGCAGCTGGAATAGCTGTCAAAATATTCAATACACACACGATCATTGTTACGATTCCGAACACAACGCAACGCAGCTGTAAATGGAGCTGCAGTCGGTGCTGCAAGAGTTCACCAACTTTTAACTTTCCACGTGCAACACTTTTGACGTTTCAATTTATATGAAGAAAAAAAGAGCTGGACAAAATATTAAAGCTCTTTGTGCTATAAGAAGCCCGTGATTGCTTTTTTTCTTTCTTTAAAATATATACAAAAGGCTGTACAGTGTAAATACATTATGGAAACGTAAAAAATAGCACGTACGACACTTATTCACAGCTATCGCAGCTCCAGCTGTATTTTCAGTTGCAGCATTCTATTGTGTTCAGCAGTTATTTGAATCAGAACACGTTTCTAAAATATTTTGAAAATCATATCTACCGAATAGTTGGTCAAGCCGTTGTTTCTTGCGTTGAAATAATCAAACAAGAATAATATTGTAAAACCATGTTTTCAAACATGATCAACCATGTAAACCCCGCACAGTGCACCGTAATCAACTGTCATCACTCAAGTCTTCCATATTGGCTATTAAACAAGGATTTTATGTTTGCTGTTACCAGGTGGCGTAAGAGTTGTCAGTTGTCACCCTATCGTAAGATGCTATAATTTTTGCAAATAGCGGCAAAAAAATAAAAGAAACAATATTATTTTTTAGAAGTATACCTATAGTGATTTATAATTGAGCACAAACTTGTTTTAAAGATAAAAAAAAACAGCTTTAAAAAAAAAAAAAACAAACACAAACATATGCCAGTAAGACCTAGGGTCTTATAAATTAAGCAATGTTAGAAGGAATAGAAGGATAGGATAAATTTTTGTTAGCCAAGTTGATTGAGAATTTAGGTTTTGATTTTTCTCATTAAATCCCAGGGGTGGCGTTCAGTTGAGGGAATATAGAAAAAAATGCTGCCTAGACTGAGGGTTGAACCCACACATCCAAGTTAGCAGTCAAGCACTACTTTCACTGCGCCGGGTCCACCCCCAAATTTTTAATTTTAACTTTTATGATAGATTCTGAAATTTCCCTATCGAATATGATGGCGTATGGCAATAACGCCCAAACTGATCTGGAAATATCGCCCAAAAAATTCTGAACAATTTTTTTTCTCGATTTGGTCGTTATTTTCAATTTTTAAATTGTTTTTTTTAAAGAAAAGGACGCCCAAAATAAAAATTTTAAAATTCAAATGGGAAATAACGGCCAAAATTGGAAATATCGCCCATAAAAATCTAGAAAAAGGATATAACGCCCAAATCTTAGGAAATATCGCCCAAATCAAAATTTCGTCAATAATTGTACTGAAACAACTCCGTTTTAAATCAAATAAACTTTATTTCACTTTAATAAAATAAAATTATATAAATAATAAATAAATAAATAAAAATTCAAAAACAGAAATAAATAAATAATTCAATAATTTAATGATCAATAACAAAAATAATAATAAAACAACAAAAAATTTGGGCGATAAATATTTCCAAATCGATTTGGGCGTTATTTTCTTGGGCGTTATTGCCATACGCCGAATATGATACCTACAAAATTGTACTAGAATGTTTTTTTTTTTTTATAATTTGTTGAAGAGAATTTAAAATAAGTTTATAAGTCAAAAAATTAATGAATCAGATGAGCAAGTTTTAAAAAAAAAATATTTTGTCTTATCTAATTTTCTCGTATAAGAACAGTTCTAATTTTTTTTTTTCTAAAATATAGATAATCAAAAATAACTCTATTACCGTGTATATTTTTCAAGGTGTAGGTACCGAGGATAATTTTGTATTTAAATTCTTAATTTCACTATATCCAATAAATTTAATGTCTTAAAATGGTAATTGTTTAAAAAATTTTCATTACATCAGATAAAGATTGGATTTTCCCAAAGTCAATTCATTTTACCCAACCAAACCAACAACAGTTCAAACACATTATACCCATAGGGAATTAATCCTTCCCTTGACAAATGCTCTGTGGTCAAACACGATGATTATAATCCCCGACTTATTCCTGCCCACAAAAACATTTACCATCATCATTGCATTACATATATACATACCTATCTACACTTACCTTTTCTGAGGTCACATGAACTAATCCTATAAACAACGGCAACAGGTCCTTTTTTTTTGTTAATTCAAATTTTCAAATTTCAAAAGAAAACCCACAAACTTATCCGCCCTCGTATTTTCTTGAATTAATATTTATGTGGTGTTTATTTTTTTTTTGTTTCAGTACCAAAACTACCTGCCACCATACACGAGTACCAAATGAACACTCAACAATTGGAAATATGCCGTTCTGGAATGGGTCCGGGAGTGACAAACAATCCCCTGCTGTTAATGGGTAATGGCACCATCAATAATAACAGCAACAATTCAGGACGAACCAACTTCACCAATAAACAGTTGACTGAACTGGAAAAGGAATTCCATTTCAATCGTTACCTGACACGAGCACGTCGTATTGAAATTGCCAACACACTGCAACTTAATGAAACTCAGGTAATAAAGTGTCTCATTAGATTATTTCCATACGATGATATACCGTTTATTAAATAAATTCTAAAAATTCCAGGTTAAAATATGGTTTCAAAATCGACGAATGAAACAAAAGAAACGAGTGAAAGAAGGCTTGATACCAGCCGATGTTCTAAATCAGCAACAGCAAACAACTTCCGGTCAAAGCAATAACAGTAACAGCAGCAATAATAATGCGAATAATAATACCAACAACAACAGCAGAAGTCTGTCACCAAATGCAGGTTGCATACCCCAGTCAGCGAATACACACACCAATACACTTGATTGTCCCCTACCGGGCAGTAGTGAGAATAGTAGAGAATCGAATTAATGCAACGGATTGTGTCTTGGAAAAGAGAAACTAAAAATATAGAAGCAAAGGCAAGACCCTTCAAAACAAATTTGTCTGCAGTATTGGTTCAGAGATTCGCTTCTGTACAAAAACGTCAATTGACAAAGCAATTTTAACAGTTTAGTTTTAAAGAGCAAACTGTTAATTTTGCAGAATTAAAGCAAATAAAAATGTAAATATTATGAACATAAATCCATAACTCAGGGCTTACCTTATAATAAATAGTTTTTAATTAGTGAATTCAAATAAATTTAAATGTTATTTTATTTAAAATGAAAGAAAATTAAAATACCCATTACAATAATTATTATGTATAAAATGCTTAGACCAAGATCTAAATTTTGACCTTGTTAATAAGATACCTACACCTATCTACGTAGAAATTGATTATAACTTGAATGATTTTCATTTTTTTAGAGCTTAGATGAAGCATTCGATTTATTAACTATAAATTGGAAAACTTTAAAATCTTTAAATTTAGTTCAGCCATTTTTATTTTTTTAGTTTAGAACTAAGCGATATATTAAATAATTATTTTTATTTGTAAACTTTAACAAATAAAAACTATACAAAAATGACTCTTATTGTATAGATATCGATAAAAAAAAAAAACAATACAAAAAATAGTGAATTTTATAAAATAAAAATGTGAATTATATAATTGAACAAAACAAGCTAGTCTTAAACTATAATTTATTTGATAAGAATATGATATAAAAAAAAAATAAATATTGTATTTAAAAAAAAAAATGAAAAAGTATAATATAAACTGCACTTGTTAATCTTCTATTAAAATTTGTTAAGGTTTTTTTTATTATTAGTATGAATGAACTCTATATGTTTTGGGTAAGTTATAACTCTACTTCACTACTCTTATAGCTAAAGCTTGAAAAAGAGCGTCCACTGTACCTTTGGTGTTTATACAATAAATTATGAAATATATTGCACGAACATTAGGTATGGTTGACCGGAGAAAACAAAGCAAACACAACACAACACGACTTATGAGTTATGACTTTAGTTTGATTAGAAGAATGTCAAGTCAAAGAGGAAAAATGTCACAAACGTAAGTTCAAATTTGAATTGCTAAAATGCAACAAGAGATTGCATTTTTTGAATGTTAACAATACGACTAACTCAAGTAAGGGGTGGGTTTCACCAATTAAATTTATTGAGACGATTAATTAATTTGTCGATCAATCGAACGAGAATAATATAATTATTTTTATCACAGGTCACAGTACCTGAAAAAGGGGGCTACCATTTTTTTTTTTAAATAAAGAAATTGCAAACCTTAGGAGTAGAACAGATGCGGGGTGAAAGCAATCTTTAAATAGAGAAGACAGAATTTAGATTCCGGAATTAGGATACTAAATTTTTAAAATTAGTTGTTTGGGAAACCTATATTATGTATAGGATGAAAGCCCAAAATCTTTTCAGCAAATAGTAGATACAATTAGAAAAAAAGAGGCTGGGTGTGACCAAAACATATGGTAACTTCCCATTAGTGCCCGTAGAAACTGGACACCCAATGCTATTTTGTTATAAGAAAATACCTAATTCAAAATCTTAAAAGAGCTTTATCAGAATTCGGTGTTCATAATGCGATCAAGTGAAAACCAAATTTGGAGCGTATTATATTTTTTAACTATTTTAGTTGTATTTTTGGCTGATTTTTTTGCTTTAAAAAAAATCTGACAGTGGAATTTTTTTTTTCAAACCCTATTAATTCTTAGTTACATCATTGTGAGTAAAATTAAATTATTCTGAAGTCGACACCGTTATTTGTTTTTGAGATATTCTAGTCGAAAAACAATTTTTAATTTTTTAGTGGTTCTAGTTAATTGAATTTTGTTGAATATCCTTTCTGCACTTCATGATGCTATTATTTAGGAAATAGAATTTATTTGAAGTCAATCTCTCTATCCGTTTTCGGGGAGAGTGAACGAAGTCGCTTGCACTAAGCTCTCTTTGGCAAAGATTTGATAGTGTTTAAAAAAAAAAAAAAAAAAAAAAGATAGAATGACTCACGAACGTACGTACACCCACACATACAGATTCGGATTCCTGGGACCTCGTCAAAATTTTTGATTAGACAAATCGGACCAATTACAATAACTTCGAATGAGAAATTAATAAAATAGACCATTATCGTTCTGTCCCGAAGAACAAAAGAAAAAATGTAACAGGTTCACGTGTACATATACCACAATTTCAGAGATAAATTTTCGAAGCCAACCGATTTAAATAAATTAGTAAACAAACTTTGTAACGACTTAAATAAAATTATGTACTACGTAATAACCACTCTAGGTACATGGGTACTTATGATTTTTTTTTAACCTGTGCCAACAATTCTAACCTCTCGATTGCTACAAGTTCTTCTCCGTCTTCTATACTGCTTTAAGATTTCCTTTATTTTTGACCCTCAGACAGTATTTGTCTTTTGTCAAATTTCTAATTTCTAATTATTATTTTTAAATTTTAAATTTTCAACACTCTTATCTCGGATTAGCTAGGTAACTCTTCTTTTTTTTCGTAAGCTCTTCACTCTTCAGTCAAGAAGTGCCTTGCAAAATTTTTTGTATGTCTGGACGGTATCTTCTTTTCTGTGTTTTTGGTCTTCCATCACATCACGCCAAACTCAGGAACTTATTGGAGTCCGCTACTGTTGACTATATCCAGGAGTCCTGCTAACTTGCACTCGCACACATTACCCTGGCAGGAGAGACGAAAACAAAGAACGCATTAAACCATTATCCCCTTATTTTCTTAACAGAAAAACCGAAAAGACGACTCGCGATTTACAAAAAAAAAAGACTATTTTGGCACATTTTTGTTAAATTTTGCAAAAAGGGGTAACCCAATAACGTTAAATTTTTTTTACAAAACAAAGATTTGAAGAAATTGTGAAAAGAGGAATTCGGCAGAAAATTGTAGGTCCCCTCCATTCTTACTAGTAACACGCACACGGGAATTCCTGAGAGTTGTAAGTCACTTGGCCCTGGTTCTACACGAGCTGTCGCGCCACCCACATTATTTATTTTATTTACCCGCCCATTCTTAAAATGAGTATAGAAATATCTAGCATTCAGTGTACAAGTGCGAGCAGCGCTTCTTTTTTATTGGTTATGAATAGACCTCCCGTCTCTAAATTACTGTTTTATGTTTGGGGACAACGTCGATATTTGATTCATCAAGATACTGTGAAAGTGAATCAAGTGCTGATGGACCCTCCTATACTCTATCTCAGAAATTTGAAAGAAACACCTTTAGGGTAAAAGACACTATATACTTAAAAGCAATGGACTACAAAATAAATACATTCTAACAAATTAAATCAGGCCAGTCAGTCATTATACAGGTACATACCTTAATCAGGATCGTTAGAGCTGTTTTCGGAAAATTTGAAAATTTAACCAAACACGTTGCATCGCAGCTATACCTAACTTGATCTGGATAAGCTAAAACAAAAATTCGAATTTCCACTTAAGGGAATTAGTTTAAAATGCTTTATACCAAATTTATAAAGCAAATAGCTTTCCCCGTTTATGATCTAGCTTAAATTACAGTCGACTCACGAACGCACAGACGCAAACGCACCGAGGCCACCGATGGACATGGTATGAGGAAAACCCCTTTTCAGAATTCTCCATCATCCCCAATAAAAAATTTTATTTTAACCTCAAAATTTTGTCTGCACCAAATCAGTGCTTACCCTATATATAGGGTGTCCGTAACCAACGCCACAGAAGAAAACCATGAGTTCTAAAAAATTTAAAAAAAAAAATACGGAACGCTTCAGTGCGTGCGTCAAATCCATGGCTTGTTTTCTTTTTAGTAACACCAAACAAAAATTTGATAAATTTCCCGCTAATAGAGTTTATTTTTCACCTCTTAAATTCATTTGTTCTATTTATCATTTTTTTAACACAAAAATATTCTTGACACGACTCAATAAATATTTTAAATATTAAAAGTGTTTAAGAATTGTGTTTTTCCTCAAAGTAATTTTTCTCACATTTTGGATTTAGGCCATTTTGGTGCTGAGGCTGTTGCATATTGTCATATTTTAGCCAGCTTAAATTTGAAAGAATTATAAATTATATTATACCAACAAACAAAGGAAGTCACATTATTTTCCCCTTTTGTTCCTAACAAAACTGTTTTGTTAACTTAATTTGTAAACTGTTCATAAATGATAGAGAACATTTATTCCTACAGGTGTTTATCCCTTGAGAATAGTCTAATAGTTGAAAAGGTTGTCTTTTTACTGAGTAGGTATACATTATGGATTTACGTTTTCACAACAAAATGAATAACACAAAAAAGGTTAAATAAAAAACATAATAATCACATCCAAATATGGCATAAGTTGAATAGGTTTACCTTTAACCAGTGGACATTATGTATTGTACGTATGGTCCATCGTTTTTAGACAACACCATCAGTAAAGTGCGAAGAACGGAAAGTATTAATTATAGTTCCAAACGTAATGTTGCAAATAATTTATTTTAAAATTTTTCACATAGAAACAGGTTGTCTTTTTATATTTTGTCAGGCGGAATTAGCGGAAATAATAAAAAAAAAAAATATAAAAAACTAAAAAACTAAAACGTTTTTTGAACATGGTAGATTTTGACAATTATGAAAAAAATTAAAATTAAAAATCATGTGTAAAAAATTTCAATAAAATTGTTAAACAGATGATGAGATAGGTCGAAAACCAAAAAAATGGTTCTTTGATAGATACAATTTTTAGACGGTAGATATAATTTTCTATTCAATAATATGATAGATCGTACTGATACTAGCTCACATAAAAAATTTTAATCAAAATCGTAGGAGTCGTTATTGAGAAAAATTAGATTTTCCATACCGGTTTTGTAACATTTGAATGGGAGGTACCGTTATTCTTGGCTATAAAAAATATTTGTGTTTAAAATCTGCTAGATAATGTCAAAAAAATGCTGAGTGTTGCAAGTTTAATAAAAATCGACAAAGTCGTTTTCAAATTATTAAGTTTAAAAAAAAAAATTTAAATTTTTTAAAAATCCAAAAAAAATTTTTTTTTAATAAAGTTTCGGCCACGTTTTTGAGATTTTTAATTTTTAAGAATTTCATTTTTTTATAAAAAAAAAATGTGCACCAGGTACCGTTATTTTTGGTCTTAAAAAAATGAAAAAAAAAAAAACGTGTGGGGATAATGCTCAAAAACGCTATGTACCAAGTTTAAAGAAAATCGATGCACCCGTTTATGCTACAGCCAAAGGACACACAGACGTAATGTCAACTTTGATCAAAATCTCGAGTTCATTCCTATGTGCGTGATATATGGCAGGATTGGAGGGGACCTACAATTTTCTGCCAAATCCGAACGGCTAGGTAATTGAAAAGCACTTTTTTCATGAAAAGAGATACTCTTGGAGAATTTGTCAATTCCTCGCAAGAGGCAGTAGCCCGTGAAAAACATTTCAGTTTTTTTTAGGTGACTTACCTATAGGCTGGGAATCGAATCAATATTAGGCAATGATATTTGTAAAGTCGTTATTCAAAATTCAACTTTACGTGCTGGATTATGATATTACATTATCAAAATTCATAAAGCCATCCGATTCTGTAAAATATAGAAATATACCTGGCACCTACATAAACAATGTGGACATACATAGTATTTATATTTGTCCCATTCCCAATTTGGGAATATGAAAAGCTTTTTTCAATAGTACTATAGGTGTATTTTCAGAATTAAGTATTCCACTCACGTTCATCGGACATCAGGTTGACATTGAACACGTTATACCCATTCTTGACACCTCAAAACTCGTTCCAAAAAAGATGAGTCTTTCTTTGGCATTTTTTCTTTTGTGGCAACTTTTATCAAGTGTTTATAAATTATATTTTATTAACCTGTACCTGAGACTCATACCTATAGTTTAGATAAATAAATATACTTATGCTGCAATGTTGCCAAGAAAAATATTTTTCTATTCCATGGATGTCCGAATCTAAGAAATTAAACTAGAACAACAACAAAAGGTTAGATATATAAGGTATGTGTTTGCGCATTGCAGAGAGCTTCGTATAAAAATGTTGTCTCGTATAGGAGTGGTACAAGAAGACTATTGGGATTAAATATTTCTTGTGGGTTAAAAGAAATTAGACACTTTGCATTTATAAGAGAAGCTTCCTTTGCTGACTTAAGACTTACAGCGTAGTATAGTTATGCAGGAAGTATTTGAGCATTTTCAGATAAGCGGTATGAATATAAAGCAATTTTAAACTCAAAATACTGAAAAAGAAAATGGACGATGGACTTGTTCTCAGTCTTCAGTTTAGATACCTATAGAATTTGTTAAAAAAAATATGTACATAACACCAGGTAAGATTATAAATAAAAATATAGATACAATCATTTAAAAAAAATAGTTATTCGTTTTCCAAACCAAAAATCGACTTTTAAAATAGTTCTGAGTTCAGTTGCGTCACATGACGATATAGGGAATAGCTGTTCTTTACTATTTCAAAAACTATCTTCAATAGATCCAACTCTTACTATACTAATTATAAGGTATGTGCTGTTATAAACTAAAATGCACGACGACGACTGGGTTGCACGAACTTGCTCTTATGTGCGATCACACTGTGGTTTTATAGTCTTAATAATTTTAAAAACTTTTCATCTAATAAAAGAAATCTATTAATTATTGGAACCTATATTTTATGCCACCTGCCAAAAATAGTATTATGGAGTATTATAGAGTATATATAAATATGCTGTCTTGCACTTCGTACATATGCATGGAATTAACAGTTTATACTAAAAGATGTTAAAAAATCAATAAAATTAGAAATAAATTGATTAAAAATATCTGCAATTGATTTGACACCAACGCAATGTACATCACCAAGTGATTTCTTACATAAATATCAATTTATGAAAAACAAATTTTAAAAAACGTTGGAGCGGTTTTTTAAAAAAATTTAGTTTTTGTATGAATATATTTTTAAGAAAAATATTGGTATGTCAATTTTTAGTACTTATTCACGCGGAGTTTAAAAATTAATTGTGAAAAAAAATCATCCACCCATTTTTGAAATTTCGAATTTTCAAAAAAATATAAAAAAAAAAAAAATCCAAAATTTTATTTTTTTTTTTTTGAAAATTTTTACATGCAATATTATTCAAATTTATTAGAAGCTTTTGTGTAAAAAATTTCATTAGAATTGGTTCAATAGATAATGAGATATTCGAAAATCCACAAAATGGTTCTATGAGAGGTATACCATTTTTAAACGATAGATACATTTTTTTCCCAATAATATGGTAGGTCGATCTGATTCATACAAAAATTTTAATCAAAGTCGTAGGAGCCGGTATTTTCAATACCGGTTTTTAAAAATTTGTATGAGATGTACCGTTATTTTTGGTTATAAGAAAAAAATTTATTTTATAATTGTATTTAAAAAATCTGCTAGTCATTTTCGAATTATTAAGTTCTTAAAAAACAAAAAATAAGAAATTTTGGTACAAAATTTTTAAAATTATTATAAATATTCTCTATAAAAAAAATTGATCAAAATCAGTCGAACCGTGTTTGAGAAAATCAAAAATAAAAAAAATGGTTCTAAAGGAGGTACAGAATTGCGAGACCCACTTTTTCGACTTCGCTATCATCATAATGTCAACTTTGATCAAAATCTCGAGTTCGATTTTTTTTACGAATGCATAACTTGCTGTCATATAGTACCTACATACATATATATCGCAAGTAAAAATATATTGTCATATTTTGTTTATGTTAAAAAAGAAGAGATTGTTTTGTTTTTATTTATGAGCTTGGACATTGTTTCTTAAAGTCCCTAACCCGCCCATCAATTTTTGCATTCCTATATCAGCGTTGTTTCTGGAATACATAACTTCAACTTTTTTGAGGTCACTTGAAGACATACATACATATTTCGAAAAGATTTATTTTATTCATATTTTTTTTAACTAAATTATTTTTTTCAGTATTTCATTATTTTTTTTTACCAAAGAAGCAACGAACTTTAGTTTACCTATTTGATAGTTATTTGTATTCACCAATCCAAAGGTTCTTTATTTTTTCAAAACAATTTCCATATTTACTTATATGTATATCTACATAATTCTATAGCTAAGTTTTTTTTTTAATTCAAAATGTTTGACGCCTAAGATAGCAGACTTCACTAACTAACTACTTCAAACCTTCGCTTGTGGAATCTAAATCTTTCAAAAAGGAGACACACCACGTCCTCTTGAATTGTATAATATATTCTAACTATGGCAGAGCTTGGTTTTCTTATATTCGCTCATGGTTTCTTAATAAATTTATTTCATTTCAAACCGAATTTGAACTACAATTTCACAAAAAACTAATATCAATATTTAATGCACCAGGGATGGCTGAAGTGACAGGGATGTTTAGAGTGGTTATGGGTATTTATTTTGGGCTTCATACGAAATTATTGGTAATTCGGATATTCTTAAATGCATTTCGATAAAAGGTGGAGGGAGAGAAAAGAGATATAATGCCTCATTGCAATTTTAAAGTCTTTAAATTAAGGTAACAATATCAGGATTCACCAGTCTGTGAAGTGATTGACACGGCCAAATCTGGTAGTTTTTATTTATTTAATTAATAAACATTTTGTCAATTTAGATTTTGGATACCGGAAATAGGGATTAATCATAATTATTTATACATCTATTCCACAAGTTCATAAAGTTTTGTTTTCTAATCAATAAAAAAAAATATCGGCCCAATTGGCATGAGCGTGGGGTAAATTTTGAATAAACTTATCACACTAATTAATCAATTTGAAGACCTTACATCTATACGTTTTGTTGCTTTCGCAAACCGCAAACAAAAACAATAGGTTTAAAAAATTCGTCACAAGATACCTACTCTCAATCAATCGTCAATTTTTAAGTTCATCAATTTTTTCCTGTCAGCAGGTCAAATATTTTCTTTTAATCAATCAATTTTTTTTTTGTTAAAATTTAAATGGTCGACTTAAGCTGAATGAACTTGAAAATAAAAAAAAAATGACAAATTACTTCTTAATTATTTTAATCGTGGGGTATAGTATAGCCCTTTTGGCCTTTTGTTTAGTTACAAAAAAAAAAATAAATGCCCGTGATCATAACAGTCTTATTTTATTTTGTCTTTCACTCTAAAGTCTGCTATTATTTTATTTTATTTTTATAAAAAGTAAATAACTCAATGAATTAGTTTTTTTATTTTAATATATGTATGTACAAAAATACAAATATGGAAATTAATCAATTAATAACAAATGGGGCAGCAAAACCTGTCCAATTGATGGATGCACAAAAATTCATCCACACCAGAAATTGACACCATGATGACGTAAATAAATCGACAAAAATTGCTTTGAATATTTTTGCCATTATTATTTTTTATTATTTTTGTTATTATGCCGCGCACTGATGTTTGAAATGATGAATTATATGCGGCAAATTGATTGATTTTAAATAAATGGTGTGTTGAGTTGAGTGCCGTCAAACACACTATTTCATTATCGATTAAGCACTAAGCAGCTATACCGACAGGAAGTATGATTTTAACCCTCGGGTGGAGTTTGCCTTATCATCATGATGAAAATTAGTCTGGAAAAAGTCCAGGCACCAAACTTACATAAAGTTATTTTTGAATTTCAAAAATAAAATAGAAGGTATGAGGATTACAAAAAAATTAGCTTGGCCTATATTTTTTCTTGAGAACAAAAGTAATATCCTGTTAGACAGATTCATGAAGATCTATAAAGTAGCTAATCTTGAAAATTTTCTATTTTTTTTCTAAGGTTCAATTGGAAAATGGAAATCATTTCACTGATAGAGTGCTGATGGTCTCAAAGCCTCGATTTCTTAAGTATCTAAAACTTTTCTTCAAAAGCAAATAAACCAACATATAACACATTCCGTTGCATGAATTAAACAAAGAAATAATTGCATGGCTTATGTGCTTGACCTAAGCTGCAAACAGTGCACACGCATTCTAGCAACACTCTTTCTAATCGAAATTTCAAGGCGGACTCGTTTTCATGCGGACTTTAAGTATAACTACGAGTACCTACTTTAGCTGAGCTGCCTGCAAGAACTAGCTTTGCATGTAGCCAAAAGTACATGTGTAGTGTATATTCTTTCAAAGTCCAAGCTGGATGGACAACAATTCCCGATGATGATTGACGTCTCTTCGGTGTTATCTACACTACAGTTTACTTTTCACTCACTGATTTGTCCATTAATTGGTAGTCCAGTGTTGAGCTTAAGCAAGTATAAGTATTTGGTGAATTTTGACTTGCACCTCGCAGCACGAGAATTCAATTGGCTATAACTATATAAGTCCACCAAGTATAGTAGCTGGACTTGTTTTGCGTGTTTAATTAGGTGTTTGTTTCTTACAAACTACTGTAAGTGAGTTTTTGACATACGAGTTACATTGATATTATGTAGCTGCTGAAATGGTGTTACCATCTAAAATTAACAAGAATTTTACTCAATGATTTGATTAACGAATTAGATACCAGTTATAGCGATCATTAAAAAGTTTCATTGAACATTTTATTACAATTTGAATTCTTGTAGTAACTTCTAAGTAACTATACGATAAACTTTTTACAAAAAATATAAATAATTTGTGGCGGGACAATTATTTTTATAAAATTACTGCAAGATTTAAAAAAGCGGTGCCTATTTTGTAGTTGCGAGATTATCAAAAGCGAGATTTCGTATTGTGAAATTTCACATACGAAATTTTAATTTGCGAAATTTCGTAGCTAATCCGTGACAACTAGGTATAACGTAGAACAAGGGCCTATAGTGACTTACAAATCTATGTGTGTGTTGTTGTCAGGAACGGAGAGACTTACAAATTTCTGCCGAATCTGAATTGCTAAGATAAGAAAAACTTTCCCGTGACAAACGATACTATTGGAGGATTTCGTCGCTTGGATAAAATATTGTCGTATGTGAAAAATTGAGGTTTTGAGATAAAAATGCAGTTTTGTTATTTGATTTTTTTCTCTACAACCTAGTGAAATCCGTCTTTCGATATCTGCCGTAGTTCCCAAGATATTTTCCTCAAAATGTGTCGTATGTGCAAGGTCGCCAACATTTAAGTATTTCTTTGTCGTATGTGTATACAAAATGCTACACATACGACAAAATAAAAACATACGACATTTTTTTCATACAAAATCTGTTTAGCCAACGTTTGATAAATAATTGTCGTATGTGTCATTTTTAATACACATACGACAATATTTTATTGAAATTCTGGTAAACGTTTGTCGTATGTCTCATAAGAAAAAACACAGACAGGTGTAATTTCAGTCGTGATCAAGATGTCGCAGAGGTCGGACGAGTCCCCTGCACCAAGAGTATCTGAAGAATTCTATGCGTATGATAATGGAGCATTGTTATGCTTTGAATAATCCTCTTTAATTTTTTAGCATGCGCAACGAAATAATTACGAAACATTGAAATACCTAGTCAAGTAACTTTTAATTCGCCTTTTTAAAAAAATTAATTTCCTAAACGTTAATTTGAAAATTTTGCAAAGGAACCAAAAGGATTTTAAACATTAAGTCTGAAAACCTGGCTTACAAGCAAATCCAGTTCTTTAAAGTCAAAACTCTTAACTATTTACAATGGTGAGAAGACTTCATTTAATGAAGTGTTTTACACTTATTTGGTCTTATTTATAAACGTTGTCTAACTTTAGACAACTGTTCAACTTTGGAGAATGTGTTCAAAAACCTTGCTTATTGTTGTCTTATAGCTGCCTTAACTTAGACACAGAGTTGAGCAGTGTCTAAGTAGACAAAAATCTAATAAATACGACTAATTATGATTTGAGCAAAGAAAAAAAAATCATAATTAGTCGTATTTATTAGATTTTTGTTTTTGCAAAGAAACCGAACGTTTTCAAAAGCCAACCGATGCTAAGCTCCAGCAAAGGCCATTAACACCAACACTTAAAATCAATGTGAAATAATTAATATGATTTTTTTAAACTTACGAATATTTTTATGTTTAGATACCAAAAGGGTTTTTTTAGTAATTGAATATGGATTAGGTAATTATTTATTTTTTTAGAATTAAAACTTTTTCATTTTTACTTTTTTTTCATGTGTTGATAAAAAAAAATAAGTTTTTATAGAGAAAATAAAATAAATAATTAAAAAAATAAAGCTGAGTTTGTTTTTAAATAAATAACATGCTTTATATTGTCGTATGTAACATACCAACGACATTTAATTTTTTTTCATTTATTGTCGTATGTGTGATTATTTTGTCGTATGTGTTTGGGTAACAAGCAGTTTTGGTCAAACCGTCACATACGACAACGGCATATTGGCAAAAATTAACCCTTATTTCTTTCATTATGAGAATATTGTATTTATTTAAACGTTTTTGAGTTGTCAGATGTTTTCTGTATAAGCCACTAAATTTTCAAAAAAATTCACCGTATAGTTTTTGAGAGAAAAATTTTTGAACTTCAAATGCGTTTTCCCAAAAGTAGCAAATTGTAACTTACGACAATATTTTATCCAGGCGACGATTTGTCAATTCCACGCAAGAGGCAGTACCCGTAAATAATATTTCTGTGTTTTCCTAGGTCAGAATCTATCCCAAGAAATTCAGGGTGACAGTTCAACGAACGCTCCAGTTTACTACTTAACTATTTTATTAATTGCAATTTGCAAATTTGACAGAAAACTTCAAGTGCTAGTATTGACCCAAGAGCCAAAAGAAAAATCTTATGGGGCACGGAAATTAAGAAAAAGTCGCTGCGTTGGGAATTGGCTTGGAAGCAAAGTTCTTGACTGTAAGCTAATATAAAAGATCGCCTGGCTATGATCCGAGTCATCTAAAACATAATCCTAAAGTGGGCACACACCTTAACCGATGAAGCTGCAAGAACTTATTAAGGAGGAATTTTACGACCCGCTGAGGCAGAGCCTATCCGGGTTGAATCTTGGGCACGGGAACTTCAATGCTAAAGAGTTAAGAGCAGCGTTGCTGCCCAAAAAAAAAATTTCCGTGCCAGATTTTCTAAAAAATCTTGTCATTTTTGTGCGATATGAAAAAACCAAAAATTCGTATGTTACAAAAAAAATATAAATCAATTGTGGGGTGAAATACAACAAACAAAAAAATAGAAGAAATAATTTGTTCTATAAAAAATAAGAGTTTCTGTTAGTTTTTCTCCATTTGGAGCGATTTTCTCAAAATTTCTTCAAAATTCGCTTTATTTGGAGTAAAAAATGAAAACAAAAAAAGCATTCCATATTGAATTTTTTCGTGCCACCGTGCCATGATGAAATTTTCGTGTCAAAAAGGCACGATCGTGCTCCTTCGGCAACGCTGGTCAGTAGGGAAATCATCTTCGATGCATTAGTTGACAAGTAGTACAGCCTTCACTTAACGCCAATAAATTAAACCTTCCAGGTAATCGATTTTGCAAGTATAGTACGAGCAATAAGTTTCAAAGGCTAAGGAACTTCTATATTACAGGAACTTGGTACTCTCCACAACCACGTTATGCAACATCGAGGGGCAAGCTTCAATTCTAATCATTTTCTTGTTGCGGAAAAATTCTAAATTCGACTGTCGAACGAAAAAAAAAATTTAATTTTGAAGAAGAAGAAGAAGAAGAAGAAAATCGACTTTGGGCGCCTTAGCATGTCTACATCTGAGTGAGAAGCTCTTCCTGTACCAGGCCCTCACCTACCAGACCACAGATAACAAAGGTGTCAATATCTCGACATTATCAAATAGGTAGCAGAAACCACCGTAGGTTAGGAGCCACCCCAGAGAAAAAACCTTTAGAAAAATGTTATATGCGTGTATCAGAAGCAACTGATAAATATACATCATACAGAGCGATAAAATAAAAACAGGACCCACATCCAGGCAATGAACACTAAACGTCTACCATTCCATTAAAAAGAAGAGGTATAAATTTAGCTATACAAAAGCTTAGGAACAAAAAGGTCACAGAATTTTTTTTCAAATATACACGAGGGTATGTGTTGATAAGGCACATTAATTATATCAATTATCAAATAAAATTTGAGTTGAAAAAAGAGGTTTCAGATGCCCCATCAACACAAAAGATTCTATATCTTGCAAAAACTATATTTAGGCATTTTCCTGCTAAAATTCAGTCATGTGTGGCTTCCGCCCCAACAGATGGAACATAGACTACAAATGTTCGCATTAGAACAAACGAATTTCAATTCTAGACTCGCCATATTTTGATTTAAAAACTGCGTATAAAAGCCATCATTCATCTGTTTTGAGATTTCGTCAAAAGTTATCCAGTTATGTCGTGTCGTGTGGGAGTATCTCTTCCGAATTATTCGAAACATGTACAAAGCTTCGGCGAGGAGATGCGCTATCATTTCTGGAACTTATCTACATATCTTATTCTCGAACAAATAGTGCCTTCTATGTGGCCATCTGCCGCCGCATTATCTTCAACGAATATTTCGATCTATTTTGTTATTCTGACGATAAAAGTTAACTTTATTGATAGAAGCAACTTTGAGACAGTCATTTACCTTGGAGTTAACATTAACTTCATGAATTACACCTTTGTGGAGATCCACCAAAGAATTAACCTAGAAAACCACTGCTTTATCGGTTTCACGAAACTATAATGAGTTCAAAACACTCAATGCGTAAGGTACGCTCTACAAAACTGTCGGTCCTGCTTCAAAGCCAATTGGACGTTAGACAGAAAGGGAGAACTAATACTGTGTTATTTTGACAGAAACATTTTTTTTTTTTGTATGAAATTTGGTCATTTGTGAGAAGAATGAAGGAAAACTTTATGACCTTTACCAGAATGTAGTTCAAAAAATCAAAATACGTCGACTTCTACATTAGCTCTTCCACTTCAAGTGAATGGACCACAATGATCCAGCCAAAAAAATCTTCGAATACCATCCCTCAGATTTGAGTCGACAAAGAAGGCCGAACATCCAGTTTAAGATCTTAATAATGCCGGCGAAAAATTGTCAGGTTGGCTATACTTTCCTGGAAACCTATCACAACTTATTTTTGCACAAATTTATTATACAAAAAGTTTCTCAAAATCCAGTCTGGTCACACCACAAGCATTAACATAGCAAAGTGTACCAAAGTTAGTAGCCGTTAACAGTTATCTCGAAGAGTGTATCTATTAGTTGGCAACTACCATCATGTTGCAAATAGAACCAAGAAGCTGCACAATACGCATATCATGATGCAAACTGCAAATGTGTAATAAATAATAATTAAGTGCACTGTGCACACATTTACAGATTTATTCTACAGATACGCATATTATATCTGTCTACCTGTCTTGTCTGCTTTGCATGGTGGCATGGTGGTGGTGGCATTTAATTATATCATAAATAAACGGATTTAATTATGACAAGCCAAGCCAACAACAACAACACAAACTAAACTAACAACAAGCTAAACTGACAGCAAAAGCATTTCTATGCACACTTTGGGGTGCGGCCTTTGCCTCCCTCTGCAGCATTGGCAGCTTGCAGATGGATTGATGTGGATGAAATTTATGTGAAACCTTGGCAATCTGTTTTATTGTGGAAGTCTGGAAGTCGTCGTCGCAGTCGTCGTTACCTTCTTCGGCTTCTATCTCGTCTTAAAGGCATTCATTGTCAAGACCTTTTCGCATTTGGAGTTGACAGACATTGGGATTTTGTACATTTTTATTGTGTGCCGTCTATGTAATGCAGCTATATCACTTATTGCACGCAAATGTTTGATGAACACATAACTGCAACTGGGTTGGAGCAGTTGTTGGAGCGCAGTGTATAGTGAAGTAGCATCTTGTAGATATACTTGTTGTCAGGATCTGAAGTCTAGGTAGGTACACTGCCTTCACAGTTTACGATTCTCTATCAGCGTAGTAGTCGTCATCATTGTATTCTGTTGTTGTCGTCCATCGTCTTCGTTTCGTTGTCGACAACGACAACGACGTTACGTTGTTGGGTGGAATGTGGGCTCCAAAGACGGCTACTGGAAGTTTCAGCGATTTATCTGCTATCTGCTTCTGCACGAGAAACACATTTATATAGTGAATCATTTTAAATGGAATGCCACTAGGTGGGTAGTGTCTCGTTTTGTAACTTTATGTCCAAACAAGTTCTTTTGGATAAATAAATATTTTCGCATTCACATAAAATATTTCTTTATATTTATTTTGATTAAAAGAGGAATTACCCAAGTTGAAGGTAAATATGTACATACTTGCAAAAGATAAACTATAGTTACCTCTACTACCTTTACACGTCGAAAGTATGTTTGGGCCTATATATGAATGGCAAAGATGAGACTGTGAGATAAAAGCATTTCATTTGATAAAAAAAAAAAAATTGAAAATAAAACAAGTTCAAGGTTTTAATAAATTATATTCGACAAAGTTAAAATAGACCTTGATATGGAACGGAAAAGATATACAAACTGATTTTTGGACATTTTTAACCTGAGATAAAAAAAAGCTTCAAACTTCAAGTTGAACATTTTTATTTTTTTTGGTAAATACATTTTTTTTTTCGCTACCAACAGGAATCGTTATATTATTTTGGTTATTAAAATGATTCTATATGATGTTAATAAAATTACGTAACAAGCAATTGTTGTTCGTAAACAATCGGCTGCTTCTGTCTGCTGAACACTTCAACAGATAGATACCTAATCGCCACCGCCTCATAAAGTTTGCCTGATAAAAAATTTGTAAATGCTTGTTTTGCAGTTCATTTCTTCGCAGCAAACGACTGAATGTAGTTGCCTGACTTAAATTTGATGCGCTTCTCCTAAGGTTTATTTTTCAGGCTAAGATAAAAAAAATAAAAATATTACAAACATGATTTTTATTGCTTGAAAAGCAGCTAAAATTAATAAATTTAAGTAGGTAGTCCGTTTTCTACGCTACAGATATTTTACTGTTAGACTTATATATATGTATACCTTACCTACACGCAAAAGTTTGAATTACAATGACATGAAACTTTTTTTTATACATATATTGTACATAGTTATAGTTAAATATTAATGCTTTTTAAACATCATATGCTATATAGTTAATTTCTGTTTTTAGTCAAAAATATAATATATTGAATAAGTAACTAATGTTCTGGAAACGATTGCATAAAATATCTATAACAAAAACGCAAGCGAAAGTGTGTAAGTATGTATGTATCTGTATATGGCTGCAAAAAAAGTGATAAAATAGACTCTGACAAGCAGTTCCATCACAGCGCTCTGGAACTTATTTATACTTAAGACTTTCAAGACGCTAATTTAAAAGACACGCCTTGTGATTTTACTAAAACTATCACCAGACAATAATTAACTGAAAATTCGCGTGTGAGCTTTTACTTTTTATTTGAAAATCTAATTTAAAAAAAAATAAAAGACAGCAGCTATAGCATCTACACTCTACAGAGGGGTATGATTTTCAAATTGAATTTTTTTTAATAAAATAGATTTAAACTGCATTGCGTTTTTAAACAATTCAAATCGGAGCACTATTAATTTTTAATCGAAAAACATTATGATTCGCTATAGACAAGTTAAAAAAATTGTCAGAAGTCATGGCCGGGCCTATCACCAGTTTTAGTTTTTTTTGGTTATGGGACACCCTGTATATGGCAAGTTATGAATTCGTAAAAAAAAATCGAATTTGTGATTTCGATGTAACTTGACAATTCTGTCCGTTGGCTGCAGCCTAACCGTGTAAATCGATTTTTTTTTTTAATTCGGTACCTAGGGTTTTTTCACATTCTCCCAACACGGCTTTACTTATTTTTTAGCACTAAAAATAACAGTCCCTACCGTACATGTACAATTTTTTAGCAATTAATGAAAACCTTATGTTTCTGCAATCCATGGCTATAACTTTAAAAACAACTTCACTCATTTTTTTCACTTCGCAACCTTTTTATTTTTATAAAAAATAAATTTCCGAAATTTTTTTGATTTTCGATTCTCAAAAATGGTTCAACTGATTTTTATCAAGTTTGTTACAGAAAATGATTTTGATTTAAATTTTTCTGCAGGTTTGAATGAAACAACAACACTTGGGTGAGATACGACCAAGATTTTTAAAGGCTCACCTTATAGCTATTTTGCGACTGCCAGGCGGATTATCAGACTCCTTTTTAGTGGTGCTTGGTCATTTTAAAGTTCAATTTTAATTGAAAAACTTTTTGCCCAGCTGGGACTCGAACTTAGACTAAGCTCCCTCAGAGCCAAAATTCACTTCGCATTACTCTACCAAGGTCACGTTATCAAGTCCATCCCAATTTAGGTTTTATTGTTTGACAATTGCATTTAAAACCAGCATTTTTACTAGCAATACGCAAGTTGTTGTTGTACATTCGGTTTCTTTCTTTTTTTTCCGTGACCTCGGTAGCGCAATGCGTAGTGCATTATCAAGATAGAGCTTGGTCTAAGTTCGAGTCCCAGCTGGGCAAAAAGTTTTTCAATTAAAATTGAACTTTAAAATTCTAACAAATATGTACATATATTCAAAAATTATTTTTTTAAATTGTGTTTTTAATATTTTAAATTAGACGACGCCATTTTTTCAGGTCTATTTTAATAATCCTAAAAATTATTTATTATTACATACTTCTTATTTAGAAAACGTCATTTAATTTATAAAAATAGAATTCTAAAAAAACCTGAAGCTCACTCAGGATTCAACATTATTACCCGTTTTAATTCAAAAATCTTTCGAAAACTTTAAATTTTGTCACAGACATACATATTGTGTGTCTAAATTGTACCAAAACAAATATTTTAGTGTTAGAAATTCACACCACCACCCTTCCAATAAAAAAAAATACCATTGCATCCTTATATGTTATTGAAGTTTTTCAATTCTTCATTAACGTTATTGATAAGTTTCATTAAGCAGATTTTTTTTTAAATTCTACTACTTAGGTACCTTAACTTTAAAGTTGCACTGCTAATAAATAAATTATGAACTGTTTGTCAATTTACTCAAGCACAATAAACTATATTATTTACATTTTTCTTTTTTTATCTTCAAGATCGAAACGCTCCATTTTTAGCTTGGAAAATTAATTAAAATGGAAAGGAATAGGAATAGGCATAGACAAGACATATGTGCATATTTTTTTTTTTTTTTTAATTTTTTTTGTGCTGTAGAAATATTACCATGCAATTTTTAATTGCATGATGTTAATTAGAGAAATACTTGTAACAAAGAAACACTCTAATTACTGATCATAGTTATTTTTTTTTTATGCTTTTTGATGCCTCAACTTAATTAAATTCACATGTAGGAAAAATGCTTTCATATCTTTTTTCTAGTAACATGAGCAGCAATACATTATATCGAGGCAAGCATGAAGAAATTATTGAAGCAAAGGAAGTAAAAAAAAAAAACTGTAAAAAAAACTTTCATTATTATATTTTTGCTCGATAATATTGAGGATGATGATGATGAACGTACATACATACATACATATATCAGCAATTAAGATGAGGAAAATTGATTTTGATGTTGGGTTTTAAGTATTTTAAAGAAAAAAGCAAAATATATGTTTTGAATTGTGGAAGAGTAATACATTAATATACATATATATGTTTACAAGAAATACAAGAAATTTTAATATAATATCTTCACTATTTTAGTGATAAAATAGTGATTATGATTAATTTGCATAAAAAGAAATTAATGACATCCGCCAAACAAGGCGAACAAGTGAAGGATCGTGGGATTGTAGCAAGAAACAAAAAGGACTGACATTATGTCTGCCACTAGCAGCAAGGAGCAGAAGCTAGGTTTAGGTTTTATTTAGAGTTATAATTTTGTTCAGTTTATGTTTTGTTCTCATAAAGTTAAGTCGTGGTTCCTTAATTAATTGAAAAAAAATTAAAGAAAACATTTTTTTTTATAAGAACCTAATAAATAATGAGTTTAATTATGAGAACTAGCAGTACCTAGATATTCTTTTTTTCTTAGATAATTTTTTTTTGTAGAAAGGTAAAGTACCTATGTATGATCAAAATTTTATTTGACAAACATTTTCTTTTCACCAATCAGTGAAATCAAGAAGAAACAAAATACAGTTGCATAATGGTTAGTGCGCTGGTCTGTCATGCTCGGTTCGGTTCCCAGCCTCTTCTTCCTAAAAACAAAATCCAAGAGTATATCTTATACCCATTCAGATTTAGTTGAAAATTGTATGTATCCTATATTTCTGCCAATAATATCCACACAGGAATGGTTGAATGGTTGATATTTTTTTATTGATTACTGAAAAATAAGTAGATGCAACGATAGTAAAAAAATAAAATAAAAAAAGTTTTGTTAAATTTGTTAATTTTTTTTTATTAAAATATGTATGCTCGTATGTTTGTTAAATAAATTAAAAAAAAATATATAAGTGGTGTTTTCTTTCTTTCTTATGAGGTTCATAACTCAAATAATATTTGAGCTATTCACCAACCACTCATATAAAAGTATATTTTGGAGTTCGAAATGAGAGCGACTCTCTCTCAACCAAATTGTAAAATAAAACTTTTTCGCACAAATGCACCACAAAAAAACACAAGCAGCACAAACAAAAACACCAAGCGCTCATAACTGAGTGGTCGGGACCACTCATAAGTTTTAGGAGCTCTCGATAAATATTCATTATTATTCCTTGGTGAATAGATTTATAAGACTCTTAACAGTTGAGCGTGATCAGCAAATTACTTCGTTTTATAAAAAAAAATTGTCACGCAGAATTTTTATTTATTATTAACTTTTATTCAAAGAAATCGGTGCTTTTAATTTGGATTACATTCACTTATTTTCCTATCTGAAAAAATGTTCTATTGTAATTTTAATCAGAATTCCAAAAAAATCGTACTTGTACTTCGGTGTAACTTATAAAGTATTTATGCTAGAAAAATAATTTATACACGTCTAAATTCAAATTCAAATCCTCTTTGAATTTGCGTTTACAAAATTGAATTTAAGTGTGTAGTTGTTGTAGATTCTGCAGTGGAATTTTATTGTTCTTCCGATGTCATGGCTGATGTGGAATCGAACCCCTCTAACAAAATTTGCAATAGAATCTAGTTATGCGTCTCTGCAATTCCTTATTTTTAGTAAGCCCTCCTTCAAATTTAATAATTATCAGTAATTTTTTTTTCAAGAGAAATACTATTTCGAGATATTATTTTATATTCGTTGGAATATTAATGTTACCAGAAAATTATTTGAAAAATGAAGTCAAAAAAACATGAGAATTGGATTTCCAACGGCAAAATTTGTTCGCTCTAGGGAAGAATTCCCTTTATGAAAATGAACGAACAATCTGTGTATACCTACTTGAAATCAATTCGTAATATAGGTTCGTTGTACAAAATTTCATTTCAGGGAGATTCAACTGTATTATAGAATTTTCAAGTAATTTGTCTTTTTTTTTGTAATCTTTTTAATGAGTTGGGCTAAGTTCGTAATTGTAAAACTTATACAGTTCTGGAAAAATGGCAGAAGAAGAAATTGGTAGTTGGGACAAAAATTGAATGTACTCGTATGTTTGTATTTTACTCATTTTTTTGTATATTTGGTATTTTAACAATTTGCCTTTAGATGATTTGATATGATTTTATTTTTGACGTGTCATACGTTTAAATTATCTTTAAGGATATTTTAATATATAATCAAATACCATTCAATAGTAAAAACTGAAAGTCAAATTCTATAAGTACCTATTTACTACCACAGAACTTGCTTCACTCCTATTATCACATATTCCAGAAAACTGGAATTTGAAGAAACGAATTGAACTCTTTTTAAACCAATGTATTTAAGAAATTAAAGAAACATAACAATAAGTTAGTTAATGATGTTCAACATCAACCGCGGAATCAATTCAGTACCAAACAAAATTGAGACTTCAAGTTCGGAATGTTTGCTAGGCTAGCCAAGCACAGGTACCTCACTAAATTTTAATCCCGTAACTTCAGTGGTTCCTGAGATTATTTTGCAAAGTTACCACCAATTTTTTTAGCATAAGTTCCATCTTTTTATATGTTTTTATAATAAGGGTGTTTATGATTCCTTAACTGCATTATAATAAATCGTGTAATTTCCCCTGTACACAACTTTTTTCATTTATTTTAAGCCTCCAGGTCAATTTTCGATAGATAGCTATTTTAAGCCATGCCTTATATTAAAATTATAACGCTACGTCATGAATGTTGAGATAACTCATTGCTGAGCAAATGAGTCAGAAAAGCAGATCGGAAAATTGATATATTCTGTAACATCATTTTGCTTAAATCATTTTGAAATATATTGTGCCTAACTTTAGCACTCCCTGATGCTAGGTTATACTTAACTAAAGAAAATTATAAAAACCTTCTCTAAATGGCTCTGTTCTTAAATGAGAGTATCATAATGCAGCCATTAAGTAATTCCTAACTCCAATTCAATTTTTCTCGAAATATAACAATGGGTATAATATATTTCACCTTCAACCCTCAATATTATCAACAAAAAGAAGGAAGTATGAACTTTAAAGTTCAAACATTAAGTCATTTGCATTGAGTTTAATAAATCTTAAGTTTGTGTATTTTTTAAACTTCATTTTTTGTTTGCAGGAAATTGCATATTATCACTTCCAATTTACTTCGGATATCAAAATTATCTACTCTCAACGACGGTTGACAATCTAATTAGTATTCATCTGACCTCACCACTTATCAAATAATTTATTATAATGATTATGGTCTATTAAGTAATATAAAAATATGAATTCACTTTTTTTGTGACTTATAAATTTGTCACCTTTTTTTGTTGACACAAAATTAATCTCTAATTATTATTCATGTTACACACTCATTGCATATCCAATTATATCACGTTTAAATTTATAACATTGCACCGCAATAAAAACGCAACACACCAAAAATGTTGTTCACCTCTGCAATACAAAAGAGCTGAACATCGAACTTCTGTTATTATTAGTTAAATTTAGATTTCTCTTAATTATTGTGACGGTGTTCTCTTAATTCCTGTTTTATGAAATGATCTTATAAGTTTATTCTAATGCAAACAAAACATACATATATAGAAATGAAGAAAAGCATTAACTTTTTATGAAGAAAAAAAAAAAACAAAACAATTTCTTCGTTATGGCCATCGACAGAGACCATAATCAGAGAGTGCTATACAAAAACCAGTTAAGTTACATTTTCTTTCACAGAAACTTAGCTTGCTTCAAGCCATGAGAGCTCTACATCACTATTGGTATAGCTTGGCTTCAGAGGCAGCATTAGTCTCAGAGAATCGGTCGGACTGTTCGGAATCAATTTTAATGCGGCACGGATATTTCTGGACTAAGTTGTATTCGTTGAGTGAAGTGTATCTTGTGGTTAAGTCTTAGAAAGGTGATTTTCTTCAATCGAGAAGATAAAAAAAAAAAATAGAAAAGAGTGCAAAAGAAGAAAAGAAAAAAAAGTGTTGAATTAACCGTTATACAGTGAAATTCTTTATTCTGTTCTACGATTTAGTGAATAATAAAAATGAATAATATGTAAAAGTTTAAGTGAAATTTATATTGAAACAAAAAAACAAACAACTCTTTGGATATTTTACAAATTAATTTCAACTTTAAGAAAAACGAAGGACATCCAGTAAATTCATTCAATGAATTTACAAGAGGTAAGTGGCAAATGGTCAAAGATACTCTCAAAAAACAAAACAAGAACAAGCTTAGAAAAAAATAAAATAAATAAGATAGAAACCAGTTAGGTTGCCCATGGGGTATATCAATCTATATGTTGTGTATGTATGTACCTAATAATGCTGCACCATCATCAAACCTATCACCATCGCGTTACCACCGTTCTATAGACTGCCTTCTATAGAAAAAAGATAATCAAACCACTTATCCATAAAAAATATATAGAGATATATATTTATAGATAGAAATACTCGCACATACACCCTGTGCACTACATACACCTATATAGATATATGTACTGGCAGCACATTCCATTGGAACTCAGCTTAAGAGCTGATGCCGTGCGGTGTTCGAGTATTGACTAAACTATATCTAAGCTCTGATTGAGTTCAACTTTGGAACACGAGTGTTTACTTTGGATATATTGCGTGTCTTGGACGCGAGAGGGGACTTCGGACTAAGGAGTTCAGCTAAAACAAACAACTTGTTCAAGGGCAATCGCGCTAAGAGGAGAGTGCATATGCAAATCGATTTCAATTTAGGTTTAACGAATGCGTTCGATTTGTTGTTGGAATTATAGTTTATCTTAGGTATTTCGAAATAATTCAGCGGGTTTTCCCATATCTATGTACACATATATTCTGTAGTGTGAGTACCTTCTAGTAAACATAAATCTTTGATTTAATTTATGTGTGTAAGTGGGTGGATAATAAAAATGACCTGTTTGTTTTAACAAACTGTTTTGTGTCTTATAATAAATTTCTTGTTGGTGCAACGACTATAACGGGGACAAAACTGAATATTGACTGAGAGAATATTTTTGTTCACATTTTTTGTTAGAAATTTTCACAGTGAAATTAAGATTTATGATTATGTAGAAATATAAATGATAAATTCTAATGGAGTATGGAGATTTTCTGGAATAGATAGGAACAAGTTCTTTCAAATCTCTACGAAGTAAGAAAATAGTTTTATTTTTTGTCTTTTAATTTTTAATGTTTAGTCTTCCTCTTAATTAATAAAATATTTTAATTTATTTTCATAACAGAATTTTGTTAAAAAAATATATATTTGATTTTTAATAAATCTATATTTGTAAAACAAATTATATTTAACCCAAGTTTTAAGCGTCAAGCGTTTGATCTGAAAGAGGTTTTTCATTTAACACCCAGCACATCAAACTAAAATTAGAAGGATCTTAATTAGTTATATATCAAATAGTACTTTGAAGAACTAAGTTAATTAAAGAGAATATTATAAATTTTACTAAGCTTTAAATGAGTTTTTCCAATTTAAAGTCGATTTAATAAAAAATTGGGCTTAACCAAAAAAGACATTTCTTCATGTCGTTTCTTTTCTCATAATAATTCAAAGCAAATTATTTGTATATTATGTTATGTTGATTGAATTACTTTTTAATAATACTAAAAAAGGCTTTAACATCGTACTAAATCGTTTAAAATTTTGCGCTAATATCTTTAAAGTTTGTATTAGCTAACACTCAATAAAAAACACGAATTTGAAGAAAAACATAAGATACATTAAGGATTATTAGATTTTTTTTTAAATGAAACTAAGATTGTACATCCATCTCGAACTTAAGCTAAACTAAACAATCAACACCCTTATCTACATCTGCTTATAGGAGAATATCCGGAACTTAATGAAATCTAGAAAATATCCACTGCAAAAACTTGTTTATGATTCTTATAAAAAGTATTTTGCATAAATATTCCAAATTTTGCCGGCTAACAACTATAAAAAAAGTGGTACCTACTAATCTTGTTTCCATAAAAAAAAAATGTTTGTATGCATTTATAATTCTGCAACAAAAAATTGTTTGAAGCTTTGAAGGTTTGATAAAGTTTTCAAGTTCATAAAAGCAAATTTATTTGTTTTTATTTTGATATAAAATCATTCACAAATATGATTATTTATGTTAAAAACATGTTTAGGAATGAATTTTAATTCTTATATCTTGTACTTTAACAAAAAAAAATCCGTCAGGGCTGTATTTAGTTGTAAAGTTTTGTTTTGATGAATTTGATGATATCGACAGTTGTTTGACAAAATTCAATTGGCATTTCTTTATTTTTATTTATTTGATATTTGGCCAAGTATTTGTTTTTTTTTTTGCAAAAAAACGCTTTGTTGTTTTTCAAAGCGAAATAACAAAATGACAAATAAAAAATTGCCAAACTTCAAAAGTCCAATCCCAAAAAATAAATGAAAATGCGAAAGGATAATAAATTGTCATATCATTTAAAATATATAATTTGCAAAATGTAAAATGCGAAATAAAAAAAAATGCGAAACGAAAAACGGCGAGATTTTAGTTTTCCAGATAATTCTTGCAAAATATACCATATCCCTGGAAAACTAAAGTTTTTGTTTTAAAGAAATTTCAAAAGATTTTGAGACTTATTTTAAAAATGCAATAGATTTTGAGAAAAATGGTTACAAAGTTAAAACAAAAGTCTACACAAAGCTAAATTTGCTAAAATTTTGTTAACTTTTAAATAAACCCTGGAAAGAGTTACATGGCGTCATGAAATAAACAAACATCTATCCAATATCTGGGGCAATTTTTTTAAATAACAAAAATATGAGTGATGCAGTGCATTCATAGAAGACCAGGCAAATGAATTTTTCTAATAATCTACTTAAAATTCCTAACTTGAAATACAAAGTAACCCTATACATACTCTACCAAACCCTTATGTTTTTATCAGCCCTGGTCTACGGCTCCTAGCAATAGACAGAAAGAATAAAGGGAAAAGCTGATGCTGGGCTCAAAATAGATTGTTTCTCCTCAGACCGAGGAGCTCGAATGGAGTAAAAGATACAATCGCGAATTCTATGATATGTGGACTGCGGAGTGCGGATATAGTCCAAAAAGTTCAAAGGACTAATATTGTCTCGGATATATCAAGCGAATAGACAACAATGCTCCAGCTAAAAGTATCTTCGAATTGCACCCCGTAATTTTCGAAGTGACAAGGAAGACCAAACTGTTTAAAGACCAATTTATTTTAGATGCCACAGCGCTATGGTCTGAAAGTCTGAGGACAGTGTAAAAAGGACTCTATACAAGGTTGCGCAAACGTTGTCACCAGTGGCAAAAGTTATCACTGGTTGTAAATAGCGGCAGAGGTTTTCTCGATTTTATGTTCAATAATTTGTTTTTATTAAATGAAAAATTACCAAAAAAAACATTTGGTCTTATTTATAAACGTTGTTTAACATAAGACAACTGTTCAACTTTGTAAAATGTGTTCGAAAATCTTGTTTATTGTTATCTTATAGCTGCTTAAGAGAATATTGTCTTTACCGTAAATAATGTGATATTTTTATTTTTTATTAAATGAATAATATTTCCACCAATTTGAAGTTAGGCAGTGTCTAAATAGACAAAAATCTAATAAATATGACTGGATTAACTTTATTTCAAGGTACAATTTTCTAAAGTTTGTGAATCTTGGTCATTTTTAGAATTAAACTGATTCCTGCTTCATTTTCTTAAAATCTCGGGCTGAAAGATCCATCCGTGAAATTTTTTTCAACTTACAAATTTAAAAATGACAACATATCGAGTGATTTTTGATTTAAAATCACTTCTTTTTGATGAATTTCATAAATGTATCTATGCCCTTACCAGGTCTTCAGTTGAATTAAACAATTTAAATCCAGTAAAATGATTGTGCTATCTTATGTTTTTATTTTTGGAATATTGTCATAATCTTTAGAACTAAGAGTATCAAAGGGTCTTGTGAATGAAAAAAAAGCTAAAGCTAAAACTTGGATTTTAAAGTAAATGCTAGGTTTTTGGTGAGTAAAAATAAGCTTAAGCTAGCAAGTTAAAGATGTCTTCTAGTAATAGGTATTTTAAAATAGCAAACGATAAATTCTTTCAGTTTTAAGTTGTTTTTTCAGCCTAAGCTTCAATTGGTGTGAATAAAAATAGCTTAAGTTAAAATATTATAGTAAAAGCTCCAAAAATATCAAAGTCCTTACAACCGTGTCTAGAAAGCTTTGACTAGGTTTTATTTTTAGTATTCTCTATAGTAATGGTGTTAATATGGTCAAGTTTATGCGCCTATTAAAGAATAGCTCAAAATTAAGACAATTTTATTAAAAAAATCATCACAATATTTCTGTTATGTGATTCTTTGCTCACTAACTTGAAACGCAATTTTATTAAAATTGCTTTAGTTACTAAGTGTACCTACGAATATTAATTAAAATCATTAAAGCCTTTCTGCAAAACATTTTAAAATATCAAAACCTCTGTATTATAGCTACCCAGTCTACTTGAACTACAGCACAAACAAAAAAAAAACTTATCCTCTAGGGAATGTTATACAAATTCGAACAAAATTGGTCCACCAAATCAAGATCTGCGTCTGTATATCCATTATCCATGCAGAGACTGATAGATGATATAATAAAAAAAAACATTTCTGTACCATACCAACCAATACTTTACCTAAACTTGAGATAAAAAGTTTTGGCAACAAAAAATCCTAAACCCGCTTGCTTTGCGATTCGGTCTATATAAAACAGTTATTCACATAAAACAAAGCTTAAGCTAGAACTAATTAGCTGAAGCTACTATTAAAGCTATGACTAGTAAGTTTCAACTACCTCCAAAAAAGCGTTTACTCTTTTTTTATTCACAAGACTCATGGTCATGATATACAAAGCAAAAAAAAACAAAAATGGTCTAGAAGAAAATGCCGATAAGGCTAGCTGAAATATTGAATTCTAGTGATCAAATCACCAAAATTTCAAATTTTACGACTTACGGAAAATTTTTTATTAAAAAAAATTTCATTACCTAAGTATAATAATAGATAGTTTAGAATTAAAAAAAAAGAAAGAAAACCATTTGCACCAAAGTCTTTTTTCTTCTAAAGTGCAAGTCTTGTGTATTTGATATTCATACTTTGTGTATAAATTAACTCACTAAAAGTCCTATTGGCTCTTGAAATTTGATGCTTTCCTTTGGCACATAAGCTTCCAAGCATAAAATTTTTTTATCAGTTGATTTTCTTTGATTATTCCCCCTTTTAGTGCTTCACCTTATAAAGCAAACAGAACAATTAAGAATTTCCCTCCCTTTTCCCTACTTCTTTAACAATTTTCCCCTTTTATTTTTTTAAAACCATTTACTACAATTCCTTTTGATTGGAGAACAAAAATTTAAGTTTAAAAAAAGCTTCAAGTTTCAAGCATTTCTAGTTGCTAATCTGATCATCTATTTTCCTGTAGTTAGTTAGTTAGTTTTTAAAAAGGTCGAAAGTTGCAAAAGGGCTCAAACATCTATTTTGTTTCTTTTTCTTAAAGGCTTATATCCACTCATTTATTTAGTGTAGAATCTACACCAGTGTTTCCAACCATTTTTGGCCATGTCCCACAAGGACCTTTCCAAAATCCTATAATGTCCCTATAACATTACACATGTCCAGGAATGAGAAAATGAGATCTCGGAGACCTCAGCAGTCTCAGCTAAATGAACAAGACTCCTCAGCAAAATTTCTCAGTTTTGATGTCAAAACTATTAAGATCCCATTTTTCTGAACGCTCCTGTTATACCCAAACAATTTTTAAATACAAAGTCTGATATGTTCAATAAAAAAAATTTAAGAACTCCATGGAAAATAAGTAAACACAGTTTGTTTTCAAAACATTTTGGAACCGAACTTCAAGTAAAAACAAAAAATATAATAGTAATATGTAGCCATCTATTACATATTTAAGTTAAGTGAAATCCTTGCACTAGATGCCTCCTGCAAATAGATTTTATGTCATGTAAAAATTTAGAAAACTTCTGTATAATTTCCTTTTTTTTTGAAATCCAGACAATTTCTTTTTTTTAGTAAGTAATTTATGGCATTAAATCCACATTTGATGAATGAAAGATCCTGGATCCGTTCAGAAATATATCTCCAAGGGTGGAAACACAAGAAGCAAAGATATTTCGGAATGAAGTGTAATGCAGCATAATTTTAAATTACCCCCATATAAAATCAAATAGTCCCCCTGTGGGGCATAGGCCCCACGTTGGAAAACACTGATCTAAACCATACATGAAAATTATCAAATTCATAGAGAAAGATTCTTTCATTTAAATTTTGTCCTTAATGCATGGTTTGGAACTGAGTCAGAAAAATAAAAGTATTCGACACTTTTAAACTCGGGAATACGCATGAGAGGTGACATCACCAAGCGAAGAAGGACATCAATCGACTTGCTGTGTCAAATTGGAGTCAGTTAGCCCATAAAATAAGACTTAGGGTAGGAACGCACTTGCAATTTCAGTCGCAAGTAAAATAATGGTTGTATATAGACTGTTTTTATTTTTTCAAAGTCTGAAGGACAAGAAGACGAAGAAGATATAATCTTCAAATGTCTGTTACGCACTCTTAAACATTACCTACAAAATTGTTTTTTTTTTTTTTCAATTGGCAATAAAGCTGTTTGTCTATAAGTACATACCTACTTCAAAGATTTCACAATTGTTAGAAAAATCTACAAACAAATATTTTCCTATGAACCAAAAAAATTAACAATATAGATAATTCGCATTATAAAAATGATTCTCATAATTCTAAAAAAAAAAACAAATATTACACCTTTGTCACAGAATTTAAATCAAAGTGATTTAATTTACACAATTCTTATCCGCTCTATGAACTACATTCCACGACCTAGAATTCTAAATCTGTCAAGCGAGTAGCTTTAAATCCACCCAAACACTTGAACGATGAAAGTTCTATATATACCTATGTACATATATATAGGCAGAAGGTAAACTCATTATCAGTAAAGAAAAAAATAGAAAAAAATGAAAACCCTCAGACTTGAATATCAAGAAAATATACAAAAAAGAAAAAAAAAATTAAACAAACGGTTCAATGAGTTTGTTGAGGCTTTTGTGTGTGAAAATTACAACGTGCATTGAGTTTTTTATTATTTGGTCTAATACCTGCCAAAGCCACCGACAACCATAGCACAGCCCAAAACGAACGCCCCATCATCGCTGAGCAGTGAGCAGCAGCAGTGACACGAACCGATAAAGAAACGCTCCAGTAGCTATAGCTACACCACCACCACCATCAGCACTGCTGCTGCGGTAAAATGAATTCAAGACTAATTTGTTAACGTTCGAGTTGACAGAATATTAAAGAAAAAACAGACCGATCTGTTGGAGCGTTAAGGGACACACAATGTGGGTTGGTTAGGGTATTGGGTCTAAATTCGTAGCTATAGGTATACCTACAAATTTGAACAATTCGCGAAAGAAAGGGGCCGGAACTTCAAGTCGTTTCCATATTGCTGCTGCTCCTTTTGCACTGCATTCTATGATTTAAGCTAAGTTCTTTTCGAATTAGTCACTTGCCGTTGTCGAAGTCGATTGTATAGTTAGCCATCGTCGTCGTCGTCGTCGCAGCCTTTGCTTTGGGACTTTGAAATTGTATTTCTGATAAATAAATTCAATTTCAGATTAATTCGAATTCCCCGCGCATGATGCTGATGCCAAATTCGATTCGAGATAAACTGGTTCGTTTGCCTTTCTCATTCGCGCAATATATATATATATATATTTGTATTTATATGCATTGGTGTTTGTATTTTTTTTGTATGCTCACATTACAAAATATACATCACGTTTAGGTTTTGTTTTATTTACTTTAAAATTTAATGGCGATTTTGTGGTGGTCATATGTTTTTTTTAGCGTAGAACTATTATTTTTTATCTTTTAATAAAAATGCAAATTTATCAATTTTGTATTTTGGATGTGCTGTCCAAAAATGTGTATAATAATTTGTACGTTCACCTTTGTTTGACATTGCTTTGTTTTGTATAAATTCTAATTTTATTATCCTATGGTTCATTGTTTGATTAAATATCAGGTTTTTGGAAGAACAATGGTCAACAAAAAAAAAATTGTTCTTATATTCTTTGCAAATAGTTTGAGGGAACGTGATTATTTTACAAATTTTTTATTTATTTAAAGGCTTAAATTGAAAAGATTTTGTATGGAGTATTAGATCACAATTATTAGTTTGGCTTATTTTTTTTTTATAAGGAGAGGTGCTTTGACAACAAAAATATTCTACTTAACACGTCATGGCTGTACCGGTTACATAATGGATTATTTTTTTTTTTTTTTAAGTTCGTCATATCTTTTTGTAGGAAAAAGGTTCAACACAAATTTCCATCATTTAAATTAAATACATTTTATTTTTAACTATTTTTAATCGGGATAAAATGGTAGGTGCGTGTTTTTTTTTTTGGAAAGTTTCGCATTTAAAATTTAGATAAATTATGAGAAGAAAGATAAAAATATTGGATCCTGCAATTCTGCCTGTCTATAAACAGGAGAAGCTTATTTTTAAACATAGTTCTTATGAGAAATTTTGTTTGTCACTTTAAACGAGCTGTTCTTGTACCTATATATATTTATGGTTTCTCGAAAACGGCTATAATGATTTAGATTAAATGTTAACAGTTTATATCTATAAATGAGAAAAAATGTTTAAAATTAAATTAAGTTAAATCCGCCCACTCTCACGGTCTCTTTACTTATTTTTTAGTTTTTCGCAATCGGCCGAAAACCATCTTTACTTCTCGAAAACAGCTCAAATTATTTGAATGAAATTTTCAGACTTTGTTCTGATGAATGAGAAAAAAATTTAAAAAAAAATTATTTATTAAAATCCGCCCACTTCCACGCCCACTTTTATTGTTTTTTAGTTTTTGAAGACGACCCTAGCGATGTGGATGAAATTTATAGAGTTTGTTCAAATCAATGAGGAAATTCTTTTTAATAATATCCACCCACTACCACGCCGACTTTTCCTAGAAATAGGGTTCTCCATAATGGCTCTTACGATTTGGATAATATTGGGAGGTAGTGTTCTGATGAACAAGAAATTCAAAAAAAATTATTTATTAAAATCAGCCCAATTCCAAGCCCACTTTTATTGTTTTTTGGTTTTCCGAAATGGCCCTAACGAATTCGAATGAAATTAACAGCGAGTATTATGATGTAAGAGAAAAAAATTCAGAAAACAGTTTTGGATAAACGAGATAAACGAGAAAAAAATGGTTATTACGATTTTTTCAATTTGTTATAGTAAATTTAATAGAATAAAAAAGTATCCGAGCGAAGCTAGGTCGCCCAGATATTATTTATTGAATAACACAGATCACAAACGCATATATTAAGACAGTATAACATTCATCTTTAAAACCAAAATTTTAGCAATTATTAAAATATTTTCTCTTTCACTACCTCAGTATGGAATATACGAATACTGTGGCCACAGACTAAAGCATGGTTAAGTTATGTAATGTGAGTACACAAAAAGGAAAACATGCACATATACAATATATGTAATATGTACATATGTACATGCAATGGAACTTAAAATTTAAATTGAGAAATTGTTAAAATTCAAAATAATTAAAAAAAAAAAAAAAACTTGCTGGAAAAAAATGCTTAAAAAACTTCTGAAATTGTTTGAATACTAACGCGATGTACACCATCTGATTTCTTTAAAAAAATTTATGAAAAAATAATAATATTTTAAGAACATTTTGTAAGAAATAAAATTTGGAACGCCAAAGCCGAGTTAAAAAATGAATTTCAAAATAAATCATTAACATATTGAAATAACAAATTTTTAAAAAATAATATTGAATTTTTTTTAATCCAAAATAAAAAAAAAAAAATCGAAACCATTTTCGAGAGAAAAAAAAGGATTCCAAGAAATGTTCCATATAAGTAACAAATTTTGTGATTTGTTTTCATCAAAAATTAACAGTATTTTTTAAATCTATGGGGTCTTATTTTTGCGAAAATAAATTTTTCTTTAAATGCTTAAAATAGTAATCTGGCTGGTACCGTTATTTTTTTTTACTCCTATAATATATAAAAAACGAATTGTGAAAGCTACCAAAATTAACTCTTTCCTAAATTGCCATTTATTAAGCTAAAATTCATTTTAACTTACAAAATTCAATTTTAAAAGAAATTAATTTAAAATAAGGAGTTAACATCTATTAAAGTTATTGTTTCAGATTGTTTTGCAACTAGCATTTTTTTGTATTGCAATACAATCATTTCGAATTTAACTGTAGGTATGGCAATTTTTGTTTTTCTTTTGAAAAATCATTATTTCGCATATTTTACTTCGCAATTATTATCTCGCATTTAAATATTTCGTAATATTATGTCGATTAAGCCGTAGAATAAGCCTTTAGTCTTTTAGAATTATTGAACTAGCTCTGTGATCATCTGTCGAAAATTTGTTTTTTAAGTAACCAAATTAAAACACAAATTAAAAAAACGTCTACATATTATGTGTGTAATTGAATTACATCACTAGTTTTTAGCTGAACAAAATTCAATGTTAAATTTGTGTATACGAAGCTAATACGGAATTAATATGAACACCGAAAACAATGTTTATGATGTTAAAAATGACAAAGTTATGTGACGATTACAATAAATATTAAATATGACATAATAATTTAAACTATATTATAGCTTTGTTTAAAAATTGTCAAGACAAACTTTATTTGCAATTCATTAATTATAAAAACCAAAAAATTAAAATAGTGGAAATATGTATGTATTTATAATGTATGTATAGTAGGAAAGTTTGTAAATTTTCAGGTACAGGGTGTTTGCGATCTCAAAATGACTTAAGTTTGAAAAAATTATTCTTGGATATGTTTAAAGACTTAAATCGTGTTAGACTCTTTTAAACTACCAATTTTTTAAATAAGAGAAATTTTTTAAATGCAAACAATATCATAACAAAAAAAAATACTCAGAAAAGTATTCTTTTATTTATTAAGTTACTTCTATTAACAATAATTAAAAAAAAAAATTAAAATCAAAATGTTGAAAACATAAAAAGAAATATAAAATAAAACTTTACTTTTGCAATTAAGTACTAGATTATTTTTTTTATAATTCAATTATCTAGTTAATTTTAAGTTTTTGAGAATATTAAAATTAAAATTATTATTTTGGGAATTTAGTATTTAATTTTAAAAAAAAAATTAACACATCGAATTTTGTAATTTAGCTGTTGTTTATAAAGTCTATGAAAAAATACCCATTTGGTGTATCCTTTTTATAAAAATGCGGTTTATTTTGGTTAAAAAATGCATTTTCATTTATAAAATTTTAATTAAACATAGGTAATGATAATACAAAAATCAAAGTCATATACGTCGGGAAACACCCTGTATAATCGTTTGCATGCCAATAAAAATGGTAAATATAGTAACTTATCGATGTGTCATAAATTTATGATGAAATTAATGTGTTAATGGCGTTTCAAAGTTTCTTAACACATTAAAAAAATATATATACACATAAAAGTTATGTATGTAAGCAGGAAGTTCTTTGACTATAAATGATAAATTATTATGCCTTTTATTTCTGTAATTTTATTAACATAATGATTTAAGTTATTAAATAGTAAATTAGCTGTTTGTAAAAATGGTAAAAGGTCTTTACAAAAATTCTTGTAAGACAAATAAATGTTAATCTTAATCGACACAGTATTTTATCCACTTATCCATCAGGTTTTGGAGCTTAACATATACGTATGTAGTTGCAAATCTAATAAATTAATTCATTAATGAAAGCATTAGATGAAAATAAACTTTGACTTGGAAAAAGTTATTTTAAAGACTGTGAATCATGAAGTTTTTTGCCAACATTAAAAACAACGGCAACACGTTTAATATTATGCAAAAGCTAAAGCACGTTTAATATTATGCTAAAGCTTTTTTAAAGCTAGAAACCCGTTCTTTAGTTTGTGTTTAAATTCATTTTTAAGATACAAATTTAAGGAAAAACTAGAAATACAAATTTTGAACTATTTTTTTTTTTTCAAAATTTTACGTTAATTAGGTATTATTTAAGATTTTAAAACTAATTTTAAATTAAATTTAATTAAGTTAATTAAAATTAGTTATTAATATTCATATTACTATTGTTATAATCATTTAATTAAAACACAACCAGATTTTTAGAATGTCGTTTTCAAAAGTATGATTTTTAGCTTTTTTCTTTTATAACTTTCGCAATCAGATTTTTTTTTTAAATAAGTTACCTTATACTTCTGAAAGTGTAATTATTTTTAAATTCATGTGAAATGCATAAAATAAAAGTTATTTTTTTTAATTACTGGCTTGCAATTGTTGTACAGTTGTATACGTATTTTTTAGGCCAACTAAATGGCTTTGGTGTTATAGTGCATGGTTTACAAACAACTCGGACGAAACCACATTCATGCCAACATCAACCACATAGCGATAGCACAAACTAATAAATAAATTATTGCAAAATCTCTTGGCAAAGTTTGAATGGAGTTCCATCAATCTGCATGAATGTTGGGCAACAGACGCGTTTTTAGCAGATAAATACTATTTACACCACCAACAATTATTCCATTACTTACCTGCAAATATTAACAACAACAACAAAAATAAAGATGAGAATAAGAAAAAAAAAATATACGTATATGGGGAGAGGTATAGGTGCATTAATAACAAAAATGGAAACAAGAAATGTATAAGAAAAACTCTTATCCAACTAAACCTTCAGCTATTAATATATTACAGTAGGTACGCTATATGTAATTCGTATACATGTATACAATACATGTATGTATTAACTGGCCACTAACAAGTGGCTGCTGCAAAGCTGACTGCCCGTGCCCGGTTTAAATTTTTCTGACATTTTCGCTATCGAGCAATACATCTTGACCACAGGCACCACACCATTTCATTGGGTCAGTGGGGAAGTCTGTCTTCTTAATGGTCATTCCGAGACGGACAGCGCAACCCGATGATAATTTTATTTGAATGTTGTTCAGTCTATTCAACTTGAAGTGCCGATGTGAACAGGTATACAAATTATAATAAAAAAAAAAAATATTCAATTTAAATTATGTTATGTACATAATATGTTGGAACTGTATAGCTAGCTATAAAATATACATTATGCCTTGTTGTTAATTTATTTTGTCATATTTGATGAATTTAATTTTTTAAATTTAAATAAATGTATTTTTCAATAATAATTGTTGAAAGTGATTTAATTATTTTTTGAATTTTTGCGTTTTTTTTTTATTAAAAAAGCAATTTTTGACTCTTATAGCGTCTTTATGAATTTTTAAAACAAAATGTTTTTATAAGAAGTAGTTACTGTTAATAATGGCTTTACTTAAAATTTGTTTAAAAAAGTTGAAAGGTCGAAATAATATTCGCACACAGCAAATTTCAATCAAAATCATAAAAGTCGTTTTCGAGACAAATAATATTTTGTTTAACAATTTTTAAATAATTGTATAAATGTACGATTCCTATTGGCTATAAAAACATTTTCTTTTTTAAAATTATTTGATAATGTTAAATAACCATTTATTTCCAATATTGGTAAAAATCGATTAAAAGGTTCCCCAAATAGAAATTTGAAACTGTTTTTAAAATGCAAAAATTATTTTTTTTTTAAATTTTAGTACCTACTTAACATTTATACTTTTAAAAAAAATTTCCACAAAGAATTGATTAAAATAAAAAAAATGGTTCTGTGACAGGTGTCATTAAGTTAACACTTTTAGAAATTTTGTACCCCAAAAAGTGGATTTTATTTTTATTAATATAGAGAAAAATAAGATTATTTTAAGTCATAACAAAATTTTAAAAATTTGTAGTGGATATGTCCATATCGATATGTTACATAGCGTAAATCAATAGAATGCGGTAACTGGAACTGGAGCTGGAGGTGCAACAGCTGTGAAAAAGTGTCGTACGTGCTATTTTTTATGTGCCCACAGTGCAGCTTTTTGTATATTTTAGAGAAAAAAGAACAATTATTCACATTTTTTATTTCCTATAATTTTCTTTTAATTAATAATATTTTTCGCGAAGCAAACAACCACAATAAGCTTCAATATTTTTTTCCGGCTCTTTTTTTCTGCATACAAATTAAAACGTCAAATGTGCTGCAAGTGAAAAGTTGAAAGTTTTGGTGAACTCTCTTGTTGTGTTCGTAACATTGAATTTGTGTGTGTTAAATATTTTGACAGCTATTCCAGGTGCAGCTCCGTATCTATTGTGTTCAGCCAGTAAAGTTCTTACGAATTTTTCTTTTTTCTCCGATCTTAACTTTTACATCAATCCCCCACAAGTTTTTAATGCGGTTAAGTTCAGGACCATAGAGTACATATATTAACTAGAGAAACGAGTTAAGAGGTTTATCTCTCTTTTACCCTACAAGCTGTGAGAACAGCTTTTGTATACTACTCGCTGAGCATGCATAAGTGGTCCCGTGCATTTTAATTGGATCCACTCCAACACTATTTTACGAGGTAGTAGACACCCTTTTTCATGTTAATTATGATTAATATCATTTTCTGTTGCTTCTGGCACATAAGTCGACCATTCACGCGGATTCACCGATAGGAAAAAAGAGACTAATAAACAGACTTTTCTCTTACTGTGCTCAAATAAAATTTGCGAGTGGGTAAGGCGAGGGGGTACGAGTCAGTTCTCTAGATAATTTAGGTACTCTATGATCGGGACTCTGCGATTGCCAGCTCCAGAACATAAATATTTTCTTTGGTAAATCAATCTCCGACTACCTTGGCTTGAATGTTTTGGATAATTGTCATGCACAAAAATCCAAATGACTGGTATTGACTCGAACGAGAATGGTTTTTCAATATGTTAAAGTATATGAAAATTTATCCATCCTTCTAACTATTCTCGCCACTCTGGTCCCACCCAATGCCAAGAAGAAACACCCCAGACCATCATACTCCTTTCACAGTAGCGTACGCAGAAGTTTTTGTGCGAGGGGGCTCAATCACAATTTTTGTTTAATTTTTTTTAAGGTGTCACTGCCTTTCTTATTTTTTATTTTTAGTCTGAAGGAAATTCCTTATTCTTGTTCACAATCAAAGTTATATAAATGTCAACAAAATTTACCTTTAACTATAGCTCTGTGCATTTCTATTAACTTAATTTTCTCTTTTATTTGTATTTTTACGAATTGTGGAGATCAGATAATATAGATGAACAGAAGTGGGAGCCTGGCTAAGGTTCAAAACCTTCATTCATTGTTCTCAAAAAAATTTAAAATAAGGGATAGCAGACGATGACCCTATTCCAACTTTCAACATTTTTAACAAATAACCTTTATTAATATTAATTTTGTTTATTTGAAATAAATTATACATTAAAAGTGTTTTTTTTTTTTACTAATTCATATCAACATTAAATATAGAGCGGAATTTCAAATATATGTATGTATGTACAATATTAAAACTTCCTTCCGAAGTTTAAACCTACATATGTATTTAAGTTAGATTCTTCATATAGTAAGTTAAGCCATTCAATAATAATAATATAGCTTATGTAAAGCAATATTTATACATATTGGGCAATAAAAAAAAACTCCTGCTCTCATTTTCTTCATAAATCCAGCACGAATTTTAATTTATGCAACAATACCCACATAATTATTTTATCTTCCTATATGGTATATTTTTTTTTTCTCAATTTAAAACAAAAGAAATGCGGAAAATCATCATCGCATGTGTGTAGTAATTTCCCAGATCTCATTTTCAAAAGTTAAAAAAAAAAAAACCTTCAAATTTTGATCACGCTAATGCTCTGCATTTTTATATTACCAATTTAAGTAACTGACTATAAGTGTGTAGATATAGAATAGACCAACATTCAAATGGAACACATTCATATCGTATTCTTCAAAAGCAACTTATCATCATGTTCATAAAAAAAAAGCTATTCTTTAGCAACATGTTTAACAGTTATATTTTTATTTTATTCTCCAGATGTACAGTGTTGTGCAAATAATTGTAAAAAAAGGAAATTTTTTTGTCTTTCTTTGTTAATTTTCATTATTGAAATTTATAAAAAGTTTAATATTTTTGGCACTAAATTTATTTATGAGATAAATTACATATATGTATAGCTAAAGAATAATACTTAAATCTACTGCATTTTTAAGATTTCGATTTAAAATTTTAGAAAATATTTTTAATATATGTATTTTGAAAATTAATTCACTATATGAATGTTTTCAACGAAAGATGGACTCTTACTTACAAAATCACCTATACAGAACAAAAATTAAAAAAAAAAAACCTTCTGAAGAATACTCAACGAATATGTGTAGTATTAGTACATACCTACATGTACTTACTGTCACATCACAATTTTCAAGATACCCCGGACCCCCTGTCGCTAAAGGGCCTTAAGCCAGACAAAGATTTTTGTATCTTCTCTTGCATCGTAATGTCATTTATAAATAATAATTAAAGTCTCGGGTTTCATTTTGTATTCGAATAAATAATATGTTATCAAAAGAGCTAATATCTATATCTAAAGTGTACATATTACATAATTATTATGTAAATGTATGAAATATAGAATTAATTTGGAATTTGTTTTGCAGCACATCACTGTAATGTAATTTGCTTTAATGAAGCCACTTGATCGAACAGCTTCAAGCCAAATATAGGAGACTACGTATATTATGAATGAATGAATGAACGGATGGATGGATGGATAGATAGCTTGTTTGAATAGAGGTATATTAAAACATGAAAAAAAAGAAACAAACATAAAATGAAGAAATAGGAAAATAAAATGCATGACGATTATACTTTAGCAGAAGATTCCGTGTTTTATGGGCACAATGCTACGAGCTTATTGCGTTTATATTTGGTGAAACGAGTTTCAGGTCATATCATCATCTTCACTAAATGTATTCGTATGGAAATGAAAAAGACCAAATTTTATCTCTTATGTTTTTCTCTGCATTTACATAAAAATGTTTATCTAATCTACAAATAGAAAAGCATCGCTATACCTACATAAATTTTATACCTATTTTTAAAATCTACTGCCGGCCGCCCGTCAATCGCCTAAGGCAGGTTATTTCAAAACATTACATTTTGTAAAAGATGTCAAATATTTGGAAAAGTAAATAAAGCAGAAGACACACATATTTCTGAAAAGCACTCAAAAAGGTTTATTTTTAATTAGCGAAATATTTGTTGAATTTTTTTCTTGGTCCATTTGATTTGTTGACTTAGTTTTGATTTTGAATTACCTTTATATACATTACCTAAAGTGTGAGAGAAGCATTAGAGGTAAATACAAAATTGATTAACCTGACAACTTGGGCGTGGCTTTAGTTAATAAAGGTAGACATATAGAGTTGCAAATTTAAATTTTATTAGGAAGGTATTTTGGTATTTTTGTTTATTATATAAAAAGCTATAGGTAAAGAGTTCATATCCGATTCCCTGAGACCGTTTACAGTACAGCAGTTTTTATTCTAACGGGTGATTTTTAAGCTGGTTTGGTTTTGGCAACACTGGTTTTGACAGCTGACGTGTGTTTAGTACCTTGTGTCACTGTCAAACAGCTTCAGTTTGGTTTGCAATTTAACCATGGATCGTCTTACAAATGAACAACGCTTGCAAATTATTGAATTTTACTATCAAAATTCGTGCTCGGTTCGAAATGTTGTTTATCGAAAAATTGTGTTCAGCGATGAGGCTCATTTTTGGTTGAATGGGTACGTAAATAAGCAAAATTGCCGCATTTGGAGTGAAGATCAGCCAGAAGCATTGCATTTTTATATTAATTACGAACAAAAAATTCAAGTCTCGCATATTTTTGTGTTGATGGGATTTTTCTGGAATCTCGAGGGAATTTTTTTTCCTCTGAATTGTTTCTCCGACTGACAAAGGAATCGAAATTAGTTTTTTTTTTAAAGAAAGGGGAAATACATCGAATTTAGTTGTATGCTTAAGACTTTTAGTAACAATAAACCTAAAGTACAAGCTGTAGTTTTTATTATGTCTAAAGCATAGTACGCAGCTGAAGTGTAACGAAAATTTTCATACACAATAAATGACAACGAAATCATAAACAAAAAATTTCGTTCTGCTCTACGTTTTGCGGTACGCTGTTCAATGATCGAAATCGATATTTATAGCGAATTATTTGGAGAAGTCTCCGCTTCTGGCACTGAATTATTTGCTAGGACCATTAATTGTGTGCGGAAAAATGATACCATAAACAAATTTCGTTACTCATCATCTGATAAAACTCTCCATTAATATTTGTCCCTAGTCTTTTCGTTAACGTTTTCGTCGTTAGTTTGGAGACCTAAGTAAAATTTCGTTTCGATTCAGCTGCGTACTAGGATTAAGGTGGGTCACCGAGATGAGAAAAATATGATTTTCGTTTCGTGTGTAACCGACCGAAATAATGGCACCCGAAACAATAACTATTTGAGACTCAGTTTTTCTCGTCTCGTGATTATCCCTACTTTATTTTCATATTAAGAGAATAGATAGATCTTTTCTATCGTGGGGTCATTCCCTTAACCGAAAATACCACTTTGATGTATACGGGTCACAATCACAACTCGCAAGCGCACCTGACTTGCTAAATTTTGGAAGTGGAAGAATATTTTTATGGCGGCTTTTAGATGATCTTTTTGGTGGTTACAAAATTTCGCCAGATGGTGGCGGCGGCGGCGTCTTCCCATCAATAATGGCTGGGGAGTATTCTTTCCTGAGGAGACAATGAAATAATCTGCGCATCTACACCTTCCTCCGTAGGTATTCTCCCTTAAGTACCTTGTGCATACGATGCACCTTTTTGTCTGAACGGTCTAGCAAGTTCCTTGGAGGCATCCTTTTAAGGTACGGACTGATATTCCGATATATTCTGGTCTTGGATCTGCTCTATGCAATCCACATATTCACTCGCTGTATGTCAAATTTCTTGTATAGGGAGTTTGTTGTTCCGACATGTTGTTCCTTTCAGGCGTATAGAGCCTCCATGAAATAGCATCCCCATAAAACCCCAAAATAAGGGATTTATTTCATGGACTTAATTTTTTTATAATTAAATTGGGGATTATTAATAAAGATAGAGGTCTCCAAATTCAACTACCAAATAGATCCCCAAATTTGAAGACTATTTCATTTTTCTATTTTCTAACGACACTCTACATTTTTCTTAGAACACCAGTTCCTTGATTTGGGAACTAGTTTTGTTATTTTTTGGAATTTTATACATGATGACTTTTTGGATATTTATTTCATCTTGACATTTGGAGACTTATTTCAAAATGCAGAAAAATTCCAGATTTGGGGCGAGTCTCAATTTTTTTTTTTGGTGACTGCCATGCCATGCAAATGGATGGAAGTTCTAAAAAACTTTGTCTTAAAAACTTGATTTACAATTTCGTTTGAATTTCCATAAAAACACATTCCTAATTTTGGAGACATTTTTAAAATTTTGTTTTTTATAAAGCCATTATTTTTCTTTAAAAAAGGAAGAATATGAGCAGACGTTAAACATAAACAAAAGCTGAATTAAATATTTTTCTATTGACCAAGTCTTTGGATTTTGAATGATTTTTTAGTTTTATTAGCCTGATAAAACTCAAAAATCATTTAAAAGCTGAATTGATTTCAGAATTGAATTGAAGAATTGAAAATTGAAAAAAAAGACGCGGCGTTACGGCGAGATTTGCTTTATTATGTATTATTTCATTGTTTTAAGTTCATCATTAAGAGAGGAAAACTGTGAAGAGATCTCGTCGCGTCGACGACGTCTCGCTTTCTCGTCGCATTGTGAATCAGGCATCACTCGTGGTCTTGAGTTTAGTCCTCCCAAAAATTCTGATGATCTTGCACTGCGTCTGCAGAACTGGGCTTCAGAATTAAAAATTGCAATACTGAATTAATAGACCAGATATAATTTCATTTGCGAGCTAATTCGATTAAATTTCAGGGAAATGCAAATTTCACGCTTTACGAAGCTTTCAAACAGGTAGGTATGTATAGGTGCCAAGCCATTAAATTTATGTTTCATGAATTTAATATATTATGCAGAGAAGAAAACATAAAATAGATTAAACTTAATTTGGGTTCATTATTCATTCATTCAACCATAAGAGGAAAAATATTATTAATGTTGAATACAACACAATCATAACGGGAAGTTGATGTAACTATGTTGAGAGACAATCGAGACTATAAGAAACATGCGTGAACGGAATTAATTTGTTAAAACTCATTAAGGATGCTAAAAAGATTGAAACAAATGTGGGTCAGATTTAAGTAGCACCCAATTCGAATCTTTCACTTCTTATATACCTACCGAGAAAATTAGACACAGTTTGTATAAATAGGTATTGTTATTTAATAACTATGATTATGATACTACAAATAGATTTACAGTTGCATGGGTCGCTTCGTCGTCGTGAGAAATGGCCCCTTCATTGAGAATAACATAATCGGAAGTGTTTTAAGATTTGGAGAGTTACATTGGAATGCTTGGAATATTTTTTTTCAAGTTTATTTTTTTTATCGATTTTTTGTTAGAAATCAACTACCTCTCTTTTATATCCTATTATTGTTGTAATACGTTTCGTGGTGAGAAACATTCTAAAGGTTAATTTACATCACTCGACTTTGGTTAACTGGAAGATCATTAGGTACTCTACAGTTAATGTTGATGCTTTACTTTAATTTAGTTGGCGCTACAGCGCTACAGCGCTGGGTGCTCCTGGGCCTCAAGTAATAGACTCTCCCAGGTTGTTCGATCTCTTGCTTGCTGCCTCCAATTTTGAATACCAACTTAATCATGCCACCGGAGATGAGGTCTGCCTCTGATTCTCGTTTTCTATGTCTTAGCGTTGAATACCTTACGGGCTGGTGCATCGATGTTCATTCGCTCTACATGTGTCCAAGCCATCTTAGCCGTTGAATGCGTAGTTTTTGGACAATGTACATGTACACGTCGCTCTACCGCTCATATGGTTCGTGGTTATATCGTCGTGACCAGGTGTTATTTTCTCTATTGACACAAACCGGCCCATAAATCTAGCGTAGTACTTTTCTCTCGAAGACATCAAGGGACCTTTCATACAATTGGGAGATGGTCCACGCTTCTGGATCACAGAGCAAGACCGGAATGATTAAAATTTTATACTAATCGATAGGGTTTTATTCCTCAATTGCTTATTAAGCCCAAAGAAGCAGCGATAAGCAAGAGTTATTCTACGCTGAATTTAAGCGCTGATGTCATTTGCAGAGTTCATAGCAGTGCCCATGTAGACAAATTCACTGACCACCTTAAAGCTATATCTATCAATAGTCACGTTCTGACCAAGTTTACAATGGAAATCGACTCTATTTGATGACAGCATTGATGACAAGAGCCATTTTTTTTTCTTATGACTCGATGCTGAAAGAAGCACCCGTAACTGCTCCTTTGGTTCTTTGCATTATGTCGAAGACATTACGAGAATTTTTAGAAAATAGTTGTTTTGGCATATAAGTGGGTGTTGCCCACCTCCCTCTCAAGAACAATATTAAAGCAGCTACATGAAAGTGCGTCGCCTTGTTGTAGTCCTCCTCGAAAGATTCGGTTTAATCTCTTCTAATTTTGACGGAGCAGTGAGCATCCTGATAAGGCGTATCAGCTTGGCAGGGATGCCAATACTCGACTTGGCACGGTACCTATAGCGCAACCCGGTTAACACTGTTATAAGCTGCTTTGAAATCGATGAAAAGGTTGTGTGTTTAGATATTGAATTCTTGGCTCGCTTCTCCAGGATTTGGCGTAATGTGAAGATTTGATTGATGATAGACTTTCCAAGCTTGAAACCACACTGATAAGAGCCAAGTAGTTCGTTAGTAAGTAAACGGCTTCAGTTCAAATAATACGCTTGACAGAATCCTGTAGACGATGTTTAAAAGACTTATGCCTCTGTAGTTTGTGCAGAGGAGGCGTTTACTTTTTTTATGGATCAAGCAAATTGGTGCTAGGGTTCCACTAGTGCGTCGGGCATTCTTTCATCTGACCAAATTTTTTTACGAGTTCGTGTATGCTCCTCACCAGATCATGCTGTTGATCCTATTGCTATTAATTGTAGAGGATATTTCAGCGAAAAAATTAAGACCGTTGTAAAAAAATTACTTTGAGATTTTGAATATTTTACTGCAACTTTTCGTGAAAACTGAGAGCTTCGAGAAATAAGAGCAACTGGAATAATAGGGTCTTCTCATTGTTAATCATAAACTGATCTGATACTTTCACATAAAATAAAAGTCATGCACAAATGATGTGTCGTGAATATTGAAGATACTTTTCTTTATTGATGGAATTTTTTAACAGGTGCGGTCAGGAAATACAACCTGACACAATTTCTTTCGCGAAATATACCCACATAATGGAAAACCTACACCAATCACAATCACCATCACCTCAACTACTATACTCACTTTCCCTTCCTTTCTCATCCGATATAATATTAATACCGTTCGATCGGCTTTGAGATCTTCGCATCCTCACTCAAAACTATTGATTTCAACCACACACGCCCAAATAAACATCAAACACCTGCAAATACTCAGCATCCAAAGCTAAAATCCCACCTCAATTTGCAATCCAATACCTGCACAAAATCACGACATAAAATATTTTTTTTTTTTTTTGCTAAAACGGTTTATTGTCTCCCTTAAACCAACTCGATTATAATTACCTAGTGTACCTACTCACTTCTATAATGTTTTTCTCATCTTGATGCTGGCTGACAAAATATAACCAACAATTTCTCTTTCAGATACACGGATTCACAATGACGCGAATACGACACCAGAGTATATTTCTGCTGTTGCTGCTGTACCTATCACAGATCAAGGCTTGGCGGCCCTGTCCAGAGTTAAGTCCAGCCTTAAGGCTTCCCTGTCGGTAAGTGTATCGCAAATAATTCAATATCTTAGCTGTTATTTATATGTATGTGAGATGAGAGCTATGGCTCTTGCGCATAGTTCTCTTTTCTTGCTGATGATTCGCAAAAGCAAAAAGATGTTGTATCTTTTTTGAATACCTAACATCTTTTTGTATATAAATATAAAGTAATGACGAGTTGTATTTCCGCATTTGGTGTTGTAAATTGTGATGCATTCGTCTGATCTTTCTCTTCTTCTTTTTCTTCGTTATCTTCTAGATGCAATGTGGTGCCATTTGGACCGAACGGACAACTTGGAGCTGTTGCAATGGACTGTGATCGAGTCGTTTTCCATGGAGAAGCACCACAATTACCGTATGGTGCGCCAATCGTTTCGTACACACAACGTTTTAGTGGACAACAAGTCTTACCGGCTTTGGTAAGATATTTTTCGTTGTTGTTGTTATTGTTGTTTATTTCTTACTATTACCTAGGTATATACCCACTACTATTACTTTGTAATTTTTTTTTTTTGATTTTTTTTGTTTAAAGAGCAATGAGTCGGTCGTCGCGGTAAAAGAAGAAATTAACAGAGAAAACGCTTTATGAGGGATTTTTTGTGTTTTTTTTTTTTTTGAGTCTTCCCTGTTAAATGAAGAAAAAAAAAGTACAAAGATGATGAGTAAATAATATTAAATGCCAGCAAGGTTAAATCCGACAACAATAATAATTCATGTAGTTTGGTCTGCGTTGAGGGGCTAGAGGAGTTTTTTTTTGTCATTTTTTATAAATGGATGGCTGGGGTTATTTTATTCGTATTTTTGTTGAGGAATTTTAAATTGCTGAATTATCAGAAACCACAGCCAGACAAAAATTACATGAAAAGCTGGATATTAAAAATGGATGCAATATAATGACTCTTTTATTATTACATATTTATGTAGATTGTAGATAAAATAATGGTGGTGGAATAGGGCAATAACCAGTCTTTACAAAAAAAAAAGCAAACTCATTTCGAGGTGAGATCGATTTATTCAAGATGTTATGATTAAGTTGCCATTGCTTTGAATGACCTTGAGACTTTAAAAAAATTAATGAATGATTTTTTTAATTGAAAGAATGATAATACACTTTTAATTTTTCTGTACATAATTAAAGAGTATATATAGTCATTATATGCAAATAATTGAACGACTTACAATAATTGATCTTCATTGATATACCTAACCTTGGACTTTACTTTCAAATAACCAGCATAAATTAATCGCGAATTTCGAAATGGGCTGGTATTAAAGTCAAAGATTATATCATTCAAGAATATTTCTTCGTCAGTTTCATGCATTGATAAATATAAAAATCCAAGGTCATATTATCTACAATGTTGTTTTTGGTCGGTTTGACACATTTTAGTTGAAACAGCGCTAAATCGAACTGTTTACTAAAATTTTGTGTGTTGTTTAATGTTTTCAAAATATAACTCCGTTGTTAAGAAATTTTCTAGGAGTTAGACAAAAAATGTTCAACATTTCGGAGATAAACGTTGTTTACCCAAAAGTTTTGGTTCGGTTTTAGATCATAATTCTGTATGTGCCAAAATTCGGATTTCAAAATTTTGTATCCGAAAATTTAGTATTTCAAAATTCTGTATTGTTATAAAATTCCTTTATATTTTAAAATGCAAGATTATTTAAATATTATATTAAAAATTACTGCGAATTCTAGATTTACAGAATTTTGGAATACAGAAAAAAAGATTTACAGATTCAGAATTATATTTATACAGAATTTTTAATTCATTTGGAAAATTTTGGTTTTACAGAATTTTTGAAATACAGTGCAACAACCCGTTCCCTTTTGATTCACGCTTGATTTTTTGAAGATATAATTTTATGATTTGTATAAGGTGTTGAACTTTTCATAGTGAATTTTCATACGACACTGAAAAATTCATAATTCAGAGTCAGAGTTTCTTTTCATGTGATTTGGTTAAAGAATGTTTCAATTTTTAGGTGTTGAAAAAAGGAGTAGATTTCAATTTATTTTATTTTCTTTCTTCATATTGTAGTAAATTTACTCCGAAATTCGATGTAATATTTTGATGTGTTGCCTGGCATCACTGTCGATACTGCCTAACAGCAAAGGACAAAATGCGTGTTGAATAAATTGTGGAATGGAAAAAATTCCTTTAAATAAATATGTGTGTATTAAGGGTATAGGGTTGGAATAATTTAAATTTCGCAAACCTGTGTATATCGAGTAAATTAATAATCTCATAATCTCATTTTCTTGCGAATAAGAACTAGAACAAAAACTAACTGACACTTAAACGTTAGCGGACGTTTTTCTCAAAATATATATTACTCTTACGAAAACATTTTTTTATTTCTTTTTTCGGTACTAAATAAGGCTGGTTTTGATATTTTCACACACTGTGGTTTTAAAGTCTGAATATAGTTAACGTATATTCATCGGATTTTTAAAGAAAAGAATTAGTTACAGAAGCCTTTTTATGCCACCTGTAAAAAACGTAGTTTAGGCACATAATATACATACATACATATAATATACATGTCCCATATAACAATTTTCCTCTCATAAGATGCTCCAAGAGCTTAACGGGACTTATGTAAGGGAGCTAAAAGTAGTCTCGAAGAATATTTCGATATTCTTATAATACTATTAAAAGCGTTAAATGGCTCACCTTGGCTTTAACTATAAGAATATTTTTGTGTTTAAAATCTGTTAGAAAACGTAAAAAAAAAAAACAAGTTTTTAAAAATCAACAAAGACGACTTCAAAATATTGAGTTAAAAAAATAAACAAATTTTAAAATTTTTTGAAAATTTTGCTAAAACTTTAAATTTTGTTATGAATATATTTGCAAGATAAGAAAGAGAAGCGTAAAATATGTCCCATATTAGCAGTGATGCCACGCGTAGGGAAAAATGGCTACACGTAGGGATTTTCATTTTGAAAACTACACCTAGGAAAAAGGTCAGATTTTTGAAATATTAGAATTTCTATAAAAGCGTAGGTACTTTTAGAATTTCATAACTAAATATTTTTCTTTTTTTTAAATCGTACCACACTCCCTGCAAAAATTTTTTCCCAAAATATTTTTCTTTTCAAACACCTTACCATAAACCCTTAGTTCAGTAATCTGTTTCCACCTTTTTTATTTCTTATGTCATTAAAAAATGTTCAAAACACAATAGATTCCTGGCCTTTTTTAATTTTTAAATGTCACTTGTAGAAAATTATTAATTTTAACAATTTTCTCACTTCAAAATTTGGATGACAATCATGCCCCTGCGGATTTTGTGGTTCTGGTTTGAATCCTTCCTAATTATTTATGCTCACAAATATAGGTAGGGGAAATCTTAGCACATTGTCGTAAAGTATCAAAGCCGAAGGTAATATTATGCATCTGTTTAAGTTCCGTTAAACCTTTTTTTTAACCTCAACCTTACCTTAAACTCTTATACCGTTTGAAATTTGATTGAAAATGATCCTATTGTAGAAGTACGCAGAACAGACCTAGCTCCATGCAAGTAGCGATAGAATTGACCGTTTTGATACCATGAACTCGTTAAGAGGAATGTTCTCCCATTGTAGATAATATTACACGCCATAAGTTCTTCAGCAATATGCCAAGCCAAGTTAGGCAATTTATCTGTGTGACGTATATGTGGTTGATGTGATGTACCCTAGCTCATTATAATTAGTTAGAAGGAACAAAATACAAAAATACCAAAATTAACTTATATACATACATAAATAGGTGTACAATGTACATTCCTTAAATTATATAAAAACCATTTAATTTTATAATTGTTTTACAATTTTTTTTTAAATCAACTTCGAACCGGGTTGTTTAAAAAAATCGCTTTCACTTTAATGTAATTATATTTATAACAAGATTCTCTTGAATATTAATCTCAATCAAATTGATGCAATTATGACAACAATCCAATTTTGTTTATGATTCGTTTTTTTTTTCTCTCAGAATTAAATCTGCAAAAAAAAAGAACAATAATAAAATTAACTACGAGCATTATTATGTTTATTGCTCAGAATAATTAATTAGTTTACAATTTCTGAAAATTTAACAAACGACATATTGACATCGAGAGTGTGTACCGTACTTACTATAAATTATCCCACACGTCGTCGTCGTCGTACATGTACATGAACATTGAACACGTGCACAATAATTAATCCATTAAAATAATTTACTTTAGTGAAATTTGATTGATAGATTACAACTACGCGCGATATAGTTTATTAATCCAAACATTTAATAGTTAAGGAAAGTATGTCAAGGCAGATGCGACATAATAACTTAAAATTGCCGCCGAAAAGGTAATAAAATGATAAAATTTGCCAAACTAGAACGATTTTCCACACAAAAATAAGAAAAAGTGAAAACGAAAACAGTCAGGGTTGGAATCAGTCTTTCAAGAGTCCTTTTGGAACATAATAATCTTAAAGCGGTTGTTGTTTCGTATGAAAAGGAACTATGTCTCGTAGTTTAGGTTCATTTATCCCCCTTTCACAAGAGGAAACAAGTAACTGAAGATTTGTTTGACGTTTTCTTTTAATTTCCTAAAAAATCTCTTGCACCTTCGCAAAAGGAAACAAAATCGCCTGAATTTTTTTTAGTTTTTCCTTAAAAGTATACTACACTACGTAAAGTGTGCAGACAAAAGTCAAAAGATTTTTTTGACTTGGGAGATTTTGTTCATTTCTCTTAATTTGTACCATTCTCTCCTAGAAATGAAAAATAGCATGGAAACTTATAGTCTTATTTATTAGATTTTTGTCTTCTCAGACACTGTGTAACTATTTTCATGTTGGTGGAAATATGCTTTATTTAATAAAAATAAATATCACATTATTCACGTTTAAGACAGTATACTCTTGTGTCTAAGTTAAGCAGCTATAAGACAACAATAAATAGGGTTTGGACACATTTTCCCAAGTTGGACAGTTGTCTAAAGTTAGCCAACGTTTATAATTTAGTTTCCACGTTTGAAATCTTCAAATACAACGTATGTATTTTTCTGAGGGCTGACTGCCACGATATGGCTTGACACTATTTTTAAAAAAACACCTTTTAGAAACTCAGCGCCCTAACTCTATTCTATATAATGCTAATCCAGCACTGGTTGTTGTCCTAGCTAATTAGATATACTTTCAATTCTAAAGTGGAACTTAACGCACCGGAAACATCATCATTACCATATCTATCATCATGTTAGAATCTTAATCACGATCTTTGTGTTTTTTTGGCTTGTTCTTCATTTTCTTTTTTTTTTAATTCTGTTTTGATATGTCAATGATCTCTATAAGAATGTCGGTCAAAACTTTGCCCCTTTTCCCTTCTTTTATGCGCGCAATTCTTTTTAGTGTTTTTTTTTTTTTTTTTGTTTTTTAAACAACTTTCATTCATTTAAGTAGGCGAAGGCAACAAGTGAAATTTTATTTTTCGTTTGAGTTAAAAAACTTCATGAGATGAGATTGTGGCATGGTTGGTTTGTGCTATTTGCGCGGGGTATTTGTGTGTGAAGTGGTCCACTGGTAAGTGTCTGGTTTAGTTTTGAGGTCATATTGTAGTTGGCATAATATTGCGCCAGGTATTATACCCAGACTGAGATTGGTATGAAGTTTTTTTTTTTTTTTACGAAGCGAGAGCGAAAATTTGCAGATTTTAGGGAAACCAAATTTTAAAGGTAGGGAAGTATAAATGATTTTGGTGTCGGTTTTGTTGTGGGAAAAAGTTGATTTTTTTGTATAACAATTTTTAGAATGCATTTTTTATTCGTATACTGATTGATTGTTTTTAAAGGACATAATTTTAATTTTAATAGGATTAAAAGGCGTTCGAACAGCTGTCAGATGCTTTTGTTTATAAGCTGAATGATTTACCAAAGAGTATCTTTATTGTATTGGAAATTTTTTATATGTGTTTCCAAAAAGTCCAACTTTGACAGGTCCGTCATGATAGCACCGCCCGCGCCATAAAGAAAATCCAAAAATGTAATAAAACCTAATTATGTTGATATTGCAGCACAACTAAAATTAGGTCCTAATTTCTGCATCATTCTATATTTTTGAAGAAGATTTGCCTAGCTTTTTAATTTAATATGTTTTTTTTTATTTTAAAGCGACTTAGGGATTTTTGCCAAACTGTTGAGATTTAATTGATATTGAAGAACTAAATTAGGCCCCAATTAATACTCGCGCACTAAAGGGACCATATATGACTACCCTTTACAGATAAAAACACATTGCAAGTGTTAGGAAAATAGGATAGGATTCAAAAGGAGATACAGATGCAAACAGGTTTTGAATTTCTAAGAGAGAGAAAAAACTAGAGCAAGGTAAAGCTTTCCACATTTGTATAGTGCGGCTAAGGAAAGCATCTTTGTACTTAATAGTATGAGCGAATTTGGGCATTATGGTAAACTGATAATTCCTGGAAGAGCGACTATTACGGTTAAATTGTTACAGGAAAAATGGAAAAATGCAACCAGCTATGTACGTATTTAATTGGAACACTGTTTAATCAAAAAACATTTTTCCTCACATAAGATGCTCCAAGAGCTTACATATATACGGGAGCTAAAAGTTATGTTGAATAATACAATAAGATTGTTATAACACTGCTAAAAGCGTTAAATGGTTTAGTTATTTGCAGAAAAAGAGGGGACCTACAATTTTCTGCCGAATCCGAAAGGCTAGGATAAGAAGCAATTTTTCATGACAAGAAATATTCTTGGAGGATTTGTCAATTCCTCGCAAGAGGCAGTAACCCTTGAAAAACATTTCTGTTTTTAAGTGGCATACGCTGGGAATCGAACCCAAGACCATCGGTTAAAATGTATCTACTAATTTGAACTTTTACCTCGAAAAAAACCAAGGCGCTTTCAAAATATTTTCATAATTTTCAAATCCTTATGCTCTCATTAGTATTAGTATCCTATTGCAACACTTTTTGTATTTGAACTCTTGATATAGGAGGCATTATACTCATATCCTATAATAAGAGTTTTAATAGAAGTATAAATAATGTTATGACTAAAACTTTTAAATGTGTGTTGTTACGGGATTATAAAGACTACAAACTATTGTTTTCACAAAAGGATTCTTATAAGACTATTATAAGACTAGTTTGTATAATTCTATTGGAAGAAGAAAAATTGAAGCTATAAGATTTAAGTATTTTATTTTGAAGCTGCTAAAGTGTTCAGCTCTTAAAATAAAAAGTTATGAGACTCATTTAAGTTTTATAATAAGATAATTATTCTTAAGTAAGCAATTGGATATACAAGAGTGATATGGGAATTTTTTTCAGATTTCAAGAGCCATACTCTGGAGAAAGTTAGTTGGGTATAGACGTAGCGATAGTAAATCCTAATTCCTGCCATCATGATGAACCTTATTCTGACTACTGTATTCTAACTCGATTTTCTGCAGTTTTACGCTCCTTCTAGAATAAATATGGTTCGAGAACTTATATCTATTACTGCATCATTTTTGTAAATATTGTTCAGGTCTTTCTTTTCAATTTAATTTTATCATCTATACAAATCAATCGGTACCGTAAGCGCTATGTACTTTTTTCGTCAAATAAATACAGTAAAACCGTTATATATATATATTAAATATCTACTTGTAAAATCTTAATTGATTCAAAAAATATATTTAATTTTTTTTTCTACAGGCATTTGGAACATACAAACTTCCAATTGAAAAACTGGACATGTCCAACAATTTGGTTCGCCGAATAGCAGAAAAATCATTTTTCGGTTTACAAGTATGTACTCTACAGAGTATATAAAAATATTCCAATCTCAAATATATTGATTTCGATTGCAATTTTGGACAAATTCTCTGTTTTTTTTCTGTTTATTTTTTTTTATTTATTTGCTTTTGCAGGACACTCTACTCGAATTACGTTTGGCAAATAACTTGCTCGGTGACAGCTTGAATCCAATATTCTCTTCAGCGGAATTCCATCCATTAATCAATTTGAAAATTCTTGATTTATCTGGCAATAAAATCAAGTCCATCGAAGAGGGACTGCTGAAAGGTTGCAGCAATCTAGAGGTAAGTATCTATATAAACAAAAATAACAAAAAAAAATAAACTAAAAATCAATAAAACAACAACATAAGTATTCTATGAAAATGAAAATGTTAAAAATAGGAAAATATATACCTACATAATATAAACCAGTCAACGATTGGTATGGTAGGTACTACCATCAGAGTCTGGCAAGTTGATATTTTTGTTATTTGCATTCCAAATTGGATGGGTTATGGTTTTTGTGGTTTGCTTTTGCTTAGTAAAGAACGACATACCATTGCATCATCATCATCCGCAATATACAAAAAGTATTTACGCAAGTTGCATCTTGAGTGAAATTCTTCAATTTTTATGAATTGTTTTGTGGAAAGAAGTAGGAACTTTAGCAAAGCAAAGTTCAGGGTTATTTTATTTACATTTGAAAATTACATTGCTTGTTAATAGAATTATTATTCCATGAAGAAGAAAATCAGGTTTTTTTTTTTATTTTTAAATATTTAACAAGAATTATTATAACCTCCTCTGTATTGTTATAGCAAAATGTTCAGTGCAGTGTGATGAAAGTTTATAATATGTTGGTATATATATTTGTGGGCTTACCTATATAATTATAAAAATACCAATAAAAATTATTATGATGTTTTCCATGAAAATCGTGGGTTTCTGTCCACAAGTGAGTACTTGAATAAGGTACCCATTAGGAATAAAGAATATGAAAATAACAGCAGCTTGTTTTAATCACTTTTGAACATAAATATCTAATTTTTGTTATTTAATTTACTTAAAATAAAACGATGTTTTTTTATTAAGCTTATTACACAATTTAAAAGCGAAGAGATATACAAATTTAATAATTTTTCTAAAAGCGCATATTGGAGTTGAATTAGTGCCGGGCTGTTTCGCACTTATTAGGCACTTGCTATTATAAAAGAATGATCAAAATTCACAATCTAAATTAAATAATTATTTTCAAAACATAAAATATATAGCCGTCGAAATTTAAGTCCCAATTTATGCCAATTAAGATAATATTATATTTTCGTTATTTTATTTTCTAAATAAAGGGTGTTTTTTTAGAGGTATAGAACTTTGAAATGGAATAAAACAAAGATGATTTTTTTAAATTGACATGAAATTTACTTTATTTGAAAGATAATCTTCTGGCATTATAATTTAAATATGATTTCTGGCATAGGTATGACCGCCACGGCTGGCTCGGACTTAGTCTAATCTGGAGGTCCAATTTTCGATAATTTTTTCCAACATTTGTGACCGTATATCGGCAATAACGCGGCGAGTGTTGTCCTGCAAGTGGTCAATCGTTTCGGGTTTATCGGCGTTGACTAGCACCTTCACATAATCCCCACAGAAAATAGTCAAGCGGCGGCGTTAAATCACACGATCTTTGAGGCCAATTCACGGGTCCGTAACGTGAAATTATGCGGTTACCAAATGTTTCCTTCAATAAATAAATTGTAGCATGAGCTGTGTCACATGTTGCGCAATCTTGTTGAAACCACAGCTCGTGCACATCATAGTTGTTCAATTGATGAACGAAAAAGTCAGTAATCATGGCTCTATAGCGGTCACCATTCACTGTAACGTTCTGGCCAGCATCGTTTTTAAAGAAGTACGGACCAATTATTCCACCAACCCATAAAGCAAACCAAACAGTCAGTTTTTGTGGATGTAACGGTGTCTCAACATACACTTGAGGGTTATCATCACTCCAAATATACGGCAGTTTTGTTTATTGACGTATCCATTCAACCACACACTGCTTCATCGCCAAACAAAATTCGCTTATGAAAATTGGGATCAACGGCAATCTTGTTTTGGGCACAATTTGGAAGTGTTGTTCAGGCGTCAGTTTATTTATGTTGAAATGCCAAACCAAACTAAAAATAAATCACTTGACAGGTGATAAAATGGCCGCCAGTTAAAATAGTGTTGCCAAATTAAAGTTCTATACCTCTAAAAGAACCTCATAGAAAGTATATTTATATAAAATGTTACCTTTTGAATGCCTATAATAATTATTGTAGAAATCTGCTTATTTTTTATTACGGTGTTTCATTTTTTCAAATTTTCGATTTCTCTTTGACTTCGCTCGAATTCTTGTTTACACTCATATACTAGGTTCAAACGCCAAAAATTAATCGATTATCACCTAATGGTGGCACAGTTTGATGAGTTTTATGTCAAGTAATTGATATCGGTGTAGTTGAGGGTAGCAAATGTTTTGTCGGTCAGTGGTTTCAAAAGTTTTTATTTTTCGGTTCGATTTTCGGCACCGAGATTGTCTTTTGCTCGCGTCACTGCCAGTTACCTCTATTCGGGCCTGAGATGGTAAGCACATTGACGATGATGATAGCTTGGTCGCAGCTGCAGCTGGTTGTTGATTTGGTTTGTAGATCTCGGTCCGCTCCAGTTACCGCTATTTGGACCGAGATTTGCACAATGGTTTAGCCCGTTGATGGTGACGATGATGACTTTTTATCGTCGCTCTAGTTTTTTTTATTTTTGTGCGCACGTGCACATTTTGTTTGTATGAAGCTCTACCCTTGATCTGCTGCTCATGGTCATTTCTAGTGTTCATGATTTTAATGTATTTTAATGTTCAAATATGAATAGTAGAAAAGGAATTTTGTCACTTGAGAAGGTTCTTTGTGATAACTTTTTAGGAGCTCGACTTCCTTCCAAGAAACAAGTGTTGTTGGTTTTTTTACACCACTATAAAGAAAAAAAAAGAGACACTTTCGGATGCCAATAAGTCAACAAGTATTAAACTGAAGGAAGTATGGAAGAAGGCTAATTTACCTGTCAAGACAGAGGTACAAAAATATTACAAAATTTGGCAAAAGAGAAATGCAGAAATACGGGCAGGGCACTCTCCATTCGGCATGCTAGTACTTCGTTTTTTGCAGCTGCTAAAAGCCTTGGTCACTAAGTCTCAGACATTTCTACATCGCCGTCTACTGTTCATCGAGCTCGGGTGGCCAACAGAAGCGAAATGGCTCAAAAAATTAAATCATCTTAATCATTTGACAATCCTCCACTTTTAGTGTTACATTGGGTTGGGGCAGTAAATTGTTGCGATCAGTCGCATCCCGTAAGATGAACGTTTCCCTGAAGATGAAAAGCAAAATAAAGGGTGGTTAAATTTTAAGGGCCGATGTTGGTATTGAATAAAACACAAATTATTTAGGAAATTATTGTTATTTCTTTCTATTTTGATAACAATGGTATGGTTTAATTATGTATGGAACAAAATACCGGCCAAATGACCGCCGATAACGCTGAGGCATAATTGAGGTTCTATACCGTTAATGTGCCGAATTATCTCATCCTTTAGCTCTTGAATTGTTGCTGGCTTATCGACGTATCAACGTACACCTTTTCTTTCAAATAACCTCAAATAAAGAAGTCCAACGGTGTCAAATCACATGAAAATGTGCCTCATAACTGAAGATGATGAAAATCGATCATCCACTGTTGCCATTTCTTGCCACCATTCTGACCATTGACGACGCTTGGAATGGTCAAGAGGCATTAGTTCTTGAGTCAATTGCACCTTGTTAGCGTGTAAATGCAAGTCTTTATGCATAAAGTTCATCAACGACGAGCGTGAGAGGTGCAATTGTTGGGCACGATGACGAGTTGAGGTGGACGGCTCTTCAGCCACAATATCGCGAACAGCGGCAATATTTTCTGCAGTACGAGCTGTACGAGTATGCACTGGTGTTTTCACTTCTCCTACAGACCCGGTTTGCTCAAACTTTTGCACGATTTTTCCGATTGTACGCACATTTGGACGATTAAATTTATGCTTAATTTAATTATGTAGCAAAATTAATCATATTCGCGATTTTTACTATCAACCAATTAAACGGTTTAACCATAGGGCCGAAAACTATATTTTTAGATTTTACTTATAACCAATGTTATCATATGTACTAACCCATAAATATGTCTTCATTGTATTTTCCCTAAATAAAAAAAAGGAAGAAACTCTGATACACTTGGGCGTATACGTACTTTTTGTAATGTTATTGAATTTTAACAAATTTTCCTCTATTTTTGTTTGTGCACGATACGTTAGTTTTGGAAAAACATGGTTATGGCCGATCTCCACTGAAGGAACGTGATAAGGGGCGAACAAAACCAAACTGATCTTAAGCTGACTACACAATATACGATGCTCTTGCTGTTGGTAGTTATTCTTGATTCAATCTCGAAACGAACCATTAATATCTTGCGATGAATGATGATGATAACAGCACGTAACGCTTAAAATGAAACCGTATTCGTTGCATTCACACCACAAATATTCATGGTATCTACTTGCTACTGAAATCAAAAATAAGTCTAAGACAGATTTTGTTCACAATCGACAATTTTTCCATTTAAAATAGGAAGACTTGTCATACAAATCTTCGATTTTCATGGTAAATGCACGGCCACGAACACGACCATGTAACACCGCTTGGTATGTAGCCAGCATTATTGGGAGCAGTTTTTATCAGACCTTTTAAGGGAGATTGTTTTAGGAGATACAAATCTCGAAACTATCCTCTTTAAATCTCTGGTTTAATTTTGGTGGGAACATAATGTAAGGTTTTTTGGTTATAAGTCGGGTTTAGCGCAATAACCTTTTCTTTACCTTAGGGAAATCTTTATACTTTTTCCAATCCTACATGGGCTACAAAAATGAATACCTAGAAAATAATGTACCTACCACTTACTGATATTCCTTACGATTTTTTGTTTTTTATTTTAGGAACTATATTTGGATCGCAATAGCTTGGCAGATATTCCATCAAACTCTCTTAATGGACCATCCGAATTAAACGTCTTATCTCTACGTCATAATTATATAAGTAAATTAATATTTTAAACATTTAATCATATTTTAACCAAAAATCAAAATTATTAAATTCTATAATTTCCTTTGCAGCTACAGTACATTATGAATCGTTTATTTCTCAGCCGAGTTTAGAAATAATAGATTTGCGATATAATTCAATCAAATCTATCGAAGGTCTTACATTTCAAGGATTACAAAAAATTCAAGAAATCCGTCTTGGTGGGAATCGAATTACAAATCTCAATAGTGATGTTTTTGAAGCTATACCGACATTACAGAAATTAGATTTGTCTGAGAATTTCATTGGGCAATTTCCATCAATAGCCCTTGATAGTGTTGGTGATTTGAAGTCTTTGAATTTGTCTTCGAACATGTTGCAGGTTTGAATTAAAAGTTTATAACAATTCAGACATGATATTGTTTAACAAAATTTATTTCCTGCAGCGATTGGATTTTACCCACCTACAAGTTGTCAAAGGCCTTGAAACATTAGACTTAAGTCGAAATGGAATAGCAACTATTCCGCCAGGAACATTCAGAGAACTTTCAGCTTTAAAGTATCTGGACCTTAGCCTGAACTCCCTACGAACGGTAAGCAATAAAAAACTAGACCTATAACAAAATCTAAAAAAAAAAACGTCTTTTCTAACAGATCGAAGATGATGCCTTAGAAGGCCTCGATAGTCTTCAAACACTCGTCATCAAAGATAACAATATCCTCCTAATCCCAGGCAGTGCCCTGGGAAGACTCCCTAAGCTATCATCTCTTCATTTGGACTTCAATAGGGTTGCAGCTCTTTCATCAGAAATTCTTGGCTCAATTCAACCCGAAGCCATAACTTCTATGACACTCTCAAGAAATGTCATTCGTGAACTTCCACCTGGCAGCTTCCAAATGTTTGCCAATCTACGTTTATTAGATTTGTCAGGAAACTCCTTGGCAATAGTAGGAGCTGATATATTCATGGGCCTAGAGACTTCTCTGCATGAACTTCGTCTCTCTCAAAATAGGATCACAGGCTTGGGAAATATCCCGCTGGCTCTGACAGAACTGCGGATTCTTGACTTGAGTGGTAATAATCTAGCTGACATTCCTCGAAATGCCTTGCAAGGGCTAGAGAACCTGCAGGTCTTGAACATGAGTGGCAACCCCCATTTATCACCGATTCCTTCCACCCTTATTAAACCTTTAAGTAAACTGCAAATAGTAGATCTAAGTCGGTGCTCAGTAAAACAACTCTCTGGAGATCTTTTTGCTACACTTCAGGATCTAAAACAGATTCACCTGCAAGATAACAGTATTCAGGAAATCAACGATGGAACATTTATTGACCTTTGGAATATAACGTCAATAGATTTGTCGAATAATCACATTTCTTCCATAAGACCTGGAGCTTTCGTCAATGTTATGAATATCAAACGTTTAAGTCTCAAGGGTAACCAATTGAGTGCGTTCAAAGGCGAATTTTTCAACACTGGTACAGGAATGGAAGAACTCGACATATCAGACAATCATCTTAGTTATCTTTTCCCTTCATCTTTCCGCATTCATCCCCGGCTAAAGAAGATCATAGCTTCAAACAATAAATTCAGTTTCTTCCCCGCAGAACTTATATCAACTTTACAATATTTGGAGTACATTGATCTTTCTATGAACCAGCTGAAAAGTATTGAGGAACTCGATTTTGCCCGCCTGCCAAGACTGAGGTCTCTCCTAGTGGCTGATAATAACTTAGATTCTCTCAGTGAAATGGCTTTCCATAATTCGACTCAGCTCCAAGTTCTGAATTTGGCTAATAATAAGCTTGATAGAATCGGTGAACGAACTTTCGAAGGTCTAGTTCGTTTGGAACTGCTAAATTTGCAAGGAAACCAACTTGTCGAACTTCCTAACACCATATTCGAAAGAAATAAGCTTCAAATGTTGGAAAATATAAATCTTGCTTACAACAAATTTGATTATGCTCCCTTGAACGCCTTGCAGAGGCAGTACTTCTTTGTAAGCTCAGTTGACTTGAGTCACAATAAAATTCGAGCTATTCCAGCTGATGATAGTATCATGGTAAATATCAAAATGTTGGATTTATCTTATAATCCTTTGTCAGAAGGTGCCGTGAAAAATATCCTCAATGAGCCCAAAACTGTTCGAGAATTAAATTTGGCCGCTACGGGAATTCAGCACATAGATGCTTTGGAAACACCATTTCTCCAGTATTTGAATCTTTCACATAATAATCTTAGGGATATCAACGAAGATGCTTTCGAACGAACAACCCTACTGGAAACTCTTGATTTATCTGGTAATCAGCTCGAAGACCTTAGCAAACTCTCAAAGGCATGGCCGAAGATTTCGATGCTTCAAAACCTAGTCTTATCAAATAACAGTTTTGAAGTCATATCTCAGGGTGATTTTGAGCATCTTGAGATGCTGAAGTCTCTTTCAATATCTGATCTGGAGAAATGCACAAAGATAGAAAAGAATGCTTTCAAGGATATTCCCAATTTGGCCCAATTAGAAGCTTATAATCTTCCACTCCTAGGCTATCTTGATATGCAAGGAATTCTCGAAGTTCTACCAGGTTTGGAGAAAATTGAACTTGAAGTCAAAGATCCAACAATTGGCATTGATCAAATTCAACCAGCAAAACATCCAAGATTAAAATGCATAGGCTTAAGAGGAGAGCGTTTGAAAACGATTTCTTCGGGAAGTCTTGCTGGCTTAAAGAGCAGTGATCTTACCATAAAGCTTCAGAATACATCACTGTCAGCACTTCCACCGGCACTTCTTTTCCCAGTGCCTCGATCTTCACATTTGACACTTGATATTGAAGGTTCTATGGTGACAGTTTTATCGCCTCAGTTCCTCAACGCCCTTGAAGATCGCAGATCAAGTCTTGAACTCAAGGGTCTCAATTCAAATCCAATACATTGTGATTGTAATGCCAGAGCACTTCGAAGATGGCTTCCAAGCTCTCATATGTCCGATGTTGAATGCGTCTCACCAGAATACCTTAAGGGCAAAAAGCTTATTGAAGTTGGAGATGATGAATTAACCTGCGATCCACGTCGAATGACCACAACTACTCAGCGAGCAACAATTACCTCGAAATCTTCGTCCAAGTTTTACACACGGTCCACAACCCAGGAACCGATGATAATCTGGTCCCTAGAACCTACTCAGCCTCCGATGAAAATCAAGACCAAAATGCCAAATATGAAGCAGCCCATAATGAATAACGACGACACATTGATCATTGGCATCGTTGGCGGAGTGGTAGCTTTCATTGCCATTCTTATCATCATAATCTGCATAGTCCGACTTAGAATGACAAGCGCGGAATATCATAATGGCCCAGTTATGGGTATGCCTCCGATGCAAATGGGTCCGGGCAGTGTTCAGGTCAGTTATAAAGGTGCTCCAGCTACTGCTCTATACGCTGTGCCTCCTTATGCAGCACAAAACTATGCTACCTTACCACACAAAGCAATGCATCATTCTCAGCAGAATCTAACACAGCGACAGCCAACCTATTCTACAATGGGTAGAATGACATATTTCGGCAATGGCCAGCAACAGCAGCAGCAGCAACAACAACAGCAACATCAACAACAAAACGGTCATTCAGCAAACCATCACCAGCCGTACATCATTTATCCGGATGAAAAAGCTTATAGGTAGTTTTGGATTGTTTAAGATTGCAGGTTTTTTTTTTTTTTGAGTGGAAGATATTTTGTGTGTCTTGCTTTAAGTCAGTTGCGTAACATTTACGTGACGTTTATTTATATAAAAATATAAAAATCAGAATATAGACATAATGTTTATGAACTAAGGAATTTTTTTTTCGAATGAAGGTTGGATTTATAAAAATAAAATAATGTTAAAAATTCAAGCAAACGTATTGCAAAACAAACAAACATTCTTTTAAGGTTAGGTTATATTAATTTTGTATATAGAAATAATTTAATTTGTTTAAAAAAACATAAAAAAAAGTTCACGCTATAGAATAATAATTATTAATAATTAATTTTAAATTATTTGTGGCTTGTTAGTAAAAATCATTCGAAAACACAAAAACATTCCTTGCAGACTTTACAAAAAAACAAAATACAAAAATCATTTAGGTATTATAATATTGAATAAAAATTTTAAACTTATATTTTAAGCAAAGAATATAAATTGATTTATTTTTTAGGAAACTTTTAGTCGTACAGTAAAACCCGCTTAAGAGAAACGGCAAAATGTCACAGTATTTCTTTCACTTAAGCGAGTTTTTCACTTAACCGAACCCCGCTTAAGTGAAAAAAAATTTTACTTAAGCGGAGTCCGGATAAGTGAAAAAAATTTCACTTAAGTGGATTTAAAAATTCCATTCAGCGGAAATTTAAAGCTAGAAAAAAATTGAATTTATTTTTTGGAGTTGCCTAAAAAAAATTAAATAAAATCCAACAACGATTTAATATGTAACACAAAAATATTTTTTTGATAGCCAAACCAAAAAGCAATTTGTTTACAAAACGAGAATGAAATAGTTGTGACATACAGAAATTTAAATGTCATTTTTGTGGTGAAAATGTTGGAGGTGAAAAGTAAAAAAGAAGTGAAAGCGTTCAGCAAATTTTTTGTTCTGTTCGATTCAATTTTTTTTTCACTTAAGAGAGTTTTTTTCAATGAGAAATATAAAATTTAACTGAAAATATTTTCAGGTAAGCGGGTTTTTCACTTAAGCGAGTTTCGCTTAAGCGGAGTGTTTTATAGGTGATTGGTCGAAAAATGCTCGGGGATGAAAGATTTGTTTCAGCTAAGCGGGTTTTTCTCTTGAGCGGGTTTCTCTTAAGCGGGTTTTACTGTATTTATAAACCCATTCCAAAGTACATTATGTCTAACTTTGGACAACTGTCCAAGTACAAAACCTTATTTATAATTATGTTCCATCGAGTGCCTAACTTAGACACTGAAATTGGTTGTCCAAACCTATTCTAAAGTGGGTACGTTCAATGAACAAAAAAAATAAATATGGAGATGTCTAACTATTTAGACAATGGCTAGCTGGACAACTGTCCAAGAGTGTTCTAAGGAAATCTAATAAATACAACTGTTTATATATAAAATAAATCCCTATAGGTTAATAATTTCCTACTATCTATATAACATTAAAATGAGAAAGTATGGAATTATGCTGTAAATCCCAGAGCAGCTGAATATTTCTATTAATAATTTAATTTTTAAATATAAAAAAAAATAATTTTTACTTGCTCTAAAAAAGCATGTGCTTTACCTAACGACCTTCTATTCTTAAAACTGATTAGAAATTTTTTCTTAAGGCTAGAGAAATTTGGAAAAAGCCCACACAAATGAAGAAAAATGCAAAATTTGTGATGTTTTTATTTAAATTCAAATTAAAAGTATGTTTTAAACAAATATCAGTCAACTAGCAGACCCGTGCTTTGCAAAATACCATTAATTTATGTATATTATATTATTTAAAAAAAAGTTGATATGCCTACGTTTTGAGAAAAATTAATCCCCGTTTAAAAAAATAATTTGTTTATAGGTTACCTATGTACATATTTAATTTTTTTGTTTGGTAGGTTCATGTTCGACAGAAGAACAGAATCTTTACACCCCCTTTTTCTCTTTTCTTTATCATCGCAATGCCATGTACCTCTGCTATTTCCCCTTCAATTTTTTTTAACTTGATTGCCCAAATGCCCTTATAAAATGAAGTGCCCTCATAATTCTTCAATAGGTATGCAGAAGAAAAAAAAAACAAATACGTTACGTACCTACCTGCTGCGCTACGCTGTTATAAAAAAAAGAGCCAAAAACTCAGTGGAATCAGGAAGTTTAGCAAAAACGGAAAAAGATGTCGGAGGAAGAGCAGATCCAAAAACGACTCAACTTAAATGTTTTATCTTCAGCCTTTCACTCGGCTCATTTTTGCATTGCTTTACTTCCACTCAAATTTGTGTTTTTTTTATCTCAAGTCGATTGACAGACACACACACAACAGCACCCACTTTTTCATGTTCTCTGTCTCACATTTTTTAACGAATCCATTAATTGCCCTAATTCTAAAATTTGTTTAAGTACATATTTCTCAGCTTGTAGGTATAATTAAGAAAAGATTTAGGGCTTAAAATTTTGCGTCTATGAAACATTTTCTATTTTTGTAAAGTATCCTAAAGGTTTTGACGTATAAGTTAAAATGTGTGTCAACCAAATAAAAAACAATCTTATAAATATAAAGAATATTATAAAATTTGTTTCAAGTAAATCAATTTATTACTTTCTGAGTTTACACCGGACATAATAATATTCATTTTAGACGCTTCAATTAAATGCCATAATATCTGAATATGATTTCGGGCATATAACGATGTATGTACCAGATGAATGAAACTCTAATCTGATATAAAAGTCCAATTTAAGATCACTATTTCAAGCAGCTAAGGCCGAATGTCAACAATTACAGCGAATATTTTCCTCAAAATAGTTCAACATCCCTATGAATCGTTCATCAAACAACTCCAGATAGTTATCAAAATTGAAAAACATAATTTCAAATCATTTAGGTTACGTAATCATAAAAAATTAAAAGAAGAAGAAGAAGAGCCTTTTACTTTAGCAGAATTAAAAAAAAAAAAAAAAACTAAAAGTACCCGCTTATTTTCATAGTGCAATCAAAAAATCAAAGAAGCAATAATTTTTTTTTGATTTTCTTCAAAGGATTTTTCCTGCGAGACGAGGTCATTTGGAAAAAAAAAGTTAAAAATATCTTTAAAGCTATGGAAAAAATATTAAAAAAAAAAGAAGAAACTTGATGATGAGTTTATGATTGGTCCTTTTCCTCCGCTTTGACCATTCAACTATAAAATATCACTCAAGTTGCTTGCAATAAAATGAATGCATTCAGGAAGGTCCACATCACTTAACTTGGACTCCATTATCCCAGAGATAAAAAAAAAGGTATAGGTAGGTACTTGAGAATTCTACAAAAAGACTTTCCAACGTTACTTTTGTTAAATTTGAATTGAAATTTAATTTACTTTCGTCTGAAGAATATTCAATTCGTCTGAAGATTGTTGAAGTATTATCCCATTTTCCGTTTTACAGTTTTTTTTTCCAGATATAGGTACCTACTCGTACCTTTATAGAAAAAAAAAAAAAAACGAGGACTTCAAAGTGCTGTACTTGCATTATCCGTTTCCGCCGGAAGTGATCACCCTCTTCATTCTTACAGTTTTCCATTTTCCTTATATTATAACTTTAGCTGAAAAAAAAAATGAAACCGTTGCTTGCTTAGCAAAATGACGCTGAGAAAACAAATTCAGTAGAGGGTTAATAAATTGTCGCCCCGTTTTTTTTAAATGGGACTATGAAAGAAAATGATAGCTTTAAAAAGTATAAAAAGAACCTTTACCAGCAGCAATATTCTTAGGTATACGCTGAAGTTCTTGGCGACGAAGTCGACGATAACTGCACCTCTTCATGTGAATCCTTGGCCGATGAGAGAGGAAACTAGCCATAAAGTGAAAATTTTCCTCCCCATTTGACTGGCGATCTAAACCCTCGAAAAAAACAAGTAAAAAAAAACGAACAAGGATGAACGCACGAGTTGGAAAAACAACCGGTGTATATGTGGGAGACTATTCCAGAAAATGCGAGCTACAAAAAAAGAAAAAAAAAAAAAAAAACAAAATTTCAATGAAGAGGAGGGCAAAACAAACCTACATATACAAATATATACATACATAACCACATAGGAACGAACTTTTAATGCACCCTAGTGGCAGAGAATCAAACGAAGTGTGAAAATCGAAATTTGTAGGCCAAGAGTCCTCCCATGGCTCAGTGGACACATTGTGGGGTTTGCTTCTTGTTTTTTTTTTTTTTTTATGTTTGGAATTTTTCAATTCTTTTTTGTGGCAACAAGGTTGGACGAAATTGTTAAATAGTTTAAAAAATGATTATGGAAATGGGCGGAATAAGGAGTATATAATGTATATCAAGAAGGACGAGTTTTTTTTTTAATTTAATTTTTTATATTGTAAATTTTTTCGATGTTTAAAAAGAAAAACATGATGTGAATTATATTTCACAAGCAATTTGGCAAGAATTTCAGCTGTTTTAACGGAGAGTTTGTTTTTTTTTTTTGTAAAAATTGTATACAGAAGTTGAAAAATATCCGAGAGGAAAAAAAAACAAAACTATTTTTATACTTTTTTCCACCTGTGCAGAAGTGTTTTTTTTTTAAATAACCACCACTATTATCATATGGTTGGTGAAATAAAATGAATGACTGAATAAAATAAATTTGGTCTTTTGTGGTTTAAAGCTACAACGTGGCTAGCCATTGAAGATGTATAGGGTACTGGATAAATAATATAATGATTTAGTTAAAACGAAACAGTATGAACAGTTATTTTTTCTTACATTTTATTACCGGGCACCGGTTGTTATTCTGTTTTCCAAAATACTGTAATTCCAGAATTCTGTAGTTGTAGTACAGTCACTTTATACATCAGACCTTGGTCAAATCCGGTAGTTGTGATTTTTGGTTTATGATGTTGGCCTTACGAAGAAACTAAGTTTTCGACCACGAGCGCCGAACGTATCATGGTCAAAAATCGAAAAAACTTAAAAATTCTGTATTAAAATTCTGGAAAAAATTAAATGCTGTAGGTATTGTAATGTTGTGCAGTTACCGTTAAAACATTTGTTTTCCATATCGACCGTCGTATCTCTTTCAAGACAGGGCATGTGTATATAAAATGTCTGGCATCTTCTCTCTCCCATATATTACATAGCGAACATAAAATCGGGAGATCTTCTCTGTGTGGAATGAAGTTCAAATTCAGAAGCTCTCGTCTTACCTTAAAGATAAACAATATTAGCCTCGGCGCTATTGTTACTGTGGAAATAGTTCTTATCTTCTTGGTAATATTCCAGCTGACTGTAATAATTCTTGTATATGGATCTTCTTGCAGATTCAAAGTAGTTGAAACGATATTGTTAATCTAGTTTTTGTAGGAGATTATACAATTGGCTTTTCCAGTTGGTAACATTTTATAGAGACAGGGCCAATGTGGTATAGTTAAAGAATTCTGTCAAATCCATCCATTTTTTAAACCAAAAGGATGTCTGGTTGATAATATGATCTGCTATTCTTCTGGGAATCCTACTGCTGCTTCATGATAAAATTTTTAAAACATAGTCGAAATGTTGTTTATGGTTTGTTAAATATAGAGAAGGAAGTCCTGTTTCCATGGTACAGCATATAATTTGTTGTAGTCTGCGGAAGTCTTAAGAATCGCTTTGAAAATGTCCTCAGTTATTTTTCTACGCTTTTCAGAAACCCAAAGGCCTGGTTAAATAATAATGATTAATGATGATTGATTAAGAATCTCCTAAAAACATACAGAAGTGAATTTTTGCATTTGGAATACAAAATTTTTTAAACCAAGGTCATATTTTCTGGAGGATAGTTTCACGCAGCCGTTACAGACGTTTTCAGCTTATAGGAATCGCTTTAAGCCTAGACAAAGCATAAGTGCTGGAATCAGACAATGAATAATATCATTTTCCAATAGTTGTTTTTTTAAGTAAATAAGGAAATTTAGTAGTAAAAGCTCTGTTTCCATAAACCAAAGTGTTGCTTTATAAAATACTTACCATATTTTATAGCAGTCTTGCTTTATGATAATGAAAAAGGCTTCTTCAAAGTTGGAAGAGATCTATTTTAATATTTTGTAAAGGGAAATTACTCTCCAGGTAAGTAGAGAGAGAGGGGTATAACAACGTGTATATAACGGGTTGGGCCATCTAGTGGTTTCTTTTTAAATCATAGGTTATTTTGACACTGACCGCTGTTTCCCGCTCAAAATCTTGACAGAAAGTCAGTATCATACCTACGCGGAATGAAATGAGTCGCTTTACGCTTGATCAACGTTGGGAAATATTTCCAAAGTGAGTGCTGTGTAGCCTAAACAGTGCGTTTTAAAAAAAAGTGCATTTTCATCTCGGTGGCTACATTAACAAACCAAATTGCCCCATCTGGGGCTCGGAAAACACGTTATAGTCGAGAAGCCAATGCATCCACAGAGAGTGACAGTTTGGTGCGGATTGTAGAGTGGTGACATCATTGGACAATTTTTCTTTGAAAACGTTTCGGTCAACGGTAGGCGTTACAGACAGTTAACCGACTGTTTTTTTACTGAAATTGATAACATGAATTTGGACGACCAACCTCTGGTGCATGCAGGATGGCGCGCCATGCCACAATCCATCTTCCCAAATCGTGTTATCAGCCGTCTTGGCACTGTCAATTGGTCGCCTCGCAGCTGCGATTTGACCCCTTTGAACTTTCTTTTTTTGTGGAGAACTGTGAAAGACCGATGTTATGCCAACAATCCGGAAACAATTTACGCACTTAAGGCCAATATCATCCAAGAAATTCGTGAGCTACAGTCCGAATCCATCAAGAAGGTCTTGGAAAAACAGAATGGGCTACTGCGAAGCCAGCCGATACAACCACTTGAACGACGACATTGTGTTTCATAAATAATGGGAATGCTCTTATTAGTAAGAGCCATAATGCATGGACAAAATTTAATTTTGTTCATTTTATTGCATTTAAAAAAAAAAAACTTACATTTTGCCCACCCTGTACATAGGCCGAGGCACCGAGCAAAAACACAATGGCTATGAGGTAAGCGAATTGATACCAATTACCAATGCTATAGCTCTTAATATTTTCGAGAGGCTGTGCAGCTAGCTATAGGGACCGAACTAGCTGAAGAAGTTTGCTCTGGTTTCCACCTTTCATTTCATTTATTAAAAGTCTATTGCAATATTTTCCTTAGGTATACAAAATTCAATAATATAGTACCTAACTAACCTACACATAATTTGTGCTAAGACTGACGCTAATAGGTACATCTCTTTTCAAATATTCTTCAAGTTAACTTTTAAAGTTATCTCATTATCATCTAAAAATAAAGAATTGATAGTGAATTCCATTTTGAATGTACATATTGACTACGTACTATCTAAAAGTTAAGAAGTTTTAAAATTATGAAAAGATGTTAAGAAAGTAGAAGATATACCTACAAAAATTCATGCTAAGTACGAATCTTGAGACATTATATAGAAATGCCCTGAGTTGAGTTGACTTAGTTCAATTGTAGGAAGTTGTGTAAAAAAATTACTGTAATTATCTTCAAAAAAAAACATTTTTAAAAGAAGGTATTCAGATTTAAGTGTGATCCAGGAAAACAAAAACATCAAGTCAACCTCATTTTTGTTTGCAAAAATTATGTTAAACTCAGCTCTGATTTCTTGATGGTTAAATAAGTAAGGATACAACTTATCTAAAAAAAAATAAAATAAATACAAATACTCGCATATGTATAAAATGCGTTTTTCATTTAACTGAGTGCTCTTTTAAGTTTTCTATTTATAGGAAAATACCAAAAAAGCACTCCTAAACCAGTGACATATATATAAAATTGCAACACATAGAGAGCATATAGGAGCCTCATATACCCACTTGTAGAGGTAACAACATACTTTTCCTAACCTAAATAAATCTGCCATGCCAGTATATACCTATATCAAATCAACAAGAATCCCCTTTGATGAATTCCAACTGCAAGCCGAGGATTGGCATCGCACTCACTATTATACACAAGGACCCTCTTTACGAAATTGTATATTTACTCCAAAATATATAATCGGAAACACAGAGCAACACTCGAGCATCCGTTGCCACACATATCCTTATCCTCATCCTCATCCGTTGAGGATTTCTCCGATAACATGCATCGTGTACTGTATAATGTATATACAGACTCTTATCCTGCAAAATATAAAACTTCCCACAAATTGTTTTGAAAGTAAAATTAATTACAGTCTGATTGAAAATGATTCATGGCTGAAGTTGATAGTTGAGTTGAGGATTTGGAGAGTCCTGCGGAGGAGCGTTGGTCGATATCGATAGTCGACGACCGACAACCACCATGACGATGGTACCTATATACTCTAACGGTATATATGAGACACTAAACAATTGGAAAGCAATTAATCTTTGCACAAAACACTTTAGTGTGCTATTGGCAGAGGGGTTAGCCATGCTGCTGTGGCGTATACAGCAAGATGTACAAGGGACTCGTATATGTATATTCATTCATTCAACTGCTGCTCATCTTTTTGTGTATACAGAGTTGAGAATCTGAGCCCCGATATTTTTTACGTGGCATGGGGCTTAGCATCATAGCAAAGCGAAGAGACAGAGATTCAATCATAAATCAAACTTTCGAGGAGAAATTAATCGAAGGGTTCTTAACATTTCAGGTCACGTATTGGCAGGAGTTACTTTTCGACAAGTTGGGGCGGTCGGTGTTGGCTTGTAAATGCATTCCATATATGCATTGTACCTTACAACAATCATCAGGAAAGGCATGATTCGGGCCAAAAGTTCGGACCTGATTCGAATGCGAAATCAAATGCACTATACAGCTACATACTAGTAGAGTTACAACCTTGGATTCAATATGTGCCGTTTCAAAAGTCCAAGTTAAATATAATTCTAGTAAAAACTTCTCTGTATATATGGATGTGGAAATCTTTTTTGTGTTTGTTTTTTTTTTTTTTTCTTAGTTACAATGGAGGGGGGTAAGTTAAGATGGGCCGTGCTATGGGGAAATTTTATTTAATTAAAAAGTTCTTGTAGCAGCGAGATCTCAAGGTTTGAATCCCATGACAACTCTCCTGATTGTTCTGCAAAGTTTTTCTGCTTTTATGCGCGTTGGCATTTTTTTTTTTTTGTTCTTATTTTGTTTTTTTTTTTTTTGTTTTATGCTTTTGAAATGGAAGTTAAAATAATAATTGTTAGACATTTCTTAAAACTTCTCAGTGCGACTTGATTAGAAGAAATTGTTGTCTTATGAGTTGCATTTGTTTTTGTTTTCGAGTTCTGTTTATATAATATGTTGAAAAAAAAATATTCATTAAATTTGTATTGGAGAAAAGAGAATATATAGAAGGAAAAATTTTGTTAATGACATTAAAGGGATTTTTAACCTCTGTGGTTGGCCTTGTTCACATTATAACCTTTCTTGTGGATAAGGTCGAAGTTTCATTTCACACTAATACTTTTATTCAAATAAATTGTAAAGAAAAGATGGAGTATGCACTTATGCAGTAGGTATGCTTCAGTTATTAGTAAAAAAAAAAATTCATCTTCTGCAGCTTGGCCTCCCCAGTTTGGTTGGTTGAAGGGAAATGTTAACAATCACCATCCTAATATTTATTTGAATGGATTATTCTGTCTAACAAAGCTATTTTAGCTGTGCTCTCCACTTATAACAATATAGAAAAGTGTTCATCAGCAATCAGCATCAGTTCCGAATTTGTATCAATATGTATTTTCATATCGGGAATTGGCAGGATATTGTTCTTGGCTCTGCACTTGCTGCTCTGCTGGTGGTTGGCATGCTTAGAAGTTGGCACGAATAAAGGTCTGGAAGCCTTTTTCAGTAGCTGAGCGAAACAATCTTCTTCAATCTCAGATAAATCGGTTCGAGCTCACTAACTCCTGAGCAGTATATTTATTATATCAAATTGTTTCTGTACTGTACCTACAGGTGATGAGGAGAAGGCAATTTGAATCGATATTGCCATCTCCTTTTTCCGTTGAAATTTGGAATGTTGTAGAAAGCTTAAAAACTGGTTGTGAAAAGTTAATGTATTTTTAAATTCCCCAAATTAAAAGCGTCAAAATGCCTAACATAAACGTCATGATCTCCAATATTCAAAACCAGAAATCTTTTAGCCTGGGCATCAATATAGAAATTAAAAACTGGTCAAAAGTAAATTAATGAAATATTTCTCCAAATTTGGAGATATATTTGATTTTCAAATTTGGAAACTTATTTCATCATGAACTATCTTCCCAATTTCGAGAACAAAATAAATAACTGAAAATCCATAAAATAAATAAGTATTTTAATAAGAAAAACGAAAATGCTCCAAGCCCATTAAAATTTTGAATATTTTTTGAATTTTTTTTTTATGGGAATATTTCATTAGGAAGTTATATTTCACGGAGTGATCTCGTAGCTAGCCCTAAGCCAGTTTTCGCAAAGTAGGTTATGACACAAAAAGTGCGCTTCTTAACGGATCGCACTTCATTTTCGAGACTGAAACTGTTAACTTTAATTCCGAATATGTGAATTTTGTATGATTTAAAATTCTAGTTTCATTTATTCTAATTAAAAATCAAATGCATCTGATGCCTTCCATCCTTTACATGTATGTAAGCGTGTTTAAAACATTTTCATTTATGTATAGGTACATAATGGAAAATTAATTTTTCTCAACCGACCACTTCTGTTTGGATTCAATAAAATACCAAGATGTTGTTATTGAATCGCATGAGATACAGCCTTTTGCACGCAAAAATAATACCCAAAAACACCTTTATATTTCTGCAGAATGTTATAGTTTTTGATAAGTTTATTTTCCATCATTGAATATTTGCGTGACTAGGTATGAACTGTGCATACAATGTTTATTCTGTAAATATTTGTTATAAAGTATTATATTATGTAGGTTAGGTGTTTTTGAATGTAACTTTATTTCTTCACTATAATTAATTAAATTAATCCGCTTTAGGGATTCTGCTGTAATGTATAATGTATACATTCTGGTCAGTAATTGCATATAACGAATACGAAGTTAAGGAAATATTTTACTTTTGTCTTCAGTTTTTCTATTCATGATACCTTTATTGATGAATATGACTTTATCTTAAATATAAATTAATTTTGTTCTTAAACAACTTCCTTTGTAAATAATAGACTAAGGGCTGGTAGAATAAACAATTGGGACCCGAACTTTTATTTAATAAAAATAAATATCACATTATTCACGGTGAAGACAATCTACTCTTGTGTCTAAATAAGGCAGCTATAAGACAACAATAAACAAGGTTTTTAACACATTTTTCAAAGTTGGACAGTTGTCTAAAGTTAGACAACGTTTATAAATAAGACCAAATATTATGTTTCCTCAAGTTTCTCCTTTTTGTAGTATACTTTGAGGAGTCGGTAGTTGGCCTATATTCTGTTGCATACTTCACAGGCAGGTTCGGTGGCAGAAATGTGAAATGTGTAACGCTTCGTTACAATATTGAAGGTACGTTTATTATTATTTATATTCTTTTCAGGGTATGATCATGATGGTCTTCCTCAAGGGAAATGCACTGTCCGCTGCAAAGAAGTATTAAATTTACTGTCACCTTATGTCTAAGAAGTATGAAGACGTACTGGAGCAATGGTTGAATGCTCATAATTGTTCAGATTTGAAAACGAAATTGGGAGACACTCAAGAAACTGAATCAAGATGCCTTTTTGCATTAATTGGTCTGAGTCATTGTGTAATACATCATGCTTGTATAACTTGGCTTTTTTTGAACGATGGCCGAAATTTTCAAGAAAAATATTATAAGTTTGTCTTTAAAGAATTCTAAAAAGAAAAATGTTTTGTTTGATTAAATTTTTTTTTCATTTTATATAATTTTTTGTAGATCAAATGTTTTTAGGTTAAAGCAATTTGCGACTCACTGGCGGGAACAATAGTTCCATGTCATCTAAAGATGAGAACGTTGATAAACCATCGCAAAACGCACTCAAGCAAGCCCCTCGAAAGTAACATATAAGAATAAAATATGTACAAGAAAGAGACAATATTGATGAGGCTGTTTTACAATACCTCTCGACTGAAAAGGTAAAGTATCTTAAGTCAATTTTTAACATTTTTCAGCAAAAAAAGCGTCGAAAGAAGCTTCCCAAAAAAATCTTTTAAACATAGACTTCTTAGAATAAACTTTATAGAGGTCAAATTTTATGAACTATTTTTTTAAATTTATTGTAAAAAGATATTGTTAATATTTATTGAGTTATAGGGCAAATTATTATTATCGCCAAATGTTTCTTTCAAGCTTATAACCCGATGTCAAAAAAGCTATCAGAAAGAAAAGTCTACGTCAGTTTAAAATAAAAACTCTTATTTTACTAGAACAGATTCCAATGGAGCAAAACGATTCTGAGGTACAAGCACATCTTTGCGACAACTTTGCAATTCATGTAGAATCAATTGCATCTCCCAAGCCCAACCCTTATCTTTGAAAAAGTTAATAAATAATATTTTTTCTATTAATATAAATAAATATGCGTTATACTATTATTGAAAATTGTAACTGATATTCTGACAACTCTTTGGCTGCAAAAAATAGCCTGTTTCTTGCATTTTTTCGAATGTAGGGTACCCAAAATTCTTTGCGGCGGTTTTTCTTTTTTTTCTTTTTCAATAACGAAGATAATTTAACAATAATAAATCTTCATCATTACTTGCACTTGAACATGTCATATTTACACCAAACACGTCTTCATGAGTTGATATCTTGAAACAATTTGAAAATGCAAAACAATTTTTGCAAGGCGTAGAGAAATCGTTCTGCATGACAAAGCTTGTACGCATCTATGACGTGACCAGGGATGCCACTTTGCTGCGATAGCAGTAAATCTACTGCACTTTTCGCGAAAACTAAATCTACTGCCACTAAATTCAATCTACTGCACTTTTTTATGTTTAATTAACCTTTTCTTGGACAGCTGTCCAAAAAACATGCAAACAAATAACCGCTGTAAAGAACGTCTGAACGAAGCCAATTCATTGTGAACTTGGCCACATTCTCTTATGACATATGAAATTAGTTGGATGCTTTCATTCAAGAAACAAATCTCTGTCTCTGTCTCTGTTTCTGTTTCTATTGTGTTCCCGTTTTCTGCTAAACTAACGGGATTCTTATTGTCTTATTTATAAACACTGTCTGACTTTAGACAACTATCCTACTTTCGAAAATGTGTTCAAAAACCTTGTTTAATATTGTGGTATACGTATAGCTGCCTAACTTAGACACAAGAATAGTGAGTAATGTGATATTTATTTTTATTAAATAAAGCATATTTTCACCAATTTGAAAATAGTTAGACAGTGTCTAAGTAGACAAAAATCTAATAAATACGACTGTTAGAGTTTATTTGAATTCGTATTTGTATTGTGTGACACTGACTATTCTTCATTTTACAAGAATTATTAAAAAAAAAACATGGATAAATATTGATTGAAAACCACAAAAAAAAAGTAAAACTGTTCTGACAAACCTTTGTTCAAGTGTTAAAATTGTTTTTTTTTTTATATAGAGAAACACCAAAAAGAACATTACAAGAAAACGAGAACGAAACCCAGTCTGCCGTAGAACCATTCGCTGGCTCTAGCTAAATATCGTGAGTGTTTTCTTTTAGTTTAGTTTTCAAGTTTTTAATTTCTTTCTTTTTTATTTACTAAATAATAGAAAAGAAAACCCTAATTCGATTCAAGAAAATGAATGTACGAGCTATTTATTTTTGTTTTTTGTTTAGTAAAAATCTACTGCGAAAAGATCCAATCTACTGCATTTTTTTTAAAGATCTACTGCGCTCCTCCTTTCTTGAAATGGCAACGCCGCTGGATCTTATACTCTTTCAAACTCTCTATCAACGCACATTGACGATTCGGGCGGGTTAGACTTATGAATTTTATTTTCATTTTAAAATCTGGGTCAACTTTCAGCAAATGAACGAAATTGTTTAACATTTTCCATATCAGGTTGTACCGAAAGTCTCTTTCCTAAGTAAAAAATTGATAATTATCTTATTTATAGGTATTTTTGAGTAATTTTTTGTTTGTTTCAATAAAAATATACCAGTAGTACTTTTTCTCGATTAAGTACAAATGACAATCCTCATTTTGATAACTAAAACATTTTAATATATTAGGTCATTCTATGGAAAAATAAATTTTCGCATAAACCAAAATCAGTTGGACGTAGGGCGGAGGCGCAAAAGGTCTCTGCTCCGGCTCTGATTGAATATCTACTGAAAAACCAATACTTACCAATACGAAGGACCCAATTACTAATTCCAAATAAGGTTAGCCTTCAGTATCAGCCTTTATACTCACAAAAATATTCAATGTTATTTTTTTGAATTACTATAATTGGTTCCAAGGATAAAATTCTGTCTTTTGTCCAAATAACACTCATCCATATAAAATTTTTATAATTCAAACTCTCGTAAAACTACAGTTTCTCATTTTTTTTTTTTTTCAAAAATAAAACTTTATAAAAGTTTTGCGTACATCTATGATTTATAATAAGGGCTCCATCATCATATTAATAAGATCACCAAACATTCGCCTTTCATCTTTAATCAACCAAAAGACCAATATAAAGGATAAACTTTTATTTGCCAAGATAATCGCATAAATTCAACTCAACTTGTTTGAGTTTCATATAAATATAATCCAAGTTGGCTCAATTTGACATGAGTGTCTTGCAAACACTCTTAAGCTCTCAACTCCTTCTTTCTAAACTAAACTTCTATGAGAAGCCTTTAAAAAAAAAAAAAAATATTATGTATATAAAATGTGTCAGCGAAAAAAAGTACATACATACATACATTCCATAAATTTGTTTTTATGAAATAATATCATGAGATGATGGAAGAAGTGAAGAAGAACAAAATGGCTATAAGGCAAGTCGATGTCTCGGTGCCGGTGGAGTGGATATATTATAATCCAGAATCTAGTCCTTTTACTTGAACTCGAACAAGAAGAGTTATATTCATGACGCTATTCTAAGCAAATATCCTTCATTTGTTCTGTATTCTGTTCTCTCGCAGACAATTTCACCATCGCATCGCAAATAGTAATGATATGGCGCAGCAGAAGCAGGAAGCTGATATATGGAAATTACACACGAAGTTTGTACGAAGTTATATCCAAAAACTAACGCGACCCATCTGTCATGCAGATGGATAGATTCGAGCACTTTGTAAAAAAATAAATGAGACACAACCGCATTTGAGTTGGTTGTTTTTTGTTTTTTTGTTTTTTTGCTTTTCTCAGTCTCTAGGACTCTATATACGACGACCAACGAACTCAGATAAAAAATAAATCCCAACACACTGCATCAAGGACGAAAAGTTTGCAATAGTAATTTAAATCTGCATCGTGGCTTCCCTAAGGTGAAACGAAAAAGTTGGATTGTTTGTGCCTTGTAATTAGGGTGACCATATATTTATGTTGCTGAAAAAAGGAAGCTTTATATGATCAAAATCAATATTTAGATAAGAGCCTAGACTAAATGGATGATATAAATAAAAATGGAGCATATACTCAAAGCAGATGCTCAATGAAAATAGCTGAGTAGGTACATGCTATGAAAATGTCTCTATTTTTTTAATTTTATTCAATGGAGAACATGCTCCGAAAACCAAAGTTTTGAGCAGGTGCTGAGTTGAATTAATTAAAATAGTCGACCTCTGAAGCAGGAAATCACATTCACACTTATTCAATTTTGGTAAAATTTTAACCTTTACCCAAAATCAATCAAAATACCCAAAAGAAATCTGTTAAAAATTGTGGATATTTGAATTGATAGTAGTAGCCCATGGCGTAATGCTTAGTGCGTATAGAACTGTTAGGCCGAAGGATCGATTCCCAGCCTATGCCACCTTAAAACAGACATGTTTTTCTCGGGTTACTGGCTCTTGCGAGGAATTGACAAATTCTCCAAGAGTATCTCTTGTCATGAAAAAGTGGTTCTCATTCCTTAGCCGTTCAGATTCGGCAGAAAATTGTAAGTCCCCTCAATTCCTGCCAATAACGCACGCATAGAAATGGTTGAGAGTTGTAAGTCACAAGGCCCTGGTTCTACACGAGCTGTTGCGCCACCCTGTTTATTTTACTTTTTTATTTGAATTGATGGCAGATGGTAACCATAATTTAATATAGAATTTAAAACTTTTACCCATTTTCATTTATGATGGTGTATTGCCTTGAATTGGTATGATTTATATCCGGTCTTTTCATCACCTCATATATTTACAGGTTTCTACTTTATAATAAGAATGAGTATTTCAAATTATCTTAAACTTTTGAAAGGAAAAAAATATATATGGAGAATTGAGAAGTATATAGTAGTGAGGTACGCCCCAGGGGCTGATGTGGTTAAGGTGCTTCATATAAAGTTGTTCAATTGCACTTATATGTTCTCTTTAGAATAAATTATTCTCGCAGGCAATTTTATATAAACATTTTGAAAAGATGTAGAAGAAATATAATTTTGTATGTGGGTGCAAAATAACCTCAAAACTTTAAAGGAAGTAATTTTTATTGAAGCGCAGTTACTTATACTTACCTGAAATGGGGTTAAATCATTTGAATATGGTATAGATGGCAATGTGGTTTGTAAAGGTATAAGTTAAGCTGGTGGATGATATGAAAATTAATACACATTTTATAAGTATTGTTATAAATAAATAATATAAATGAGAAACAAATAGATTGTGTTTTCTGCCAAGAGCTTTCATTACCACATGAAGAAAATTGTACTGGAGCTGTTCTATCTGACCAGACTTCCAAAATCAGAAAGTTTGTATTTTAATGAAAATATTACTTAAAATAAGCTTTTAAACACTATACTGTTACTCTAACGGTCAGTTTCACAGTGCACCCTTACCAGAATAAGTGCCACTTAAGATTTCCATTTTGGCACTTTCAGCCTAGTTTTGAAGTCTGAGTAAGTGACACTTAAGTTACTAATACCGGAGACTTAAGTGTCACTTATTGATGTTAGTTTGCACTGTGAAATTGTTCTTAATTCTCTCACATTGGCCATATACTTAAGAGCCACTTACTTCAACTCAGAAACTGGGCCTAAATCTAATCTTTTGAAATAAAAACTATGTCTATCGCCTTAAGTAAAAAATCTTTTTCAACAACAAATTCTAAAACACCCTGTGTAGCTATTTTTATGAAACTGAAAAACAGCTTCATGGGAATTTCTTTTAAGATAAAAACTGTAACGATATCTTTATTAGTTTAAATGTTATGATTTTAGCAACCAAAAAAGTCGAAACGGGCCGAGAATCTACGATAATGTCAGTCCAAAAAATTCGTTTCCGTCAAAGATCTTTGGAGGTTGTATCGTCTCGACTCGAGACGATGAATTATGTCCCCGGACTCCTTACATTTCGTTGGAATGAAATCTTATAACGGGCGCACATTGACCGATGCCAAACCAGCCTCATATAAAACGGTACCTATACCTACATAAAGGTAGGTTAGTTGTTTTAATTTAAAAAAAGAGCTATCGCTTAGACACTGTATAACTATTTTGGAATTGGTGGAAATATGCTTTATTTAATAGAAATAAATATCACATTATTCTCAGTTAAAACAATCTACTCTTGTGTCTAATTTAAGCAGCCATAAGACAACAATAAACAAGGTTTTTGAACACATTTTCCAAATATGGGCAGTTGTCTAAAGTTAGACAACGTTTATAAATAAGACCATTAGTCTTTTAAATGCAACCTGAGCTCCACAAATTAATTTTAAAACTACATAATATTGGACGTTTGTATATTAGACTTGTATAAACATTTGTCTTTTTAAAGCCCTCATAATATTTTCATAGTTTGCATCATTAAAATCCGCAAACCGAGGATTTGTTAAAAATATTTTAACAAATATAGGTACGATAGCTTTTTGACAAAAAACAACGGAACTGGAAGGGCCCTAACAATTTGCTTTCAATTGAAATTTGGAATTGGTAATTTGTAACTCGATCATTTTACCCTCGGAATTGTGGCAGACTTATCATGGTATGGAGTATATGAAATTTAGCTGTACCTATACCTACTTTCAATATATGAAGATGTACATAACCTTATACATATACTTATAACAGTATAAAATTTCATTCAAAGACTACTTAAGTAATCAATGTTTAATATAATATTTCGAATGAATTGATTTTAAATTCCTCCACATTCTTCAAGTATAAATTCATAAAATCAAGCAACTAACCCCATTTAAAATTTTCCTAAGCAAACCTACTTACTCACTTTTCGAAGTAGGCTAGTCCTTAACGCAAACAACAAAAGCCTTAAGTATTATATACATACTTCAACTAAATGGTTGTTGAACTGCAATATTTAATTTTTTTTTCACTATTCCATACCAACTTCGCCAACTAGGTTCTCGATAATAATTATTTTTGCATGCTTCTATAGAGCCATGAATACAAGAAGCAGAACAACAACAACAGCAAAAAAAAAATTAGAAAACTCTGCGCTTCCTCAACGAACCTTCGTTAACTTCAACTACTCATGAAAGCAAGCACCACTTTACTAAGCTCAACTTGGTTGCGCCAAATAGACTTGCACGATAGTATAGTTCACTGGTACCTAGGACGAGGATAAAATAAAAATAATAAAAAAAAATAACCGAACGGAAATAATTATGCTATTCCGTTGTACCACGTACATGCATTTCCAAATACACCCCGCCACGTTACAGTGCGGCGCGATGCAACACCACCCAGTCCGTTATCAGAACATTATTCTAAAATGCGGTTAAAGTTCTTTCCCATAACCACACACAGTATACACACATTCACCCCCTATTGCCACCGCACCTATTACAGCCTCTTCCCCTGCCACAAATTCCCCCCCAGGAAGCATAAACACAACCAGAAGGGAAAAAATAAAATAAAATTTAAAAAAAAGTTCGAAGGAAAACAAACTTCCTTCCATATCGCGCAATGAGTAAGAGTTTTCATCCGAGCCGAGATAAAAAGGACGAACAAAAAAAATAAAAACTAATTTGCATATAATTTAGTTCAGATAAACATCTTATCTCGGTTATCCTTTCTTGTCATAAGTCGGTCGCAATTAATTCGTTGCCTCCTTAAAGCTGCGACAATACAAACAAACACAACAAGACGGTGTATAGCGTGTATAATGTTGTTGGGTGCGATGGCAGTTCGGTGAAGTGAAGATGGTGAAAGGGGCGCGAGAAAAGCACACAGAAGGTGAAAGGAATTTGATTGACACCTTTTCTAAAGCACAGGTAGGTTAGGTATGAATCTCTTTGTGGGCACAATAATTTCCTTTTCCTTGTGGGTATATTCATTCAAAGGCATAAATTCATCTCATACTTTCGTACAGTAGAGTCTTGGTGATATCAACACTCGGTGGGTGAAGATTTTTTTTTTTTTAAACGATTTGTAGTGACATACTTTACTTTGAGGTATTTTATAATCCTCCAATGGATTAAGCATATTTTTTGGCGTTGAAAAGTGTAGGAATTTTTTTTTTTTTTTTTTGAAAAAATAAATTAATTCGCAAGAGGCTACCAGAACTTTAGGCTACCGCATTTCTCTTAACTTTTGAGCACAATCCGTCAGAAGTTCGATGAAATTTATCGGCTGGTACATCATGCAATCAAACATCATAATCAATGCTGCAGCAAGAACCCTTCAGACAAAAAACTCTCAAAGTCAAAAATAGTGGTACAAAAAAGTCCGTTCAACTATACTTTTCTTATGAAATTTGACAGAAATTCACAGTTCAGCAAAATTTCAGTATGAGAGTAAATGAATGAAAGCCAAATTTCATGCCATGCGTGTCATTCACACAAAGAGTATTGTGAATTTATATGAACTTGCGTTCCCGAATAGCGCTGCAGCCCAAAAAAAAATTATATCGTTGTACCTACATTTTCTGAAATATCGTGTAATTTTCGTTTTTTTGTGTAGGTAGACAGGTTTCTCAGGCTCACTGAGATCTTAGCAATCTCAGAAAAGTGAACGTAGACCTATAACTAGGTCCGATCTTTTACTTTCACAGAAACTGACAAACTGTCAGATTCTGAAGAACAACGAAGAAATGCTAGCAGGTAAGAAATTCTTTTGAAAATTATTAAAGCTATATATTTCGAAGTATGGTAACGAAGTCACACAAATTCACATAATTCCGTACTGCCTTATATGAACGACCGACGCGACGCAGACGCCATGATTTTCACTTTTATTCATTTACTCTCATACAGTGACAGTCATACTGACATTTGCTGAACTATGAATATCTGCCCAAAGGATTTTTGTTTACACAAAATCACAGGTAGGGGGAAATGTTTTATTCTTTCGCAAGTATTCTCTTTTAAGAAAAACTTCGATTTTTTTGAGTACGGCAACGACAACGGCACTGGACTGAAATTCAGACAAATTCGCTGGAAATCATAAAGAGTTTCAAAGTGAAGGAACGCGCCTAATTACATCGGAGAGCTTTGATCATACTCGTCTCAGAGCTTATTCAGAGCTTATATTTTGTCCGGCTCTTTTTTCTTTTTACTGATTGAAACGTCAAAAGTACTGCACGTGAAAAGTTAAAAGATGGTGAACTCTTGCAGGACCGGCCTGCAGTTGCGTTGTGTTGTGTTCGTAACATTATTTAATATTTTGACAGCTTTTCCAGCTACACTACAGCTCCGTATCCATTGTGTTCAGGCAGTTATAAGGTAGTGCTGTAAAAAGCAGAACGACCTTAACCAACTTGGTGTTGGTTTAACTTGGTGAATGCAAGTATGTGACAGATACTCATCAGGGATGCCACTTTGCTGCGAGAGCAGTAAATCTACTGCACTTTTCGCAAAAACTAAATCTACTGCCACTAAATTCAATCTAATGCACTTTTTTATATTTAATGAACCTTTTCTTGGACAGCTTTCCAGAAAACATGTAAACAAATAACCGCTGTAAAGAACCTTTGAACGAAGCCAATTCATTGTGAACTTGGCCACATTATCTTCTGACATATGAAATTAGTTGCATGCTTTCATTCATGAAACAAATCTCTGTCTCTGTCTCTGTTTCTATTGTGTTCCCGTTTTCTGCTAAACTAACGGGATTCTGAGAGTTTATTTGAATTCGTATTTGTATTGTGTGACACTGACAATTCCTCATTTTGCAAGAATTATTAAAAAAAAAAGATATGGATAAATATTTGTTGAAAACACAAAATCAAGTAAAACTGTTCTGACAAACCTTTGTTCAAGTGTTAAAATTGTTTTTTTTTTATATAGAGAGAAACACCAAAAAGAACATTACAAGAAAACGAGAACGAAACCCAGTCTGCCGTAGAACCATTCGCTGACTCTAGCCAAATATCGTAAGTGTTTTCTTTAGTTTAGTTTTCAAGTTTTTTATTTCTTTCTTTTTTATTTACTAAATAATAGAAAAGAAAACAATAATTCGATTCAAGAAAATGAATGTACGAGCTATTTATTTTTGTTTTTTGTTTAATAAAAATCTACTGCGTAAAGATCCAATCTACTGCATTATTTTAATGATCTACTCCTCTCCCCTCCTCCTCTTTTCTTGAAGTGGCAACGCTGATACTCATGTGCGGGAAGCTGGTTTGTGGAAATTGACTGCTTGAAGTATTTAATTTGAGTTTAAGAATATGTTAACAGAGCGATCAAAAAATGCGCATTAACGCACACCCACTTTTATGAGAATAAACTGCTATAAATTGGCATTTCTCTTTCATCGTCCTTAAAAGATACATACTTACAAAACCTAGATCGAATAACAGTTAACTGGGTGTTTTATTATTTTTAAATGAAATTGTAAAATAAAAATATTATTTGAAGAAAATAAAAATAAAAATTTAACTATTTTGCGTTCGTAGTATGTGTGATCTATATGTTCATCTTGTTAATTCATTCTTTAACTGTTTTTAAAATTTCTCTGTTCAATAAGTAAACACTTGACTGTATAAAATTTTTAAAGTGTGTTTTTATTTTGCAAAGAAAACTATGTCACGAATAAAACACGTTTGAGTATATTATCACACATACTCAAGTTGACACAGATGGAAATAGAACAAAAAGTAGCATTTGAAAGTTTCCCTTTCCCTTTCGTTTTATTTTATTTATTTTTTTTTTGTGTGTGCAGTATATGTATGTACATACATCTACGTATACTTTTCGGAGATATGCTCTCTTAGGAGATCCTTAAAAAAAAACATAGGTGTCCCTGTTCACGTGTCCGCCCGCCAACTAAAGTGATGAATGTGAAGTATCTCTGGAAGAAACTAAACCAACTGTGCTACGTATCTTTAAGGTTGTGGGAAAGTGCATCGCTTTTTTTTTTGTGAATAGAATACACTTTTATCCAAACACTCTTATCCTCATCCTTTTGGAAGAATAGTATATAGCTAGTACTATATCTACATATATTTATAACATACCAGTCAGGATTGTTCATTTTTTATTATATCTTGTTTTCTCTCAGGAACTTTTGTTATTCAGGAGTACCAAGCTACTATCTAGTAGTATGGCCTTTTGTGTAATAGCTTTGAAGTGAAAAGTCCTCATTTTATCTTTTTACTCGCAGGGTTTACTTTTTCTTTTGCAGAAAAGTATGCTTTTCTTTCGTCTTCACATCATTGCACCTGCTTTTTCCTTTTCTATGAAATAAACTATTTGTAGGTACTCTCTTTTTTTCCCACATCAATATGATTAAGTAAGTACACAAATTGAAGCTTGTAGATAAAAGGCGGCCCACCCATACTATAAATGAAAGTCAAAAATATTCAAAATAATAAAAACGAACTTCTTTAAATTAATTTTTTAAGGATACTACGACTACCTCTTGCGAGGAAGTGACACATTCTCCAAGAGTATTCCTTGTCATTATAAAATACCTCTCAGTTTAAATTTTGGTGGAAATTTTTAAGATATCAATAAAACTAGCACTAAAATGAAAGAATTTCTTGGTACTTGGTACCTAGCGGCTTTTGGGCATTCCCCCGAAAAGTTTATTTTTTTAACACAGAAATAAAAGTACCTATCTGTTTTACAAAATTATAAAAATCTTATTTTTCTCAAAAAATTGCCCATAATAATTTTCTTTACCAAAAAGGCTACCATTTTACAAAATATAAAAAAATGATTTCGCAAAAATTGGTTATAAGTGGTACCCCCCTCCCCCCATAGAACCATTTTTTTGATTTTCGATTTTCTCAAAAAAGTTTCAATTGATTTTGACGAATTTTTTTTATAGAAAATATTGTAAAAAGCTTTAAAAGTATTGTATACCAAAATTTTACATTTTGTTTAGGTTTTTAAGAAAAGTTTCAGTTTTTGCTGAGAACTACATAAATAATTCGAAAACGACTTGGTCAATTTTTATTTAACTTAGCATTTAGCAATTTTTTAACATTATCTAGCAGATTTAAACTAAAAATTATTCCTATTAGCAAAAATAACGGTAGGAACAATCTCATTTTTCTCAAAAACGGCTCTTACGATTTTGATTAAAATTTGTATGTAAACTAATATTAGTACGATCTACCATATTATTGGAAAAAAATGTATCTATCCATCAAAAATGGTATCTCTTACAGAACCATTTTTCTTATTATTTCTTGATCCGATTTTAATGAAATTCTTTACACAAGAACTTCGAATAATTGTAAATCATAATATTATTGTAAAAATTCGATATTTCGAAAATGGGTAGAAGATTTTTTTCAAAATTAATTTTTAAACTCCGCTTTAATAAATACTAAAAAATTGCGTACCAATTTTTTTCTTAGAAGCGTTTTCAAAATTTTATATACCTATGTATATATGTACCTATATAAAAAAATTATTTTTTTTTTTTAAAACCGCTTCAACGATTTTCAAACTTTTGTTCTCATAAATTAAGATTTCTTAAAAAAAAAAAAAAACAATAATCAGATATCGCTTTGGTGTCGAAACAAATCAGAAGTCTTTTAATAAATTTAATTTCTAATTATATATGTTGATTTTTTAACAATTTTGCAACACGGACCTTATTATTGTTCATATTTATGTATGCTAACACAATACCACCGTAAACTATAAGCTACTTTTTTGGCAAGCGGCATAAAATAAATAGGCTCCCACAACTAATTTCTTTTAGAATCAGAGGAATAGCAATAGATATAAACTATTCAGACTTTAAAACCGCAGTGTAATCGCACATAAGAGCAAGTTCGTGCGACCCAGTCGTGTATTTTTTTTTATTTCACTACACAAGATACTTACATAAATCCTAATTTGTACAATATTGTTTGGAAAACTCTAGGCTAGTTATTTATTGGTTTCAAAAATTCGTACATATGTATTACAATGTAGGTTTTTAAGGAAAGGTACATATATTATATAATTAAATTAAAGTATTCAATATAATTAATAATTTATTATTATTATTATTATTATTATTACATATTTAGAATTTTTTCAACCTTTTAAAATACAAAAAAAGATAATAAGAAAGATTTCTGTGTTTATGATTATGAGAGTTTTCAGGTGATGGGATTTCACTCCGCGTTGTGTTGTTTTTATTTTTATTGAATTGTGTGAAATCGTGACGGTAAAAAATATTTTCTTTGAGTTTCTATTAATACCTAGATTTGTTTGAAATTTTAAAGATTTCATATGGTATGAACCTTAGTGATTTAACAAAGATACCTTACCCTACCTTCAATTCGTCAAATATATTCACATCTTTGAATCGCTGTTTTTCATGAATAAGAAAAGCGATAAACAAGCAATTAAAAAAAATACTAAAATAACACGTTCCAAAGAAAATGGAAAACTATGTTAAATAAAAGAAGAGAAAAAGTAAGTATGCCATGGACGGAGATAAAAATTTTAATTTGTGTTAAAATTAGTTGCAAGGAAGTGCGAGAGATAAAACCGGAGCAAGTAGGGAGTTTAACGAAAGCTTAGCATAAAGCCAAGCTGGCGACCCCCTTTTGTTTCGAAAGAAAAAATACCTCTCTGTTTAGAAAGAAGGAAAAGTAGAGTGTATCCTTGCAATAAAATGTTAAGGTATTTTCACTTTTCCAAGGAGGAGAATTGATGAGATGCTGTCTATGTGCGATGAAGTCCTCCATTCTTCCCGTCTGTTTACTGACTCTGACTATCTATAATCTATGCTATGAAATCTAGTATCTACTATGTATCTATCTTGCTTTTTCCTGTTAGAATTTAACTCATTTACTAGAATGTGCGATAGGGAGTCTTTTTATGTTATAGGTGGATGTTTTATCAATGAAGAAGAAAGCCATGGTAATATGGGGAGTTGAAGTTTTTTTTTTTAATACTTTTTGTTCGTTTTTGTAATGTGTGAATGATACTCTAACGATTTCACAGGGTGATCTTTGTCTATAAAATAGAGGAACTTAATTGAAAAGGGGTATTTATAATTGTGATGATGATATACAGCAGAGAGTGTATAAAGTGCATTTAGGGGTTCGTTGGTTTGAACAATTCAATGAATTGGGAGCATGCACTAACAATATTGACACTAATTATGGGGGTTATTTCACATTTGCTAATTTCAGTGGTAATTATAGACAAAGTGGGGGAATACCATGTGAAAAGGATGTTAAAAGGTTTCAATTAATTTTGGATCGATGAAGATGTTACAAATTAAAAAATTTGAGATGATATCTATTAATAAGAGATAAAATCAAAGAAGGACAAAGAAAAAAAAACACAATATTATCTTAAAGAAAAGAAAATTTAAAAAATTAAAACATATAATGAAAAAAAGATTTTTAAAGTATCACATTTTCGAAATTTTATTCTTTTATGTTTAACATGCTTTAAAAAAAATTTAAATTATAGAAATTTTGGTTTTCTTACACAAATCTCAATTAATAAGAAAAAAAAATTAAAAATCGTCAGAGCCGTTTTTTTAAGAAATTAATTTTTTGTATATATAAAAACATTTTTAAGAAACAAAATTGGTACGCCATTTTTTAGTAGGTATTTATTAATGCGGAGTTTAAAAATTAATTTTAACAAAAAATGACTTACTCATTTTCGAAAAATCAAAAAATTTCATTAAAATCTGTTCAACAAATACTATAGTCGAAAACCAAAAAAAAATGTTTCTATGAGAGTTACCATTTTTAAACGATAGAAACTTTTTTTCAATAACTAAGTAGAACGCGTACTAATATGTATCAAAATTTTAATCAGAATCGTAGAGGCCGTTTTTGAGAAAAATGGTATTTTCAATTCCAATTTTAAACACTTGTATGAGAGGTATCGTTACTTTTGGTCCTTAGAATAATTTTTATTTAAAATCTGCTCGATAATGTTAAAAACTGCTAAATGTCAAATTTTTGAAACTTTATTTAAAAATCAAAAAAAGAAAAAATTAAAAATTTTGGTGTTCAATACTTTAAATACCTTCACTTAAAATAAAACTTTTTAAAAAATTTTCTATTAAAAAATTAGTTGAACCGTTTTTGAGAAAATCGAAAATCAAAAAATAGTTCCATTTATAATCATTTTCCGATTTTTTTTTATAAAATGGTAGCCTTTTTATAAAAAAGTTACTGATTTTTTTTTTTAAATAGTTGTGGGCACGTTTTTGAGAAAAATAATTTTTTTATAATTTGTTAAAAAAATTTGTACGGCAGGAACCGTTATTTTTTGAGTTAAAAAAAAGGTGTGGGGGAATCCCCAAGAACCGCTAGGTACCAGTGTAAAGAAAAACGACCCACCGGCTGCAGTTGAAAGGACAGATAGAAAGACGGACAGAATTAATTACGAGACCCCCTTTTTTCGACTTCGCTATCATCGTAGTGTCAACTTTGATCAAAATCTTGAATTTTTTACGAATCAATAAGTTGCCATGTAGTACCTATGTATGTAAATACATATATATCGCAGATAAAAAAGTCTAAAGGTGTTGTACCTATACCAAAATTTAAAAAAAAAAATTTTCGAGAACTTAATTATTCAAAAAACACAATTTTATTATAGTTGGCATTTATCAGTTTTAATATTTAAAAAAAAAATATTCCTATTACCAAAAATAACGGTACCTTCCATACAAGTGCTTAAAAACCGGTGAGGAAAATCTCACTTTTCTAAAAAAACGGCCTCTAATATTTTGATTAAAATTTTATTTGAGCTAATATTAGAACGATTTAACATAGTTTTGGAAAATAAATATATCTATCAATTAAAAATGGTATCTCCAATGACCCTTTTTTTTATTTTTAGACTATCGACTTTAATGAGTTTTTTTACCATGAGCTTCTAATAAGTTTCTGATAATATTGCATACCAAAAAAAAAACAAATTTGGAATTTAAAAAAAAAAAATTTTAAATTATTTATTAATATTTCGAAAATAAGTAAATAAATTTTTTAACTCCGCATTAGTAAATACAAAAATATGATGTTCTAATTTTTTGTCTTATAAATATTTTCAAAATTTTAAATATTAAAAGTTAATTTTTAAAAAACCGCTCCAATGATTTTTAAAATTTTTTTCTCATAAATTGAGATTGGTGTATAAGAAATCAAATGGTGGACATCGCGGCAGTGTCAAAACAATTTCAGAAGTAGCTTTTAACGGCCTTTAGTCCACAAAAATTTGGCGTTTCTTCTCGGCGATTTTTCTTGGACTCATGAGTTGACTAGTGAGGGCTTTGTCAATACGGAATTTTAGTTAAGTTCAGTTTATCTTATAAGATAGATAGATAGATAGATTTTATGACGAATATCTGGTGTGAAGGGTGTGAAGTATATTCAAAACCAAAATATGAGAAACTTCGTAATTAAGTCTTGTCTGAGAAATACGTGGAACCATACAACTGAGTAGGTAACTAGTTTCCAATGCAATTTGTCGATTGCGTCACTTGATTAAAAGTTTTTTTTGGTGATGGTATACTTATGTACATCTCCATGAGTTTTTCTGTGTTAATTCCTCATACCCAGTCTGCGTCAAGAAGCTTCAGGTAAGTACATACTCAAAAACAACTAAAAACCAAAATCAGTAAAAGTCGACAAAATAGATTAATTTTTATATTTTATTTATTTCACTTTATTAAATTTTAATAAGTTAAAAATTTAATTAATTGTTGTTTTTTTTTTGTTTAGTTTTTATTATTTCCTAATTCTGTTTTACAATATATATTTTATATATATTCATAATATTCATTAGATCTATATGTTTGGATGTGTATAAACGCACATGATAAATATATAATTTATATACCTATTCACATTCTGAAAATTCTGAGCAAAATTCATTAACATTATAAATAATACCAAAATTTATTTATGTATGTAATTGTAAATTTTCATTTAGTACTTGTGTTGTTTTTTTTTTATTTTCAATAAATATCAATGCATATGTATAAAAAAAAAAAACATTTTATTTTTGTTCAAAAATTGCAAACATAATTATAATTACACCAGCATATAATATTTGTAATATTTTAAATAACTTCATTTATTTTGTTTGTGTATGTGAATTTTTGTAACATTTTTTTTTTGTTTCATTTTTATTGTTACACATTTTAAGTTTATTTATTTTTTTTTTAAATTTTAATACCTAATAAAAAATATTACATATATGTAATGTTTTAAATTAATTTGCTCTCTTGTTGTTGTAAAATAACACGCACGCATGTGTGTTGTGTATGTACTTAAAAATGCGAAAATTATAATTTCAAGTTAATTTTTTTTTTCGATTTATTATTTGACTATATTATTTTGTTTTTATCAATTTCAATACCTACAAACATTAAATATATTTGTATATTAACATCTAACATAGTTTTTTTTCGTAAATATTTTTTATTTTCCATTTTCAGTTTTAAATATTATACATACATATTTTTTTTTTATTATTTTATATTGTCATACAATAAATAAAAATTTTATTTATTACTTTATACTTTCTCTTAATATTATTAATTATTATGTTTTAAACATTTATATCAGCTAAAACTCAACGATTCGAAAAAATATTTTCTTGTAGCTCTTTTCATTTGGAACAAAAAAAATATATATTTCGTAATACAATCTGTAAAATTTTTACTTTAACTGATTTTTATGATCAGAGTTTTCTTTTCGATTTTAATTTAATGATCTTGTTTAAAACATAGAAAAGTTTGTTTTGAATAAATTTGGATCAGAAAAGTAAAGTCAACTGTCAGGATTTTTCAACCACACAAAAAGCAGTAACCTTTATATTTTATTTTTTGAACAAACGAACATTTTCAAAACGTTTGAGTTATATGTAAGTTATGTATAAGCAAAAATTATGTTTCTATTTCCAACTGAAATTTTCAGTATACACACAGCCATATATATTATATATTTATATTTTTTTTTTCTTTATAAATAGTGTATTCATACAAAACCATTAAATGTAAATTTTATCGAATATATTTAACACTTTACAATTTATTTTATACTTGGTTTTATTTTTATATGCTTTTTGTTTTTTTTTTTTTAATTCATTTATAACAAAAATTTTTGTTTAAAACAATATTTTGTAAAAATAGCATTTTGGTTTTTATGTATAAATAGAATGCAAAAATATTTTCGTAAAATATTTGTTATTATTTAAAATTTAACAAATAATAAATTTAAAAACTGACTCTTAAATATTTAAAATATATTTTTAGTTTTTTGTAAATATATATTTTTTGTTTGTTTTAATTTCCGAAATTAAATTTAAATTTAATGTGAAAAGGAAATGTAGTTCATATTAAACCAATAAATTTAAACATAAAAATAAAAATAAATTTTATCCTAAATATAAAGATATGTCTATAAGATAAAAATTATGTTTAGTTGTTTTTTTTAATTATAAATTGCAATTATATATAATTATGTATAGGTATGCAGAGAGTTTAAAGCAAAAACAAAATCTATTTACAGTTTTAAAAATGTTGATTTTGAGAGAGCAATCAAAATACAAAATAATTAATAATTTTAATATTTATTTTTTTGTTTCTTTTATTAAATTACACATAATGTATTTTCATACTTTCATTAAATATTTATTGGTATAGATTAACTTACACATGTATAAGAAGAGTATTTTTTTGTTTTTATTTTTGAATTGTAAAATATTATTTAATAGTAGACATTTATAGTAGTAAGAAAATGTTTTGGGGAAATTGTTGATTTTGTTTCCTTAATGAGTAGAATGTGAAGAATATTAATTTAATTCACTTTTGAATTATTTTTTTTTTATATTGTATTTAAGAGTGAAGTATAAAGTATGTATACTAAAGTTTTGAATGTTTTTTGTTGTTTTTTTATTTTTATTTTATTTTATTTTTCCAATTAACAAATTTTTTTATATCATGTGAAAAAGAGAGTAAAAAATGTTCGCTTATTTTTAGTTATTCGAAACCATTTTGTATAGTAGTTTTATTGTAGAACAAAACCAATGGTTATCATTTTTTTTTTTAATTTTCATTAGAGTTTATGAATGAACTCAAAATCGTCAGAAAATTGACATCAATTATACAGGCAATGGAGTGTACTTGGAATTTGGAAAAAACAAAAATCTGTATCTAATTAGAGAGCTCACAGTTAAAAGGAATGTTTTTTTAAACTAATATTTTTTGTTTAAATTCAAATAACTCTTGTGTCTTGTTAAGCTGAAAACTGAGCAAATTTAGAAAAGTTATTTTCTTCGATTCAAAGAACGGGAATATTTTTATTATTGTTTTCTCATAATTATAAAATTTTTTAAAGCCATTTTGTGCATTCGATGACACTATTGTTTTTTTTTTTTTAATTTTTCTTCTTAAAAAATGTTTACATGTTTTCATGGGATAAGTTTTCGATATATGAGTTTTTAGACGATGGAATCATATCGACCTCAAGGGAATCTACAAGATCTATTGACTTTAGCGGGAAAGGTGTTAGGATAGTGAGAAATGAAATTTTCTTTTAAATGAGTCATAATATTCTTTTTTTTACACGAGGATAAGTTATTTGCAAATTTGTAGTAAATATTTCACTATTTCTAAAAATTATTACTAAACTATTTATCTAGTGTTGCCAAAATCAGAAAAAAAATATTTTGGTAAAATTATACAACAAAAAAAGCAATTAAATCATCTTTTACATATTTTTAATCAATTACAATTAGGGCTATATCTACGGAACGAGAATAGTTTTTGTCTAGTCTTCTTCAAAAATTCCGAGACAAGACCGAATTTTTCTTAGTGAAATTTATAAGATGTAGGTATTTCAAAATGAGTTACTTTTACTCTCAACACTAATAAAGATTTTTTTTTTCAGTTTTACCTAATAAATTATTAAATTTTCAACTCTTGACGATTTTATAAATTCAACACTTCTGGACAATAGTTACTAAGAAAATTTACATTTTTCTGCCACAGCAAAATTTATTGGTGCCCTAAATTTGAATCAAATTTCAGAACTGTTTTATCTGGGAAAGTTTTGAAATAATTTAACCTTTAAGTTTCACTACAGTTAAAACCTTAAACATGTTCGTTTATGTTCCATAAGATTTGCCGTACATTTTATGTGTATTTTATATGTTTAAAGAAAATTTACTTTTTAAATTAAAATAAACACAGGGTGTTACAAAATATTTAGTTGACAATTTTTTAAGAAAAATAATTTAATAGGGGTTTTATTGATAAAACAATCATAAAATTGACAATTTTTAAAAATATGATTTATTTTAATGACTTAAATAAATTCAGGTTGTGTTTTACCAAAAGTATCAGCACAACAGTGGAAGGATAAAGCTGTAAAATTTAATTTTTTGGTTAAGGAGTTAACAGCTTTATATGGAAAAGGGACGTGGTATTGGTTGGTAAACAGTACCTATTTTACTTGAACTTGATTTATGTACAAGATTTAATATTTTTAAGGCATTTGAAAAATGCAATGACTCAAAAAGTCAATGGTAAAATTTTTATAAGATCCTAAAATGTCATTTTTGGGAGGAATTTTAAAATATGGTACAGCAAATAGTTGAGGATAAAGGTCCTGCTGGTTGATTTCTATCCATAAACAATCATGACTTACATCTTGTAGCTACATTTAATGAATAATTAATGTTAAATTTGATGTGTAATAACAAACTTGCCAAATTTTTGTCATCATCATATTAATATTGAAGGTTTGAAGGAAACAACAAACACACTTGTTTTTTGGTGCTTGGTCTGTTTAATAAATTTTGATTTGTTTTGGTTTGTTGTACATTCAACAACATTTAACAAGAAACAACTTGTGTGTGGCTTATAAAACTGCATGGTTGATTCAAATGCAGTTGTCAAACAATAAAACGTAATTTGGGATGGACCTGATTACGTGACTGGAGGTAGCTTGGTCTGGTTTGATTCTCTAGTGACGGCAAAATGTTTTTCAAATTAAATTGATCAATTTAACCAAGCATTATACAAAGGATCGAACCAAGAAACTATATAAAAGCAACGAGTACATACTCTCTATTGCGCCGAACTGAAAAAAATCCTGTTTTTAAGAAAAAGTGCCTCTCATCTTAGCCGTTCGAGTTCGGCAGACAGTGTTGTTATATAAGTCACTAGGCTTTGGTTCTTCATGAACTGTGTTGTCTCCAAATTTATTAAACCATTAACATTAAAGCAAACGAAATGTCTGAGTATTTCTATAATTTAATAAAATATCCACTGATACGCAGAATGGTTAGATATACATACTTAGGTACTCATTAGTCATTATTAATAAAATAAGCTTATGCTTACGTATACCTACATATTTATCTAATGGGACAGTTGTTATGTCATTATCAAGTATGTTTCCCTTTAAGGGACTTAAGGTCTATTTTGTTCTTCTAAGTAAAATCACTATGACATACATATGTTACTTTATGTATATATTGGCTACACAACCACAGGTAACCGAATCTTCCATAATTTCTGAAAAATAAAATGATTTGAGACAGAGGTAAAGCCGAAAGGCTTTTCAAAATAAACCTATCATTCATTTGAAAAGCAAATTTCATAATAAGGATAACAAATCCTTCCTGTTTTATTGAGTGAAGGTTGTCACGCAGATTCACAGTCAATTTAAACAAAGAAAAGGATATAAATAAGGTGAATGGTTAACCAAACCCAGGCATCTGATGGCTAACGAAAGCTGAGACAAATGTTTACCCATTCTACGTTTGCTATACGTCAACTTTTTAAAATGTAAGCAGATAGTAAAGATACTGGCTTTCTTCCTATTTAGTGGCTTTTACAGTGTAACTTATGATATGATTCCACATTCCACCGAAAATTAATCTAAGATTAAACAATTTTTTCTTTCATATAATATTAACGAAATGTCAAATTATTCTAATGAATGCATTCAGCGTAATATGATTATGGGGTAAGTTCGATTTGTAAAACTATTCCTGATAGGAAGATTCAAGAAATAAATTGTAACAGTTGTGTTTATTTGATTTTTGTCTACTTAGACACTGTCTAACTATTTTCAAATTGGTGGAAATATGCTTTATTTAATTAAAATAAATATCACATTATTCACGGTTAAGACAATCTACTCTCGTGTCTATAAGTTAGGCAGCTATAAGACAGAAGAATACATTTTCCAAAGTTGGACGAAAGTCTAAAGTAAGACAACGTTTATAAATAAGACCAAAAATGTTCAATGGAATAGCAATTTTGGGTTTTGGTATTCCAAAAAAATATACTTGTACCATTTAAAAAGTCTGCAATTGGTCATCAAGGTAAGTCGGTTCCATTCAGATGTCACCCTCAGCTTTAGAAAATTGTGTATGAATATTTACAAAGCTACCATCCAGAAGATTTTTGGACCCCATTTGTGGGATATTCGTAAAAGAAGTAGGCCATATAGGATTTAGGAATCTTATTTGTAAGACTTTGATGTAACTGACTAACCTTTTACGACTAACATCTATTAATAAAACTAACTGATCTTTAATGGCCTTTTTAATGACATAAATCTTCATTTTGAATATCCCACAAATTAAGTAACATCCTCTAATGGTGACCTTATACAAAAACCTTTAAGATTCATAAAAAAATCATTTTTGGCTGTCCAATTGATTGATCCGATTTACTTCCTATGACAAATTATATGGACCTTTTATGTATCATAAATAAATATGTTAGGTATAGTTTTTTCGAATATCCCACAAATGAGTTGCAAAGTTCCCGGAGAACCAACTTTTTAATCTGAATAAATAAAAATCTATAGGGTCATTCATTTCGTGGTTTCAAGTTGGTACTGTCAAACTCAGCTGTCATTTGAAGTGTCATAATATTAGTTGAATGTTTGTTATTTACGATAATGGATCGCTAAGCAATCGAACAATGTGTTAAAATTATTAAAACTTACTACAAAAGTGGTGATTCAAACGTAGTTACTTTTCGCGCACAACGCTATGATTATGGTCGTCTAATCAACCGACTACGCAAGCAATCGGTAAAATTGTGAAAAAAATTTGAAGAGAGTGGGAGCGTTAATGATGTTGTAAGGCCATCGTAATGCACGCTCCGTCGAAAATATTGCTGCTGCAAGTACAAGTGTTGCTGATGATCCGAATTTATCGATTGTGTGGTTCCAACAAGACGAGGCAACAAACCACTTAACACGACCAATTATGGCTTTATTGCGAGAGATGTTTACTGGTCGCGTAATTTCACGTTTTGGCGACGTCAATTGGCCACCAAGATCATGCGATTTAACACCGTTAGATTTTCTGTGGGGCTACGCAAAAGACCGTCTTCCGTGACCGAACTCTAGACGCATTAAAAACCAACATTACTCAAGTTGTGGCCGAGATACCGCCAGAAATATGACAAAAAGTGGTTTAAAATTACCTCAAAAGAATTGCATGCTGCGAATGTTCCCGATGCGGCCATTTAAATGATATTGTTTTTCACACTTAATGGCAAAGTCCAAACTTTATAATGAAATAAAATTTTCATCAAAAAAGTATCGCTGCGTGTGTTTTATTTAGCTTTACTTTCGAAACCGAAAAATGAATGACCCTTTACTTTTGCAAGATTTATAAACTCGACCAGTAACTTATTTTCAAGATCTTATTTTAATTCCAGTTTATCATGAAGCCCTTGCAGAGTTGCCACCATCTTGATTAAGGCAAAGATCGAATACGCTTTTCTTTATTTTTAAAGTTGTGAGAGGTAGAGAAACATTTCTTTTAACTGGATATACATAAATATTTCTTAAATGAGTAAAAAATCGCTTCTTCATAAAAAATCGGTAAAATCGAAGAAGCATTTAATGCTCAAAAATGGGAAAGTAGGTGGTTGAGAAATAATTCGCCATAAATCGGTAGGATGTTGTTTGACTGTGCTAAATTTAGTATTTTTTTAAAGGAGGATCAACAAATATTGTATCTATTATAATGATGCTTTTGACATATATATGTACATATGTATATGCTGTTTTGGGGTAGTGAATTTTTTTTGAAAATACAAAATTTTTGCGGTGTCAATTTTTAGTTCTTTTTGATTTCTATTTCAAGAAATAGTAAAAAAAAATCAACTGCTATTTTTAGAATTTCTCAAGTACCGTTGATGGCAGAAAATTGCAATGCCAAGGAAGTATATGGGGATCTTTTTGCCTTCTTGCAGCATTTTTTATAAAGTATAAATTATCCAACAGGATGTACGCTTCTACAGTTCTACTTTCGACTACTTGGCCTCATGAGATAAATATTTCGTTCAAAAATTTAACCAATTATTTTAAAAGCACCATTATTTTTAAACTTACCTCATTCTGAAAGTGAATTTTTCTGTCGACCTAAGAAAAAGTTAAATTTTCTTTATAGTGTAAATATTTAATTTCAGTATTATTTCTGTCCAAATAGTCAAAAGATCTGATGTTCAAAGTACACTTATAACCTACGAAAGATTCTTTATATTTTATCATTTATATTTAATAAAACACTTCTAGTGACCAAAATTTCCATACAAAAGCTAAAAATGGTTTAGTTTATTAAGAAGCAACAACAAATATGATCTCTACACATTATATAGAAATTTTTTTTAAATTTATTTTTAACTCTATGAGAGCGGTTTTGGTTCAATTATATTTTTAATATAATTTTTTTCTTCTCCCAATATACCTAGCCCAAAAATTTAATATTCATTAGAAAAGAATGAACAATAATTTAAATCAAACAAAGAAAATCGATCTTGAGTTAAAAAAATAAAACGACAAAAATAAACAAATAAGTTTTTTCCTTGCATTACAATGTGTACCTACATATCTCTCAAATTCAAATCCGGAACTAAAAATAAAGTCTACAATTTCAGCGACAAAGCAAAAAAAAATAAAGGTTTTAAAAAAGAAACTCACATACATTATACACCCCATAAGTTTCGCCAACTTTAAACGGATTTTAGACTTTTACCTTCAAACTGTTAACACCTTTAGGGAAACTTTTTTAAAAGTCCACCTACGAAATCGTATATGATGGCTTTGTTGAACGAGGAGGCGGATAAACAATGCCCCTGGACAAAAAAGAAAACGAAAACGAAACGAATCAGGCTCAAGGATCGATTTTATATTCTTTCCCTTCCATACATATATATAACGTCCCATTCTATTTGACTTTGGTAAAGCTAATCTCCTGTTCACGGTGTGTAAATTCCCACAATCTGACTCTATTTTAGCCCATTGCACACCAACAACAATGAAGAAGTTTAATTTTTTTTTCCCCATTCATACAAAAAACTCATCACACACATAACTACATAGACACACGCAAAAGCCCATATCCCGAAAGGACTGGGAATAACTCGTAACATTCAGGTGATGGAGCCACCAGTTTCGTATATAAAGACGCTACTGTAATTCTCTTTTTTTTTTATTTTTTTATTTCCAATCTCCAGTCTACCTTCAGGTGATGTCCTTTCTAATCCTTATTTTTTCGTGTAAGACTTTTTGTTCCTGACTTTTCAGCATGAATTAGAATTCCGCTCGATGTTCCGAAGGTCGATACCTTAATGTCGAATTTCCCATCTAAGCTGATTGCCTGGGCCATTAATTTGGCATGTTCAATGGTGGATTCACTTAGCCTGCAAGGAGAAAAAAAAATAAATAAAATGAAGGAAGGAAGTTAGAGAAATTGCTTTGCAAATAGGAAAGGATACACGGTGTGAACGTGTACATATACATATGTATATAAGAAGATAAATATTAGCTCGTTGCTTGTGAGTCCTGTGATTCTGACTCTGAGTTTGAGTTTGGCGAGAGTTTGGTTCTTAGTTTCTTTTCAATTTGGGATCCTTCCGTTTGTTTTTTTTTTTTTTAAATGCATATATCTACTTTGTGTTTGTGTAGAAACGAAACTTATACGAAAAAGAAAAACAAGATGAAATAAATTGTATTTTATTATTATTTAATGATTGCTGTAAGTTAAACTAATTTTTATTTAAAGCATTAACTTCTATGAATTGAAAATTAATTTAACAACAAAAAAATGCATGACTGGATCGTAAGTGTGCGATCTTATGATTTTAGGCCATAAATTGGATAGTTATTGGAGAAGCAAGGTATTTGTTTATAATTAAACTACCAACTGTATTATGAGCTATGAAATTAGAAAAAAATACCACACTAATTGTTTTTTTTTATAAAGAAAAGTGCCTATACAAGTAGGACCTTTGTCCCATCCGCACGGGAAACAAGTCCCGTAAATCAATATCCCTCCCAAAAAAAAAATATTTTTTCGAATATACACATAATTATTACTATTTTATTGTAAAATAAAATGTGGAAATTCAAGAATTAAGTGAACGTTTTTCAACAGATTTCTTGGACAACAGTACCATTCTTGGGTGCTCACTTAACCAAATACGTGGTAGGTACCACCACTTATAGGGAATGAATAACTTTTGTGCTTTTACTTTTGGGATTTATGTCCCTTTTGAATGGGCCAAAAGCCCCGAAATAGATTTAGGTAATATATCCCACTATAAGGGAACTTCGAGGCCTTTGGCTTAAGTACTTATTTCCCTTCGCCCTATAAAGTAGTCTATATTTGAGCCAAAGCATTTTGTTGTAGAATATGTAAACACTATCACATTGCTTCTAGAGAGGGAAGTCCGAAAAAATCTCAAAAAATAAAACCCAGCAACCTCAACTTCCAGAAACCCTTAAAATCCAGAAAACCCAAAATCCAAAATTCCAAATCTATAACTTAATTGAAGTTCATCCGATTTACATATATGTAGGTATTTTTTTATTTGTTGCGTTCGTATTATATACAAGTAAACAAACTACGGAGCTGAAAATTAGAAATATCGACCGAAAGTCAGAAAAACTTGAAAACCCAAAAATTGCATACTCTCAGGGTGTAATGCTGCCGATATTTGCAAATTTCATTTTTTAAGGTAAGGAGAAAATATTCATTCTGAGATATGACAGGCACTACAGAATTGGCAATTGGTTAATTATTTCCCTCACAAAAATGGAATCACCAACCATCGTGATAAAAGGTTTTTGTGAAGCCCCTAAACCTACATTTCATTTTCACCTTTTAGAATATTAAAATTAATGAAAAATTCCGAGCGAAGCCGGGTGGATCAGCTAGTTTGATATAATTTCTAGAAATTAATTTAAATCTGAACTAGAGAAAACTTGAAGAACAAACAAATTTCGGGATATAATGAGTTTTAAGGTTTTTGGGATTTTGGGTTTTTTGGATTTAGGGTTTTCGGGATGTTTTTTTTTGGGGTTTTTGGCATTGATATCCTGTTTCGGTCCAAAAAACGCTTTTTTACAAAACTTAAATTTTTTAAGAAAAATCTAAAAATAATTTAACCAGAAAACAAGAAATATTTTACTTGGGGTGGCCTTTTAAACAAACGCTTCAGATTCTTTTCTTAGCAGTCACGAAAATGGACTGCCTTAGACACATTCGTTTCGTTCCTCCAATCTCTTCTCACTATTATTTTTGAACATTCATGCAGGACATGACAAACACTCGATCTGTATTTTTAATCTTAAAACTTATGCAAATCATTTTAAGACCTTAACCGCCATATAAACTTAAATCCCAATGTAAGTTTATATAAATACAATTAATTTAATTAATCCAGGGAATAATATATAGTGATAAATGTTAATAAAAAAACAAGTTAAACTTATTTAAAAGGAACACTATTTTAATGCATAGATACTAAATCTTAAGAAAAGAGTATAACTTAAGTGTTGAATTTCGTCATAAATGCTCCATAATATGACAAAAGAATATATGAATAAAAGCAAATTCTAGACTCACTACAAGACTCTCTAAACTGAAGAACTGTGTTTATGATTATCATTTCTTTATAAGCACCAAAGAACCAACCAATAACACAGTGTTAACTCCTATACACTACATGCGTCGCATCGTCCTCATCGTCGCCATAAAGACAATACAAATCTTCATTTGAGGTTTCATTTCAAGGTGGGAATGGGAATGGCAAAAGATATCATTTTGTTCAAAAACAATGGAACGCATTAAAATCCATATATATGTACCTACATACATATACATAAGTGCGCATTGCATTGAAATGAAAATAAACGCAAAGGATTTGCACTTCCCATTCATATCCGAATAGGATACCACTCCTCATCCCCCACACTCACAAATTCTCAAGAAAACATAACAAATATTTACAGCCGTTGAGCCAGAATGTCTACAAAGAATTCAAAGTGCATTCAATAAGAGGCAAAGGGTGCAGGCTATATATAAAGCTTAGCCGAGCAACTTCGCATAGGGCACACCATCAGAACAGAAGAAAACAACACCCAAACTCCAATACTTACTTACAAATCGCATTAAAGACATTTGCTCTCGAAGGCAGTAAATTTAACCATCCTCAACCCCGGTATTGTGATAAATCAATTGGAATGTGTCCTAGGGGTAAAGTAAGGGGCTCTACAGCTGATGTCACAGAGTATAATTTCCATCATCAGAGCGAAGGCATAGTGCAACATTGTATTGCTCTTATATCCCATCCCGTAAATCCTCCCAAATGCGGTTATAGGTTATGTTCAAAAGAGAGCATACATCCTGAAGGAGTTTGCAGGTTGTGCAATGTTATACAAAATGCAGCAAGGATTCTTTTTTTGGCCCTTGAATATGTACATACCATACCTTAGGGATATACAAATTTATGTATATGTATGTAGGTGTAAGTATCATTACAACTGAGATGTGTAGTATCTGTTGTTTTTGAGGATTGTTGTGTAATTAAGGACTAACCCGAAGTGGGCGAAGAATAAATAAACATCGATTTGCAGAATTATATTATGTTTTCAATTGGAGCTAAGTGATGGTGGGGGGGTGGGGGGGGGGAATGAGATTACTATATAGCAATTCCTCTCTCCCCTTTTAGAGACCGAAGTGCAGCGTCTCTTTGACAAAATAATTCTTTGGTTTTACAAACAATGACTTTGCAATTGATTCTTTGTGTGTGATTCGGTCAGAGCTTTTGGCATTCATCGTTTTGCTTTTGTTTATGTAATGAACTTACATGCAAATAAACAAAAATAAAGAATATATACGAGTATCTACGTTTTGTGCCAAAAATGAATGTCCTTATCTAAATAGACGAATTCTCAATCTTTACGCTAACGAAGTTGTATTTGAAGAAGATTTATATTATGTATAGCCAAAGAAATGTTCATATAGGCTTATTTGTCTTTTACATGTTTATCGAGGACCTCATTTGGGATAGGTATACCTATACCAACATACATATGTAATATGTCCTAAGGGCTATGGACATTTTGTTTTCATTTGAAAGGGAGGATAACAGAAATATCTATACATACGTAACGTATGTACCTAACTACGTGACGAAAGATAACGTAAATAAATTTATTTTCTCTGAATCTATATTTTTCGCATGTGTGCTAAGGTTCAGGATAAAGCATTTCTGACAAAACGTATTCAAATTAAAAGATACATAGGTAATGTGTTTTACTTGATATTGTATTGCTGCAGCCATAAAATAATTGTAACAAGGATAAGAATTTAATATAAAATCAAAGTTTATCTTTACAAACTACAAATGTTATTTTACGTTACCTATAAGTACTGGCCATCAGTAATTTTGGTTATAAATACATTTTTGAAATTGTTTTGTCAATAACATAATTTACATGTTATCATTACTATACGGGAGAAAGAATTTTGAATATCAGTAGGGGAGAAGAGGGAGACTTGATCCCCTTTGAAGTTTTATGTGTGAGAACTTTTTATTTAAGTTTTCTAGAAAACCCTTTCCTATTGTTAAAATAAAGATATATTTATTAGCTTCGTTTTTGCATAGAAAACAGCACTTAGTTGTAAATAGTTAAAGTGCTGTTTTAAAAAAAGTGAAAAGAGTCAAAATGATCAAGTCTCTGAAAGCTATGGGAGGCTCGATCGCTATGTTTTATAATTTTCATATTTCAATTACCCTAAGGAAAAACCATTTTTTTATTTTTTTTTATTTATAAATTCAACGAAAGAACAAAAAAACATGCAAACATATTAAATAATAAATTTATTTACCAAAAAAATCAATTTAAATAAGAATTTAAAAATAAAGGAACATAAAAGCAGAATATTATTTTCTTAAAAATATTTGATTGGGAATAATTGCAGTGATTTTGGGAAAAGAAAACATCCCACGCGCTTTTCACTATTCCCGGAAAGTTGGATTTGTCAATTTATTTATGACATCAAGTTGAGGCACTTAGCTGATATCCGCAGATCAAGTCTCCCACGATCGAGGGGATCAATTATTCCAATTTGGGTAAATTGGAAAATAATTTATTACAATTTATTTTTTTCAGATTATTAAACTTTAAATGCCAAACAATTTTCATAAAAGAAATGGGAACATGCAAAAATACTAAATAAAATAAAAGATTGAAAGATACTTCTCAACTTCTACTTCTCTCAAATGAGCTTTTGTAACTCTTTTGGATCTGGAGATTTAGGGGAGGGGGATCAAGTCCCTTTATATAAAGTATATTTTATTTCTGTTCAATTTTATATAAAGTAATTTCCAAAAAAGTTAAAGAACTTGATTCATCTCTATAAAAATCACAAATCCCTGAGTATATGACGTCACAGATAATATTTTCCTTCATCCTGACGCAGTTCACATTTACTTTTTACTAAAAATTGCTGAAAATGAAAATCGGTTTTCAAATTTAGTCCCAGACAAACTGATATTAATTACGATCATTCTATTTTCAGCTTTCAGCAACATAACGAAACAGAAAATCTATGTAAAAAGCAATTTTAATGCCAAACACCGAAGATTTATTACAACAGAGCTTCATCTGAAGCTGAAAACTCCATTGTGAACTGGAAGCCAATATTCTCAAGAACGCCATCCAGGATCTTCAACATCTTTCCGAAACTGCAGAACTACCCGTGCCGGACCCTAACGCAGGATATGTGTTGCCATACAAATTTAGGAGACAATAGTTATATTATAACAGATTCCAAGGAAATATCCCCATCAACGGAATCGTCGAACAGAAGTGATTAATGATTCCGAGAAACAGGTATCAACATCTACAAGAAAAGATTTTCATATTCTATAATCAGAACATCAGCAGTGACCGAAAAGAATGAAGAACAAATCACAATTTTCACACATTATATTGTTCTGGAAATCTCTTCAACTTACCAACAACAACCAGTTCTAAAAAAGACTGCAAACAATAATATCCGGATCTGTCAAGGAAATTATCAGAAAAAAAAAAATCAGCTCTAGGTAGGGGAAGTCACGAGGAATTCGTATCAACGATTGGGCAGCTGCAGCAAGCAGACATTTAAATTACTATTTTCAACAATGATAACTCTGCCAGTGATCAAGAGCCGACTAGAAGTTTTACGAACCACGAAGAAGTAGTTGAATTAATCCATGGTGGTAGACCTAAAAAACCAACCGGGTTAGGTATGATTTCTAACACCATAGAAAGTTTTCAGCTATTCGACAAACAAAAAGATAAGAGCCGGAGTTACTCAAGGATCAAAGCCCGTACCTTTAAAACATACACCAAGTATCAGGCCTGAAGAGTAGAAGAGCATGTGAGATGTCTTTAGCAATACTATGATTATGAAAGATTGGGCATCAAAATCAACTCAGTCAAATCTAAAGTGTATTGTTTCAAAAGACTCGTAGGACTTAAACAACTCCGAACAACGAGCTTATAAAAAAAAATTCTTCCAGCAAATATGTCCAATAAAAAAAAATTAGTTACTTACTTGATATCGATTTCATAGCCCTTCAAATCCAAAACTGAATTTCCCATCGCTGTTATTTGGTCCTCCTTCTTGCCCGCCAAACTTATACCCAACCATCGAAGCAATGGCAAGGATGATATAAAACAATGAATAAAGTGTGATTCAATGCGATGCTTCCTTGGTCTGTCTAACACTGAAATGCCATCCACTTTTAAATGACTGATTGGACTGTTTCGTATGCACTTTGAAATAGCCTTTAAAGTCCTTGAAACATCATCGAAATGGACGACCCAATTGCAGATTTTCAATGTATTTAAAAGGCTATAATATATGAAAGAAAAGGACAAAAATTATGATAGTTAAGGACACTAGTTAAATTAAGTTTAAAATAAAAATAAAAACTTACCCGAAATGGGAATGTAGATTTTGGAAGAATCCAACAATGCACTTGTCATCCAATATCAGTGGCGAAGAATGAGTACTGCCAAGACCTGACCTAGCTGGTGCTGATAGATCTAATTCCCTCAAACAAGGAAATCCTCCGATAAATGGCAATAGTTGCGGTCCACGAAGGATGTTAGCATCGGCGCAAGTGACCTGCGCTCCAGACAACTTCAGCACAACAACCGAACGACACTCAAAGGCTCTCGAAACTTTTGTATCGCTACGGATTAATCCAATTTGCAAACGGCAATTGGCCAGACTTAATTCTCTAATTGAAGTGAGCGACAAAAACGCCCGCATAATCGAAAGGGTTGATAGGTTCTGCAACGGCAAATAATATTTCTGAAAAAATGGAACAACGTAAGGCATTTCTGAAAGAACTAACCTCGATTCTAAAACTCCATCCGTCAAGACTTAACAACCGCAAAGTTGAACAGCTGGTCAAAGCTCGAGCACACATTGCTATCGCTGAATCTTCTAAGCTTAACCTTGGTGAACCAATGCTTAGCATCTGAAGGCAAGGCGATTCACTAGCACCCAAAACTGAAGGAAGAATTTCACTTAAACGCGAAGAACCCTCCAGCTTGAGGGTGTGCAAAGTGTTCGACAAGCGAACAGTTTCACCAAGGCACATGGAATCCTCCAACGACAACTGAGCCTTACTTAAGTCCAATCCATGCAATTTCGAATAAGACTCTCGTGCAGCTAGCAAAAGATCATGCAGTGTTCCCGAATTGTGTGGTCCACCATCGCAGGCTGGAGTAGGATACCAGGTCTTAGAGACAACCGAATCACAGCTTCGTTTATCCACAGACGATTGATCCAATGGTTGGCGGGGAAGTGTTGCTGATCGGCCTAGAGTTGTTGGGGGAACGAATACACCTCTAGGTAAGGATGAGAAGATTCCTGGAGCATAGGAACGTGGCGATGGTACGCCTGGAAGAGAACCTTGTTTGATGAGACCAGATGTTCCCGTACTACTGCCACTACCAGATCCTTTAAAAAAAAACTGATTAAAAAAACAGATTTTCAGATGAAGAGTTAATAAGCCTTACCCATGCTGACTCCACTCGACGATGGAGGATCATCTCTAGCCCCCCAGCAAGATGGTAATGACAAAAAGCTAAACGGCCGTGCATTGAGTAGTGAAGACAGCGCTGAAATAGCACCACGTTCACATCTCAGATGAGGCAACGACAGTCTAGTAACGTTCGGACACTTTTCCAGGGTTCCACACAGTTGCACCAGCTGTGATGTACTTAGTCCCAGATCCAACAGGAGAAAACTCAGCTTTGGCTGTCGTGGAATAGCTCTACAAAGAGCCGCTACCACGGACTGTAATTTCAAAATTGGAGGATCTTCTTCGAGCAACGTTAGGACGAGTTCAAAATTCTCCAGCCTTGGCTTCATCAGAAGCTTCGACACACAGTTTGCCAGATATGCTATTTCGCAATCTTTTACTTCAGTTTCGATGAGCGATGAAACTCGCAGAGTTGACACACTTTCGTTGTTAGACATCGAGTTAAGGAACACTTCAATGGCATTCCGGGAATCCATAATATTATGCTTTTCTAGTTGATAGATCAGTTCGAGATTCTTCAGAGTGCATGTTGGGCTTTTAAGTGCCATTCCCCACCCCATCAAATCGGTGGCAACAGATCGTACTTGCACCCAAAGCGGCTTAGCTTCGAGCGGAGAGATCGGAGGATGTTTCGATATGCCTAGAATATCACAAAGTGCGGCTAAGTTATCCTCAGTGCTGCCACCTGCCAGGGCTAATGAGAAAACTATCTGCGGTGTAAGCCATAGCGGGGTCAAACGAGACAACAGTATATGGGCACGCTCACCCAGAAGTCCCATAGAAAACTTTATCACCTTCAGCAGATCCGGATCGAGCTCATCACCAATTGAAAGTCCTGTGATCTCTGCAGCCAAAAGTCCTGGTCTACTTACCAGCGACGATATATAGTTTGCTGCCAGAAACTCTATCATCCCAGGACAAATAGGGTTGTACACATACTCAGCCTTCTTTTTGGCTGATTTTCCCAACAACAAGTTCTTATCAAGACATCCCATAATATTTGACTCCGGACAGGAGCAGTACATTCTGATCTCGGCCATAGTTATGCAGGATCGTTTCATTTTCAAACAAAACAAGGCCAATCGACCGAGTTCAGCTACATTACTTGCCGATGTCTCAGGCGCGACACAATTCAAAATCGACTCCACTACATCGAGCTCTTCTGTCGGAAGATCACCTCCTGTAGCTTCATAAATTGCTGCCAAGGCCAAACAGCCATTTGGTGTTCGTACAGCTTTTCTCAAATTCGCACAAGCTTGGACGGTATCAAGTAATCGCGATGGTCCTCCCCATTGACCACCACCTAATAGTGAAGCAGAACGACCCCATGTCAGACCTTCGTATGTTATATGTCGTTGGATTATTGGCAGCAGTTCAGTACAATTCGACGAGGAAGTTGTGATAATGACTCGTGCTTCTGGGAATAGCTTACCATCCAGAAGATCATGAACGTCCGTTGTGTATTGTTTATTTTTACGTTTGGGTGTTCCATTTTTCTGGTTATCGTAACCATCAAGAATAATCAGAAGCTTTGGACCAAGAGCTTCTAGAGAATTCCAAGCAGCTGTAAAACCACCAAATCCACTTGCAAATGGATTAAGGGGTCCTTTGGGAAGGAGGTCCTATAAAAGAAATTATTAATTTTATTCAACAATTTTGTTGTTTTTTGGTTTTACTTTTTCAACATAATTGGAAAAACTTCGTTTTGCCTCTGATAGCGGGATAAATAATGCTAAAGCTACTGGAGTTCCTTTTGCCGGCCAGGGTGGTTCCTTGGCCCAAGCATGCAGGATTCGTAAGCAAAGACTACTTCTTGATGCCCATGTTGGACATTCGATGAGAACTCTCCGTGGAGCTTCTAAGAATGTACCTTCTTTTGTCTAGAATTATGAAAGAATTTTAAGGCAATCTGTATAGGTGTATTAACTTTCTTAAAATATTGTGCAACTTCAAGAAAAAAAAAAAAACAAATATAGGTATAACAGTCCAATACTTAGGGCTTGATCTCATGTAACCAGTGACAGGGATTATTTTGAAAATTACTTATGTATCTTCTCCCTCGAAATATATTTTAAATCTTTCCAACATATTTTTTCCTCCCTGTGAAATCCCCAGTTAGTTGTTAGACTTCATCTAACTCTACATAAAATTTTAATATTTGATTTTATTTTTAAAATTTATGTATTTTCTTCCATAATATCTTAATTTTATAGCTTTTTTTACTCTTTCAAATAAAGAAGATATTTTATCTCAAGTTATAAGGATTACAGAAATTAAAACAAGCTAAATTATTTTTTTAAATATTTTATTAAACAATTTGTCACCAAAAACAACACCAATCTTTTTAATAAATTTGCCCCTAGGTGCTCTCTTATATACCCAACAAAACCACTTACAAATGGGTTAAAATGTATAAGTACTTGGGGTTTCGCATAAATTTTATTAGGTTGATTCTAGTTTTTATTTAATTTTTTTATTTTTATTTTTATTTCTGCGGTTTACAACCGTTAACATAAATTTTTTTTATGCGCCCATAAATTTGTGAAATTGCTTTTCTTAATTTTTTTTTTGTACTCATTCCTTGGTTTCTAATTAAAATAAAGCTTGTATTATTTTCTATTCACCATAAGAACAATACCATACAGAAGTAGAGCTACCTCCATATATACCATTCCACAAAATTCTTGCGCCTTTTTTACCAAAGCCGGAATAAGTAAAGTAATAAAAATTCAAGACTATAGGGCCCCATTTCTATAGGAAAAAGGATTTGGTGGTTGAGCTGCTCTTTAGATTTTAATTATAAAGAATTTTAAATTCTTAACTGTATGTTGCAAGGTTTTCTGGGAACCGCAAAAACCTCAGTTTTTTAGTTTTAAAAATGTGAAGATTTGAAAAATTCGAAATTTGGAACAAAAAATCAAAGCTTAAAGCTAAGATCAATAACAAATAAAAATTAAATGAAAATGAAATTAATTGTTCTTTCTCGTCTAAGAAGAATTTTAGATCTAGGACCTAGGTGAAGGCTGGATAACCGGGGGCCCTTAGGTTTTCCTTATGGAAAGTGCGGCACATCTTCCTTTTGTAGAACAGAAGAAGGCTTCAATGAAAATTATAATAAGTATTTTTCTCTTTTTCCCTTTCCCACAAAGTCAGTTAGTATATACATACATAGGATTTAAATAATTCGCAAGGATGTGGATTGAAGCATTTAAGCTCCTGATTCTTCTTCTAGGCTTTTTATCGATTTTTCTTTTATTTTGCTTTCATCATCACAAATAGAAAAAGCAACAAAAATATTTTCAATTTTACAGTTGAGAGAATTCAGTTAGAGTCTGATGTGTTGGTGCTATTGGTGGTGGCTGGGTATGGGTGTAGGTCGTTAGATGTATAAAGACAAGCGGCAATTTGAGTCCTTTGTTATGGAAAGAAAGTACGCCAAATTCAATGATTTTTGGAATCCAGTGATACGTTTTGTGTATTAACAAAACAATTAATTGTTATAGGGGAATAGCTTTATATAACGTTTGCTTATAGAATTCCTCAAAAATGGAATTCAATTAATTTACAACTTGTTTGTTTTATTTGTACGTGAGTCGGTAAGCGGATAATAGAAAAGTAACCTTTTAGCTTTGGAGAGCAGTTATATCAAAAGAAAGGTAAGCATTTTGTGAAAAGGCGCGAAAATAGAGAGTTATTGTATCTACCTACTCTTGACACTGTTTAAGTATTTCGTCATTAAGTCATAAGATATCGTTTAGAGTGAGGAAGAGGATTGATATCTTAGAAACCACAGGTCCATCTTTAAAATTTTGTTTGTGTATGAAAGGTTTTACCCAAAAGATGGTTTAAGGCTTTAATAATTTCAAAAAGTTAGGGTACGAACAAAAAAATGATTTCCCATTTAAAAAAAAAAAAATTTGTAGTTGAAAGGTTATATTTACGGGTGATTTTTAGGCTGGTTTGGTTTTGGCAACACTGGTTTTGACAGCTGACGTGTGTTTAGTACCTTGTGTCACTGTCAAACAGCTTCAGTTTGGTTTGCAATTTAACCATGGATCGTCTTACAAATGAACAACGCTTGCAAATTATTGAATTTTACTATCAAAATTCGTGCTCGGTTCGAAATGTTGTTTATCGAAAAATTGTGTTCAGCGATGAGGCTCATTTTTGGTTGAATGGGTACGTAAATAAGCAAAATTGCCGTATTTGGAGTGAAGATCAGCCAGAAGCATTGCAACAGCTACCAATGCATACCGAAAAAGCCACTGTTTGGTGCGGTTTATGGGCCGGCGGCATTATTGGGCCACATTTCTTCAAAGATGATGCGAATCGCTGCGTTACTGTCAATGGTGAACGCTACCGAGCGATGATAACAAACTTTTTTTTGCCCGAAATGGAAGTTCTTGACTTGCATGATATGTGGTTTCAACAAGACGGTGCCACATGCCACACAGCACGCGAAACAATGGCGCAATTGCGAGGCGAGTTTGGTGAACAGTTAATTTCACGTTTCGGGCCGGTCAATTGGCCGCCTAGATCGTGCGATTTGACACCATTAGATTATTTTTTGTGGGGGTATGTCAAGGCTAATGTCTATAGAGACAAGCCCGCTTCTTTGCACTTGAAGCCATCATCCATGCATTCATTCGTGAGATACCGGCCGATATGTGTGAAAGAGTATGCCAAAATTGGACTCAGCGGATGGGCTACCTGAGACGCAGCCGCGGTCAACATTTGCATGAAATTATCTTTAAACATTAAATTGCAAGGTTCAAACTATCGATTCAAATAAATATTTCATTCATTTTTTCGAATTTTTTGTGTTTTTTTTTTTTTTAAAGTTCTAAACCTCTTAAAAAATCACCCATTACTTAAAGGATTCAGGAGCCATATCCATCTCGTTTGGTGTGTTGTGGAGTGTTTTGTTTTGCAAACTGAAACTGATATTTCTTTCTTTCGCTTTTTAATTATTTTCTTTTCCTGGGCAAGCGTGGCTTAACGCAATGGGAAAATGATTTGTTTCGCCAAGTAAGTTCTCTTGAACACAAACATTGGCGTTCTTTATATTTTTGAATATTTCCGTAGATAATATAAAAGTAAAACCCGCTTTGGAGAAACCTGCACTTAACAGAAAAACCCGCTTGGCTGAAACATATTTTCAGTTAAATTTTATATTTTTCATTGAAAAAACTCTCTTAAGTGAAAAAAAAATTTAATGAAAAGAACAAAAAATTTGCTGAACGCTTTCACTTCTTTTTTATTTTTCACTTCCACCATTGTCACCACAAAAATGAAATTTAATCTATCTTTTATCTTTTTTTTTAATTTTTTTTAGGCAACTCCAAAAGATACATTAAATTTTCACCAAGGGAATTTTTAAATCAGCTTAGGTGAAATTTTTTTCACTTATCCGGACTCCGCTTGAGTGAATTTTTTTTTTTCACTTAAACGGGCTTCGGTTTCTCTTAAGCGGGTTTACTGTATTACTGCAACCCACATTTTTCATAGGGGGGTGGGCAAATAAAATATTTGGATCAAGTTTTTAAAGCGATGTTATATTTCATTGAAAATTGATTTATTTTTTTTTTACATTAGAGCTTCATCCTCCTGCGGGCGCCTATGCGCATATTTACTCCGTTTACTGTTAGACCCACATATTTAGCTCACCGTCTATTAAGTCCCATCGTTTTTTTTTTTTAATTTAAACTATGTAGCTTAAAAATGATGATTATGATTATTTTGAAAGTGTTTATTGCCGTTTTTGCAAATGTGTAGTCTTATTATAACCCCGTTCCAAAGTATGTCCATATTCGGCAAGCTGTCCAACTCCAAAACCTTTTTTATAAACATGTTCTATCAGATGTCTAACTTATACACTGCAATTGGTAGTCCAAACCTATTCTGAAGTGGGTATGTTCAATGAGCAATGAATTGTCAAATTTTCAAATGTTCACGAAATTGACAGATTACAGAGATGTCAGGAGGTATATATGTGAACATATTTAGACAACTGCTGGAATGCGTTTATAAATAAGGAGATGCTAGTTAGACAACTGTCCAAGAGTGTTCTAAGGAAATCTAATAAATACAACTGATAATGTCCATTATTATTCCTTACTGTTACCAGAAGCGAAAAGATAATCATTTTAGTGGACCTAAAACAATAAAACTCATATTTTGCTTCATCATGCTTTATATTTTTTATAGAGGTATGGCACCGGCTTAAAAAAAAAATTGTTAACATTTGCAATAAACGCTTAACTTACAAAATATTAATTTTCGAACTGCACTTATTTAAATAGCAAATAATGAGTCACTTTTCTAAACAAACAAATTGTTAACTTATTTATTAAGCATACTTATTCAATGTAACAACCAAACTCGCCTTAAAGCGCTTATTCCAAATTATACAAAGTATAGTTCAACAGAGATGGGTTATTTTTGCAAATAATGTGGATACTTTATTTTCGAGAGAGAGAGAGAGAGAGAGAGAGAGAGAGAGAGAGAGAGAGAGAGAGAGATTATAACAGGGTAGGCTAGGCTAGGAGTTAAAGTGTTATTTCAAATAAAAGGATGAAATTTTATTTTCAGTGGACTTAAACATTTTAGGAAGTGAATTGCTACAAAGAATTTAATTAAGATAAAATTTTTTGAATTAATTTTTTGAATTAATTTTAATTTATAAGATAATAATTAAGGTATTTGTGATTTACCTTAATGATTTTTATTTTTCAAATTTATTTATGAATGTTAAATTTATGTTGTTTTTGTTTAATAATAATCTCATCTGACAGTAAGTTGATTTCACAACCTGGAAATCAGCGAACAAAAACATTTGCAAATGGAGTTGAATTCTGAAAAATTTGGTTGCAATATACAAACACAGAATGACAATATGATTTAAGTTAAGATTTCGAGCCTTCATACGTAACATTTCTAGAGATTTTTTGACAAAGTTATTACGGATAGGGAAGCAACTTGAGCGAAATTTGGTTAATAATTCTACCTCACATACCTATTACAGTTAAAAACTAATTGGAATATGTCTTATAATAAGTAAAATGATTTTAGTGAAAAGAAGCAGGGAATAATTTAATACTTAAAAAACAGGAATAAGTGTATGAGCCAAGTAAATTTCAGGTAATCCTCTTTAACGGCTGCAAGTATAAAATATCTTTTTAAAAACAAAAGAAAATTTTCAAATCCTATTAGCCTTGGGGATTACTTTTTATTGGAGCTTTGATAGAAATAGAAGAAAAGAAACTACAGACTTTAAAAAAAAATGAGATTGGCCTCCACAACCGATATCATCATTTAAAGTTAGTAGGTATACGTACTTCATTAACTTTGATAAGATAAAATTCGTGTGTCTCTGTACTTAGACAAATATAACTTTTAAGGAGATTCCAGATTTCGGGGGAGAAATTAACACATCTTTTCAAATATCTGAAGTTGTCAAAACTCAGTTGATATAAATAGCTTTCCTATCTATACTTTAGATGTGATATATCCTGCAAATATTTTCATGCTTAATTTTATTTGGTGACTAAGAGTTTAAGAAGCCTAGCATTAAATCGTGTAGGTAGTATGTGTGACGTTTGCGGTCTGTTTGATATTTGTTTGGTAATTTGAAACGTTGTACAAAGTCGTACGATGTCGCACAATTTGCGGTTTTTACTATCTATTCAAAATCAACTTCAAAAATGCCCATTCAATAATCAAGGAGACAGGTTCGATTTATTACAAATTATTTCACTGAAGTTCGTAAAAGAACTTCTTTGATTTCAAGTGGAATATTATGGAAGCTTTTTAGAAGCTTATATAAAATTTAAAAATTTATTAAAAATAAATAAAAGCAAGTAAGGTAAAGAGTTCTTATATTTAATGCATCATCAAACCATATAAATTTTTCACCATAAATTAGATACAGAAATCTTTATTATAAATATAAAAATTTGTCTTCCACTAAAAGTTTTTATTTATTATAAGCTATAAATAAAATATATTATGAATTTCATAACAATTTACCTGAAGTGATATTAATATTTGATCAACTGTCAGTGTATCATTAAAGCCATGTGACTGTGAATGCAGACGTAGTTCAGGTTCCAAACGTGCAGGACATAAAGCTCCTGGCGCCACTGGTATTGCCCATGGTGGTATGATTGGCTCCTTAAGTGATAAATCCGTATAGAATGTTCTTAAATATGTGCTCAGCCGTGCCTAAATTGAGTATAAACGATTTGTTATTTAATAGCGTATCATAAAACAAAAAAAAAAAAACAAAAAAAATACGACAAAAAAATAATTGCATATTTTCGGGAGCAATTTATGTCACTCGTAAAAACCAAAAGATTTAACGAGTGCCCACTTATCACTCAGGAGAAAAATATCTATACAAACAAAAAAACAAAACAATAATAAAAGAAAAATATAACTACATATATACATATAGCAACAAATAACACACATAAAGAATTCCGCTATAAACACGTACTTGTGGATCCCGACGGGACTCTGGAAGACATACTGGTGGACCCGGTGGCGAGGGACACTCGAGAGACGCATACGAACCAGAAAGTTCGCAATCACTCCGACAGGACGAAGTCTTAGGTGGGAAAATCTGCAAAAACAACAAAAAGATATTTCATTAGTATTTTGTGAGCACAAAAGTTCTATTTATTTATTTTCTTTTTCTTATATTTTTATTAAAGGGAATTGTGGATGTAAACTTCTTGAAACTATATACAACGACAGTCAATGCTATGGAATGGATCTTTTAATGTATGTATGTATGTATGTCTGTAATAAAAGCGTGAAAATCAAACAAAGGAATATCCCAAGATATTGTCTTAACTTTGGGTTTTAAGAGGAAGAAGCGGTTGGAATAATTTCGTGGTTGTGTTGTAAGGAAGGAAATCTCGGGAAAAGCAGAGCCTAAGTCGAAAACATCTTGTGCAGTTAATTTTATTACATAATTATTATCCTTTGTTTCTGGAGCGCAAATATATTATTTGGTGCTTTCATAGAAAGATAATAGGAATTCTCTTTATATTTATATAGTTTATTGCTTCTTTGCAAATCCAAACACATGCGAAATTCAAACTTTATTGTATTAAATGCATAACCGCCACCATCGCCGACAAATGCAGAAGGTTATGAAATAAAAACAATAGAAACTAAAATATTTGGTATAATATATGAGCCGTAAACATGAACATTAAGGAGATTTGAAAAACTTTAAAGGTAATGTAAATATGCTTTAACTTTTCATGAATTTATTCTTCCTGAAAAAGCAGATGATTTTAAATTGTTGATAAAAACACTTTCATTTAAAAGATATATGAACAATTGTATACATGTGTAAGTATTTAAAAAAAATGTATGGCAAAGAAACAAAAAAAAGGTTTTTTTGCTCTTCACACTCAAATGGTGAAGTTGTCGAAAAATATTTTATATTCATTTTGTAGATTACAATAATTTTTTTACAAAAAAGGTCACAACATATTTCTCACAGAAGGTAATTATTTCTAATCCTAAAAGTCGAAGTGTTGAAAATATAGTATTTCGCATACAATTTTCTTAACAAGTAAATTTTATCTATTTTTTTTTACATTTTTTTAATTTATTTGACCCTATGTAAGGAACGTTTAGATGATTTTTCTTATATTAGTTATGTATATTTTTAAAGATATCATTAGATATTTAAAAAATTGGTCAAAGCAAAAAAATACCGGTTTTTTGCTCTTTACTCTTAAATGACGAAGTTGTCAAAAAATAATTTATAGATTTTAATACTTACAACAAGAAATATTATCACACTTTTTTTTCCATAAAAGGCATCTACGAATTTTCTAAAAAAAATCGATTAAATTTACCCGGTTAAAAGTTAGATATATTGTAATAATGTATTAGAACATTATAATGTAAATGTAAATTCTAACTAGGCAACACTACCACCACCTATCACCATTATAATGTAGGTATTGTAAACTGAATTAATACTCTTCCTCTCATTATTCTTTATTGTGAATCATCTATGGAGATCCACAAGAAGTAGTTCTTCTAGTAGTTATAATTTCTTAATAAAGTTTATTTTTATAAAAAAATAATTTTACATAATTATTTCATATATGCGAAAAACCAATATTTTCGACACCTCGACATTTTGAAGTAGAAATATCTTATAACTGAATTCTCGTATGGAAAAAAATTTTATAATCTTTTTTGGAGAAAATATTATTAATCTATAAAATCAGCATATATTATCTTTTTATAATCTCGCCTAAAGCCATTTTTACATAATTTCCCGCCTTGAATTTTTTTTTTTTGACTGCCAGCCTTAAAAATTCTTTTGGTTATCGTTAAAGAATATTAGGTTGTCAAGTGCCGAAACATAGAAAAAAATTATGATTTTTACATTTTAATATGTAGGTACGGCAAGTCATGGATTCGTAAAGTCGAGATTTTGATCAAACTTGAAATTATGATGATAGCAAAATCGAAAAAGTGAGTCTCGCAATTCTGTGTATGCCTGTCCGTCTGTATGTCTGTCTGTTCGACTGGAGCCTAAACGGGTGGGTCGATTTTCTTTAAACTTTGTACCTAGCGTTTTTTAGGCACTCCCCCACACATTTTTTTTTCATTTTTTTTAAGACCAAAAATTAGACCAAAAAATGAAAATCTTATTTTTCTCAAAAACGTGCCCACAACTTTTTTTTTTTTTTTAATTCACTAATTTTTTTTACATTTTATAATTAAATTTTTTTTTGAAAAATGGTTACAAATGGTACCTCCCATAGAACCATTTTTTAATTCTCAATTTTCTCAAAAATAGTTCAACTGATTTTGATCGCTTTTTTTATAAAGAATGTTTATAATTATTTTAAAAATATTGTGTACAAATATGTATCTTCAACATTTTTTTTTGGATTTTTAAAAAAGTTTCAAACATTTTTTTTGAGACTTTAATAATTCGAAAACGACCTGATCGATTTTTATTAAAATTAGGACCCAGCAGTTTTTTGACATTGTCTACCAGATAATCATAATTTTTTTTATAATCGAAAATAAGGGTACTTTCCATACAATTTTTTAAAAACCGGTATTGAAAATCTAATTTTTTCCCAAAAACAGCTCCTAACGGTTTTGATTACATTTTTTGTGTGAACTAATATCAGATCTACCATATTATTGGGAAAAAATATTATCTATCGTTTAAAAATAGTACCTCTCATAAAACCATTTTGTGAGTTTCTCATTATCTGTTGAACCAATTTTAATAAACTTTTTTACACAACAGCTCCTAATAAGTTTGAATAATATTGCATATTTTTTGAAAATTCGATACTTCGAAAATGGGTAGATGATTTTTTTTCAAAATAATATTTTAAAACTTCGCATAAATAGGTACTAAAAAATTGTATATATAAAAACTAATTTTTAAAAAAACCGGTCTAACGATTTTTAAACATTTTTTCTCATACACTGAGATTTGTTTAAGAAATGACTTGGTGTACATTGCGTTGGTGTCAAATTAATTTCAGATATTTTTTTAATCAATTCATTTCTAATTTTATTGATTTTTTAACATTTTTTTAGTCAGCAAGACAGCACGGTGCTAAATTGTTTATATTAAATGTACTCACATAATACTTCCTTAAACTAGGCTATATTTTTGACAGGTGGCATAAAATATAGGTTCCACTAATTAATAAATTTCTTTTATCAGATGAAAAGTTTTTAAAACTGTTAAGACTTTAAAACCACAGTGTGATCAGACATAAGAGCAAGTTCGTGCGACCCAGTCGTGCATTTCATTTTAATGGCCATCATATATTCAACACAATTAATCGAAGGAAGAAAAGTGTTAAAACCTATTTTAAAGAAAATTGGAAGATCTTCAATTTTTGTTTTAAATACTTTTGTTTTGCTTTTACAGATCAAAAGTAATAAATGTATTTGCAAAAAAAATGATATTTTGGACAAGCCACATTGAATAACTTTGTATGCAAGCCGGATTTGGCAATGGACTTTTAAGCCAGTATTTCTTATGCAATCACAAATATCTTCACAATTGGATTTTTCCGCAGATCTTGACATTTTTGGGCTTTAAATAATTAATAGTCTTTTTTTTGTTTACGATTTTTAAAAGTACGTAACTCGATTCCTATATTTTTTCGTATTTTTTTACAACATATATTTTATATGAAGCGATTATAAAGACGAACAAGTATTGTCATGTTCAGAGTAGAAAATGAAGTTCTCAAAAACTGTAATACATTTATGTGTTTTAAGTCTTATTGAATAAAAACAAATTTGCTTCAAACTCAAAATGGCGCCCAACGCGATTGGACTAGAATGAGAATCCCGAAAATAAGAATTTTGACTTTTTTTTTGACCTTTCCAAGGACCAACAATATTTACTAATTAATCCATACTTTTTCAAATGTACATACATTCCGACTGCGCTGTAATGTTATCTTTTATGTATATTGGGTCCGAAGATCCAATCTTACCTCAACCTAAAACTTTTTCTGTTTCTTTTCCGGCATAAACACAAATATCATTGCCTACTCATATTGACATCAAAAGTTCACTTACTTACATACAATAACACCAAAGTTGACAGAGCTTTTCTGTTTTTATTCCCTGACGAGGATGTATAGTCAAAAAAAAAAAAAAATAAAAATATAAAAAAGAATCCATTTTACTGCATTTAAAGCTGACAAAAAACAACAACAACATTATTCATTTGCATACTCTTAATTAAGGATGAATAATTAAGACAAAGCGAAATAAAAAAAGAGATTTCATTCCTCACCTTCTTTTAGGTCGCTGTTGATGGCGGCGCGCTGGTGGCGACAGCGGGTACATAGTGCAAACACACAAAGTTGAATTTAACCCCTGACCTTGAAAATGCCTCCGGAAAAGTTGACAAAGCTAACAGAGACTAGAGGAGGTCGCGAAAGCGTAGCAAAAAAAAAGAGAGAAAAAAAAATGGAAAAACATAAAAGCAAAACGGCTCTGAAGTGGATATTCACCCAGTGAAAACAACAAGCCACTCAAAAGAGACTACACTTGAAACTTGAAGTTAATAACAAACAGCAGCAGCAGCGGCGGCAAAAGCGGGAGCGACTGCTACTCCTGTGGATATTCTCTAAATATTCATTAACTTTACACAAAATTTAACAGTAATTATGAAAATTCGCTTGCCAAAGTAACAAGACAGGGACTTAAAAAAAGTTTAAAGGAAAACACAAACATAGATACTTAGTTAGATAGATAACAGAGTTGTGACTTGAGAGGGTGTCTGTCGCACAGGCGTCTGGGGAGTGTATGGGTACAACAACACTGTAAGTGAATATTTATGTATGTTCTGTGTATTTTAGGCGCAAAACAGTGTTTCCGTAGTAGATGGAAAGTAGTAATTAGGCTGTAATATTCAGTATACATACATACATAAATATCTCAAGTCAATCAATTTCTTAAAAAAAAAATAATTTTGTACCTACAATTTATTCTCCACTCTACCGCTGTTAAAGCTGCAGTATAAAATTGGGCGCGTTCGTTATTTGTTCACTGTTGTCTTCAGCGACGTTGATAAAACATGAAAAACACAAAATTATGCAAACAATTTTCTGCAATTCAACAAAACTTTGATTTCAAAAAAATTTTTACAGTCGAATTTTGATGGAGAATTTTTGTTTTTTTTTTTTTTAAATCTTTTTAAGTATACAAAGAAGGAAAGAAGTGCCGTAATCTGTTTTTGTAGAATTTTATAAACAATTTCTGAAATTTCTTAAGAATTTCGAGCAATTTACAGAAAATTAAATTTTTCAGGCAAATGGTTTGATTTTGTTTTGTACTATGATCTCATTAGAGGTATTTTAGATTTTCCGAATTACCTTAAGAAAAGTATTTTGAACTCAAATTTATGTACTTATTTTTATTAGCGATTTATAGGTACTACATTGTATATGGCAAGTTATACATTCGTAAAAAAATCGAGCTCGCGATTTTGATCAAAGTTGACATTACGATGATAGCGAAGTCGAAAAAAGTGGTTCTGGCAATTCTGTCTGTCGGGTGGGTCGATTTTCTTTAAACTTGGTACCTAGCGTTATAACATATTATTGGAAAAAAAAGTTATCATTCGTCTAAAAATGGTAGGTACCTCTCATAGAACCATTTTTGGGGTTTTCGACTAGGTATCTCATTATCTGTTATTATAATGAATAGATTTGTTTACACAAAAGTTCCTAATAAGTTTGTATAATATATATATTGCATATAAAAATTTTTCAAAAAATAAAATTTTGCATTTTTAAAAAAAAATTTCAAAATAATTTTTTTGAAAATTCGATATTTCGAAAATGGGTTGATGATTTTTTTTCAAAATAAATTTTTAAACTCCGCATAAATAAGTACTAAGACTTAGCGTACCAATTTTTTTCCTTAAAAATATATTCAAATTTGTATATATAAAAACTTATTTTTAAAAAAAAACCGGTCTAACGATTTTTAAAATTTTTTTCTCATAAATTGAGATTTGTGTAAGAAATGACTTGGTGTACATTGCGTTGATGTCAAATTAATTTCAGATATTTTTTTAATCAATTCATTTCTATTTTTATTGATTTCTTAAATAATTTTTTTTCAGTCTAATCTGCTTATTCCATACGTATGTGCGAAGTGTAAGACAACACGGTGCTATATTGTTCATATTTATGTAATTACATAATACTTCCTTAAACTAGACTATATTTTTGGCTAGTGGCATAAAATATAGAAAAGTTTTTAAAATTATTAAGACTTTAAAACCACAGTGTGAACGCACATAAGAGGAAGTTCGTGCGACTCAGTCGTAAATTTTATTTTTGACAGCCATGTGTCATTACAGAACATTTCATTTTAAATTTAAATTACATAGCTGTTTATCTTATTGTTTTTGCTGTTTTCGTTTTATGTTTCTGTTTGTTATGAATTGAGTTTTCGCACTTTAAATGAACTCCACTTTGAATGTGGATTCCACTTGGGTGTGTTCGTAGGCTTTGCACGTAATTTCCTACCGAATTTCGTGTTACATTTCCGTGAAATTACCCAGTTTTTAAAAGTAATTTTTCATGGGAAATGAGATGATTTAATATCGGATTTGAAAATCATCAACGAAATAACATTGTTTACCCTTACAAAACGTAATATAAATATATTACACAAAAACTAAAGCTCTCCTGCAAATTTTGTTATATCCCAGTAATTTTTGACTGATTTTTTTTTTGTAGAATGTGTTTTTCAGAAGCCATAATTTACCTAAATTGAGTGACAGCATAAAAAGTAATTTTTTAAAATTTTAATATTTGCGAAAATACCAAAGTCGTTTACCATCGGCAACACTGTCTATGTTATATATTATATGCATTGAAATACAACAACGGTCGCTGAATAACTGTTATCGTTTATTTTATCCTTATTGTAATGATGATAATTTTTAAAAGCAAACCGACTCTCCTCCCGCTTATCCACTGGCGGCGGTGGTTGTTTCCTATTGTTTTTGTTGTTGCCTTTTGTGCCTTCCTAGATTTGTTTTGAGTTTTGTTAACAAGGATTTAAAGGGATTTTATTTTCAGTTTGCAGCTGAAGTAATATTTTTTTTTTTTTTTTCAGTTTTGATGTTGATGCTGCTGCTGTGAAATGCCCAGCTGATGGTATTATTTAAATGTGCGGTTATAAAAGAAGACTGAGTTAGTATAGTATATACATAAACCGGAGCGGAGGTTTAAAATTAAAAACAAAATATTGGCAATTTGATCCTTTTAAAATAACCCCTGTACCATCATCGTCGTCGTTTATATAAATCAATGGCTGTTGGCGCTAGGTATCTATGTTTTTGTGTAATCTACCATAAAAAGCCATTTACTATTCATAATAAATAGGATAAAACTTTAAACGTGAAATAATTGCTGGGCGGCTGCTGTCAGTTGGAGTTTAAAAGATTTTTTTTTTGTTTTTTTTTTTTTAATAATTTTCCTAAAAGCTCAATGAAAAGGCTTTCATAGTTGGATGATTAGGAGGAAAATTTAAGGTTCAGCGTTAATGAGGATGTTATTACAAATAATAACGTGGGAAGTCTAAGATGCCAATTAAAATAATAAAAAGCGTTTAAATACATACGTACCGTATATTTGTTTGGTTTTAGATTGTTAGTATTAAATCAGGGTAGTATGTATAGATAAGATACCAAGCTAATAGATTAACAAAAGTTAATTAGCAGTCTTAAACTTCAAGGATAGATTGTTGGTGGTAAATTGAAATATAAATACCTTGGCAGGTTAAGGTACCTATACTTGAGTAAAAAATTGAAAAGCCAGACTGATCTACGACATCATTACCGTTTCAATTTCTGAAAAGTTTTGACTTTGCTAATTTTTTTGTGCAATCTGGAAATTCTGAACGGAGATTAAATTTAAGTCTCTAGGTCCCTACGTAATTTACGTGTTATGTTTCGGAATAGCGGAGGGACTTTTAATAGGACATAATCTTGGTAAATTAAGATATTCCTATATACCTATAATGCAACTCTAAACCGAAAGACATTAAATATGGAGCAATTAAATTACCTCAGAACTAAGTAAGCTCAATGTTAAGGTTAATTTTACACAAGATTTTTAAACTTGAAGAAATGATGATGGTTTATGAACATTTTATGAGTCCAAAAAATTTCATCTATAATTATGATAAATTTTTTTTAATTGCGTAATCAGAAATTATGCAATCCAAAACCGAGACTTAATGTCTAAGGTAAATAGCATAGAATGTGGAACCTTATAAGTGCTGAGCCGGCGGTGGCGCAGGAAACCAAATAAACAAATTAATTCAAAAAGTTTGATAAACTATTTTGTTAGATAACTGTAATGTATAGATGATACCTACCTTTTCTACCTCTATAAAATTCCTTGGTCATTAACACGACGTGTATAATAATACCCTTGTTAATAAAACTCCTATTTCGCATATATAAGGATATAAGTTTACATTACAATGGCATCATTACACAAATTAAATACTTAAAATTCGCATTCTCCCAGGCAGAGATTATCGCATTTCAAATTCATATCCTTTTTTGATCATCATAGCGGTTAATTCTACCAAATTATATAAATTTGAATGATTACGTCCCATACTACACCTAAAATAAAACAAGAGTGGATAAAGTTAAACTTATGCTTGAACGTGATAAAAAAAATAATTTTTAATTAGGGTTTGTTTCCTTTAATTATATTATATCTAACGATAAAGCCTTACAATAATGTTGCTGAACGAAACGAAAATATTTCATTTAAAATAGGTTGGAATTAAATTAAATTATCTTACATCATTTATAAATCCTGTCATTTTAATCCAGAGTGGGTTGAATATTGAAAAACTTGGGTTTATATGTAGTTTAAAAGAATTGTTTCCCTTTCAATATGGTTTGACTTTCCGCTTCTCTGTTTTAACAATGAACTTTTATAGGTATAGCGAAAAGGCAAGTAATTGTGCATTTCGTACACAGTGAGTCAAAAAAGTAACGGGTAACCAGTACCCAGTAAAAGTAAAAGTAAACAGTGTAGATTTTTGAAAATGTTTAGCAGGGTCGCAGTAATTTTTAAGGTGAGTTTAGGTTGTGACATTAGCCGCATTTTGTTATCTACAGATCTGGATCAGGATCATCTCATACAAATAAAACGATACGGATCCTAATGACAACAGTGCTGTAGGCTCATCTCTTTTTTCCTTATGTTTGCTTATTTTATATGTAGATACTGTCTTTTTTCTTTATACTACAGTTTGTACTCTCTACCGACTGAAGAGCCGTCTACCCGCCAGAGTAAAAACTATTATGATACAGAACAGGAACCAAAGTTGTTGTTGTATTTATTACGTGATAAAAGATGATCCTGATCCAGATCCATATTTAGGTATTATTAGAAATAAGATATTAGGATTAGGATTAGGATTAGGATTAGGGTTAGGATAAGGATAAGGATTAGGATTAGGATTAGGATTAGGATTAGGATTAGGATTAGGATTAGGATTAGGATTAGGATTAGGATTAGGATTAGGATTAGGATTATAAAAAAAAAACGTTCTAATAATTTTATTTAAAATATTTTTTTTTTCAGACACTGCGGCCCTGGTGTAATCACGCAGGTCAAAACATGAAGAAACTGATGTTGCCACGCTCTATCTTTTAAGGCACAAAGTACACAGAGAGTCGGAAGGAAACAACTGTTCAAAATTATTGGCGAAACACTTTTTGCCTAAACGATTTTTCTCCTTAAAAAAATATAATTGAAATAAATCGATTTGAAAAATATAAGGGATACAAAAATCCAAGTGGATTAGCTTGTTAAAAATTATTGTGATTAACTCCTCTGTTTTCTTTAATACTATCGAAGTTTATTTTGTAACTTTCGATATATCGAGAATTACATTTTGCAAACCTAAGTTTATTCATGATGAAAAGGCAAAATACGTATCAAATTTCCTGACACTAGGAATGCTATTTAAATAAACATAATTAAAAATGAAATTAATTTTTATAATTTAATTTATACAAAATAAATACAAAAAAAAACTTTAACTGATCTAAGACCTCAAAAATGATTATAAATCCGCTTTAAGGAAAGAAATTGACATTTTTTTTTTAAATTTTAAAAAAACCCTACAACAAAAAAAAATAAGCTAAGTAATGAATCTTCTTGCTTTTATTTTTCGACTTATAAGAAATTTTCATGCAGCTAACTGTGGTATCTTGTATAAAAATAAAAACTAACGACACTCATGATAGTAGAAAGTAATTGCTATACCCATATTGATAGACGTACATATACATATATGTTTCTGGGTTTCCTTAGAACCATAGACATACCAAACCTTCCATGTCACTTATAAATCCATAAACGTATTCTATTCTATTACAAGAGACCCATATCCTAAGGACTAAGAATTTTTGCTTTATCTTTATCACTTGGAGTTTGTAACATAAAAGTCATAAAAATGAAAAAAAAAAAAATAAAAAAAAAAAAAAACCTCAATGCCCAACTATCTCTCGAGTGTCCTTTTAAAATTCTCAAGGTGGACAGTTTTCCATCAGTCTTTTCTTCAATGTAGATATCTGTATTGTATGTAGCTAAGTATATCTATAAGATGACATATACGATGTTGTGTGGAGTTTTTTTTTGCGCATTGAGGTGGGATGTCATATAAGTATAACCATTACTAACGTGGTCCTTTAGGGTTTATCGACCGAAACAAAAAATTGTTACATTTTATCTTATAACAAGCACAATTCTAATGAAACCATTTGACAGTGATCTGCTGTCACCAAAACCTACATTTTATCCTCCCAGTCCCATCCCTTAAATTTATTCGTATATTATGTACATTGTAGATATCTGAACCATCATATCAAGTTTTATTTTTTTATTTTTAAATATTTCTGCTATACAAACTTTATGACTGACCTAACCAAGTTAGTTATATTTTTCATTTTATTTTTTATAAAAATAAAATATGTATGTAGGAGTAGGTGCACATAATTTTCAGAGACGTGAAAAGTACAGCATAATACAGATTGACCAGAAGAACGCTTATATGTATAGACACCATATATGTACATACATACGTAAAGTGCTGTGCAAAAGAAAATAGTCAAAAAAAATAAATTTGATGGCGCGAAATAACCTCGTGTAGAAACAGGGCCTTGACACTTATATCTTATAAGCTTATAACTCTAAACCATTCATGTATTCGTGTTGGCAGAAATTGAGGGGACCTACAATTTTCTGACGGGCATTTGTCAATACCTCGCAAGATGCAGTACCCGTAAAAAACATTTCCGTATTTAGGTAGCACAGGCAGGGAATCGAACCCATGACTTTCGAAGCGACAGGTCATGAGTGTATGCTCAAGAATACGATTGTAAGTAAGCTAACGTGTGTCACGTACATATAGCCTTCTGGTTGGAACTGCAATACTGCATGTCTTCAGTATCAATATGATTTAATTAAGGCCACATGAAAATGCTTATCATCGATCTGTGGCGCTCGTTGTTAACGTTTATGACAGTTGCTTTTCCTTCTGGAGAAAGTACCTTCTTAAGGACCGATGATTCTCCCAAAACAGGATCCGCTTCAAACTGTAAGTTCCTGGAGATGCATTTTCTGCTGGTTCATCTCGTATGGATTGGTATCACCACTCCAAATCACATAATTTTTTTTTTTTGTAAAAAAACATTTATTGAACGAAGTACTGATTTTGAAAAACGAAATTTTCTAATTTGCACACGTTGCTCAATACTTAAACCATCTATATTAAAATGCTATTGATGCGGGGTTTTTAGTCGAATATTTATCAAGTAAAGCGAACAAAAGAAAAATTTTATACAGTAAAACCCGCTTAAGAGAAACCCGCTTGAAAAAAAACAGCTTATCTGAAACACTTTCTTTTATACATATTACATATAAAACACTCCGCTTTAGCGAAACTCGATTAAGTGAAAAACCCGCTTACCTAAAACATATTTTCATTTAAATTTTATATTTTTCATTAAAAAAACTCTCTTAAGTGAAAAAAAAAAAATTGAAACGAACAGAACAAAAAAATTGCTGAACGCTTTCACTTCTTTTTTGTTATTCACCTCCACCATTTTCACCACAAAAATGACATTTTTATTTCCAATATGTCACAACCATTTAATCTATCTATTATCTATTTTATTTAAATTTTTTCTAGACAACTCCAAAAGATAGATTAAATTTCCGCTTAATAGAATTTTTAAATCCGCTTAAGTGAATTTTCTTTCACTTATCCGGACTCCGTTTAAGTAAATTTTTTTTCAATTAAGCGGGGTTCGGTTAAGTGAAAAACCCGCTTAAGTTAAAGAAATACTGTGACATTTTGACGTTTCTCTTAAGCGGGTTTTACTGTATTTAATTTAATTAAACTTTAACTTAAATAAGCCTTAACCGGAGTCAAACTATATAATGGACTCTTGCTAGCCATTTTTTCCTTTATCTTCTCCGGTCACTTACAACTACAGTTATTTGGGAGCGACGATAATGATGATGATTTTTATATGTAACATGGAAGGGCAACGTAAAGCAGTCGATCAAATGAGTTTCGCTGATCGAGAGCAATCGATGCTGTTGTGTTGTGTTTTCTATTTTTCGGTCGCAACTACCGCTATTTGGGAGTGACCGATGTCAATGATGTTAATGCAAAGTTTGACTTTTTTCGCCTTATTTGATGATATTGCTGTTGGTATAGTGCGATTAAGTGGTGCTCAAAGAAACAATTGAATTTGTAGGGTGATGTGTGTTTGTTTTGAAATAAACTAAACAAATTCCAACAAATTTGACTAATGGTCGTTATTGAAAGACCCCTAAATATTAAAAGGTTTTGAGAAATTGTTATTAAAAATGCAAACATTTGTTAAGTTTTATGAAATAAGACCAAAAATTTCAAAAACTGCATGCTCACATACAAGCCAAAAGCAAAGTTCATCAATAGTTTTACATCAAAAGTTGACTTATTTGCAAGTCGAATTTAAGTTCAATACAAGCAGTTGACTGCAAATGTAGTCCCCAGCCAATGTACCCAACCTTATAATAAAACATGCTTCATGAACATACCTACATATATTTTATCCAAATTATTCATTGAAAATTATTTCTTTCACTTAAAAAAAAAAAAAAACAACAACATTTTTACACAGTCTTGTATATATATAATTCATGTAGATATATGTGTAAAAATTGTTAAAAGTATCTTTTTATTTCGCTATTTATGTAATTTATTTTACATAAAATTAAATGCAAAGTAAAATGAATATGTTTTTTTTTTTTTTTTTTCTCTTAAAAAGTCTTTATTTTATGTAGGTACCTACAATCTACATAGGTTTGCATCATGTGATGGCAGTTTGTGTTTGTGTTTACTTAAGGACATTACTTTCATTCGTTTTTTTTTTTATCTTTTTAAATTTTGTTTTTGTTCTTGTAAAAAAAAAAAATGTGAAAGGAAAACATTGAGCAATTTAAGTAAATTGAATTTATTTTAAAAATAATGTACTTTTGTTGTTATGTATCCCAGACATAATGTGTTGTATATACCTACATATTTGTATACCAAAAGGTATGGGCAAAAAGACAGGTATCCTTCATGCTCCATGCAGAGGAAACTATAGTTTTCTGAAAGGACATCAAAATGTCAGATGGGAAAATAATTCCGCAAAAAACCTGAAGCAGAACATATTATATACATAGGTACATACGTACTCAAGTGTAAGTTTAACTAGCAATTTCCGAAAGCAGTGGAGCATTTTATAATGTACTATTAACATTAAGGTATAAGTTACAATTGAGAAACTAAAGGATGTGTCATTTTATTATGCAATTAGGAGTAAATGCATATTACTTGAATGTACAAAAAAAAAAAGGTTGTCAAGGAAATGGATACTAAAAAAAACTTTGTAATTAAATTTAAAAAAATATATTGTACAACAATTAAGAAAAATACTTTTTTTAAGTAGATAGGTTGATTTTAAAAAAAATATTTATATAAAATCACGTGCACCACGCAAAAATGAGAATTTAAATTCATAGCGCTTCTGTAATAGTTTAACGGTTGTAAATTAAATTGTTTTAAAACAATGCGATAATAAGAAAATACTTAAATATAAATAAATATAATAAGGAGAGAGTGTAAATACTTTCTGTTGGGAATATTGATGTCATGATACGTGTTTTTTATTGTATACAAAAATACAACTAACTTACGTAAAGTTTTGAAAAAAAGCTTGAAAGAATTTATTTTCATTTTTTTTTTTTCAAAATTTTCTAAAACAAATTATCTTAAAAGCCATTATTAATGAATGGATTTCTGGCTTTAAAAAACATTTCAAAAGTTGCAGTTGATTTTTAATAATTTTTTTTTCTATAATTTAAGTCGATTTTTTAGAAAAGTGTCTAGAGGATTGTTTCCAAGGTTTCTGGATAATAACAGGTGAGTGTGTTGAATCGTAGTGTGAGTGTAAGTGAAGACAGATTTGAATGTTTTAATTGTCAGTTTAATTTCCTAATCGGCACTTCATCTGGCCAGTAAAATACTTAAAATTCTAATTGCTAATAAGACCCATTCAGATATTGTGAAACGTAAATAAAGTTGTTAACTCAAAATAGCTTTAAGCGGCCCTTATTTAGCGTTTCGTCCCGGCGATCTTACTTGGACTCATCAGTTGACTAGTGAGGACTTTGTCAATACGAAATTTTTGTTAAGTTCAGTTCATCTTACATAGATTTCATGACGATTATCTGGTATGAACTATATCAGACTAGAATTCCTAATCATTAAATTGGAAATTTTTGTTTTTATTTTTGCCCGTGGCCTGGCATTGTTTATATGATATTTTTTTTTTAATAATACAAATTCTACATACTATTGAAATATATCAGCCAATTAGAAGACTTAGCACTATTTTATTTGGACGTGTTGAATTATTGTTGTTAACACTGTCGAATAAGTTCCATGTATTGGAACTTTAATCAGACATTGTGAAACTGACCCTAAAAAAATTTAAAATTTTGCTATTTAAAGGAAAGGGTGACTTGGAGTCATTTTTTACTTCGAAATACTACTTCTTGATTTAGGCGAAACGATGAAGAAAATTACTCTCAATACGAAATCTAGCGGTAATAGTAACGGGTGTATTTTTTAGAGGTATAGAACTTAAAGTTGGCAACACTATTTTAACTGGCGGGCATTTTGTCAGCTGTCAAGTGATAAATTTTTAGTTTTGTTTGGCATTTCAAGAATTGAAGCCACAGGATCACCTAGCAAAGTGTAGATTCGGTGAATGGGCCCAAAACAAGATTGTCGTTGATGATCCCAATATTGATAAGCGAATTTTGTTTAGCGATGAAGCTCACTTTTGGTTGAATGGATACGTCAATAAACAAACCTGCCGTATATTTGGAGTAATGATAACCCTCAAGTGTATGTTGGGACACCGTTACATCCACAAAAACTGACTGTTTGGTGTGCTTTATGGGTTGGTGGAATAATGGGTCCGTACTTCTTTAAAAACGATGCTGGCCAGAACGTTACAGTCAATGGTGACCGCTGAAGGAAACGTTTGGTAACCGCATAGTTTCATGTTACGGACCCTTCTAATATCGTCCGATTTAACGCCGCTTGACTATTTTCTGTGGGAGTGGAGTATGTTTTTACGGCGGGTAATTATGGTTTAGTATACCTACGTGGCGTGTCATGAAATATTTTAGTATTGTCTGTTGGCGGCAAAGGAATAAATATCGTATTTAAATAAATTGTCTTAACTATTATAAACTATTTATCCCTATTATGATTATCAGTTATTAGTTGATATAGTTGGTAAATATAGAAATTTGGTACATTAGCACTCAATTTATTAAAAAATTGATCAATATTTTCATGATTATTAGCAATATGCTTCTTATTCACGCTGAACCATTCTCCATATAATCAAAACTTTTATCAATTCCTACATAAATATCGATTTTCAATATTTATCACCTATCAAAATTGACAATCGTATTAAGGGTGATTGTTATTTGCTTCTTTCCAGTTCGCAGGGCGGGATCACCGGAGGCCTCCAAATCTGCGGAGTTATTAAAGCGCCGAACTGGTTTGCCTATGGGTAGCTTAGCTAAGTTCCGGGTTGTTAAACAAATTAGCATTTATAAAGCTATGTAAATTTGAAAACTAAGAGATTTATTATTTTAATATTTCGACTGCTATTAATTGCGAAACTTGCTCATGCTATACTCAGCTGCACTTTTCGCTTTTACACGTATTGAATCGGAAAGTTTGGCTGTCAATATTGATAAGATTAAAGCCGTTTCCACGCTTATCTCGTGTGGTGTTTTGTGGAGTCATGTCTCATGTGTCGTTAAGTGTATTTAATATGCATAGAGCCATATTTGTCTCGAGTAATGTGTTGTGTCGAAATCGAAATCAATCTTTTACCGATTGCGCCATACTATGTTGTGTCGGAGACATTTTTTCAGTGGAAAACATAAAAAAGTGTTCGAAGAAGAGAATAAGTAAATAGCGAAAAAAAAAATGAAAGTTTGCAAGACAAAATTCTGATTATTGTGCACAGTCAGCAACACAACCCATCACTCCACACAGAGATAAGTGTGGCTCCGGCTTAAGTTTGTTATCGATAAAAAATCTCATCATCATCAAAATGGGCTAAACGTCATGATAGGTATAGGTCCATTTTCGAAGTGTTGAAAGAGGTTTGATGTATTTAGGAATTCTTGAAAAAAGTGACTGTAAATCATTTCTTAAATATTATGTCGAAATAATCAAATGCAAATTTTCTATTTATCTTACAGTTTTTTTTTCTTCTAAGTGTAGAAATTAAAGTAAACTGTTTCTTGCTTAAAAGAATTCTGGAGCAACGAGCTTATCATAACACATTAAGACTAAACAAAAAGCTTATGAAAGTATAAAAGCAACTTAAGCATAAACCTTCTATGCCGTTTTATGCAAATTAACAACAAACATTCTCCTCGATTGAACATATTTCACTAAACGTTGTAATTGTGCAGCTATGTAGTATAGGTAACTAAGTTAATGTATATGCATCATGTTGGCTTATCTATACGGCTCCTTTTCATGGTCTGTTTGAAATCATCGGGGGTAAAAAAAAGCGTTTTTCGCCTTTAACGTTTACATGTGTTCTGTGTTCCCACCCAGAAAACCAGACCCAGATTGCACAATGCACAACCAACGAGTTTAAGCAATTTTGTTCGTATATACCTAGGTATCTTTTTCATCTGAAAGTTGCCAAAGCAACCCAACCATCCAACCATCAAGTAAACTATCTCCAGGCCAGTAGTTCCAAATAGGTTACATGTTTTTTTTTTCTTTTTTTTTTTGTTGTTGCATCTGGCTTCCGAAGCGCAAGACAAGAGAAGATTCATGGTAAATTACCTTACATTTTCGTCAAAAGTTGTTTTTGTTAAATCCTCCCTTTATTCCTCATGCGGCTGGATTTCAGGCAAACTATGTATTGTGTGTAGAATTTGAGGTCTCCAAGAGATCCCTCTTCTCCATACATTAAGTTTGTTCTCGGGCATAATGAATGCGTTTCTTGGTTATTCTTGGTTAAAAGGACGAAATTACATTAAGAAAAGCTACCCGCATCGTTTAAAATGACGGAACAACGAACGACAACGATGACTTTTGGAGAAAGGGAGCGTTTATAAATAATTACCTTAGACATTCCTTGGGGTCTCCTTTGTATATATCGTCGTCGTCGTTGTCGGTTGGAAAAGAGGGGATTATTTGAGGTGCAATAGCAGCAGGAGTAAAATGAGAGATCTGAGAAGAGCTCCTTGAATTTTCTTCTATCTTCAATACCAATACGTATATCCACTCTGAATCTGCACTATTTGCATTCTGTTGGTTGCATTGTGGATAGAAAATTGATGTCCTTCTGATGAAGAGACACAATAGACGGAATATATATATAGTACCTACTACTACAAGGAAGTAATAACATTGAGGTCCTTTTCGCTTGGTTGCAATTCCTTATTTTTTTTTCTATATATTTCTTTTTTTTTTTTTTGTTGTTGCTCCTATGGAATATAATTAAGCGCAACAAAGTTTTTGCAAGAAGATTATAAATTTAAGATTAGAATGGACATTTTGTTGCAAAAGTAAAGCGACATCCTTTTTGTTTTTTTTTTTTTAGCCGATGGATGATAGTGTGTATCATTAGGGTAGAGATGAGCTATATACATTATAAAATTGATATAGTCGGACTAGCGAGCGATGAGATGGAGGGTATAAGAAATACTGTAGCAATATTTCCTTCAACAGCACTGGTTGACATTTTGTTTTTTTTTTTATGTTATAAATTTAAGTACCCAATTAAATGGTTGTTTCTTGAAGTTAACTGTTGAGATTATTGTTTCTGGGGCTAATGGAGGTTAATTTCTAGTTTGATTAAGTCTTCTTGTCAAGGGTCTTGGCGTGTAAGATGTTGATTTTACAGCAAGTCAGAACTTTTTCTACATTGACACTCTGGAAAAGGGGTTGTTCTTAGCAGATTCAAACAAATGGTGGTGCAGTAATTTTTCTTAACTATTCTTAATTCTTTAAGTAGCCTTTCAAACTATGAACGTATTTTACATAAAAAATTCGTAATAATGTTAAAATAATTAAACTATAAGTCAGTAAATTTTATGAAAAAAAAAACGTAGGAACCTTATGGCTTAATTGCTTTTACTTGCTCTATTACCATTAGAATTATGTAAAGAAGTCTCAGATATTAGGGTTGTATCCAGTATCCATTCAAGAAGTGCACACAAATATTTTTGGTTCGAAAGAAGAAATGCTTGCCTTTTAGGCAAGAGAATTATAAAGCCGATAAAGCCCACTATTTCAGCGGGTTAATAAAGGGTTTTCCAATAGGGACGGGTTGTTTCTGTCAAAATATCGTCTTTTAATCAGTTAACGAAGACAAATCATCAAGGCAAGTTACAGCGTCGAGCAACACGTACAAATGATACAAAATGTTCGCTAATTGGGTTTTGGAGCAGTTGGAACTTGATCCCAATTTTGGACGAAAAATCATCTTTAGCGATGCGGCCCATTTTTGGATGAATGTGTAAGTGAATAAGCAAAATTGCCGGATTTGGGACGACATCACCAATCCACGCGAGATTCACGAGGTGCCAATGCATCCAAATAAAGTTACTGTTTGGTGTGGATTTTGGGCTGGTGGCGTCATCGGTCCGTAATTCTTCGAAAATGATGCTGGCCAGGCCATCACCACCGTCAACGGCGATCGCTATAGGTCGATGATCACCAACTTCTTGTGGCCTGAATTGAATGATATGGACACCGAAGACATGTGGTTTCAACAGGATGGCGCTATGGGCCACACAGCTCAAGACACAATCGATATTCTGCACGAGCGGTTTCATGGCATTGTTATCTCGCGCCTAGACGACGTGAATTGGCCACCAAGATCGTGTGATTTGACCTCTTTGGACTTTTTCTTGAGTCGCAGGTCTATGCGAGTCTATGAGCTTAAGACTCGAAGCCTCTATATGGAACTGGTTTTGCCGTAAAAGTAAGTTTGAAAAAGTCAAAAGATACCGCTGCACTGTCTGTTACAAGATCGTTATCTGAATTTAGAACATGCTTCAGAGGTTAAACTTAGGTTATTAACATGCACTTTTAATGAAGTTGATATCCATCCATAAGACTTATTTTACCTTCAACGAAATATATCTTTAATTTCTGTTTTAGTAAAATATTTATATTCAATGTTTCAGTTTTGTTTTTATTCATTTAAGAATTTAAGTACTATTTTGTCTGTTTCAGGATATTTTTTGTTTCAGTTTTCAGTACAATTAAGAAAAAAACTTTTTCATCGCAACTTTTACGAAAAACCCTGCTTCTAAATCCCTTATCTAATATCAGATATGGGTCCTCTATCCTTCGTCAAGTCCCAGCCTTAAAAATGTTTGCTCAGATATTTAAATTTAAATTCAAATGATATAAATTCATATATTCTCTCCGTTTGAGTTTAAAAAAATATCTATAGCATCGAATACAAAAGACCATATACTTTACTTTTGAACAAACGAACAAAGAATATTTTCTTTAAATCAGTCAATCCTTTTTACCCGAGAGCTCCAAGGTATAATAAAAAATCCTTTCATGGACATTTACTTTTTAAGTCACTTATTGTGAGTTATTTTGAACGTCCGTCGCGTCGTCATTGCTGTCGCCATTGTTGTGACATACTTTGAATGCTGATATGCCGTATCTATAGACTCGAGAGTCTCACATAAAGATGTCACAAAAAGAAAACTTCCAAAATTTATGTAAAAAAAAAAAATATATAAATAAAAAAATCCCCAAAGAAACATGAATCATAAACGAGGCTAATTTTCCAACTGTTCGTGTACTATATATTTTCTTCGTCCTTATATTATATTCCACCATTGAAGAGCTCTATATACCCTTCAAAAACATCATGCGCTTCGTCCTTGTGCTAAGCATTTCATCCTTGTTGTGTTGCCAGTCCATTACTATCTATATTATTTGAGTCCATTTTCTTGTGTTTAAATTGTAAATTTGGTATATACTCGTGCTCGTACACCTATACTCGTAACGTAACACAGAGAGGAAGAACGTTCTTATTCCTACCTATATAGCTCGGTTGGCTCTTTAAATAGCTCCTAGGTGCAAAGCGCTCATAAAATGCTCAAGGATATTACTTTAATTTGCCGGGTTATTTTTCTCAGTTCGCTTCTTTTTCGTTCGTTGAAACCATTCTCAAATGGATTCTCATTTTGTTCTGTATATAGATATAGTCTTACAAAATTAGCAGACAGTAAGTACATTGAAACTTTCCTTAGTCTTCTCGGTTACAAAGATATTTTTTTTTTATTTTTTTCTTATTTTATTCCTTAGACTAGAATCATAATACCTATCTGTCCTTTTAAGTTTGTGTCCATTCGTTCCTTGGAGTCTTATACTCTTTATTTTTTTTCTTTTTTTTTCTTTTACAACTTATTTTGAGAATTTTTTATTTTTAAAAAACGTCTTTCTTCTTATTATTAGCAACCTTCCTACTTTGATTCTATCTTTAGTTTTTTGCTGCATAAAGCTTGATTCGAGGGAATCGTTTGCCCTTATCCTGTCTCGTATATGGAAAATTTCCAGGAGGGTGGGAGGAAAAGTGGGTAAAAAGTTTAAGTTGTAATGAAATTGTAGGATTTTCCGTTTTTTGGTACCTATTTCTTTTTCTTTGGAAAGACGGGATTTTATTGTTTTGTTTCTTTCTTTAAACTGTTAAAAGTTTTTTTTTTTTTTTTATTTTTATTCTTTGATGATTTGGGTGGGACGAAGTGTTACTTGAAGCAAAGTCTGAGGAGATCTATATCTATATTTCTTCATATTCTTCTTTTGGCTTCGTTCTGTAATCACACTCTTCGCATATAGTTTTTTTTTCCTTCTAGACAATGAGTCTTAAACTTAAATATCGATAGTTATCGATAACAGTATACCTATCTACCTATCCCTGAAAGCAAAAGAAAGAGTTTTAAAGTGATTTAGTTTTAGAAAATCGCTAGATTGGCGGTAATGAATGGACGCCTGGAGCTTTTTGAATAAGGTGTAGGTAGGAAGATACCCGATTGAACAGTTCATCCATATACCTTTTTTTTGTTGTTGATTTGGTGGAACGAATCAAAATCCATGAAAAAGTTTGTTTGGAAATTTATGGAATATGATTGCTTTGCCCAAGGAGTAGGTACCTAGATATAAACATAAATTTAATTTATTGATGTTTTTTTATTTGATTGATTTTTGAGAATTAATAATATAATTTAAGGTAAGAAACGATGAATTTTCAAGAAGAGAGAAAAGTTTTGGTTTTCAAAAAAAAAAAAAAAAAAAAAAAAATACCTCTAATAATATTTTAGTTCTTATTTGATTTTAGTTTCAAATAAAATTAATGCACAAGTCCTTCGTAAAAATTATATTAAAGTTTTCGTCATTTATAGGTAGATAGATAGATATTCATTTATTCAAATTTCTTAATTCATTTGTTTTACAATTTAATGAATTTAAAGCTATGGCTTTGCCGTCAGCTGTCATTTATATAGAATTTCTAATAAAAAAAAACTTCATATTAAAATGGATTTGTTTTTTATTTTTTATATAACGCGATAGTTAAATTTATTAATTTATTTGGTTATTTATTGATTTCCTAGAATATTCAACATAAAAATAATTCAAAAACTTTACTTTAAAAGATTCATTAGCTTTAATACTCAACTCATAAAGTGGAAGACTTGTTATATTTAGAATATAGATATAAATCATTTGAGCAAATTTATATAAAAATTATAAAATATTTTAAATTTACACATGAACCAACATTGAATATATGTACAAAAAAAAAACTTGACACTAAATTCACTGATAAATTTTTATTTTCAATTCCATTATAATATTTTCCATTTCCGGAGAAATGTGTATTTGACCAAAATAAACGAAATAAAACGAACTTCATTCCCACATTTAAATTTCCTTCTGGAAATGAAATTTAATCAATAGAAATAATTCGATTTCACTATATAGAAATAGGAAAAAAAAAATTGAAAATGAATTTCTGACTGCATCAGTAAATTTCACATTTTAGTTAACGAACTTAAACTTCTCTGGGGGTTTTGTTTTGTTTTAATTTAAAAAATGATTTATAGATTTTACTAAAATTTATATATAATGTAGATTTGTTTAAAGACTTATAAAACTTAAACAATAGGTATATCATTCATCTTGGTAGAAACTGATCATTGCCAGCATAAAAGGGCAAAATATGTATTTTATATTCCTATGCAAAATTGAAATCAAGGTTTTTATAAAACAAAATACAAAATGACATAAACACCAAGAAAGTCAGTTTGACAGCACAAAAAATGGAAATATTTTGAAAAGACTTTTAATGGGTAATGCAAAGAAAAGAAGAAGATCTGAGAAATTTTTCAATATAAATTCTGATGAAATTATAAATTTTAACTTTCGCTTTTTAAAATCATATTGAAATAGGGAAAAATAATTCTATATAAATCTACAAAAATACACATTTTAAGTCAGCGAAGTAAATGCGAATTTTTTCAATATAAAACAAAAACAAAATGTTAATTCATGTTAATTAATTCTAATTCTTCTATATAGCTTAAATTAACAAGTAACTAAATAAAAATTTAAAAAAAGCTATTGAAACTATTTAATTTTTAATCTTGATATAAAGGGTTTTCTATTAAGGGCGTATATGAGATATCAATAATTATTTGAGAGCCCTATCAATGATATTATGTGTGAAATATAACATCGTTCAAATGGCCGCGCGCCGCGTCTTCGCTGGGTGGCGCGGATTCGAAAGGTCCAGTTTTCGATGACTTTGGCGCATAAATCAGGCTGAATTTGACCGATGGCATCGAGTCTTTGAGGGCCGCGGTAGTTTACGGCTTAGGCTTATTCGCATAGATCTTAAGAAAGGCCCACAAGAAAAAGTCTAAAGGGGTCAAATCACACGATCTTGGTGGCCAATTAACGTCGCCTCGGCGCGAGTTAACGATGCCATGAATCCGCTCGTGCAGAATATCGATTGTGTCTTGAGCTGTGTGGCACCATATGTCTTCGGTGTCCATATTATCCAATTCAAGCCATAAGAAGTTGGTGATCATCGACCTATAGCGATCGCCGTTGACGGTGGTGATGGCCTGGCCAGCATCATTTTCGAAGAATTACGGACCGATGACGCCTCCAGCCCAAAATCTACACCAAACAGTAACTTTTTTTTGGATGCATTGGCACCTCGTGAATCTCCGGCAGTTTTGCTTATTCACGTACCCATTAATCCAAAAATAGAAGGACGACCATGTACCTTACCTACCCCATAAAAAGGGCGCAACGCGCGCATCGTTGGTACTAGAGAACACCTATTTTGATAATTAAATTTTATCAATTACACGGGTTGCTCGACGCTGTAACATGCCATGATGATTTGTCTTTAGTAACTGATTAAAATACGATATTTTGACAGAAAGTAAAAGAAACAATATGGCCGCCACGAGCTGTCAAAATCAACCCGTCCCTATTGGAAAACCCTTTGCATATATTTTCAAGTACTAGGCAAGTTACGAATTCGTAAAAACAATCAAACTTGAAATTTTTTTAACGGGTGGATCGATATTTTTTAACTTGGTACCTAGGGGTTTTTGGCCATTCCCCCGAAACTTTTTTAGGGTTAAAAAAAGACCTGCCGTACAATTTTTTGTATTAAATTATGAAAATCTTATTTTCCGCAAAAATGTGCTAACAACTTTTTTTTTTAAATTTAATAATTTTTTACAAAAAGGCCACTATCTTAGAAAAAAATTCTGAAAAGTGGTTATAAGTGGTACCTTCAATAAGACCATTTTTTTTTTTGATTTTCGATTTTCATAAAAACGACTCAACTTATTTTCACCAATTTTTTAATAGAAAATCTTTCAAAAAGTTTTAAAAGTATTTATACCAATTTTTTTTTGGATTTTCAAAAAAGTAACAAATTAATTAATTAATAATTCGAAAATCACTTGGTCGATTTTTATTAAACTAGGCGTTTAGCATTTTTTTAAATAATATTTATTAAAATAAAAATTATTTTATGATCAAAAATAATGGTGTCTCCCATACAAGTGTTTAAAAACGGGTAAGGAACATTTCATTTTTCTCAAACACGGCTCCTACGATTTTGATTAAAATTTTTATTTGAGCCAATATCAGTACAATCTACCATATTATTGGTAAAAAAAATTATCTATGTATTAAAAATGATATCTCTAATAGAACCATTGCTTTTTGTTTTTGACCATCAAATTATCTGTTGAACCGTTTTAATGATGAAATTTTTTACACAGGAGTTTCTTATAAGTTTAAATAATATTGCATATCAAAATTTAAAAAAAAAAAAAAAACAAAAATGTTGGATTTCAAAAATTTTTTGGAAATTTTGATATTTCGAAAATGAGTAGATGATTTTATTTCAGAATTGATTTTGAAAATATTTGATTATGTAGGTACCTACATTTAAAAATGGTATTTAAAATACTGAAAAAGTACAAAAATTGTGGTTTAATCCCGAAAATTTCATAACAATTAAAATAACGGGATTTTGTCGTTTGTCGGGATTTAATGGTTCGTTATTTAACGTAATAGTCACAAGTTCCATAGGACAATTTATTAGTTCTACAAGCAAAGCTTTCTTTTTGAATTGGTAACACTTCAACTGGCCCACCCGGTAATGGAATGTTTAATTCCATGTTTGTTCATTATTCCCTTGATTTATTTTTAATCTAAAATATTCTTTCAAATATTTTACATAATGCAAACGTATACCATCGAAATATTCCTTGGGCCTTATTATCCTTTTTTTATTGCTTTATAATGTTGAATATAAATTTAATCCTTAAAAAATTGACAACAAAAAATCCTTTTAAAATTCAAAAAGAAAATGAGTTAGTGATTATAGTGAGTGTATACTCTTTTAGCCAGACAAATCGAATAGACGTGATCTGAAAATTAAGAAGAAAATTAATCCTGTTTTCTAAAAAGATGAGAAAAAAAATAGCAACACTTTAAATAGTAGAAACATTTTAATTAAGAAACATTTAAGTGGATTTCGAAAAAGAAAATTCAAAGAAAAACAAAAAATTTACTAAAACGAAAAACTGTCTATATGTGACATTGCACAGCACACTGCCTCAGCACAGTTGAACAGGGGAAAAATGAAGTTTGAAGGTGAGAAAATTGAAGTTTGAGGAATGAAACGGTCCAAATTTATCCTATTGTTTGAAGTGGAACAAAATATGTAGTTGAAAACAAATTTCGAGTTGAAAGAAAAATCAACGAATGCCAATTAAATTAAATTGATTCATGTTTAAGTTAACGCAATTTTCTCCTGGGTTGCTTATTTCATTCCCGATTCAGGCAGGGGTTACTCTGGTGTAAGTCCGATAAAAAATTGGTTCAAGATGTGATGACACTTATAAACCAATGAGTCTGTGAGATGACATCTTTAATTCTGATTGACATTTTCTTAGTTTTAAGTCTGTTATCTTTTGTTAATTTTAGTTGCTTTGCCTTTGCCTACAATTTGAATTTCAAGCCATTTTTTTCTCATCTCTTTTTTCTATAAAATGTCTTTGAATATTAAACATAAAATTTTTGCGAGCAAGAATTCTAATTTGTTCACAAGGTTTTTAAGCAAAAAAAAATCATCTTAATCATAATTTTCTCCAAGAATTAATATTTATGAATTCGTTAGGCAGTGACCAACCATAAAGAAAACTTTTTGTCATCAGTTAATATTTAATCGCATTTTAATGGAAATCATATTTTTTGTTGTTGTGTTTCCAAAATATCGAAATAAAATTGTTAAGCGATGCGGAATTTTGTTCAATCTATTGAACACGCACACCGAAAAATATTTTTTTGTCTCATAAATGGAGATACTAAAAAGGACCATAATAATGGAAAATGATTTATAATAATTTTATCTTACAAAAAAAAAAAAAGAAACATCTTTAAAATAAAATAAAGATCAAATAACAATAAAACAAAATTCTTTTAAATTATTTATAATAGAGAGGTTTGAGAGCAAAAGTGTCAAAAAGAAAAATATCTTGGATACCTATAGATACTTTATCTTTTATCCACTTCCTTTTTTCATCATTTTATTTGTATTATACTTAGGACGTAATGTGTCTATATATGATACTTAATGTATGAGTAATTTTATACATACATATAAATATAGACACGATATTTTACTCTTCGTGAAATTTATTTTTTTTTCGGGGTCATTGCGTCAATCCCAAAAAGAAAGAAAAAAACAAGGATTATGCAGATTAGGGACGCCTTAAGAGCTAAATGTTTATTTTGTTTTTTTGCAAAAGACAAATAAGTAGGAAAAAAACAACAACTGACAAATATTTATTATCCTTAAGGATATATGAGTATAGTATATAAATATAAATGTATCTGAACATGATATAGATATACATACATATGTATAGATTCCAAACATTTAGATCACAAAGCTGAGTATCAAATTATCATCTTTTCTTTACTGCTTTTGTTTCACTTTTTGTGCTGTGCTGTATCCGATTTGCTTTGCGAAGCTTTAAATCAAATTACTTTTCGTCTTCCTGCTGCTGGGTGGATTGGATGAGGATTTTTTTTTGGAGGAAAACAGTGAATCATTTTGAATTATTTAAAAGCGAAAACAAATAAAATAAAATAATAGAAATTATCTGAAAATATTCTCAATTAAAAATAATTTTAAAGCTATTAAAAGTTAGGAAATCCGTTTCCTAGATTCATTTCCCATATAAAGTTGTTGAAATCTCAGAAACTTACACAATTTCAATAACAATGTATTCAATGTAAAATTAAAATGGCAGCATCATGGACAATATTAAAAAATACAATTGATTTAATGAGGTGCCATGTTGTATCAGTAAAGAATTGGATACATTTCGACATTACATGAATTTGATTATAAAAAGTTGTATTTCGTAAATAAAAAAGTAAAAACCAGTTGAAAAGGGAGCCGTACAAATTTTACATACAAAAAATTATATAAAATATATACACCTCTATCAATAAAAAAATTAATCACCTTCACACAGAAATCAAAATTAATTCACAAATCAAAATATCCTATTAATAAACAATTAACTACTAATTCACGTTAAGTAGCTAATATTAATTTAATAACTCGTTAATCCACTTACTTCGGTGAATTAGCTTATTTATATGAATTTACTTTTTGTAGAAATATTTCATGTTTAATTTGGGTTTATTAATAGGGCTGTTGAATTAAATACAAAACACATTGATTCTGAAGAAATAAAGTGATAAATTCTACTAAAATATAATGGATTTAATATAAATATTGATTTTTCAATTTCTATTTGAATTGCATTTTTGTTATATTAAGATTTCGATAATTTATTTCAATGTTGCATAGAATTTTATAAATTATTTTCAGGTCTTGATGTTAGTAACAAATTAATACCAATAGTTACGTGCTACATATACAATGAGTAGAAATTTTATAAAACTTTATTTGAAAAATGGTCATGTAAATTCGACAGGTGAATATTGTTAAAGTAACAATTTGTCATGTTAATTCATTCTGCCCAAGTAACATCGTTGGAGCTATTAGAGGTAAAAGTGTTCTTCTACAGCTCTAAGCTAGTAAAATCCGAAGCTATAGCTCTGGAAAAGATTATTTCAAAGCTCCCTACATTTTATTTTAAAATTATGTTCTATAATCGAAGTTTAAGAACACTTTTAGCTCTATGAACTTTATAACGCTTCAAGATTTAAAAATATGCTCCATAACAAAGTTCATACATCTATTAACGAGCAAACTCACAATGTCAGACAATTGAGAGACGTTGTAGAGCTGCTAACAACACATGCCTAAAATACTAACGCACGATCTTCTGAAATGTCAAAAAATAGCATTTACAGAGCTACACAAAAAGCGGCTGTAGAGCTAAATTACTAACATTTGCACACAAATACTTCGTGAAGTAAAATACTAACGCATGCGCATTGTGAAGTGTCAAAAAATTCATTAAGGGAGTTACAATAAAGCGGATATAAACCTCTCTAAAAACAATTATGTACCACTCATATTAAAGGGTGTTTTATATTAGAATACAAATAAAAATTATTTCGACAGGAAAAATTAAACCAGTTGAAAGTAAATTAATGAATTTTACTTTCAAGAGGATACCGTGTATCTTAGAAGTTGAATCTGACCCGGAATTCATAATTTAACGGTTTCCCTTAAATAAGATTTACAACGTATTTAAACAAAATTAAATCTACGGCTGAGTAGCACAAGTACTTACTTGATAATCGAAATCTATTATTGGGTTCCGAAAAAAGAAAACGCTTCGATTTTTAAATCTTGACAAATAAAGACAAATTTAAAGATAATGATAAATTTTATTTAAGAAAGGTGTAAATCAAATTATCATGATACCTATTGCGTTCTCGTGATATTGGTTTTTTTTTAGATGGCGGGTGAGTTACAAACACTTTATTTGTTGACATACATTTTCGGAATAAATACTTTTCCAATAACAAACATCCCTAATAAAAACAAAATTTTATAAATTATCCACTTTATTTAATTTTCAATTGCTGAAACACCCTTTTTATTTTACTAAACAAAATATAAAAACTGGAAACTGCCATCTCGTTAAAACTAGCTCCAGAATTACAGAAAGTAAATCTATAAGCGTTATAACAGCTCGATATCAGCTGTAATTAATATTGCAGCTCTATAAGCGATTTTAAAGCTTTATTGAGAGAAAATTTTTGTCTTATGAAAATATGGCGGCGATAAAGAAAATTAATGAATTTTTTTTTATTTATTTAAAAAAAGAAATATCTATCTACACTTTCACTTAAAATCACACTAAATTGTATTTTTTTTTTAAATAAATTTTTTCGGCTTTGAAAAATGTATTTGTGGAACTTTTAATTTTTGTCGTTATTATTTTTTTTTTATTTGACGGCTTAATATAAGGAATTCCGAAGGCGCGTTGTAAATTATCAAAGTACCGGCAATACGTTTGTGAACAAATTTAATTCGCACTCAAAATTCGCTAACATTTAACGGAAAAATATTAACTTCTTTCTTATTTAATATGTTATTGGAATATCTTAGAAAATTATGCAAAGTACTTATACTATGAAACGATTCATTTATTCTTTAGTAGTATTAAGGCGTTTGTTTCTTTTTAGTATCATTTGTATTATTTAAACCAATACAAACAAAAATCATACAAAAGTAGCTCTTTAAGGGTATATATCATAGACCTTCATCGTCACTTGCAACTAATAACAAGCTTCTCAAGAGCAAAAAAGTGCTCTCAAACTCAACGAATTAGCTGCAAGTGAGCTCTACGTTTGCTCTAAAGGCGCATCTAGAGCTCATTTCAAAATCAACAAGCTTTAAAATTAGCACTAGAAGCGCTGTTAATATAGAGTTGTGCAAAACAGTTCCAAAGGCGGAACGAACATGGAACGGTTCTTTTTCCGGTCGGAACTAGTTCTTGGAACCATGTCCGCGGAACTATTAAGATTTTATAAGTGGCATGATCAGTCATACCTACACCTATCAAGAATGGACAAATCTCGGTGAAGATCTATTATAGCCAGAGTTTAAAAACTTTTAAGTAACTTTTTTTGTTTGGGTTTTAATTTTTATTGATTGTTATTTTGAACACACAAAAATAATACGAAAAACACAAAAAAAATTAGCTTTAACTAAATCAACATAAGAAAGAAAAATATATATACATTAATTTTTTTGTCTACATATTTATTTATTAAAGGTATTCATGCAACAGCGTAAAGTCGTTGTAAACGTAGTAAATTTATAAACTGCGTAAATCTGTCAAATTTTCCATACAAATTCTTACCGAACATGTGGATTTTTGTGTGATACTCAACTCGTTATCATTCTTGTGTCTCATTTCGCAAAATATGCGTGTGTGTGTATTCTGTATTTCAATTTGTAACTAAACAGAGACACATGGACGCTCTCTTCTTGTTTTGTGTCTACGTAGTCGGAACTATGGACATGTTTAAATTCAGATTGTGGAACGAGTGGAAATGTATCCGAGAAATGACATAGTTCCTGGAACTATTTAGGTCCGGAACTACACAACTCTACTGTTAAAGCATTTAAGGAACTAAAAATGTTCCTTGGGTGGTTTGCACCCAAGCATATCATAGTTTCTGGTTTAATTATACATCACCAATAAATATTTTCAGTTTAAAGTAAACCTGGTTAATTTTCCTAGATTTTCATGTTAAATTAAAAAGATTACTTATTCAAGATATGATAAAACTTGAAAATTCTTGTGGAGATCATTTAATAACTTAAGTTGATTTCACTAAGATGATATTTAAATTTGGTATCTTGTTAAAAATTTTAAATATTCAACCATGTACCTATAAATTTAATAACCTGATAATTGGTTGTTTTCTTATTAATTTAACATGATGTTTTCTCTAAGTTCTAAGTCTAGCATCGAAAATTACGAAATTTGTAATAAACTTAAATAAAAGGATACGTTTCGTTTCATTAATGAAATTTTGCATATTTCCCAAGAATTAAAGATAACTCGTTGCAAACTCGCGTTTATAAATACGGGTGTGGAGACTAAAACTGGTTGCATATTTTTTATTCAGAAAAATGCTCTTAATTACATTCGTAAGTTCCTTTGAAAACCTAGGTGGGGTTTGTTTAACATATTAGGGGGTTTCCAGATGGTGCTGGAGAAATGTTTTAAATCTAACCTTTTAACATCAAATATTTTACTAGTGTAATGCGTTATTTGAACAAGTATTTTTTTGAAAATCATAAACCTTTAGTTTGAGTGTTTACCGAGTACATATTTATAACAACTATAAACAAATTTTATTTAAAAACCATAAGCAAACTGATTTTGGCAAAGTACTTTTGACAAAACGATCCACAGTAAAGGAGGAAAATTATAGAAGAAAAATTTGCTCTTATTGCTTATTGCTCTTACACTGTCGCGAAATTCAAAAGCATTAAACATGATACAGAAATAAAGCATACCCTCTTTATCATATGAGAAAGGAAATCATTCAAAAACATCATTTCGCAATTTCCTCGCAGATACACACACACACACACACACACACACACACTGTATACACACTTCCATACGCATAGGAAACAAGGGATATCAGCAAGAGTGCGAGTCAAGAAGGATACACTTAAAAAAAAAAAAAAATAAGGAACTTTCCAAGTGTGAGAATATTCCCAACAGTGTTTTTCTTCCTGTGCGCATATTGTGTTAGTATGTATGTATGTATGTATTTATATTGTGTGTATATATTATTATCCAGGGACAATTTAATCATTACAGCTTTAAGTAATTCGTTTTTCAGAACAATGAACATCACAGAAACAAAAAGGACTCTCTGAGATGTTGATTATTTCATCATCCTCTTACATTTTATTGTACCATAGTTTTTTGTTGTTGTTATTTTGCTCTTTTTTGTTTAATGTGTTTCCATTTTATTTTGGATTTTAATCCTGTTAATGGCAAATTGTTTCTTTTATCTCTTCACTCACTGTCTTGTTTTGTAAATTTTTTTTCTTTTGAATTTAATCGAAACGCGAAACATGTTTTTTTTTTTGTTTCTGTGAATATCAGAAGGATGTGTTCTGTTTTCTTCTGTCAGGAGTTTCATAGTATTTTTTGTTTAACTATTTTGCTGTGGCAACAACCATCAACATGTTGAATAAGGTTGGTTTATGTGAGACCAGTGTGAAAGTGAATTTTTAATCAAATTTAAGTTTTTTTTTTTTTTTTTTTGCGGTGGCGGCGACGCGGGCTAAAGAAATGTTAATGAGGACAACAAAATGGTTTTTTTATTTTCGTTAAAATATTTTAATAGGGTAAAGCATTGTTGAGTTAATGGTTTTTATGGACATCAACTTAAATAATTTTAATAAATGGACGACTATAAGTTAAACATACATACCTACTTTCTTTCATACTGAAATGGTTTTTTCTTTTGTATAAATTTTGAAACACAATAATATTATTTAAAATATATACTGGATTGCAAAAAACATAAAAATTTGGTTTATTTTTCAAAAATTAAATTTAAATTGTTTAATTTATTTGTCATTCAAAATGTAAAATTGTTCACTATGTATGTATTGGTGTACATACTGTGAATTAAAGTAAAACACATAAATATGTATGTATGTACATTTGAACAAGAGATTTCTGGAAGAGTAAACAAAATTCGAAATATTTAAACCAAATTTTGTAGAAGAAAATTGGTAATGTATGAAATCGTTGAAGATTTTTTTTTAATAGAATTACCTCGCGTTGTTACAAAGCCTAACAAAAATAGGTCATCCTAGTTACATCTAAATTAAATACTGAAGAAAAAGATATAAGCACCTACTTTTAATAATCTTTACAAATTATTATACATATACAAAATTACCACGAAACAACAATTTCTTTTTTTCAATTTCAAAACGGAAAATATGACCTGAAAGGCAAAAAATAATAAAGGAAATTGTCTCAAAATCAAAAATTGAAATTCAATCAGAAACTTTGATTTTTTCGTATTTTGTTGATTAATTTTTTAATTTCCAAGAGTTCTTTATCGAAAAGTGTAACCGTTCTTTACGATCTCAATATATATTTGGTTCCTCGAAAACGGCTGTATTGATTTGGATGAAATTTTTCCAGTTTATTACTATAAATTAGAAAAAAAAATGAAAATTAGATTTAGTAAAATCCGCCCATTGCCACACCTTCTTTCCTTATTTCTTAGTTTCTCGGAATCGGTCGAAAACATCTCTATTTCTCGGAAACGGCTCAAATTATTTGAATGAAATTCTGATGAATGAGGCAAAAACTTAAAAAAAATGATTTTGTAAAATCCGCCTACTGCCACGCCCACTTTTCTTAGAAATTGGGTTCTCGATAATGGCTCTTATGATTTGGATGAAATTGGCAGGCAGTGTTCTGCTGATCAAGAACAAAATTTGGAAAAATGATATTTTTGAAACTTGCTCACCGCTGCTTCCACTTTTCTTATTTCTTTGCTTCTCCCAAATTACTCCTTCAGTATTGATAACATTTTTAGCGTAGTTCTATTCTTTGTTGACAATAAGTACTCTCCTTAGATATTTTTTTAATAAAAAAATATTTCAATCTCCATGTTTTAAATAATTAATGGAATAAAGACGGGTAATATCATCATTTACACAATTTGAAATTTAATTTATTACCAGCATAGATTTTACAATTTGGTTGTAACTGCACAATTTACATACAGATTTATGATAATATACATATCTTGCTTCTGAAAAAGTGTTTAATGTTTGAAAAACAATGAGCTGTGACAGAGTCCGGAATGGTTGTTACCGAATGAGTGTCAGTTATTACGTCTATATTATGCCCGTATAATGTGTATCATGTTGAAAAGTTTTATTTTTTTATATTGGAGGTGAGATAGGAGGTAGATGAAAGGCTTTTATAATTAATGCTTTCCTTCGCTGAGGCAATGACATTTCTATATTTCTTTTTTTTTTTTTTAATTCATTTCGCAATTTATTGTTTTTTTTTTTTTTTTTTTTTTGTTACATTGTTTAATATTTGGCGATGTTTTTATGCGATATAATGTTTCGCCGTTTCAATATTTTGCAAAATATCCAAAATATCGCCAAGCCATTTTTATTAATTTACTGATTGATCATTCAAGATCAAGAATTATGTTTTTTTTAGAACTATTTTTTTTATAACTATAAATGTATATTTTCGTTCCAAATAAAATAAAATTATAATTTTTTTGTTCACTATTTTTCATATACTCTTTTTTTCGTTCAATTTTTAACGTTATTTTTTGCTAGTTTTATTATTTTTTTTATATTCTCTCTACTCAATTTTAAAGACGAAAAAACAAAATGTCTAATAAAAAATTGCCAAACTTCTTTCAAAAATTAATCCAACATTAAATGAAAATTGGGAAATGAGAAATTCAAAAGGATAATTGGTCATATCATTTAAAAAACGAAACGTAATTTCCAAAACATAAAATGCGATCTAACAATATGCTACACAAAACAAATGCGAAACGAAAAACGGTGAAATGAACCCCTGGGAAACTTTGTCTGCGATCTTTTTTGTGTTATTTTTCAATCCACCTTACCGGGCTATTCGCCAATTATTAAAATTTATTTATAAAATCATTGTTCTTAATCACATTATACAAATTAATAGCTGCTTTAATAATTATCTGTTACGTGAAGTTTTCGGGTGAATTAATTTCTCAACTTCATATAGAAGAAACACTCATACGCCATACATCAATTTAAAAAGAAAATTTTTGCGAAATTTGTGTGCTCAGTTTCAACTGTATAGGTATTCTTGGAAGAAAAAGTTAAATACTGACTAGTAAGTATCAATTTTTGAAAAACTCCCACCTGACTTCTTATTATAATAAAAATATCCTCTTTTGCTGGTGGTTTTTGCTGGGTTTAGTTAGGATTTGTAGAAGAAGTATCTCTCCCATTAACCAACGATATAACCCGAGAAACTGATCAAAAAGTAATCGAAAACTATAAAAAATCAAAAATTTGGTCCTATTTTGTTTTCAATATGGAATAGTAGTAGCCCGTAGCGTAATGGTTAGTTCCTTGGACTGTTACGCCGAAGGTCTTGGGTTCGATTCTCAGCCTATGACACCTAAAAACAGAAATGTTTTTCACGGATTACTGCCTCTTGCGAGGAATTCACAAATCCTTCAAGAGTATCTCTTTTCATGAAAAAGTGCTTCTTACCCTAGCCGTTCGCATTCGGCAGAAAATTGTAGATTCCCTCTATTCCTGCCAATAACATGCAAACAAGAATGGTTGAGAGTCATAAGTTACTAGGTCGTGGTTCTACACGGGCTGTCGCGCAGACCAATTTTTTTTTTTTTTTTTTTTTATGGAAAAGTGCCAAAAAGCTTTCTTTCATTTTCATGTTGCCACCCAAAATACTGTTGTTTAAAAGACAATGTTTTATATACAGACAATTGCCAGGTGACTGAACCTAAGTGGTACAAAAGACCCGAAGAGAGAGTTTTAATCCTTTAGTCAAAGATATACTATTTCAATTCCAAATCAAATTTGTTTTTATTTCATTTTGGAAATGAAAAAATAAAGCCAAATTGACCTTATTTCAATTTTCAAAGTGAAGTAATCCAAAATTTGAGATTTATAAAAATAAAAATGGAATCCCAGACAAAAACCTTGAGTTGATTGCTACAAAAAGGCCTTACTATCACTTAGTACACAGTGGTGTACGTTGGGGTAGAGGAAAGCCTTAGCTTTAATTTTTCTTAGCTATTTTAGATTTTACTATGAATAGTTTTTTATATGACTTTCAAGACTTAAACAATAAGCTTTTTTAAGAAGTTCCATTTCATCTTAAGGGCTCAAATCGTTTCTTTTTTTTTAATTTTGAGCACAGATCATCCGTTGTTGTTGCTGTCAAGCGATTTACTTTGAAAACTGCATCAATCTTCACTTTAAATTCGAATTCAAAATGACTTTACTCAAGTTTTTAAAATTAATTTTGAATTTTTTTAATAAAGTTTGGACGAAAACTTTTATTCCAAAATCAAAAATAATGCGAACAAAATAAAACCAGTTTTTTTTTTTTTTTTTTCAAAAAAAATAGCGACAGAGATTTGTAAATTCTCGAAAGATTGAAAAACTAAATATTTTTTGAATAAAAATTGAAAAGTTTTCTCAAAGCTTAGAATAATTATTACGATTTAAGGAAATTTATTCTAAAAATATATATATTTTCGGATCTAAGGTAAATATATGTACATTATGTATTTCTGAAGAAATTTTCTTCGTATCTTAAGGGAGGGGGTACGATACTCCAACTTACTGAGTCCCATCGATACGCCACTGGTTATACTGGTTATTTCAAGCCCATTGCATCGGAGTAAAAACACAAATATTTTACACATATCGTTTGAACTATAACATATTTTCCTTGTAGCATACATATATAAAGTTTCAAAGCAATTAAATACATAGGGTATACCTTATACCGAAATATGTTATTCCTAGAACACTTTCACAAAATCCATACTTTCCTAGATTACTTTTCTTTGGAGTGAAGTTTTTCTTTTTTTTCTCCATACTTTTTGGTTATTCTTTTGCCATCGGGCTTTTATTTAAATTTCATTCAGCTATATCCTTGCAGGAGGCATTTTGTGCGTCCATGCGTATGTTCGTTTGGTACATGTATATGGATGGTGTGGCTGAGGGTACCTAGTATTTTGTAAAAAGTTGAAAAAGATGGTGAGATGATGGTGGTGATGGCGTTTGGAAAAAAAGGTCTTTTGAGAATGGCAGACGAGCACAAAGCACAAAGAATTGTGTCTTCTGCTGTGTCCTCATTCGGGATCTATATATGGATGTAATGAAATTCCAAAATTCTTAAATTTGCATGAAAAAATATATTTTTTTTTCTCCCTTTTGTACATACATACATACATAGATACTACGAGTTTATACATCCAAAAGATCTATACAATTTTCTTCCTTTTTATTTTTTTTATTTTTTATTCAAATAGGTATAAGTTTTATGTTAACATTTTAACTGTCTGTGAAATACTCGATTTAATTAGTTTTAAAATTAAAGCGCTTGTTAGTAAAACTGTATTGAGAAATATATTGAAATTTGTATGAATGGAAAAAGTAGGTTTTTTGATTAATGTTTATTCAGGAAAATGCAATTAATTATCTTTTTAAAATCAGCAATCTCAGTTTTTTTTAAAACGAAGAAACCAGTAGCAATTAGCTCCGATTCTATTTACAATGTTGTATTTTAAAGAACTCTTCTTATTTTGGTCTGCATAGAGAAATCTCAATTATCAGTAATTGATTCCTTGAATATTTTAATGAACAGATGTGGAATTAATAAATTCGTATCTTTTTTTCACAAAAAAAATATACATAGGTATTATTTTAAAGTTTTTTTGCAGGTCTGTTTAATTAAAACATCGATAAAATAACTTGATTAAAATCAAAACCAAGCAATTACAGATTTCTTAAAAAAAAAGAATTAATTCCTAAAAAAAAACTACTTCCAAATGAAACCCATTCCTAAATCACAATTAGCAAAAGGCTTTAGTGTGAAATTCAAAGCATTTTATTTTATTCTGAATGTCCTTCAGTCTAATTGGAGTCTGAAGGTTAAGTTTTGCCTTAAGATACCTATTTCTTTTAATGAACATGTCATCATTAAAAATAAAAAAGGGTTTATTTTCATCAACTAAGGAACTTAAATTTTCAAGAAAGAAAAAATGGTTTTTTCGTATGAATTTACTGCGTGGTTATCTTTTAATTAGGAAAAATAAAATATCATCATGTAAGAGTATAACAGTTGGTAGGTATAAGTTAAGGTGTCGAATCTATATCAGTGTTACATATCATTCAGTGGAAGCCTAAACGGGTGGGCCAATTTTCTTTAAACTTGGTGCCTATCGTTTTTTGGACAATCCCCCACACGTTTTTCTTTTTTAATTTTTTTTTTTTAACCAAAAATAACGGTACCTGCCGTACAATTTTTTAGCAGATAACTAAAATCTCATTTTTCTAAAAACAACATTGTAAGTATACCAAAATTTCCCAAAAAAAATTGTTTGGATTTTTAAAAAGTCTCAAACATTTTTTTTTTAAGCTTAATAATTCTAAAACGACTTTATTAAACTTAACATTTATCAGTTTTTTAACACTATCTAGCAAATGTTGCTTGTGACCAAAAATAACTGTACAAGTGTTTTAAAAAACCGGCATAGAAAATATCATTTTTCTCAAAAACTGCTGCTACAATTTTGATTAAAATTTTTATGTGAGCTAATATCTATCATAAATTATTATAAATTAAAAATGGTATATCTCAAAAAAAAAAAAACATCTTTTGGTGTTCGACTATCTTATTATCGGTTGAACCAATTTTAATTAAATTTTTTGCACAAGAGTATCTAATATGTTTGAATAATTCAGAATTTAAAACCAAAGTGTGATCGCCCATAAGAGCAAGTTTGTGTGACCCAGTTGTGCATTTTTGTTTCTTTAATTATTTTCACGACGACTACCTAGTCAATTCCATTTTCCGCAAGTCTCCGCCAATTGGTCAATATTATGGGAGGATTGGAAAAAAAAAATGATTTTTGGCTTCTTGCCAAGTGGTTAAATTACTTGTTCATACACATTGGTACATTAGATATATATTTCATGTACTTACACTGTTTAAAAAATAATGCTTGGTAAAATGTACATATTTTCCACTTACCTGTAAAGAAAAAAAATAATAATTTATTTATAGTTTCAATATATGTACGTGCATAGAAAAGTAGATAAACGTATTCTTATAATGAATCAATAAAAAATATAAAAATAAAATAAAAAAAAATTCTCTTCACAAAATGAATTAAAGTGGGTCATTTTTGATGCATTTTTTGTCATAACTTAGCAATCGCTCAAACTCAAACTGTAAGGCTCACCGAGATAAATAGATCAAGAAATGCTGCGTAGTTTAAAATAGTTGCATCATCTTGACAATAATCCTGTTTTTCGACAACGATTCAGCTCATAGGGTTCGAGGTTAAAATTTGCGACAAATGAAGGATGAAATTATACTTATAGGTACTTAAAACTAAAATATAGGGTTGCCATTTTTAAAATTGTCACAAGTACTTGATAACCCCAGTTTAACAAGATATTAAGACAAAAATATTCTTCATCATAACTTTTTATAAAAAAACTAAAACAAAGCTAGTAGAAAATTAGTATAATAATAATAAATCCTGTAAGAATTTTAAAACATAAAAAAAAAATTGTTTATAGTGGCAAATCAATTACTTTTTTAATACAACAATTTCAAGACAAACATTCATCATCAAATTATAGCTAATCAAATTATCAAATTCGAGCTGTTGAATTCGAAAAAAATAGGTGGTAACCCTGAGTAAATTCCATCGTAAATTTGATTTTCACATTTCAAAAAGCAAAAGATAATACAAAAATTTCAAAATATTTAAAAGTAGAATATTATAATTTTAATTTTAAACTTAAATATGTTCTAGAAATTTGTTGCCCTACGTTTTCTCTACCAGAAAGTAATACAAAACGTAAAAACTTCTTATAACGTTCTCAATTTTTCTTGAGCAAGAATAATCTTAAATACCTAGGAAAATGGCTTAAAGAGTTTCAAAATTTGGACCACTTGGACGATTCTTTCTCTTTATATTAGAAAATGAAGAATTAACTTTTTTTTTAATTTTAATTAGACTTTGACTTAGCTTCAACAAATCGAGGCTAGCATCAGCTGTATGGCAAATAGCACGAATATTGATAATATTTTGTTTAATAAAAGATGTCCCAAAATTAACGTAAAATTTGAATTTGCCGCCATTTGTATAATAAAGTGTTGAAAACCCTAAAAACAATTTGACAGCTGACAGTTACATGAGAGAATAACGTGTTTTCATCGTTGAACAATATTTAAAAACAAAATGAAGGCTTGCATCAGTTCAAGAATTGAAATTTGACAAACCCCCAAGTAGCGTTGCCGCCCAAAAAAAATTTCCGTGCCACATTTTCTAAAAAAACGTGCCATATGAAAAAGCCACAAATTCGTATGTTAACAAATAATATATAAATCAATTGTGGGGTGAAATACAACAAAAAAAAAAAATAGAAGGAATAATTTGTTCCATAAAAAATAAGAGTTTTTGCCAGTTTTTCCTCCATCTAGCCTCCATTAGGAGCAATTTTCTTAAAATTTCTTCAAAATTCGCTTTATTTGGAGTAAAAAATGGAAACAAAAAAAAACGTGCCATATTGAATTTTTTCGTGCCACCGTGCCATTATAAAATTTTCGTCCCAAAAAAGCACGATCGTGCCACTTCGGCAACACTGCCCCCAAGTAGGCCTTAGTCTACTTTTGCCGTGCGACCACGTGTTAGTTATTTATTTTGTGTTTTTTTTTTCAAATTAATTAATGGGCGGGCTATCACGCACTGGGTTAATTTTCGGGCTGAACTTACTCCAGAATAACTTTTGCTCCAGTCACACACGGGATAAACAAAACTGGCAGACAATTATTATACATATGTACATAAACCAGCTTCATTGTAGTAGTGTTTTTCAATTTGACTTTTCGAATAAAATCATTTGCTTTGAAAAATGACGAACATTACTACATTACAAATGAAAAAATAAAGCATTTCTTGTCGTCACGTCGCGTCGCGTCAAAAGTTCGAAAAATTGAAAAAAAAAACACGGCGGCGTTACGACGAGAATTGTTTTATTATGTTTTATTATGTATTATTTTATTGTTTTGTCATTAAGAGAGGAAAACAGTGAAGAGATCTTGTCACGTTGACGTCTCGCTTTCTCGTCGCATTCTGAATCAAGCATCAGAAACAAGTAAAGAAACGCATTTTGGGTAAATTTAGGTTACCACTGGATCCCGCGGGGAAATAAAGAAACAGATCTAATATTAGGTCTGTTTTTTTACTCTTCCACGCGGAATCTCGTGATATCCCAAATCTACCCAAAATGTGTTTTCTTTATATTTTTCTGGCACGAAAATGCTTTTGACTTTTTTTTTAAAGAATTTACCCAAACATTTAACCTGCGGTTTTTTCTTGCTTGTCAAACTACTAATAATGTCTGTTGTCAAATGTGACGTTTACCTATAGGAATAAATCAGAAACATCTTAAATGCATTTCTTTACATTTTATTTTTGGTCAAAAATTACAACAACAACAACATCAAAAATCTCGAGACTAAACTTTTTTCAGAACTTTTTAGCAACTTTTCCCAAAACAGTAAAAAAAACAGATCTATTGTGATGTGATATAATTTATGGAAAATTGTTAGAATCCATTGAAAAGCTATATTGCTTGAGGAACCCACGGGAACCAGTGTGCGTGAGGTTGTCAACATTTATAAGTGAATTGAATTTTTAATAGATGTGATTTCAGTCACCTGTGTAAATGATGTGATTGTGCGACCAGTCGCACGACTCGAGGAAGCAACACTAATCGCTTAAAAAAAAAACCCTTTCAAATGTCAATATCGAAGCAGTGTTTGAAAGTGCAGGCGCAGGGACATCGGGAACTCACATCGGCAACGTCGCGTCGTGGTCAAGAATTGCAAACTTTAAAAAGCTCTTTATATCTGCAGATATACGATTTCATATACACAAAGTTCAATAATTGACACTGAAACCTTAACTGTCACCTGTCAAATTGTTTTTTTTTTCTTTAAAAGAATTGCCAACACTTTACTTGTGTAAATTTTGGCACAACCTTAATTATCAAGATGTACCTCAAAATAAGGAACAACTATTATAGGCATTATTTAAAAACTATCACTCCTACTATAAGACCCTACAAGATGGCTTTAAGTGGAACATTTTACGACTTCACCTGTAAAAGACATTGGCTCATTTTGTAGGTAGGTAGGTAAGGTACACATTGAAGTTTTAATCAGGTCAGGTTTATAGCTAAATCAATATAAATGTGTCATTAAAACCAAGGTCGACTATTAAAACCAGCCCTAGCTTATCCTCCAACCATCACATCTTCCAACACTTATAAGTTATATAAATATAATATTCGAGAACATCTTTTCTCATTTCACTATATCTTATTCCATTTCTCAGTTTTATGATGCAATTATGACGATGTTCTGGTTGCCTAGGCACAAGCATATAAGCACAAGCACACGCACAAAATAACACTTCAAACAGTAGTATTATTCTCCTTGGGAAAAAATATGAGATTCCTAACGAAATCCCTCAAACGGATCATTGTCTTAGAGTCCTTGCGATGCTTCGCCTACTTATCACCATGACTAATCCTGATGGCAGCAGCAGCGCACAGATCTATATACTGCGATGATGAGACTGTGGCTGCGAAAGGGTTTTTGTGAAATGAAAATGTTTTCGCTAAAGGAGACATAGAAAGAGCTCCACACACAAATAAAAGCTCGAATAAATGGGCTTCGTAAATGAGACCTTGAAGACATAGAAAGCCAGGGTTTTTTTTTTCGGTTTTCGGCTCCTATATAATATGCTTTGCTTTTGCCCTTTTATTTGACACATTTTCGGGAGGCTTTTCCACTTCAAGGCAACACCATAAGCTGGTTGTAATTTCTTCATCAAATTGCGTTCACATAATTCACAAAGTCGTCCTTCTGAATGTTCTGATGCGTGGTAATAAGGTACTTCTTTGCTCTACTTCTATACATCAGCATCATCGACAAGATGGATATTTTTATTCCTTTTACAATACTTGTCTCGTATGATATATAGCGGGGTTGAGAGAAGAAGAGCATGATGTTTTACATCTCTCCCAAGGACTATAAGGAGAGAAGGCGTCCAACCATTTTTATTATCATATCATATAAATATATATGTAGGTATGTGGGTTTTTATTTCGTGTGTTTTATATCGTTATCAAAAAATTGGTCCTTTTTTGTCTAAAAGACAAGGATCTGTGTGAGTTTATGTTTGATTTTATTTTGCGTAAAACATTATTTTCGGTTATCTGATTATCGACATTAAGGCATTTTATATTTACTTATTTAAGTCTCGGTGATGGAAATAACTCTGACAGGAGCAATTTTCTTGACAGGATGTTGTTCTGTATGCACGTCCTTGAACACGAGTCTGCTTTATTAGAGTTTTTTTTCTTTACTTTTTTTTTATTTTATTTTATTTCTTTTGAGTAAAATGTTTGCTTTCAAATTAGACATTTTGGTATGAAGTGAAGGAGAACTTCTCTTATTTATTTATTTATTTTTTATTTTTATTTTATTACATGTGTCAAGTGAGTGTATGAATACTTTTTGCAGAATTGAATTGCGGCCTCGTATATAAGAAGAAGGAACCAAAAAGTTTATTTGATGGAAATGTGTCAAACGGAGTTTATATATATATATGTAGGTACCTACTGTATATCTACCTACAACTGTATGTTTGTATGTGTTTTCACTTCTGATGCTCATGTAACGTTTGAGTTGTGGAATTAATGGCGACACTTGACATGTTTTTTTACGAAAAGTTTTCTAAAGTTAAAGTTGAGAAAAAAATGTATGTATTTAAAAAAAAATAAAAAAAATAAAGAAACACGTAATTGGCAGGGCAAAAGTCTGCACTTTGTTTACTTGTCACAGGATAACAAGTCTTGTGATGTGTTTGAAATGTGTATATACAAGCTATACCTTTGTAAGTTGAGTGATGCGTACAATAATATTAAGAGGGGATTTTATGTTTGGATTAAGCTAACAACGGGTGTATACTGTATAGCAACCATAGCTTTAGTTGATTTCAAAATAAAATTGTTTTCATTTTTGTAAGCTGCTTATATGGGGATCTAGTAAAGATTAAAAGACGAAAAAAATAAATCTAAAGACTAAAGGTATGAAAGTTGGGGAGGAATTTGACGTGAATAATAATAATTGGGGTTTGTTGTTTTTGTTTCATTCAACTGAAATCTTCAGTCCGATTTTTGTTCATTAGTTTAAAGAAAAAAATTACAAATAGGTTCATATTAAAAAAAAAAAAAAATAAAGGAAATTTTTTAAAACGTGTTTGCGCCTATTCTCAATAACACTCAAGTTAGGTATTTAATTTGCTATTAAATTCAAAAACGGTACAAGAATACCTTCAATTTATTTTTGATTGGGAGTTGTTTTTCCAGAGATCATTTTATATTTTTACATATTGTAAATTAAAATTTAGAATTAACCAAAGTTTTAATATGTTTTGATTTGTTTAGTTTTGCAGTAAAAAAAAAAGAAACTATTTATTTTCTACAATATTTGGATATATTTTCAAAAATTAATTGAAATTAAAAATCAGCTCATAAAAGCATAAATTCTTGCGAACCTTTTTAAGACAAATGAGTTAAGTACGTCACGGGAGATATTTTCAATTTTACATTTTTATATGCATCCATTTCTTTGTGAATATTCCACACATGTGGGATATTCGTAATAGTTGCAAAATACATGAGCAAGGATCGCAGAAAGAAAACAATTGTCAACCGACTTCTCAAGGATGTAGGTATGCTCTAACCACCAGACATAAAACGGTTAAGAAGATACTATCGGAATGAATCCAAGGTCCGTGGATATAGGTTTGGTATTCTGCTAATAATACCAAGATGCGGCAAGCACCATCCCGATCTCAATCATTCTATCGTGCTAGGTGCTATACTTTATCGATATGGGAAGGATTAAGTAGAAATTTTGGTATGGTGTGCCTACCAGAATCTTCCTGAATTCTGAAAATTGAGACATCGCTTATTTCGTCGAAATATAGTATTCTTAGTAGGCTGATTTTCTAGTCTATTTGATGACTGGGAAATTCACTAAAAATGAGATAAAGGCGCATTCGCACCTCTTAATTCTGACATCCTCTGCATAAGTGAGTATGTAGATGTCCATTGTTCGTTCCCACAATGTGTTTTATGGATTCTAACCAGTAGGGACAGATATGGCTTAAAGCAATTAACTGTTTTTTTTTTTTTTTTTGAAAAACCTGACCACAGATTCTTCGAAATCCGACGCGACATTTCAATTGTTGACCATCTTTAATTTGGGGTTTGGAGAAAACACTGGTGAATGCTACTCTGTTTTTGTTTGGTCTATTGCCATAAATATACCCAGAATACGATTTTACTTTTGGATCAAGTGATGACCCTTTTTTTTTGGCAAGTAACGGTTCATTCATTTTTCGGTTTCGAAAGTAAAGCTAAATAAAACACACGCAGCGATACATTTATGATAAAAGTTTTATTTTATTATAAAGTTTGGACTTTGCCATTAAGTTTGAAAAACAATAACATTCAAATGGCCTACTCGGGAAGATTCGCATAATTCTATTCTTTTGAGGTAATTTTTAACCACTTTTTCGCACATTTCGGGCGGTAACTCGGCAATAACTACGCAATATTACTACGCATAATTACGCAACCAGGAAACTTTTCATGCAATAAAGCCATAATTGGGCGTGCTGTGTGACTTGTTTCCCCGTCTTGCTGGAACCACTTATCGTCCAAGTCATGATCTTCAATCGCCGGTCAACAAAAATAGGTTCATTGCTGTGAACGCCGGGAAATCGATTAATTTCGGATCATCAGCAACATTTGCACTTGCAGCAGCAATATTTTCGACTGAACGTGCATTACGATGATGCACAGCCCTTACGAAATCAGTAACGCTTCCACTCTCTTCAACTTTCTTCACAATTTTAGCGATTGCTTGCGTAGTCGGTTGATTATGACGACCATAATCATTGCGTAATGCGCGCGCGAAAAGTGGCTACGTTTAAATCACCACTTTTTTAATAAGTTTTAATAATTTAAACGTGTTGTTCGATTGTTAAGCGATGACCCGTTACAATTTTTTATTAGTACATACCGATTTTGATTACGTCTGTTAGAAAACTGATAATGGTTTCTCACTGCATTGAAGATCATCATTGGAGGAATTGCTCATTTTTGAGATATTATAATTGGTATTTTTTGCAAGAATCGTCTGGCAAACGTTTCGCAGGGGCCTCTTTCACCGTTTTCTGTTTCGCATTTTTATTGTTTAGCATTAACTTATTTCGTATTTTACGTTTTGCAAATTTTGGAAATGATATGACAAATTATCATTTCGCATTTTTCATTTCGCAATTTTCACTTAGTTTTTTGTTGATTATCGATTTTCTAAAAACGGCCCCACTGATTTTGACCAATTTGTGTATAAAATTATTTTCAAAAAGTGTTAAACTGTTCAATTTATTTTTTATTTTTAAAAAAAGTTTAAATTTTTCTTTTTATAACTTAATAATTCGAAAACGACATAGTCTGGGCATTTAGCAGTTTTTAAATATTATCTAGCAGGTTTTGAATATAAATTATTCCTATTACCAAAAATAAAGGTACCTCCCATACCTTTATTAAAATTTTTTTCAAAATTTTGTATACATACCTACATTATGTATATTTTTTTAAAACCGCTACAATTATTTTTAAATTTTCTCATAAATTGAGATTTGTGTAAGAAATCAGATGGTGTACATCACGTTGGTGTCAAAACAATTTCAGAAGTTGTGTTATTATCTTATTTCTAATTGCTTTGATTTTTTAACAATTTTTCAGTTTAAAGTGTAAGTTTCATGGATATGTGCAATATGCATGAAACTTACACTTTAGACTGAAAAATTGTTAAAAAATCAAACACTTAGACACTTTAGACACGGTGCTAATTTCTTCATATTTATGTAGTCATATACCTAATACTATACCTTAAACTTTTTCGCAAGCGGCATAAAATATAAACTCTCATTACTAATTTATTTTATTTTTAAATCAGATGAATAGCAATAGATTTAAACTACCCAGTCTTTAAAACCACAGTGTGATTGCACATAAAAGCAAGGTCGTGCGACCCAGTCGTGCATTTTATTTATTTAGCATTTTTCATTTGGCATTCAATTGTTTTGCTATTTTTTGGCTTTCATCATTAAATTACATGTCTTAAAATTTCCTATGATCGAGACTATTTGATTTTTATGTAACATAAAATAAAGTTTAAAAGTAAAGATACCCCCAACCCGATATTCTTTATATTGCTTTAAACATTTTCGTACCGATAAAGTTGAACAACGTTTAACATGAAACAAGAAGCACACTTGCATATTTTTCTATTTAGCTTTATTTAGCTAAAAAATGTAATGCCATGTCCCATCTTCTTGAATTTTCTACCCATTTTCTTTGTTAAAACTGACACTGCTTCTTCACATGAAATAAACTGCAGAATATTCATCTACGTAATGAGTAAATGATTCGGTTTGTGAAAGTTCTATGCTCGGTAGAAACAATATTTCTCCTAATATCCCAAAACTCTATATTGCTTCTTCCGGGGGAAATTTGATTTAAAAATAAAAATAAATTGACAGCCCACCCTGTCTTGCGTACATCATTTTTATCTGTCATAAACATAAACTCTCTAACCCTCTAACTTTTAACTAAGTTCTCCTTTACCTATGAGTATAACATCCTTTACTTACTACAAATGTTCTCGTGGCTCAATTTCATATTTCCCTAGTGATGAAAAATAGGTTAAGAAAAGAAACTGAAACTCTATATCAAATTTAACTTCTTTAAAAATTCTATCCCCGTTGTCACACGGTGGCGTAGCATTTTCGTTACAATTCGGTTACCCACACTGGCATCCGAGAAAGAAAAAAAAAAAAACTCAAAACCACTGCAAAACGAGAATGAAGAACGACAATTTTTATGGAACAACATTTTTATGACTGACTCTATGGCCCCAAACGAAGGTTAAAGCATTTTTCATTAGAAAGACGACTCCCCCAAGATAATAACAACAACAAAAAATTACAAAAAAAAACGGAAGAAAAAAAAAATAAGGAAATAGGTTTATTCCCTTATCATATTGCTCTTCTTCGCCTTATTTTTTTTTTTTTTTTGGTATTTTAACCGCCTCCTTCCGTTATTTCCGTGATAAAATGGAAAGATTAATCTCTGTTTTTGTTTCTTACATCCTTTTTACTCATTTTATTTCTTCTTTTATTTTTTAGGAACTTTCCCAGCGAACAGTAGGTATATAGATAGGTAGGTAGGTAATAGGACTCGTGCCTTTAACCTTTATTTCGTCCTGCAATAGTGTAAAAAGGCGATCTTGAAAACCGGTGATTTATTTAGAGTGAACTAGTCCCTTGGTGGAATTAAAGTTAAAATCAAACTGAGACTTTTTTTTTGTTCCCGACTCGAGTTGGGTTGGCTAAAGATAACGGTAGCTTTTTTTTGTTATTTCTCAAGAGATCCTTTATTTTTTGATATTCTAATTAGGATAACGAAGCTTTCTGTGAATACCAAAAAAAAAAAACCTAAAAATTGAGTTGTCTCAAGAGGATTTTTTAAAAATTTATTTCCTTCCCCCTGAAGTCATTGTTGTTGATATTATTTTCACAGGTTTTCAATGAAATTAAGTCTCTGACCATGGACCACACCACATATCGCAGAACATGACTTTTTGAAGACAGAAAATGTACCTTTATCTAAAACCAAAACCAAACAATTGGGACATTCAGCACATTCGTCGTCTGTGTTGTCACATGTCGTGTATATATTGTATAGATACAGTATTTTACCTCTAAACATATATATAGTGACGACATTTTGAATGAAACCGGAAATTAGTGAAAAGATTTATCTTCCAGGATAGAATTGGGAAGTGGGGGAATAGAATTTTGGGAAATTATCTTCATTTGAAATCCAAACCAAACCAACCCACACCGGAGATTTGAATTTTCTTCAGATGATGTGAAACAAACTCACTCACAGCATTTATGTTGTGTATACAGGTTAGAAGATTTGCACATTTCTGATGATATATTGATTTGTCCTCAAGGAATTGAGGTCTTTGTGCAGAATAATTTACAGACGATATATACATCGTGTATACCGCCACACACCTATTTGCATTAGGGGGTGTTTTTGTATATATACAGTGATTTTTACAAATGATGAGGCGTTTGATTTAGTCTTCATATATGTATGTATATAATTTCGTAGCAAGGAAGGAGTGACAGGAAGATTAAGAGAAAATCAAAGCAAATTAGAGAAACTTGGAAATTAGGTTTCATGAGGAAAAATGTGCATTCGTGTATCAAATTTTCTAATTCCGCAACATTTGGGGCAGATTTTCAAATTCGAAATTTTTTTCTTTTTTTAATTTCACTGACAGAACATTTTTAAATTTTAATGATTGCAGTTTGTGAGGCAGCAAAATATAAACCGTGACGGATTGAAACGAAGCGTTATACAATAAATACTTATGTGGGATTAGAATGCTAAGTTCTATCCCCTAAGTCCATCCCAATAAAATAAAAAAAACAACATCGAGAGAGCAACGGTGCAAAACATTACAAAAAGCATTCGGTTATTAACAAACAAAAATAGAAGAACAGCAAAAATCATCATAAGATTATATATTTTCCGCAACGAGCAACGGCAAAACGTTCGATCCGCAGTTTGATCCGCAATGAACGCTATGAGTCACGATTATTTCATTTTTTGTTTCTTAAATTTAAAATTATTTAAACTTATTTTTTTTTTTTCTAATAAACGGACGTGTATAATTTAAGCTCCTTTTTCCTTCTCCTAACACTTATTTACTATCCATACGATTTTGATACAAGGAACATTTTACAAATGCATTTACATAAACTAATAGACTCAATTAAGTTTCACAAAATTTAAATTTATAAAATTAAATACAATTTTGTTCTTTCTTTTCTCAGTTCACACTGACTTATAACCACGGATCTAATAACAGGAGCAGTGATGTTCAAATCTGTGTAAAAAACTAGGTAAAAACCTTTTCTACGTTAAAGTAGGTAAAAAACGCGTAAATAAGTGTAAACAACGTAAAAAACCCGTAAAGAACGAAAAAACTCTTAAAAAAGGTAAATACTCAGTAAATTACTGAGAAAAAAGAGAGAAAATGAGAGACGTTGTCATTATCTGTCAAAATATAAATAAATAAACAAAACTTTTCGGTCGTTCAAGTGCCATGTGTTGAATTGTGTATTATGTGTATTACTGTGTTATTACATGATTGAACGAGTACTTTGAGATCACGTAAAAAACGTAAAAAACGTAATGTAAAAAATTCGAACAACACTGAACAGGAGGTGAAGTAAATAACTAAATTCTCTTTCTTTATCGTTCAAGTGTAGGAACTGGGAACCAATCCAATGCATAGAAATCCAACAAGAAATCCATAAAGAATTGCTTAGCGGAATTGACAAGGATAACAAGGGATATTATTATATTGTTATTCTGCGTTTATTTATAAAGGAATTTGCATAAGAATTTCAGACCGCTTTGTTCCTCTTAACACCTATTAAATTAGCACATGTTTTTTTCTCCAATATTTCCGACCATTTTCCCTAGGTTTCTTATGTTATGTACTATAGAGACTAGAGTTTTCGATAAGCATGCCCGATCGATAAGTTCCTTTAAGACCCTCTTCAAGCGACTCATTTTCCTTCGAAATTTTTCGACCATTTTATTCCTTAAGTTTTGTGCTGAGGGAACATAAGGTTTCGATAGGGATCCCGACTGTCTTCCTCTCCAAGAATTCCTACTGAATAAGGTTCACCTCCGAAAGTTCCGTTCCCACCGCTTTGTTTCTCAGGTTGCTTGCTGGGTAAACATTATAAGATGTACTGTATTAATTATTTTTAAGCGGATGAAAATTGTATTACACGAAATAATATCATATGCATTGCTTTAAACAAGTCTGAAATAAAAATGCTGAAGTTTCTGACACAGTGTTGCGACAGTTTTTTAAGACTAAAGCAGGAATTGTATCAGGTCCTCTGGAAGCGTCATTATTTAATCTTTCAAGATGTTCTTTTCGTCCTCAGATGTGATAACAATATTTTATAAAACATGGAACTATGTATATACTTTATGGAAATGTTGATAACTTCAAAAAGCCGACAGGAATATAATATTTTTATTTCAATAGGTATTTTAGTCTATAAAGCGTTGTTCCTAAAAATTACCCTTTCTCCATGAATGATCTCAATGAATGATTTTGAATTAAGAAATGAATAACATGGATTTTGAAATAAAAATCCACCTTCAGCTACCGATATTTATTATTTTTTTTTTAATAAAAGCTATGTTAGTATTTCTAAACACAATGCCCTTAATAATATATCATAAAACCCCGATGTGTTTCTCATCATTTCGATTAAAGAATGAAATCAGTTTCTATATCAAATCCTTTTTTGTATATCTTTGTCATTAAATCAATGTATCTGTTGAAACAACAACAAAAATCTCATAAAATCAAGCTTGTATTGGGGCATTTTCGATTAAGAAAACCGTCGTCGTCGTGGGAGAATAAAAAGAACTCCCATCGCAATTCTCGAACTGGGTCACTTATTTATCCTCCATTCAATAGCTAAGGCGTATTTGATGAGATGATTTTGTATAAGAAAAAAAAAAAAGAAACAAACCACCCGTTTGCACAAAAAAAAAAGATAGTATATGGGAAGCTGTATGAGGGGCGGCCCCATATCATATCATCCTCACATAATAAAATTTTTGTTCTTTATATTATTCCCAGCCTTCGAGTAAACCTAAACAGATTTATAGCTTTTATTTATAGCTCAATAAGTTCAGCATTTTCCGATGATAGTAGAGTAGTATTATTTGGATACAATTACGATTGCCAAAATAAAACATTTTACTGAGATTGCAATCATCGTATATGTATGTATATATTCGTCTGGCCATGGCCATGGACAACGAGGATTGGAGCTGGAGCCGGAGGTCATCTCGCAGTGATTAACTGCCATTAAATGAATCGGAAATTTACTTACGCTCTCAATTCGAAATTGGTAATGGATGCGTGAGCTGAGATATATGAAAACACGAATTAGAGCATGAGATATAAATGGACTGAATGGCCATCAAGGTTGGTTGGTGAAAATTGCACACACATCGAGAGAAAAAATATTCATACATACCTACCGATGAAAGTGATTAAAAAAGGTTGGTTGGGTTTTGGGGGGTAGGTGTATTTCATTTCATTTAAGTTTTTTTTAAATATTTTCCGATTGGCCTCTTGCACAGTGATCTGGAAGGTACAACGGGTCAGCAAAAATGATTTTTTCTGTTTCGTGAAACAACAATTAATTGATTCCTATGAGCTTCATACACCAAACAAAACACTATTCACACGATTTCTTGCTTTATGAAGCAAAATGTCTTATCTAATTCATAGCTTAGGTGACCGATCTTTAATACGAGAAAAATGTCTTGTTTTGTTTCGGCTAAATATTCTATGATGAAGTCTTAATAATTTAACTCTTTCTATACAAATATAAAAAAAATAAGACCAAACTAATTACCGTTGCTGCATGAAGGCTTTATTCCCTTATCATTCAACTGTTATAAAAAAGGAAATAAATCCAGCATTTATCGGTCGATAACAATTCTTCTTCGAAAGTTATTTCAAAGAGATATGAATAGAACACTACTTTTCAAGGAAGAACGAAATATTGTAGCGGAAATTCAGTTCGGTTTCAAGGCGGGATATAATGCCAAGCTAGGAAAAGAAGATGTCTTCTTTGGTAGTAAAGTCTGAAAGCAAGCCTGGAACACATTATCTCCAATAACAAATTAAGGTTGATTGACTTTGCTGCGAAGAGAGACATTATGGTAGTATAGTACACAGTTTCCACAAACCTTAAAATTCACAGGTGGGCTTGGAAATCTTCAGAACAATCGACCATCTATAGAAATTGAGCACATTGCAATCAACTCAAGCAATTCATTCAATATCATGAATGTCTGATCGTTCGAAAGAGGCACCATTGACTCAGATCTCGTTTTACTAAATGTACGCCTACTCCTTATTAAAATTTTAGACATCCTATAGGCCGTCAGAATTAAGTATTAAGAACCATTGGCAACATTGCCAAGTAGTCACCAGAGATGCAACCTCTGACATCCTGAGTTCTACACGACCACTGCAAAGAATTTCCTAGTTTGACGATGATTGCAGGCATTCGGCGTGCGTACGTAAAGCGTATATGCTGCCCAACTTCGAACTGAAGCATGCAAGGACGACAAAAGGAAACATAAAAGAAGAATCGCAATAAAAATCCACCGTTACGCTGATTCTACCATTCAACAATACGACATAGACAAACAAAACCAACGATCCGATCGTTATGATGAAGTTAAGATAGGCATATTTAAACTTAAGTCCAATAAAGCTGCTTGATCTAACAGCTCTGCAGGTGAGATATTCAAATCGCGCAGGCAATGACTTGGTTATAGTGAACGTACTGCAAAATATGGTTGGAGGAAAGCATATGCAATTAAAACTTCGCGTTGTTTCCCCGATCCGTAAGAAAGTAGACCCTTGAACTGGAGAACGCACGGAGCTTCATCACAGTCGGCAAAGACCTCCCACCTATACTTTTGATGCCAAAAATGGATTAAGATAAGATTATGCACTGTCATGCCTCTAGCAATTTTGCGTAAACAGCTAGCTATAGGGACCGAGCTGGCTGAAAGACGTTTGATGGTTGAAGCCCTAGTACACTCCAATTTAGCAATTTTGTAGAGAGGGTGACTGAGAGTTTAAAATAAACTAACACTGTCATCATACACTGTTTTGTTCAGAACTCTATTGAATGGAAGTTCAAGGAATAAAAGAAATAACTACTGATCGAAGGGCAACATGGGCATCCATTTGAGATTAAAAGTGCATCAATGTCAACTTAACAAGTAAGCCGTAGGAATAACAGTAGTTCAACCTCTCTCTATGGGTTGCAGAGATTGGGTGAAACACAATAATCACTTTTGGTGGTTAAAGGCTTCGTTGCAAACCAGAGGCTAGTAACTTACAGAAATCGACAGGAATGGACCAATAATTTTCTTCCGAATCCAAACGGCTAGTGTGGAAGAATTCCCCAGGCGGAATTAAGGTTGCCTTCTGTAGTTCCAGCCAGGCTGAACTAGCTCAATGAACACTAAGGATATGCTACTAAGGAATATTTCAGAGATCACGTGTAGAAGGAGCTATTTATATGACTTCCCATCTTTGTAGTTATACCGCGGGTCATCTCAAGATTTGGGCTGTACCGTCAAGTGACTTCCCTAAGAGATGAAGTTGTCTGCATAGATGCGAAGCTTCGGATAAGGGGCAGATTTATTGAAAATGAACCAAGCAAAAGAAAGTCAACTAACTTCGGATCTCTCCGATTTATAAACAAGAGAAGCATCTTGGATATGGGTTTGTCGTTAGAGGTAGATTAATGTAGACAAGAAGTCTTGAGTTTTCAGCTATGTGATCGAGCACCATTTCTTATAAATTTAATGATTTAAAAAAAATGTATAGAAGTCTGGCGTTTAATTAAGACTCTTGAGTTAGCCAAGCCCCAGCTGTCGCTCTGATGTGCTAATAAAAAGGGATAACCAAGCTAAAACTTGGTAAATTTTCCCAAGTTAAACATAAAGCAGGTCCTATATTATCGACCAGTTTTTGTTTTTTTAAATCCAACTTAAAATTTATACAAAGCTTTTATCATTTTTTAAACTTTTGATCTGTTCTTTTAAAAATTCATAGGTTTAAGTACTCCTTTTAACAAAAACATAAGCTTGATGTTTCCAAACAAAACAATAGTGGTGGTAAGTGGTAGCCACCGGAAAACATTCAATCTTCATTTTCCTCTCCGAGCAACAATAGTTAGGACGTAGGTACCTATCGTACATATTGATGCAACAAAAAAAAAGTTTAGTAAAGGTTTTTGAACTAAACAAATTTTCGATAAAATACCAAATCGCCTTTTGTATATACTAAAATTCTATGAACCCTTGTATAAATCTGTGCATTAAAACAAACAGAAAACCCCTTCTTTCGTCGTCATCCTTGCTATGAATTATGTGGGAATGGGGGAGGGGATTCGAGTTGCATGTCCTGTTCAATGTGCGAAGTCGATGTCGAGAATGTGTGTGCTAAACAATAAACCTTTCGAATATTTTTGAAATTTCCAAACATATATTATATTTAGGTACATAGATATTAATATATGGTGGCCGAAACATACTCACACAAATACACATACAATAACTATAACATAATAAAATACAAATATAACTCTATGAATATAATGTATATGAAAACAAGGATAAAAGAAAAATTGAATATACTAAAAGAAGAGGAAACATACCCATGGACCGCCCTGATCCCAATAACCTTCCGTAATGCCGTCTGCCCATTGTGATTCCAGTGGAAGTTCCGGTTCTGGTGGCCAAACGGGTGGCTTTGTTGGTCGTGGAGATGACGGCTCCCCACGGGGGCAACCCAGCACTGACTGCGGGCAACCTATGTTGACTGGTTTTTACTTCTCGTTTTGTTTTTCAACACGAAAATTATTTTCCTCTATATTTTATCTTGCTTTACCTAATAGAGGTGAAGGTTGAGGCAAAGGATCTCACCTCCTATATACCTACCCTACATATATATCGAAAGCCAACAGGATGTGTGTTTTGTTGTTGCTCTTGCTCTTATACTGTTGTTGATGTTTGGTGTTGTTTTGTTTGTTTTAATAAAAGCAAGCGACAGGACGCCTGCACGATTCTTTACATCCTTTTGTTTTATATGACGTTCCTCAGATTGCTTCGCTCGGACTTCTGGGAACTTTCGAATTTACTTAGATATATGTATATGTGATTTCTTGTCGTTGCAATTATACTATATGAACTTGTACATGTACATACTACATTTATAGGTAAATATTTATATCGACGACAATAACCACCGAACCACCGAGATGACAGGAGCGACACACACGACAAAAAAACAAAACAACTCGTAAATGGGTGTGTTGGGGGTTGCCGGTTTTTTCTCTTTATTTTTCTTTAATATTATTTTAACGATAAAGATACACAGAATCTTGTGTGCTCGAATAAATTCACATTTTTTCTCGTTTTGGCATTGGACTTTTGCTATCATAAAATATCACAAGGATATAACCAAACAAAGGAGCAGGAGCAAGGAACAAGAGCAGGACACCCAGCAAGGACGACACAAAAAGGAGCAACAACGGAAATAACACAACACGACCGAACAACACTGTGAAACACTTTTATGTAAGCACGTAACACTTTTTTTTACCCCCCAATATAAGCGGTTGGTAAACACATTTTCTTATACATATATACTTTTTATGCTGCTGCTGGTGATGCTACTGGTATACTGCCTCCTCGTCCTATTCTAGTATTAAACGGAAGAACATAGATTCAGGAGTTTTTTCGTTTTTTTTTTTTTTTTTTAATTTTATTTTATTTTTATTTAGTTTAATTTTATTTTTTTATTCACGACCGAGGCTGCAAAACACGATCAAGGATGACGAAGCATTAAACAAAAAATATTGCATCGATACATGTTTGTGTATAGATATAGGTAAGTGTGGGTGATGGTGTGGAGTAGAAACACTTAAAAAACCTAACTATACCAACACCAAACTAAAAATTATAAAAAAAAAAATAAATAAATTTAAGAAATTAAGTTAAGCTTAAATTCCAATGAACTTTGTACCTTCTTTCCGAGTTTCCCGGAAAAAGGATATTTATGTTTTACTATTTTCTCATGGGGTTATTTACTTTTTACAATCTCGCATGAGTCCTGATGGTATATAGAATGTTATAAAAAACTGTATGTTATGTAAAACTGTAAATTTTTGTAATAAATAAAAAAATATAGAATGTTATATTAAGATGGCATAGTAAATATGTATATATATATGTATGTAGTACTGCAGAGTTCGTTGTAAATGCTTCTTGGTGGATACAAATGCAACGAAACGAGAATATTTGATTTTGCCTAAGTGGAATGTTCGTCAGATATTTTTTTTTAAAGCTCAAAATTTTACATACACATAACTTTTAAGGAAACTAAAAGTAGAGCAACAGTATAAATAAAAACAAACACAAATATTTTGATTATTACATAAAAAGAAATCCATACTAATGTAGGTGCCTACTGGTACATAATATTTGGTATAAATTTCTGTATTTCTTGAAAGCTAAAGGAGTTAAATAATGTTGTTGGAGCTTCAAGGATGCATCTAGCTATACAAATACATAATTAAATAAAGGTTTAATTCTGCTCGGATCTAATTTACTCGGTTTTCCAAATTTATTTTGAAAACAGGGGTTCATTTAAACAACAATGTTTTTCTTTTTAATTTAATCTGTGAGAAGAAAAAGGGTTGCGAGATGTAGTTGATGTTTGCCATGAATTAAGCGTGTAAAAACAACAAAACTCAGAAGTTGAAGTGCATAAATTTGATTAAAGAAAATTTAAAATTCAACTGAACTTGTTGAAAGAAGTAATGTGTGGGTAGATATAGATTGTTTTCTTCTTGTTGTTATGAAACTTTTAGAATTGAAATTGGTTAAAATTGAAATTTGTATATTAAGTTTTGAGTGAATAGATTAATTTGTAACAAGTGGATCGTAGCAGAGGCATTGGAAGAACCCAAAAATATAGCAACGCCAAAAGCCTATAATTGTCTTAGGTATGTGAATTTTTAGCAAAAAAAACCTAAAACGCATTTTTCTTGGAATCACTTTTGTCAATACCGTTACGAAATTGAATCATAGCCCTTGGAGAACTTTTAGACAAAATTCGGTCCATTCGTTTAGACTCTAGCTCAAATTACAATGAACGCCTGCTAATTCTTTGCGATAAAAAGTCTTAATTCAGAGAAAGATCCTGAAACCCTATGTAAAATAAATTTCTTAAAAAATAATTGTTCGTCTTAAAAATGTTCATGACAAAAAAATTTCAAGATAATTATTTTAACACTTTAAAGAGATTATAATTTTTGCAACAAAAAAAATCCAATAAGTGCTACTGTGCCTGGTACAAATTATTAACCATACAAAATTTAAATAATTAAATTTATAATATTAAAATTTAATTTTGTAATTACATTTTGTACAAACTTTATTGAGATTATTATGAAAAAGGTTCCACATACGCCCTAGTGTACAAGTACCTACATATTAAATTAAATAGTTTTAATAATAATACTAAACATACATGGAATATATTATTCATATATGTACACATAAGTGAGATATACTATGTCTTTATTTAATTTTTAAGAATTTAATTACTTTGTGGTTAATAAAGTCTTTAGTTATTACCTTACAAATTTGGGCCCATTTTAAGTTTTATTTATTTCAAAAAATAAATCTTTCGTACAGATTTTCAAATATGTAATTTAAAATAAGAATCTTCATATATTTTATAGTAAAACTATTAATTATTTTTATAGAGGTGTAGGCCATTTGTTTTATTAAAAACAATTTAAATTGTTATGAAAGTTTCTATCTCTAAAAGGGTATTTATTATTGCTTAAATTTATTAACACATCCAAAAAGGAACATTAAAAAATATTTTATGGTTTTCAACTTTTTCAAATAATATTTGTTTTAAATTCGGATAAGGGATTACTGCGAATATCTTTCTTAAACACAAAAAAAGTTTATTTCCATTATTTTAAATAATACATTCGAATCCCGTGCCAAATGTTGTACCTCAGTAAACAAATCCTTGATTATTAATAATTCAAAGAACACCATCGAGTAAAGCTTATTAAGCTAATCGTTTATAGCATTTGTGGCAAATCTAGTACCTATATCTTTGTTGTGCGGACACGTTGATTAAACGGTTGGGGAAAATTAACAACACTCTATCTATCTTTCTCTCTCTCCCTCTCATTTACTCTTTCCCCACGAATCCGTGGCATGGTAAAAGTTTTATTTCTAAAATATCATCCACATCACTTACCACAAGGTGACCAGCTTAGCACCACCCTATTACCATGATACCATTACCAAACTGGGATTAATTATCATAATAGCTTGAGGGGCCGTATACAAAGTCAATTTGTGCCAACGAACGAATGAACGAAAGACCAAATAAACGGACGAAATTTCTGACATTGCTTTTTTGTTTTTATAAGGATTGCACTGTTGATATTCCTCAGGGGCCAAAATTATATCTGCTTTGTTACCCGCGTTCGTTTTATATAAATACCTATGTACATACATACATACATACCTACCTATATATAAACTTTTTCCATCCTTATGGATGTCCGTAAATGAGAAGAAAATAATTGTAAAAAAAAAAAACAAAAAAATAAAAAAGTAAAGAAAGAAAAATTAGAAATCTCAATGAAAAATATATTTTATGAAATTTAATTCTCCTCTTGAAATCGGGAGGGAGATAAAATGAAACAAAAAAAATGAAGAATCAACAAATTAGAAAAAGAAAAAAAATTCTAAATAATAGTCCTTGACACAATTTTTTTTTTCTCACATTTTATTTTTTGAATTGATTGAAATAAAATGGACTAATGCCAAGCAAATAATTTGATACCTGTCGAAAGGACGTTTTTGTAATTGTTTTCTATATAGCTAACCTGATTTAAGATATTGGGATGGTTTAAGGGACTCTAGGTGATGTTTATTTTAATGCTCAACCACTCTGCTTTAGCTATTATTATTGATTGATAATAATGTAACTGTGGATACGAGACTTTTCATGGCAACCAGACTTTTTCATTTTTCACAGACATTTTGACGCAGTTGACTGAGTATTTTTTTTGTTCTTTTTTGTGTTATGATTGATTTGATTTTGTGATGGAATAATTATTTTACGTGATGGTAAGTTGATTTTTTTTGATTAGTTGATAGACATTCAAGACTAATTAAAATTGGAATTATTTGATACGAGGATTTTTGCAAAAAAAAAAGAAAGATTTTTGAAGTTATTCTTGTTCTTTGCGCGCATCAAGGATACCTAAGCATTTTTAAGGAGACAGGGGTTAGCTACAGAGACAGATTATAAGTCCTCTGATGATTAACTTTAATTTAAACGAAAATGAGACAAATATAGTTCAGACGTAGAAATATAGAGGTATGACAAGAACTTTAAGAACTCGAAATTTAATGTAAGCTTTCACTAAGACCGGGTTGAAATATGTAATTGAGATAAGTTTTATATTGTTGGAAAAAAATAATAAATACAAACAAATTATCCATATGTGTTGCAAAATTATTTGGGAACAAGAATAAGGGCGATTGTATAATATGTACTTGAAAACTAGGACTTAGAATAGATATTCATAACCAAAAAACTTATTAATGTTATCAATAATTAGTTAATTAAATGTAATGGGTCATTTATTTTTCGTTTTTAAAAGTAAAGCTAAATAAAACACACATACCGGTACATTTTTGATAAAAATTTTATTTCATTATAAATTTTGGACTTTGTGTAAAAAACAATATCATTGAAATGGCCGCCTCGGGAAGATTCGCAGCATGCGATTCTTTTGAGGTAATTTCTGCACATTTCGGGCGGTATTTGGTCCATAACTTGTGTATAATTTTGGTTTTTGACGCGTCTAGAGTTCGGGGATTATTCATGTAAACACGGTCTTTTGCGTAGCCACACAGAAGAATGGGGCACAGTCAACTAAATTGAACTGGCCCCCGGGACGTTTCCCGTTTGCTCCTTCAAATAATTTTTTTTTTACCGATTGCTTGCGTTATATTCAATTGATTATGATGACCATAATAATCGCGTAGTGTGCGAAAAGTGGCTACATTTGAATCACGTCTTTTGTACTTGAAACCACGAAATGAATGACCCGTTACAAAGAAAGGTGTACATAGGTCGCCTGATGTGTAAATTTCGATTGAATGAATAGAAGAGGAAGTAAATGACGATTGACGATCTATCAAAATAGGTCGTATTTGATTTGGCTCCACGATTGGGTTTGGATTATAGGGAAAAAATATTTTGATTTTATTTTGATTTTAATAGCCATTACCAAGTTTTCACTTACGATATATAAATAATACATATAGATACTACATTTATGACAAGTTATGGATTCGTACAAAAATCGAACTTGAGATTTTTATCAAAATTGACATTACGATGATAGCGAAGTGGAAAAAAGTGGGTCCCGCAATTCTGTCTGTATGCATGTCCTTTTAGCTGCAGCCTAAATGGGTGGGTAGATTTCCTTTAAACTTGGTGTCTAGCGTTTGTCAGACATTTCCCCCACACGCTTTTTTCAATATTTTTAGGACAATATCAATTCGTACAATTTTTTTAGCAAATAATTAAAATCTCATTTCTCATTTTCTCAAAACCCCACAACTTAAAAAAAAAATCAGTAATTTTTTTTACAAAAATGCTACCATTTAATAGAAAAAAAAAATTGGGAGAATGGTTATAAATGGTACCTCCCATAGAACCATTTTTTTAGGTTCGATTTTATCAAAAACAGGTCAATTGATTTTTATCAATTTTTTTATAAGAACTACCTATTTCAAAAACTTTTAAAAGTATTGTTAAAATTTTTTTTTTCTTTTGGATTTTTAAAAGAGGTTCAAACTTTTGTTCTGAGAACTTAATAATTCGAAAACGACTTGGTCGATTTTTATTAAACTTGGCGTTTAGCAGTTTTTTAACATTATCTAGCAGTTTTAAAATAAAAATTATTCTTATGATCAAAACAAACGGTACCTTCCATTCAAAAACCGGTATGGAAAATATAATTTTTCTCAAAAACATAGCTCCTACGACTTTGATTAAATTTTTACGTGAACTAATATTAGTAAGATATGGTATGTAGATAGATAGATTTTCAACCGATTTTAATGACATTTTTTTTACACAATAAGTTTAAATCAAAATTTAAAAAAAAAAATAATTTTGGATTTAAAAAAAAATTTCAAAATTATTTGTTGAAAATATGTATTTCTAAAATGGGTAGATGATTTTTTTTTTTTTAAATTAATTTTTAAACTCTTCTTTAATTAGTACTTAAAAATGGAGTACTAATCTTTTTCTAAAAAATGTTTTCAAAATTTTATATATTCAAAGTTATTTTAAAAAAATAACCACTCCAATCTCATAAATGAGATTTGTGTAGGAAATCAGATGTTGTACCTACATCGCGTTTGTGGCAAAACAATTTCAGAAGCTGTCAATTTATTTTTATTGATTTTTAACATTTTTCCAGTCTTATAAAAGTTCCATGTATATGTGCAATACGGTGCTATATTGTTCATAATTATGTATACACATAATTTATACTACCTTAAACTAAACTACGGTTTCAGCAAGCTTCATAAAATATAGCCTCTCATAGCTAATTTATATGTCATGCATTTCATTATTTTTAATATTCAATATTCTTATTAATTTTAAGTATTTTTTTTTTGTATTTTCTTTATAAAAACTAGAATACATTTAAACTTCTGATTAACCAAAAATTTAATAGAGCATATACATATATGTACATAATATGTATGTATGTACATTTATAAATATTTAAAAAAAAGTATAATTAACTATTTGAACCCTGCCACGCTTCGCAGAGCCATTACTATTGAACAAATTACAAAACATCAATTTTTGAAAGCTTTATGCCACATTACAGGAAAAAAACTCAAATATAAGAAAATTGGGTGTGACAGTGGGTGGACTTTATATAACACGTCATGATGTTTTACTCTAGGTTCAAAAGATTTCAATTCATCTTTTTTTATAGGGATGTAAAATAAGGAGAAATCTCAGATATAAGGAAAGTGGGCGTGGGAGTAGGTGGATTTCAAAAAAGGAAAAGGAAAGAAGCCCGCGGCTGTTATTTCCTTTTATTTTGGGAAATAAGACCTACGGGCCTTATTTTCTTGGGAGTCATTGCACTGCACCAAATAAAACATGACATGCTTTAGGTATTGAAGAGAGGTTAATTAAAAAGTTTTAATGTTCTTATGGCATTCGAAAAGAAGTACACTAAAATATTATAAAAGAGGGCGTAACAGTGCCAGATTTTACTCAAAAGATATTCTAAACAAACTTGTTGCTTTTAAGAACACCCGCGGGTGTTATTGCCTTTTTGAATTGGCATTAAGACAGCCGAATTTTTAAATTTCACAAACCAAATTAATTCTCCAAAACTACAATAGGAAAATTTATTCTCTGAGTACATTTTTTTAATATATTTGGCCAAGGAGGATGATTAATTTGGTTTGTGAGATTTGAAAATTCGCGCGAATTTTCAAATTACAAATTCACTCAACCTCGCACCTACCCCAAATCTTATAGTGAGCCCAAGCAGGGGCGTTGCAAGGGGGCATCATGCCCTCCCATACATACCTCACTGTTTATACGCCCATGATGTCCCAAATTTATGAACTAAGTCCCAACGAAAGTGGGAGTTAGTTCATTTTGGTTAACTCCCAATAGTTAGTTCTTAGGGCCATTTTTTTATTTTTTTTTTCCTTGAATTATTTTAAAAATTTTTACTAAACATATTTTGAAAATATATATAAATAAAAATAAATGTAAATGAAATTGATTTTTTTTTTTTAATTTAAATTTGATTGTATGGGTTTTAATTCCATTTATAATTGGAGATAAAACCCACAAGGAAAAGGAATTAAAACCTACGGTTTTTGTTGCGATTTCAAAAAGGAAAAAAAAAACTCGTGAGAGTTAGCTATTTCCTATTATGGGAAATGAGGCCCGCGAGCTTTATTCCAGCGGATGTTATTGCACATTAAAAATATATACATAGATGAAAAACAAGTAATAGAAAAATTTGGTGAAAACACACATAAGCTTCTTGATTTATTTTCTCGCACCTAAAAAAAAAAACCTCATATAAAAATTAATATTTATATTTTTAACCCACTTTCACGATTTATGGCCTTTCGCTGCATCTTTTGCTTGCAAGACATCTTGTATAATAAATCAAAATTTATAATTTAAATGGTTTGTCTCAGTTGATGGATGAACTTTTATTGCGAGGAAACCTCATCAGTTGTTGTGAGTCAAACACCTTTTAGGCTTTTAAATTAAATCATATAATTGAATGTTTTATTAGCTTCCCCCATATAAAAAAAGTATAACTAATTATAATCGGCTCAAAAACAAAAGACATTGCCCTTTTTTTGTGGTAATTTGTGTTAAGATAAATGTTGGGAAATTGACATTTTTAATTCTAAAATATCCCTTGACATCCTCAAACTTTCTGGTTAGAGAAGTTGCATATTTTAATCTCATGTGATATTCCCTTAAACTAGAATAGAATTAGTTAAAATGACTGGGGTATCATTCCAGTAAATCAAAGAGATCTTATCTTATAAAATACCAAGAGCACCTTTACTTATTTGAAATTGGTTCCACTATTGCAAATAAAGTATAGTTGGAATAGCTATCATCTATTTCTATCTATCGCTCGTTTCCTTCATGAGGATAAGATACTCAAAAATGCGAGCAACAACCAGAAGAAAATAGACTTAATTTTAATAAAATGTTGACAGAATCTTCAAATAACTGCAATCTAACGTATACCTCCGTATAGTACCTACCTACCTTATAGTTAGATATGATGGCATAAACGAACGAAGCTCAAGGCTGCGAACTTTAACTCATTTATATGCATATAATTTTCCTTCATCTTTCAAAGCATATATAGAATGTCTGTTTTCTATATACACCCACATACACACAAAAAACTCAGTATAGAGTATCGAATAACAAATTCCATAACCACACCACATATATGAAAATGTAAGGTTACTTTGTGTAACTTTCCTTTCAAGGAAATAATCGAAAAATTATAAAGATCCTGAATCTATGTATGTATGTAGGAGTTTATTCATTGAGTAAAGAATCGACGACGACGACAACGACAACGAACGACAACGACAAGAATGACGATATAACGTTTATGTGGGAAATCCGTAAGTTTTATCTTTATTCCTTCAATTTATTGTGCTTTCAAGGAGTTATGACTTTTAAAAAAGTGTTGCCAGCTGAGTTGTTGTCATTTTTAAAATGTCAAAAACTATAACAAGTTGAATTTCTTGCAAATAATATTAATTCAATTTTTAAATTTTTTTAAATTAATCAAATTTCTAGATTGTCTTAAATTTGTTTAAATAATTTAAATTTTTAATACAGCCAAGGAACCTTCAGTCAAGGTTTAACATATCAAAAGTTTGTAAGGGTTAGGACTTTACAATTCTTCATTCCTTTCCCCATTTAAATTATTCAGCCACTTTTATTTTGTAAAACAATTTATTTCATTTCATATTTTCAGTGTTTCCAAAAAAATTAGTTTAAAATTTGGAGCAGTTAATATCATGTCTGACTCTATGTAATAATAAATTGTCCCAAAAAAATAGAAGACTAGTTTTGCAGTTATAATTATATTTTTTTAAAATTTAATTAAATGTTTAATTTTGACCTCAAACAAAAAATGTTAAATTATTATGAACTTTAATGTTAATTTTTTTTATGAAAAATATTTTATTTTTTTCCGAACTCAAAACAAAGAATTAAATTATAATTAAATTAAATAAAACCCAAAAATCTATTTATAAAATTTAAAATTTGTATTAAAATATATATTATTTGTTTTTTTATTTTAAATTTAATCAACATTATTATTCCTTTTTCGTGAGCTTTTTATTCAAATTAGTTGAATCCGAATTTTGTGACCTTCAGGTCTTTCTATTTAGATAGACCAGAGGGGGTACGTAAACACGTACGAAACGTCGTCTATCTAAATATAGTTAAAGAAAGAAAGACCTGAAGCCCACAAAAATAGTATTCAACTATTTTAATCAACATCAATTTTAAATTCTCGAGAAAGTAATTTAGGATCCAATTTACAATTTACATCTCAATTGAAAAATACTACAGTGGCAACACTTTCTCGTTACGGTTATATGCGGATTGTTTTTTTTTTTTTTGGTATTCATATCCAGAATATTTTGTGTGTCATGTGAGGAGATAAGGATATAGGTAAAGATGCAAATTCAAGGATGTGCGATTGAATAGTTATGCTTAGTACGCTTTTTGAGTTTCAAAGCAATTTGCCTGCCTAACCTTAATCTACTTGAGTCACAGATGAACACCGATATATGTTTTTTTTATCCGAAATTTCTTTTCAGATATTTGATTTATATAGAAAGTCTTCTTCCTTTAATACCTGTACTTGGTTGAGTACTAAGATGATGCCAGAGATCCATGAAAAGCATAAAAGTGATTTCTTAATTAGTTTAAAACGAACAAAAGCTAAGAGCCAGCAATTATTCGTTTCTTAAAATTCATTTATTTTGAATAATCCTTAAAAAGCATTATTTTACTAAATATTTAAAGCTAACAAATAAAAAAAAATCACAAAAATTCTTTTAATATTTTGAATGGAAATAAAATAAATTCAAAGCTAAAATCATTTCGCTTCACGAAATAACAAAAATGGATTTTCTCATAATAAATCTCTTTTGTATTTGGCTCACAGCTTGAATTTAATATTTGCTTTATATTCTCACTATATAGAAAAAAAAAAAAAAAAAAACACCACTTGCTGCAAGGGTGAAATTTCGAAATCGATATAATTGAATTCTACCACATGTCGCACTAATGCAACCTCAAACAATTGGTCAGTCAGAATTGATATCTGTCTGTAGCAATAATTGAATAGAATTTGAAACATACATAATGTCATAACTTTGTAGTACACATTTTAGACACTCTTGAAGTCTTCCCAGAACACAATTCATAATATCGCATTAAGTAGACATTTTTTATGTATTCATGTTTTGTGTACCAGTATTATTGTACTTTATATATATAAATAATACATATACATACATAGGAATGGTAGGTCCTTAAAATTTTTCTGACTTGCTATAAACGGATATAATACTTAATGGAAATAACCTTACAGGTAGAAAAAAAATATTTTCTTTAGACACAATATATTCATAATAATATGAAATATTTAAAATCCCTTTTTAATATGTATTTTGTAATGACATTTTAATGGCAGGGCAATTTTTACTTGCGATATTATACAAAGGTCATTTATGGCAAGTTATGGATTCGAACTCGAGATTTTGATCAAAGTTGACATTACGATGATAGCGAAGTGAATTTTTGCAAAAAGGCTACCATTTTATAAACAAAATTTTCAGAAACATGGTTATAAATGGTAATGGTATTTGGGAATGAAAACCATTTTTTTTATTCCCGATTTACTCAAAAACATCTTAACTGATTTTGACCAATTTTTTTATAGAAAATCTTTCACAATTTGTATTTTAGGATTTAAAAAAAAAAGTTTCAAAATTGTTTTTTGAGAACTTAATAATTGGAAAACGACTAACTAGATTTTTTTTTAATTATTGGCATTTACCAGTCTTATAATATTATATGGCAGATTTTAAATAAAAATTATTCTTATAACGAAAAAAATAACGGTACCTCCCATACAAGTGTTTAAAAACCGGTAAGAAAAATCTCATTTTTCTCAGAAACAAAATTTACGATTTCGATTAAATTTTTTTATGAACTAATATCGGTACGAATACGATCTGCCATATTATTGAAAAATTTGTATCTGTCGATTAAAAATGGTTTCTATCATATAGAACCATTTCTTTTGTTTTCGACTACCTCATCCTATCTTTTGAACCGATATCAATTAAATTTATTACACAAGAGCTCGTAATAAATTTGAATAATTTTGTATACCAAAATTTTCAAAAAAAAAAAAACAAATTATGCATTTTAAAAAACGAATTTGAAAATTCGGTATTTCGAAAATGAGTACCTAAATGATTTTGTTTTTAAAATTAATTTTTTAACTTCGAATTAATACAATAAATACAAAAAAATAGCTTACCAATTTGTTTTCTTAATGTTTTTTTAAAGTTTTATAAATAAAAAAAAAAATATTGTTTGAAAAACCGCTTCGAGTATTTTTAATTTTTTTTTAAATAATTTTTTTTTTATCAGATGAATTAGATCAACTATTCAGAATATGCGTATGTATAAATCTTATCTTATCTTATTATTTCACAGAACTATTCTTGTATATATATTTGGTTTCTCGGAAATTACTCTAACGGTTTGGTGAAATTTTGATATTTTGTTCTTATGAACGAATGAAATTAGATTCTTATGAACAAGAAAAAAAAATTAAAAAAATCAAGTTAGGTAAAATACGCCTAGTGCCACGCCCCTTTTTATCAATTTTCGGTTCCTCTGAAACAGCTCTAATGATTTTGCTGAAATTTTATATTATGACATAACATATTGACATGATTTATTTTAAGAATGATGTAGACAGGTGTCAACCAGATCCGTAGCCCAGGGGCTCCTAAAGGGGCGATTATTTTAACAATGGGTTTAATGATTTGGTTTAAATTATGCATTTGGATAATTATTCTACTTTCAAAGCTAATAAAAATAAGTATCATCGAGCCCCGTAACTAAGGAGGTGCCAAAGGACGCTGAATCTATTTTAAGTGTAGCGATTTATATGCAATTTTATGTTTAGAAGAGGCGCTAAGCTTCAGTTTTTAACAATTTTAATGAAATTTTGTATTTAGATATTTTGCTTTCCAAGTTGATCTTAACAAAACAGTGGATATAGCCCAAGGTCGTGGCCAGGGGCATCCTAAAAGAAGCAAAGGACTTCAACGATTTTGATAAAATTTTTAGATTTTGTTCTTATGAAGGTGTGAAAAATTTTGAATTGGTTTTAGTAAAATCCGCCCACGGCCACGCCCTTATTTTTTGTTATTTTCTCGAAATCGGTCGGAAACATCTCTATTTCTCAAAAACGGCTCAAATTATTTGAATGAAAATATTGGATTTTACTTAAAAATCCTCAAATCCATATTTTCGTTATAAGAACTTTTGGGCAAAAATCTGACACGTAATATTACTTAAATTGCTCTAAAAATTACAGACACAGTTACAGTTGATTTATCGATACAGGCTGAATAGGCCTACATACTGAATTATTATTATATCAGTTAATCAAAATAATGGCTCAAAGTTATTTATGTATATAGTTTTACCTACCGCTTTGGATAATGATAATGAACAATAATTATTATTTAAAAATGCTAAAAGTCTTCATTTTAATTACAAAAGTAGCTGGCTACAAAAATTATTAATTATTCTTTTCAAACACAAAAAACAAAAAAAAGTGCAATTTAAGCTAACACCTTCATTATGACGATAATTCTGACACAACAAAAGTGCAATCATTATGCTTTTGAATTTTTAATTCATCCTTAAGGCAATACCAATACAAAACCACCACACACACACACTTACACCAATCACAATCCGACTGACTTTCTTGTATTTCATCAGGATGATGATTGAAAGAGAAAATTGCCCTCTAACATCATGAAAAACAATTACAACCCTGACTATAAGTTCAAGTTAAGCCTTTCACTACCATTATATACATATTCATGTAGATATAGGTAGGTACCTATATCTAAAAATCCTTACATTACAGAGGAACTTAAATAAATGGCTTTTCCTGAACTACATATGTATAGAAACGTGGTTAGGAATACTCGCATTATTAAAACTAGAACACACACATACAAAGAAATTAATAATTATGGTGCAAATCAAAAGAGTTTTTAATTAGCATTGGATTCGAATGGTAGTTTAAGTCTTTTACCTTTTGCATCCTACGTATATACATACATATTCATACGTCCTTTCCTTTCCAACTAACTTTATATACCTGTGGTTGTTGGATTCTATATGCGAAGTAGAGAGTGTGGGCTTTGTGTCTTGGTGCTGCTTTGCCTTGGCTTGGCAGCACACTCGACATAACATTCTCAAAAGAACATACGAGTTCCATTCCATTCCGAGTTGAGGGGTGACATGACCGAATTCCTCAAATGCCAGAATATTTTATCGTTATAAGAAGTGTAACACATTTACCAGCACACTTAAACCCACATGTAGAAATACTTGCGGACAAGAGGTGTATAAAGAGGGGCCGCGCCGAGTCGAGCCCTACCGGCAGTATAGTGGTGGTGGTTACAGGACATGCCAAAAAGGAAGCATAATAATGGTTAAAAAATTGTGCCCTTCAACACCAGGGTCGTTTCTCGTTTCTATTCACATAAGTGCAGTGTGCATTTTCCATAAGCATTTTTGTGTGTAATGTCTGAAAGGACATGAGAAATGAAAAACCAACGACATTTTACCATAATATACCGTTGGAAAAAATGCACTTATACAAAATATATGTACATAGACATGTGTAAGCCAAAAGTCACGAATAAAATGGTAAGAGCCGACTTTATCTACTAAAGACCTGGCGAATGCGAGATTTGTGCATATAATTAGGCTGTGACCTGTACCTACCCCCATTGTGTTTTGTTAAAGGGTTGTGGTGTGGGTATGTGTTTTTTTCGTGGATGGGTGTGTGAATGTGGTTTATACCTTCAATATGCTGCTGCCTCATTAAAGACCATCATCCGCATCACGATATGCCAGCGTTATTGTCGTCACCAAGCTGTTGATGCTGAGTTCTATACGAACTCGCATAAATACATAATACCTATAGGCTTACCATAGAGACCACGGTTTTTATCTCACGATATAATTAAAACTGATGGAGGGTCGACTTGCATTGTTTACCATATTTACGGGGTATAATATTCAGGGATTTCCCGAGTTGGAATTTATTATAAATTAAGTATGTATGTGTAAGTATAACTACCAATGCATTGTGTGGGTTTTTTTTGTTTTTTTTTGTTTTTTTTTTTTTGTTTTATTGAATGCATAATGAAATTTGTGAAATGAAGCATCCTCTTCGGGTTGTTGTTTAGAGTTTACATTCATCATTTTTGAATTGCCTAATTAGAAAACAGATGATGTCCTTGCAAGAACAATGATGGAATTAAATAACAAAAAATGACTGACAATGATGAACAAAAAAAGCGTATAGTTATAGAATAGTGGTATGAGTGTGTTTTGGTGAACTAGGACAGAAACTTAAAATTATCCACCAAGGGATTTGAATGTTTTTTTTTTTTTGTTTACTATAGGAAAACAAAATTATATTTTAATTTTGATCTTTAAACAACGCTCTAAATTTATTTAAACTTTTACTTTACATTTCATTTGCATTTCTTTGACACATTTTTTTTTATTTTTCAAAACCAAAAATAACGGTAGGTACATGCCGGAACATTTTTTTACAAAATTATGAAAATCTTATTTTTTCAAAAACGTGCTCAAAATTAAAAAAAAAGTATTTTTTTTTACAAAAAGGCTACCGTTTTATAAAAAAAAATGGAAAAATTGTTATAAATGGCACCTCACGTACAATCATGATCGATTTTCTCAAAAACGGCTGAACAGATTTTGACCAATTTTTTATGGAAAATCTTTCAAGAGTTTTAAAAGTTGCGTTTACCTAAAAAAACTTTCCATTTTTTTTTTTTGATATTTAAAAAAAGTTTAAATTTTTTAATTTTTTTTTGAGAACTTAATAACTCCAAAATGACTTTTTTTTATTTTTTTTTATTAAACTTGGCATTTAACAGTTTTTTTAAATTATCTACCAGATTTAAAAGAATAAATTATTTTATGACCAAAAATAACGGTATCTCTTATACAAAGTGTTTAAAACCCGGTACGATTTTATTATAATTTTTATGCGAGCTAATATTCGTAGGTAAGATTTACCATATGGTTGGGAAAAAGATTATCTATCGATTAAAAATGGTATCTCTTATAGAACCATTTTTTTGCTTTTCGACTATCTCATTATCTGATAAATTAAAAATTTTAATACAATTTTTGGCACAAGAGCTTATAATAAGTTTGAATAATATTACGCATCAAAATTTCCAAAAAATCTAATTTTGGAATAGGCTGGGATTCGAACCTATAAGTCCTATATGAGGACCCATTCCAAAGTATGTCTAACTTTGGACAGCTGTCCAAGTCCAAAACCTTATTTATAATCATGTTCCATCGAGTGTCTAACTTAGACACTGAAATTGGTTGTCCAAACCTATTCTAAAGTGGGAACGTTCAATGAACAAAAAATTGAAAAATAATCTTCAAATTAACGAAACTTTCATTAAACGTATGCAAATGCTGACGAAATTGACAGATTACAGGGATGTTAGTGAGTGTATGAGAACATTTGTAGGCCACTGTTGGAACGCGTTTATAGATAAGGAGATGTCCAACTATTTAGACAATGGCTAGCTGGACAACTGACCAAGAGTTTTCTAAGGAAATCTAATAAATACGACTGAATATAGCCAAAGGAAAAGAGATCGTCGAACTGAAAATCTTAAGTTAAAATAGTCAATGCATATAACCAATTGCAATCTAAGGTATGAAACAAAAAAAAATCAAACAAAAATACAATTTGGATCGATATGATAGGGTTTGAATTTACATATGTATTTTTATCGAAAATATATGAAGTTGCGAAATTACCGAAGTCAGGAACCCGAGTAGCACAGAATTCGATTTATAACAAGAATTTGGTTTGGTTGTATTTGTGTTTTATGGAAGTAATCTGCAACATTATTTATTGTAACTTAGTTTCTCAATTTTTCATCGAAAAACCATCTCAAATCTCACATATCTCAATCTCAAACATTGACAAATTACAGAAATTAAAAAAAATAATTCTGAAAGAGTAACCCCCTTCATTTAGTGGACTCTGTTTACTGTGGTTCTGTGAATTATTTCATCAATGTTTTACATATTTTTTTTTTTTTTTTTTTTCATTAAATACAAATAAATCTTTTGTTTCAGATACCGGCTGTTTCTATACACAATACTGGTTCCATAATTTTACTGTTTTAATTTTATATTAGAAGCTAACTAATACATATATACTTTAATTCCCGATCCCGACACACCCATATGGAAAAATTGTAATGGCTAAAAATCCCTTTTAGCTTGAACTAATTTCAAAAAATGTGATTCCCTAAAAAAATAACAATATAATTATTTACCATTTGCCGTTTATTGTCGAATAACTTTCAATAAACTTTAATCCAACACCATCAAACCACAATTACCATATGGTACAACGAAAAATAATAAAAAAAAAAGCAATCCGAAGACTATATATAGAGATACAAAAAAAAAAAAAAAAACCACCACAAGCTATAACAACACCCATCAACAGCACATTGGTATTTCAAAAACGAAATCGCTTTCAGGCTTCGAGGATTATAAAAACAGAACACGTAATTGGAATTTAATTTTATTTGTGCAGCCGAAGAGTGAAATACACAAAAAAAATACAACAAAAAAATACTTAAAAGGAAACACACAAAAAATCATCCCACAAAAGGATGCTTAACACTTTTTTAAAAATCCCTTAGAAATGACACGAAAGTAACTGCTACTGCTCCACCCCACACCCCCATCACAGAATAAATGAATATCCATATGTTACAACATTCATATTCGACATGGAAAGAAAAAAAAAAAAAACGATAATAAGCCGATATGAAATTCGTATAAATCCTTAGCATATATCCTTTCTGCATTAGAATAATCCGATTATCATGTCACTTATTTGTTGACTTTTATCCTCTGCCTTCACCTACATACATACATACATATTTATATTTAAACTTCACATTTCTATTTTTTTTTTTCCGACTAGAAAAATCTTCACATATGTATTTTTTTTGTATTTTCTTTTTGACGACCGATGTAGACGAATATATTCTTCTCTTTGCACAGATTTGTATATTTCCTCTTTAATCTTCACAAATTATCACACATCACGTGGAGGAAACTCTTTTTTATTTGTTGTTGCAAGTTTTGCAGGACTAAGGACGATGCGAGAAATGAAATTCGCTCTTCGAACAATATTGACACAAAATTTTGCCCAGAATCTGTTTCGCACTATGGGATATACATTATACATACATATAATTTTTTTTGTTGAATTTTCTAATTTCTTTGAATTGTTGTTTTTATTTTCTAGACTATATGTTAAATATTAAAGCACACAAAATATGATAAAATAAATCTGATGGATATTATATTTCAATCATAAAACGCCCTTAATTGGAATCATTGAATTATTATTATTTAAATTATATGAAAGTCAGAAAGAACAAAGAAAACAATAATACATCGGAGGGGGTAGCAGAAAGATGTGAAAAAGTAATCCTTTGGGGTAGGTAATGTATATACCTCGGTTGTTTTTTTTTTTTTTTTTTTTTTTTTTTGATAATGTATCAGACAATCCGCGAACCGAACATTTACGACCGAGATTGAAAGGACAACTGATTCCCTTGATGTGAAGGATTTAGATCCAACCAAGTACCAGGATCTCTGAGCGATTTCTATCGAATGCGAACACCACCCAGAAAAACAGAATCTTATTCGAGAGCAGAGCATCCGATGAAAATGACTATAATGTGCTGAATATTAAATGTATCTAAAGGAAGGTTGCCACTTTACATAAAAAGGGAGTTTAAAGTAGTGCTGTGAGAAGCACTTATAGATTATATTTGCTAAGATTGTGGAGTAAGGCCAATTGACACTAATTAGCGGATAAACAAAATAAAGTAATTTCAGAGTAACCTTAAAAAATACCAAAAGAAAAATAATACGCATCTATTTGTAAAATGGTAACATTATTGTATTTAAATTTTATCGTATGGAGCGGTTTAAAAAAAAATTATTTTGTATACATAAAATTTTGTAAAGATTTTTTAACCTTTATTAATGTGGAGTTTAGATAGATAGATAGATATATTTATTGTGCCCACTTAGAATTAACATTTTTTACAATATGAGAAGTCATTGCACAGTACAGAGATATGATAAGTTATTTTATCTTACAACTGAAAAATACATTTTTTGATTTCAAATTATTGCTTGATTGATTTTAACATAAAAGTTGGAAGGAAAAATATGGGGAAAAAAAAAAAAAAAAAACCTTCATATAAATGTTGATGTTTTAACGATATATCACAGAATAATTTTTAATATTATAGAAAATATAGTTTTAAACAAATATATAAGTAAATTATTTGAATTTTATCACAGAAAATGCCTTTTTTTAAATATAATAAAATAAATTAATAAATAGTTTAATAAATAAGTAAATAAATAAATAAATAAATGAATAAATAAATAAATAAATAAATAAATAAATAAATAAATAAATAAATAAATAAATAAATAAATAAATCAATAAATCAATAAATCAATAAATAAATAAATAAATAAACAAGTAAATAAACAAATTAATAATTAAATGGTAAATAAATAAACAAATAAATTAATTAAGTAATGAGTAAATAAATAAATAGATACAAAAATAAATACAAAAAAAAAAAAAAATTATAAATAAATAAATATGAAAAAAAAACAACATAGATATATGTACAATATACATATTATACAAATCAAAATAAATAAGAATTTACAAACAATTTTGAAGCATGAGTTCAGATATTAATGCGTTTTCGTTGTTTTGACATCTTCTAATGAATTTTTCATTGAGGACTTCAATTTTGTTTTCAACAGTTATTACTCGTGCTTTTTCGTGTAGTGTTGATGTTGAGTAGAACCAAGGAACACGGAGGATCATTTTAAGAATTTTAACGGGTGATTTTTAAGCTGGTTTGGTTTTGGCAACACTGGTTTTGACAGCTGACGTGTGTTTAGTACCTTGTGTCACTGTCAAACAGCTTCAGTTTGGTTTGCAATTTAACCATGGATCGTCTTACAAATGAACAACGCTTGCAAATTATTGAATTTTACTATCAAAATTCGTGCTCGGTTCGAAATGTTGTTTATCGAAAAATTGTGTTCAGCGATGAGGCTCATTTTTGGTTGAATGGGTACGTAAATAAGCAAAATTGCCGTATTTGGAGTGAAGATCAGCCAGAAGCATTGCAACAGCTACCAATGCATACCGAAAAAGCCACTGTTTGGTGCGGTTTATGGGCCGGCGGCATTATTGGGCCACATTTCTTCAAAGATGATGCGAATCGCTGCGTTACTGTCAATGGTGAACGCTACCGAGCGATGATAACAAACTTTTTTTTGCCCGAAATGGAAGTTCTTGACTTGCATGATATGTGGTTTCAACAAGACGGTGCCACATGCCACACAGCACGCGAAACAATGGCGCAATTGCGAGGCGAGTTTGGTGAACAGTTAATTTCACGTTTCGGGCCGGTCAATTGGCCGCCTAGATCGTGCGATTTGACACCATTAGATTATTTTTTGTGGGGGTATGTCAAGGCTAATGTCTATAGAGACAAGCCCGCTTCTTTGCACTGGAAGCCAACATCCATGCATTCATTCGTGAGATACCGGCCGATATGTGTGAAAGAGTATGCCAAAATTGGACTCAGCGGATGGGCTACCTGAGACGCAGCCGCGGTCAACATTTGCATGAAATTATCTTTAAACATTAAATTGCAAGGTTCAAACTATCGATTCAAATAAATATTTCATTCATTTTTTCGAATTTTTTGTGTTTTTTTTTTTTTTTAAAGTTCTAAACCTCTTAAAAAATCACCCGTTATTTTGAGATACTTGAAGTTTTTTCGTATGCATTTTAGCACAGTTTCCCCAGACGGGTGATCCATATAGAAGTATAGACTGAAAAACGACTTTGAAGATAGAGAGCTTATTTTGGTTGCTTAACAATGACTTTCGATTTATCAAAGGATATAATAACCTAATTGCTATATTCAATTTACTTACCGTATTTTTGATGTGTTCCTTGAAAGTCAACTTCTTGTCTAAGTAAACACCTAAGTACTTGACAGAGTCGACCCAGGGAATATCACAATTATTTATTTTAAGATTTGTGCTGGGTAAGAAACAGTCCTTTCTTTTTCTTGTGAAAAAGATAGCCTGACTCTTCCCAGCATTTTTTTTAATCTTCCAATGCTTATAATACTCGAAGATAACATTAAGAGCGGTTTGAATATTGTGGACGACTGAAGAACCATATTCATCAGAAGCATATATGGCAATATCATCTGCATACATTCCAAAATCACAGTTTTGTAAACTAGGAAAATCCGACATAAAAATATTAAAAAGCGTAGGGGACAGTACAGAACCTTGAGGGATGCCTGAGGGTACTGGTTTAAGGGAGGAACACATTCCATTTAACATAACGAGGAACTGCCTATTGTTTAAAAAACTTTGAATTATTTTTATTAAATAACCAGGAAAATCATTGATTATCAATTTGTAAATCAGCCCTTTGTGCCACACGGAGTCAAAAGCTTTTTCAACATCAAGAAGAACAAGGCCAGTAGATTTATTATTTTTAAAATTAGTTTTGACATGGTTACATATTCTTAGTACTTGGTGGCACGTATTGTGGTTCTTACGAAAGCCAAACTGTTGAGGTGGTATAATACATTTCTCATTAAGAAAAACAAGTGTTTTTTGGAGAATAATTTTTTCCAATATTTTACTTATATTGCTTAGTAGGCTAATAGGTCTGTAACTGTTAGCGTCGTTACGGAGTTTTCCAGGTTTTAAAATTGGAACTACTTTCGCCAGTTTCCATTTTGAGGGAAAGTAATGTAATTTCAAGCAAGAGTTAATCAAAAAAGTTAAATAGGAAAAACCACTCATTGGAAGCTGTTTTATAACTTGGTTTTTAATTTTATCAATTCCAGGGGATTTCTGATTTTGAAGATCACTAACAATGTATTCAATGTCTTCAATCGAGACCATTTCATTATGAGGGAATGCAATTGACCTTTGATTAAACTCATCAACATTTTGGTTTATAAGGTGTTCAACCCCAAAATTAAAATGTTGCGAAAAAGCATGACTTAGAGCAAAAGTGCTCGCAAGTAGTTCAGCCTTAGCATCGTAACTAGTAATAAGACTACCAGAAGAATTAAGATGTGGTATTGAAGAGTTTTTCTTTTTAATAATTTTATAAATATTCCAAAATGGCTTTGAATTTGGATGTAAAGAGCTCAATTTGTTACCCCATTCAATATTACGAAAATTTGAAATTTTTTGTGATATAAGTCTATTAAGCAAGTTCATTTCATAATTATCATTCTGCTGTCGATATCTTAACCAGTTTTTTCTAACCGCATTTCTCCTTTTTATGATCTTTAATATATCACGCGGTAGAATTATAGCTCTTTTATAGATATTTTTTCTAGGTACTGCTATATTAACGCTTTCTAAAATATTCTTTTCGAATAAGTTTACGCTGGTGTCAATATCTTCGTAACACAGAACATTTTCAATACTAGTTGGACAGTTACGAATGTTTGAATGAAAATGTGAACGAAACAGAGGCCAATTGGCAATCTTATAATCTAAATATTGCACATTAATCAGTCTTGGGCTTAAAATAGTATCACAGAAAACAGGAATATGATCCGAACTAAGGGCGTTAGCAGTAAATGGCTGCGTAAAACAGCCGGGTGTATTTGTTAAAAAGATATCCAGTGTTGAGGGGGATGATCTCCTGGATGAAGGAATGTATGTAGGATTATTGGGGTACATAATCGTGATTGGGAATCTTAAAATGAAGTCGTAAAGCATATTTCCCCATGAATTAGCCCTCAAACAGACCCATTCACGATGTTTACAATTAAAGTCTCCACCTATTAAAGTTTAAACATTAATTTAAAGAAAAAATATCATTTACTCATTTTCGAAATTTTCAAAAAAAATTATGCAATTTTTTTAAAAATCCAAAATTTAATTTTTTTTTTGAAAATTTGATATGCGCGTAAAAAAATTTCATTAAAATCGGTTCAACAGATAATGATATATTCGAAAATAAAGAAAATGGTTCTATGAGAGATACCATTTTTAATCAATAGATAATTTTTTTATTCCAACAATACTGATATTAATTCATATACAAATTTTAGTCAACATTGTGGCAGCCGTTTTTGAGAAAAATGAGATTTTTCTTTTTAAACATCTTTGTATGGGAGGTACCGTTATTTTGGATTATAAGAATAATTTTTATGTAAAATTTTCTAAATAAAGTTTAATAAAAACTGACCAAGTCGTTTTCGAATTATAAAGATCTCAAAAAAAAAATTAAACATTTTTCAAAAATCTAAAAAAAAAAATCTTTAAAATTTTGGTGCGCAATACTTTTAAAACTTTTTGAAAGAGGTATAAAAATTTGGTCAAAATCAGTTTTACTGTTGTTTTTGGGGAAATGGAAACTGAAACATTTTTTTTTATAAAATGTAAGCTTTATGTGAAAAAATTGCCGATTTTTTTTTAAAGTTGTGGGCATGTTTTTCAGAAAATTAAGATGTTCATAATTTGTTAAAAAAAAATTGTACGGCAAGTACCGTTGTTTTTTATCTTAAAAAAATGAGAAAACGAGTCGGGGAACGCCCAAAAACCCCTAGGTACCAAATTTAAAGAAAATTAACCAACCCGTTTAGGCTGCAAACGAATCCGTAAATTGCTAATATAGTACCAATATATCGCAAGTAAACATTTTGTTATTCAACTTTATTATATCGAACCAAGTTCGAATGCCAGCTCTTTTGTTTTATTTTTTTTTAACTATGAAAGATGTTGACAAATTCTTGGTGATTGCTTTAGACAAATTTATGCAAACGAAAATTCAAAGTTATTTAAACAAATTCCTAGTGGAAAAATATAAATAAAAAAAAATAATAATAAGGAAATAAGAGTGAAATGGCGTGTTTCATAAACACGCGGTAGGGTAAACTAAAAACGTGAAAATTTCTGCAACACATTACGTTTGTGATGTTACACGTTACGATACGTTGATGTATATTGGTTCAATATTGGCTACGTTCTTTGGTAGCTTAAACTAAATCGAAAGGTCGAATTGGTTGTGGATCGCCGTTCTGAGATGTAAAACCAGCTCTTGAATTTTTAATTTGATGTTTACACATCTTAACCGTGAGTGCCGGGACTCACTCTTTTTTCTAGTATTTTTACTGGACTAGATGAATGAATGAATATTTGAGGTATTAATTACACTGCGACCTTAAGATCTATTATGCCCCCTTTTTAGAGCTAAATGAGAGTGCTCATTTACAGCTCTTCTTCCAAATTAGTTTCTTTGAGATACTTCTGTATTTGAAGAATTTTAAGAAAGGGTAAGGTTCTATCTGGTGACAGCCCAGATATCTGTGTCTTTGATGGACTAGGTCAGGAGTATATAGGCCTTGCTAAAACCAAAGATCAAAAACTTAATCTATTAATGCACTTTGATCTATCGACAAATCAATATTATTCTACTTACATAACAAGCCATCTTTTCCAAGGCCCTGCCTGACCAAGGACAGGAGATTTTAAAAATTGCAAGCTTACAACTTTTTGCCAGCACAATTTTTTCTGTCCGACCAATAGAAATATACATAAATCAATCATTTACAAAATTGTTATGTTTTTGGCAGGATTTTCTGGAATTTAAGCATTGTCCACATTTTGCCACATGCTTTCGAATTTGTCAGTGTTTCGTAAAGATTTATATAAATTTTGTCTTTTTTTTTTTTAGAAATTTCCAGTTTTTTTCATATTTTTTGCATTAACAAGTGGCATCCCTTACATATTCTGCAATAACCGGCTTTTCCCTTCCATAAACAATGCAGGCAATTGATAAGAAAATACGTATTTTGTTGCTATTCAATTCAGCAAAAATACATTTTAGCGCGTTTCTCTCTGCGCATGTACATTCAATTTCTTTGCAAAAAAAAAAAAAAACTTTCGTTAAGTTTTTCTCATAGACTTAAAGTCTCTCTCACTCTTTTTGTCGTCTCTCCTCACAAACTGGGTGGTAATAGGTAGGATATGGGGTCAAAACATGAAAAGATTGTCTATGCAAGTGGTCCCCATTTAAATACGCCTAATTTGCGGCGACAACTTTTCATCGCCTGTTGAAAGTTCTTGGTGTAGGAAGTACGAAAGACAAAAAATATAGAGGCAAATATTATATCAGAGGAGGCACGGCTGAATATAAAGCACGAGATGGCACAGAGCAAATGTTACACACGTTCCACATGCCAAACGTTCTTCCATGTTATTAGGTTTTCTCGTGTTTTCTTTATTTAGTTTTATATGGTAGTCATTCTAAATCCTTTTTTGCTCCCGATTCCAATGATGCTGCATGCAACTAGGCTAAGAGAGTGATGTTTCGTTCGTTAAGTTAACGTTTTGCTGTCGTCTGTGACCTATGTCCCGTTACTTTTTCATACCGGCAATAATGAGAATCGTATAGTAGGTATATTGCAATGAAGATGCTGATACTGATGCTGAAGCTGATGGCAATGGCGATTGTCATTGCGATATATGGCTGTGTGGCACAACTTCAATATCTCTCCCAGACAACGGGAACTACATAGTAAGGATGATGGATGATTCTAGGATGTGCTTGTGTCATACAATCAAAACAGGGAATAATGCAGTGGGTGGATGGGCGTGGTGGGTGTTGCTGTTGCTGTTGCTGTTGCTGTTGCTGTTGTTTTTTTTTTTTTTTTTTTAATTTCATGCAGTTTCTCAGAGAGCTAACTGTTCCAGATGTGGAGTCAGTCGGTGTGTATAGTAATACTGTATGTGTGTTGTATGTGCATGAGAGGATGACCTCGTTGTTATGGTTATTCGATTCTGATTTTCATTTCTTTCTGTTTTTTTTCGTTTTTATTTTTGCTTTTTAGAATTTCTTTTTTAGTTTTTAATTCAGCAGAAGAGCAAGTCGTGTTATGGCAGCTGTTTTGTTAAAATAGAGTTATGTGGAACGTGGGAAAAAGGATATCATGGTTGCCAACAGTAACAGGGTTGGAGGTGGTACTGGGTTATTAAAAGTTGCATGTAGAACTAACGCAATGAGAGCACACATCTCCTACACAACGCACACACACACACAAAATATACTTATATTAATGACAATTTTGGTAGAACGTTGCACTTTATAGAGAAATATTATTTGTTTGTATATAATGGATATATCTATGTATGCACATATGTAGATTGTAGGTGCCTTCATAATTAATATATGTATGATGTGCGGTATGTGCCAGGATTTTGGTTAAGGCTTATTTTTGTATAGAGAAAATAAGTTTTTTGTTTTTTTATTAATTTTTTTTTTTGTTGGACCACAGGATTATAATAATTTTATGTGAAACATAAAAGTGGCATCAATTAACATGAGTTTTTTTTTTTTTTTTAATTTATATTTATTTTAAGTGGAAACGAGTCCAACCTTGATCAGAACTTATGTTTGAGCATATCATTGATGAGTTTTAATTATAAAAGCTTTAATTAATTTCATAAGCTCATAATGAATGTTTATTACGAATTTAAAGTAAAAAAACGTGTTGCATCATTTTCATTTGTTAATTTTTATGTTAAATAAAATAAAACAAAATTATCGACTGATTATGAATGATGGTTATTTGCTTTTATATATTACATAGAAATGTTTAATTCCAAACGGCTGTACTCTATTAAATTTTGGGGTTTGACCTACATATGTAGATAAAGAATTTGAAATTTTGCAAAATTCTCGTTTTGGAGACATTTTTGAATATTCCAATGAATTTTTCTCTTCTAAACATAAATTTTGCTAAAGAGAAATTCGTTTTAGAAAGTAAACCTATAAAATTGCAAATTGCTTTCCAAGTATGGTTAAAATTCTACAAATGTTTTGTGGATTTTTAACCCAACTTGTAGTAAGTCGAAAGTCCACAGGAAATTCTTATGGATTTCAAGCCATTTCAAAAATATTCAACTTATTATTTTTGAAAAAGATGCGCGTTTGAAGAATTTAATACAGGAAATAATATTTGTCTGCTTAAATCCCAAACAACCCTTCTAGGTTGATTCCCGTAGCGTTTTTTTGAATAGACAGTACGTCGGGTGGCCCGCTTCGTGGGTTCAAAGGATTTTAATTCTCTTTTTGAATTTTCTGTCCCTCTCACGCACCTGCGTTCCTCCGCTTTGGGTATGTTCAGTCATCAGGCAGGCGTCAATGTCAAACATTTTCTTTAATAAACACTGCAATGGGTAATATTAAAATGAACAAAATATTTGTGAACTTATGAAGCACTTCCAATATTGACCCAATATTTTGTGGGCTTCTGGTTCATCAGGGTGGTATATAAGTCAACACTTGATTTGTGAACTTGTAAAATTAAAAATTAGTACGGACTTAAGATTTTATAAACCTTAGATTTTGGCAATAAAATGTTTAAAATAAAATACAGCCTGTTAAAAATTATTATGAAGTCAAAATCTTGTATCTTTAATATTAATAACAACTTTATGTTAGGTAAACAAAAACTAACATTGGGATTTATGAAATAATTTTTTTGTATATCTTAATTCAAATTTTTAAAATTTAGCTATTTAAAATAAAAAAAAAAAAAATAGCATCCGATTTTAAAATTTCTAGGTGTTTTTTTTGTTTTGAATATGGATTTTTTATGGAGCAAACATTTTTTTAAATGGTAACTATTTATAGGGTAAAATGGGGTAAGAACCGAAAAAAAAACCATTGAGAATATTTAGAATTTATGAGATGAGTAAAAACAAAAATGTTTAAAAACCGGTATTGAAAATCTGTTTTTTTTTCAAAAACGACTCCTACGATTTTGATTAAAATTGTTGTGTGAACTAGTATCAGGACGATCTACCATATTATTGGCAAAAAAAATGTATCTATCCTTTAAAAATGATACCTTTTGGGTTTTCGGCTATCTTATTATCTGCTAAACCAATTTTAATGAAATTTTTTACACAAAAGCTACTAATAAGTTTAAATATTATTACATATCAAAATTTTCGAAAGATCAAATTTTGGATTTAAAAAAAAAAATTTCAATATTATTTTTTGAAAATTCGATATTTTGAAAACGGGTGGATGATTTTTTTTTCAAAACTAATTTTTAAACTTCGCATAAATAAGTACTAAAAATTGGCTAACCAATTTTTTTTTCTTAAAAATACATTCAAAATTTTATATACATAATGTATGTACATATACAAATTAAGTTTTTAAAAAACCGCTCCAACGATTTTAAAAATTTTTTCAGATTTGTGTAAGAAATCACTTGGTATACATTGCGTTAGTGTCAAATAAATTTCATATATTTTTTTAATCAATTTATTGATTGTCTAACATTTTTTTCAGTCTAAACTGTAAATTCCATACATATGTGCGAAGTGCAAGACAGCATCATGTTCTTTGTGATTTGCGACTTCTTTAAATATTAATTTTTATTATACACAGAAATGTATCTTCAAAGTTTGAGTGATGCCTTGTATATAACAAAAACTACACACTTCCAAAAATAATATTAAGAGCCACACCTCAGGAGTTTTGTAACCCCATTTATTTTTTACACTAAGTAATTCTCTATTTCGAAGTCCTTGGTGCGTGATGTTGTTTAACTGTTCATGGAGTAAAATTCAACAAATTGAATAAATCTTCAACCTGGTCGAGTCCGGTTTTGTGGCTTATAAATAACAATTCTTCCTATATAACAATTCCAACTACATAAATCAAGGAAGCAACCCATTTGCAATAGTAAGAGAAAAGAAAAACAAAAAAACATTTCAGTAGTTCTGGATGTGCATGACTTACCTTAGCTTCCTGCTGCTGCTGCTGCTGCTGGGTGACTTCTTCGAGCGGAATCTCTGGCAATGGCCTACGCTTTGTCTCAAGCAGGCCAACACCACTTCCATTGCCAACGATGTCGCCATCATCAACATCATCGTCCTTTGGCTGTGTTATCCTTGTCGGTCTTGTTATCATCAGGCCAGTTCTTTCTTCCTCAAAAATCTCAGAATTCTGTTGCTGATGATGATGATGATGGTGATGTTGTTGGTGGTGATGATTATGTGAATGAGGCGGCAGATGAACTTGGACAGCCTCCTGCTGGGCATTGTAGGGCTGTTGGTACTGCGTCGACGACTGGTATTGGTATTGCACTTGTTTGTAATCATCGTTTGGGGCAGGGGCTCCTGGTGCAGTTGTTGGAGTTGTTGTTGGTATTCCAATGACATTTAATTGCTCGAAACTACTGCTGCAGCTTGTTTCGTCGGAACGCTTCTGTATTAGTCTTGATCTCAATGCAGCTCTGGGTGTAGCAACAACAGTCAAACGGGCCGAAAGCACCGGAGTCAGGATGACATCAGAAGCAGCTGCTGCTGATGGTACAATAGTGCTATTATTGTTTGGCCCTGGATAGACACCAGAGGCAGCTTCTTGTCTCATTCGATTTTGGTTCGGGGCCACGCTACAAGCTGACGTTGCTGCTGCTGCTGCTGCTCCTGTCGGTAAAGGGTGCTCCTTTTGTTGTTGATAGTGATGATGATGATGGTGGTGTTGATTATGGGAGTGGTGGATTGGGGTGTGGGGTTGAGATTGGCATGACATCGATGCTTGGTCATCGACCATCGCTTGTCGTTGTTTCTCAACCAAAACTATTTGTTGTTGTTCTGGGTCAGATGGGTCAGGATTCTGATGATGATGATTATGACCCCGATAGCCCACCATCATGCTGTTATTGTTCGTCCTCTTTCTGTTATTGCTGTTCGTACACCCACTGCCGCAACTGCTGCTCCTGCTGCAACCACCACTATTGGTATGATTGGATCTGTTATTATTGCTCATTGAAATGTCCCTGTCACCATGGCTTCCACTAGCACCACGAATTAAATTACGCTTTGTCCTGGAATCACTACTTTTGTTGATGTTGCTCATATTTTCCCAATGCTCCAGCTGCAATTCGACATTGTTTTTACAGCCAATGTTGTTCTTTGAGCCTGAATCGTTACAGTTATTATTGTTTTTGAAAGCCGCTTCCATGTAGGTCCTCTGATAATTGCTACCACTACCATTTCCTCCTGCTCCTGCTGTTGGTCTCCTTCGGAAGCTGGCATTCACATACTCATTGCTGCCGGAATGGGAAGTGTAATTTGTCCGATCCTGTTTCTGATACCGTTGTTTCAATAGATTCACATTGACAACACTCGGCTGAGCAGCACCGATATTCGATGTCGAATTGAATTTCGTCCTTGAAAAGTCATCCGAGCAGGGAGTGTTGCAATTGCAACCTGTTTCGTAGCATTTTTGTTTCTGTTGTTGTTGACTGTAATTGCCTAAATAGGATTGGGGATGATGCGAGGGGTATAAACCACTGAGATTATTCGTTGGGTAATTGAGGCCAATGGGAACATTGTCATACCGATGTACAGCGTCGTCATCGTCATCTTCTTTCGCACTGTATTCGGATTTTAAATTACCAACATGGAATTTTCGCCAGGCCTGCTGCCACTCATTTCCTACCCCATCATCATCATCGATGCCTTCTTTGGCCCGGCTACTTTCATCATTAGTGCCGCCATTATCAGCCGTTCTAATAATATCATCATCATCATCATTATTGTCATCCCTCGGGGAAGGCTGACAATCGAAATTATTCCAGTTCATTGTTCTCATTGGATGGGGGTTTGGGGTAGAATTTGATGGTGTTGATGATGAGGCAAAATCGTGCTGCTGCGATGATGCCTCACATTGACTAGACATTGTAGGAGCCAATGCATCATTATTATGTTCAATGCCAATCGTGCCACTATGTTCGGCAGTTCCTTCCTCTCCTCCACCTCCCATTGATGACTTTGACTCTTCTGGTTGCTGAACTTTATCGACATCCTTTGGAGTATTTTTTATATAATACCAGTCGCTGAGTTGCTTCTGCTTTTCGTTGTAATAGGATTTTTTAACGTCCTCCCTAATCGCGTCAATTTTCGTTGTCGAATTATTATTATGCTTGCTGTCAAGGTTGTCTGTGGAAGAACAAAGAAAAACATCATCGAAAAGAGACGGGTTTGTTTTATCATTTTTTTTTTTTTAAGTCGGAAAATAGAAATCCCCAGCAAAAAATGTATGTGTATGTTTTTATTTTATTTTAAATGAACAAAAAAAATAAAAATATTTCCCATCCCGCAAGGTCTCTATAATCGATATAGATTGATCTATACTTACAGTAGTTTGACGATGCCGGCAGTGGATATGGAATCCGTTGAACGTTATCGGATAATTTCAAAGTTTCCAACGCCACATTGTATTTGTCTAACGACTCATAGCTGGAGCTATGAGGAAGAGGCATTTTTGTATCTGAGGAATGAACAACAAAAAAATATATAAATAAGTTAAAAGTTGACAACAAATAGGATGTGATTTTTTGTAAGAGGGAAATGTTTAAAACAAAAAAAAATTGATAATATCTTTTGTGTTTTATTTTTTACAAAATGAAAGTGATTTGTTTTATCGATGGGTTCTCTGCTTAGTTGATTTTCATCAATTTTTTATTTATTTTTTTTTTTTTTTTGTATTTTGGTGGTTAGGCCTTAAAACCACCATGAAGTCAATTTAGAATAAGTTGATGGCATATTTTGGTAAACTTACTTCAAACTTTTGTGCTTTGACAGCTGAGACAGGTTAAAAGCCAATCAATCAAGATGAGTAAATTTTGATTCTATAGACTTAAATGAGTTTATTTTAAGAGGCAAACAAAGTGAGTGGGGTAACAATCATGTGGCAAGCTCTTATTTAAATGCACAGGATGGAAAATACGGTATTTTTGAAAGATTCTACTTCTTTTTTTGTGCAGAATTAAGTGATCGCTTTGGAATTTAAAGTAAAAGAATTTCAATTCAATCGTTTTGAATTATGGTCGTCATAATAGACCGACTACGCAAGCAATCGGTAAAATTGTGAAGAAATTCGAAGAGAGTGGAAGTGTTACTGATGTCGTAATGCCTGTGCATCATCGTAATGCACGCTGAGTCAAAAATATTGCTGCTGCAAGTGCAAGTGTTGCTGATGATCCGAATTTATCGATTTCCCGGCGTTAACAGCAATTAACCGATTTTTCTTGGCCGGCGGCGATTGAAGATCATGACTTGGACGATATGTGGTTCTAACAAGACGGGGAAACAAGCCACACAACATGACCAATTATGGCTTTATTGCGAGAGATGTTTCCTGGTCGCGTAATTTCACGTTTTGGCAACGTCAATTGGCCACCAAGATCATGCGATTTGACAACGTGAGATTTTTTGTCTGTGGAGCTACGCCTAAGACCGTGCTTACGCGATTAATCTCCAAACTCTAGACGAATTAAAAACCAATATTACTCAAGTTATGGCCGAGATACCGCTTGAAATGTGCGAAAAAATGGTTAAAAATTACCTCAAAAAAATCGCATGCTTTTAATCTTCCCGAGGCGGCCATTTGTATGATACTGTTTTTCACAATTAAGTCCAAAAGTGAAATAAAATTTTCATCAAAAATGTATCGCTGTATTTGTTTTATTTAGCTTTGCTTTCGAAACCGAAAAATGAATGACCCATTTGTAAAAATTTGCCTTAAAAATATTATTTGAAAATTTAACAATGAAAAATGATGTTTAATGCCTTCCTCTTAGAAACCCACAATTTTCGTAATTAAAAACTTAACAATTCTTCTTAAAAAACTTGTATTACTGTCCGCATGTTCATTAAAAATTTGATTAAATTTTCAAAGAACGCAGAGAGTCCCCTTAATCAAGTTCTGTTGTGGTCTTATTAAAGCTTTCAATAGCCAGAATTCGAATCCTAAAAACTTCATTTGAATATTAATCGAATTTGCTAAGTTCTCTTTTCACAGCAAATATATAGAAAGAAATTTGTGTATATCCGACCCACGCTCAAAAATAAAAGCTTAACAAAACAAAATACATAGATAAATTCAAACACAATTTTAAATGCAAACATCACAGTGAACTGATAAATCAAGGATATAAAACATGCATAGCATATAAACTTACTCTGATATTGCACCGGTGATGGGGGACTCGAAAAGCTTTCACTACTAACTGAATCCAATAGTCCGTCTAAGCTTATTCCATCAGTTGAAATATACATAGAATTGTCATCTAGAATTTTATGACTTGGTTTGATGAATTTCTGCTAAAACAATACGCGCACATCGGACATATACAGATGAGAGAAAATAAAAATAAAATAAAAAAAAAAAAAACACAAAATTAAATTTATTCATGGAAATAAAAATATAAAAAGAAATAAAAAAAAGAAAGTATCTAGATACAAATAACATTGGCATTTCCCATTTTCTAAATTTTATGAAAATTTCATGATTAAATAACACACAGTTCCTGACTTCATCACAGTGTACCCCCGCCCCCTTCCCGATACACTATAATTTCTTAAAATTATGCCCGTCGTCGCGTCGGCAGTAATATTGCCATCTGAGATGAAATTGATAAATTTGTCGGCGCGGCGGTTTTCTTAAAGAAAACAAACTTTAACAATTTGTTGGGTCGCCATTTTGGGGACAAAAGTAACCTCTATATACACAGAGGAAAAACAAAGAGGCTGTTGTTTAATATCTGGTCAGTAGAGAGCACTTGTGTCGTTTTGATATTTCTCCAAGGAGTTTACTTCAATGAGCATCAACTTTCGTAGGTACTGGAAATATCTTTAGCATTTTGAATTTTATACGTCATGAAGAGTGTGGCACATTTATTACAATTGTTTGAGTACTTTATAAAGTGTTGTGGTGCATTCAGTGAAGACTGGAAATATATAGGTACCCAACCATTAAGAATAAATATGTTTATTAAAAAAAAATTATTAAACCGACAAGTTCTGGTCTTTGGGATCTTAAAACCCGATATGTGGGATATTCGAAGAAATTGAGTAAATAACGGGTGGGCCATCTAGTGTTTTTTTTTTTTTTAAATCAATAGATGTTGACACTGACAGCTGTTTCCCGCTCAAAATCTTGAAACTATTTAACGGACAAGTTCTCGGCTCCGGGATCTTAAAACCCGATATGTGGGAGTGGGATATTCGAAAAATTAAGTAAATAGTCACAAAATGTATAGATAAGTTGTATTCAGATATTGGCGATTTTTTAGGAATTAAAATTTTTTTTCAAAAACACTCGAAAATATCCTTTCACCTCAATAATGTAGAAATTAAAAAAAAAAAACCTATAGTTCCAAACCAATTTTCTGAATATCCCACATTGCTAACCAAATTTTATATAATTTTTTTTTTGATTACTCCACATAATGGGTGTTTAAATACCAGAGTTCAAGTTCACTTTCCATTTAGCAGCTTATAACAGTGAGTTTAAGGAGCGCATATTATTTTTTTATTAATATAAACTGTTACAAAAAAGATGAGGTTCACAGATTTGCAATCAACTTGGAGTTACGCATAGCTCATAACTCGACAAGCCGCTTCAATTTATCTGACAGCACCCTGCACCAACACCCAACATCAACGTTTAACCAACATATTATACGAGCCACCCGCCAAAATCAAAATGCATCATAAAAACAATTGTTCGAAGTCATCACTAAAAAATGTTTCTTGATTTTCTTGTTTTAAAAATAAAAGAAGGTATAGAATATGTTTCCAGTACCTAAAGAGTAAAGTTAAACCTTTCTGGTATTAAGAAAAACTCTAACCGCCGATATTGTAACTCCCCTCTTGCTTTAGTAAGTTGTGGGCTGAAATTAGGTTTCTACCGTTATTCCCCCTTTTACTTTTTAATTAAGTAGCGGGCTCAGGTATTTGGCTCCTTCGGCTGGAATCAAAATCTTATCACTTTTCCCTGGTTAATTTCTTCTAATTAAGTAAATTTAGTAAATTTAGTGGATATAATGAGCACTATAAACAATTAAAAATATTAATGTTATATTTTTGTTTAATTATAAAACACCGGCCAAGGACCAACAAAAGTATCTATCGATTTGGGTTTGACAAACAGCTGTCAATCGTTTTCGAAAAAAGTTTGATTTTAAAGTTTGTGAGTGCCTGGTTGACAGAGAGTGGCTTTCTTTTTCAAAATTCGAAACATATTTATGAGTGGTCGGTGAATACCCCAAAGTTATGAGCATCATAAAGTTATATGAGGCTCATATGAGCTCTTGGTTACTAAAGGCTTTAGTGTCTTATAAATTTAGCAGCTCGAGAAAAGATTTTGATATTCCAGTTGCCTACTTAAGTCAAAGTTGCAACAATAGCAATTTGCAGCAATTTTGTAGGAAGAAAAAATTCTAAGTATGTATCTTATACCTCAAAGTTAAATTGGTACGAGTATACCTATCTAGTTTAAAAAATGTTCTTTTCAAGAAATCGGTGTTGCACGACATTTCATTAAAAGAAAAATGTAGCCTCCTGATTAAATATTTGAAGGAAAAGCTAATTTTCGTTAAACGAAAACGAATTCGAAATTTTGATCAAAAATGACCAAATCATGACATCATTTCAAGATATAGAAAATTAAAAAAAAGTGTATGTCCCTCAATCCTGGGAGATTCTGTCGGAGCGTTGATGTCTTATCAATAAAATATAGGTTCCCTTCTTATCATAGATTCTTTTTTTCAAATTTAAATTTTTTCCCCCCAACCCAGTTGGCAATAATATATACCTACTCTTCCTGTCGTCTGCTCTGTTATCCTTCATAGACGAATATTACGACGACGACAACAACTAAGAGGAAACCAACAAACGACAACTTGACTAGTTGGCACTTCTCCATAGCAATAATTAATTTTCCCCTACATTTTAACAATTCATGTGGAAACTTGTTCACCGCTTTCACTTCAAAAATTTCCCAAAATGACAGAACCACGAAGAAAAATATATATAATGTACCTTATAGGTATACATTTTCCTAGCAGCCAACAAGAAATACATACATATGTACATATAGCTTCAAACTAGACAAACTACACATACATTATAAAACATTGTATATATTCGTAGAGTGAGTGTTAATTTTTGTCTTCAATTTTTGTTTAGGGTTTTTAAAATGAAATTCACGAAACCTTAAAGTAAAGGAATTTTTTTGTTTGAAAATTAGGACATGGCATGTTGTTGGTGATTATGCTATAAGGATGTCTGAGTATATATCTTATGTGGAGCTGTGCTGCCGTAGGAATAGTCGTTTTTTATTTTTTTCCAAAATGGAGACATGGCTGAATAGACGGGATTGGGTTGAGTTGAGAATAATTCTAAAATGACGATGTGAGGATAAGAAGTTTTCCTGTTTAAAAAATGTTAACCTAGATATTTTCATTTATTGAAGGGTTCTATAGTTCAATGAAGTTAAATGAATAAGGAATAACTGTATACCTTCTTTATTTCAAGAAGAAATAAAACCCTAATGGTAAATATACTATGATGAGCTTAGATTTATAGCTTAACCAGGAAATTGGTCTGTTCTGGCTTTTAATTTTCGAGTTGGAAAATTACTTCCATTTTTAAACACAGATAAAATAAAAAATTCTTAGTTTTTGCGACATAAAAAAAAAACGAATAAATATTTAATTTTGTGGAGCAGGACAAAAAGGCCACGAAGTTTTTTTAGGAAGAATAAGTTCACTTTCCAAAATCTCGAGTTAATTTACCTACAGAGTTTAAACGTGAAAAATAGCCTTGATATTTATAATTAAAAAAAATATTTACCATTGTTTTGATGGATGATGATTTTCTAGAATCAACAAGCCAAACAAATTTTAATTAAAAATTACATACGTATTGTTTATTTTCGATATATATGTAGATACATACATATATACATAGGTACATGCTATGGCAAGTTATGGATTCGTAAAAAATAATCGAACTCGAAATTTTGATCAAAATTGACATTTGGATGACAGCGAAGTCGAAAAAAGTGGGTTTAGCTATTCTGTCTGTCCGTCTGCTGCAGCCTAAACGGGCAAGTCGATTTTTTAAACTTGGTACAAATCTAGCTGTTTTCGGGCATTTTGCCCACACATTTTTTTTAATTTTTTTTTAAGACCAACAGTACCTACCTATCGTACCTAATATTTGTACTAAATTATGAAAATGTTATTTTTCTCAAAAACGTGCCCACAACTTAAAAAAAAATCAGTTATTTTTTTTTACAGAAAGGCTACAATTTAATTAAAACAAATTTTTGCCATAATGGTTATAAGTGGTACCTCCAATAGACACATTTTTCAGGACAATTTTTGTAAAGAAAATTTTTCAAGAAGTTTTAAATGTTTTTTTATTTTTTTATTTAAAAAAAGTTTCAATTTATTTTATTGACGACTTAAAAATTCGAAAATGGTTTGGTGGATTTTTATTAAACTTGGCACCCAGCAGTTTTTTTTTAACATTATCTAGTAGATTTTAAATAAAAATTATTCTTATGACCAAAAATAACGATACCTCCCATACAAGTGTTTAAAGACCGGAATGGAAAATATCATTTTTCTCAAAAACGGCTCCTACGATTTTGATTAAAATTTGTATGTGAACTAATATTGTATAATCTACTATATTATATTATTTGAAAAAAATGTTTTTATCGCTTAAAAAAGGTTTCTCTCATGGAACCATTTTGTTTAGTGTTCGACTATCTCATTATCTGTTTAAGCGATTTTAGTGAAATTTTGTACACAATAGCTTCTAATAAATTTCAATAATATTGCATATAAATATTTTTAAAGAAAACAAATTTTGGTTTTTCTTAAAAATGTTTTCAAAAAACCGCTCCAACGTTTTTAAATTTTTTTTCTGATATATTGAGAATTGTTTAAGAAATCGGATGGTGTACTTTGCGTCAAAACAATTTCAGAAGATATTTAATCAATTTATTTCTAATTACATATCATATTGATTTATTAACAATTTTCCAGTCTAAACTGTAAGTACCTATATTTACTTAAAATCACAGTGTGATCGCACATAAGAGCAAGTTCATGCGATCCAGTCGTGCATTTTATTTTGTAATGGTTAGACCTACCCACATAAATAATTTCCTCTTAAAATAAATCATTTTGCTTTCATAAATTATGTAAGACAAAAAAACAATAGATTGGTCTAACAATAATAATATTATATCCTCAATTGTCCTAGAGCTTGAGCCTACATACACTACAATTTTCTATGAAATATTTTTAACATCCACTTCTCAGAACAACTTTTCGATAAAAAACATTTCGTTTTGTTTGAAGTTGCATATAATAAACTTTTCACTTTAACCATCATGGACAAAAATACACAAATCATAATGTTGATTTTCCACAAAAAAAACTGAGTCGACATACAATAAATTGATGAAGATAAAGTATCTATATGCATACACGAGTATGATGTATATATGCATTTGGAAAAGTTAAAAACAATCATGGAGAGAGAGCGAACATATGGATGTCTGTGGGTGCCAATTTTGGTGCAAAAACAAAAAACAGAAGCAATAAATAATGCATATTCATTGAAAGTGAACAAAACACGATAGTACCTACTCGTATTCCTACTTTCCTCTTCTTTCATGATGTCCTGTCCTGAATTCTGATCTGATGTGGATATGGATATGTCAGTTTGAATTTTGTGTGACATATCGCTATATGCTCGAGCTGGTGCTACTGATGCGATGAACGCATGGATAAGTAATAGAATTTTGAGCATATGAGATATGTATGTGTATGTAGTTAAAGTTTAAATATAAACAACCAAAAGAGGTAGATTTTTAAGAATATAATTAGGGTGACCAGTCGACCATTTTTTTTTTTTTTTTATTATTCGAAATGACAAAAGTTCATCCGTAAGTGCGACTTAAACGTTAAAATTATTTTAGAAACAAATAATAATTTTTAATACTTTATTAACTCAACACAAAGCTTTTTTAAAAATACTTCAAAGCTAAATTGATACTAAATCCCAGTAAAATAAGAATTTGACTAAGATTTGAAAACTTTGTTTTGAAGTCTTTAAAATAGCTAAAATGTACAAAAAGGTGCATGAGATAAAAACCCCTTATTACCAAAGACATTTTAGCTATATTTGGTGGCGTGACAGAATGTGTAGAATGTACTAAAATTACTCTAAAATATATTTTATTTATGCAAATTTCGTCTGATGTTACTATCTATTAAAAGATTTTCAAAATGCGAATTTTTTTCTCGTATCATATCTTTTCGCAAACGCAAACCTTTTCAAATTTATCAGCGGCAGCACTGGGCTAGAGTATGCCTCACAGAAAAAAAATTGTTAAGGGGTCTTCTTAGATACGTGACAAGGTGTGACACAAAGATCCAAATTTAAATTAAGGGTATTCCTGTCAGGACTTTATAAGATTCTTAAAAAATATGTATGTATAGTGAAATCACTCTTATGATTACATATATTGAGCATACATTTTAAATTATAGTGGCTGGAGTACCACAAGGCAGTATCTTAGGCCCAACCTTTTATTTATACGTGGAATACTTCAAACAGAAGATACTGTTGTAGTTACGTTTGCTGACGACACCCCAATACTACTTTTAGTATCATACTAACTCCAAATGTCACTTTGACAACGTGGAAATTCTATGTTTGGTTACTTTTTTTGGATGAACTGTTAATGAGGCGAATTCAGTTGGAGTTTATTGAAAAAAGGCTTGGTTTGTAATTTTAAAGCTTTAAACAGTTTATACTAATACTAATTCTTATTGTTAAGAAGTTGGAACCATGCAATATGTTATAATTATGTAGTAGCCCGTGGCGTAATGGTAAGTGCGTTGGTCTGTTACTCCGAAGGTCTTAGGTTCGATTCCCAGCCTATGCCACCTAATAACAGAAATGTTTTTCACGGGTTACTGCCTCTTGCGAGGAATTGACAAATCCTCCAAGAGTATTTCTTGTCATGAAAATGTGCTTCTCTCCCTAGCCATTCAGATTCGGCAGAAAATTGTATGTCCCTCTATTTCTGCCAATAACACGCACACAGGAAAGGTTGAGAGTTGTAAGCCACTAGGCCCTGGTACTACACGAGCTGTCGCGCCGACCAACTTATTTATTTTTTATCATGCCAAATGCCAATATTTTAAAATCAGTTTATTTCAAATTTTGCGCCAATAATAATTTTACAAATGGTCACCACTTATTTTAACAGTTGAATTTTATTGCATATAGAGTTCAAACATAACCTAGATACAAGTATATTCTATAAATATAGCTAATTTTTCTTTGTGAATTAAATTATAATGAAATAATAATAATTATGTTAGTGTTTTAATGATTCGAAGAGTATTGTGGTTAGAAAATAAATGAAATGAACATGTTTTGTGCAAATAAATAAGTTGCATTGTGGTTGAACATGAATTTTTGTTGTCCAGTTTGTTATTTATCGAGGTTATCATGCTTGACGTTTTAAACTGACACAAAATAGCTATAGCTGTATACATTCATTACTTACGAATAATGATAGTATAAAAAAAATTACAATTGTGAAACATTGGTAATTTGCATGCAATTGCAATGCTTTGTTTATTTGTTCGTTCTAAATAATAAAGAAAGAATTATCAAGGCTTTATAATTTCGTGTAAAACAGAATGCAATTGAATAAAATGACAAGGGCGAATAATTATGTCAGATCAGAACTTCATTGAAATAATGACAATATAGAAGCTTCGTTTAGCAATTTTTTTTAGAAGAGTGCAGTTGGAATACCCATTGAATTAGTACCTATAGAGAATACCTACCTTTACAAAATAAATACAAATACATATACATATGTATGTCATGCGCTCTGCCTTTTTGTAACTCAACTTTATAAGTAATTAAATACATCGCAATGATATTTATTTTTCCAATGTCACGAGATTTGTATGTGACTTAATGTGGTGGGATCGGCTAGATTACTTCAATATTATTTTCACGAAGCTAAATTTTAACTACAGCGGAAACTAGAATTTAATGTTTTAGTCACATACAAAAAAACTGGCATATTCGGAATTAAATAAATGATTTCTCTTAGCAATAACAATAAGTCTCACAGACTCTCTAATGACACCTATTTTAATAACCGTAATAGCTCTCTCTTAAGCAGAAAAAGTGCAAATGAAGTACATTTTGTTCAAGTTTCAAATAAGAATTGTTCCGGTATTTTTTGGATAGTATAGGTCACAACTTTTTGAATTTTAGGGATGAAAAACGGAGTACATTTTTCAAGTTTCTATTATATAGATATTTAGAATCTGTAAATGATAATAAGAAATGTAATAAATTTAAACTTATGTTTTTCAACAATGTTTAATAATAACTGTAAATTATGATATTAGATTATATTAGATTATAAGAACTATTTTTAACATTGTTAACGTTAGATTTTTAACGAAATAAATAAATAAAAAATAAAATTAAAATAAAAGGTCAATCGCGGTACTTTTACTCGAACTCGAGATTTTGTTCAAACTTCACATTAAAATGATAGGGAAGTCGAAAAAAAGGGCGTCTCACAATTCTATCTGTCTGTCTGTGTTTACTTTTTCTTTCGGCTGCAGCCTAAACGGAAGGGTCGATTTTCTTTAAACTTGATACCTAGCGGCTTTTGGACATTTCCCCGACACGTTTTTTCTTTATTTTATAAGACCAAAAATAACGGTAGGTACCTGTCGTACAATTTGTTTTACCAAATTATGAAAACTTATTTTTCTCAAAAACGCGCGTAAAACTTTAAAAACGGTATTTTTTTTCACAAAAAAGCTACCACTTTATGAGAAAAAAAATCCGAAAAATGTTTATAAATGGTACCTTTCATAAAACCATATTTTTTGATTTTCATTTCATTTTCCAAAACGGCTAAACTGACTTTGACCACTTTTTAAACAGAAAAGTATTGTATATACAAATTTTCAAAATGATTTTTTGAGAATTCAATTATTTTAAAACAACTTCATTGATTTTATGTGTTTAAAAACCGGTAAAGAAAATATCGTTTTTCTCAAAACCAGCTCATATATGGTTTTGATTATTAAAATTTTTATTTTCGCTAATATCAGTACGGTATTATTGAAAAAAAAAAATGTACCAATCGATTAAAAATTGTATCTCTGATAGAACAATTTTTGTTTCGACTATCTTCATTATCTGTTGAACCGATCTTAATGATTTTGTACACAAGAGCTTCTTATAAGTTTAAATAATATTTCGTATCAAAATTTTTAAGAGAAACATGTTTGGGATAGAAATATAGAAATTCATTCATATAGCTTAGGTAGATTGTTTTTTTTTTCTCCTGTTTCCAATTTTTCAAATACAGGGACGCACTCATATTAAATTATTCTAGAATATGAATATGATAAATGTCCTTTTTGAAGGTTCTCGATTTCATATTTTTGTTTTTTCATAAGCGGACATTTATCATAACCGGACAAATTTCTGGGTAATGTCAGTGTCCAGTTATAATTTAGAGAGAGTTCACTGTATTGATACCAATTTTTTAATAATAAAATATTTTTGTTTTTAACTCAATAAATATTTCGAAAACGACGTGATCAAATTTTATTAAACTTGCGCCAAGGAGTTGTTTTTTTTTATAATTATCATTAATATTTTAAAGCAAAATCATTTGATTAATTTTGATGTAAATTTGTCTGTAAGCTAATTATAGAATGTTCAACAGGACATGATTTTAAATTAATCCATTATTAATAGTTCTTTTCATAGAATCATTTTTTTGAATTTAAACTAATTTTTTTTTAATTAAATTTTGTATACGAGAGCTTCTTATAAGTTAAAATAAGATAAGGTACAGTGCATTCTCGATTATCGCAACTAATAAAAACAAGGGTGGTTGCAATGGTCGAGGTTGTTGCAATAACCGAGTAAATATTTGTTTAGGCTCATGCAAAGCGAAAATCAGAAAACCAGCACTTATATAATATATTTAGTGCAACAAATTTTTATTCATTAACATATAAATAATGAGAAACAAAACAAAAATAAGTTAATTCATTTAGATATACATAAGTACATAAATACATATGTTTAGTTCTCTATATATCTATAATTATTTTCTTTGGAAAAAACTGGACATCTTTGTCTGGATTTTTTTGGATTTTTAGATTTTTTTAAATTGTCATTTTTTGTACTTTTTGAAGACTCATCATTTGTTCAATAGGGGCTGAATTCTGTTCTGCCGAGACAAAATGTAACGCAACAGAAAGAAACAAATATAGCCTAGCCAAGTACCTGAGTAAATAAAGAATAAAGATATGCATATTTAAACAAAAGTTGCACTTATCGAGTTAATTTTTTTTTTTTTTTGAATAATTGCGATTACTGCGTCAACAATGATATAAATTCATAACTGTTGCGAAAATCTAGGAGTTGCGTGAATCGAGAGTTGCATTAATCGAGAACGTACAGTATCAAAACTTAAAAAAAAAATTAAATTATCAAAATTATGTATTTCAACAATTGGTACACATGCGATTTGTTTGAAAATTGATATTTTAATTGCGCATTAATTAATGCTAAAAAATTAATTACCATTTTTTTCTTAAACATTTTTAAAACATTAAATAAAAAAAAAATTATATACTGTTAATTTTACTGGACTCTCGTATTACTGCCTTAAATTAGGGTACCTACTAATTTACCTAACTTTTTTATTTATTTTAAAATCAGAAAACAATATGCAAACTTTAAACCACATCAGTGTTTTTTTAAATGTTTTTTTTTCTCATTAATCAAGATTTATTAAAGAAGTCAGACGATGTCACTCTATAAAATATAGGCTCCAATAATTAACAACAAAACTAACTCACCATTACCCTTTTCTTACATCTGAGCGAGAGTTTTTATGAAATTCCGTTCACAACAAAAAAATTAGGCAAATTCTTTACCTAAGAATTTCTCTCATTGTAAAAATTTAGTTGCAAAATACTCAAACCTGAATTGGACTGGATTAAACCAGTAAAGTAATTTAAAAAAAGTGCTATACCATTTGACATATTTATTGCTCATAAATTAGAATTAACAATACTGATCTATTGAATTTTTGGTTGATAAATTGAAGTATATAGATAAGGTACCAATACAATATCACTTTCACTTTATGAATGCATTTCAAGTGTACCTTCGTATTGAATTCAATTGTAAAAATTGTAGTTTATGGCTTAAGTTTGTGACCTAGATACCAAAATCTATAATTATGTCGTGCTCGTGATTAATGAATAATAAATATTGTTTTAATGCAAATTTCAATAAAATCAATAGAATGTAGAAACAATAGACTCAGATATATTTGTTTTTGTGTACTCAGCTCATCCCGCCATGGTCGTTCTTTGCTCTGTTTTACTCTAATGAATCTTCGTCTCAAAACTGAAAAACGCTAAATGTATGCAAAAACACACATTTTAACCAAAAAAAGAAATTCACGATAAATGTTTTTCTTTCTAATATCTTTGGCGAGTATTTCAGAGCCGCTGGTTATAAATACATAGGATGTGGAATTATTAAAAAAAAGAAGGATTTTTGCATGGATCGAGTATATATAGTGCATAGTTTCTATATCTCCCTCCAAGCTGTTGCATTTTTGGGTCAAAATTAATTTATATTCATGCATAAATCATGGAAAATAAATATTTTCCTTTAGCCATAATTTTCATAAATATTATTACATTTTTGGATGTATGTATGAGTATCTATGTACGCAATATGATGGAGGGATGGAGTATTTTAAGTACTGCGGCGGCGGCGGAAACAAGTGTTTTTGACAGTTGATGACTTTTGTGTGAAATATGAGAGCACTAAATGCCCAAGTGCATTATGTAAGTAGGACAAAACTATTAAAAATAAATATATATAGAGCATATGAGTGTTTTTTTTTCAGTTAATATCTTTTTATTTTTATGATATATATGTAATGTAATAGTTCTGAAACGACAAATTATCCCTGCGAAGAATTTTTAATAATTTTAAAAAAATCAAAAGAATTATGATACAGTGAGAAAAGACTGCAACACAAGTGAGTTAGTGGTAGATATTGTTATTTTATATATTTTATTTTTCGGAATAATCGTAAAAAAACAAGATTAATCGGAAACCGTGCACAAGGCAAGTCAACTGGAATGATTTTGTTAGATATTGAAAAGGCATTTGATTCCGTGTGGCATAAAGGAATAATATATAAGATGATTAAATTTAAAATTCCGTTATACTTATGTAAAATAGTCCAAAGTTTCTTGTCAGAAAGATGTTATAAGGTTTATGTTGACTCTGGTGTTTCTCCGTTAGTGTCGTTCAACTTTGGTGTCCCTCAAGGATCCGTCCTTGGCCCACCGATATATAACATTTACACATCGGATTTTCCAACTATTCCACAATGTGAATCAGCTATTTTTGCTGATGACACAGCAATTTTTTCATCAGACAAACTCGCTCTCAATATAGAGAGGAGTTTAAAGTTGGCTGTTGAAATATTGCAAAAATATTATAACAAATGGAAAATAAAATTAAATGAGGACAAATTTCAAGCTATCTTTTTCTCGCGGAAAAGAAAACCTTGTTATCTTCCCAGCAGACAATTTCAAATTAATGGAAAGGAAATAAATTGGGAAAAATCCGTTAAATATTTAGGGATACACCTAGACACTAAACTCACGTTCAGCTTTCATGTCAATAATACACTAAAGAAAATAAGTCTGGCAATTAAACTACTTTATCCTTTTATTAATCGCAATTCTGTATTAACAAATGAAAACAAAATCATCATATTCAAGGTAATCTTTCAAGCAATACTGCTGTATGGTTCCCCTGTATGGGGAAAAGCTGCTATTTGCCACATTAAAAAACTCCAGGTCGCACAGAACAAATTGCTTAAAATGATGTTAAATCTACCCTGGCGTCATTCGACTCAAGATCTCCACCAAAGAGCGAATGTTGAGTTGATTTCTGAACGAATTCAAAAACTCAATAATAACTTTGTTTATAGCTGTGATAGTTCTGATAACCCACTCATTAACCAAATACATGTATAAAATCCGTGATAAATATCTTTTCTTTTGTTACACAATTTATATGATTATCACATATTTTTTAATTATTAATTTATTTACTTATATTGTACTGCTGTATTTATTTACTTATTTAGATGTTTAATTATTTATTTACTCATTTATGTATTATTTGTTTGTTTGTATATATATTTATTTAATTATTTATTTATTTCTTTATTTATTTTTTTTTATTTATTTATTTATTTGTTTATTTATTTACTTATTTATTTATTTGTTTATTTATTTATTTATTTATTTATTTATTTATTTATTTATTTATTTATTCATTCATCTTTTTACTTATGCGTTTATTTATTTATTTGTTTGTTTGTTTATTTGTATATTTATTTTTTTTTTTTATTTATTTATTTATTAATTTTTATTTTTTGCTTATTTATTTATTTTTCTGTTCACTTATTTATTTATTTATTTATTCAAACATTTTTTTTTTTCACTTACTAACTTATTTATTAAATTACTAACAATTACTGATTATTCGTGTGTATGCTTTCTAGTCACTTTATCTTTTATTTCTTTTCATTACATTAATTCAAATTGAAGGTTTTTAAATGCATTTCCTTCAGGAAAACAATATTACCAAAATGTATAATTTTTAATAGTATTACGATAATGTTTCAGATGTAAGATAAGTAAAATCGTATCTCTGAATTGTAAAATGTGCGGTTACATTACCTTTGAAATTGATTTGCAAAATAAAATACAAATACAAAATACAAGATTAATCAAATGTAACCTCACTTCCCAACAATAATTTTTAATTTACTATGAAATTAAAAAAAAAAAAAAACGATGTGCGATTGGAACATGGATTATTTCTTTGACTTTTTTTTATAAAAATTTATAATTTCAATTTTCAAAATTTGAATTGTTAATTATCTCACAGCGTAAGTTTTATTCTTTCAGTCTTATTTAATTAAATCTATCTAAACAAAAAATACTTATGCACTACATAAGGTTTTATAAAGTCTCTAACGTTGTTATACAGGGCTTATTAGGGTTAACACAGCTTAGTAGTAGAATTTCAGAGCAGATTTGTAAAAAAAAAGCGAGAGTAAATCGAAAATTTCCAGAGTAGCAAATGACAGCAATGTGTTACAGTGGCGAGGCGTGAATACTTTCAAATGGTAAGTTGATGTAAAAATTACATACCTACAAACGTAAATGCATTCTTTTTGTAGCCAAAATTAAATAAAGAACTGCAGATCTGCTTTCCAATACAAAGTAAGCCAGTCTTTTATAAGTACCAACTTCAAATCAAATTATTCAATACCCATTAATTCAATGTGACGAACGCAACTGCAGTCGGTGCTCTAGACGGTGCTGCAAGAGTTCACCAACTTTTAACTTTTCACGTGCAGAACTTTCGACGTTTCAATTTGTATGAAGAAAAAAGAGCCGGAAAAAAATATTGAAGCCTTTTGTGGTTAGGTATTTTTTTGCGAAAAATATTATTAATTAAAAGAAAATTATCGGAAATAAAAAAATTTAATAATGAGACCGTGATTGTTTTTTTTTTTCTTTAAAATATGCCCAATGCTATACAGCTGCATTGTGAGCACATCAAAAATAGCACGTACGACACTTTTTCACCGCTGTTGCATCTCCAGTTGCAGCATTCTATTGTGTTCAGGCAGTAAGTCGGAGAAAAGCGTGTTATTCTTTTGCATAAGAAAGCGTGTGTTAAACAGGGACGAGTCAAAATCAGAAAATCATAAGTAAGAAAAGAGAAGGGATATACATTTGTTCCATCCAGTGAGAGATTTTATAACCCGACATATTTCGTGTTGCTTTGGCTTATACACAGAGAGTGTGGACAGAACATAAAATACTAAAGATAATGACGAGTGTGTGTTTTCGTGTGTGGCTGGAAAATAGAATCCAAGTTGGTGCAGTGTGTAGTGTAGCTTGTGCAGGTTAATGAAGGATACATATTAAGTTTATCCCGTGGGTTTTATGCTGCTCGTTATTTAGTAAACATTGTTATATAGCAGAAAATGTAAAAGGTAATTCGGTAGGATTCCAGTTACATGGACGCCTCGCCACTGCTGTGTTATTCAATTTTCTAACCAACTCTGACTTTGGGTGTTTGAATCTAAAATTCTATTCTGTTCTGAATCGAATGGAATTTATGTGATTATAATTTTTTTTTATTTTTAAAAATATTTTTTGTTTTCAAATCTATTCGGGAAATTTTCGTTTTATACATTTAAAAAAAAAAAATTGAAAAAATTTAGTTAAGTTTCAAAATTTTACGTTATTAGGAGTAGTATTACAGTTTTAAATTTCTAATGCTCTTATTAGTAGACAAAAACTAAAGAAAAAAAATGCCTAAACTTCTTCTAGTTTTTGAAAATGTCATTACTCGTAAAGACGCACAGACCGAAGGGTAAAATTTTCTGGACTTCTCTATTATTGCAATTTTTTTTTTTTCTTACACGAAATCAATTTACTTGGCTGATAGAGGAAATATTGGTACCAAATATTCAAGTATTAGGTATAATAGGGAATTATTGTGAATCATTTTAAATTTGAGTTCTTGTACTTTTTCACAGTTTCGACATTTAAGAACATTTCATTCTCACTCTTTAAAAATTTATATATCTTATGCATTTCTGTCGAAAAAATAAAGCATCGGACGTAACTTGTAACTATTTCAATTTTTGTCAATAAAACGTTTGTCGTGCTTGGCTGTTTACTCAAATTGATCAAACCGAAAGACGAAACGATAATTCAGGAATTTCTTAAATCAAATGAATTAATTTAATATTTTAGCTTGGACCATTTTTGTCCTATAAGATTCAAAATGAGTAGGTACTTATTCAGACAAAGTATACATATAGATTAGTTATCCCTTATATGAAATTTCAAATACTGCAAGAAATTCATAGAAAGTAATAAGACCAAAAATTTTCAGCGCTGTTATATCGAAAGAACTGATAAGAACAACAGATTTCCCTTTCAGCAGTGAAATGAGAAATATTGTATTCCTTAAACAAAATCCCAATATTTTGAAGGTACAAGAACGAAAAATATAGCTTTTAATATTAATTCCGGAAATAACTTCTATCAATTCAGTATTTTTTTCTAATAACGTACTTTCTTTTGAAGTATCTACAATTTCCACCCAACGACGGCGTCGTAACAATACTATGTTAATATTAAATCAATTTATTTTAACTGCCAACATAAATTCTCAAAAAACACACACACGTTCTTGACACGCCACGCTCGCTCGCTCGCATATTTTCCAACTTCACAATAATTCCAATAATGTGCCACTGCCACCCAACCCAAATAAAGTTACGTTTAATCTTTTTAAATGTGTGCTCCTGTCTCTTTGCGATTCTGAGAATATAAATATGTCAACAATAGCTTGCACCCTGAGATTTTGAACCCGTCGCCGCCGCCGCCCCAACCATCTCTTTTAAGTAAAACAAAACAAAAAAAAAATATATAAATAAGATAAACCAGTTATAAAAGCCAAGTGTGGAAAATATTCAAATTCACATATGTGCATGAATCTGGAAAATTGTTTCAAAAGAAATTAGTATCTATCTCTAGACGACCCACCTGGCGTGGCGCTTCAGATTCATAGCTTTCGTCGCTGCTTGAAAACGACGAAGATGACGAGTATCGTTTATGATGCTGCTGAAGCTGTTTGCTGTTGCTACGAATTTTCTTTTTGCTAATGTTGTTGTTGTGGTTGCTGTTGATATCACATCTCTCGAATGCAAAACTTCTATTTGTCTGCAGCCCTAAGCCAACGTCTGCGGTGTTGGTGGTTGTTGTTCTTCCTCCACATCCGCTAGAGGCACCCCTTAACCTCACAACGCCACCTGGGGGTGGACTACAGCAACGACGCTGTGGCAAACGACTTCTTCTCACTGGAATCCTGGAACGGAAAGAAGCTGATTTTCGCAATTGTGACATTTTGCTGTCATCTTTTAGCAGTATTGTTCCAAGACTATAAACTATTATAACGACGCACTGTGACAGTGACGCAGAAATGCTTTAAGCGATAGGTATAGCTGTTGTTTCTTCTGATTCAGCTGAATAGCTGAAATGAAATAGAAAAAGAAATAAATTGTTACAAGAACTTACAAAGTTTAAAGCGAATAATACGACGAAGAAGAGCTAAACTTGCAACTATACTTCCGTCATTTGAATGACATTTTTGTGATGGTGAACGAATTAAGATAAAGATAGACTGAAGTGAATAAAGAGGGATGATTTCGACGTTTCAAAGTTATATTATTTGGACGCGTATGAGTTGAGATAGATCTTTTGAATTACCATTATTTACCCAATTTGCATGCACATGCATCCTTTGAGTGACTAGCTATATATACATTATGTGTTATGGCAAAAGTCGTTGGTAGTGAATTCATGAAAGGGAAGCTTCTACGCTTTTACTCCGTTATAAACATCTCTGAATGCAGTCAGTAATCCTCTTAGCAGTTATAGCAATAATAATGAGAGAGCGTGTGTGTGTGTTCAATTCAAATGACATAGATACTATTTGAAAGGGTTTTAAAATGCCATTAGCAACACACAACACTCTCGCAAACGAGCATTTATATAGCAAAGGGATAAAGGCTATACGGAGCATACAAAACAAATTGGTAATTAACTGCTTTTTTTTTGCATCCTCCAATATAGTGATTCGTAATACGCAAATAACCGGCTTCAATAAAATTGCTGGTATCTCGAAAAACACACGGACTATTTGTTGAAGGGTTAAATAATATTGTCTATGTACATTGGTAATATTGTGTATCAGAATTGAAAAATGAAATTGAATTCCATTCACAAACTTGATGGAAAATTGAATTTTTAAAATTGAAATAAAAAAAAAAACTGAATGAAATGACCTTTAAAAGGGTTTTCACAATAAAAATAGATATAAAACTGGACTGTTCAAATACAATGCAGTTTTTGAATGAACATTTGATACTCAAGGGATTAGCAATTTATATTTTATAGTGTATGATGCGAACAATAGAATAGCTTTGACTATACATCCTAAGTGCTATTGATTTTGAAAACGGTTATTATGGTATATTGTTCTTTATTTTTCTGAGCTTAAAACAATACCAGTCTGTTTCTACATTATTTCTATTTAAAATAAATAAATATATTTACTTACTTAATACATTACTTATGATTTAATATCCAAAAAAAAATACATTTATTCGCAATGTGGAATAAAATTAATTTCTCAGCTTTTGATATTTTCCCGAGGCAAATTGATCCACTTTAAAAAAAAAAACAAGGCATGAACACACCAACCAATGATAATACGATATACATAAACGAAGAAGATACATTTTTTAAACAGTCAGTTAGTGCTGAAGACTGTTAAACAACGAAGATAGCCAACCAACCGCTATTTTACGCAACAACCAAATGATTAATGTTCTAAATTTAAGTTCAACATATAGGCATATAGATAGCTAACACGATTTCAGTCGTATCCATGAAACGACGGAGCCGAGATATAGGAAGTTATCAATGTATGCTTCCTATTTTAAATTCTTCTAGTTATAAAAGCAATATAACAACTGAAAGAACCTTTTTCAAGCTAAAATTAATAAAAAATTATCTCAGAACTTCTATGGAACATGAACATTAGTTATCGGACATATCATACCATTTTTGTGCTGGACAAAATAAGCCGCTTGTCAATCTGGTAGTGTTTGACATTCTTTATAGAATCAATATTTTCTCCTTTCCAACGAAAAAGAATTTGTAGATATTGCTATCAATTGGCAATTATCCCTGAAAGTAGCTTCACGAAAATTGTTTTTAACTTTCCATTGGAAATTGTAATTGGTCCGATTTGTCGAATTTGGACATATCTTCTAGTCTCGAGATCTCAATATCTTGGTAACAAAAATTGATTTCGAAGCCGATACTCATAATGATGTACTCAATAACAGATAAAGATTGTAGAAACATTAATTGACAATTTTTTTTTTTTTAAGAAACAAAAATGAAAAACAAAAGTACTAAAAATTGTTCAAAAATTTTATTCGGCACGAATATCTCGAAAACAAACAATGCGTAAGACTTCGGAATAATTTTATTTTACTCAGATTATTGTTACTAAGAATTGATGGGGTTTGTAAAAAAAATTCAATTGACAGTTTTTTTAAAGCAAGAAAATCTTCCGAAAATACTATGAAAAATAATACGAAAAAAGTTGACTTTGACTTCGAATAAGCAATTTCCTTGCAACAAAATAACATCGGGTGCCCGGTTTCAAAGAGCACACCAATAGGAAGTTAGCAGTGTGGGTCGCACCCAGATTCTTTTTTTTTTTTTTAGCTGCTAGCAGGGGTCTCGTTGAAGACGATCGTTAAAATCGAAGGCCAAACAATTTTATTAAATAATTTCGAGACATAATATTATGTCGTGTTTAGTAGTGTGTGCCGTACTGATGTATTGTAATAAACCAATAACCATTATCAAAGATTGCTCCAGCACCTTCACCAGTTTCGCTTCATAAAGTGTTAAACAAAAAATTAAGATAAATTTGAAATGAAGAATTTCCTAAGCGTTTCCATTTTACGTGTCAATTTTGTCAGGATAAACCTTTAGTTTTAATTAACTCCATCAAAACCACCCCTTCCCTCATTCTTTCCTATATTACCGATGAAATGGCTTCGAGCAACTCTATGTGTAGTGCATATTAATTTGAATATGTAGGTACTGTAACGGGTAGGCCATCTAGTGGTTTATTTTTAAATTAATGCTTATTTTCACACTGACAGCTGTTTCCCGCTCGAAATCTTGACAGAAAGTCAAGCTTGACGCTTGGAAATATTGAAAACTTAGCAGCTTGAATTTGACAACGATTTTAGGCGAAAAATCATCTTTTCTGACGAGGCGCATTTTCATCTCGGCGGCTACGTTAACAAACAAAATTGCCGCATCTGGGGCTCGGAAAACCCGCACATTATTGTCGAGAAGCCAATGCATCTACAGAGAGTGACAGTTTGGTGCGAATTGTGGAGTGGTGGCATTATTGGACCATTTTTCTTCGAAAATGAGGCTGGGAACAAAGATTCGGTCAACAATGGGCGTTACAAAGCCATGTTAACTGACTTTTTTTTTACTGAAATTGAAGACATGGATTTCAACGACATCTGGTTCATGCAGAATGGCGCACCATGCCACACAGCCCATGCCACAATCGATCTTTTGCGAACCAAATTCCGAAATCGTGCTATCAGCCGTCTTGGCGATGTCAATTGGCTGCATCGGAGCTGCGATTTGACCCCTTTGGAATTTTTTTGTGGAGAAATGTGCTACAACGAAGCTAGCCAAGGCAGCCACTTGAACGACGCTGTGTTCCATAATTAATGGGAATGTTCGATCTTACTACTAAAGCCATATTACAAAAAAATTAGTTTTTTCATTTTATTACATTTTTTAAAAAGAAACTTGTATCTGGCCCACCCTGTATATATACACGTATAATTTCTCATTTGGGCTGTTTTTAATAAAAATTCAATATTTTGTTGGAAAAACAAACTAAAATTCCATTCGCATACCTGCAAAGCAAATCCATAAAGTATTACTATTCATCTGTATCGCAGTTTTTCTGAACTTATATATAGGGGATTAAAGTTTACGTGAGGTTAAGGACCTCACGTTCTCATAACAACGATTTGTCAAATGAAAAAAAAAAAAATGTATACATATATTATATATATCCCCAACAAACACAACAAGGCTCTGTTTTGATAATATATGTAGGCGTATGCATGGCACACTTTTCCACTTTTGAGAGAAACGAAGAGGGATAGTTAATTTTCAAACATGCTCCATTTGAGATTTCAGTGATGTACACATATACATAGGTATTTTAATCTAAAAAAAAATAAAAGTTAAAACGTGATGCCAACGATGATGACAATAGCAGGATGAAAAGTGAAATCGTTAAGTGAAGGTATACGGTATACGGATGGGATGGATATTAATTGAGCGCACGTATACTGGCATAACTTTTCATCGTTATAATAATTTTCAACTCGAGTATTATGGATATATTGTTAAAGAATGACTGCAGTTGTCATAAAAAATTAAAAAAAAAAAAAACCAAAACAAAACAAAAGATGAATTGAGCTTGGCATCATCATCAGAAGAATTGCAATACTGCTCTGAATGATGTCCCTCATGTATAGCTTGTGCCACTGTTAAGACGGTATGAAGGTTTCCAACGTCTGTATATGTCAAAGTTCATTTGCTAAAGTGTGTTCTTTATTAAAGAATAAACACGTATAGAAATGGGTCAATCTGTCACGTTTTCCTCAAGTGATGCGAAAGGTTATTGACATTAATCAATGCAAGATAAACAACTAAGTGTCATGTTAGCAAATTAAATAAACCATTTAAGTGAATTCGATCTAAACAAATAAGAAAGAAATACACATAAATTTTTTTTAATTTCAGCTTTTTATCTAAATGGCAGTAAGAGTATACAGTTTTGATAACATATAACTCGTTTGACCTGTGGATGAAAAACGGATTAAAAAAATGGTTTTTGTGGATGTTCCACCTTGTGGATAAACATTAAGGCTTTGAATTCTACATCAATATGCCAAGCTATGTAATTTGTTGAATGGTTATAGACGAAAATAATTTGATCCCATAGGAGGATTGGATTGTCCAGTTACATGTTTGGATGTGACCATTTTCGAGGGATCTCCCTCTGTTCTAACACCACGGCAAATAGTCTTAAAGGAAAGTACTTATGTAACTACTCATGTAAACTGTTCTCATCTTAAGAGCAAAGTCAGCGGGTTTGGGTTATGGTTGCGGTACGTAGCTATAGGTATTCGTCCTAGAGCCATTGCGTCGCGTTGAGGAAAGAGATCAAATCTCTGATCTTTGAATTAGAAAGTTCATGGAGGTCGTTAAAAAAGGCCTTACCAAGTCACTATACTCTTTTTCTGAGATCGGGGCATTTGCAGAAGAAATAGCCGACTGTTTCCTTTTCCTGTTACGGCAGTAAGTGTTATGGTGGATGCCTAGCTTAGCCACATACTCTCCGATCGGCCAGTGACCAGAGTAGGTCTCCACTACCCTAGCTATGTCTTACCTGGGTCATTATATTGAGTCAGTTGATCGGGATTTACTATAGGGGTGCCAGATTTTCCTAGAAATAATGCAGTTTGTTAATCTACCCCATCTGCGATTGAATCCGCTAAGAAAAATTGAGAATACTTTGCCCTTCATAACTCCATGAGGAATGTTGACTCTTTCCGCAAGTGAGCATGGAAGGACTGATCCATGCCTGGCTACTACCAGTGACCTGGAACCCAGACAAGAGTAACCTTGAGATTCACATTCAGGCTTGGGAGCTCATCCCGGCATTGTTGAACCAGTTGAGAGGACGATATAGCCGAGCGTCTAGTGCTTCAACAATTCACCGATTGGTCCAACGTTTTCAGCAACAAGGGGCTGTCTGTGATCTTCCTGATGCTGGAAAATCCTGTGCAGTTCTAAATTATGTGAACATTGCAAGCAAATATTGAGAAAAAACCCGAAACTTCAACAAGTTGAAAGCAAATGATCCACAAGTACGCATATTCCAGTATGCTTGGCCTTTTCAAGAATCGGATAATATCGATTTTTTTGGATTTTAACTGGCCACCACGTTCGTCCGATTTAATGGCTTCAGATTTTTTTTCTTTGGGGTTACCTAAAACTAAGTTGTAATAAGCCAAGAACCATACAAAAGCTTAAGGCCAATTTATAAGGGCTTTTGTATGATAACACACTTCCAGTTAGGCTGCCAAATTTTCACACCATCATATTAATATTGAAAGTTTAAATGAAAAAACAACACTTGGGAGAGCTACCACCAAGTTTTTATAAGACGGAGTTATAGCTTTTTCACAACTATCAGGCCGAAATTCAAGAAAAAGTGAGGCCGGTGAGACCTGAAATTCTAAGAAAAATAATCGAAAATGCTCTGGAAAGAGCACGTCAGGTCGAAGTACACAATGGACAGCATTTGAGAGATATCTCTTTAAAATATAATGTGAACATATTTCCAAACCATAATCTAAAATTAAATTTATTCCAAGGTTAAATAAAATCAGAAAGAATTCATCAAATAAATCATAACGCTATTTATGAGCCACCATGTACATAGTTGCATTGACGATTATCAGGTACTTCAAGATATTTGGAAAATCATACAATCAACTGTCATTAGTTTCTAAAGTTTATTATTACGAAAAATGATACCTCAAACAAACAGATCTACTTGACAGCCCAATTGACAGTTAAGGAAAAATGTCAGACTTGGTGTCATATAGCAAGCAGAGTGGTTTGTTTTTTAAGTTTAAATTTAAATAAATTTTTCAATAATTTGAATAGTATAACTGCCTATTTTTGAGTTCATAACTGAACTGACATTTCAAATTATCCATGTTATAAAATCTTCTATGTTTTTTTACGGGAAAAATGCAGATATTACTTGTAAATATATACTTTGAAGAAAAGGAAAACCAGCTTAAAGCCTTAAATAATTCAAAATAATATAACAACAACAAAAATATCAACCACCTTTCACTCGTCTATATGATATAGCCTAAAGCAAATACATTGAACCTGCGGGGATATCCTTCAAAAGGTCTGTTCAATCTTAATGTATAGAAAATTTATTTAAGAAAATAGAAGAATCCCTTAAACAAACTTTAAAAAAAATAATCAATATTTTCAAGGAACTCGATAATATTGATAAGAGTTCATTACATAATATCCTTCTTTCTATTCTTTCTTACAGGATTTCTCTCGAAGTCTTTTGGCAAAATTTATCTTTAAATGGTTAGGAAGGTCTCGAAGTGAACATATGTCAAGTGCAATCTTAGTCTTTGAATTTTCAAATAAGCCTTCGGTAGCTACTATATATTATAAAGTTCAAGGTCACTTAATATTAAAGGTTTTCTTTTTACCTTTTCGTCTCATAGGAGGAAGACATTGCGTCAAATCCTTTAGTTCTGCTGTTTTGTTGAGTTGTGCATGATGTATGTCCTATGAATAATCCAAGTTTTGACTTCGAATGAATCGTGGTAAAAAATTTGGACTTTAACCCTAAAGGATTAGTTTTCGATTTCAACTTTGTTCTACGATTTCAAACTGACTTATGTAATTTTGTTTAATTTTATCTAAAAATCAATGCTCTGCTCGTAGATCGAATAATTTCCATGATACAGCTTCTCGAAATATAGAAATAGTTACTTAAAAACAACAAGTAGTACAAAAACAGTTAAATAATAACAAATTTGGGACAAATTGGCATCAGTTGCATGAAAATACTACAGCATGTAGGCTGGATCAAAAAAAAATGTATAGGAAGGGGTGCCTATTACTCCCCCTTTTGTCTGGGATGGGCAATTTTCTATATAAAAAAAACTTAAAATAGAAAAAGAACCATACAAAAATAACGTAACCATCTGTATTAAAATCCTATATCTTTTCTTAAAGCCAGATATCCATTTCTGAATTTTCTTTTTAAATAAACCTATTTTATTCAAATTTAAGAAAATGTAGTAATCGTGAAATCATAGAGCAAAGGTCTGATCGAAAACTGATCCCTTTGGATTGAAATCGGCAATAACTGAAAAAAAGGGGGGAAAGGGAAATTTACAACTTTTTTTCTGATGTTACGTTAATCGCTCGGGGTCAAAAACTTGGGATATTCATAAGGCCAACATTTAAAACAACTAAGCAAAAAAATAGAACTACCGGATTTCATGCAAGTTTTGATGTATAGAGTTACTGGACTATATTTAAAAAGAGAAAATTAATCAGAAGGAATTATTTTGGAAAATTATTTTATTCAAATGACTGATTCTTCTGTCAGTAAATCATTCTTCTTTCGACCCAATTTTGTGATATATTTTCGTTGGTTTGACTCCTATTCCATGAAAATAGTGACTACTATTTATTCTTAAGTGCCTGGATCCTTTGTGAATTCTTCTCTTCGCATAGCAGTGATCTTTAATGATACTCCGCAAAAAATTCAACGTCACACCATCAAGCAACATCACCAAAACGACTGATACCTGGTTATTATTGATCAATGCATCGATTTTTGGTAGACTTCTATTGCAAATACTCAAATCGGTAATTATACCTCGACAGCGATCTCCTTCACATTTATTCCATCGTCTCGTCGTCGTCGTCTTGGATGAAAAACGTTCGGAAGTTTCTAATAAAAAAATCAACGGCACTGTGCATCGACTTTGAAAGGAACTTTGCAATATTTCCATTTTTTAATCAATAGATTTTGTACCGCAGAAATATGTATGTTAGTCAGCTAGTACCAAGCTAGTACCTTCAAAGAGATGCTAGAAAAAGAAGATGTTAAAAGCTGCAGCAATTATGGGAGCATGAGATTGTTGAGTACACTCTATTCTATTACTTTCATCTACTCAACCAATGTAGGAGATGGGCGAAATTTCTAATATTTTATATTTATTTATAGATTGTGATTGTGAAAGCTTGCTATCCAAACAAATCAACATTGGTTACTCTGGTTACCTATACAAGACCGAAATCCAGAAAAGAAAAAAAAATGTAGGACACTTCCAACAGCTACTCAACTACAAAATGAAGGTGATTTAGACGACTACGTGCAACGCAGATGTTAAAACTGCAGGGATTTTTGTAAACTACAGTCAATTGACTTAAAAGTCTTTTGATAACCTAAAGATTATAGTAAGCAGTATAATAACTTTAAATATAACTAAAGCAGTACTGACTTTTAAGGCCTCCAGTTATTTATAAATTGTAGTTATTTTAAGCAGTCAATAAGTCTCATAGGTTGATAAGGAATACAAACTGTTTACCTTTCTCAAATTCTTCTATATAATTAGTAAAGTAATGCTCCAAAAAAAAATTAAATACAGGGTCCTTCATTAAGCGCTTCCTATCTTAAAAATTAAATAAAACAAAGTTTGTTTAAGATATCATCAAGATTTATTATTCATTTGAAATGCCTATCAATGCCATTACATATGTACGGAAGATTACACCGTTCAAATATTCCTCGCGGCTTCTCTAGGTGACGCGTATCCGAAATGTCCAATTTTCCAAAACTGGGCCTCATCATTGAGTATAATTTTTCGATGAAAATTAGGGTCAGTTTTCCAACTGCTCCAGAGCCCATTCAGTGAACACACGTCCTTGTCTATATATGGTCGTTTACCTTCAGCTCCTGGGTTAGTTTCAGTGCAGGTCCAAGTCAAGACGTAAAATTCGCCTAGTTTTGGTTTTCGAAAGGGAAAGTTCTTGTGAGCGACGCGAAATCAACTGCCTCGGATTCTCCTGCAAACTCTTACGGACAGCGACTATGTTTTTGGCAGATCTTGCGTTTCGTCGACGAGCGGGTCTTGGTTGATCTTTTACTGAACCAGTGGACTCAAATTTATCCACCACTCTGCGAATTGTCCTCTGGAGAGGACGATTATGGCGACCGTAAAATGGACGAACCACGCGGAGTGTTGCCTGAACAAATTACTTATTTTGATAACACAATTTTATCATTTTCATTTGTTGTTGAACGTTATAACCGTCCATGGTGATTTTTTGAAACAGACTGAATGAATGACAGCCAATTTGACAGGCGTAGCTTCAAGAATATGGCCCCTATCAACTGTCAAAGATCGGAAGTCTTTACTGAAAGAATTTACTGAATGTAGTTACATTAAAATGAAAACAAACTATTATGTTCAATATTTTCTCATTGATTTAAAAGTATTTACAAGCTGTTTATTGACTGCAGTAAATTTTGACTATTTCAAGTCCATAAGTCACTTAAAAGCCAATTGACTGTTTTCAACAAGTCATTTGATTAAAATATATTCAAGAAAAAGATATGTTCTTACATCGAAATAATTTAAAATAAAATAAATAAAAATATCTTATAATCGACTTAAAGACCGGAAATGGTCAAAATTTACTGCATTCAATTAAGTGGTAGTCAGAATATTGAAAATGACTGGTCACTGTTTTTAATTTAAAGTAGGTACTCGGTCAACTCTGAGTCAATTGACTGCGATTTTTACTGACTGCATTATTTATTTGACTGCATATTCAAACTACAGTCTTAAAATCTCTGTTGATGCATCGCTGATTCTATTTTATTATTTGTTTTAATCAATCAGATATTTAGATACTATTTTACAGACTATCGAATTTAAAAATGGTTTATAATACATTCTGCTGAAAGAAATGTGTGGAAAAACTTGTTTAAGGAACTGCTGCAATGATTTTAAGGACAATTATATAAAAATAGTGTGTATTGTCAAGCTTTACAGATAAAATTTAATACAAATAACAAATTGGGTGGTCATCGTATGAAATACAAAAGTAATAGAACTTTACTTAACTGTTTGTGGATAAAACCCGTTATTTCTATTGTTTAATGGGTTACTTAACAAACCATACCCAATGATCAAATTATGGCGGCAGCGGCGGTGTTTAAGTTTTGTTATTTTTTTAACACATCAATTCTGAGTTCTGACATTATGGGACAATATTTCTTTAATGTTTTTTGTCATTAAACAGGGAAAAAATTTGCATGTCCATCAACTGAACTCGTTGCAACTAAACATAAGTCCACATAATTCGATTTAGGTCATCGGTGCCATGAAACCCTTAAGTTAGTTGGTCTCAACCTCATTTGTCCCTTCAAGTTTCTTGGATTCTAAATCAACCCGTATATACAGGAAAAGTTGTCTCTGGTCCAGCTAGCGGTGTGGCAATAAACTTTACAACTCAGTTGTTGATGTTTTTTTTATCTTTTTTTTGTATGTATGTATATGTATTTTCTTATGAGAGGACCTTCGTTAGACATGACCACGGGATAGAAAAAAGACTAGGGACATTTATAGTCAAAACAAAAGACTAAAATGAAATATTTCTATTTTTTTTTATTTTATTTTCATTCGCGCCAGTAAAAATAAATTAAATTACAACTTTGGTGAATATAGATGCTGATAGAGTGATGTACCTACTACTCGGAGTGCAATATAGTACTCCTGGCAGCACCACAGTGTCGGTGTGGTTTCACTGTTTTGTCATTGTCAAGGCAACAAGGGACTCACGTCCCAACCAAACCACATTTCTCATCCTCATCCTGTTGTATGTAAATATAGAGTCGTAGACCCACTGAATGCAAATACTGCGCTCTCTGGGGTAAAATCTCGTATTTATTTTACGTTTGTTTCAACCGTCAGGATCTATCTGCTTGGGCGTCTATATATAGGGGCGTAGGAGGTGTATATGCAATTGCTATATAAGTTTAAATGAATTCATAAAGAACTATGGAGACAGAATGGTATGCAGAGACACTGATGTGATGGCAAGGACGAAGTATAGGTACATGAGAAAAAGGATTTTTATTTTTTTATTTTTTTATAAAAAGGGTTTTCCACTTGAGAGTGACATTGATATTTATAATATTAAATTTAGCGACAACGAAACAAAAATATTTACAAAATGCGAACCGGACAGATTTTCTGAAAATGACGTCTGTTGTATCTGAAATTCCATTTGTGAATATTGTATACAATAGTTGTTTTCTAAAAAACCAAGGGGCAATGCAAATACTAGTTCAGCGGTGAGGCAATGATTGAACAGTGATGTGCAAAAAAAATTATCAAATTTAATTTTTTCGTCGAAATTATCAAAACAGTTGTATATGTATTGTTTTTTTTTATTTCCTTTTTAACGGCATTTTCCCTTGATGAACAAGTTCTATTGTGTATAAACCCTGTGCAAAACTCCAGGATACATGGTGAGAGAAGAAACAAAAAGAGATAAGATAACGATAAGAGCAGGGAGAAGGGCATAGAATCATGAAGAGAAATTAACAAGTGGAAATAGAGGAAATAAAAGAGAGAGAGAGGGATAAACGAGAGAGAGGATCACGATGGGAACAAGGGAGAAAAGTGACGAGGGGAGAGAAGAGAGGACAGTGCGATAGAATACGAGACAGTAGAAAGGGAAGACAGAAGAGAGCAGGAGAAGGAAAGACGTGAACTAATAAAGGAATCCACATACAACAGGTGGTATAAAGAGGTGATGACCGAGGGGATCCCGAAATATTTGAACGCAGGATCGAAGGCAGAAATAACAAGGAGAAAAGCGAGAGTCAGACTAGGGAATGTGCAGAATGTGTGAGGGTGAGCACGAGATGGAACATATGATGGAAAGATACAGGTCAGGCGGGGATGAAGGAAAGTCGACAGGGGAAAGAATGAGGGAAATAATGGACCTATTAGCTTTCTTTTTTCATATTTGCTCCTACCCTGGTTATCAAAATATTAGCAGGCGAACAACCACAATAAGTCTCTTTATATTACCTTTAACCAAGCTTTATAGAAAATGTTAAGACATTTATAAAATAATGACTTATGTATATCAACCAACTGGGGTTGGGGTTATTTCTGGATAAATTTAGCAATATTTGCCTTTCTTGAGGTCGATTATGATCATCTTAAGGAAGCTCAAAGTAAAGCAATTTGCTTTATTCTGATTTGCTAATATAATTGAATTAAAAGCTTTTGTCAATTTCATAAACTTGCCCCTATAAAGTTTATGAAATAGTGGTCAAATTTTATTTTAACAACACTGTAAAACTGATTTCATGACATATACAGTATAATATGTACATATAATATGGGAATAGGCAGATGGAAAATATTTTGACATGGGTTGGAGTGTAAATGTTTCAATGGATACAAATTGTATGAGTGGTATTTATTTTATTTTTATTTTTTCATTTTCGAAATACGCAATGGGATTTTACTAAGTGCTAAGCTACATTTCCAAAATTTGTTATATAAAGTGAATACTTTAAATATGCAATTTCAATATGACGCGACTGGAGAGGCTGATGGTTAAATGGAAATTTAAATCGGTTAACCAACTATTACAATTGAGGTTAAAGGTCCTGTAATTAGGTATAGCCACTATTTAAAAATGAATTTCACTGTGTCTGATCGGCAACGACCACAAACAGATACAAATTGCAGTCTGATGGGTATTTAATCAGACAAATTAAATAGGCATATACATGGATTGTTATATTATGTATGGGACAGGTATGTAAATCGTAGGTAGATACATTTTTTGTTTTAATTAATGTCAACTAAGTGAGATTTTATTTAAAAAAAAATGTTAATGTTTGCTATAATTTGTAAGTAGGGTTGTTTTATGTAATGCTTCTTTCTTGACACTCGTCGGAGTAAATCTCGGTAGAAATCTGATTCTAGCAAAGGTTTAATTCGAGGGAAGAACAAGTGAGCCCGCTGCTAACTTAAAAAGCGAATCTGATTCCATCCTACAACTCATTAATGCGAGAAGGAAATTAAAATATCTGCGCCTAGAGTTCTTTAAGGACACTTAATACAAGAACATGAAGCTTTTATAGTGTTGCTACAAACTGAAATCAGCTGACCCACTTATTGTCTGCTCTTCTAAGATCAAAACAAGAAAATCATGAGTCAATAAAATTCGAATTTTTGAAATTTCTTACGTCGTCGTCTTGTTATATTTGCAGCTAGGACATAGTGTGAACTATAAACGCGACGAAATAAATTTAATAATTTGTCCAATGAAGTGCGTGATATCGGTGAATGGTGGGTGAGGGTGACTATTATTGTTAATGTAAGTGTAAGGTGCTGGTGGTTGGTTTATATGAGTCGAAAATGATGAAAGGATCTTAAGACAGTTTGGTGGGTGGTCTGTCAAAGTTTAATACATCGTTACAACTTAGGTTATTCATATTTTAAAATTAAAGTTGGCCAGTTTCTTAAAAAAGTAGTAGACCGTGGCGCAATGGAAGTACGTAGGACTGATACACCGAAGGTCTTGAGCTTGATACCCAGCTATGCCACTTAAAAAAAGAAACTGAAATGTTTTTCAAGGGTGCCTCTTGCGAGAAATCGACAAATCCTCCAAAAGTATCTCTTGTCATGAGAAAGTGCTTCTCACATAAACCATTCGGCATTCATTCTAGCGATGGTTGAAAGTGTTCTATACAACCGGTCACGTCCAACTATTTATTTATATTAATTTTTAAACTTTTAAGAATAATTAATAGTTTTGTTTCTATACAAAAAATGAAAAGCTATAAAAAAGCTGTCGATCTCCAACAGGACCTAGAGGCTATAACTTATCATGAAACAAATTGCTATAAAATAAAATTGATATAATTATGTAAGCTGCAATTTAATAAATCTAAAAAGTCCTAATTAAATTAAATGCCTGGTTTCTTGATAAATAATTCCATACTATACCCAAAGGCGTGGTGAGTGGGTTGGGTTTTTCAATTATTATATTCGCAGTTTCAAGAAAACCGACGAAACAAAGCTTTCCTATTAATTTAACAAAATAATAATTATTATTATAAGTTCATGCTATACATAGCTGTGTAGCTTGTGGGAACCTCATATAAATCCGCCCTGCATTTTGTATATATTTAGTATTGTGTCTTAGTTAATCAGAGTATCACAATGATGATGACGTGATACAGATGCACCTTGTGCATTCAAAATTTGTCATGTGAATATAAGGCGGATTATTATATATTGAGTGCCAGGATATTATGTGAGATCCACATCCAGCCAAAGCCTGTGTGCTGCACAATGGCAAATATTGTGTGTTGTATTCATAATATTTGACAAACGTGTATGTGGTTGGATATGAGAAAATTTAATTAGAATGACAGGCTGGATTTGGTGGTGGTGATGATGGGTGCAGTATTTGGTACACAATTCGTTAACTGGGAAATTAAATTACACGTAACCTGTATAATGGCTGACATATTTGCTGATGCGGATTATCCTTACAGTGTATCTATATAGTGCTGATGCAAATTGAATTGAAGCTTTATATAACTATGCAAGAGAGAACATCTTGTTTAATATTGTTGTAAGCCCTTAGTTTATGTTGTCAGATTGTCGGATATTTGAAGAGAAAATTCAAATACTTAATTAATATTAGAAGAACTCGGGCATAGTCTCTATATTAGACCAGCAAAGTTTTAAATTTATTTATATTTCTATCTAGATTTGGGTTTAAAATAAAGCCAAATGTACGTGGTCACATAATTTTTTTAGTTTTTCAACTAAATTATGAATTGTTTTCAAAATGATGAAAGATCAAAAATTGGTTGAAGATTGCATATTTTTTTCAATGTATAAAGTATGGGGGATAGTACCCCGTGGCATAATGGTTAGTGCGTAAGACTGTTACGACGAAGGTCTTGGGTTCAATTCTCAGCCTATGCCACCTAAGAGAACAGAAATGTTTTCCAGCACTGGTTACTGTCTCTTGCGAGGAATTGAAAAATCCTTCAAGAATATCTCTTGTCATCTCATGTCTTGTCAGTTTGGATTCGTTAGAAAATTTTAGGTCCCCTCCATTCTTATCCACACAGGAATGGTTTAGAATTGAAAGTTACAAGGCCCTGCACTACACGAGCTGTGCCACCCAATTTATTTATTTATATAGTTTTTTTTTAAATATGTGCAAACCGACCCCAACCAAAGTTTTATTGACAATCTTAATTTCCTGAAAGCCTATGGATATCTACTACAGTTTTAAGGCTAGAGTTCAACGCGAGCTGATAAGGAAAAAGGAGAACTTTTCTAACCGGCTGGATTTCAGGAGAATTAAAAGCCTTGTTAGGTAGTGACCATGAAAGATAAATATGGTTATGGCAATTTCAATTATAATGACGAACAGTTTTCCGATTATAATAGGTTGGAACTTACTGTACCTATCGACTGTCAAAAGCCCAACTTTTTATGAAACTGCACCCATGATTATTACGATTTTAAAATCTTAAAAATATTGATAATTGACATATATTAAAATTTGGTAAATTAAAACTCAATTTAATAAAAAACTGATAATTATCAATTTTCTTGTAATTCACGTACAAAATTAGTCAAATGCAAAAATTGAAAAACCAAAAATGTACGTGTTTCAATTCGGACAATTGGCTCTAAATTTTAAAAAATTATCAAGCCCTTAAATGATTACTGAAGTCTATGTTCTCCAAATATTACCTTTCGAAAACAAAGACTTTTTAAAATTGGATATAATTTTTTGTTTATCTCAATTTACGTTATGCCTATTGCCTATATGCATATGTAGCTTAATTTTGATAAACATTTGGCACTATAAAGTGATTTCCCAAATAATTACCTTTCGAAAACAAAAAGTTTTCTAAAAGTCGGAAAACATTTTTGTGTCTTATCCCATTTCACCCTATGAATAGCTTAATTTGGAATCCATTCAATCCATCCATCCATGTGCGACCACACTGTGGTTTTAAAGTATGCATGGTACTTACAATTTAGACTGAAAAATTGTTAAAAAATCAATATCAACTAAAAATAAATTGATTAAACAACTTCTTAATTTTGTTTTGACATCAACGCAATGTACATTGTACACCATCCGATTTCTCAAACAAATCTCAATTTATGTGAAAAAGATTTGAAAAAAAAATCGTTGGATCGGTTTTTTTATTATTTTTTAAATACATATATAAAATTTTGAAAACATTTTTTAAGAAAAAAAATTGGTTCGCCATTTTTTAGAACTACATAGTAAGGAGTTAAAAAATGAATTTTGAAAAAAATTACCTCCAATTTTCGAAATATTGAATTTTCAAAAATTAATTTTTAAATTTTTTTAAAATCCAAAATTTAGTTTTTTGAAAATTTTGATCTTATCAGAAGCTCATGTGTAAAAAATGTCATTAAAATTACTTGAACAGATAATGCGATAGTGAAAACCAAAAATATGGTTCTATGAGAGATACCATTTTAAGTCGATAAAATTTTCTTTTCAATAATATGATAATAATATCGTACTAACATTAACCCACATACAAATTTTAATTAATTTTCCATACCGGTTTTATAACATTTGTATGTGAGGTACCGTTATTTTTGGCTATAAGAATAATTTGTATTTAAAATTTGTTAGATAAGTCAAAAAACTGCGCTGGATGCCAAGTCTAATAATAATCAAATTATTAGGATTAAAAAAAAAAGTTATGAAACTTTTTTTAAAAAATCAAAAAAAAAAGATGAAAATTTTAATATGCAATACTTTTTAAACTTTTTGAAAAGTTCTCTATGAAAAAATTGATCAAATACAGTTGAAACATTTTGTGAAAATTGAAAACCAAAAAAATAGTTCTATGGGAGGTACCATTTATAACCATTTTTCAGAATTTGTTACGTTACGTTGTTTTTAGTCTCAAAAAAAAAAAAAAAAAAAAAAAAAAAACATGTGGAAGGAATGCCCAAAAAACGCTGGGTACCAAGTTTAAAGAAAATCAATCCACCCGTTTAGGCTACAGCCGAAAGGATATACAGTAAGACAGACAGAATTGCGAGACCCACTTTTTTCGACTTCGCTATCATCTTAATGTCACCTTTGATCAAAATCTTGAGTTCGATTTTTTTTTTTACGAATCCATAACTTGCCATATAGGAAAATTGATCTCCCTAATATATGATTTTTTTTTTGTCTTAACCCAACACATATGCCCTAGCCTTTTGCCGCATCCTATAGCAAACACCCTGTACTCATGTACTATGTAATTATGTATGTATATTTTATAAATATATGTTAACGACATAGTTCCATTCCATTTGTACTATAAAAGATTGGTACGATACGAGTTGTAACTTATATCTTAAATGCATTTCTCAAATACATACACCGTTATAATTTATAAATTTTAGAAATTCCATTTAGCTCTAAACTAAACTCACTAATTCTTTCGCTCTGTTTAAATCGAATTTTTCTGACAAAATCGAATTGCTTTCGAAGAATTCTCATTGAAAATCCATGGTTTATTAGCGAATTCATGGAAAATCCGGGTAATTTAACCACTTTCAACGGTAGCCGGCGCGGCGATATAATATCCTGTGACCGTGGTTGTATTGTATGTTTTGTATATCTATCTATACATATCTTCATTATGTATAAATATCCCGCCAGCCAAATAGCAGGATCTATATAAAACGTTTGGTGTTTTGCTCTGCGAGAAGGATATACGTTGCAGCAGTGGTATAGTTGGTGTATGTGATGTTCAACTACAGACATACATATACCTATATATTTTTACGAATAAATACCAAAATTCGCCCATTGCCCTACGATATCCTTCAGCGCCATATCCTGTTGCCAGAATGAGGGGATATGAGTGCAATTGTGCATTCGTGCACAAATAAACTATAATCACCGTTACGTTCTGATCCTTTTGCAACGCGCAACCATCACCGCCACCGCTGCCACTGCCACTGCCGTCACCATCCACAGCAGAGTCGACCAACATCACGACAACCGACATCCAGCATCCAGCATCCATACAGCATCACCAATCAATTGAGTTATGGCAAAAGGATAATTCAGTTTTCACGCTCATATACGTTTAAACGAATCCAATAATATGTGCGGCGGTGAAGCGGCCAGAGTGCAGTACAGTATGGTTGTAGTCCATTTAAAGAATTTTACTATAGTAGTTTCGTATTACGAGTTTTGTCATTGCAATTTTGATCGGATTCATATATATCGACCAAAAGCGTTTATTTGGCTTCATTTGGTCGCAGATATTCACGAATACGAATACGACTATGACGCCAACCGCGTTTTTTGAACTAAAGTCGGGCTAACCATTCAAATTTATACCAGACTATAATTTTGTAATATTTCTGGAGAACATTACAAATAACGTTAATAACGAAGAATAATTCCAAAAAGTACCATTCTGCTTCGAGCTTCATATTTGTCCTATTTTCAATAGCAGAAATCAAGGGATACACACAAAAATAAATGTACAGGGTGATTCGCATAAGGTGTAAAAAAAAATTTAACCTATTTTAAGGAAGTATTATGTGAGTGCATAAATATGAACAGTATAGCACCGTGTTTTCTTGCACTTCGCACATATGCGTGAAATTTACGGTTTGGACTGGACAAATTTTATTTCAGTAAAATTAGAAAAAAATTGATTAAAAAAATATCTGAAATTCATTTGACACCAACGCAATGCGCACCAAGTGATTTCTTATACAAGTCTCAATTTATGAGAAAAAAAAAAATGTTAAAATCGTTGGAGCGGTTTTTAAAAAAAAAATATTTTTTTTATATAAAATTTTGAATATATTTAAAAAAAAAATAAATTGATACTCCAATTTTTAGTATTTATTTATGCGGGGTTTAAAAATTAATTTAAAAAAAAAATCATACACCCATTTTCGAAATATGGAATTTTCAAAAAATAAATTCTATTTTTTTTTAATCCAAAATTTGATTTTTTGAAAATTTTGATATGCAATATTATTCAAACTTATTAGTAGCTATTGTGTAAAAAATTTCATTAAAATTGGTTAAACAGCTAATGAAATAGTCGAAAACACAAAAAATGGATCTATGATGGGTACCATTTTTAAACGATAGATACAATTTATTCTCAATAATATGGTAGATCGTTTTTGAGAAAAATGAGCTTTTCAATACCGGTTTTTAAACATTTGTATGGGAGGTACCGTTATTTTTGATTATAAGAAAAGATTTTATTTAAAATCTACTGGGTGCTAAATTTAATAAAAATCGACCAAATCGAGCAACAAAAACTAAAGTGCGTAAGAATTAGGTCGAAACAAGATACAAATCGGATGGGATGGAGGTCTATTTATCCCTGTTTAGGCAGAAGAGGCTGAACACTGTTCTCTGAACACCCTAACACACAACGCGAGAGCCGAAGGAAGCAGAAAAAATACGTCCTCCTTCTTTGAAGACTAAAATTGAACTCCTTTATTTTACTTAACTATTTTTACATAATAATTCTTATACCTAGCTTACAAATACATTTACAATTTCTTAACCTATCTTATCTCTAGTTTTCTAGTTTAAGCTATCAATAAGGGTTGTAAAGTCGATAACAACGATGATGTCTGACGCATCCCTTGTTCATAACATAATGCTAACAGATATGAGTCATAAAACACAATCTGCGAGATCATTTATTGTTATATGACAAGGTTCAACGCAACACAGCGTCGCCATCCACATTGATCTTAAACTATATTTACAAAATACATTCCTTCATTTCAAAAGTATATTCTATATATTTACAAATATATGTAAATAATTTAACAGGGGCAATTTAAAACAAAAAAATTACTTAAAATGAAAACAAATTCATTCAAAACAATGGCAACACAACAAGAAATCTATACCAATTTTTTCTTAAATCAAGTTGTTTTATTTTAAATTTTTGAAAAATTATTTTGAAAACTTAAAATTTTGAAAAATAAAATAATGGAAAAATAATAATGTTATTTAACTGATTACACATTTGAAAAAAAATGTTACGTTAATTACTATTTTATTGTTTTCAATATTTAAGACCCTTTTTAAGGCAAACTACACTAAAAGCAAAATGCTTTAATTTCTTCTAGTTTTTGAGAAAATTGAAAATTATAAAAATAATGTTCTTTATTTTGACTTCCATGCGTTGTCTTTCTCAGTAAAACTTCAATTTAATTCAATTCAATTTTTTCAGAAACTGAAAGTTAGTTAAGCTATTTCTATTTAGTATTAAAGAAAAAATTTAAAAAGATTATTTCTTATGAAAAACCAAAGCCGTACTTATAGTTAAGTAACTTTAAAAAAAAATGAGTTTTAAAATTTTGATTTCAATTTTTTTTTCCTTAGAATTATGAGTTTAAAAATTAATTTTTTAAAAATTTGATTTAAAATAAAATTAAAGAATGGTTTCAGACTTTTAAAAAAAAATCTATATAGCACGATATTTTAAGTGTTTCCATTGTTTTTTTTAATTATTTGTTTTATATTTTAACTCAAGTTTAAAAAAAAAATTACCCCTACCTTCCAAACAGAAAAAAAAAATCAATTCCCATACGAGATTTTTTTTGTTTTAACTCAACCTTAAAGCACCAGCAATTTGTTGTATCGTATGCAAAACACACTTTGTAGTAAAAAATTATATGTCTTTTTTGTATTAACATTAGTCTATAAATTAGCCTATAAATATTTACATTTATAGAAATATCACTAAAACCATCCTGAAGGTATCACTTTTCAAATACAAAAATAATTTTTTAAATAAGGCATATGGTTTTTCAGATAATCCTGGACATATGATAACTTTCAATTATTAAATAAATTTACTTTTCGGGTACTTGGCATGGCGTGATTTACTGTGCCTTTTTAAGAAAATGCTCGACAGATTTTTTAACGCCAGTCTTACCATGCATCGGGTTATTTAGGAGCCTTAAGTTATATTAGTTCAAAAAATAAAATTTGAAGGAACCGGTGTTGTTTTTTGTAATTGATGGCCATAAATATTTCTGTGACCAAAGTTTCAAATTAATCGGACCCTAGCTCTCTGACCAAGTGCTTGCAATGGATTTTCTTACACCACAATGATCAAACTTCGGTCACAGGAAGAACAAAAACAACAGTCTGCTCTTCCGGTTTGGTCGATTATGCTCCTATATCTTATTTTTTTTTTACCAGAGTTTAAGATTAGCGTTTTTGTGATTGATGGCTTTAGAGATCTTCGTATGATCAAAGTTTCATCCGTCCGACGACGATGCAACATTATGTGAAGGTGTCTCTAAAATCAAAAACATACAAAATCCAGCTCCACCAAAATTATAGCCAAAACTAAACAGAATTCAGAAACACTAGATTAAGCATAGTAAAATAAAATATGATAAGATCATAAAATCTGCAGAAATAAAACGTAGGATAAAAATAAATGTGAATAAAAAGAAGAAAAGATTTATGTTTATTTCCGTATAAATATTTACGAAGTTCAAAAAACTAACAAAATTTATTACTGTAGGTAGTAGTAGAGGAATATTTTTTATATCCATATATTCTGGGATAATCTACTTGTTATATTACTGGTTATTTCAGCTTTTTATCATTCAATCTAGATTTTCATATAAGTTTGTCAAGTTATTTTCGGTTGGCTTTACATATTGTACAAGTAGCATCACAGAAAATTCAATCTCAATTTAATCAGCACTTAGCCATAATTCAATGCTATTGGAACTCCTTTTTTTTGTATATATATACCATCGTCATCGTCTCCACAATCATTGCGCATATTATTTCAATAAAGCTCATGTACCACATCACCCAAAATCCGTTCATGTAACACTAAGCCTTTTTGTGCCTTTAGCCCTGAACTGTCAAAAGCAGAACCATCGCATCGCCCCATAGCAGCACCACTGCCACCAAAGAACATATCTCTGCTCTAGAATCGGATTTCATCTGATTATATATTTTTATGTTCCATATATATATGTAGCAAAAGAATCTTTGACTCTCGCGTAGGTGGAATCCAAAACCTATTTACCACCCACTATATGATCCCTTCAGGCAAAGATGTCAATTGGTAATAAAAAAAAAGAAATAAATAAATATAGAAAAAAAAAAAATAATAAGGACGATCTCACATCAGAGGGACGAAATCTCAGCCATTCTTCATTGAGGATTTCCACAAGAGAAGATGTCTGAGTTGAGCACACCATATCCTTTGGCATGATGATGATGATGATGGTGATGCGATTTAGGGTTAGGGTTAAGCTCCCATGTTTCTATATCTCTCATACACTTATTTCGAGACCAAATCGAAAAAGACACCATGATACGATTGAGGCTACGTTTCGGGTTCACATCATGATGATGATGATGATGACCTATCCGACCCATTTGGCATCGAATCTATGATATAGTGCTCTATACAACAAGCCTTGATAAATAAATAACTTTAGGTCCTCGAGAGGAAAATGGAAGACAATTGTTCGGAAGAGTGAACAAAAAATAAAAGCGAAAACAATGTATACGAATCGGGTATATGTTTGTGTGTGTCTGTGTTTGCTGTCCGGCCAGCTTGTATGAGTGGAAACAACATAGAGTAGGTACTTATAGATATGTATTATATTTTATAATGTATACGCCGGATATGAACCACTTTGTTCCGCTAACAAACGGCAAATTTCCACAACATCCTAGGGCACAAAAAATATGTCAGAAAAGATAGTCCTCAGTTCCTGGTATTTTCTGTTTGTTTTCTTTTTTTTTGTTATTTTTGTTTATATTTTTTTTTTTTGTTTTTCTGTAAACTTTCAATCTGTTCATCAGTTTCACTGAAGTTTGGTTTGGTTGAGGGTATTACAGAACATGCACATTATACTTAAAAATAATATTATTTCTGACAAGAGTACATTTTAAGATTGTTTAAACAATTGATAATAGCAAGACTGTTTATATTTCCGTTGCTTACCCTCACCCAACACCCGTTAAGTCATCTATTAAATGTTGATCGAGAACAAATTTGACAGGTTGTAAAAAATGTTCTAAGTTTTGTTGAAATGTTCGACGGGTAACACCGAAATCTATGCATATCCAAATGATCTATTATTTAGGACATTTCATCAGTAAATTTTATTTTAAGCGTCCTTAAGTCGATAAAAATGAAAGGAAAGCATATAAGAACAGCCCGAACCATAATAGAAACCGGTGGTTGTTTACGAACAGCAACTCCTTTTTATAAATTATCCTTATCCTAAAAAATAAAAAAATAAAATGTAAGACTGGGTCGCACGAACTCGCTCTTATGTGCGATCAAACTTTGGTTTTAAACTTATTAGAAGCCCTTGTGTAAAAAATTCCATTAAAAGTGGTTATACAGATAATAAGATAGTCGAACACGATAAAAAAGGTTCTATGAGATATACCATTTTTAATTAATAATAATATGGTAGATCGTACTGATATTACCTTACATAAATTTTTTAATAAAAATCGAGGGAACCGTTATTGAGAAAAATGCGATTTTCCTTACCGCTTTTAAAACACTTGTATGGAAGGTAGTTTTGTCCATAAAAATATTTTTTATTTAAAATCTGCTCGATAATAACTAACTGCTCGATAATAATAACTGCTATTGTCAAGTTTAATAAAAATCAAATCAAATTAAAATAAAGTCTTTTTCGAATTAATAAGTTATTAGAAAAAAAATTTAGACTTTTTTAAAAAGTTTTTCTAGTATAGGAAAAAAAACTGGTTATAATCAGTTGAGAAAATCAAAAACGTCTATGGAAGGTACCATTTATAACCATTTTTCCGAAAGTTTTTTTTTAATTTTATAAAATTGTATACTTTTTCTAAAAAAAAAACAAAATGTGGGCATATTTTTGAGAAAAATAAGATTACCTTATTTTATAATTTGGTTTAAAAATGATTGGCCGTTGATTTTAGGTACCATTATTTTCGGTCTTAAAAAAAAATATAAAATGTGCCGGGAGAATCCCCAAAAACCGCTAGTCAACAAGTTTAAAGGAAATCGAAAATCTCGAATCCATAACTTGCCATATAGTACCTACATTATGTAAGTAACACAAAAGTCCATAATACACCAAAATGTTTGGAGTATTTTTTGCACTTTCGTGATATAAATTTTGAATATAAAAAATATGCCACTTTTCAGTGCAGTTTTTGGACATTTAATGTAGGTTCAGTGTAAATAATATAGAATGGCGTTCTCGTGTATAATTTACACCGAATGTACACAAATTATACCGATTTTCGGTAGATACATTATTGTACTATGGTATACAATTTTTTTTTCAATCGGAAACAGTTTGATGACTTAAAATTTACACCGTTGTTTATTTTCTGATGAAAAATATATCTGCAAGATACAAGTATTCACCTTGATAATGTGGACGCAACAAAATAATGTGAGTAGAGTACCTAATTTAAAAACGAAGCACATTCTGTCGATTGTTTTTGGGTCCTACCCCGTCTAAAAATCGAGCACCTCGAAAATTTCAGTTAATTAAAGATTTCTAAGTGGATGCGTGAAAATTAATTTTTCGAAAATTATAATTTTTTAGTTGTTCTTTAAATTTTTTTAGAGGCTTACTGATAAAAATGAGTCGAACATACCAAAAATTTATCATAAAATTCGTTCTAAATATGGAGGCCAGACGAATCTCATTTTTACCTAATATTATTTGAAAAATATGGCCGCCGCCGTCTAAAATAAACACCAATTATTGAATTTGGAAAAAACAAATTACCAAGTCAAAGGAGCAATGAAAAAACTACACCATTGTGAAAAATATATCGAAGATTTCTTTTCGGTATATTTAATTTGCTGTAAATGATGTAAAAAATATGTCATATTGGTTGATTTTATAATCGAATGATTTTATGGACCATTAATGGTATATTATAAAAATAGCTGAATATCGGTTTATTTTTTGCACCGAATTTCAAAAGAAATAGCTATCGCAATTAAAAATGATATACACATAAATAGCTTTTAATTTATTTATTTGGTTGTTTTAAAAAAATATTATACTTATGAAAAAAATAAACTGTTTTCTTAAAAGAGAAGAAATTCGTTCATTTAAAAAACTGGTACACTGGGGTGTATACTCACTTTTTTATTGAAACTGAAATTACTACAATAAATACCAGATGCTAGAGTAAAATCTGAATTAAGCAAATGTGAGGTATTCTTGACTTAAGTACATTTTTTTTTTAAATGCCATAAACAAGAAAAATGAGTAAACGCCCCATGGTACGGAGTCCGAGAGCAAACGATATTTTTGTTAAATCCAAATTTTGTGGGCTGCAGGTCTTTCTTTTTTTAATTATATTTAAATAGAAGACGTTTCGTACGTGTTTAACGTACTTCCTCAGGTCTCTACAAAATTTTAAATTAATATTTATTTTTGCTAAATAAAAACGTGAAGCTAAAAAAATTAGGATTCAACCATTTTGAATTAAAAGGTCGTGAATAACGAATAATTAAACGATAGTATTAAAATAAAATTCTCAAAGCAGGACATATAAGTTTAAAATGACATATTTACTAACAACATTATTGGCCCTAAATTTAAATTAGATTATTAATTCGAATTTTAAATCCCTTCATTAAACCCACATTGTTTAAAACCGAAAGTTTTCACTCCAATAATATAATATTTAATATTCGTCAAAATATGTACTTCTGTTGAAGCAGATTGTTTTAAACTGTGAGTTCAATTCGACGAGAAGCAGTAGTGCATTGAGCCATCACGTCGTCATAGGTATGGCAATTGGAAGTCAACTTCTATCCAATACCACCTTAACAAAAATATTTGCTCACGATTACAAACCCTTCAGGAGTCATGTTAAGAAGGGTTTTCCAAAAAACAAGAAAAGTCATGACGATCCTATACCCAAAGTATGATAAATCCCCCAAGAGTAGATATGTCTTGTCATGAAAAAGTGCTTTTTACCAGACAATTGTGCGTCCCTTCCGCTCCTGCCAATAACATTGCACACAGGAATGTTTGAGAGTTGTTAAAATAACTAGCCCCTCTCTCTATAATAAACTAACAAAGATCAATCAGTATGGAATTTCATCATTTATGTATAAAAATCATCGAAATTCGACAACTTAAGTGCTCCTTACACTCCGAGACCAATATAAATACTTCATTAGTTGATTTCAAAAACACAACCACATTCTAAAAACATATTTTTGTTCCATAAGTAATACAAAATAAATTAATCAGATCATCCAATTACTTGTGAAATTTTTGAGGATTTTGTTTCTTGATTCTGATTACACGTCTAATGAGGTAAGGCATTTTTATTTTCAACATTTTCAAAAGATTTCGACACCTGAAGGTATGTTGTAAGGACAAAAATATTTCACGATGAAGTTTTTTTCAACGGAAATCGCTTAGTATCCATACTTTCAACTTTTTCAAAAACTTTCCACCCTCAAAAAAATCCAGTCCAATAACAAGACCAAATTTTTCCTCTTGGCAATCACACCAACTCTACATTAAAAATTGAAAAAAAAAACTCACCCGGCATTCTTAAACTCACCCGGCAGACAGCAGAAACAAGTGAAAGGGTAAACCCGAACAACCTCAACAATTTTCCACATGAATAGGTAGGTTCTTCTGCCCAAAAAGAAAAAAACCACACATACACACACACATTCGATTTGATGTATGTATTTTTGTGTGTGTTCCTATACTTTTACTTTATATTAAGCCTGCCCTACTTTTCGGTTGATTAAATTACGGTTGGGGCTTGGTGAAGGAGATTCTTCCCCTTTTTTTTTTGGTCGGATGTGCCTTGTAACTTGCGTAGGTACCCATATAAAGTTGATTTTATGCTTTTAGATATTTGCGAAAGTTCTTCTTGCTTTATTTTATATAATTTTGGGAAAGCAGTTTACGGTATATAAGGAAGCATGGAATCCACAAACTCATGGTACACTGATGTAGTGACAACATGTACATGTTTTTCTGTTTATTTTTATTCAAAATGTCGTCGATTTTGTTTGCTATTTTTTTTATTACAAATGGTGTTAATTGAATGATAAGAACTTTTGGAACCACAATGTCTTGGAAAGGATTCAATTTTATGTGTTTTGTTTGGTAAAAATAAAAAAAAAAATTTCCTAACTGACTTTTGTTGCTGCAGACAAATATTAATTGAGTCTTTTTTTAGAAAAATCAAATTAAATAAAATCATCACCTTTACCAGATTCTGCCGTAATAAATATAGGCTTTGGTTTTAGAGAAGATTTAATATGTAATTTATAATTTCCCTGAAAACAGAAAAATATGAAAATAATAAAGAAAAATAGAAATCTATACAAATATCATTTTTTTTTAATTCAACAAGCCAGGTGTCAGTTTTTCCAATAACCTTTCGGCAACAAATGACATCGATACTATTTAAAAAAAATACATACATACATAATATCGCATCTGAACAACACGTATTTTCCTTTGACTTCTATCAGTTGCCGTAAACCTAGTCTTTGTATTATTTTCCGAAGGCCTCCTTTTATGATTTACAATATTTTCTTACTGCTTCTTAACTCATTTATCAAAGCAATCGATTAATTTAACAGAATCATGTTGTATCGTTTCGGTCTGAAGTATAATTCACAATATTCTGCGGGCTTATAGAGGTATAAACAAAACAAACGACACCCATCCTACGTAATTGGTTTTGAACCTATTGGTTTTATATATTTATTATATTGCTTTGTTATTTTATTGTTTTTATCACACAGAAGGGGCAATAAGGGAGGGGAGCGAAAGCAGAGGATGATATAATGTAAAACATATCTCATTTAAAAGATTTACGAGATATACTTTGATAAAAACCAAAACGGGTAACCTTTTCCCAGAGAAAAATTGATATCGAAAATCTATCAAAACCTAAAGAGAGGTAAAAAAAAAAAAAAAACAATATTGTTCTTTTGGTGTGGAAATGTGTGTGGTGTCTTATTATGGTTGAATAAGCATCTTTTATACCTTTTCTCACATCTCATAGAAATACGGAATACGTCATGTTTTCTGTGTCAGATGGTTAGATACTCTTTTTTTTTTTTATTGAATGCTTCGACACTTTCACTTGTAATCGTGTTTTTGTGGTTAAAACTAGCTTAACATTGCATTTTCTTTTTGTTTTAATTAAAAAGACATGGTGAGCATAGAAATTGAATTAAATTATGGAGGTATTATGTTAGGAATTCAGGTAGGCATGTAAAATAGTAGGTATAAAGAGTGGGTTTCTTTTCAAATCATTGGTTATTTTGACACTGACAGCTGTTTCCCGCTCGAAATCTTGACAGAAAGTCAGTATCATACCTCCGCGGAACGAAATGGGTAGCTTGACGCTTAAACAACGTTTGGAAATATTGAAAACTTAGCAGCTTGAATTTGACAACGATTTTAGGCGAAAAATCATCTTTTCTGACGAACCGCATTTTCATCTTGGCGGTTACTTTACCAAACCAAAATTACCGCATCTGGGGCTCGGAAAACCCGTACGTTATTGTCGAGAAGCCAATGCATCCACAGAGAGTAATAGTTTGGTGCGGATTGTGGAGTGGTGGCATCATTGGACCATTTTTCTTCGAAAATAAGGCTACGAAACAACGTTTCGGTCAACGTTGGGCGTTACAGAGCCAGGTTAACCGATTTTTTTTTAAATGAAATTGAAGACATAGATTTGGACGACGTCTGGTTCATGTAGGATGGCGTGCCATGCCACACAGCCCATTCCACAGTCGATCTTTTACGCACCAAATTCCCAAATCGTCTTATCAGCCGTCTTGGCGATGTCAATGGCCGCATCGGAGCTTCGATTTGACCCATTTGAACTATTATTTGTTTGGAACCGTGAAAGACCAATGCTATGCCAACAATCCGGAAACGATTCACGTAATTAAGGCCAATATCATTCGAGCAATCGGTGAGCTACAGCCCGAAACTATCGACAAGGTTTTGGAAAATTGGATTGACAGAATACGGTACTACGAAGTCAGCTTAGGCAGCCACTTGAACGACCTATCTGTTCCATAATTAATGGGAATGTTTGCTCTTACTAATAAAACCATCATACATGGAATAAATTTAATTTTGTGCATTTTATTTCATTTTTAAAAATAAACTTGTATTTGACCCACCCATTAGGTATAAGTCACACATTCAAATTTCAAACCGCACTGGATGCACTAAACTCATAACACTATTAGCTTTAAACTGGTACGCGAGTGTTTAAGCAAATTGAACGAACTGGGCAAGAATAACAATGTAACACTTCATTGTGTACCAGGCCACATCAGAGTCCAGGTCCAGGGCAATTAAGAAGCGGAATCCTTAGCAAAAATAGGAGCAACAACACCCTTAACGGTTCCAGAGTCCTATTGTCGAATATAGGAAAAAACGTCACACAAAATAAAATCAAAACAATAGAGGAGGCCAAAAGACTAAAAATCTATGTAGATTGAACTCGTCTTAAGCTGAGACAGTCAAAATTTCTACTTGGGAGCTACAAACAAGAATATTTTTTAAAAATCCAACAAATTCGGTACACAATATTTTTTAAATTATTTTAAACATTCTCTATAAAAAAAAAATTGATCAAAATCAATTAAACCGTTTTTAAGAACATCGAAAATCAAAAAAATGGTTCTAAGGGAGGTACCATTTAAAACCATTGTTCCGAATTTTTTTTTTTAAGTTTTGAACACGTTTTTGAGAAAATTAAATTTTCATAATTTGGTAAAAAAAAAAATGTACGGCAGGTACCGTTATTTTTGGTCTTAAAAAAATGAAAGAAATGTGTAAGGAGAATGCCCAAACAACGCTAGGTACCAAGTTTAAAGAAAATCGATCCACCCGTTTAGGCTACAGCCGAAAGGATTTAAAAATCGAAAAGTTTTCTTTTTTTCTGAACCCAATAATATAGATTTCGATTATCAAGTAAGTACTTGTGCTACTCAGCCGTAGATTTAATTTTATTTAAATACGTTGGAAATCTTGTTTTTAGGGAAACCGTAAAATTATGAATTCTGGGTAAAATTCAACCATTAAGATGCAACGGTATCATCTTGAATGTAAAATTAATTAATTTATTTTCAACTGGTTTAATTTTTCCTATCGAAATAATTTTTATTTGTATTCTAGTGTGAAACACCCTTTAATATGAGTGGTACAGAATTTTTGTAAGAGGTTTCGTATATAAAGCTTTATATCCGCTCTATTGCAACTCTCTTAATGAATTTTTTGACACTTCACAATGCGCATGCATTAGTGTTTAACTTCAAGAAGTATTCGTGTGCAAATATTTGTAATTTTGCTATACAGCCGCTTTTTAGGTACCTCTGTAAATGCTATTTTTTGACATTTCAGAAGATCGTGCGTTAGTATTTTCGGCAAGTGTTGTTAGCAGCTCTACAACGTCTCTTAATTGTCTGACATTGAGAGTTTGCTCGTTAATAGATGTATGAACTTTGTTATAGAAAAGATTTTCAAATCTTGAAGCGTTATAAAGTTAATAGAGCTAAAAGTGTTCTTAAACTTCTATTATATTTAGAACATAATTTTTAAATAAAATGCAGGGAGCTTTGAAATAATCTTTTACAGAGCTATAGCTTTGGATTTTACTAGTTTAGAGCTGTAGAAGAACACTTTTACCTCTAATAGATCCAACGATGTTACTTGGCTAGGGACTTTGTCGTGGTGTTTGTCAGAAAACTTTCAAACTTTGACATTATTTACTATACTTACTATAAATTATATTTGATGTTTTTTTAATGTTTAAAAACTTATTTTTTTTTAATTCTTTTGATATTGATAAATAAATAATTGCCTTTTCAAAAACGTTTCGAGTTTAAATTTTTAACCACATTACGAATACCACAAATAGTAAATAAATTATTTAATTAATGATATAACTAAATCATTAGTCGAGTATTTTGTCTACCAATTATGTATACATACATATATTGCCTAACAACACCTAAAAATTATTAAATAAAATTTTATGTGTGTATTGAATTTGCAATTAAATTAAAAAAATGTATCTATTATTAAATGTGGTGTGCATTTTGTTTAGCAACACCAAAAAACCGCCAAGTGTTCGATGTCAACCACAATTACCGTCATTAACTGAAGGGTTGTATTCCCAACACACTCACATACATATATGACACATTTGTTTCACAAATCGAAACAATCGATGATGATAATGTTTGGCTCATAAACAAATGATTATTGCGGTGAATTTAATAGCATTACAATGCAAATTTATAAACATTTGTTATCTAAATCTAACTTAAAACTTCAAATGACCTTATATCTCAATTTCATATAAATATACATAAATAAATGTAAGAGATTTGAAATAGGTGTCATTTTCTAGCGGTTTTTCGTCCGAATTTTGCTAAATGTCCTCCAAAACACGTTCTTAAATTGAATGTTATTTTTTTTCGTTTTCCATTTTTCTCTTTTAAGTCAAGACTATGTAGAGTATATAAATGGTATACGTATGTATATATATCCAAATCCAATCCATCAGCGACGAGACGATTCTATCATCGTCGAAGGAAAACGATATTAATATTTGATAATGTGATTGGAATTGTTATTTTATTATGCGTGCGATGTAATTTAGTATTCTTATTCGTGTGTCGTTTAGATGATTTAGAGTCAATGAATCCCGCATTATGAAGCTTCTATTCAATTACGGATTCATGTCTACTAGTCAACCTCAAACGATGACGACAACGGCAAGTCGCCAACAACGGTCAACTTAAAACAATTAATTTTAAAATGTAATTTCATTAAAAGGTTGCTGGCCTATTATGGGAGGTTTAATAATGTAATTTAACTGAAGTTTACCTTTTAAGAGCAGTAATAATTTCTAGGAAACGTATGGCTTATGAAATATTATTAGTTACAACAGAACAGATGGTCATGGATAATAGTCTATGTAGAGACCCCACATTTTTCAAAAGGGGTTCGGGGGTGGACACTTTAGGTTAATGGATGTACCTGCTTTGTTGAAAGTGAACTTTCCTCTCGAAGGGGAAAGAAAATATGTAGAGGAGCTAATAATAACCATTTAAATAAAAGATAAAAAGCGTAGTATAGAACCTATGCTTATGCTTTTGGGGTAAATAAATTATGTACATCCACATCCTGAAAGCTGAAAAAAGCTAAAGTCCACTATGTCCCAAAATGTTTGACGAAATCTTTATCCCCAAAAACAATATCTCAATCAGAAGAAATCACCTACAAATGTTAACCGCATGGGAAAAACTCCCTATTTACAAAATCCCCAATGTATATTTTCTTTTGCCCATTATCTCTAAATCTCTCTCCAATAATCCCCAACATGTTTAGTATAATCATACAATATTGTTACATGTTAAAAAAAAAGAAATTTTTTATAGCGAATAGCACAAATATTGTAGCTTCTTTGTAGAAATTAGACGTGTTCTATTTTTCGCTCATAATCCATATACATAGGTCATCATATGAACATAAAATAATACTTATCATGACTCATGACATATTTTTATTGCAGGAGTAAACTCAACCCACGAGATTTATTTAAAAGATGTACTACTGAAAAGTTAAGGTAGAAATCTAAATCCAGCTCAATCAAAAACAAGTTAGCCCAATTCCTTCTTAACAAGCAATATGTCATTAGATTACTCACATCATGCTTGTTAGGAAAAAATTGGGTAGAGAAAGGAATTAGATTATTTTACTTTATCTTTTCTACTGGTACTTGAATGTATTAAAAGTAACGAACTTGAAGATATTAAAGTTTGTTATAAAAATCAACTGTAAGCATATTCTCTGCACTTCCAATTCGAAAATAAGAAAATCATGAGACGATAAACTTCAAATTGTTGAAATTTCTTACGTCCTCTTGTTACATTTTTTTCTATGACATAATGTGAACTAAAAAGGTGACGAAATAAATATTTTTTTTGAGTGATGGCGTCGACTACGTCGAATTGTTAATCATTATTATTATAAAAAGACGAAGCAATATTATTATGTCCGGCGTAAACTCAGAAAGTATTAAATTGATTTACTTGAAAAATTTTTTATAATATTCTTTATAAATATTTATGAGATTGTTTAAGACGATTTTTTGTTTTTCTAATTTGTTTATTTCATTTTCATTTGTACGTCAAAACCTTTTGGATACTTTACAAAAATAGAGATTGTTTCATAAAGTCAAACGCAAATTTTAAGCCTTAAATTTTAAATTTTCTACTTTTTATATTGTTTAATCATGAAATTGGTTTTATGCGCAATCAAGGGGTCGCCGCTCTGTTCCACTTCATTATCATTCCAGTGTTTTTGCATTTTGTCTTCCTCCTTTTTCTATTTGTTTTTTTTTTTTCTGTATACTCAGTTCCTCAAACTTGCGCCTTGTGCAAAGTTTTTAGAAAGCGCCCCGATTTTTTATATTTACACAGGCATTTCTATTCAAAAAAAAAATGTTTCATTTTGGACCAACCTTCCGCGTAAAACGACTTCTAAGTTTTGAATGATAGTAGTTCTTGAAATAATGAAATTAATTTCATGTCAAAGGTTGGTCTAAAATGAAAAAAAATTGGGGCAAAAATTAATATTTCAGTCATCAGCTTTGTATTGGCATCAAAATAATCACTAAGTTTGCTTTTTAAGTGCTTCAAAACTTAAAAACAAAAATTCCAATTATGGTTTTCAATTAAAGCTATAACTGGCCCCTTAATGGATTCGTCAAAAAATGTGAGACGGAGAACATGAAAAAGTGGGTGCTGTTGTGTGTATGTCTTGAGAAAACTTGAGAAAACAAGAGTACCGAAACGTAACGTATTTGTTTTTTTTTTTCTCATGGCATTACGATGATAAAGAAAAGAAAAGAAGGGAGTGTAAGGATTATGTTCGTCTGTCGAACAATAGGTTTAAAAAAATAAAATTTGTACATACATAGGTATCTACAAACAAATTATTTTCTAAAAAAAGGGGATTGATTTTTTCTTAAAACGTAGGCATATACATTTTTTTAATGATACATAAATATACATAATTTAAGGATATTTTGCGAAGCAACGCGAGCACGGATCCGCTAGTTATTTATAATTATGATGCATTGTAATATTGTGATTTTATTGAAGTCTACCCACTGCCACGCCCAATTTCAATGTTTCTATCTATTTGCATCAGGAGGCTTCTACGGCAAGGATCTCACTAAATTAAAATAATAACTACATACATACTACATAATTATTAAATTACTTTTTACTTCAAGTTCAGTTTTAAAATAATCTGGAAAAAAAAACTTACTGTGTTTATTTTTCTTCTATATGTATTTCATACTATACTAATATCAGCAATTAAATGTTTTTGGGTATCATCTACATTCTACATACAATATGGGCGTGTTCAGAAAAATGAGATTTTATTAATTTAGCTGATTCAAAAATGAGCAGACAAATCCAATTTTTTTTCTCCGATTTTTAACAGCAAAAATGAGAAAATTTACTCAGAAATCATATTCATGTAACTGGGATTTCTGAGATTTCCGAGATCTCATTTTCCTAATTTTATAGAATCATGAGAATTTTAGGAAGGTTTTGGTGGGACAAAGCTTAATAAAGGTTAGGAAACACTGCCTAAAATAAAAGGGTAGCCTGTTAAAAAAAAATAAGTATAAATGTGTCCTTTTACTGACATAAAAAACAAAACCACCACATATAAATTTAAAAAAAAGAAACCTTTTACACTTAGAAATCATTTCTATATATTTTATAAATTTATTAAATTAAAATTTCCCCCTATTATAATTTTTAATTTCACTTTCAAATCAACCCAAATCAGACAGCAGAACATCTAACTTAGGTATTAGGGTTCAAAACTTAAACCAAAAACTTTATTCCATCAGGTTGATGGTTCTTAAAACTTTTCCCAGCACTCCGGTATTTTTTTGTAATTGAAGTCTGATGGTGAACCTGCGGACTTATAGACCCGACAATTCCCCTTAGGGAGTGATATTTTTGTGCAGGGTACAGGTATGTATAATGTATATATACATAGACCAGAACCAGAGCACTCAAATTCCAAAGCTCACCTTAGCAACACTTTTGAATTGTTAATAAATTGCATTAGCAGTGTGAATTCCAAATTAAACGGATTATGAAACCTTTAGTGGATTCATTTCCGCTGCGGCAGGTACAAGATTACCATTAACTACGTGAGATAATTCTTCCTTTATATTTTTTGCCATCAACTTTCCTTTGTTTCTTTGTTATAGAGATACAGAAGAAGTATATACAGGTACTCGTGTGTAGTTACCGGTATCCTACATACTTTTATTTTTTGATGGAAAAAAAAGTCTTCTGTTGGTGGTGAGGTGGGGAACAAAATTCTATTAAAAATTGAAAACTATTTTAAGAGTCAAGAACGTGTTTCATAGGGTGCATGATGTGGATGAGGATGGTAGAGTTAGAAAAGTCCTTGCTTGACTTGACAGCTGGCACAAGTAAAAGCATTCTTGATGGCAAAAAATTAACGGTGTGCTTTTTTTTTTTATTCTCGTATACCGTTTGTTCGTGCTAATTTAACCGATGAATTTATTTCTCTATACATCATGCGCTCGTGTCATTCGCTTTTTTTAACAATGTTGTACGATTAAGGGCTTACCATCATCATATAATATATATATGTAGGTATGTCCTCGTTAATATGTCACACGACCTTGAACAAAACTTAAAACCAATTCAAGAAGAAATATTTATGACATAAGGTAACAAGATTGCCAATAAAATGCTTGCTTCTGTTTTTCTTCCACAGTCCCATAACAAAGGGAAAGGAGGCAGCAGCGACCAATGACGATGACTGCGGCGACGGACGTGCTTGCTGGTTTGGATCTCACTACTTTTTGTTGTGACTCATCATTATCATCAATAAAGTTTCTGTATATATTCTCACATCAGGGTAAAGGGACTCACCGATGTGACTTTTTAGCTTGGACCAAGATATACCATCTCCCATTTGCAAAGCTATGAGCTATGGGTTCCTAAGAGTCAAGGATACACTCGAAAAAAAAAAATACATTCACGAATATGCTCTTGTGGTTTAAAACTTAAGGGTCTTCTAATAGCGACTTCCGAATTTTGACAGTTGATAGCGGCCATATTCTTTAAGCTACATCTGTCAAATTGGCTGTCATTTATTCAGTCTATTTCACCATGAACGGATAAAGCGTTCAACAACACGTGCAAAAGATAAAATTATTTTATCAAAATGGATGTTCTGTTCGGGAAACGTTCTTTACGCTTCTCCCATTTTATACAGTCCCCATAGTCATCCTACCGAGAGGACTATTCGCAGTGCGGTAGATAAATTTGAGTCCACTGGTTCAGTAAACGTTCAACCAATACCCGTAAGTCAACGAAACGCAAGATCTGCCGAAAATATCGCCACTGTACGTGAGAGGGTGCAGCAGAATCCGAGTCGATTACATGTTGCTCATAAGAGCTCGACCTTATGCGGGCCACATCTTGGCGAATTTTGCGTCGTGACTTGAGCCTGCACCCGTTGCAAATTTAACTTACCCATGAGTTGAAGGTAAACGACCATAGACAACGACGTGTAATCGCTAAATAGGCTCTGGAGCATTTGGAAACTCGTCAAAAAATCGTCTTCAGCGATTTAACAAACAAAATTGTTGAAAATTATTTACATTTTTTTTACCGTGTACTTTGAAATGCAAACATACACGTACGTGAGGTTTGTGTCTTGTCTGAGGGTTGAAATATCTTTCGTTGACGAGGACTTAATGCTCTATTCACTTTATCTGTCATATATAGAATTTTGACGCCAGGCCAGACCCCCGGGTAGTCCTTCTTCTCTGAAACCCCCTTAATATTTCAATAGGTATGGTACGGTACGGGGCCATATACTCGTTGTGAAAATTTACGATGTTTCGAAAGGCAGCATCAGCTTAGAATTTCTGATTAGGTGTATTTCAAAAGAAAGCAATATTATATGAAATGACCTAGAGAAACATCATCTATAGTATCTTTCGAATATACTGACGACTGACTATAAGGGACATTCGTATATATATTTATCTTTCCATCTTAAGGTATCTATGTATATACTTTGTATACATAAATACGGAGGACGAGAAATGAAAATGAATTCACATTAAATGCTCTGTTTATTGCATAATTCTATTTTCAGCAAGCAAACCCATCTCGCCAGACCATGAAAATGTCATAATTAATCAATTAAACAAATTGCCTGTGATCCTATAGCATGATGGTGAGTGTGTTGTGAGTGCGAATGACACTTTAAATGTCATAGCTTCTTTATTATTTTATCTTGTCCACACTTTATTCAACAATAATATACAACAACATCGACAACGACAACGACAACGAAAAAAAAATGACATTAAGGATATAATATTAATGAAGCTTGAGAAAAGCAAATTTAGTAAAACAAAGATGAAATGGTTCAAGTGAATGTAATCATTTTCTCATCCTATATATTAAGGATGAGCGAATATTCCCCAAGTTACTATGAGAGCCATTATTCGAAACGAGTCTATTTGCCTATTTATCTTTTCTGTGTGTTCAGATTCTACAGATTCTTTTGAGAATAAAATAATAAAAAAATACAGCATCTAGGGTCTGTTCATGGCTTGATGGCCTATCGGAGGCACATTATCATGAAACGTTTAAATTAGACCATTTAGCCTTATAATTGTTATTGAACAATAATGTCTATATCTATAACAGTTGAAAGAAATCTTATTGTTCCTGGATATGCTGAGCAAACATAAATAAAAGGCAGGACTTTTGGTCGTATGTACCTGTTTAGCTATTTTAAGTGTCAAGGTGATATATGTTAGTGGTAGGAATTTTTATTTTTAGCACGTCCAAAGGATGTATCTTAAATTGTAAATAATTATAGCTCTGAAAAGAACAATAGTTTTGAAATAATTTTTACCCGCTCTATAAGGCTAGCAGGTATTAATTTCGTGTGAGAAAAATTGGGAGTATATTCAATAAAATTTATAACATAAGGTTGATGGAGAAGTTCTTAAGAGTGGTTTTCGACATTTTGTCTATTTCTAACTATTTGTCTTGTGTGAACCTAAATGGATGTAATATTTGCTTAAAAATTGGTTAAATTGGAATTGGAATGTTTGTTTTATATTTAGGTAATTAAGAACGGTTAATGCAGTTTTTTTTTAATTTTTTTTCGATTTTAAGACTTTAATTAAACTTTGTAGGTTTACCATTAATAAACTAAAATCAAACATAAATTATTTTGAATAAGGGAAAATCTTATAAAAAAAAAAATATATTTAATTCCTGTTTATTATCTAATTGACTCAAGAAGATTGATTAAAGAATAATTAGGTTAAAAAACCTAATATATTTTTAACAAAGATCAGAGATATAAAGAAAAACCAACGCTAGGATGAAATTTATAATATTTATATAAAAAAAATTGTAAAACAATCGCAAGCCAAATAAAAAATTGCCGAAATTCAAAAATCCAATTCAACTAAAAACTAAATGAAAATTGGGAAATGAAAAATGCGAAGAGATAATTTATCATATAATTAAAAAAAATAAACGTAATTTACAAAAGGTAGAATGCGAAGTAACAGAATTCTAAAAAAAAGTGTGTGAGGACTGGGACTTGCGGTAAAGATAAAAATCGGGTTGACAAAAATTAGGATTACCCATCGAATAATAGCTGAAACCATAAAATTTCAAAAATACTTAATCCCAAATGCTCAAATAGTCACTCATTTCAATTAATGTTCAAAAAGGATCGATCCGCAATGGTAGTGGTACATTTTCTTTCCCTATATACTGAGGGCTAAAATGTTAACACTCCAAAAACCCACAATCAAAATTAAATTCAAATTTGAACTGAAATATCTTCAAATATTTATCTCGAACGAATGATGTTTAGTATACCGATCGTGCATTTGATAACCCAGTATTTTTCAGATACAACAACCCTTCGCGTAAGATTCTTACCCGTATTTGCGACCAGTCTCGCAACATTTACCTATATTTTCATTTTCTCCATACCGAGAGATTTGATATTTACACACAAAAAAACGCGTAAGTTTTCTATACAATTCTTACGAAACCCGTTTATGGTCATCGAATACAAAAACGGCAATCTTACACTCGGTTCGGTCGATCATATCTTTATTTTTGCTTGAAATTCTACTCTGCAACTTTCAACACCATTTTAGTTTTTAAGTAAAAAAGTACATAAAGAATTTAAATTCAATAGTTTCCTTAATATGAATACGAAAACTTTTGTATCTTCTTGATGATTTCGAACTTTTATTTTTATTTTTCTTATAAATACACAACTAGCCCTTATAACGTAAGTTTACAAAATTTCTAAAACAAAAAAAGCGATGAAAATGATTTTATTTTTTTTTAGAAACGAAGTCGTTATTTTTTTGTTTATTGCTGGGTCCTCTTTAGAAATTGATTTTCTCAAAGAGATAATAAAAATTAAATTTATTTGAAAAGGTAAACAATTATGGTAAGTCACAGAAGAGGCTATAACGAATTGAGGAAGTTATTGATGGCGACACAAAGATGGGTTGAGTTTTATCAATAAAAAAAAACTCAATACGAAGATAGAGGGGAGGTGATGTTGTTTTTTTTGGAAAGGTACCCACATAATTTATTTCTTTGAATCATTTTATATCATTGAATGAAATTCTACAAAATCAAATAAAACATTTTGTTAGCATAATTTTAATGGTAGTTTTTACTGAGAAAAATTACTCCATATTATTATAGTTATATGGTTTAGGAAAGTTCCTTACAAAAAGAAAAAAAAATACATGTATCTATGTAGAAAGATATGTGGCCCAAGTTAAAGAATCATTGTTTAAATAAGATTTAGGCAACTATCCTGAAATGTTTTCCATTTGTATTGGAAGCATTTAAAGGAATTCCGAAAATTTCAGAAATTGTAAAGAATTTTGCAAACGGCCGATGAAACATTTTTCAAATTTAATTTTTTTTTATTTTTGCCCTTGAAGACACACAAATAAGGAAGAGTATCGTGTTTCAAGAAAAAAATCAATAATAATGACGCAAAAGCTCCATCACAAAATATATATAGAAAATAACAAAAAAAAACAAGCTTGAGAGAGACAAACTTGGATTTGATAGCATCAATCAGATGATAACATAAAAATAAGAAGTTTATCTCCCGAAGATGAATTAGACACTCCAAAATGCGTCGCATATTTCATTTAAAATTTAAAAGTTGTGAAAATAGGTTTTTCTTAAATTAAAATAAATAAAAAAAAAATTGAAGGTTTTTTTTTTTTTTTTTTATAATACAAATTCTATATACTACTGAAATACATCAGCCAAGTAGAAGACTTAGCACTATTTAATTGGACTTGTTGAATTATTGATTCAAAATAGCTTTTAAAATTAGTTTTTAGTTTTTATTATTATTAGGTGCGACAAAAAGCTTGAGCGTGTAGGTTGGGTCGAGACAAGAAAAAAATTGTATGTGAGGGGGCCTATTCCCACCCGTTAAGCAGGGGGTGGATTCGTGTAAGGTGATTTGCGATAAGTAATTGTCACAATCAACCAAATTCGTCTGTGTAAGATGATATCACATTGATTGATAGCTAAAGAGTTATCACATCAAAAATGTGACTGTCATTTTCCAACACATTTGACGTTTCTGCCGCAGTAAGACTAGAGCTACTACCAGCCTAAAAAAATGTTACAACTTTTTCTGAGTTATTTTTTTAACCATACATAATAAACAAAAATAAATATTCCTGTGAAGGAAAAAGTTTTCTGCATCCCAGAATATGAAGAAAATATAAGAATTTAATAGCAAAGATGTAATTTTCGTTCGATAATTTCGATAGCTTAAAACAAATATTTGAAAACTTCACTATGGCAACCATGTTTTTTGACAAACGTTATTTGAAAGTATTTAATTAAATTGATTTGAATCCCCTTACCGAGACGGAAAACTTAATGACAATCACATGTGACTATGGTTAATGTGACAATCACTTATTACCTTAGCCGATTCCACCCCTGTTTATTAAAACTAATTTATTTAAAAAAGAAAATTCAGAAATGGATATCTGGCTTTAAAAAAAAGTATATGTAAATGATTTTAATACAAATGGAGCTGTTATTATTGCATTATCATTTCTCCATTTTAAATATTTTTTTAGAAAACTCCCCCTTCAACCCAATCGGGGAGTGATAGCTACACCCCCCTAATATGATTTATTTTCTGCTTTTGACCAAAGACATCTATGTTAAAGACCCTAAAATTGTTATTTAACTGTTTTTTATACTACTTGTTGTTATTTAGTAATTACTGCTATATTTTGAGAAGCTGTATCTTGGAAACTATTGGGTCTACGGGCTTGGATATTAGCTCAAATTAAAGAAAATTTAGTCAGTTTGAAATCGTAGAACGGAAATTAAAATTGAAAAAAGTTAAATCGCCAATAACTGAAAAAAGCGCAACGAATTCGAAGTTTTTTAGATTTTTTATTATGATGCGTTCGGTGCTCAAGGTTAAGTTATTCATTAGGCCAACATCATAAGCAACTCAGCAAAAAATCATAACTACCGGATTTGACGCAAGGTCTTCCTCATATGAGACGACAAGGTTACCATGGACTTTGGACTAAATGAGCTGAAACAAGAATTCGAGTTTATAATTTAGGAAATCGGAAAAAAGTTCTGCGCAATCAATTCCAAGCAAATTCGTTCATAGATTTATGTTTTAGCTCAATCTACAAATCGATGGATGGCAAGCTGATTTGCATACATACTTATATATGTTAATATTGACGATTTGAAGGAAACAAAACACAGCGAAGTTTGGTGCAATCAAGAGTTCTAAATAAATCTTGCAATTAAATTAACTTTATCTAATCTTCATTTGAATGTATCTAAAGAAGGTGAAGATACCTCTTTAACTTTAAAAACATCGAGAAGTCATTAACTTACAAAAAGTTTTGGGTTTTGGTTGGTGGGATAGCGGTTTTTATTGAAAGTTTACAGTTCCTTTCAACTTAATGGTATTGCAAATGAATTGCTCTCAATCAAATTGATGCCAAAAACAAAATGTTTGAATCCATCACAAAAAATTAGAAATAAAAAATAAGCACAACATTTTGCTTTTTTTGTTTTTTTTTTTTGTATAGAAGATAAAACTTTCTTTTGTAGTGATTTTCCTATACTCTCGAATTATCTTTACAAAATCCCTACTACCTACTTACAATAATACAATAACAAGCAAAACACTTAAAGTAAATCAAGAAGCGCTACATCGGACACACTATATCACGAATCACGATTATTATACGAGCATCCGAATAACAAGACAACAAACATAATGTTTCCCTCATTATTCTCCATTAGTTTTAATAGAGAGCAGCAAGTCTTATCAGCTGGAACAATTTTTCTGTCAATCTTCCCAGACCCAGACCCGGATCAGTGTATTATAGTAAGGTACCTAACCTACTCGACGAACGGAGATGGAGACTTTCAATAAAATTTTTCGAGGATAGAATCAACCCTCACACAGAATTGAATTCAGCACCAAGCTTTTTTTTCGAGATTAGAGGAATTAAGTGCCTGCCATGTCACCAAACGATAGTGGGTTGCATTCGCATGTTGCAACAACTGTAGCTCTTTAAGATTAGGTATATACCAACACAAAAACAGGAACCAACAACAAACACTCTTCAGCTTATAATTCTCGTATATATAGATATATGAAAGTTATTTTCAGATTTCATATAAATGGATAGAAAGCGTAGGATGATGGCACCATCATCAGACCACTGTGGCATTTCCAGAGCCACATCGCATCATCTTCGCATCAGACATAGCCCGCATCCACTTTAAGTCACAGCGAGATTCTTTTAATTAAAAACCTTGACAAGTTGATTCGTAATAAATTGACTGCATGATAAATGCTCTCTCTCTGGCATTATAAAGCTGCATCGTATAGGTATCTTAAAATTTATATCTTTTTGTGTGACATTATTCGAGCGACAAGATACACGGTTTTTTCGATGCCGCACAAAATCAGTGCCATCATCAGGGACAAAAGAGGAACACCTTGATTATTAATTTCATCCAGATTCTCTTATTTTACCCTTGTATAGTGGGGAGAGTGAAGAAATTTAGGAGGGAATTTTAATTGATTTTTGATTTGTTTGAGTTGGGAAATTCTTCGGTTGAATTTTGGGAAAATCACAAAATATTATCGTACGAATGAACGGCGAAGTAGAAGAAGAAGCGAAAAAAATAGAACAGAAAACGACCCTTTTTTGATGAAAATTATTATGCTTTGGATTGAATATTGAATTCCGCCGTTTCGTTGTCCCATTCAAAAGTTGTTGCCTTTCATTTAGCCAAAAAGCTGGATTCTTTATTATCATTTCATTTTAGAGTACCTATACCCCCAAAATGGTAGGACAGTCATTAAAGTGAGATCATGACATTTACGAAGGTTTATTATTCATTCAGATATTATTACCCTTGCCACAGACCGAAGATGAAAGTACAGTGGGGCAGCATATTTAATAATACTGGTGGAATATTTTTTTAAACAATAATTTAGAAAATAATTATAGTACAAATGGCGTCTAAATATGATATAAACAAAAATCGAAAATCACACCTAAGGTAATTAGTTCAGATAAAAATGGTACGGGTACCTCATAAGTAATAAAATATTGACTGCCTAGTGGGTATGCAACAAGTTTTGAATATTACCTAATACATTTTAATAAATTTTATTTTTTGCATAATTATAGCAGTTACATTATACAACCTTGAAACACAAAAGTAAGTTCATGCAATCCACTCGTGTAATTATTTTTTATTTATTTACAATTTTTTTAAAAATATTGTCCCATTGTTTGACAGTGCAGACCTTCTTATTAGAATAATTTAAAATCGGGTTATCTTTCAGGATGACGATTGATGATAATAATGGGCTTTTTTGCTGTTTGTTTAAGAGCTTAGATGATTTTCTAAAATATGTACATAATTTGTATATAATACGGTTATGTTTGTATGTATGTATCTTTTTTTAGAATATTTTATAGGAAGTAATAAAAAGGTTGTGTTTATTAATTTTGTTGTTTTATTTTGTTTTTAATTTAACTTCCTTCAATTTTTAGGTTGGGTTTTGGAAAGTTTTTTTTTTTTTTTTTTTTTAAGAATAATCATCATCCGGAGTGAATAAGGAATCATTTGATGTTTTTGCAAAGAGTTGTTTTTTTTTTTTTTTTAAGAAAAAAAAACAAAAGCTAATTAGTCATTTTATTATTTACAATCAAAAGAGTGAAGTAGGTATAATAAACGTCAAAAATATGTAAATACCTTTTCAAAGAGGATCGTCCATTTGAATGGAGGAATATCATCAAGTTAATATTTATGTATACAAATTTCTCGAGTTGAATGTAATGATGTGTATTGATGAGGATATAAGTATTTATGTATTATGTATGTATATACCTGAAAAGAAAAAAAAAGGGAAAATCAATATAACATAAAATAAAAAATGGGAACTTCCGAATAAAATGTATATTAGGTACATAGGTACGTTGTTATTGAGAGTTAATCAAGTATCTTGCGAGTGGTCATTTAAAGACCTTTTGATATTGAAAAATTCCGGCTATCAATGGATTTTTGTTAAAACTTTAGATCTGGTTAAGTAGGTCAAGCTGCAACTTAAATTCAGAGGCTTATCATGAGTGATCCGTTTGTTTAAAATAAATAAAAAAAAACTACTATTTTTACACAAGAAAAAAACTAAATCGAATTTGACAATTAAGACCTAATAACTTTTTGTAAAAAAAATATTTTTTTTTTATGGAAATTAAGGGCTTACAAAATTTTAGAAAAACACAAATTTAAGCAGGAAAAGTAATGAAAAATAAATTAAGATTTTAAAATTATTTACTAAATTGCTCATAACTTCATATTCACATATTTAAACTGTGGCATCAACCGGAGTTCGTCCATTTCCAATTACCAACAGTTTAAAATATAATAAAATGGGTGGTGCAACAGGTCAAGTTGAAGAAGGGCCTATTGACTTACAACTCTCTATCATTCTTATGTGTGTGATATTGGCAGGAATGGAGAATGGAGGGAACTTAGAATTTTCTGTCTTTGAGCAGCACTTTTTCATTACAAGAGACACTCTTGGAAAATTTGTCAATTCTTCGCAAAAGGCAGTAACCCGTAGAAAACGCGCAATGTCGGGACTATTTGTTTAATATAGAATAAGCCAAAGGGTCAATGTTGCAACCATATATGTTGAAATTAATTCCCGGCTTTATTCTATTACACATTGTAAGCTATATAATTTGTCAGGATAAGTATAGAAAAGTTATTAGGAAGTGATAAAACAGTTATGTTTAGTGTTTTTTTTTTCATTTTAAACGTTTAATGGGTAGACAAAATTCATTAACAGCTTTAAAAATTGCAAAAATAGTAGAGGCATATCAGAAGCAAGGCTGAATAGACGTTTTAAACAACAAACACAAACATATATATGCCATTAAGACCTAGGGTCTTATAAATAAGGCAATGTTAGAAGGAATAGAAGGATAGGATAGATTTTTTCTGGCACAGTGGATTGGGAAATTAGGTTTTTATTTTCTCATTAGAAAAGAATATAGAAAAGATGCTTCCTAGACTGAAGATCGAACCCATACCCGGGGCCACCCCCGGTTAGAATATTGATCGAAGAAACTACAAAAGTCATACTTTTTCAATTCTTTTTTACATAAATACATACATAAATACTACATAATAAATTGGAGGCTATTCTAATATCAAAAAAAAAATATTACGCGTTTAAGTGACTGCAAACAAAATTAGTTGAGAAAATTCATTTAGCTTTTAGAAATTAGTCAAAACTTCTCTTAATACAACTAAACATGTCTTTCCTTGCTACTCAATAAACATTTTATATGAAGGTTTTTTTTTTTAATAATACAAACTCTATATACTACTGAAATACATAAGCCAAGTAGAAGACTTAGCACTATTTAATTGGATTTATTGATTATTGAATTATTGATTCAAAATAGCTTTTTACGGCCTTTAGTCCACAAAAATTTAGGCGTTTCGTCCCGGCGATCTCACTTGGACTCATTAGTTAACTAGTGAGGACCTTGTCAATACGCAATTTTTGTTAAGTTCAGTCCATCTAACATAGATTTCATGACGAATATCTAGTGTGAACTATATCCAACAAGACTAGAATTCCTAGTCATTAAATTGGAAGTTTTTGTTTTTTGCCCAGGGCCTGGCATTGTTTATAGGAAGGTTTTTTTTATTATTAACATTTTATAATTAGACCTCAAAGAAGTACCAAAAACAGTAAATTGAAAAATTAACTATGTGTGAGGCTATCTAAATTTTACAGACTGTATGTACCCTCAACGTAGATGTAGCTAGTGAATAATCAGTCTACAAGACCTAGCATTTGAACGCTCTCAAAACAAAATATCAGAAAGAAAAAAATATTTTTTTTTTATAAATTCTTATTTAAACGTTTTGCGAAATTGCATATTTTTATACCCCACTTTTATTTAATAAATTTAATTTCACATTAGTCATCCCGGCATAAGAATCTATTAATAACGGCTCGGCTTTTAAAATCATTTCACATTCCTTTAAATTTGAATTAAAATCAAAATGAAAATAACTCCCACTTCGCTTCATTGCACATCCCTGCACTCATGTCATCATCTGATGCAATTAGCAATGACATAGACGTACTACATTAACATCATCACCATCAGCACAGCAAAGCACAGCACATCCATCGGTCCGGTTCAGCATCCACACACATTCAACATTGCGGTGGCAAAACGTCTTCAGTAATGTTTTTTTCCGGCAATTAAGTCCTAGTGCCCACTTGGGGCAGGAAAATTACCGTAGTACTCGATGCAGGAATGTCATCATATATACCTACGTACAAACTCATATACACAAACGTGTGTAATGTTTTGTATGAACATTGAACATATATATGCTGTGTGTAGGTAGCATGGCAAAAGACAATTATGGTGTAAAATTAGCGCACTGTCTACAACGGGCAATCGTTGTAAGTGCAATAAGTGCATTCATCCTCTTGAGATGAATTGCGAGAATAGTCGCAGCTGACTTCTCGACTCGACCGACGACTCCGTCGACCGAGGGACGTGGACGAAGACAAGGACGAGGAAGCGGACGGCTTCGAATGATGATGGTGTGGTCGGTGACCATGTTATCTTTGATGTTGTTTGTGGGTCTATTAATAGTTAATTAGCTTTAAAATCGGGCAAATGCAGCTGGAACATATACACATATATGTGTATGCAGATAAATGGCAAGCTAGCGAAGTGGATTGAACGGTTTATGCATGGAAGATATGCATCAACCAAGTCAAAAGACAGCGGGAATAATGGAAATGGCAATGTCAACCCGGAAAATCCTTTTCACAGCGCCGAGCGCTCTTTAAGCTTGAGTAGGACACGATTGACGTTTGAGGAAATAGCCATTGAAATCGGAGATGAGTTTTGCCTTTAAATAGATAAAAAAAAAAAAGAAGTTAATCAACCTCGATGGCCAATCGATTTCCTTTATGTATAAAATTACTCGCTATCTTCTAGCAGTACCTATATACAACATGTAATGATAATGGCAATGAGGAAAAATGATGACGATCGACGTTTATCTGGAATAATTGGACAGACGATTGTTTTGCAAACAAATTAAGTATCATTATGCGGGTATTTATAAAAGAATGGTTCATAGAGTTTTGTGGCTCTTATATATAATTTAATTTTAAGTATTGAAATTTAATTTAAGATAATTGATAGAACGGGAAAATGAATAAACTGGATTGCTACAGCGCAGGTGATGCACCGTTACAACTCTTCCCTTACATCAAAGCTCTTTTTTAAACGGCTTTTATTTTTCCGGTAGGATTCCAAGTGAATTAAGTCCCATTTTTAGACATCAGGATCTAAGAAATTTTGTATCTAAAGACAAAATTGATCGCAACGCTTGAGTTGTTGCCTTCAACATAAAAGACAATGGGAACTTTCAGTTCGAGTCGACAACAAGTAACCACATCTGCTTCTGAAATGGTCTAGCGGAATTGATTAGTATTTATTCCAATCACTTTTTAATTTAGTTTTGGGTATTTTTAGAAAGGATAATTCGCTCCTATTAATCTGGATTAGTCGCAGATATCTGTGTCGTTTATGCATAAGTGCTACGTAACTACCTAAAATGAGGTCCGTTTTCTCCTCCTGAGCGTTGCAGATTCTACAAGTGGTGCTGTTCGAGGATGTTGATGCCTTCTAAGTTTACAGTGAACAGTAAGGAGACCCGTTATTATTGTAAGGTTATTTCTACTTTAACTAATACAAGATGTAAAGCGTTTTCTCCTCCTTAGCGTTGCAGATCTTGGTTGTAATTCTCAAGTAGTAGTTTGGCCTGTCTTGGCTTTGGGAGTTCCAGGTTTTTGTCTTTTTGCCTCCTCTTCAGTTTTCTGTTTTAATTTTGTATTTAATTACGTTTTTTCCTATTTCGCAATAGGGCTCTGGCCGCGTTAAGGATGTTGTTGCGCATATTTTCAATCAACAGTCTACTTCCTCATGGCCCTGGACACCAACCAACGTCGCCTGGTACCCAATGAAGTGTTACCTTGTTGTTTTTGCTTAACTCATTTAACCACCCCACGTACTCCCATACAAGTTTAGAACTGATGGTGTATGAGTTTATTGATTTAAGTACGACTTGGCTGTCTGACATGATTTTTTGATTTACATAGTTACCCTCTGAGTGAAATTTTTTGACATTACATCATATCTGGAAACAGTCTTACTGTACATATTCCTAGCCTGTAAAGGAATAACGGGGCATGGAGGTCTACGCCTGGACGGGTAAATAAGGTGTACAGTAGCCAAAAGAGCATTTCGAATTAAGGAAATGGACTCTTGGGAGCACAGCAACTATGGTCATAGGTCTATCTGGCAAAGTTATGTCGGACATGATGTGACCACCGACTAGAACATACCATCCGTAATAGATTTTAGGAAAAAACTTCTCGGTTTAAATACCCGAAAGGCATGAATGGGAACCCAACTCACTACTCGGTGAGCAGGGTATCCCCTGCTCCACTGATGGAAAATGGAAAAAGGAGTATTTTGGGAAGCTGTTGAAAATCATATAAACTCCCCAGAAAAGTGTAGTGGGTACTATGTAGTGTCTTTTGGGCTGAGATTTATGCTATTGAAAAGGCAGTCGAAATTGTTCACAGGAATAAACTGAGCTCGTCAGAGATCACATTTTTCGTGGACAGCCAAGCTTCTATCAAAGCAATAAACAGCGAGACTATAAGATCCAAGGCAGTAGCAAAATGTCGAGATATACTGAATAATATTTGTAACTCTAACCAAGTCAAACTGTTCTTCGTTCCTGCTTCCTGGACATAGCAATATAGAAGTGAATGACATAGCAGATGCACTGCCAAAGAAAGTGTCAATGTCAAATAGGAACAGTAGTAGTCAAATGGATACGGGACCAAACGTCCCGACGTGCGTGATCAAAAGAAAGATTAAACCTAATAACGAAAGAGAAAATCAATAACTCCTGGATATCCAAGAACGATTACGTCATCTCTAGAAGTTTATGGCCTAGAATTAATGAAAAAGAAACTCGGTATATTTTATCGTTGAGTAAAAAGAATATTAGAACCCTGATAGGTGCAATACCAACTAGATTTAAGCACCTGATTTCTGAAGGAGCTGTTAGGATATTGAAGAAATAGAAACCATTACACAACTGCTCTGCGACTGCTCAAACCTTTAAACAAATCGCCTCCGTTTCCTTGGAAACAGGGACAATCTAGCACAGGTCTTAATAGCAAACATGAGGAAAATTATAGAAAGCACGGGTTGGTTCTTAAATGAACCAGTCTATGTCAACCACTAGTTTAGGAGTTATCTCTGTTACAAGGGATCACAACGGACCAATAGGCCCCCGTGTACGCAGCAGCCTCAGGGCTGGGCACGCCCCTCCCAACCTATCCTAATCTAACCTACCCCTAAGGGGAGACAACCTCATCGTGTCTTGGGAGTCTAGTAGTTTATCTGTGGGGAACGTACCTACCCGCAGATACTGAAGCCAATAGTCTCTATGTTGTTCAAGGTTGAAAATGCAGTCGTTTATCACTTGGAGGGTGCTGGCCCTGGTACTCATGGTCCATGGGTCTTGGCGGGTCTCCCGTAAGAGCGATACCGAGCTTGAAAAAACCATGGGGCTGGGGTTGACATGCCTAAAAAGTATATGTTAATTTTGCGTAAATGTCGTTGTTAAATAGATCCGTTTTTAATGTAAAGATGTCGTTCAAGAGATGTCAGAAGTTTTGTAGGGTGCCGGTCTTGGTACTTATGGATCTTGAAGCCATAACGGGTTTTGAAAATCTATGAGTGATGCTGGGGCTGGCATTCCTACAGAGTCGGTGTGGCTTAAATGTCGTAAAAAGGGTTTCGTTCAAGAAGTGTCAGATGTTGTAGATTACCAGACGGCGGCGTACTATGAGTATATCCCATCAATGCGTCGACCTAAGTACCCTATGTTCGATGTTAAATGATTTTAGTTGGACTCTCGTGTAGCCAGCATGGTAGTGCATGGTAAGCGTCCTTAATTTGAGCATCAATTTACCCATTTCCAACTGATGATTGAATTTTGGGACGGTGGTTGAAGGCACCGGCAACTCTATTGTTGAGGAACTTATCCGGCAGTAGCTACTTAAAAGGCAGTGACTAATCTGACCAGAATTGAAAAGTCTGTTAGCATGGGAAATAATTAACCTCTGGACTTTGGTCCAGTATATCTATTGAGGATGCCCCCCTCGGGGAGTTAGTGCTGGTTGTGGTTATTCAGAAGTATTCGTTGAAACACGGTCGCCATAGTACTTCGGTGCTTGGTGCAAGAAATTGTAGGTGGGATGGTCTCCAGCTCGGCTAAACGGGGAGAATAGACCACACCCCTCCTCTAAGATTTTTTCTTGTCTTGACCCAACTTGCATCTCATGTCATGTTAAAAACTTAATAAATAGCTTTACAATCATTTGTGTATTTTTTTTTCAAATTTAGCAACGTTCATCAACCACTCTTTATCGATAATACGCGCAAAATATCTTGTTGGAATGTTATTCAATACAAAAAATCTTAGCAGGCATAAGGTAAAAGAATACGAATTTTGAGCCTCTTGGGGATTTTAACAAAATTATATTTAACATTTACATCAAATCTTCTGACATAAGAACAAAAATATAAATTCCATCATTTTATCAAAATAATAATATAAACTTAAATTTCAAATGTCCAACTCATAGTATATTTATATATCTCATGCCAACCATAAAATACCACAATAATAATATGTAGACATAATTTCAAATAATGTCATGTTCTATTAATTTAAATTGAAATCGACATGAATAACAATTTGCAAATACAACCATAAATATCTCATTTATTTTACGGTCTAATAAGAAACATCATCGTCATCATCATCATCATCACAGACTTTCAAAGAAATTCATAAGAAAGCATCTACAATATGTATCTTTAAGATATATATGTATGTAGATACGATAATAATTAAAGCTTCCATAACTGGACCGAAAATTTCAAATACCATTAATTTATCTCAAGACAAATAATAATACATATATACAGAAATAGATATTAAGTACCAAGAACATTATTATAAATTGCATATCTGCCCTCGCATCATCATCACCATCATCATATTCCATTAAAAGACCAACCATATCTAAGCACAATTTTGGGAGAAAATTAATTAAGAAAATTTTGTAGTTGGTTGCCCTAAATTTATAATATCTATATTGATTTCGGAAGGATAGCCGAAATGTTGCACATATATAGTCACTTAATTGCACAAACTCAAGCTTTCTTTATAAAAAAAAAAAAAACCTAAATCCAATTTATTCTTGTCCATATGTAATCAGAGAATAAATATACAGATACTTTATTTTTATCTTGTCTTTCCAGATGTCAGAACCATCAGGAGTATACTTGATATACATCACTTGAATTGAAGAACTATAAGCTGCTGATACTATAAATATAAACATATCGTGATTCATCATTTGCAACAAGAATGAGATACATAGCTACTCTGAGTGAATAAAAAAATTGAGGGGAACTTCATAATCCTCCTTATTCAACAGGCACTTGTTGCCGTTCCATTTTGAAGTAAAATTTCCCTTTGTATTTCTGTTTTAAGAAAAAGAAAAAAAGTATCTAAACGAATATTCTTATTGTATAAAGAAAACTTTAATTCCGCATACAACGAAGAGTGGGATGACAAATAAACATCTTCTAACAGATACACAGATGCACTTGGCATCATTGATCTTATCTTACAAAGTCTTAGCAAAAAGATATAGAAACAGAGATAGCCTTAACTTACCCCTGCCCCCATCCCAATTCCCATTCCCCGCCGCCGCCGCCGGCTTTCAATCAGAGACGATATTGTTTATCCATCGATTAAGTAAACAACTTTCAATCACTGCTCTAGCTGCCATTGAAGGGCTTTAATAGACCGTCTCCTCCTTTTAGCTCTTCTATACACACATATATCTCTGTTAAATTACAATGGGACTCTGCTACTATACAGAGGACAAGTTTGAAATTTATAGCTTCCACATGGCTTATGGAATCGCACAATCCGAGATATATACTGACTTTATCTAGCGCATCAGGAGGCACTCCTTTTAGTATCATCAAATGAACGTGGGCATTTCAAGTTAATCATGTGTCTCTTTTTCTCTCCGGTGCAATGCTTTTAGAGTTTTGTTGTATAGGTAAAGTACTGACTGACTACATACATATATAGAAAATAAAGCTGACAGTAGAACTTTTAACTCGAAGCACTATTCAGTTTCTTCTGCTTCACTACTCCGAAGACTATCGGTAAAATCTGGAACTGATTACATCAACTATGAGTGGGAGTTTAGGTTTAGGTATAGTTGTGCGCCAAACAATAACAAAATGTTACACCCTGAGTACATAAATAGTGCTCAAACATTGCCTTATGGAAGGAGCTTTATTTTTTATCACAAGAACACTGAGAGAAACAATTTCTGTTTAAAAGATGTCTCTAGAAATATTTATATTACCTAGATATAAATGCATCACCTCCAGGCAGATAGAACCACTGAGTTTTATTATTGATTATTTTACTACGTTCAAATGTAGGTATGTTATTCATGAATTAGTCATTTAATCCATTATTTATTCAGTTTTTTTACAAAAAAAAATAGTAGGCAACTCCAGAATTTTTTCAATACACCGTGAGAAAAATAGAAAATAATGTGCATTGAAGCTTTAACTTATTTTTATTATTTGTGAAGGGCTGAAGGGTTTAAATTTAAATTGTTTAGGTTGTTCTAATTGTTTTTAGTTTTTTGACCTCTATATATATAATTTCTGACACCCATTTTCAAAAAACCTTATAAGAAAAAAGGACTTTGAATTAAGGATTTATCCTCAAAATCTCATTGCTCTTAGATTTCATCAAAAAATATTCATGATCGAAGATTTTATGAACAAAAAACATTTTTACGATATTAAAGAAAAATCTTCATTTTGCGTCCCCCTTTGCAAAATCCAACAATAGAAACTCATCTCAATATTGCACCAAGGTTTATGGTAAAGGTTCATTCATTTCGTGGTTTCAAGTTGGTTGCATTTGACACCTGTCAAATTTAGCTGTCATTTGAAGTGTCATAATATTAGTTGAATGTTTGCTATTTACGATGATGGAGCGCTTAACAATGGAACAACGCATTAAAATTATTAAAACTTACTACAAAAGTGGTGATTCAAACGTAGCCTTTTTTCGCGCATAACGCTATGATTATGATCGCTATAATCGACCGACTACGCAAGCAATCGTTAAAATTGTGAAGAAATTTGAAAAGAGAGGAAGTGTTACTGATGCCGTAAGTCCTGTGCATCATCGTAATGCACGCTAAGTCGAAAATATTGATGCAGCAAGTGTTGCTGATAGTCCGAATTTATGGATTTCCCGACGTTCGCAGCAATTGAACGTGTCGTACACCTTACTATGGCGTATTTTGCATTTGGAAGATATGTGCTTCCTACAAGATGGGGCAACAAGACACACAACACGACCAATAATGGCTTTATTACGTGAGAAATTTCCTGGTCGCGTAATTTCATGCTTTGGCGACGTCAATTGGCCACCAAGATCATGCGATTAGACACCGTTTGATTTTTTTCTGTGGGGATACGCAAAGACCGTGTTTACAAGAATAATATTCGAACTCTAGACGCATTAAGAACCATACGTTACTCAAGTTATGGCCAAGATACCGCCCGAAATGTGCGAAAAAGTTGTTAAAAATTACCCCAAAAGAACCGCATGCTGCGAATCATCCTGAGGCGGCCATTTAAATGATATTGTTTTTCACACTTAATGGCAAAGTCCAAACATTATAATGTAACAAAATTTTCATCAAAAATATATCGCTGATTTGTGTGTATTATTTATCTTTACTTTCGAAACCAAAAATTAATGACCCTATATTATGATATTAAAGCTGAATTAACTTATTGGTTTATCACAACATTTACACAATATGTATTATTGGGGCGTTCATGAAACTTGTGTCGGAAACATTACGATTTTCCGACGTTGCATGACTACTCTTAAAATATTGGACAGTAATTTTCGCATTTATGAAAAAACAGTTTCGAAGACTTAATCCTTACAAATACGAGCTCTACAATTCAAAAAAAAAATGGCATGGGAAAAATTTTTGAATACCGACTAAAAAAAAAAACTTTGTTGTAAATAAGTATTTCGAAAAAATGAGGGCTAGAATTGATGGATATAACTATAGAACAATGTGGAATAAATTTCAAAATTTTGATTTTTGACAAACGGTCAAAAATGGTTTCTTGGGTCTAAAACCTCAATTGTTGAATATTAAAAAAAAAATAACAACAAATCGGGAGCAACTTGTAACAACTTTCAAAAATAACAAATTTCAAAAATGGCTGCTTACCTCACTCACTCCGAAGATTTTATTTTATTTTCTTTATTGTAGATCAAAACACAAAAAAGTCTTACATTTGAATAATTTGTTTAAGAGTTTTAGAACTTAACAATTTGTTCTTTTCAGCTTTAATATTAGAAGAAGAATTATTATTGCCAATTGCTGTTTCTTTGGGTAAAGAAGGCATTTAAGTAGTAACGTGGGAGCTTTAGAATTTCCCTCAAGTTAACATACCAATGTCAGCAGAACAAATTTTTTGTGACGCTAATTAAGTGTTAATTAAGTATACCTAGCTTCTGCTAGCTTTATTTCGATTTTTCTCAAAAATTTCAATTTTTTCGACCCAAATCAAATTAGAAGCTCGAATTAAGTAGCATATTTTCAGAAACTTTTTCCAAGATTTTAGAAAAAATATAAAAATTAATTCAATTTTCCATGCAAAACCATGTTCTGCTAACTTAAATTAAATTTTTCTAATATTAGGGATTTTTCAATATTAGCACTTAATGCGCCTAATGATTTGTTACAAAAAATTTGTTCTGCTGTCTTTGGTCTGCTATACTTGAGGGACATGGCTTTAGAAGAGATAGAGTCCTGCGGTATGAGTTAGAAGTATGGACGTTATCAATAATAGATGAAAATAAGCTAAGATAAGATGCAAGTAAGATTCTTAGAGTGATTTTTTTCGAATATTCAACAACGAGCCTAATGCGGTCTTTACATCGACGACTTCGACCTGGTCAGATAGCTGAAAATACAGCGGTTGAGATGGCTGGGAAATGTGGCGCATATATGAACAGTGATGCATTTTTTTAGTGTTCTGACAAGATTCAAACGTTTATCATAAGTAATAGTAATCAGTATCTGTTATATTTTTTGTGTATTTTACCCATAATTTTCAGTTTCTTCTTCGGTACCAAAAAACGTTCATTTTTATTTTTATTTTTTTTTTTAATTTACTTTAAAGTATTTTATCATTTTTCTAAGTGTTATTTTTTTTTTTCATTTTCTGCTTGCGTTTGTGCAACCGTGTAGGTACAGCATGGAGCTATAGCCTTAAGATGCTGTGAACGCAATTGAACTTTTAAGTATGCTATAAGGTAAACAAGGTATGAGGTGTTTTTTTTTTTATTTTATTTTTTTTTATGTGATTTTCTTGCCATATACGGATGCCGGTGACGACGACGACGCACGACGACGATTCCAAACATCGACTTGGTACATAAAACTTCCTTCCTACCGGCACCAACGACCAGCAATATATACAGTAGTTAGTTACGGAAAGGCTAGTGGCACAATATCTAATGGTGGCAACTCCATAAGAGAGAGAGGCCGAATGAAATATAATATCTAAAAATACCTTACGGGCCGGCATCATAGAGTCTGTGTGGAGACTGGAGGTGTATGGTGCACTGATCTCTCCATCTAAGACGCCAAAGCAACTGAGGGGACTTGAAGAGGGATGCCTTTCGAAATTATAAAAAAAAAATAAAAACTTTATTTATCTCTTCCCCATATGGTCGTTTGTACGGGACGACGACGATGTCGAACGTCTAGGTCTTGAAATCAAAGTGAACCCACTCGCATATTGCATCTAACTTAGAAGATGAAGAGGACGAAGACAAAGACAGCGACAGCGACAAGAGTGTCTAACGTGGAAAAGTATCGATGAACTCATTAAAAATCGCTGGGGCGGGTGGCGACGACGACGATAGCGGCCTGCGTATATATTCAAGGAGTAGCAAAAGAGGCTGGAAGGAGTAGGACGTGAAGGAGAGTGTGTAGTGTAAAGTATTTGTATAGTGTTGTAAGTGTACGTTACTTTAATGAGTTCAATTAGGTAATGACTGTTCAGAAAAGGGCCGGGTGGGCGTTTGATCAACTCCTTATAATACACCCATACAGAGAGAAATAGAGAGAGAGACGCGAGTTCATTGGCATGCTAGAATCATCCGACGATGATGGGAATTAATTTGATTTCAATATACAAGTATATCGCGCTAACGGAAGAGGACAAGGAAAATCTTGACTTGATGGTTGGGAAAACCTGATCTAAAATAAGACGCATTCATATGGAAAAGAGATTATTATCATCATGATGGTGAAAGGTGTTGTAATTAGCAAAGCCGTTTTTCGTCCTCTCATAAAATATTCTTTACATGAAGGAGAAGTCAAGCTAAGCTAGTTATCTTTTGTTCATCTAAGATATAAGACATGATGTAGGAAGATAATTTATTTCTTTGAAATTAGTTTAAGAGCTAAACCGGTCAGAAATTTTGTTAACAATAATTTCGAATAATCATGTTTTGAAAAATTCAAACTTAATTTGGAAGATTTGAAATTCCTCCAGATTTATAAAAATTATTTTATTAAATGTTCATGATAGACCGAATAAAATGTATACGCGAAAAAAAAGTGTGAGTGACGGGACTGACGGTTAAGACTTGTAAACATGAAAATAAATATTTAAGTTCTGGGTTTAAATCACAGATCTCGGCGAGTTTGAACTGTCAACCAAATTTAAACCCAAACTCAACTCGACCTTTCGATTTAATTTGAGCTACGAAGAAACGTATCCAATATTGAACCTACCAAATATACATCAACGTATCGTAACGAGTAACAGCACAACGTTATGTACTCACATAAATTTCCACATTTTTGGTTAACCCTACTGCCTCTTGCACAGATGTTTACACATCAAAAAATTTAGAAAAAATTGTCTAGAAAATTGTAAAATTCGGGTAAAAATGAAAGTTTGGGATTTTTTTATGAAGTTGTGACCTTAACTCACAATTCGAGCGAAGGATTTACGTAATTAAATATTTTCTGATCCATTTCTAATGGTTTCATGAAAATCCCCAAACTGCCACGCCCACACGCGAGTTTTACTGTATTCTAATTTATTTATTATTCATGAAAGATTCTTATATTGAAAAAAAAAAACTGATTAACTTAATAAGTTCTCTTTATTTGCATCACAGAAAGGGAAACTGAAGTTCTTAAGACACAGAATGCGTCAGTGTATAAGGCTCTGAAGGTATGAAGCTTGGTCTGGTTCGACTCTTGGTGACGGACGGCAAAAATTTTTCAAATCAAATTCATCAAATGACCAAGCGCCACTAAAGTATAGTCTGATGGTCGGCGGCGGCGGCGGCGGAGTGACAGTTGCGAAATAGCTATAACTCCAGCCTATAAAAGAACTTGGTGGTAGCTTAGCCAAGTGTTTGTTGTTTCATTCAAACCTTCAGTTCTTTTATAGTTTAGAAGAAATATTGTCATGCTGAAAAATCAAAAGTTGTGGGAAGTGGCGTTTTAATCGCTGTTCGTAATAAATATACTTATTTCTTCATCTTATCGTTCCACAACGAAACATTTTGGCACAATTTTGAATTTTTCAGTTTAGTTAAAGAATTCGTGTGTGTATATTTGTGTTACTATATGTTTAATACTTTTAGAGGTATAAAATTTTGATTACGTCTTAAAGGGTTATTATAACTTTCTACACAGCTCTATACCTACTGTGTTATTATGTTGTAATGCTTCAGATATAACCAAAGTTTGAAATCATTTTCTGCTTTTAGTTTTATGACCTCAATTGACTTAAGGTATCTAATACCTAGATGTTCCCGACGCTGAAGTCTATAATAGCTTATGTTCCTACTTAGAAACTTTTACTAGGTAGTTTAATATGTAGGTACCTACCATTATACATTTTAAATACACTAATTTACTATAGTTTGTATGCAAACAACTCTATAACTATCTAATCCAATGTTCTGCCATCAAAGTGACTTCGTTAAAGTTTTAAACTGCTTTATGGCCAATTAAGCACCTATTGACCAAAAAATAAAAAAATATAATTTCTCTTCTTGTGTTGGATAAGTTACATATTTGAAATAAAATCTAAAAACACGTGTAAAATGACACTCTTTTTTTTACCAAGCCAAGCGAACAAAAAAAAAAAAAAACTTAAATCGACTTTTCCAAAATAAAAAACCAGAAAAAATTATTTCGAAACTGTTTCATGTCATTGTAGAATTTCACTTTGATAAATAGTTTGAATGTAGGAGCTGCCGTCGCCGTGCATTGAATTGAATGTTGTTCGTTTCCACCAGTGGTACCACTTTACTCCAATTGAAGCAATTCTACTTCTTTTTTTTAATTTTTTTAAAATCTACTTCCTACTTTGCTCCATCACCAAAATATGGAAATCATTCATTTTAAAAATCTCTATTTCAACCTACTTCAATTTTACAAAGAAAAGCCCAAATCTATACTTCTTTTTCGGTATTTTACTGTAGAATGTAGCCCAACAAAATACAAAATAAAAAAAAAACTAACAAATAGAAATGCCAATTTAAAGGTTTTGTTTTGATCCTAAAGACTTTTCAAAGCCTGAAATCTTTTTTTTATTTATTTTAATGACGTGTTCTTTTTTTTGTAAGAACATACTAATAGTAAATTCAATTTTATTGTTCTTATTTATAACAAAAATAATTAGGTTCTAAAGTACCTAAACATGAAGTCTGAAATATTTGTTTTCGTTAAAAAGAATTTAATTTTTTGTATTTTTAATTTTTTTTTTTAAACAATACACATTATACAATAATATTATGTAAACATATAAATTTATAGATTGTTATTACTTATTGATTTTATAGAAAAAAGAATAATTAAAGTAGCCAAACATGAAGTCTGAGATAATTTTTCGTTCCAATGTTTTTTTTTTTCTGTTTAATTAATTTAAAAAGTGCTATTAAAAGCGTATTTATTTAAACATTTTTTTTTAAATATAGATTTATATAAAAAAAGGTCATTTTGAAATCTACTTCGTTTTTTTCTCAATTTACTTCGCTTTTTTTCTTCAAATCTACTTCGACTTTTTCTCCGAAAGTGGTAACGCTGGTTCCCACTTTGCTACCGAGACTGACCCATTCAACCAGAAACATTCAACAAACTAAACTCCAACTGCAATTCCACACACACACGTGCTATCACCACATCATATTATTACCGTCTTGTTTTCTTCAATTTTTTGTTTGTTTTATTTTATTTTTTTGAGGTTTTCGGGGAAAAAGTAAACATTTTTTGTCGAGAAAAAGGATTGCAAACATTACTCATATTGCTAACGGCTGTTTCCACATCCAAATATATAAAAAATTTTCATTTTTTTTTCCTTTGAAAAAATATTTAAAAAAAAACAAAAAACAAATTTTAATGTCTTTTTTTGGTGTTTGAACAAAGAAATCCACACTGGAAACTTTGTAGGCAGTTGAGTGTGCTCAAGAAGCATGATGATGCTTTCAAAAAAACACATCAAGCACACAACAACAAACATTTCTTATAAATACTTACTCTCGAACGTAGCCGTAGGTATACCAAATAGATTTCATGGAATGAAAACCGTTAACCCTTTTGATCTTAATTTTTCGTTTTTTTCAAATTTATTTTTTTTTTAACTGACTCGTCCTCTGGTGAGCAAATTATAATTAATTATTTGTGAATTCTGATGACTAAGACGCCAAAATGGGAATTTTCAGTGTCGCTGTCGAGGGAACACTTTACTAATTGCTTGTGTGTGTATTTTTTAATTGAAAAACAAATATTTTTTAGCCTCAATTTCGGAGAAAACGAATTTAAGAAAAACAGATTGCAGGTCAAGAATTCAAGAATTCAAGAGCAAATTCTTTTATTTTTTTTCTACCAAATTAAAATGTTCATATTGATGCGTCGACATCGCGTGGTAATTTAGTCTGCTTGTGACTGTACCTATTTTCCAAAGAAATTTATATAAAAATAATAAATAATTATGCATGTGTGTATATCTTAGCATCAACATTGAAAATGTGTGTTGAGAAAATTATGGTGTTGCCAAAATGGTTAAATGAAGGAACAATGAAAACAAAACTGAAAAAAATTGTTTGTAATATCAATGAACACCGATTATTAATTTTTTCTTCGTTGGATCAATAAATTTTTTGTTGATATTACCTACGAACATTTTTTGTTTTAAAAAATTTCTACTAAAGAAGTTTAAATCTTTATTTTTTGTTATCATAATAAACTATGTATATTGAGTTATTGACCCAATAAACTTTTTATTTTCCCAATAAAGTGTGTATAAGGGTAAGCTAAATGCTTCTTTTTTTTAAATTATAGTCAAATCTTATATCAAGTTGTTTGCTGTTTAAAGGAACGTATTTCTTAAGACAATATAATAGTTTATTGAATTGATCAATTTCGTTTATTCTGCCAGTAAATTATTTCACTGATTCAAGCAAAATTTGTTGAGCCAATGAAATAATTTATTAAATTGTAAAAATGTTTCCATTACTAAATATGCCAAATGATTTTTTTTTCGAATTATAGTCAACTCTTTTAAAAAATTTACGGTATGTTCGTGTTGTGATTTTTATAGGATGCGATGGGTACTGCAAAGCGAATGAGATGAGAAAATCTGCTAGATTTACAACTTGAGTTCTAATGTTCACATCTTGAAAACTAAGATCTTGAATTGCAAATAAAATTAATAGGTAGGATACCTTTGCTACCTGGCCAGTAAAATTGTTGTTAAAGGAACCTACATACATCCCATCGTATAACCATCTTTTTAATTTCCCATATTCTCAAAAATCTCAAAATCATGGTAATAGCCAGTGGCGTAATGGTTAGCGCGTCGGACTGTTACGCCGAAGGTCTTGGGTTCGATTCCCAGTCTATGCCACCTAAAAAAACAGAAATGTTTTTCACGGGTTACTGCCTCTTGCGAGGAATTGACAAATTCTCCAAGAGTAGGTATCTTCTTGTATCTTCTTGTCTTGAAAAAGTGCTTCTCACCCTAGCCGTTAGGATTCGCAGACAGTTGTAGGTCTCCTCTGTTCTTGCCAATAACACGCACACATGAATGTTCGAGAGTGTTGTAAGTCACTAGGCCTTGGTGCTATACGAGCTGTCACACCGACCAATTTTTTTTTTTATTATTATACTCAAAAACGATTCAACTGGTTTTGATCAATTTTTTTAGGATTTTTTTTTTTTAATTTCAATGTAAACCAAAATTTTCCATTTTTTTTTTTTTTATTTTTGAAAAAGTTTTAAAATATTTTATTTTGAAAACTTAGGTAGGTAGTTAATAATTCGAACACTTTTCAGTAGATTTTTATTAAACTTGGTATTCATCAGGTTAAAACATTATCTTCAAAATTTTAAATGAAAATTATTCTTATAACCCAAAATAACGGTACATACCATAAAAAAAAACTATAAGGGAAAATCTTACTTTTCTCGAAACTGACTGCAACGATTTAGATTATTAATATTATTGGAACACATTTTTTTTTACAGATAGTAAGTTCAACCGATTTAAATTAAATTTCCAATAAATTTAATTTTAAAAACAAATTAAAAATATCGATATTTCGAAAATGTATAGATTATTTATTTTTAAAATTACTTTTTTTTGCTCTGCATTAATAAATTATTAAAATGGTGTAACAATTTTGTTCTTATATTTTGTTTATAAAAATTACTATAATTTTAAAACACTCTAAAACTTTAAATTTTCTTTTCCGATAAATTAGGATTTATTACTTCGCATTAGAGTCAAAAGTTGTTGTTGTTGTTTAATCAATTTATTTTTATTTCAAATGGGTTTTTTTTTTGTGTGATAACACAATCAGGCTGCCAATCTTTCGCACCGTCATAATTGTTATCGAAGTTTTGAAATAAACAATCAAACACTTGGGCGAGCTACCACGAAGTTTTATATTTATTTCTAGCTAAATTGATTTGTTAACAATTTGACAGTTTAAACTGCAAGCTCCATGAATGTGCATACACGGTAATATGTTATTCATTTTTCTGTATTGACATAATCCTACCTTAAACTTAAATACAGTTTTGGCAGGTGGCATGAAATATAAATAATTTATTTTCTTTTAAAAAATGAATTATTTATTTATTTTAAAATCAGAATAATAGGTTTACACTATTCAGATTTCAGACCCAGTGTCAGTATGCATAAGAGCAAGTTCGTCCAAGTTGTATTTAAAATACCCAAAGTCTTACATTACCAGGATAATTAACTATTATAAATGAAAGAGTTCGTTAAATTTGTTAAATTTTTCGTTAAGTGTCCCATCATTCCACAGCTTATACTAGAAGTCTTAAAAATATATACTAATTTTTTTCTAATTTGTAATTATATGTAGGTGCACACTAAGAAGGGATTTTTTAAAATTCGTATTCTAAGTAGGGTAAAATTGGATAAAACTGGTCAAGGGTACAAAAACTAACTTCTAAACGAAAAGTCCTATTACATTCATTTATTTTTTTATCAATAGATATTTAAAATTCTAGAATGTTACTAATTTAAAAAAAAATTCTACAAATTACACAAAGCGAGATATGAATTTTTTTAAGTTCAAAATTGAAATTTTAAAAAATTCTATTAAATCAGGTTTTAATCCGATTGAAATTATTTTTATACCATTCGAAAGGTATTTCAATATTCTATTACCTCTATACCATAAATTTTTGATTAGATTTTTTTTTCGACACATTTTTTAAACATCAAAAATTGACATTTTTTTAGTGCACTTAAAAATTTATATCTTTTTAATGAATCATTTAAAAATTCTCAAAATCATACAGCTTATAGATATCATTAATATACATGCTGTGTCAAAATTTTGGATTTTTAAAATTTTTTTTAACCGAGATATTCAAATATTTCTGTTGTTTCAATTATCACCTCATAACTCTATACTCTATACACCTATAAAGATAGTTTTTTTTTTATTCGCATCTACATAAACCCACAATTAAATTGATACCTCAAACATATTTTTACACCCCACACGACCTTCACAATAGTTAAATAAGTTTGCCGAAAAAAATCTCACAAAAATTGAAAAAAATGGGGATGATTTCCATCGGCAAACAGCGAGTTCAGTGCAGAAATTGACCATATTTTGCCATGATTTAGGAAATCGGAAAAAAACCCGATTTGCATTTACTTAATTGCTTATAACTTTCTATCCAATTGTCCGATTTTCAATATTAAGGTGTAGAATTAAAGGAAATTGGACTGTTCAGTTAGAACAAAAAAAAAATTTTCAAAATCGTTCAAAATTTCATACCAAAAACATAAAAATATATTTCGGACATAGAATTTTAGTCAACGAGGAAGTTGGAGAAAAAAAAAAAAAAACATTAAAATACCAACTGGCGAGAGGGAGATAGTATTCTAAAGCCGGCAGAGTGTGTGCAATAAAAAACCACATTCTAGGGGAATTTCCTTCGTTATCGTCAAAAAAATGCTATATGGTAGGTATATATATTGGCAGTAGGTATGTATATTTGTAGTCGGTATAATAAGAGTAAAGGTACGCTGTAGTTGGTTTGGTTTGCTTATAACTTCTTCTCTAATGATCCGATCGCTAACATTAAGGTCTTAAAATTTAGGTAGAATGTCTGGCTACATTTTGTTACCGCGTCACATATAAAAGTATATGTGAAAAAGGTTAAAAAAATTAAATTTAATGGAAATACAAAAAAATATTTTCATAAACAAATACTTGACCTTCTTTTTGCAAAATATTATAAAAGAATCTGAAAAACACCCGATTTGCATTTACTTAAATGCTCATATCTTTGCATCCACCTGTCCGATTTTCAATATTGAGGTATATAATTAAAGGAAATTGGACTGTTCAGTTAGAACAAAAAAAAAATTTTCAAAATCGTTCAAAATTTCATACTAAAAACATAAAAATAAATTTCGGACATAGAATTTTAGTCAACGAGAAAGTTGGGAAAACAAAAAAAAACATTAAAATACCAACTGGCGAGAGGGAGATAGTCTTCTAAAGCCGGCAGAGTGTGTGCAATAAAAAATCACATTCTAGGGGAATTTGTTTCGTTATCGTCAAAAAAATGCTATATTTATACAACAATATAGTAGGTATGTATATTTGTAGTAGGTATGTATGTACATTTGTAGTCGGTATAATAATTTGTAAAGGTAGGTACGCTATGGTTTGTTTGGTTTGCCTATAACTTCTGTTCTAATAATCGGATCATTAAGATTAAGGTCTTAAAATAAAGGTAAAATGTCAGACTAAATAATTGAGCTAAAAAATCATTGAGATAACATAAATGTGTATGTGAAAAACGTCATTATTTCCATTGATTTTTGAATATAAATTCAAAATACTAACCTAAAAGCATTATGTAAAGCAAAATGTGCTATGCCCCTAAAAGTATACAAAGCTTCTGGCATAATTGTGTCAGTGACTTGTGAAGTGGAAAAGGGTTGATATTGTTGGTTTGGTTTTTGGCTTATAGCTTCTGTTCTAATACTCGGTTCTTTAAGATTAGGGTCTTAAAATGAAGGTTAGATGTCAGGCTAAATTATTGAGTTGAAAAATCATTGCGATCACATAAAGTTGTATGTGAAAAAAGTAATTATTTTGACTGTTTTTTTATTTATACTGAAAATTTAAAGAAAATGATACGTAGGTACATAATATGGTCGATTTGCTGGTTTGATTGACTTACTTATAACTTCGGTTCTAATAATCAGATCTTTAAGATTAAGGTCTTAAAATGAAGGTTAGATGTCAGGCTAAATTATTGAGTTGAAAAATCATTGCGATCACATAAAGTTGTATGTGAAAAAAGTAATTATTTTGACTGTTTTTTTATTTAAACTGAAAATTTAAAGAAAATGATACGTAGGTACATAATATGGTCGATTGGCTGGTTTGATTGACTTACTTATAACTTCGGTTCTAATAATCAGATCTTTAAGATTAAGGTCTTAAAATGAAGGTTAGATGTCAGGCTAAATTATTGAGTTGAAAAATCATTGCGATCACATAAAGTTGTATGTGAAAAAAGTAATTATTTTGACTGTTTTTTTATTTAAACTGAAAATTTAAAGAAAATGATACGTAGGTACATAATATGGTCGATTGGCTGGTTTGATTGACTTACTTATAACTTCGGTTCTAATAATCAGATCTTTAAGATTAAGGTCTTAAAATGAAGGTTAGATGTCAGGCTAAATTATTGAGTTGAAAAATCATTGCGATCACATAAAGTTGTATGTGAAAAAGTAATTATTTTGACTGTTTTTTTATTTAAACTGAAAATTTAAAGAAAATGATACGTAGGTACATAATATGGTCGATTGGCTGGTTTGATTGACTTACTTATAACTTCGGTTCTAATAATCAGATCTTTAAGATTAAGGTCTCAAAATGAAGGTATAATGTCAAGTTTATTTATTAAGTTAAAAATTCACTGCGATTACATTCAAGTGTATGCAAAAAACGTGATTGCTTATTTATTTATCGTTAAATAATAATTTAAAATTAAATGAATACAAATTTTTAATAAAAAAATTAATAAAACATAAATAGATAGGTAGGTTAGGTAGGTACATTATGCATCAGATCTTCAAGTTTAAGGTTAAGTTTAGGTAAATTATCAGGATAGAGGTAGAAATTGTAAGTGAAGTGACTTATTCCGGCATACCTATATACCTACAGGTTTAAGATTTATAACTTGAGTTCTAATGGATAGATTTTCAAGGTTAAGATCTTAAAATTAAGATATCTACTTTCATCCCAGATAACTGTTGACATTGGCGCCTGCCTGGCGACTGAACATACCCTAAGCGGAGCAACGGAGTTGCGTGAGCGGGACAGGACCCGCAATCGATTTTTGTCGAATAAGCAAATATTTGGTTAAGTTTTTTAATTCTTTTAAGGTTTTAGTTAGATTTATAATTAACTTTAGTTCTAATAGTCAGATTTAAATGATTAATGTCTTAAAATAAAGATAAATTATAACGTTATTATACTATATAATATTAAATATATATAGGTACTATACTATTTATTATTATTATTATACTATATAATAATAAATATACTATACTATTTACATTTACTATATAATATATTTTATACTATTTTAATATATATACTATAAAATATATATAGTATTTTAATATACGTTAGCGAAGCTACGGGCGAATCGGCTAGTTATTCCTATAAATTAACAGAAAAAAATTTTGCTGAAATCTGTATACTAAATCAAGTGACACGGAGTGTATGTAACTTTCAGAACTAATAGGCTCACATAGATAAAATTAGGGTTTTAGTAGGCCAAAGCTCGTTCATTATTATGCTCCATGTTAAAACAAAACAAAAATAAATTTCACAACTCGGCATTGAGTGGTTTTTCTGTATACGATATAGTAGAGTATATAGCCATAGGCAATGACCTGTGAAAATTCATATGTATATGCTTGGCTGTAGGCTAACAATACATTTTTCGCTCTGACCCATACTCTGCTGGTTGCTCAATATATACCCTACCCATCCATAACCATAAACCATAACAGAGACACAAAGAGACATCATGCAGGCAAAGAGGGCTAACTTCTTTGAGTCACGGATAATATTACATGAGACGGAAGACTTCGTTTGATTCCATCCATTGGCTTTGTGGATTTTTAATGTGTTCGACGTGCAGGGAATTTCATAATAAAACCAATTTCAAGTCTCAAATCAAGTAACATCAAATAAGGCCACACCAGGCCAGGCCACACCAGGCTAGTCCAGTCAGTATGGCTATAACGCATTATGGAATGCAGGAAGACGAACGTTCAAAAAGTCTTATGGGTTGCCTTAAGTAAATACTATAGTCAAAGGCATAGACATTTTCACACTCACAGACATTATTTGCCACATATTTCAACTGCTGATGTGTTGTATGGTAACCGACGAAGTCGAAGAGGACATGGAATGAGTAATTTGGAAATTTTATGGAAGGCAAAGGACGGATAACGTTGCTTGAAGATTTTTTGTTTGTATTTACTTTGGCTTCGGTTAAGAACCAGTAATATTAGAACCTATTAATAACTCGACGACAACATAAAGATGAGAAGCGGGTTGATGCTGAGACTGAATCTGGCGATGAATGAATGATGGATGTAGGCTATTGTTGGCACCTTTTACCTTTTTTGAATTGTTTGAAGTGTTTTTCTAGTTCACAGATAATAATATTTCTAAATAGGAAAGGAAAACTATTTTTATACCTACCTATTTATGGGCCTATATAAACGGTTGAAGGAGGTAAACAAAATTATTGTTTGTTCGGTTGTGAAACACTTGAACAATTTCTATTTATAAATTGGAAATTACAAGGATGTTCGTTTATTTAATTTTAAGAGCATCGCACTGATTGTGTAGCGGATAAGTATACCTACAAAATGTTCTCTTTTAAGGGTTTATTTCACGTAAGCTATTTTAATTTATTCTTATTCTTATTTCGAATTTAAATGAATGATTAACCGCAACATTGTGTTTTTGTGATTTTCTATAAATTTTATGTTACAAATAAAGATTACTGCAAAAATAAGGGTACGAAGGCTAAAAACGTTGAAAAATTGTTTGCAGTAGGTCTTTTAAGTAAGTCATTTCACACTATATAAATAACGAATTTTGAAAACTTTGTAGCCCAAAAACCATGCTCTAAGTAAATCATTTCAAATATTAAAGAATTTTGTATGTCGGCCCTGTAGCTCCTGAGATTATCCCGGACATACAAACAATCAACCAAAAACAAAGCAACATTTTGACTACCTGGTGTGTATTTGTATTTCTGCCGATGATCAAGGTGAATGATAAATAAAAAAAAGACGGAATTTGAATCACCATCCCTATTTCATAAAATTGCTTTCTTGCTGATTTACTTTTTACCTATGACGCGACACCAAAACATTTCGAAGTACTCCACTTAAAACGCAAACCATATCTTATAATTTTCCTGATAAACCTTCTGAAACGATGGTATTAAAGTAAAACATCTTTATATTTTTACAAATAAATATCAAGGAGTACACAGCATATTTATAAACATATTTTTTTTTTAAATACGTAGGTGGTATTTAAAAAGCTATGTTTATAAAAACTGATATGGACTTCTAAACCTCGGAATCGATTGAACTAAAAATTTCAGGCAATGTTTGGTATCAGGGCGAATGTGTTTAGTTAATATCGGTCCATCAGTTAGCCAACAAGGCCCAGCAATAGAAGCTGAGTACCCGAAAAAGTTGCTTTGTTTGATGTATGTCCGGGATAATCTCAAAAAATGCAGGCCCAATTTTAAAAATTCTTTTTGTGTTTGAAAGGTTTAATTTGAAGGATGGTTTTTGTGGATAAAATTTTTTCAAACGTTATTTATTTATAGGCTGAAATGAGGTAAAAATAACAAAATATTATCCGATTTTAGTGCTTGAAAGTTAACATTTAAAGGATAGTATTAGAGGATCGCCTGAGTGCTTAATTTTTTTCCAAATGTTAGCTTTATATCCATATTCAACGGCAAAAAAAAAATATATAAAAGCCCTCTTAAGACTAAGGCGATCATATGTATATTTCCAAGTTCACTTTTGGACCCACTATCACGCGGAAAATAAGTGCAAAAATGAACCACCAAACTACACGAATTTTAACTGAAAGAAATTGTACCACTGATTAAGGTGTTGTCATTTTGTAAGCCATCCACAATTATATACACCTCTTGTTGAAGAATCCTAGGTAACTAGGTGAGGTACCTACTTAAACAAATTTCATTTCAGTTTCTTCGTTTATTCCATTTGCGATCGCGAGTTCAGTGATCAGATCTGTCCAAACAGCAAACTGGTACTCTACCATTAAATAAACTTTCATTGTGCATGAGTTCTGTTAGGTATACGAATACCATATGCCATGGTTTCGAGCACATTAACTGAATCGTGGTACATTCACCATTATTATAATGCTCACAAAGTGAAATGAACGAGATTTAACAATCCGTTGCGATCTGCGCGACCTTAGAAATTTTTATTTTTTCTGCATAAAGGAATGCACGCGATGCATTCAAAGATGAACATAAAAAGAAAACAACACTCTCTAAAAGAACTTACCTTACCTACCTACCTACCTACATAAATACTCATAGCCCGCGTTATAGGTAGGTACTTCGTATGTTGCGATTGCGACTTACGAGTTTCTGTACCTAACTGATCGTTAGTCACGATCAGTGGAGTATTCAGGTTCACCTACTTCTCTGGGTTCTTCAATTTCTTTGCGGGGTTCGAGCTGGGCGCAGGGAAGGATGGAGCCGTATGTGACTGCGATTACAATTTCCATTCTCTTCAAGTCAAGATTATATTATGTGCAGAGACTGGAGACACTGGATGCGATGCGATGTTGCTTCAGCATGTTTGTATCTTTTTATGGTCAAAACATTACAAAACTGGTCCAACCAGAGATGTTGGTTTGCTATTTGCTTTGATCAGAAAAACAACATAACGAACAACCGCGCACCACGCAAAGCCTCGAATTCTTGTTTTTTTTTTTTACAAAACATTATCGTGTGGTTGACCGGGAAGTTGGATAAAATCTGGACACTTCAGTCCCTTTGTAAATTTTAAGTTCTTGTTTTTAAAAATGTATTTCTTTGCTTTAACTTTTTTTTTATTTTTGATGTAATAGCAGACGCAAAAAATTAAAGGCACGTATTTTGGGTTTATAAAAACAAAACTAAAATTGAATTCAAACAAAAGATGGTGGTCGGCTGGGGCACAGATTTTTAATTGGAATGAAAATCAGTACGATTGAATCCGGATTTTGCAGTTCATCAAAAAGTAGGTTTAATCGAGTGTATATACTACTAACTTCACTGTGAATATAGCATGCCGTTTTTCCAACAACCGAGAACACCTTATTTCATTTTGCTAAAACATCATTATCTTGTTCAAAAAGTATTATGAAAATCCGCTAGTCGAAGACTCAGAGCTTGTTAAATACCGAAGTCATGTTTCAACGTAAGCATCGTATTGAAAACCATCAGTGAGTAACAAAAAAGCTAAAAGTTGCAAGATTTTGTCAGCTATTGTTTCCTTGTAACGATTCAAAAAATTGTGCTGAATGCAACATGAAAACTCAAGCGGAACCGTCTGCTGAAGAGTTGGAGAAAAACAAGTGTTTTTACTGTAAACAAATATTAAAAGTTACAATGCTAGTATTTTTATGACGGTGTTGGGTATTATTTCATTTTCGAAAAAATAAAAATACTGTCAAAACAAACTGGGGTCTTATTTCATTTATTTTTGGGGCTTTTCATTCATTTCGTTAGAGCCTTATTCCATTGGGCATGATTTCATTATGAAAAATGCCCCATCTTTGGAGCCTTGTTTCATTTCAATTTTTTGGTCTTTTTTTCTGGGGCCTAATTTCGCAAAGCCAGTCAGTCGCTGCAAATATTGTTCTCACTACCGAATTTCTGATGCGGCTTTATAAACACGAAGCAGCATTTTTTGGATGACTGTAATTTTGTTGGGGTACATAATGAAGATTTTCAAACACGATCCGATGAATGGAACATCTAGAAATTCCAAGAGCACCTACTCTACTTGTTTCTTGTTTATGAACAGAAAGCCTTGCACCTCGAACATGCTCGATATTTTCTAGACTTCTGACGGTCTTCAATCTCTTCTTGTCGTGAATGTATTTACTCCCCTCTTAAATGCATATATCATAAGCTCACGAAATAATTCGATTGAAGAAGTGGATGTCGAATTTTGTGACCAATAATTAGAATTTGTGAAAAAACGATGAACAGTGGTGCACAGTGAAAGGTATAAAGCGGACAACATTTTATAAAAACTGAATCATTTAATGGAATTTGATGAAATTTTCAGGCGTAATAACGAATGGGATGAGAAATTAACTAAATAAATTGCCACCCACTACTGCACCCACTTTTGAAACAAAAATGTAAAATTATCGTCAAAATTGAAAACCATAGTAAACCTTATAGAAAATTCATTTTTCTTTTTTAAATCACCTATAGGTGAAAAGATTTTTCCACACCCATTTAAATTTTTTTAGATTTCTTTTATATTGAGGCAGTAACGTTGGATGTAATGTGAACCATATCTAACCGATTTTGATAAATGGTCAAATATGGTAGTGGATAGTTTAAGAAGTGACGATAGAAAATGTCCGCCCACACAAACACTGTTCGAAAGTCCAGACGAGCACATTCGTGCGACCAAATCGTGTATTTTATATTTTTTACTTGCGATATATGTATACATATATGTACTATATATCGCGATTCTGTCTGTCTGTCTGTTTGCTTTTCGGCTGTAGCCTAAATGGGTGGATCGATTTTCTTTAAATTTGGTACCTAGCATTTGGGCTTTACCCCCACATATTTTTTACCTCTTTTGTAAGACCAAAAATAACGGTACCTGCCGTACAATTTTTGTTAGCAATAAATAAAAAATATTATTTTTTCTCAAAAACGTGCATACAACTTTTTTTCAAAAAATTCAGTAACAAAAAACCATTTTATAAAAATGGTTATAAATGGTACTCCTATAAAACCATTTTTTGATTTTCGATTTTCTAAAAAAAAGATTTTGATTATTTTTTTTAAAGAGAATACCAAAATTAAAAAAAAAAATGTTTTGATTTTTAAAAAAAGTTTCATTTTTTCAGTCTAAACTGTAAATTCCATGCATATGTGCGAAATGTAATGCTCATATTTATGGACTCACATAATACTTCCTTAAACTAGACTCTATTTTTGGCAGGTGGCATAAAATATAGGCGCCAATAAATTAATAAATTTCTTTTATCAGATCAAAAGTTTTTAAATTTATTAAGACTTTAAAACCACAGTATGTGATTGTACATAAGAGCAGGTTCGTGCGACCTAGTCGTGCATTTTATTTTTATGAATGTTTGTGACTGGTGGCGTGCAGATTTAATTTTAATGAGTTTCGCGTGGTTTTTAATTATGTTTTTCTATTGAAATTGAAAGACACTCTCGTGCTTGACTTGTTTACTTGTTTCCCATTAAAAAGAGTTACATTGTGATCCAAGAAAAAAATATGATAGGTTATAGGTAGGTAGGTAAGGTACCTACCTAACTTCTTACTAATTTATGTGCGCACAGTGAATTTCAATGAACTTGAAATGAAAAAAATAAATATAAAACATGGTCATTAGAGGTGAATTTATATTTTATGTTATGCGTCCAAGAATATTAATGTAGTTTTGGTCATTAAAGTCTTTGCTTTTATTTTCCAAACAAATGAGAAGACATTGTTTACATATAATAAATCTAAAGGGATTACCATAAAACGCCTACAAAAAAAAAAAAAAAAAAACACACGAATAAATCAATTCGCCCACTTGTGGGTTCTACTGTATATTATTTATAGTACCTACTACCTATCTCTCTATATTTTTATATGGTTAGATGCTTGCATGTTAACAAAAGAAAAAGCTGTACGATGGGGAATTATGAATGATTTGTTTGAAAATTTACAATGTAAAAATATTAATAAATTAATTCCTATAAGAGCCTCATTTGAGCTTCTTTTGAATAATTTTATTGAAGACAACTTTCCAGAAGCTGCTCTGTTTAGCGTTGGAAAGTGAAAGTGGAAATTTTTTTTATAATTGCATGCAGCAGCTGCCCTAGGAATTGAAAGACTTAGGAAATTTACACCCAGGTAATACCTAGAAGTTTTATTTTTTTTTTAATAATTTTATATGTTTTATTAATTAAACATTGTTAAATGTACGTACCTACAATGCAATTGAACCAGATGTGTTTATTTTAATTGCAATTTTTGTTTTTTGCTTGGAGGAATATTATAAGGAATATGGAAAGTCGTTTAGTTTTATATTTTATTGTTGTCATCGATGAAGTTAATGTTTATTAATGGGAAATCAATTCATGTTAATTGATTTTTATCACATTGAGATGGAATCCGATGAATTTATTGCTTTGTGTATAAGTAAAGTATTGGCAACTGAATTGTAATTTCAATTTAATAAACTGGGTTTGGTAATCGATTTATATAGGAAGCGACAAGTTGGCGCCATATATACAACGGATAATCAAAGCTTTTTAAAAGACTTTAACTGTCAAGTTGTTTAATTATGATTGTGTACTTGACTTGATAGATATTCAGTTTTATTGGCCTCTTTTCGAACGTGTTTTACATCGTTAGTTAAATGCAGTATTAAACCTACCCAAATTCCTCTGGCTGTGATGCAATATTTTTGATCGTTAATTATGGAATTTATATGTTTTGTTTTGTTTGTTTCGAGAAGCTCGTGTAAAAAGTATTTTATCATGTGGCTAATTTGTTTTTCTTTAACTTCTTCGCTTTTACCAGTTTCTCTCTGAGTTTTAATATAAATGTTAAATTACAAACTTATTGTGTGATAAAAATTCTAAAACATCCTGTAAGACATTTTTCTTGAATTAATAAATATTATTCCATTGGAATTTTATAAAAGGAATTTAACTTTTTTTTGTACAGCTTGACTGAAATTGAAATTGTTTTATTTGGGTTTTTTTTTTGCACTCTGATATGCCACAAAAGTAAATAAAAATTGATGCCACCTGAAAAAGTTTTAGATAGAATCATTGTTTCATTTACTGTAGTTAAATCACCACTAAATCGCTTGTTTCTTTCGACATCATTTTGAGGTTAATATTCAATTTCATAGCCTTTGAAATTTTTCTTTTAGCAGCATCAAGACAAAAATCACTATATCTTCATTCGTTTAAGATAAATCTTTTTGCAGTTAAAATTTTAGTAAAATCAATGAAGTCGTTTTCGAATTATTAAGTTTAAAAAAAAAAAACTGTTGTTTTTAGTTGTACAAAAACTGAAAAAAAAGTTTCGGTGAAATGTCCAAAATATGATAAGTACCAAGGCCAATTTTACAGAAAATCGACCCATTTGTTAAGGTCGTCAAATAAACAGACAGATAGGCAGAAAATAGACAGACTGACGGACAGAATGTAGAGTTTGATCAAAACCTCTAGTTCGATTTTTTTTCTACGAAACCATAACTTGCTATATACATTATACAGTAGGACCACGAGTTAGGGTTCCCAGCATTTTTTCTATGGATTATATAGTACTTCTCAAAATTAAATAATATAAAAAAAATATAGTAAACATAAAAAAAAATAGTATTTTACAAAAAGGGTAAAAAGGCCAAAAATACGTGTGCTAATTTAACGATTTTTTCTTTACAATAAAATTGTCGTATGCTTCATCAGAATTAATTTTTCAAATTAATATAGGGCGTTTTTGCTTTTTCAGTTCAGAGTAGAGCACTCCGAACAAACTCTCTGAGCGATCTCTGAACTGAGCGTGCTCTGCTCAGAGAGTTCAGATTTATTTAAAGAAACACGCTTCACCAGCTGTCATATGTCAAATTTGTGTGTTCAGCTATTCAACTCCATCTGCTCTATCAATTTATCCTGAGCTCATAAAACGCGCTCTGAACATGTTCAGAAAGAAAAAAAAAACACAAAATTGGAGCTCTGAATGCTCTGAGCTAAAAAAAGAAACACGCTTTTTTTTGACAGTTCGGGTTCTGTTCTGAAATGAAAAAAGAAAAATGCCTATAGATCAGGTTTATTAATGGAATACTCGGTCTATTTCGCTCTTCACGCCATTTTGAATTTAATTGACTGACAGTTTGGAACAGAAAAAAAAAACTCTAATGATGTTTTCAATTTTGATTTTGACATTTGACAGCGAGACTGAGGCGCGTTCGGATATTGATACTCTGTAAATTGAATTTGTCCATTTTTTCTTGCAGAGTCATCAAAAAACAAATCGATACTAAACTATTTAACATGTTGAGTATATTAATGCTAAATTATAGGCTTCATTAAACAGAATTCCACTGATTTCACGGATTCCTATTTTCTTAGGTCAGATCTATTATTTTATTGTTGCATAATATGATATCTATATATTGCAACATTCATTCCAGTAGAATTGAAAATATATTAAAAAAAAAAATCTCACAAGTGCTTTCGTTTGTAAACTTAGTTAGAACATCTAATTGCCATCTTTTCCAACCAGATGTAACTTTTATTCATTCAATCAATTGAAAATCATCGTAAACAATGTTCTCAGTAATGTTTTTTAAATGATATATTTTGTCTCATCACAATAATTGATCATTTATTTTGTCATTAATAACTAATATGATGGTATTCACCATCTGGTCATCTAAGGGAGCGTCTCCTATTTCTGGAAAATGAACACAGGGTGAACTACGCATATTATGTAATCAATGAGCCATTAAATCATTTATGAATTAGCATCAAAATTATGGCCGTTTATAAAGGGTGCTTTTTTTAGAAGTACTTATAGAACTTTGAAATGGAATAAAACAAAGATGATTTTTTTTAAATTAACATGAAACTTACTTTATTCGAAAGATAATCTTCGGGAATTATAATTTAAATATGATTTCTGGCATATGACCGTCACGGCTGGCTCGGACGTAGTCTAATCTGGAGGTCCAACATTTGTGGCCATATACTTATCAGCAATAACGCGGCGAATGTTGTCCTCCAAGTGGTCAATCGTTTCGGACTTATCGGCGTAGATTAGCGACTTCACATATCCCCACAGAAAATAATTAAGCGGCACAATCTTGGAGGCCAGTTCACGAATCCGTAACGTGAAACTATGCGTTTACCAAACGTTTCCTTCAATAAATCAATTGTGGCACGAGCTGTGTGACATGTTGCGCCGTCTTGTTGAAACCGCAGTTCCTCCACATCATGGTTGTTCAATTGATAAACGAAAAAGTCAGTAATCATGGCACTATAGAGGCCACCATTGACTGCCAGCATCGTTTTTAAAGAAGTACGGACCAATTATTCCACCAACCCATAAAGCACACCAAACAGTCAGTTTTTGTGGATGTAACGGTGTGAGTTTCATCGCTTAACAAAATTCGCTTATGAAAATTGGGATACGTATTTCGAACAGAACCGTGATTTTCAAAATAACTTTGCACAATTTGGAAGCGTTGTTCAGGCGTCAGTCCATTCATGTTGGAATGCCAAACCAACATAAAAATAAATCACTTCACAGCTGACAAAATGGCCACCAGTTAAAAAAGTGTTGCCAACTTAAAGTTCTATACCTACCCCTAAAAAAAACACCCTTTAGTTGCAAACACCGAAATTTTTAAATCCACATGAACTCATTCTTTAATAATCTTTTTAATTAAATTGTTCTAGTGCTCATTTTTGAATAAATTATTTTCAAACTCAAAATTTTGAAAATGAAATTCGAAAAAAAAAATAATTTATCCAAAAACGAAGTAATAAAATAAAATAAAAAATTAACATCTTTATTATTTAAATGCTTGCATCTGTATAATAAAGATTTTATTAAGATTTTAATGAAATATCAAATTTCAAAAGTCTCAAAACCCTTTGAGAAAATTTGAAGATTTGGACAAAAATCACTGAAATCTGAAATTTTTTCTTCGGTGGAAACAAGAAACAATGTATAATCTTATAACTCAGGAATTTTAAATATGAAATGAATTCTTCTTAATCTTGTTAAAGCTTAGATAGCATGGTAAATTATATTCGTGTGACCAAAATATATTACTCCGGTCCAATCTAGAAATCAATAATAATAATTTTAAATTATGCAACTGAGAAAATTAATTTTCCTCACAAAAAAAAAAATATATTGAAACCCAAATATTATATTCCCATAGTCTAAGGCCAAATAGAATTAGACAAAACTCTTCGTGTAGGCCAAGATCCAATAAAAAAAAAAACAACTAAAACAAGTGTGTTTCATCATATAGAGTCTCCCCCCAACATAGAAACGTCATATGAGTTCATCTGACACACAAAGAATATTTATATTCCTCCTCGCACTCTGCTGCACCGCAAATTAAAAGAACAAAACATTATTTGAATTTCTATTAATAAAAAAAAAGTGGTCCCCCATCGTCCGTCGTGTCATCGTCATCAGTATATTATAATTACGAAACAATCTTGTAAATCAGTGTTTGGTGACAGTTCGAACGTTTTCGAAAAAAAAAAAAAAAAAACGAAACACGACCCATTCAAGATACATTGTGTATATTTAATAGATATTGTATCTATCTATAGGTAGGTATATTCGTTTTCGTTATCCCATATTGAATTAATAAGTCTTGGATTTCAATTTAATGACCTTTATAATACATGTGTCACGCATATCCAACAGATACTTTGTTGCGTATATGTTTCGAAATTTAATTCCTTTTTCTCTCATACGAACAAGATACTCGTACATACATATGTAGGATACACATCCAGGAAAGTGATTTCAAAAATAGATAAAATTTATTATAATGTAACGGACTCTCGAAGGTGGTAGATGTAGTATCTAGAAGATACTTCCATGAATTTCTTGGATATGTTTTAAATGTGTCACACACGAAGTACCTACATGGATATAGATACTCGTTCCTAATGCATGCCATGTTTGCAGTACATTACTCTTTTTTTTTAAGATACTTCCGGCAAAGCAAGAAGGGTTTTATCTTTTTTTCAAATTTTATTTTTATTTTGTCGAGAGTTGATTGACATATTATTTTTAGTGAAGGTTCAGTGAAAGTCTATAATATGAATCTGAAGTCGTCATTAGAAATGTGAAGACACAAGAATCCACTCGTCTCATGGATGGAAATCGTTGAAAGCGTAACAGTTACGGTTAAGTGCACGAGTCATTGTATCTTGTAAGTGTAATTAAACTTCATTATCATTAAATGGATTTTTTTATATTGCTCTGTGTTATCAAAATACGATAACTGCACATGGGGACTGTATAATAGTATCGCTTCTCGATAAAGCGAAAGAGTGACATAGGGAGAGAGAGAGAGAGATATGGAGAGAGCAACGATAAGAAAACTGGATGCAATGATGGGTGAATGGCCTGGGCGGCCTCCATGGATATCGAATCGACCGCCTTTCCCATCAAGACGGTCACATCTATGTAACTATATACGTATGTCTATCTATGTATGTATACCACTTGGAGGAAATTATATTAAATTGATTGGATTAATTATGATTTCACTTTGATCATCATCATCATCATCAGGTGGAGTTTCTAATCGTAATAGACGTGTTTGCTGGTTGTCTAGCTTCTTCGATCAGGTCCGTGTGCGTCTTTGGTTATCTTTCGTTTGGTTGTTTGGAGGGAAAAGTTGTTAGAAACTAATTGAGTTTCTAACTTTAAGTCGACTGGTTTAACTTTATATTCGTAGGATAGCTATTAGTAAGGTAAGGTATACACAATGTTTGGGTTCAAGAAACTTTTTGTGTTTGCGGTGCTGCAAGTTGAAGATTTTAGATAAGCGCATAAGGATGATAAGACATTGAATTTATGATGATTTGTTTTGTATACCTATATTGTCGGTCGTCGTCGTTGACAAATTGTATATTTGTTTACATGTAAATAGATAAGTTGATTTTTTGTTGCATAACATATTTTGTAAAACTTGTCAAGTTAATTAGCATTTGGAACTTGATTTTCAATTTTTTTTTTATTTAATTCTCGAAAAATTTTCGGAAAAAACTGTTAATTTATGAACTTAGAACAAAAAGCACTATAGGCTGTACCCTTCTACCACTTGTATCATTTAGTTTTAATGTTAGAGATAATAATTAATTCATGAGGTTCCAACATCTCACTGTGGTTATTCAGATCATCGAACCGTCTACCAAATTGACCAGGTTTCGATGGTTTGTAGTATGGTATCCCCGATATTAATATCTCTGATGTTTGAACTAGTTCTTTAGGTGCGTATATAGGACGTCCACAAGCATCAAGTCTAGAGGACCAGTAGGAACACTACTTAAACCCAAAATATCATCATCAGAAGTGCCGCCAATTATTAGCTGGGTTTCACTTGGTGATCATAACGAAACCCTTTGCTTCGATGAAGAATGACGACTGGCGCACCTGCAGTCAAAAGCAAGGCTTATCAATTAATTCTTTATCCTAGAATCAGAGCTGGCAAGAAAGTATTTCGGGAGCTTTATGGGCAAAAAGGAAGGGAGCAATTCCGACTTTTCAGAAGAAACAAGAGAGACTTCCAAAAGTTTATTGGTCTGTTGAGAGTTTTAGCAGCAGCAGCGGTGAGGTTCGAATGTTCTATCAAAAGGTGAAACATTCTATCTGAGACTACAAGTCCAAAACAGAAGCCAGCCAAATCAGATTGAAAATAAGGTAGAAAGATACACAGTCAATGGTGAGGATCTGTAAAAAAAAAATTCGGACTGAAAAATGACGAAGAACATTGTCTGTTTAGCAGAACACTCTAATCAACTTGGACGATGATAGTCAAGATTTTTTTCCCCTTTGACATACCTACATGAAATAAAGTTACGAATATCCAAACTTAAGATACATTGGAGGAAGTAATAGGCGTTTTCAGGAAAATATGATCTCGGAGATCTCAGCAATTTCATTTACATGAAAACGATTCCTCAGCGAAATTTCTCAGTTTTGCTGTCAAAACTCTGAAGAAAAAAAATATCTTGGATTCGGTTGTTCACTTTTTGAGTGAGAAAAATCTCTGAGATTTCTAAATCTAAGTATCCCGCCTTAGGACTTTCAGATTGATGCACACCACCATTTATTCGATTTTAAAGTCGCATAAAATAACTTGATATCAATAAATAACATCAGTGCATAGAGATCGAAATAAGAATCACTTTTTTTGTCAATCGCTGTTTCTTTGGGCTTAAAAAGCACTCAAATACCTTTAGTAAACTGTAATACGCTTTCTCCAGAAATCCAAGAGTAGACACAGTAATTCATTATTTTGTACAAGAGTTTATACTACCTAACCGAATATTCGTAAAATAAATTCAATAAAAGTCTGCCAATGAATAGAGACGAACGTATATAGACCCCATAGGGCCAGTCTTTTCTCTTTTATTATAATCCTTTTATTTTTTCGTGCTATGGGCATTCAAAATAAAACAATAAACCATAATTAACTACATAACGAACAAAATAAAATAAAAGAAAAACCAAATTATGAAAAACGAATGAAACAGTGGCGTGCACTTAATTAGGCTCTTTAGTACATAATTCGTCAATATGCTTATAAAATCAATTTTGTCTTACCATATTTTTCGAGTTTAAGTGAAAGGAGGACGCAAAGCGTCGAAAGTGTCCAATCAGTCAACAATCAATTTTTTTAAACGGAAATTTCCCATTCCCACTCTCAGGTCTACCTAGACGGTGCGATTTGATGCCTTGTATTAACTTTCGGACTTTAATAAGACTTAATTTAATTGTCAACAAGAGAAAACAACAATTCAATAACTAAATAAAGAGAGATTAGAATCGGATGTAGACCGGATGATGATGATGATGATTGATAATTATGAAAAAAATCATACATTAATTGTTTGGAGCTGTTTGCTAATTTAAAATACGCTGTACCTATAAGAACTTTATTTGAATTTGGCATTATTCACTTTTGCTTATAGGGATGAATAGGTAGAAAAGCCTCAGAATTATTAAATTTTAATTATTTATGTACATAGATTTTTAAAGAAAATCACAAATTCACGACGTGATACAAATTTGTTAAATTCAGTTAATGATAAATTATCTAATAATTAAAATGTGTCAAATCAAGATCACCGAAGTGTTTTTTTTTCTTTTCAATAGTAAAGTTTAGTAAGCTCATTTTGACTTTTTTATTTATTTACAAATAATAACACGCATAAATATTTTGTCGAAAATGAAAACCAGTCACACACACAACAAGAAAATAAAGTACACGGTAGGTCGTACGTTTTTGTTTCGCTTGTGTGTTAAAAAATAAATATGTACCACTGAAATCGAAACACTTTGGCCCCGAATGCGGGTGTCGATTTTCTAATCGATGATCGACTTTATTGGATTATCGATCGTCGATTACTTTATTCCATATTGTGAACTCTATTTCACAATCGTTTCTATTTGATTGTCATTTTCTGATCGACGCGAAAGGAAACTGATATCTAGAAGTTTTTTCTTTTGAATAATATGTACCTAAATTTTTTCCATATAGTTAATTATTTAATAGAAAATAACATTCAAATATTTATTTTATGCAGGTCAAGTGATAACCAATAAAAAGCAAATGCAAATTTTGGTCAGATTGATGGAGAAAAATCTGGACATCGCGAAGGGGGTTTGTGCTAAAAGCCAAGCGAAACTATTTAAAAAAGCTATAAGAAATATAAATGAAATACCTATTTGTATAGCAAGTAAAAGCCTAGATTCCATAAATCTTACATTTGGTTCTTCCAGTTCCAGTTCTTTTTCAGGCCTTTTCAATATTTTCTTGGGCATCTTCGATATCTGTGTAACTATCGCTAAACCAAAACTCAATTCCACTCATTTTAAAACTTTAATAAACTAATTTAATTTATTTAAAAAAAAGGAAAACCAGAAAAAAAACAAATAATGATTTCACAGAATTGTCAAATTTGAAATATTTACAAAATTCTGTGGGTTCATTCACAATAGTACATTGTTTGATCGATTGAGTTACAAAATACAAAATATGAAAACCAATCGAAGCAATCGCAAAGTTTCGATTCAATTGATAATCGACAACGGCAATCGGGGCCTTAGACCATAAATCCTAGAATAAACAGAACAAAAAACCAAAGTTGTTCAATTTTATTTTAAGTTGAAATTAAATTATTCAGACACAAAAATCATATCGAAATTTCTTTCATGTTCGAAATGCGCCCAATTTACCAATTTATCCAGCGTTTTCAGCAACATGGGACTGTCTGTGATCTTCCGCGTGCTGAAAGATCTCGTGCAGTTTGAAATGCTGTGAAAATTGCTCGGGTTCAAGTAAGTATTGATGAAAATCCTGAAATTTCACTAATATACTTATTCAATTAGTTTACAAGTTGAAAGCAAATGATCCGTAAGTACGCATTCAGCATTCGGCGCTTTTAAGAATCGGATAAGTAATTTACATAAAGTAAAACCGAAGTGTTATTCAGATTTTTTTGCCTGTTCTTTAAAATTTGACAGTTTAAGAGATTGTATGCACAAACGTTAATCATTGAGCCTATTCCCAGTGTCTGACAATTTTAAAAATATTTTACAAATTTAGAATATATCAAAAGTGAATTAATTGTTTTTTGGTTGCGATGTCATTTTCATTTTAAATAAAGGGTCTTCCAATGGGGACTTCCGAACTTTGACAGTTGATAGCTGCCAAGAGCGTCCAATGCATCCCGAAAAAGTAACTGTTTGGTGTGGATTTTTGACTGCAGTCATCATCGGTCCATTTTTTTTGAGGACGAAGTAGGCCAGGCCGTCACCGTCAAGGCGTCAATGGCGAGCGCTATAGGTCGATGATTACCAACTTCTTTTGGCCTAAATCGGATGATATGGAATAGACACCAACGACATGTGGTTTCAACAGGACTGCGCTACGTCCGCTGCGGACGCTTGTACGATGCTACCATACAAAATGGTATCGATAGGCCTTTCAAATTAATACAAAATTTCGATGATATCTCACAGACACTTTGTTTTATTTAAATTTAAAGATAGGAAGCGCTTATTGAAAGACCCTGTATTTTATTTCGATCTCTTTGTTCGTTAATGATCCTCCAAAAACTTCAATTTTCATGCTTATAATATTGTAATTAGGTATCTAAATTAAATCGATGAAGATTAAAGAAAGTTTTTTCAGTCTCGTTATTGACTGTTCGTCACCGCACAAACATAAAGAATAACGTTAGATATTTTAACTCTAAAACCACCAAAATCAAGACAAGAGTGCCAAATACATAATCATGCTAGTCTTCATTTAACTCTTCAAGACTTCACTCTAAATGAAAAAGGTTCTTTTCCCTGAGGAACTTGTAGAAGTAGGTAGGTAGGTAATCCCATAGAAATTTTGTCATTATCTGCGAATGCTAACGAATTGCTTAAACCGGATGGTATGATCACATAAAATCATACTAAAAATCTCGTTTTGTTCCCACAAAACCAATACTTATTCCTATACCTATAAAGTTAAGTTAAAAAAGCAAACAAAAATAATAACACACGAAATAACCAAAAACCTCAATAATGTTTCTCTTTTGCAGTTCATATTCATTTTTAACTTACAAATTTGTTGTAGAAAAAAAAATACTCACCTACCAACTTGTAAATCAGCTTTAAGTCTCTATGTATATATCCAGCAAAAAAAAAATCTCAAAAGGGTTATTAAAAATGTTGCCCGTTGGCGGTAATCCAAAATTTGTTGGTTTATGTTGAGTAACGCTCAATAAATAATGATTTAATTACTGCCCATAAGATCGTTAGACATTTTAATTAGATATTAAAGTATCTATAAATAAGATTTTATTCACTCACTACTCACTATAGGTAGCAAAGAACTATTTAATTTAAAAAATGTTAGCTATATACGTAAGCAACATTAACACATTCAATTTATTAGGTATACATATATAAATAGATATTTAAGGTAAACTCCACACTCCACAGGAAGATCACTGATTAGGTGGTACTCGATCTCGCAAAAAGATACAAAACATAAAAACCACAATAATGTATCCAGATACACCTAAACTTCTTTTTCTTTTCGAATATAATTTACCTACACACGAGGTGAAGTCGACGACGACAACGACGCGACGGTTATATTAGTGCCTCAGGCAAAGAGGAAATGGCAGCCATTACATGCGAAAAATCTAAACAAAATGATCTTCAACCAGTTAAGATCAATTGCACGAAGAACTGCACAACAAAGCACTCATCCGCATAGAACCAACCTTACCACATAGGTAGGTTAGTTATACCGCGACAGAAGTATTGCAAAATAAATCAAAGAACTTCACAACATTATTCGAAAATTGTGGATGGCATTTTTGTTGCAACAAACATGGGCATTTAAAAAAAAAAAAAACAAAGAAACAAAACACGATCAGCAGCATGTATCTTTATGTATAAAGGTGATCAATAAGATACGATCCACAAAAATCGTTAATTCCTTTTTTTTTTGTTTTCTTTCTTTGAACACACATAAACAGTAAACACTTAAAACCGGCTGAATTCCAAAACAAAATACACAACACTCGACTCGATTATAAACGAGAAACGACACGACCGACAGCGATACGATTCACGGACGAAAATAAGTCCACACACGATCACGTTGCAAGATCAACTGGAAGGCATATGGATTCAACAGTGGCTGGTTGCCGCGAATGTGATGGATCCAGCAGCTACCAGCGAGGCAGCGGCAGTCATTAAGTGGAATGGATCGTTTGGGAAATGAGAGAGCTCCCCAAAGTGTTGCCAGATCGAATAAGAATTTGAGTTTTTTTTTTTTCTCTTTGAGGTACCTTCTATGGAGCAAGCTCCCCAGTGTAATGCCCATTTATCTTTGCCTTGTGGCTTGTACATATATATTCTGTAAAAATATAAAAAGTCATAATACTGAACTCGTCCGAATTTACATAAATTTGAGGCCTTTATTGGAACCCCTTGTCTTGTGTGATATTATTTGAAGAGTGAATTACCGATAACATAATAATTCACCTACATACAGGCCAGCTCCAAATTTGTTGGTTTCAATTTTCAGTAGTCAGTTCTGTCATACACTAGACCTACAGATCATATACTAGACCTGTCCCATTTTGCCGAAACCTCACATAGCCCAGTCCGTTCATACAGGGTATTTCATTAAGCGCTTTTTAAATAAAACAAAGTGTGTGTAAAATATCATCGACATTTTGTATTCGTTTGAAACGTCTATTGATGCCATTATGTATGGAATAACATCCATCAAATGTCCGCCGCGGTTTTTTTGGGAAGTGCGCATTCGAAATGTCAAATTTTTCATGACTCTGGCGCGTTGAATCAAGCTGAATTTTACCGATGGCATGGGTTATGTTGACTTTGAGGGCCGCGGTGGTTTTTGGCTCATTCACATAGACCTGCGTCTTCAGAAAATCTTACAAGAAAAAGTCTAACGGGGTTAAATCGCACGATTTTGAGGGCCAGTTCACATCACCTCCAGGTGAGATGACCATGCCCTCCAGTCGATCGTGCAGAATTCCCAATGTGGCGTAAGCTGTGTGGTACGCAGCGCAGTCCTGTTAAAACCACATGTCATTGGTGTTCATATCATCCAATTCAGGCCAAAAGAAGTTGGTAATCATTTTACTATAGCGCTCGCCGTTGACGGTGATGGCCTGGCCAACGTCGTTTTCAAAAAAAAATATGGACCGATGACGCCGCCAGCCCAAAATGCACACCAAATAGCGACAAGGTGACAAAGCAAAAAACAGTAAAGCGACAAATTAGCAAAGCGGAAAAGGACAAAGTTGCAAAGCAACAAATTGACAAAGCGGCAAAGTGACAGTTGTAAAGCAACAAAGTGGCAAAGCGGTAAGGTGACAAAGCAGCAAAGTGACAATAGGACAAAGCTGCAAATTGAAAAAAAACAACACAGTGACAAAGCGTTTTCTTGGGTGGATTCAACCATTTTTAAAGGAATTTCGAAATCATTGAGACCTCTTCAAAACAAAAAGGTAGCCTATATAGAGTCTAGAGGTAGAAATCTCGTCATATTCATACGCAATTTCGAAAAAAGTTATCGGTAGAAAAAAAAGTGACAAGGCCCATTTCTACACCAGCTGAGCCCCTGAACTATATACCAAACTGGTTTGGAAGAACTTTGAGTTTGATAATGGTCAAGAGATGCAGAATTATGCGGTCCGTATTACGCATGCATAGGGTAACACTGCACTTCGAAAACCTAGCTAAAAATATATGCAATCTACATGCACTTCCGCTAAAGGAAGCACGCTTTTCCTCCCAGCTATCTTAAAAATAAAATTTAAAAAAATTAAAATATGCAATTTCTCATAAAGCATCGTAGGGACTTGGTGGGACTGTGACTGCGGCATACAACGACAACCAGAGAACCAGACCCCAAAATAACAACATTCTGAAGTTTAAGCAAGGCAGGGGCAGAGCGCGGTAATAGCAATTCGTATATTTGGTATGGTATATCGCTTCACTTCACCCCTGCGTCTTCGTTGTCGTGCATAATGTTCTCGCGTATCTTTTGCCTTTGGCTGCGGCATGCAGTGCGCCTTTTTTCTTTTGTGATATTATGATGGACATTGAACATGCGGACTGGGAATTCATGGGGTCGCAACCGACAACCGATAGTAAATAAGAAGTTTTTCATTTTTTTTTATTTAGCCTTGTAATCACATAATAATAAAAACAATGAAGGTCTTTTTTGTTGTGATTTTTTGTTCGTTTTTTTTTGTTTTCAATCTCATTATTTATTTATTTTTCAGTAAATTGTTTTGGCAACAAGGATAAAGAGTAAAACCACCAGCGATACATGCAAGAAAAATTGAGCTCGTGAGATTAACTTTTCCAATTGTTGGCAGAAAGGATGTGGAATGGAAGTACTTTCTGACTGGTAGTAAATGAAATTTAAATTAGCATGTGGCTGTGGCTGTGGCTGATGTAAGAAAAAAAAATTAATTGAATTCTCAATGCTGGTGAGACTTAGTATAATGACTGTTTTATATACTGGTGCCATTTAAGGGTTTTTTCAATGACACCTGGTTGAGGTTTATTTAGGTATCGTTTAAAGTTGTCTCCTTTTATTTTCGGAAGTTTAAAAGATTTATTTAAAACAAAAAAAGGAAAATGCACTATTTGCTTTTTTGCCACTTTGTTAAATCAATCGATTGTTGAACCTAGAATATGCAAGTAGGTAGTTGCTCGAACCTCTTTAATTAACTTATAATTTAAGTTCTAAGGGCCAGATGCTCAAGGTTAAGGTATGTTTAGGTAAATCAGGCATGAGGTAGAATTAACTTAGCTAAACAAATAAAATATTATTATCGAAAAAGGTCGCTTTTGTAAGCTGATATATTCTGTTCTAATCATCGGATGTTTGAGATTACGGTCTGAAAATGAAGGTAAAATTACAGACTAGAAAATGCTTTTGACAAAACTTGACTAACTTCTGAATCAGTTTGATTGTTTAACCTAGAATATGCATAGGCACCTACTTGAACCTCTTATATAAAATTATAACTTAAGTTCTAAGGACCAGTTCATCGAGGTTAAGGTCTTGGTTAGCTTCTAACTTTTATTCTAATAATCGGATGTTTGGGATTAAAGTCTTAAAATTAAGGTAAAATGTGACAAAAGTTGATTTTTTTCTAAATAAACCTAAAGAACCTAAAATATGCAAGACAACGTTTGGGTAAACTACGCGAATCGATATTGTTAAATTGATAAATAAAATAAAAACAATTACCAGTGAGGTAGGGCTTCGCATCAAATTCTTTGTAAATTTTGTCTCGATTTAAAAAAGGTTTACCTGGACAGTAAATCAAATGTCTTGGCTTTATACAATATACAAAGTTCAATGATTTGAAATAAATCAATTTGAAAAAAATTCAAAATCTTTTGATTTTCCCATCAACAAGCCAATTTACGGGTTGATTCAACAACAACCGACTGAGTCGAGAACTAAATTGAACCGTATATGATGTATGCTTTAATCGATCTGTAATAATTCAGTTACCTTTCTGCACTGCTTAGCTATGCAAAAATGTCAAATACCTAGATATACGTTAAGATAGATGGTATGTAACTTTAATTTCGTGTATAAGTGCTGTACTGGTGCGGATGAAAATGAGTATGATTGTGTAATTGCAAATTAAGCTACAATTAAGACTAAGATCTTATTAAAAAAAATTAACAACATTAATTTAACCACCAACTGGGAAGTGACACTAAATATACAAATTGGTACTTCAGACTGTAGAATGGTTTCTAAGACAGTTTGTGAAGTTATAATATTGCAACAATAGTATACAAAATAAAAATCTCTAAGATTAGGCATGATTTTGTTTGATCGACGTAATACAAGTCATTTTCAATGTCCCCATAGTTACTTTATGAGTGAAATCTGTAAATTTTTTTTCAAATAAAACTTGTTATTCTTTAATAAACTTCTTAAATTATTTTTATAAAATAATGTCTCAGTAGCAAGATAATAATTATAAAATCTCTGAATATAAAAAGTGTGGTCATAGACTTATTATAAAAAATTATCACGAAATAAATATCTCTCTATCTTCTTTATTATTTGATTCATTTTTGAGGTAAAAATTAAATTTTTCTATATTAAATAAATCTTACACCAAATTTCTTGCGTCATTTGCTAGTGCACAAAAATTTAAATTCACAAAATTGCTCCAAGTGTCCCAAATTGTAAAGTTTCTGATCAAAATGAAAAAAAAAAAATCATGGCTGAAACCCACGCTGTTAAGTTCCTATTGGTGCCCTAGGAAATTATATAAAGATCACCAATTTTATTAAAGATCTTCGGAAACATCATTAAATGTTTAATAATGCAATCAATTAAAAACCGAATTTCTGCCGTTTGCCCTTAAGATATACGAGATGAAAAACATTTTTCAACAATGTTTCTACCATTTAAAATAACTTCCAATGCGAAGTAAATAAAAATAATGAATCCCCAATAAAAAGCTTCGAAGTAAAAAAAAAAAAAACAAATGGAAATGAAACTGTTTTAAAAAAATGTCCGTTACAAATTGTACGTCTTATTTCAGTCAATACATAATTATAATTTACAAAAACACTAATTGATCTACGAAATTGTCTGAAATTAATGATACCTCAAAGCTAGATCCATTCTGATTATGAACTATCATGAGAGTTGCGATTAAATTATGTTTATATTTCGTAAACAATACAAAAATATTTAAAACAACACTAAACGTTTCTATTCAAATTTAATTTCAAAATGTGGATCATAAATTTCAAATTATTTAACGGATTTCAAATTCAAAAACTTCATTCGAAATAAAATTTCGAAAATGCGGTTCTTGTCTTTGATTTGTATGGTGATTGTCTTGGAGAAATAATTTCAGCATCACTATTTTTGTAGTATAATTTCAGGAGTAATGCGAATATTTTTTTCGTAAAATTAAGAATTTTAAATGTTTAAAGAGATCTTTAAATTTAATTTTTTTTATTTGAGCAATGCACAAATACATAATAATACTACCTAATAAAACGTGTATCTATACAGTCCCCCTTGAGCATATTTTGGCTACCATAGATTTTAAACCACACCAAGAGCGTTGACCATCTTACTACCTTTAATAGAGATAAACTATTATAACTGTTATAAATTGTCGCTTTCATCGTTTGTTTTATTTAAAAACTGCTATTGCTAGACAATGTTTTTTTTATGGTTTGTTCATCGGTTCATTAATATGGCTATTGATGAAGAAGAGAACATAAAATTGCAACACTCGCATTTTCACCTGAAAACAATTATTACAAACCAATTATTTGAGTAATTTTAGACTGAAAGACAAACAAATAATATGAATTATAATAAGTTCCAACCCAATTCGTAAAATGAAGTATGTGGCAATGGAAACTATATACCTCCAAAAATACACACAAATTTGAATTTCATGCCATTTGAGCGAAAAAAAGACTTCCAACAAAAAAAAGAAAAAAGCAAGACTGGATCGCACGAATTTGCTTCAAAGCTATACCTAGTGTGGCTATATGGTTTTGAAAATTTTTGTTATATATCGATATACATACATACATACACAGATAGAAAGTTTTATATTTGTATTTGTTGGACAAAAATAAAATGTGTCAGTATTTTAAATGTAATATTGTTGATACCTACTATTCAAAAGAAAAAGATCACAAAGTTGTATCAAAATTGATCTAGCTAAAATTATGAGAATCTTTCAAAAAAAAAACTTCATCTTATTATTCTACTAGCAGACCCGTGCCTGCATTGCGTCGCAAAAATTTTGAGAATTTATTTTAAAATATTTAGTGAGCAATAGGGCTAGGTAAGGTACCTACCCTTAATTTATATTACAATATTAAAAAAATTGTTTTTAGAATAATCGATATGCCTTTTGTATTTAATTTTTTGTTAACATTTAACTACCTTCTCAAAAATGGGTCTTACGATTTGGATGAAATTGGCAGGGAGTGTTCTGATGAAAAAGAAAAAAATTCAAAAAATATTTTCAGGAAAATCCGCTTACTGTCACTCCCACTTTTATTGTTTTTGGTTTTCCGAGATGGCTCCAACGAATTGGAAAAAAATTACAGCGAGTGTTATGATATTTATTATTTAATTTTTAATTTATTTATTTAATACAGCTAAAAATTACTAGCTCAACTCAATTTGATGAACGAGAAAATATTTTAGAAAATAGTTTTTGATTGTTTCTTGGATTTCCGGAACGGTTCAAACGATTTGGATGAAATTTTCAGCGTTTGTTCAGATGAACGATACAAAATTTAGAAAATGTTTTAATTAAAACCTGCCAATTGCTGCCCACACTTTTCTTATTTCTTGGTTTCTCCCTAATTACTCCTAAAGTATGAATAATATTTTGAGCTTAGTTTAGTCGGGTGGTACCTATCTCTACACATGTTGAGATATGTTTACTTATATGTAGATATGTACCTACAGATATGTGAAGACACATGTGGTGATACCTTCACATATATGGAAATACTTTGAAATTTTTAGAGATGCTTGTGGAAATACCTCCACACTTGTGTAGTTGCAAGTGAAGATACCTCCACATTATGTGGGGATAAATGTAAAGATACTTTCATGTATGTGGAGTCACCAGGCGGGCGCCTATATCAAAAGTTCGACGGATGGACGATAAAATAACACTAGTGACATCTTACAATTTACCATGACAGTAAACAAGACTTAAAGCCATTAGCGCAAAATTTTAAACGATTTAATACGATGTTAAAACCATTTTGTCATAGTAAAAATGCTTTAACATCGTACTAAATCGTTTAAAATTTTGCGCTATTATTGGTGAGATCTCATTTTCCTGAACACGCCTATTTGCTTTGTTTTCTTTCACGAACTGTCATTGTTTAGACGTGTTCAGATGCACCGTTTTTAATAAAAGGGAATAAGTATTTTACTAGTTAGTAAAGCAAAACAAAAAGGACTATCATTTTCGAAGAGCTAGCAAATAACTAAATGTTTAGATAATTGCTAACTAGTTACCTTATTATCTTCATTTATTTTTTCAAATGGGCGATTTTGATTTTAATGTGTACGATATTTTGATTAGTAATTTTCCGCGTGAGATGTTAATGCGAGATTTTGGTGTGTGGGATATCGTTGCGCTCCCGATATTCTTAGGTTTTATCCACGCTTAATTTTTGCTAAATTGGAGTCCAAACTTCATATTTGTTTTCGTTTTTTAAGTCAATAGGAGCGTTCACATTCAACGACATGTTCATCAACACTTGTAAATCTAGCTAGCTCTATAGTTAAATTTTTTTGATAATTTGCTCTGTCGAACGACCGATCTAATAAAAATGTGAACTTCAGTCGTAGAACCGAACATTTTATTTTACATCTTCTTTCCACTTTTTTTGTAAGATTAAAAGAGAATGGACTGAAATGAAAGTAAAACAGTAAAACGAAAGTGAAAACCAAATGAAATTAATGCTCTTGTATCGGTGCATAGACTGAAATTCACGCCTTTGACGCTCTTTGAAAATGAGTTTTGAAGACGGTACGACTTAAATGTGAATCTCCCCAAATTTAATGTGTTTTATTCAGGATATAGTAATGCGTAGGTATGTATGTATAAATATGAACTTGTCCAGTTATAACAATCTTCGAAATCTTTTCACTTTAAATTTCGAAGTTCATTTAAAATTACCATCAAACCAAGGATTTCCAATACGAAACCTCAACATACTAAACACTCTATTGCACCATCATCAAGGTGATAATGGATCTAACACCCTCAAATACAAATCTCAAATCCCCAATTTGACTTTAGCATTCCGTTCACTCTGTCTGTGATGGGATGACCCCAAGGACCACACAAAAAGCCCATACCGCCTATAAGAGATATTTGTTCATTAACGAAACTCAAACGTTGTCACTATCAAATCACAATATATAGCTATCTACATTTTGCAGACGGCGGCGGCGGAGTGGGAGTTCGTCTATATACCACCATCATCCAAAACCACATTTTCGATTTCGTCTATATTTATGTAGTATATGTATATGCAAGCATTGGATAAATAAACAAATGTGGAGTTGAAATGGTTGCACCACACAGCTAGTTCCGGTCTGGAAGGACACATTTAGAGGGTTTTCTCGTGGTTGACACGGCACACACATGTTTGCAGACAGACTGACTTCATCCACACTCGTTCTACCACAAACACTTTTGTGGGTGAGAATGCTTAGACCTCAGAGTCTCAAATGCGGGCAGTGTATATATGTAATGCCTAGCCTATATATCTATACTATATGTATATGTATTTATATTCAAAAAGAATGACACCAGATTGACAGCATGACAAACAAAGCTGAAATCCTATTTTACCAAAATATATTATCAATGCCGTATGCATATTGTATGTACGTACCTACGTATAGTTTGTCTGATGTTTGTTTGGAGAACATTTTGCAATCAGGGCAAGAATTTATTCCCTTTGATGAGGTTCGCATGTGTTTTTGTATAGTTTTCAATGTTTTTTTGTTGTTTTTGTTGAAATTCTAGGTTTGTTTTCAAAAGTTTCTGACTTTATTTGTAAATTAAATAAAAGAAAATTTAACTTTTTAATTTAGTAGTTGTTTTGTTATTTATTGGATACAAATAAGACTGTGGGTACAAATAGATACTTATCTTAATCGCGACAGGGCTTTTAGTGGCTTTTAATTCTCAACACTATTCATGTGTCCATGCTATAAGCCGCGTTTTATGTTGTCTACAGACTACGGGTCTGGGTTATCTTTTAACACATAACATAAAAACAACGTTGGATCTAGATTTCCATAGGGTTTTCATCTATGGGTCCAGATATTAGTTCTTACTCTGGCGGATAGATTGCTTTTCAATTTCGAAAATGGTAAGGTAGTGCAAACAGTAGTTTAAAGAAAAAAGACAATAAATAGGTACATAAAAAATAAACAAACATAAGGCAATAATCTGCACTACTGGGTCGCACAATATGCGATCACATCTGTGGTTAGTATACATGGTACTTTATACTGAAAAATTGTTAAAAAATCATTAGGTATATTGCTTCTGAAATTGTTTGGACACCAACGCATCTGATTTCTTAAAAAAATCTCAATAAAAGAGAAAAAAAAATTAAAAATCGTTGGAGCGGTTTTTTAAAAAAATATTTTTTTATAGTTAGCTATGTATATAATTTTAAAAATAGTTTTGAAAAAAAAATCATCACTTTCGAAATATGGAACTTTCCAAAAAAATAATTTTGATTTTTTTTTTTAATTTAAAATTTGTTATTTGAAATTTGTATACGCAATATTAATCAAACTTATCAAATGCTCTTGTGTGCTCTTATTCATAAGAATGATTTTTATAAATACCAAATACCGAGTTTAATAAAAATATCGACCAAGTCGTTTTCGAATTAATTTCTAATTCAAAAATAGCTTTGAAGCTTTTTTAAAAACCCAAAAAAAAATAAATAAAATTTAGATACCTACACACTTTTAAGACTTTTTGAATAATTTTCTATAAAAAAAATGTATCAACATTAGTTTTTGAGAAAATCGAAACTAAAAAAAAATGGTTCTATTTTTTGTTAATAAAATGGTAGCCTTTTTGTGAAAAGAATAATGATTTTTTTTTAATTGTAGGCACTTTTTTGATAAAAATAATATTTTCATAATTTGGTAAAAACATTTGTACGGCAGGTATCGTCATTTTTGGTCTAAAAAATAAAATTAAAAAAACGTGTCGGAGGAATGTCCAAAAAAGCCGAAAGGACAGGACAGACAGATCAAAATCTCGAGTTCTATTTTTTTTTACGAATTCATAAATTTCTTACTTGCATAACTATAGCCCCTAAAAGTTATCTTAATTCTTACATCATTGTTCCGCAGTAAACCTTTTCTCCAATCTTAAAGCAGTTCAATTCCACCTTTATATGATCCATTTTTAAGGCCTCAGTAATAATAATTATCTTTCTCTTAATACTCAAAAGGATGTTTTATTTTGATAATGTTGAAAAACATGCTGCGTTTTTATCTTCAAACTTCAATATCAGACCTCCTTCGAACAACGACTACAAAATTTTACGATAGAACTTCATTTACTGCACAAGTAAAAAATCAACAAATAAGGCAAATTCTCTTTTCACTTTTATTTCCTCTTAAATAAAATTATTTGTGTTTATCAATAAAAAAAATGGAGATGAAAGCATAAATATTTATCATATTTTCTTAGGCTAATATGCCAAAATGTGGGTGGGTAGCTTGATTCATGACTTGGCAGTAATAAAAGAACTATATTTTTTTGGCTTATTTCCATTGCTATCGCATAAATTTAATAATATCACAATAAAAAGAAAATGCCATTAAATTAAAAAAAAATGCAGAATTTCTTTTATTTGATGGAAAATAAAATATGTACACGTAGGAAGAACGTACAGTAAATACTTATTAAAATAAAAAAGATAAACAAATCAATTCAAATGAAAGTAGTAGGCAAATAAAGAAGAATTTTTTTCGAAATAAAACCAGCAAAATTTGATGGTATATCAAACATTTAACGCTTCAAAATAGCTTTTAACACCCTTGAGTCCACAATCTCACTTGAACTCATGTGTTGACTAGCGGGGGCCTAATCAATACGCAATTTTTGTTAAGTTCATCTTACATAGATTGCTCCCATGTGGATTATACAGCGTGTAGAAGACCATTTTTAATATTGAATACTGCGATTTTTTTCGCGATGTTTGTCAACAAGTTTCATTGAAATATCGAAATATCGCCCAAAATTTAGGAAAGAACGCCCAAATTAAAAATATGTTTGGAAATATCGCCCAAAATTGAGAAAATAACGCCAAAATTTTACAAAAAAAAATAGACCACGTTTCTTATATTTACTTTATTTTCCTAACTCAACAAACAAGTTCTAGAGCTTCTGTCGCATCATCGGCGAACGCACAGTTCTTGTTGTAATTAATAGAGATTTTTATATGATAATTATTAAGGTCACTAAAAATTATTATATACTAATACATATAGAGATTCATTCAGTTCAATTGGTGTCAAAAAAAAACACAATTCAAATTCAAAGTGCAACATACTGTTACTTTCTATTTATCAAACAGTTCTCAATGCTCTTCTTCTTAATTAGTCCTCAGTTTATAGGTAAGACATTTTTGAAAATCTTAGAGATTTGTCTGTTTCTTACAAGAAGAGCTTCTCTTCTCATTACAAAAAAAAAAAAAAAAAAAGAAGTCTTTACCGTTGGGTTGGATGGGCAATCCACTATAAGATTCAAACGGTCACCTTTTGTGTAATAGTTCGACATCTTGAACACTCAGTCATATTATGATCCCTATACAAACAACTTTGGATATTAAAAAACTTAATCTCTTTTTTTTGTTACAATAAGTCGATAGTGTAATATATTAACACTCATTCAGTCATATTTACCGCTTTTTTGACGATGATGTTAACTTGCATAACTCCGAGAAAGCCAAGATGAAGAAAGATACAATAAAAACAAAAAAAACACAAGAAGAACTGTTGTGTCGCAAGCCACATCCAAGACTTATGGATTATGACTAATTAATACACTCAGGTAGCTACTTTATGATACGACCACAAATCTAAAACCTCAAAATTAAAAGCTCATATTTCTTAGCATATGAATAAGAAATATTAAATTTCTCGAGACATATTGCAAATAGTGGACCCACCCCATTAAGCTCTTTTGCGGTTTACATATTTGTTATCAACTTTTTAGTTTTGTTAGTGATGTGATGATGATTGTTGTCTTCGTACAAATATTTGTTAAGTTTAAGAGAAGAAGAAAGTAGGTTTACCTATGCTAGCTGTTAATCGGATAAAATTTAAGATTTCTCTGATCTTTGATTTGAAATTACTTAGATATACTTACTTTGACCGTAAGATGACATTTCTTGTTTGTGATGCAATGGGTGTGGAGGCAAGAATAGCGTTATAATTTACTTTAAAAGTTGAATGAGAGCAGGTTAGTTACATACATCTGATCAATTTTTTGTTGTAAAATTTAAATTAAAAAAAAACATAAAATATCATGCTAGAAATTTAATTTGAGTTGTCGTAATGAAGAAGAAGATACGTAACAAGTTGCCAGTTGTTTACATTGCAATGGCGCAAAGTAAAGTTTGAAATAGCCTGATGGTAAGGTATTAGCATGATGCTACAATTTAATAATTTACTAACTTTTAAAACTCTTTACCAAAATGTTCTTAGTTTTAAAAAAAAGTTTTTTTACACTTCAGAGTCTTTGTTGTAGTGAGCTTAGAGCAAGCTGCAACTTACAATCAGAGGCTCATCATAAGTGCATGTGTTAGTGGTTAGTTAATGAGTAAAAATAATGAAAACTAACACTTGCCAAACAATAAAATACATACATAGTTTAAAAATTAAACAATATATTGTGAGTAAACAAATTTATATTTACTGATTACAATTCGACTTTTATGAATTTCATAGAAAGGAGTCCATACTTATGAGGCGTACTCAAGACGAGGTCGTAGGTACATACATATAACAATTGTATAAGGAAAGAGCAACTTATAAGGATCATTAAATTCCTTTGCCCAACATTTTATAGACCCGAGAATGGAGCTCGCTTTCTTGACGATGTAGTTTATGTGTTCAGTAAGTATTTTTAATTCGAGCAGATGTGATCACTAGAGCGTATACATAATACTACATACATCATTTATAGCAAGAATGAATAAAAATGGTCCCAGATGACTTCCTTGAGGAACCCCTTAGTGAGCAGTGAATAGGATTGAAAGAGAATTTCGGAATTTTAGTTGATAGGATCTATTTCCAGGGTACAGATGACTTCCTTGAGGAAGGATTAGGATTAGGATTAGGATTAGGATTAGGATTAGGATTAGGATTAGGATTAGGATTAGGATTAGGATTAGAATTAGGATTAGGATTAGGATTACGATTACGATTACGATTACGATTACGATTACGATTACGATTACGATTACGATTACGATTACGATTACGATTACGATTACGATTACGATTACGATTACGATTACGATTACGATTACGATTACGATTACGATTACGATTACGATTACGATTACGATTACGATTACGATTACGATTACGATTACGATTACGATTACGATTACGATTACGATTACGATTACGATTACGATTACGATTACGATTACGATTACGATTACGATTACGATTACGATTACGATTACGATTACGATTACGATTACGATTACGATTACGATTACGATTACGATTACGATTACGATTACGATTACGATTACGATTACGATTACGATTACGATTACGATTACGATTACGATTACGATTACGATTACGATTACGATTACGATTACGATTACGATTACGATTACGATTACGATTACGATTACGATTACGATTACGATTACGATTACGATTACGATTACGATTACGATTACGATTACGATTACGATTACGATTACGATTACGATTACGATTACGATTACGATTACGATTACGATTACGATTACGATTACGATTACGATTACGATTACGATTACGATTACGATTACGATTACGATTACGATTACGATTACGATTACGATTACGATTACGATTACGATTACGATTACGATTACGATTACGATTACGATTACGATTACGATTACGATTACGATTACGATTACGATTACGATTACGATTACGATTACGATTACGATTACGATTACGATTACGATTACGATTACGATTATGTCAAGTGAAATAAGACCAAATTTTGGTGCCTGGCCTTATTTCACGTTGAAAGGGAAATAGAGAAAATTTAGCATTATTTTCGCTTTCCATGATTCTAAATTGTTGCTTAGCCATCAAGAAGTTTAAAATGTTTATAATCAAAAAAACATCTGACTCGACAGTTTCTTGGACAACAGTACCTTGAGTGGCCCGCTTCATAGGTTCCAGGGATTTTAACTCCATTTTTGGGTCCTCTGTCCCGCTCACGCAATTCCGTTGCTCCGCTAAGGGTATGTGAACAAGCAGGTGCCAATGTCAAGAGTTTTCTTGGACAACAGTACTTAGTTTGCCATACAATGTATGGCAACACTTTATCATATGGCGTTTATTTTACTTTGTTAACGAATTTGTTTGGCTTAATTTCACTTTTACGTTGTGAATTAAGACCACAATCATTTCAACCTTAATATACCTGTTTTATATTCTATCAAAGAAATTTAAAACAAAATGTTTGTGTTAAATTTACTGTATAATTCCATTAACAACAACAATATTCCTTCTGCTGTTTAATTTCAAAAATATTACAAGAACACAAAAAGCATATGAAAAATTCACGAACCAGAAATTAAGAAAAATTATGTGTTTCATATTTGCTGCAGCAGTAATCTCAAAATGAATTCCTTTCCAAAAAAAAAAAAAAAAAAAAACTAGCAAAAATCCCAGGAACTTCTTAGACTCTCTTAAAATGCAATAAAGTAAATTTCTACATTCATACATTCTCCCTTGAGTTGTATGTAACATTTGAATCGGTAAATCTTAACAAATAGACGGTCTTTTAGTTGACTGCATCTAGCAACAGCAGTATAGCAGTTAAGCAGAGCTGTAGCAGTAGCATACATACAACTGTAATTCTTCACGCCCATTATTTTCAACTTTCTCTTACGAAATTCTAACGTATAAACGACATGCACTACCTCATAGCACAAACGAGGCTAAAACTATATCCTTTCCTCATCTGGTATTCAATCCCGCCACCAGTATATCATTTCGCCAAAAATCCTCATCAGGTACAAGACATATAAATCCTGGACCGTAAACCGTTCAGTTGGTTGGTTCGGTTGATGGTGGTCCCAGCTCCAAGATTTGAATAGTTGTTCGTTGGAACTCATATCGTACCGTACAGTAACTTTGTATACCCTTCGGTGAATATGCACCAAAATAATGCATTCGCCTAGAACGAGATGGGGTTGGGGTCTCTTCAAAATATGAAATATCCGTTTTCTTATCCTTTTTCGCCCTGAAGCTCAAGCATATTAGATATATAGAATTATTCTTTCAGAGCATTTTCCATCCCAGGAATACAATTATAGTTTCAGCAGACTTTGTTAAGTGAGAAATAATATTCTTCCTTCGCTTGATGCACACGTGGTGGCGTGCATGGCGGCAGCGGCGGCGGCGGCGGCGGCAGCAGAGATGTTGGATAAAGGGAACGACTTTGATATGACGCTGCATCGTACATGCATGATAGATTCCAATCCAACCCCCATATCCCCATCTCTTTCTTAAGTGATGGCACAAGAACAAGATAAATAATAATGCCTGGCAAATTCATAACCATTAATAATTTGAATCCTTCTCCTTTTCTGCGATACGACTTCTACGACGAAGGCACATCAACCAACATTTTGATTTATAAAATCATCCAGCATTGTCGAGGAGGATGCAATTTAGGTGTGTTGGAGGTAGAGCGGGGGAGGGGGGTATAACTGAAATACATTTCATATCTGTTGGGATTAGGACGCTGTTTATCTGAATACACATTATATCAGAGGGGGCAGAGGGTTGAAAAGAATTTTTAAAGTTGCAAACTAGGTAGATATTGTGTGATGTGGTTTAAAACGGAAAAGCTGCCAGCTTAGAAGCTCATTTTTTTTTTTTTTTTTTTGCTTTTCCGGTCTATGGGGAAATCCTTGACATGTCTCTTGGGTCTTGGTATACAAAACCGTAATCATTTGTGTGTTCGAATAATGTTGCCTCGTCATACGGGTGAGTAAAAATCTTTTTTCGAAGACAAAGGTATGAGAAATCCCACCTCAAACGGAAATTTCATTATTGTTCTTTAAAGTCCAAAATCTTGTCTACGGATATTGTTTGTTTCAATCTATGAACCTTAACACATTGGGGATCATACATAAAGAGAGGGAAAGTGGGCGCAAAATCACTCATGTACATTAACATACATATGTACATACATGTATATAGTTATAGAACGAAGTCCTGGGTAAGGCTAACAACATTTGGGTTAATGTAATAAAAAGTTAAGGAGTTAAAACTGAATTTTACAAAATTAAAATTTTGAAAAAAAAACTGTGAATGCATAGAGTTAAGGAACCAATATTTGATTTTTTTTTTCTCTTTTTTGACACCTCATAATCTTGTAAAAGAAAACGGAGCAAAAAATTATTTTAAATAATCATTACTATTATAATAAAGAAATTATTTAGTTTGTCATGCATAAACTCAGAAATTATCTTCGTCATTCACTTGAAACAAATTTTACGATAATCTTTATTTTTATTATTTACAAATATAAAGATTCTTTCAAATAGTTATTTTTTTAAGCCCTAAATCTTTTTATATTAGATATAATTAACACATACAAGCTGAGAAATATATATTTAAACAAATTTTAAAATTACTTTTTGTATTATTGAATCTTTGCTTTGTTCCATTTTATTATAATTCCGGAGTTTTTGCACTTCTGTTTTTCTTCTTCCTTCCTCCTATTTAACTCCTGGCGGGAGGGGCAATTTTCTTAAATTTTAGAAAAATAGAAAAAAAAACAATAAAAAGAACAACGGCAACACCCATTATGTCATGTTTAACCTTTTTAGTTCTCTATTAGTTCTGTTTTTAAATTAAATTCTAATAGTTAATAGTTTTGGAGAAATTGCCTCCTAACGAACTTTTTTTTAATTTTTTGTTTAGGACGTTAGATACCAGCTATATAGTTTTTTTAGTATATTTTGCAAATTGCATGTTTTTTTCTCAAAAATGGCTTCAAATATTAAAAAATGTTTTAAATGCAGCTACCTTATGTGGAAAAATGGATTTTTTAAAACTTCGGTGCAAGCTGTTTTTTAACACTATATCTAGACGATTTTCAACAACAAATTAAGTACGTCATTTTTAACGGTACCTCTCATATAAAACAAAATTGTATACAAAAACATTAATTCTTTAAAAAATCGCTCTAATTTTTTTCAAACTTTTTTCTCATATAAAAGGTTCAAACCCTTAATTCGTTATTGTAGGTACATTGGGGTCAAAACAATTTATTTCTAACTCTATTTAAATTTAGCAATATTTTTTGTTTAAATTGTACAAGTTTGTGTTTATAAATATGTTCAATACTTTGCTATATTTTTCAATTTTTTGTTCATACTTATATAGTAATGCCTAAAATTAACTACGTTTATGTCAAATGGAATAAAATAAAGGCTTGCATAACTAATTTACTTCTTTTAAAATCAGATGAATTGGTTTAAAATATTTAGACTTGTGATCGCAAATAAGAGCTAATTCGTACGATTAAGTCGTGCATTTTATTTTGCACAGTTTTAAGTCATTAGACTTTTGTTCTTCACCTAATATATTTATTTTGTTAGAAATGACTTGATTATTATTACTTTTCACCTTAACCATACATAATATCGAAATTTGCCTCAAAATTTAATGTTGCAAATGGAATTATGTGTGCCAGCCATATTATATGGTTAAGAAAGGTTAGTTTTATTGAAAACATAGGTATTGGCTCAATGGACGCAGACAATGTAGGTATCAATGGATTCTTTGGACGTGAGACTTGTTTCATCTTGCATGCCAAGACTTGTTTGAAAATAGTTCAATTTTCTTCTGCAATCTGCAGACATGTTGAATGTTGAATCACACCAATATATTTGTCCACATTTTTATTGAGTCACATATATAATGACGAAGAAATTGACATGCAAACAACTCAGAAATCCATCTATTACAGTCGACTCTCTTTAAGCCGAATTTCTCTTTAACTCGATTTTTGTCGCCATATTTTATCATTCCCTTCAATTTTCCATTAAATACTAAGCTCTAAGTCGAACTCTCTCCATGTCGAAACTCTCTCTAACTCGATTACATTCTCTATTTTACTGCCTTCTTTTTTCACCCAAAAAAAAAAAAAAAAAAAAACACAAAACACAAAACAAAATAAAACAAAATATGCGTGTGCCATCGTCGCCAACGCGTCGTGTTTCTTCCTTTTTTTTGGATTGTTGGTTGCCTTTAAAACAGGGTTTTCAATGGATTTATCTACTTTATGCAGTAAAACAACAAAAAAAGTTTCTTTCTACAACTCGAATTTTTCCAAAACTCTCTATAACTCGAACAAATCTTGGTATCACGTGAAAATTCGACTTAGGGAGAGTCGATTGTAGTTCTGTTTTAAAATTAAATTGTCTTAGTGAATAGTTTTGGAGAAATTATCTTCTACCGAAATCGATGAAAACAAGTTATACTCACCTGAATGGAAGAACAAAATTAAGGATTTAAAAACCAAAAATCACCAAACAAATTGTCAAAGGCGACATAATAAATATTGATAAATAAATAAAAATTGTGTAATTAATTTAAAAATTCCGGTTACTTTCTTGACATATACTCTACTTCTTGATAATTGATTTATTGGATGATTCTAACTTTAATAATTATATGTTCAATGATACATTTACAAGAAAATCAATAAATTGGTATAAATATTTCAACTTTATCTGTAGGTAGCCTAACTATAGAGGTTGGAATGCATTTATTTAAAGTTTAATTTTCTATATAAAAATAAGGTACACAAACAGCTTAGAAAAAATATATTATAGCTAAATTGTTGTTCAATACATTTCAAGGGCTTAAACAAGTTTCTTTAAAGTTGTTCTTGATTACATCTCATCTCGCTTAACCCATAGATTTCTATCTTACCATCTTGATTTATTTTTTCATTATTCTACAGTTTCTAACTACCTATCTACCTACATATTTAAAATAATTATTCTTATAAAAAAATCTTCACGACCTTGAATTGTGAGTCTCATCTCTTCATCATCGTCATTATTTTTAAATAAATTGAAAAAAAGCGAAAATAAAAAACTATTCCTTGAACATCAATTTCATTCAAACAGAGTTTGAAGAAGATCCACTCATCACATTCATATCATGACCTACTTAACTGATCTACAAAACCAATTTCGGTCCATTCACCATCATTAGCTTTAACCTTGATACTTCTTGATGCGTAAGAAATTAAAAACAAAAACAAAAAAAAAAAAAACGAAAACAGTTTTAAAAGAAAATTAAGAAAAAAAAAATTAATTAATCTTCGTAAAACTGTATCTACATAAAAGTATCTTTTATTTTAATTATCTTTAGTTTCTTCTACGAAATGATATTGGTCGTCAATTTTGTATCACGTTCATCATCAATGTGTCGTCATCAAAGACACGACAAAGAAGATACAACTCATTATAAAGAGTCAGTGCTAATTAGCTTGCTAACGAATGCCAATATGTAGATCAAAAAGATTTGTATCAACTAAAAACCATCATATGTTGTATGTATGTTTTTTTGGTATCACAACGTGAAATCGAAAACACGGAAATGTTGGTACCTACCTAACAGTTGTTACTCTTTAACCCACAAAGACACAAAAGGGATTAGATATACTTAGTTAGATTGTATTTCCCCCTTTTTAAACAAACACTATAAGCAGAAGCCGCATCATATTAACAAGTGTGGATTCAAAAATAAATTCAAATCTATAAAAAAAGCCACAAACAGCTGTGTGCCAAACACGACACATTATAAATTTGTATCTCATATAATATGTAATGTTGCACTTTTAATCCATGAATATATATTTGTTTTTTGTTCAGCACTTCATTTGGCATCCGTTAGATACAAATTACAAAAAAAAATAAAAACCAGTAATAGAGGCTGATGTGTTTGCATTTCGAAACCCATCACTAGCAGCAGTGCGCGGGCACCAACCACTATAGCTACAGCTTTTCAATCTTCATCATGCCATCCATGGCCATCATATGCCCCGTCGCGTCGTCGTCGCTCGAGGAGAATCACATTCGATATTATTTTAGTTTGGAACTCCGATTCAGACAGAAGTACCGTATCGTTCCAGAGGCGCACACGCTCTTCTGCAAGAAAATTTTTGTTTTTATTTTTTAATTGTCGCGTGGCGTCCGCGGTATAAATACGGAAAACTCCCCACACGTGGAGTCAGTCGACTATTGAATTTCATTAGTGCTTGCATTCAAAACGGAAACGTATCTTAATTAAACCAAATTAGATACAAATTTAAATCCATAAGATATACCTCAACTTCTCGCTCACAGATACATTTCGTGTAGACTGAAAAGAAATGTCATCGATCAGTGATCGTATATTGACGGTGTTTGTGGTGTTTTTTGTGATTTTCACTGTGGCAGAATGCAGACCACAACAGCAGGCGTATCTACCACCATCTGGGCAGCCGCAGCAGCAGCAACAATCTCAGATCGGAAATAATCCTCAAACATTCTATGTCCCACCAGCGGGACAACAGCAACTCCATCAACTGCCATTTCTAGCATCACCTTCAAACCAACAGCAGTTCCAGCAGCAGCTCACCGAACCACCAATTCAACTGCAAATCCCGATTCCCAACGATGGTGTGGAGGAGAAGAAAATCTACGTCCAGCTACCCCCACAACAGCAACAATATTCCCAACAACCCCAATACCGTTATCCTCCGAGGAAGCATTATAAAATCATTTTAGTCCGAAGCCCATCGCCACCGACACCTCCTCCAGCACCAATCCTGCCCGAAATCGAGGAACAAACTTTGGTGTATGTTTTGGTAAAGAAACCGGATACTCCCAGCGTCGCTGAGCTGCAGCAACACCAACAGCAATCCTTTAAACTAAACAAACCGGAAGTGTATTTCATTAAGTACAAGGCTAATGAGGAGAAGGTCGGAGATGCTTCACTGGGTAGTGAGAGTTTTGTTAGTGGAAGCAGCAACTCACCAGAGGCGGTACAAAAATCCATCGAGCATCAACTAAGCAATAATTTAGAAGGTTCTAATGATGGCAATGGTGGTTACTCATACGATGGGTCCAGGAAACGAGAGGCTAAGAATCTTAACCATCAGGACTCCGCCGCTGCCGCCGCCGCCGAAGATGAGGAGGCGAATAAAGTAATGAATGATGAGAACCAGAAGTAGAAGCAATTTCAGTTGTAGAAACAGTTATAACGAAAAAATAAAAATAAATATCGATTGGTGTGCGGTTCTAGTCAAGTTCGTTTCGCGCCAATCTTCTTCAAATATAGGTAACCAAGTTATGTGCTGTATTGGACTGGGAATACAGTTTGATACAGTTTTATACAGTTTATAGATGATGACCCTCGAGATAGAGAACGACGTGAGTTTGAAATTTGGCCAATCAACTTTCAATGTTTTTTATTAGCTCTAAGTGTGAGATATATTTTTGTATCTTTATTATTTTTTTTTATTGTTGAAAATAAATTTGATTTAAGTTTTGTTTTTTGTTTTTTTTAAATTTTTTTATATAAAAACAAAATAAACAAAAAAACAGTGCTGTATGTTTTGATTCTCGTGATTCAGATGGTTTGTGTATTAAATTATCATAAATTAATATAGGAAATCATTTCACTTTTACTTCGAAGAGCATCGACTAATTAAATGCTAATTTTATATATTTACAATTTTCTAATATTTTAAGGGAGGCAGGAGCAGAGGCGGAGTAGCGCGCGGTGCGGCAATGGTAGTGGAAATATGTAAATAGAAGAGGTTTAGGTAGGTTGTGTAATGATTTCTTTAAAAAGTCAGTTTTTTCTTTTTTGTAATATTTGATGTCTATAATCGCCACCGCCGCGCCGCCGTTATAGTGACTTTGTGAATTTGATTTCATGAATTTCATTGACTTTTTTTCTAACGTGATTTTTGTGGACCATTTTTCTTTGAATAATATTTAATTTTTATTTTTTTTTCATCTTCTCTGAGGGGATATTCAAATTTTATTTTTATGTTTGGGTTGAATGTTATGCAGTGAATAGGTGATGATGTAATTTTTGTTTGGGTATATTTACATATAACTGTTATGTTGATGGTAAGTGTTTTTTTATGCATATAATTTGGAAATATTGTAATTTTCATTTTGTTTATATTTGATAGACGTAAATTGAATGAAATGTATTTTTTCGTTCGATGTCTTTTTTTTATTATTATAATTTTTATCGTTTTATTTAAAAGTCAAATTAAAGTAATTATTTTTGAATTAAATGAGGATATAATTGAATGTTGGGCGAAGATTTTATTTTATTTTTTAATTTAAAAGATTTCCCACTGAATCGTCATTTTTTACTTGTTCTATAGTAGGTATGTGTACCATGTACCTATGTGTGTATACAAATAGCTATGTATGGAACTTCGGTGATGGAGACATCTGAAAAAGCAGATTTCGTCATTCCATTTATCGCGTCGCATCGATCCGTGCATCTGTGCGTCCGGTGGACCGATTTTCTTTAAATTTGGTTTTGATCATTTAAGAAGAAATTCGAATTTTTGTTTTAGCTTATCTGAAACAGGTGGCTGTCATACAGAGATTTTGAAATTTTTTCGATAACGGCTTCAACGATTTTTATTAAATTTCATACCTTCAATAACAAAATTAGTTGTTAGAAAACTGTGTTACAAGTTTTTGATGAGAATTTCGCATTACAGAAAAATTATTTTGACATATTTTCATTTTGAGATGTTCCCATTGTTATTCACGTATGGATTTTTAATATCTTGATCGATTTTGTTGTAATTTTGCAATCGGGTCGAAAAAATATTTCATTTAAAATTTTTTAAAATATTTAAAAATAAAAAAATAAAATCCATTTTAAAGTGGTTCTGATAATTCTGTCTGTCTACCTATTTGGCTACAGCCTAAAAGAATGAGTACATTTTCTTTAAATTTGGTATCTATTTGGTTTTTGGACAAAATAAACTTATACATTGAGACAAACTATTTTTTTTTATAAAACTATTATTTACTATGATAAATGCGTTTATTGGCGCAATAAACAAGTTATTAAATATGTCAATAATCATTAGCGTAAACTATTTATTGTCCCAATAAAGCTATTATAAGGATAAGCCTAATGCTTTTATACAAATTAAAGGCGACTCTTATAAAATTCACAGTATGTTAATGCTGCATGACCATAATTTGAGTCTTAGAAGCAGCGTTGCCACCCAAATAAAAATTTACGTGTCATATGAAAAAAACGCAAATTCTTATGTTAAAAAAAATATAATTTAGAAAAAAAATTAGAAGAACTAATTTGCTCTATTCGTCTATTATCGAAAACTAAGGGATTCTGTCAGTTTTTATTCCATTTAGAGCAATTTTACTAAATTTATTCAAAATTTGCTTTATTTTAAGTACCTACCTAAAAATTGTAATAATAAGAGCGTGTCCATATTAAATTTTTTCGTGCCACCGTGCCACGATGAAATTTCGTGTCAAAAAAGCATGATCATGCAACTTCGGCAACGCTGCTTAGAAGGGAAAGACAACATCTAACTCATGAGCCCAACTGTCGAACTTTGGGAGAAACGCATTTTGGAATTGATGTCATTTGAGCTTTTAAATTAAATTAATTAATTTTTGTATTTCATATTTTCAGAAGAGTTACTATAAGTGACTATAATGAATACAAATTGGAATGCAAATGGAAAGTAAAATTTTCCAATTCAATAAATTATGTTATTGAATCAACAAATAATTTTTCTTGAATTAACGAAGCAATTTATTGGCACAAAAAACGAAACATGTAAATTTAATAAATAATTGTATTGTCCTGTCAAATTTGTTCCTTAAATTGAGTTTATATTACTTTTAAGCTATCTGTAAGAGGTTACTCGATAGATGAATGAATAAATAAATAAATAAATAAGTAAAACAATAAAGAACTACATTGCCGCAACAAATCAATTTTGTAAAAGTTAAATAAACTAATAAACAGGGTCAATAAACTTTTGGTTTTATCAATAAACATTTATTGGTCCAATAAACCGCTTTTTACTGGCCCAATAAACCAGTTTATTATATGAAAATTGATAAAAAATGTATTGTTCTAATAAACTTTTTTGTTTTAATCTACAAGCACATTTTTTGGTTCAGTGCAAAAATATCGTTACTTGCCATATAATGCTTTAGTCATTTAATTAAAAAACAAAATATTTAAAATATTATCCCTCCTTCAAAAAATTCAGTAGGTACCTAATTTTTAATACAAGAATGCCACTTCTGGGTATTATGAAAACGATCTATCCGATTTTTATTAAACTTGACACCAAGCTGTTTTTTTGAAATATAAAATATATGAAAAGCAAATTTTTAATAAAAATCATTTAACCAAAATAAACGGTAGGTAACTACCATACCTGTTAAATTTAAGAATATGTTGCTTTTCAGTTAATATTAGAACAGCACTTTATTTTGCTTATATACTTAGGAAATTTGAATTTTCTATAACTGAAAATTAATCTTCAATATTATTATTCTTATGAAATCTTTTATCAGAGGCAGAACTATTTCTTTTAAATATATTTTTTTTATTTATAAAACTCAGTCTTTTAATAAATGCATTTAAAAACCGTTAAGGAAAATCTTATTTTTCTCGAAAACAACTTTATATTGTTTATTATAGGTAAACCCACATAATACTACCTTAAACTACGTTTTTTGCAGGCAGCATTTAGGATGTCATAACTAAATTATTTTTAATCTAGCAAGAATATATAAAACAAAACAATAGTGTTCAATGTTTATTTTATAAATAAACCCTTTTTGAAACTTTCTTACACAAAATAAATTAATTTAAACAATTCTGACCAAATTTAGTATAAGGAATTAAATAGGTAAATCTACATACTTGTGACCCAGACAAACTCTTTCATTTATTTCAATTTGCTATTATTTTTATCTAACTTCAAATAAAATAAAAACAGACTTCTTTGACTTATTTAATAATTTCATTGCAAAATATGACCCTATTACTCATTGAAAGAAGACGGCACTGCATTTTTTTAGGAAAAATAAATATTGTTGGTTTTCCAATGCACAGCGGCGCGGTGGCAGCGTTCAAATAATGCAATCCAGAATCTGGCAAACACAATAAACCGAAAGTTTTCTTTGAACTATAAATCACTTCTATAGATTTAACTTACTTTAACTTTTAACGGCTTTTTGTATAAAAGAAATAAAACTGTGGGAAGTCTGTAATTTTTAAAACCAAGAATATAAATTTTTAGTTTTCTTGGCACATGATTTACGGTTATTGCATTATAATTATGAAACTCAAAAAAATATTGTCTTTTTTTTTTATTGAGTGAAAGTATGGGTAGGAGAAAAATTAAAAGAAATGAAAGGCAAAGTTTAAAAATAACGTATCTATTGTCTTATTTTCTTAGATGATGCAGTAAATAAAAGTTTTTTTTTGTATTGCATACTTAACGGATATATTATAACTATTGACTAAAGAAATTGCATAATCGTTCTTGTATTAGCATTAATTTTCCACGACTACTAGAATTATAAAGTAACTTGGCCCATCTGGTTTATTTTTCCCAACGGGAGATGTATGGTAAGGTATTGTGAATTCATTATTCGAAAAACAACAGTAACCAGCAACACTTAAATGTATATAATATTGAAAAGTATAGATACTCTGGCGCAAAAATATATTTGGTATAGGAGGTGCTACACTTTTTTGACAATTTCTAGGTGTTTATATTGTACATTAGGGTGGTTCATTTTTTATTTTTTTATAAATTTTGGTGGGCCACCCTAAAATTTTGTTACATAGGTATATTGTATTACCCATGTGAAATTTAAGCTTATTTACTCAAGGGCAACCTGGTGCTCAACGACTGTAAACGTTTTGCTTTGACTAACGTGAAGTTAGTATTGATCTTTTATACTGTGTCTTAATATATCTGTTTTTTTTTTACGAAGAAGAAGAAGAAAAACACAAACAATAAGAAAATAATCATTTATTTTTTTAATTTTACTAAACCGTTACTTTTGTGTTACCGAACAAACTACCTCAAAAGATTCATTGGCGATCACCGGGACCTATCCATCATGCTTGTTGGATGGCTAAACTTTTGTATGCTACAAAAATATTTCTCTTTAGAAGTCAAAGTGATGTATTCAAGCTTTGTAAAAGAGAAGAGAAACAGATTTCTCGGTTTGTCAGTTTTGGTGCACTTTTTTATACCAAAGCTTGGGTTAATGCTCTCTTGGCAGCAGAAGCACCAGGTGATTATTTGGAACTTTGGAAGAGTTTGAAAGCTTATGAAGCGTTTGATTCCGAAATTGGTATAGCAGCAAGGGGTGTGTTGGAGTGACACTTGTGGTACCTATCTGATGAGTAAGTAACCTTGGACTGAGGTCGTGCATTTATTTGATCTTATCTTTCAGATAACAGATAATGAAAACCAGAAAACCAAAAAAATGGTTCTATAAGAGATACTATTTTTAATCGATAGATAAATTTTTTTTCAATAATATGATAGATCGTACTGATATAAGCTCACATACAAATTTAAATCAAAATAGTAGGAGTCGTTTTTGAAAAAAATTTACAGATTTCACTCATAGAGTAACTATATGGGACATTGAAAATGACTTGTATTACGTCAATAAAACAAAAACATGTCTAATCTTAGTGATTTTTATTTTGTATACTATTGTTGCATTATTACTTCACAAACTGTCTTAGAAACCATTCTACAGTCTGAAATTCCAATTTGTATATTTAATGTCACTTCCCAGTTGGCGGTTAAATTAATGTTGTTAATTTTTTTAATAAGATGAATCTTAGTCTAAATTGTAGCTTAACTCGCAATTATACAATCTTACTCATTTTCATCCGCACCGGTACAGCACTTATACACGAAATAAAGTTACATACCATCTATCTTAACGTATATCTAGGTATTTGATATTTTTGCATAGCTAGGCATTGCAGAAAGGTAACTGAATTATTACAGATCGATTAAAGCATACATATAATACGGTTCAACTTAGTTCTCGACTCAGTCGGTTGTTGTTTAAATCAACCCGTGTCTTGGCTTGTTATTTGATCAATTTGACGGTTGATGAGAAAATCAAAAGATTTTGAATTTTTTCAAATTGATTTACAAGTATTTAAAATCATTGAACTATCTTAAACTTGAAGAGCTGACCATTAGGGCTTAAGTTATAAGTTTATTAAAGAGGTTCAAGTAGGTAGCTATGCAATATACATGTTCTAGGTTAAAAAATAAAATTGATTTAGAAGTTAGTAAAGTTTTTACCCAAACATTGTCTAGCATTTTCTAGGTTCTTTAGGTTGACTTAGAAAAAAATCAACTTTTGTCATATTTTACCTTAATTTTGAGACTTTAACCTCGAACATCCGATTATTAGAATAAAAGTTAGAAGCTAACCAAGACCTTAACCTTGATGATTTGTTCCTTAGAACTTAAGTTATAATTTTATATGAGAAGTTCAAGTGAATACTTATGCATATTCTAGGTTAAACAATCAAACTGATTCAAAAGTAAGTCAAGTTTTGTCAAAAACATTTTCTAGTCTGACATTTTGCCTCAAAGATCCGATAATTAGATCAGAATATATCAACTTACAACATCGACCCTTTTTGAATATACTATTTAAGTTGCTTAGCTAAGTTGATTTTCCATCTAGCCTGATTTACCTTAGTTTAAATACCTTAACCTCGCGCATCTGGCCCTTAGAACTAAAGTTATACATTTATTAAAGAGGTTCAAGTAGGTACCTATTATGTATATACTAGGTTCAACAATCGATTGATTTAAAAGAAAGTCAACTTTCGTCACATAATTTCTTTAGACTGACATTTTACCTTAATTTTAAGACTTTAACCTCAAACATCCGATTATTAGAACAGAAGTTATAATCCAAACAAACCAACCAAATCCAAACTTTACGATTTTATTATTTGTAAAATACCTACTAAAAATAATGTTCATGCACATACCTACATACCTACATATGTACATACATGCATCATACCTATATAATGTATATCATTTTTGTGCCCGATGCAAAGCCAATTTTGTTTGCCACGTGTTTTTTTTTTATTGCACACACTCCACCGTCTTCTCCCTTCTATCAATATGTGCTTTGTAGGTACGTACATACCTACAAACATATTTTGTTTTCTTTTTTTTCTTTTGCCGTAATGAAATATAGTTCTAAAAAGACAATTTTTCAAGTTTCTAGTATGAAATTTTTTACGATTTTGCAAAAATTTTTATGCAGATTTGTAGCCTGTCATTTAAACTTTAATTATCTAGCTTAATATTGAACATCCAATAATTATAACTTAAGTTATAGGCTTCTAAGTGGGCTCAAATCGAGCATTTTTCAAATTTTATACACTCCTCCACTGAATCTCGTGCGTTGGCAATGATCAACATGTAGGTACGCTGGCTGAAATTCATCACTTGTGTTTTTTTCTTCATTTTATTCATTTTGGTAGTTTCTTTGGTAACACCAACCAAAAATTCAATCGTTCTCCCCCTATACGCTAGAGTTCATTCTATATCTTTGTTCATTTTGGTAACACCATACTTTTATCAAAACGACCCTATAAACATTTTCAATGTTAAAAAAAAGAAGATTTTCCGTAGATACTGATTTTATAACATTTGTATGGGATGTGACGTTATTTTTGGCTTTAAGAATAATTTGTACTAAAAATCTGCTAAATAATGTTAAAAAACGGCTGGATGCCAAGTTTTATAAAAATTGACCAAGTCATTTTCGAATTGTTAAGTTCTAAAAAAAATGTTGAACCTTTTTTAAAAACCCAAAAAAATATTTAATTTTGGTATGCAATACTTTTTAAACTTTTTGAAAAATTCTCTATAAAAAAACTGATCAAATTCAGTTCAACCTTTTTTGATAAAATCGAAAATCAAAAAAATGATTCCATGGAAGGTACTTACCATTTATCGATTTTTTTTAAATGGTAGCCTTATTGTAAAAATAATACTGGATTAAAAAAAAAAAAAGTTGTGGACACGTTTTTGAGAAAAATAAGATTTTTGCTAAAAAAAAATTATACGGCAGGTACCGTTATTTTTGGTCTCAAAAAAAAAAAAAATAAAATGAAATTTCTGTCTGCCTGTTTGTCAATCTGTCTGTCTGTCGTATGCTTTCGGCTGCAGCCTAAATGGGTTTGTCGATTTTCTTAAACATAGTATCTTACGTTTTTGGGCATTCCCCCGCGCCACGTTTTTTAATTCTTTTTAAGATCAAAAATAAAGGTACTATTTGTACAAATTTGTTTAACAAATTATGAAAATCTTATTTTTCACTAAAGCGTGCACACAACATTAAAAAAAATCGGTAACTTTTCTTACAAAAAAAAAGAATGTTACCTCAAATAGAACCATTTTTTTTGGTTTTCGATTTTCTCAAAAATGGCTTAACTGATTTTGACCAACTTTTTTTATTACAAAGTTTTTCAAAAAGTCTTAAAAGTAAAAAAAAATGTTCATGTTTTTTTTTTTTTTTTATTTTTAAAAAAAGTTGTTTTTGAGAACTTAATAATTCAAAAACGACCTGTTTGTTTTTTTTTTTAACTTGGAACCAGCAGTTTTTTACCATTATCCGGCAAATTTTAAATAAAAATTATTTTTATCACCGAAACTAACGGTATGTACCTACCACCCATACAAGTGTTCAAAAACCGATAAGGAAAATCGCATTTTTATCCAAAACAGCTCCTACGATTTTAATTAAAACTTTTATGTTTATGTTTTGGTGTTCGACTAATCTCATTATCTGTTAATCCGATTTTAATAAATTTTGTTAGTTAAATAATATTGCATATCAAAACATTAAGAATTTGAAATTATTTTTTGAAAATACGATAAGCTGCATAGAATATGGGCTCCCATAACTAATTTATTTCTTTTAAAATAGGAGGAATAGATTCAAACTATTCAAACTTAACTTTAAAACTACAGTGTGATCGCACGTAAGAGCAAGTTCATGAGACCTAGTCGTGCATTTTATTTAATTTAAACACCACCGGGGGCCAATTTGGACTCTGTGATAAAAGCCATGAAATTTATTTGCAGAGATAACTCTTTGTGCGATTCTGGTTCTGTGTCGATGGTCTAGGTATGCGTTAGTTCAAAAATCGTATTATATACTGTTATATACTGTTAATGGAAAAATCTGCCATAATTTATTAACATCCAAGACATTTCAATTTTCAACATTATGGAATACAAATTGAAAATATAATTATATCACTAAAATGCTTAAAATCAAAGCTGGTTTGTTCATAATAAGATATATCTACTAAAATGAGACACAGGAAGCACTTAGCCCAACAGAAAGGCGCAAAACATAACCGTAGCACAAAATAAATGTATGTAACTATATTCGAAATTCGACAACAGTGAGCGCAACGCGGCGGCGGTTCTTAATTATTTATTTACAAACACAAACAAACTGTTTAAGCTAATTACCGCGAATATAATATGTTTACAGGCCCTCTAAATGCTGTAAATTATATTCAATTTAATGCAATGCCATTATTTTCCACAGAAGGGGAATTTTTAATAGAAATGTTTTTATTTCTTTTTATTAAGCGAAAGAAGAAGATATAAAAGATAGAAGGGAATATAATAATAAATATATAGCTTCTTCAAGGAAATTATTTGCAAGGGAATTTATTGCATTCACCAAGGAATACTTCAAAAGCTATTTTAAGGAACAGTGGCGCAAAGTAAAGTTAATTAGTTCCGTTTAATAGCAGTGCTTTTAGCTTGAGACTTACACTATGCGGAGAAAGTAACAAAAAAAAAAGAAATCTTAATGAAATACTTAATATCCTTACGTTGTTAATAGAAACGTTTTAATATGAGAGAACTTTGAAGTAAAATATTCTCATCAAAAATTTAAGTTAAAGTAGGTATATTCATAAAGTAGATGGAAATATCAGAAGAATATAGTCAGTCCGGCATCTAAATAGAATGACTCGGTGATAAAAAAAAAGTCTCTATTATTATTACTTATTCTTTTAAGAAAAAAAAAAAAAACTCCTTGTTTATTTATTCACGCTAAAAATGCTCTTGGGACGGAATGAAAGATTTCGATTCATTTTGCTTTAAAAAAATGTTAGTTTAATCTCGAATTCTTCCTTTGATGTAAAATAAAATAAATGGCGCGAATTTTAGTCTTTTTATTATGAAGTATAATTTTTAGGTTGAAAACAGTATTTTACAAATTTAAACGTGTTTAGCGTCGTTTTGATATTTTATTAAATGCCTATGCCTATTTTCACAAAAAAAAAAAAAGACAAGTCTTGAATTTAAATGATATTTTTTTTTTTTTAATTCGATTATTCGAAAACCATATGTCGGGGTTAAATTTGTAACTCGATCATATACCAAAATAAATTTTAAAAAAAGATACAACGATTTAAAAAAAAAAAATATCTCATAAAATTAAATTTCTTAAAGACATGAAACGGTGTCAAAACAATTTTAAAATTGTCAAGCTTTCAACGTCTTTTGAATTGTTAGCTATTTTATTTACTACACCGGTCGTTTGACAGAGCAAATTATTAAAAATTGGAACTACAGAGCAACATAGATTTACTGTCGTTCGACTGGTGTTCACATTACAAAAATCTAGCGACATGACAAGTGTCGTTAAAAGTGTGAATGCCCCTATTAGCAAAATAGAAACTGCTAAAATTGAAGTTGTTGTATTATTATATATTAGTTTGATAAATTTGAAGTATGTAGTTCTTATCTTATTTTAAAAATTAAATACGGCTACAAAATTTTGAAAATAAATAAGATCGCGCTTGGTCTACTTTAATTTTTCAGTCGCCTTTTTAATTTATTTAGTCTGATGTAATAAGGCCACGGTGCCTTGTTTCATTTGTCAATTGCGATCTTATTTCACGCTGATAAATTAGGACACAAATTTTGTTTAATTTGTGTGTGTGCAAAAGGGAAACGAAAATTGGCTTCAATAAATTAACTTGGAGATGAAGCTCACCTGGTATTTAAAGTTTTTTAATTATTTATGTTATATTGTTTTTATGAAAAAATAAAGAATCTTATCTTATCTAATCTAAGTGCCGGTTTTGTATCAGAGAACGCGGCGAGTTCGAACTGTCAACCAAATTTCAACCCAAACTCAACTTGACCTTTCGTTTTAGTATGAGCTACGAAGGAACGTCCCCAATATTGAACGTATCCAATATACATCAACGTATCGCAACATGTAACAGCACAACGTAATGTGATGTTTTTAGTTTACCCTATACCGCCGGCATAGATGTTTACACATCAAAAGTTCCTGCATTTGTCTACCTGATGCTTTATTGTATATATTGAATTGAAATTTAGTGGAAATATTTGAATTCAATATGAGAATATATAAAATTGCAAATAATAAAAATAAAACATAACTACTACAATCTACGAACACATCCATTGAGGCGAGACTCATAAAAGTATCGATCTTACCATTCGATACTCGAATAAACGTCAAAAAACTATAATTACAGCATAATTTCACTTCAGCTTTTTTCGGCAGTGATCCAGCTGCGGATGTTGTATTTGTGGTTATTCATTTATAATCCTATAATACTGCACTTAGGATAGCTTTAAAAAAAAAAAAAAAAAAAAAAAAAAAAAAAAACACGGATATCTAGATAATATTGGTTTTTGAAAGTGACTTTTTCTTCAAATACGTTGAAATGTTCACACTTTAAACGGCGATAAACTATTATAAATTAGCACATTTCTAGACTCTTCCTTCTTGTAAATATAAACGAGACTAGAGAAATGCTAATTTATAACAGTTATAACAGCTATCGAAAAGAAAGTTCCTATCAATGTCGAGTTGTATAAACATTTAAACCGTGTTTAAGCATTTTAAACCCCCTAATTTCGGCGGATTTATTGAGTTGTAACGATGGGTCAGGGTTCAAGTACATATAAAACCCAATTAAATGCTTGAAGCAGCATATTGAACCTAAGCCAACCCGCCAAAATCTATAAGCTAAATCTTGTACCGAACAGTTTTTGAGAAACAAGGCATAGTAACTTAAAAAACCTTACAGCTATTCCTATGTGTATGTTGTTAGTTTTTAGGAATGGACCTACAATTTTCTACTGAACCCGAACGGCTGAGATGAGAAGCAATCTTGTAGAATAAGTTTCTTCAATGCAAGAGACAGTAGAATTGAAAGAAAAACATGGCGTAAGAGGTTGAGCATTGAGAATCCCAGGCCTCCGGAATGATAATTTAATAAACAAACCATTTATGCCAAGTTACAATGCAATGATAGCTAAATTAAATTTTTCAAATTCAATAAAACAATTTATTTCCAATTAAATTTTAAATAATAATTTCGTTTATTTTCGCAATAAATAGATAAATGAGGTATCATATAAAACAAATGATGACTATAAAGAAAATGCTCGTGAAAAATTAAAAATCCTTAAATCTATAAAATATACAAATATATAATTAATATACATATTATATCGGTTACATCACAGATGCACGCAACAAAACAATCAAATATTATTTAGCACATTTCTGTAAAAATTCTAGACCATTGGCACACTTGGAACACCATAGACTTCATGCTGGGGACCAGTCTCACCAATAGTGATTCCTCCTCCACTTCCTGTGGCAAAGGAACTGCTGCTGCTGCTACTGCTACTTGAACTACTACTACTGAACGATGCTCCTCCCTCTTGGTGGGAACTCTCAATCGCACTGCCAGCTCCATTACCCCTAACATCAATGCCACCATCGATTTCTGAACCAGCAAATTGACTGCCTCCAATCGATTCGATATGCTGATGGCCTCCTCCTCCAGAGCTTTGTTCAATATTCGAGTTGTAACCTCCACCAATGAATCCACCAGCACCACCACTGGCGCCTTCGTTCCTGGTCTTGTACTTGATGAAGTAGACTTCTGGTTTGCTGGGCTTGACACTCTGTTGAATTTGTTGGATTTCTTCGTAGGATGGCTCTTCGGGCTTCTTCACGAGAACATAAACGATTGTCTTCTCTTCGGATTGTCCAGCATTGGCAATTTGGGCGTAGTTTGTAGGTTGACTTACCGTTGGGGCCTTAATGAAGATGATCTTGTAGTGTTTCTTGGCAGCGGCTTCAGTTCTGAATTGTTGATGGGTTTCCTTCTCTTCGAGATCCTCTGGTGGGACATGAACGTAGATGTGCTTTTCCACTGTTGGATCAAGAGGAGCATTGGCGAAAGTTTCGCGGATGACATTGCCAAGAGCACCATTCAAAATACCATTTCCACCGAAGCTTCCGGATTGCCCAAAGGATTGCGATGAACCTCCATGAGAAAATCCTCCCGATTGCTGGTGACTAAATCCACTCTGGAACTGACTGCCGCTGCTTAATCCTCCACCATTTTGATAGCTTGAGCCAGATCCTAGAAAACTTCCTCCACTGCCATGTCCTGATCCACCGGAAATGAAGTTCGAATTGATTGGAGCCCCTGAGAACTGAGGTCTTGAACCAGCAAATCCTGAACCACCTGATGAGAACTGTCCAGCACCAAAACTATTAGAATATCCTCCACTCAAGCCTTGGGTAGAGGGTCCGGGAACTCTTCCGCCTCCACTGATTGCAGAAATTCCATGTCCGCTGTGCCCAAATGAGCTCGATGAGCCGAAAGAATTTTGTAGGAAAGATGGTGCTGGTCCTGGCAGTGGGAGATGCGGTCCTTGTTGCAAAGCAATTGGTGCTGGTCTACCCTGTTCGACATAGCCGACTCCATTTTGGAACGTTTGGGTGTGAGAGTGACCACCTTCTCCAACAGTAATATGGCTGTTGAGTGTGACAGCTTGTGAGTCTCCATGTCCTGCTCCATGATGAATAATCCTTCCGACTGACTGCTGTTGAACCAGAGCAGCAGCATTTGGTCCATGGTTACATGGTGCCCCAACACCCACAACAGGCTTAAATCCCCCCAAGCTTAAATCCGCTGGACCTCCATCTTTGTAATTATATCCTTGTGGCAGCGAGAGTGCCAGTTGGACGCAACACGCGACTAATACGAAGCACTTCATATTTTAATTTTCCTAAGCGTTTTTAATTTTTGTTTAAAGACTTCGCGACACGTCTATATAGTGAGAGGGAATACCGCGTTTAGCTTAACTTATGCTGATGAATGTATCTAACCGAATGACCGTCATCTGAAATCTTAAGATACTATTTATACCTCGAAAGTTTAACGAATCAATTATACTCGAACACGAAAAAGGTGTATAAATGTTAATCTCTCTTCTTTCTTTTTTTTTTTATCTCCCGCGTGTGCCGCAGTCCAGCCGCCCCTCCACCCCAACCACTCCAAATCAATCTGAGCAACGAAAAAAATTTCGCGGTAATACCTACCACTACCATATGCGTGCATCATCAACAGCATCGCTGCGCCCGTCATCGAGTCTCGGTGGTTCTCTAAAGGTTTGGCTTTAACACATTTCACCAACAAAAAGTTTGGGTTTGTTTTTTTTTTTATTTTCTTTTTTTTTTTTTTTGGGGTCCAAAAGGTTGCGTGGAAGTGGAATGGGTATCGGTGGACAAGAAGAAGGCTAAGACGCAGTTTCCTATGATGAAGTGTTATTTTGAGTGCTCATAGGATAGGTCGAGTACCTAATACGTAACTTATTCGAACGGTCCTCGTTCGCCTATAAATTTCCGTTAATGATCAATCAATGTGTCAAACCTTCAAAGAGTGCAAAACAATAAAAGACCATGCGGTGGAGGTGGCAAAGATACCGGCAGGTAGTTGAAGGCGGGAGATACTTTTACATGAGTAAACGCATGTATACCTGACAAGCTACGTATAGTATACCTACATAACGTCTACAAAGTGTTTCTTAGCCAAAATCACCATCACTCTCTCATGCGGAAGTGTAGAGAGCGGTGTTTGTGGAAATTTGTATGACAATGATGCGTGTATACGGATCGCCGCCGCACCGATACTCATCTCATCTATTTTATGTTATGAGACTTTCAATATGTAAGGTGGTTTATGCAAATTCGAAGCTAGCTTATGCCATTGGTTTGTGTTGCTGTTAAGTGGTAGGTGAGATGGGGCACGGGACGGACTTGCATGTTGTTACCTCAGTAACAATTGACTTAAGCACTATCTGATTGAATTTGAATATTTTAAGTCAAGACATTGAAGTCAAGTGGATGAGATTTTTTTTTTCGTCGTTTTTGAGTACTGTGGGTTATGTGCCGGTGAATGAATTAGTTTGAGTAATTGAATTTGTTATGTTGAGCACATAGTTTTGGTTTTTAGTTGTCGTGATAATGGAACGTTCGGCAGCGTCTAGATACATGAAAGTCCACAATAGTGCCTTACTGGGAATCCTCTATAGAGAAACTTTGGCTCTATATACAATACATATATGCATACCTACATAATTTATATAGAAAAACTTAGTGCTTACGGTAGTTCAAGGCGTTTTCACACAGCCTTAAGTCTTCGGTGTAATTTTGTAAACCAAAATTCCTATTCGCATAGTTATTTGGTTTTTAATTCTGCAAGTACTAGAATTTTTTCTGCTATTCTAGAAACAATTATCATGAAATTGAAAACACTTGTTTATGACAGGTACCGTTATATTTGATTATGAGAATATGCTAGATAATGTGAAAAAAAAGTCTGGACCAATTTTAATAAAAATCGAACAAGTCGTTTTCAAAATACATATTAAGATTTCAAAGAATTTAATTTTTAAAAACCCAAAGAAAAATTATTTATATTTTACATTTTTGAAACTTTTCAAAATATTCTCTACAAAAAAATCTATCAAAATCAAAAGAACCGTTTCCAAAAAAATCGAAAAAATGGATTGAAAAAATGGATCTAGTGGTGGTCCCATTAAAAACTATTTTTCGGAATATGATTTTACCCCAAAAGTTAGCATAAATCGTCTGCCTATTAAAATTTACTTAGTTTAAAAAAAAAACAAATCTGTGGAGCCTTTTTTTGAGGAAAAGGAAAAGCTATCTGGTGCAGTGATGTCTTGGATGAACCACTCACCACATTCCGTATTCTAGTTTTGGATTCACACTTCTGACGAATTGCCATTTTTTCTTCCATTTTCTTTCATATAATTGGTTTAAATCTTTCAGTATTTTTGTCCCGAAAAAAACTGAAAAATAAAACTTAATTTAAAGTGTTTCTCATCATACGGGCGTTGTGAAAATATTGGACAGACACCATTTTGCAAATTATGACAGAATAGAAGAAATTTGTTCATTTTTTCCTGGCACTTCGTCAGTATTATCCAGGGTGTCATTTTTTGACTTAAAATGTTTTAGTTAGTTCGTTATAAAGAAGTATACATTCAAATTATCCTTTTTTTATCAAGTAACTAGACACAAGACACCCACAGAATTTCGGAACTAAAAATTAACTCATCCCTGGACTTTGCTAGATTATATACTACTGGGTGATTGAATCCCAACAGTGATTACTTGTGTCTAGAGTTGTATTTGTAATAAAATAAAAAAAATCACAAGGGCGGTATTTAACGGAGGTATTCAAGGCACATGACTTAAAAATTATATGTGATATTTAGCAACCTCTCCGAAAGTGTTTTTCAAAGCCACTCTCTCCCAACTAGACATTTCCAAAGTGTCAAATCAAATCAAATCAAATTGTTTTTGTCAACAAAAATGTCAATTTGTTTCACAACGGCTTAAATAAATTTATAAGCACTTCACTTGATTTCACTGCAGTTATACATTTTTTTGCAATAAATTTTGTCATTTATTTTCTTATCACGCTCAGACACCACCAACACCCACCCTTCATGGAACCAGAAATGTTTGTATTATCGTTTACTGTTACTTAGCCTATTTTATAATGCTATATAATAATTTTGTATTTATTTATGAATTGATTTGCTATTAATTTCACCAGACCCTTCAAAATTTAGCGGAATAAAAATTAATGAAAAATTCTAAATCTGTCTTGAAAGAAAACAAGACTATGTATATCTACTTTCAGGTATACCACAGTTTTTATGAGACAAATTAATTCAGGAGCGGAACTTTATCTGTTAATTTTCGTACATTTGTATAATTTTTCATACCTTCCCAAATCAACATTTATAGTGGTATTTTAATATTCATAAAAACAAAACCATTTAGCGAAGGTATTGACATTGGTTCCTGGCTACTGAACATATATATTTGTAAAGTGGGGAGCCCAAGGTGGAAGGCAGATACTGTTGTCAAAAAAAAAAAAGTCTGGAATTTCAAAAGTTTTCTAAACGTCTCAGAATTATAAATTGAATTACTTTATAATACCAATTTTTGGTTCTTTGTATTTTTTAATAAAATTCCAGAATTAATTTATTATAAATATATACAATCTTGGAGACGAAAATTAATGTTTAAACATTTTTATTCCGTTTAAGTACTGGTACTAATACATTTTTCGCCGAATGAAGGCACAATTCTATAATTAAATTTTTTAAATCTTAAACATTCTTAGTCACTTGAACAATAAAAGCAATTACGTCGCAATCAAGCCGTTTCATTTCACATAAATTTCAGATCTCGCAAATTCAACTTTCAACATACTTTTAAAATATTGCAGTTTCTTCATCCTATATCTTCAATCCAAACCCATGTCCAATGTCAATAAATTAATCTTTATGAAGCAGTTTTGTTGAAAATTATCAAATTTTATTGGAATCATCACATGTACATAATTGAGATAACTGATTCAATTTTACAATCGATTTTGTAAAGTTATATTTAAATTTATATTAAAAATCAAATCTACAAACTATTCAATTAGTGACCTAATTTATAATTACATGGTGAAATGGTTTAGGCATCGAAAAATTAATTAATATAGTTTGTTGTAAGTCATTAATGATTTAATTAAGGTTTAATAAATCTCCATTCCATTTCCAATAATTTATTAAGTGAAAGGAATAATTTAATTATACCCAATTATAAATTTATAAAAACAAAAAATAACCTTACAATATTTACAATTTTATGGAGTGACAAATTTCGATACATGTAACGAACGACATGTATATTGTGTTTAATGTTTATACATATTGCAAATCAATATTAATTGTTGTTAAAAATTTTATTTTGTTGTTTATTTTGAGGTTAAAAATTCAATATAAAAATAAAAATGGCTTGATTCATTTTTATTTTAATAATATTTTGAAACACTAAACATTTCAAGATTTATTTACTTATACTTAAATTGGCACTACAGTCCGGTCCGGTACCAGCAGCGTCCTAACTGATAAGTTTTTTTCCAGAAAGCTAGATTTCTAGTCGGTTTTGCAGGCCAAGGTCATCTTCACCTTTCGACTTTTGTGCACCACCTAAATTTTGCTCATCGCCTAGTGCACCGGTCGTCCCTCAAGGGTGGATTCAAGGATTTTCTAGGCTGGAGCCCAATCTTCCAGAATAGTGTCTCTTATAAAGAATAGGACTCTTATACAATATAGGTCTCTTATACAGAATAGGTCTCCACTTCTCTTTTTCGATCTTTCAGAATGTTTCTTATACAGAATAGGACTCTTATACAATCTTCCAGAATGAGGTCTCTTATACAGACTAGGACTCTTATACAGAATAGTCTCCACTTCTCTAGTTCGATCTTTCAGAATGAGGTTTCTTATACAGAATAGGACTCTTATACAATCTTTCAGAATGAGGTCTCTTATACAATATAGGTCTCTTATACAGAATAAGTGTCTACTTCTCTAGTTCGATCTTCCAGAATTAGGTCTCTTATACAGAATAGGACTATTATACAATCTTCCAGAATGAGGTCCCTTATACAGAATAGGACTCTTATACAATAAAGGTCTCTTATACAGAATAGGTATCTGCTTCTCTAGTTCGATCTTCCAGAATGAGGTTTTTTATACAGAATAGGACTCTTATACAATCTTTCAGTATGAGGTCTCTTATACAATATAGGTCTCTTATACAGAATAGGTGTCTACTTCTCTATTTCGATCTTCCAGATTTAGATTCTGTCACTTGTACAGAATAGGACTATTATACAATCTTCCAGAATGAGGTCTCTTATACAGACTAGGACTCTTATACAATAAAGGTCTCTTATGCAGAATAGGTATCTGCTTCTCTAGTTCGATCTTCCAGAATGAGGTTTCTTATACAGAATAGGACTCTTATACAATCTTCCTCTCTCTTCACTCTTATACAGAATAGGTGTCTACTTCTCTAGTTCGATCTTCCATAATGAGGTGTCTCTTATACAGAATAGGACTCTTATACAATCTTGCCGAATAAGGTATTTTATACAGAATAGGGCTCTTATACTATAATAAGTCTCTTATACATAATAGGTCTCTACTTCTCTGGTTCAGAATAATAAGCTCAATAATAAAATTAAATTAAACTAATATAAGTTTTAATGAGGCTATAGGTTATTAAAGTTTTATCCAAGAAACTTAAAAAATCGTCGTTAAATATTTTTCATATTCAATATCTTAAATGTTTCAGAGCTACGTAAACACAAAAATCTTAATATTATAAGTTTGAAAACCACTTGAGTTAAATAAAAGTATGATACCCATTTGTACGATTTTATTTTTGTATTCCATTATTATTTTATTTATTTTTATCTTCCCCATTAAATTTTAAATCATTGATGTTTTTCTTGTAAATAAATCCATCAAGGAAAAGATTTATTTTGGTATTTTGTATTGCAAAGCTTTTCATAATGATTCATTAATTTTTTTATTTTTTTCCTTAAAAGACAGTGTCATTTTTTGAAAAGTCAATAAATTATTTTTTTTAATACCTTTATTTCGCTATTTACCCACATATATCTCGCGTAAGTCTGTAAAGACAACATAGACATTATTACTAAGTAGCATAATACCAATATGTTTAGTTTCGTTGATGAATACCTTTTTGTTGACCTTTTACAGGTCATCAACATTAGTTGTTTGTCAGATCTCAGATGAAGTTTTTTTAATTAAAATTATGATTATCTTCGTACATACATTATGTAAAATGTAGGCACATGCAGGGCCATATTTGAAAACCTTTTTTGTTGATTTGTATCCTGTAGATTATGCTGGAAAAAGGTGAGTTACGTTAATAAGTATTATTCATTTTAAAGAAAACCGTTAGTTATAAAGATGTTGTTAGAGCTGTTTACCCGTCTCAATCTCGTTGGAATAGAAAAACGTAGGCATAATCTCGGTATCGATCTTGAATAAGTCTCCTCACAATTTCGTCTGCATCTGATAAAGTGATAACTTAACTTTTTTTTTTTGTATTTCTGTAGACAAAATATTGAACTAGAGTATTTAACTACATACATAAATATAAAAACTGTTATATATTTACATTTTAAAATTACGTGTTATAATTTAATTTAAATATGCTTTTTTTTATTTTTGCGTTAAGACCAAGACCATGACTTTTGGTAGCTCTGTTGCCAAAATACCGTGCATAAACAAATATATTAGCAGCTATAATTAGAAAGTTCAGTAATGTGTGAAATGTTGTATGGTGTCACGATGAAGTTAGATAAGCTGAAGAAGAATGCGAAATATTTGACATGATATACATAATTTTATATTATTGGCTGAAATCGAAACATTATAAGAGTCACCCTGTGCTTAATTTGAATATAGCTATTTCCATGTGATGAAAGACGTTAAGAAAGATGTTAGCTAAAAATAATTATAGTGCGAACGTGAACAATCAACTGTTTTGAAAGAGTAGGCTTTTGAGTTTGGAATAGGATCCTGTTATTGGAATAATTGACTCTACTGTCAGACAAACACGATTACTTTCACCTAAGATAGGCAATCTTTAAGGTCCCTAATTATCCAAGGTGATATTTTGGTTCTCTTCATTACTTCCTTATATGTATATAGTGAGAAAATTTAATTTGAAGACTTGAATGGAGGCTCTTTAAACTAAAAGCTATTAGGTAAAAATTTAAATTCCTTTTGGTTTCCTTTTTAATTCCTCAAAAAGATACTAAATACAAATTATATGGAACAAATATTCAGAAGTTAGATTACATTGAAATTCGTGATAGGGCATCAGCCCTATTTATCATCTTCAGTGGCTGCGAATTTGTAAAAAAATTTCATTAATCAGATGCGTTTAATTTTTTCTACAATTTCTTTAATTTTAACTTAAATTGCTTCAGAATCGTTGGTATCTTTTTTATTTTATTTAATTCTTTTAAGTTCATTTTAAAAGAGATTGTTAATATATTTAAATTTCAAAATGATCAAAAATAAGAAAAGTCACATAATGCGAAGCAAAGCGAGAACTGATCTGCTAGTAAGGTTATAATATATGGTATTGTTCATTCTGCTTAATAAACTCAAAAACTGAACTGAATCAGATTTCGCTGAAATTTTAATTAATATTGTTCTTATCTAACTATCGGCGAAAAGGTTCAGAAAAAGTTTTTTTTTATAAAATCCGCCTACCATCACGCCCACTTTCATTGTTTTATTTGAGTTTTCTCCTTATTTAATTACTATAAAAAGCTGAATTTGTAATTATTGAATCGTTATACCATGCCTGACCTTTTCTTAAACATATTTGAGTTATTGTCGGCTTAAAAAGTAAAGCTGAGAAGTCCACATTTTTGGCGAAATCGGGATATTAATGCCAAATTCTTAAGAAAAACATTCTGCACAAATTGGTTTAATCACTTTTGTCCAATGTATCGCAGTTAGAATCTTAAATAGAAAATCAGATTTATATGGGGCCTTAATATAATTTTTACTTGCGATATATATTTACATTATGTACATACGTACATAGCAAGTTATGGATTCGTAAAAAAAATCGAACTCGTGATTTTGATCCAAGTTGACATTAAGATGATTATGATAGCGAAGTCGTAAAAAGTTGGTCTTGTAAGTCTGTCTGTCTGTCCTTTCGGCTGTAGCCTCAACCGGTTGATCGATTTTCTTTGAACTTGATACATAGCGTTTTTTGGGCACTCCCCCCACACGTTTTTTAATTTTTTAAGTCCAAAAATGACCTGCCATAAAAAAAAAAAAAATAAAAATCTTATTTTTCTCAAAAACGTACCCACAACTTAAAAAAAAACAGTAATTTTTTTACAGAAAGGTTACCACTTTATAAAACAAAAATTCCGAAAAATGGTTATAAATGGTACCTCCCATAGAACCATTTTTTTTGTTTCAACTGTTTTTGATCAATTTTTTTATAGAGAATTTTTCAAAAAATTGCATTCAGCAGTTTGTTGACAATATCTAGCAGATTTTAATTACAAATTATTGTTATAGCCAAAAATAACGGTAGCTCTAATACAAATGTTATAAAACCGATATGGAAAATCTCATTTTTTTTCAAAAACGACAATTTTTATGTGTACTAATATCAGTACGATCTATCATATTCCTGAAAAGAAAATTTTATCTGTCGTCTAAAAATGGTATTTCTCATAGAACCATTTTTTTGGTTTTCGAATATCTCATTATCTGTTAAAGCAATTTTAATGAAATTAAAGAAAAAAACAAATATTGGATTTAAAAAAAAAATTCAAAATGAATTTGTGAAAATTCGATATTTTGAAAATGGGTGGTTAATTTTTTTTGTTCAAAATTAATTTTTAACTCCTTCTAAAAAATGGCGTACAGTTTTTTTTTTAAAAATGTTTTCAAAATTATATTTATAAAAAATTATTTTTTAAAAAAAAACCGCTCTAACGATTTTTAGATTTTTTTTTCTCATAAATAATTGCAAGATGATGTACATTGATTTTAAAACAGTTCCAGAAGTTGCTTAATCAATTTATTTCTAATTATATTAAATTTTTAACAATTTTTTAGTCTAAAGTGTAAGTACCATGATCATACTTTAAAACCACGGTGTGGTCGCACATAAGAGCAAGTTGGTGTTGGTGTTGTGTTTGTAACATTGAATTTATGTTTTTTGAATATTTTGAAAGCTATTCGAGCTTCAGCTCCAGTTGCAACTCCATCTCCAATGTGTACAGGTAGTATTGCATTAAAAAATCTGCACTTGATTTTTTTCCGCCGCAGGAGTAGGTACATTTTCCCGGGGCTTAAATAAAGAGTTGGACAGGCAATGTAAAAACTATAAAAGCCTCTAAACATTGCCCCATCTTATAGACAACTAGCATTATGACAAACTGGGTAGATACATAATCCACTCGTGTGATCGACTCTCCATCGGAGTTTAAATCCACATATAAGATTCTACATACATACATAGGTACTTAATATATGTTCCCAACATTTTTATAAAAAGAAATTAATATTAAAACCAAAGTTAAAAATCCATTTAATTATCCATAATGAACCTTTATCATTCTCATTCAACATAAAGCTACTATTATTATTACTTTATGCAAATAATGACCATACATATGTATTTGACGTAATGATCTCTTAAATGACTTTTTTCCCATATCATTCAAAGGCATCATTTAAAAAAAAAAAAACCTTAACAAGCCGATTAAGAAAAGTCACTATACCAACGATTTAAGTGGGAAGATATACTTAATGTTGCATACAAATTCGTGATCTAACAGAAAAAGTTGTAAATCCGTTGTTATAGTCGTCATTTATTTGACCATTAATCATGGGTTTTTTTTTAATGTTATTTTTATTTTTTAACTTTCCAACTTATTGGGTTATAAGAGATCAAAATAAATATTGACTTTTATATACTTATTATGTTAGGTTGTTAGGTTCCCATAACTGTTATTATTACTCAACCTTTTTTTTTAATGACCAAAGATGACCAATTTTTATGTCAATCAACCCGGTATTGACATCGAAAAGTCAAAGTATATATATAGGTACCTATACGAATTTTGGTATAAATTTAAATAAAAATACTTCAAACTTATTTTAAAGTGGGAAGCACTCAGTCAAAGTATTGAATGAATTAATACAACAATTTATCCAGAGTACCTATACCTATACCTTTTTCTAAGTGGCAGGTTTTTTAATGGTTAATGAGATGTTCCTAAAAGTTAACCCTAAGTCAACAATAACAACAAAAAAAAAAACTTGTAATATTTCCGCTACTTCAAAAGGTTCAATTTCTCAGAAAACGAAAATTATTCAAATATTTTCAATCTCACTTTTTTTTTTTTAATTAGTAATCGGAGAAAAGTTCACCAAACCCAAACCAAAACGCTCCCTAATCTTCGAATTCGGGAACTGGGTGGTATGATGGGTTATAATTTAATGGAGTATTTTTATATTTTTTAAGCTGGTACTGAAAATATCTCAGAGATATTCAAAAACGTATCTTCCGGATATACCTACATACAATGACAACAATACCGCAGTACAAAAAAAAAAAAAAAAAAAAAAAAAAAACAACCACGGCCGTCTCTCCTCAATATACCTACATCACTTTCACTGAATCTCAAATCAGTTAAAAGATTTATCCAAAGCAGTCTGTTTGCCTCTCTTTTTCTTCCGAGTGAATTGCCGTATGAATATCTGAACATCGACATCCGAAAAAAAAAAATAAAATAAAAGTGATTTCAAAAAAAAAAAAAATCAACAAAACAACAACAATATGCAAATTCTATTCAATCGTATTCGTATATAGCGCCTGGCCCAGACCAGAGAGGCCGGGCGTGCTTATGAAAATATTCATAACAAATTCAGTCATATATAGAGGGAGAGATAGTCATCCAAATGATTACAACATGCTTGCGAATTAGTTTTAATGAAAGTTCGAACCACATAATATGCAGATTTTGTGTTTGTAGATACTTTTCATTATTTTTTTATTTTTGGATATTTTTTTTGTTTGTTATTATTTACGTTGATTGGGGGAATTTTGATCAAATTTTTTATCTTTATTTTTATTACATCTTTAGACATGTAAATAAGATAGAATTGATGATGGTAAGGTATTATACTTATGCAACAGTCTCTTCCGTTCTCCGTTGAGAGCCCAATGTGGCCTGGCACACAGCAGGAGGATGAGGTTTATTTGTCTATTTTTTTTTTTTGGAAAATTAATGTCGGTATTTTACCAGTTTTATAGGTTAGTTGACATGATTTTATCTTTATGACGAACGAGAGAAACTTATTTATTTTTTTGTTTTTTTTTGTTTTGAGTTTTTATGCGAGTTGAGTTGTGAGTTCATGTGAACTGTATGTGACCTTCAGAGGTATTTCACTTTCATTGGAATCAATGATTTGTGCCAATAATTAATCGAAAGTAGGTTGTGGAAGAAATTACGCATGTTATGGTATAGAAATTGCTTAAAGTTATTCTCCATTGAAATGCGAATTTATATTTTTATATTTTGTAACTCTTGGCTAACTTACGCAAAGAGGTTATAGCTAGTGTACAAAAAGCAATTTGCAACATAGTTAAATAAAATGTCCGCAGGCTTTTGTTTTAGAAGTGACTAAGGCAAACTTCTTAACCATTTTGATATCATTGATATACATTTTTATAATATTAGTCCAGTCAATTATGCATTCGTCTCGGAAAAAAACTGCCGGAAAGCTGGATTTTGGAATAGAGCATCCTCATGACTTTCTTAAGCAAGTATTAAAAGTCCCCATCGTTATGAACGCCGCTGAAAATTTGTATGGGGGGTTAAAGGCCCCCAAGATGATTTTTCAGAAATAACTCCCGAATGGGTTGTTATACAGAAAAAATTTAAAGCTACAAATAAGCTTAGAAAATTTCCTACAAAAAAAATATTAAAGTACTTTTTTTCATAAAAACAACCGTTTTCGAAAAAAACCAATCGGAAGAGTTAAGGGTTTTACTTTTCTACGTAGTGAGGCGGTTTAATAAAGCGTATTTTTTCAATTGTTTATACATTATATGAACATGATTTTAAAATATTGGCCCCCTTAATATCTCCGCTTTTTTTTGGTGGGAGGGGCAGATAAAAAAAAATAAAAAAATAGAAAATGAATAAAAAAACATATCGGAAACACTTATAATATTATATTATAGCTTTTTTTTTAAAGCGAGTAGTTCTTTCTTTAGTTGTGTTTTTAAATTAAGTTATTTGAGGGCTTAGTTTTTAAATAAATGATTTTTAAACTCAAAGTTTTTAAAGTAAAATTGGAAAAAAAATAATTTTAAAATGATAAACTAGGTTTTTTTCTCTTAAAATAGAATATTTTGTAAGCTATGGTATTAAAATTTGTTCAAAGAAAAATTTTTACAAAATGAAAATTGTAAGAAATATCGTAACAATGCATTTGGCGATGTCATCCAAAGTTCCCAAACATTCTGAGGTGTTGTTTATAGGAAACCTTTTAGGTAGATAAGATATCTATTTAGATAGATATTCTTTATTCTTCGATTCAGATTTTTCACAATTTCAGTACAGTAATTCTTGAATAAATAATAGGGACATGGCATCAAATGTCTTCTGCCTGAGGGGTATCTTTCTTATAATGTAATTATGTAATAATTTCACATTTGTGTGTATACATTTATATAAAAAGTAACGATTAGATACCAAATACATTTTTTTCCTTTATTTTAAAACAAAAATTAAAAACAAATTTATTTAAAAATTAAAAAAAAGATAAATATATAATTAACATTAGTAAGATAGAATATAACCATATCTATGTAAATTGTGCAATTCAGCCACATTGTATAAAAAATGAATACTTTTGCTACAATAAATATAAATATTAAAATATAAAAAACTTTAGCAGAACTTTAAGTTTAGCTAAAACATATTTTAAGGACTTTTATAGATAAGTTAAATCAAATTAAAGTTTTTTTATTATTATTATTTATATAACAATGAAATAAAAACAAATTGACTTTTAGTTTAGTTAAAACAAAATTGACAGCATTTTTAGTTCACTTAACAGGATCTCAAAAACACCCTTTGACGATTTTCGCTCTGTAAGTTATCGCTTCCTTATAAAATTCGTACAGACGCATTCAATTTGCACCATTTCGATAGCTAGTAACCTCTTTAACTTGCAAAGAGCTTTTTCCGAAATGAACTCGTCTTATCTCCGTCAGAATTGGGCATACTTCTAATGAAGTGTATTAAATCCTCTTTTTCATGTCGATTACAGAGTGTGCAGTTATTGGAGCCATTATTATGGGGAGGCCTAAAGTTAAGCCTAATCTTATTTTAAATATGGTGCCTATGGTAGAACAGTTATGAACACTGGTGAAGTAGTTTCTGTCGTTGAGATTATAAACACACTTAGAATAATACTGCCTTTCCGTGAATGACCGTGACTTTTCAATACCTTTTATTTTCATCGGTGACAGATATTACATCGTAAACGTAAAGCGATTTTTTGCATTGAGCGGCATTCAAACTCCAATTTAAACTAAAGCCACAGTCTGCTGCTAACAAGTTCCAGTCTTTTAATACAAGCGTTAAGAATTTTTTTCAGCAGTCTTTGCTCCTCCATATTTAGCACTCTTACTAGTTAGTCTATAATCACTAATCAGCTTAAGGGTTGAAATAAACAATGACGATAGACCAGTTTCGAGATGGTACATATATTTCTGCGTGTTTATCGGCAGGTTGAATACTTTTCTTAAGAAAAAGCGTAGCAGATATACGACGAGTTCATACCTATGCACACCCCCTCCATAAAACAGGACACCTTGGGCAGTAGCATTAAAAACTCTATGGTTTAAGCTAGTTGCAATTAGCTTGTTATTATAAATTTTTTGCCAGTTTACACATATTGTAGATTTAGCCTTATTTAATTTGATTTTAAGATTTTTTTCTAGTTTCAAGTTGAACGTGAATTCCATAGCTAGATACGTGTAGGACTTTACCACTTCTAAGGGTTTTCCACCATATCTCCAATGCTCATCACTCGCCGTTCTTCCGAAGCCCTTCTTAAACACCATTACTTTAGATTTTACTGTATTTACCTCTATACTCCACTCATTACAATATCCTCCCAATTTATTAATCATCAATATTGTAGAGCTAATGGAAACCTTTTATGAATTATTATAGGCAGAATAAATATTATAATTTAGACCCACGTTCAATATACTATCGCCGCACGGTATATTTTGTAAAGTGATTGACTTTTTTTTTAAAGTGATGTACGGCGTATACGTACTTTTTTTTTAAGAAATAGATACAAGAATATTATAGGTATCTACATATTTATATTATTTTTTTTTATAGTTTTGAATTAAATCTGAAATACACTCACCTTCAGTGGTCGACAAAGTAGTAAATTTCGATCAAAAGTCAGACTTTGAGAAATATTTTCGACTTCATGCATGATCCATTTTGCCTCAATCGTTTTGTCTCGGAACCAATTACACGATGAAATTTGGCTCGCTCGTGTATGGCCATGTTTAGCCCCGATTGCAAATTTTAGAAATTTTATAATCTTATAAATCATATTTCGTTCACTTCGTCGCAAATATTATAAATTCCTACAAAAACTTTCTCTTAAAATGCGAAATTTAAGGCGATTTATTAAAGATATTAAAATATTTTAAGTATGATGCTATAGGTTAAAAATAACATTTTCCATTTTAAAAAGACACAACGTTTAAAATTGTATTAAAGTTAAAATCACCAAATGCCTATTTTAACGTTTTAGTATCATACTAACTCCAAATGTCACTTTGACAATTAAAAAAGTGAAAATGGCATGTTCCATTACTTGTTTGCACGAACTGTCACTTTTTCGCCTCTGAAGTTTATTAAGAAAATAGGTTAAGTACGATATTAGTTTAAGAAAAGAAACTTAAAATTAAGAACACTTTAGAAAGAGCTTTAAAGTTAGTAAATTGTTAAGAAGTATCAATCATGCTACTACATTAACATCAGCTTCTTTAAAAATTTGCGCCATTTTTTTTTAAAGAAAATTGAGAAAAAAGTTTAAAAAACCGATTTATTTATTATGGCAAGACCATGGATGATGCAACAAATCTTTGTGCGGGTAAAAAATTCGCCTGTCATTTTAAAGTGTTGCGAATTCAGGCATTTTAGAAGTGTGAAGTTAAGTTACGCATTTTAAAACGCAACCATCATTTTCATTGTCTGAAACATTACCCAAGCGACCCTTTTAAAATTGATATTTGAAAATTACAAACCAAAAAAGATGAAGAAGCCATTGTAATGTGAAACGAGTATTGGGTGATAGTCCGTAAAATTGGAATTGAAAATTCCTAACAGACATCAGCGCTTTTGTATTGTTTTTTCTTTTTTTATGAAAAAAAAAAAATACGAAACAAAAAATCTTAAATGACATTAACGTTTCACTTTTCTTCTTTGCATTTACAATGTGCTGCTGCTGTTGCCGCTGCCGCCATTCTATAGCAAGTTGTTCATGAGTCAAAGCCTGGCAAAACCAAATTGTTATGAAATTTTCGAAATATACGCTCAATAACCTCCGCACAATTTATTCATGTTCACGTACCGACCCACATGTGTGCTATCAGTACATCCACCTAAGTGGTACGTGTTACGTATTTTTTTTTTTTTAACTTGGTCTTTTGATCAAGTATGGGATTTGAAGAAATAATTTCGACAAATTTATCAAAATTTTTGTGAAAAAGTTTGTTACGATTAAATAAATAAATAATTATTATTTAAATCACAACCATTCATTTGTGTGTTGTTATCCAGCAGGAATGGAGGAGACCTACAATTTTCTGTTGAATCCAAAATATCAAGATGACAGGCTGGAGTACTCGGTTCTGAACAGACATACTCTTGGATTTTTTGTCGATGTCAATACTGCTACTGTTACTGACTTTTACACCCTAGCGGCTTAGCCTATATATGTAAGGGTCAAGACAAGAACGATTAGTCAACTTTAAATATTAACATTTTTAATGTTCAGCCCTTAGAACCATGGTTCTCCTACTTTACGGTATTTCTTCGATTCCGATCGGATATATACATAGTCTCGTATTGAACCAAAAGGGCTGTAGACTTATTCTTTTTTCGTGCTTAAACCATTAAGTAAGAACGTGCAACCCAGTCGGGTATTTTATTTTTAGCTACATAGGAACAAAAAATCGTCCTCTCAGATATTCAGATACATCAATGATGCCAGAGACGAAACCTAAAAACACGACAAAAAAAAAAACACCGACAAAATGAAACTATTAAGCAAATCATGATCATGGGCGCTGATGCAAATATTAATGAATGCCTTGGAAGCCTTTAGGCCTGGATCACGCATGCTGCTCAGCTCGCTGGTTTATGAGAAGCAAATTGTTTGCTTTTTTTTAATTTTACTTTTTAACCGCATCATTGTGCAATTATTTTTACATCTTTTTATCTTTAGTTGGTAGTTTATATTTTTAACATCAATGAATCGCTGTTTAAAAAAAAATAAAATAAATAAATACAGACAAAAAAAAGAAGTGTTTTACTGAGTCATGTGCATGAAATTAATTTGCTTGCTCACACGCTGACGATGATGACACGCAAAAGATGAAAGAGGAATGTTTCCGCGGAAAAGCGGCAAACCTGGCCCGGCCATAGTGGCCATCACCATTGCAAAGTGATAAATAAGGATGCCAATTGGAAGAATAAATAAGGTTTCAGAGCTCGGAACTTATGAAACGCATCATGTGGATGGCATCATACTCGTGTATATGGGTGCCATGAGGGCTGGAAAGTTTAACTTTACAATATTGTGTGGGGCAATTTATTGTAGACTCAATTTGGTTACATCACTTTTTGCATGACCGATTATACTCCAGCATCAGTTCCTGCGATATATATTTACTCGAGGCACAACCACTGTGTGTCTACTTTATTGCAAAATGGTTAAGTGGTTAGTAATTTTTCTCCAGTACATACTGTGCCTACAGCTATTGCGTTCCATATTTATATTTTAAGAAATAAGTAATATTTCAGGACGTACCTACATACATTATACATATGTATATAGGTTTTGGTATGGGTGGGCCCGAAAATTGGTATACATCTTTAAGTTAAATAATGGATATTAAATGCGAGCATAATGTGTGGTAATTTATCACATATAAGAACCTACAACATATTCATTTAAATTAAACAAGGCTATTAAATCGCCTTGTACTTGTACCGTCGAGTTTATATAGAGAACACCTGGGTTGAGATTTACAAGGACTGAAATTGTTACAAGGACTTGATTTAGTGAAAGTGTATTATGATGAAAAAAGTTTGCTTGGTAATTTGGTATTGGTAACTATAAATTATATTTTTCTACCCAATGTTTTGATTTTTTAGGGGCTTTGTAGCCTGACATCTCTACGTTAAAATATTTCCCTTTTAGGGTTTTTACACCAAAACAAAATGTATATTTCGATCAAAAATGATAATTCACATAATATTGGAATAATTCTTTCAAAGGAAAACAATTGAAAACCATTAAATTAAGTTATTGATAATTGCTTTGAACTATTATTAAGTTTGTTTTTTAGAGGCGGAGAACTTTAAATTGGCAACACTGTTTTCTGTGACAGTCAGTTTGACAGTTCTCAGAGTGACGCGACGTTTGCAAAAATGTATTTATTTAGAGAAACATGGTTCAATTTGAAAAATTAATTAGCCATTATGTATTTAATTGTGCTCGTAATCGTACATCAGACCGATTAATTCGAGAATTTATGAATCGTTTTTGCAATACGTATCCAGAAATAGTCAAAGTATGGTGACTTTTATTTTATAAAATTTTTTTCATTTTGTTTTATTTATTTTATTCGAATTTATTTTATAGTTGTTCATGCAACGAAACAACGGGTCATTCATTTTGTGGTTTTAAGTTGGTAGCGCTGGCATTTGACACCTGTCAAACTCAGCTGTCATTAGAAATGTCATAATATTAGTTAAATGTTTGCCATTTACGATAATGGATCGCTTAATAATCGAACAATGCGTTAAAATTATTTAAATTTACTACAAAAGTGGTGATTCAAACGTAGCCACTTTTCGCGCATTACACGATGATTATGGTCGTCATAATTGATCGACTACGCAAGCAATCAGTAAAATTGTGAAGAAATTTGAAGAGAGTGGAAGCGTTACTGATGTCGTAAGGCCTGGTGCACGATCGTGATGCACGCTTATTCGGAAATATTGCTGAGCAAATGCAAGTGTTGCTGATTATCCGAATTTATCGATTTCCCGGCATTCGCAGTAATTAACCAATTTTGTTTGGCCAGCAATTGAAGATCATGACTTGGTCGATATGTGTTTCCAACAAACGGGGCAATAAGCCACGAAGATCATGCGATTTGACACCGTTAGAAGTTTTTTCTGTGGGGCTTAGCAAAAGACTGTGTTTACGCGAATAATCCCCGAACTCTAGACGCATTAAAAACTATTTTTACTCAAGTTATGGCCGAGATACCGCCCGAAATCGCATGCTGTGAATCTTCCCAAGACAGGCATTTGAATTATATTATTTTTCACACTTAATGGCAAAGTCCAAACTTTATAATGAAATAAAATTTTCATCAAAAATGTAACGCTGTGTGTGTTTTATCTAGCTTTACTATCGAAAGCGAAAAATTAATGATCCTTTAAATGTCCGCTTTGCAGAAAGTTCTAACTTTTCGCCAGACATTTACATGAACCTTCTTAAAAACAAACAAATCAATCAACTGATCGATAAGTTTAAGTTTTTAAAGTGTGAAAATATATATTGATCGAATACGTAAAATTGTGTTAAATTAGACACATATGAATATAATTGTGATTTAAAGATGTGAAATGTCAAATTAAATGTCAATGTCTAAGGGCCTGTTCGAGAAGTATCAGAATAGTTCTTCTTCTAAAAACAAGAGAAATTGCTCCTGGATTTTATTTCAGAATCTAAACCAGCGCCGCCGTTTAGGTTCAAACGTATCAAAAGGCAATAATTTAATCAGGTTAAACTTCTCTCTTGGCAGGCATGGTATACAAATAAAAACAACTTCTCAAATATCCACTCTACATCCCAGACTATTAAATTAATTCGAAACACATGCTTAATGCCTAATAAAAAGTATAATATTTTTACAAACAAAAAAATCGGTCCACTGACCAACTTGACACGAGTAGTTATACTGTGATTACAATCAATAAAAACAGTTGTAATTACAGGGCAAATATTTTTAGCAATCGTGATGCATAGCATCGTGGTTTCTTGAGTAAATATTCTCGCTAAGATTTCCGCATAAACATTTAACCATTGCGTAATATTTTATCACGAATATTTGCACTTGAACACGTCCAAAAGGTAGAGTGAGCATTGAATAGCACTCTCACTGTCTCACTTACACTTTAACTCATAAATCATGATTATGATAATGACGGCACAAAGTCTGGCTTAGTAGCACCGTCATCATTGTCAGCCATAACCATTGACAACGAATTGACGTAGGAAATGGCCATTTTATAATTTTTTCTTTTGTTATAACTTTTCTTGCTTGAATTTTTTTTGTGTACGTTTTTGGGTGGTGTTCGATGTTCCTGACAATTTTATGAGACTTTTAGTGAATTTTTTGTTCAAAGAGGTATTATTTTTTTTGTCTTTTACTTTTATTATTCGCACTTTCTCTAGTTTGTTTTTGTTGCTGTTGTTGTTTTGGTTGTACGTATCCGAACTGTGCCTTAGGCAGAAGAGACGACGACGACGCTACGAAGGCAAAGAATAAGCTTATAAATATAGTTACCTAAATTACTTTCGGAACCAGCCAAATTCTTATGGCATATACAAAAATTAGTATACACACGAATTGCTTTTATTGAATGTTTTTGCCGTAAGCGTTATTATTTAACTTATTAATTTTTTTTTTTTGGGAAGCCGGTAATCGATTTTTGTTTGCTTTTTTTATGATTCTCGAGGCATTTATGCTTAAGATGTGAGTTTGAAAAATAAATCAGGTTTTCTCTGCTGTTCCGGTTAAGGCAAATTAATTGGATCAATTTGGTTAAGAGGAGGAGTGTCACAAACGACATATTTAATAGATATTCGTTTTGAAATTCCGATCCATCCGAGATTATAATTCGGTATATTCAAAGAAGTGTTTTGATTTGTTGGGTAACTTAATCGCAAAACTAGGTCGAATTTTTATTTTAGCAAGATGTTGATATGTTGTGTTTTTATAGTCTTGTCCATATTTTGGCTGCTGGAAAGAATTATGTAATTATATTTTATATTTACATGGACATTTGTGGTGGAGAAGACTTACATTAGTTGCTATATATACAGCGACCTAAAGATTTATTGTTCCCCCATCTAGAGCTGGACATTTTTTACTCATCTTACTCTGAGGAATTTGAGTATTTGGGGTATTCTCATGAAGTATAAGTTGCTTTCTTTCACTTAGTAACGTTCCAGGTATTTATATCTCTGGTGCATGAGCGCATCGTTGTCTCCTAATAAGTGGATTGGTGTTTCCTCATTGATATAACAGATTCTGCATGTAGCACTACAAACTAGGCCTAGGATATTTAAGTGCTTTCTGAGTTTACATTGGCCGGTAAGGATCCCCGTTATAATTTTGAGAATATTTCTACTTAAGCTGGAGCTGTCTTTGAAACGTTCATGGTTGTAGCTCCCAAGAAGGAGGTGGCCTATCCCAGTTTGGGGAGTTCTTTCTAAAATTTTTTATCTTTTGGCCTCTTCTTCTTTTTTGATCTTATTTTTAATCACATTCTCTCCCAAGTCGAACTAAGTCTCATGTCCTGTTAAGGTGGTCTAAAAATCAATTGTAGGTATTTCATATAAAATTACATTACAATCAATCCTTAAAACTTTAAATAAAAACTTGTTCAAAGAAGTGAAGTAGAATGCTTTAAAAAAAATGCTATAACGGTTACGAAAACTGTTTTGAGTTCATTTAAAGAGTTTACTTATTTCACTGGATGAGATAGTTTGGGAAGATGTAGAAAAATGCTGCAGAAGATATTGTGGAACTTAAAAAATGAAGACTTTCAGCAAAATTTCTGTTGAAAAAGTGTTATTTTTTTTGTTCTTTGCAAGGGTCATCTGTCCCGCTCACACAAATTCGTTGCTCCGCTTATAGCGTACATATGTTCAGTCGTCAAGCAGGCGCCAATGTCAAAATTTTCTTGGACTACCTACATTATAAGAGCTATTGAATCACATATAGCTTCAGAATCTTCCAAATCATACAAAATTCCGTCTAGGAGGCATTTTGAGTTGAAGGTGGTCCTAAAGAGTTTTTTTTCAAATAAAAGAAAACTAAAAAATGAAAAATGAGCGAAATAAAATTGAAATTAGAAGTTACAATTTAAGTGGGAAATAACAATGAAAGAATTATGAAAAAATTACATGAAATTTTAGTACATATACAACAAAATATTATCTTTCCAGTGTATACCTCTAATATGTATAAGAACACGAAAAACTACATCTCGAAAAAGTATTTTAATTAAAACTATGGTCGGCATACATAATTTGTCTTCCATTATGTGTGCTATTATTCTACTGTCAACAGAAGAAATAAATAAACAACACACATCACATATACATATACATATAACGCATCCCATTATTCACTGATGTTTTGCTCTCAATAGGCAATCATCTCGGGTCAGAATCTTTAGAATCTGCAAATCATTTCATTGTCCTGCTGTTTTTAGGGTTCTTCCTATCGCAAATTTTATGAATAGAAGTCTAAATTGCGTTAAATAAAAGGAAAGATATATTATTAGTACATTCTTTCTACATATATGTATCTTTTTTTTTCGTCTGGATAGCCCAAGCGGACAAGCCCTAACAGAAAAGTAATGGTTTTGGCAAGCTTACAATATTCATTTTTGTAGGTAATTGAACATTGAGCTTTTGTGTTTAAGCTGATTGTTGTTCTTTAGTGGGTCATCTTAGTTCTTTTGTAGATTCTTGGAAGGTAATTTATTTGTCAGGTATGTATCTTTAAGGAAAAATTGTTTTAGATTATATATTTACTTGAGTATTTTTATCGGCTTTATGTGCAGAAGAAGGCGCTACCGTGTGCATATTTTTGACTTCACCAGCGCAGCAGTATATTGTCAAGAGCAATACCAATAAATACCAATTTTGTAGAGCTGTAGAGCAGTGTTTCCCAACGTGGGGCCCAAGCCCCACAGGGGGGCAGTTTGATTTTATAGGAGAGGGGGGGTGGCAATTTGAGTTTCCACCCTCGGAGATATTTCTGAACACATCCAGGATCTGTCATTCATTAAATGCAGATGAAGTGCCATAAATGACTAACGGATATAAAAACATATAATGGGTGATTTTTTATGAGGTTTAGAACTTAAAAAAAAAAAAAAAAAACACAAAAAATTCGAAAAAATGAATGAAATATTTATTTGAATCGATAGTTTGAACCTTGCAATTTAATGTTTAAAGATAATTTCATGCAAATGTTGACCGCGGCTGCGTCTCAGGTAGCCCATCCGCTGAGTCCAATTTTGGCATACTCTTTCACACATATCGGCCGGTATCTCACGAATGAATGCATGGATGTTGGCTTCCAGTGCGTCAATCGAAGCGGGCTTGTCCCTATAGACATTAGCCTTGACATACCCCCACAAAAAATAATCTAATGGTGTCAAATCGCACGATCTAGGCGGCCAATTGACCGGCCCGAAACGTGAAATTAACTGTTCACCAAACTCGCCTCGCAATTGCGTCATTGTTTCGCGTGCTGTGTGGCATGTGGCACCGTCTTGTTGAAACCACATATCATGCAAGTCAAGAACTTCCATTTCGGGCAAAAAAAAGTTTGTTATCATCGCTCGGTAGCGTTCACCATTGACAGTAACGCTGCGATTCGCATCATCTTTGAAGAAATATGGCCCAATAATGCCGCCGGCCCATAAACCGCACCAAACAGTGGCTTTTTCGGGATGCATTGGTAGCTGTTGCAATGCTTCTGGCTGATCTTCACTCCAAATGCGGCAATTTTGCTTATTTACGTACCCATTCAACCAAAAATGAGCCTCATCGCTGAACACAATTTTTCGATAAAAAAGCGGATCCTCGGCCAGCTTTCCAAGAGCCCATTCACCAAAAATTCGGCGTTGTGGTAGGTCGGCTGGCTTTAGTTCTTGCACCAGCTGTATCTTAAAAGGCTTTACGCCCAAATCCTTCCGCAAAATTTTCAACGTAGTGCTGTAACAAAGGCCTAACTGCTGGGAACGGCGCCGAATCGACATTTCGCGGTCTTCTGTCACACTAGCTGATACGGCCGCAATATTTTCTTCACTACGCACAGTACGTAAACGTGTTGGTGGTTTAATGTCCAACAAAGTAAATTTAGTGCGAAATTTGGTCACAATCTTCCGAATAGACTGCTCAGAAGGTCGAGAATGCCGACCATAAAATGGAAGCAGCGCGCGATGAACATTTCGAACCGAGCACGAATTTTGATAGTAAAATTCAATAATTTGCAAGCGTTGTTCATTTGTAAGACGATCCATGGTTAAATTGCAAACCAAACTGAAGCTGTTTGACAGTGACACAAGGTACTAAACACACGTCAGCTGTCAAAACCAGTGTTGCCAAAACCAAACCAGCTAAAAAATCACCCGTTATTTGTCTGGATCTCAAAAAAATGGGATGAGGCAGAAGTTTTATAAATTTTTAATCTGACATAAAATCTATTTGCAGGAGGCATCTAGGGTAAGGATATCACTAAACTTAAATATTACATACATATTACTGTTATTGATTTTTTTTTACTTGAAGCTCTGTTCTACAATGTTGTGAAAACAAACTTGCTGTGTTTATTTATTTTCTAAGGGTTTCTTCCTAATAGGACCGTTCGCATCCAACGACATGTTCATCAACATGCGTGCGTCGTTACATTAGATTTTTGTAATGTGAACACTTCAATATGGAAATACGTTTGTTCGATTTTTAACACTATTGGTCCTATGAAGATTTATCAAGATAAATAATTTAATGGGTGAATTTACTTAAATCTCAGTTTAGCGGTCGATGAAAATGTATTAAAAACAATTACGCTATACGGCCCCTGTTCAATTAATCCAATTAGTTACCTGTGTATTTGCCTTTTCTTTATCGGTGAGTCAAATGGAGTTACATATGTATATATATACATTACACTAAAAGCAGTTTAGTTGGTAATTAAATATATTTGGACGTTGATCAAATTGAATTAATTATAATTTTCATCTCATTTAGACACATTTATTTAAAATATTAAATTCAATCATTGTTTTTTTTTTAACTGGACATTTTTATGAAAATTTCTCTACATTTTGTATTACCACAAATTTCTAAATTTAATTTTCACGCACAAATCAGCATGACGACAATTTTAATCAATGATGCAAAAATAAAAAAAAACATTTATGATTTATTAATTTTTCTGGCTATAATTAATCCATGTTAGGTAAGCGTATAGTTTTTTTCAGGTTTGATAATAATACCTAAGCTATTTACCAATTCCGTGTAAACTTCCTGCGGGGCCTTGAAGCAAAATTATTTCAGGGATTTTTGTATTCACTTAATCTATTTTCTGAAATTATAATTCTTAATAATATTTCCCTTTTAAATAACCAGTTATCTTTTGCCATAACGAAGCATCTTATAAGTCTTACAGCCCTATTATTGATAATTTGTAAGACTAGTGTTTTTAAACCAGTTTTATTTACATTTAACATATTTAACGATAAATATTCCTTCCGGTTGCGAAACGATTAGGCTTATTTAGAAAAAAAGCATGGGCATATAATAAAAAGCTCTGCACTTTGCGAATAGAAGTGAAAAAAAAAATGGGTACCAGTGAACCTCCTGGTGACAATATTTTGACGTGCGTGTAGTCTATAGGATAATGAGCGGTAAACCACCCAGTTTTTTTTTCAATTAAATAACAATACATGCGTAGTACATAGTGCACTCTAATTTGTGTCTTACTGTCTTTGTGGGATTGACATATTATACGGTTCCACCATATTAACAACAAGTTGTAAAGTACGCTTTGTAATTCTGAACCTCTGCATACTTCAGCAATGTGTATGGGCGCCTTGACCCCCAATTCCGCGGAATATTCTTTTACATGCCATCGTTAAATTAATTTAATATGCCGAATTATTTGGTGACGTTTCGTAATTTATTTCTTTTTGTTGACTTTTCCGATTTTATTTTGTGATGAATAGCAGAAAAAAGCTTTAAAACTAGTTTTGAAGTCCTTATAGTATATTTGAAGTCCTTGTAGTATATTTCCAGTTTTATTAATTTATAGTTTTATCAAAAACTAGTTTTAAAATTTTGAGTTTTACCGCCATATTATTAACTCGATACATCCAGATTTAAAATTAAGTCCGTATGTATTTACATTAAATTTGTATAATTTACATCCGGATTTAAGTTTTACTCTAGATGAATCGTGTAAATGGGGGTAAGATGTCATTTTTTTTAATAACACCGATTTTTGTACAACTTGAAAATCAAAATCTATATAGAACTAGTTTTACATTAAAACTAACTTTGAAGTGACCCATAATATGGCTGTTAATCTTAAACGATTTAAAATTGGCACATAACTCGGTGAAGATGTTAAGATACAAATAGAAGGTCAACTCATTACTCTTTGACGTCAAAATTACTTCAAATTCTGTCCCAAAGTTTTCAAGGCGTGTGATTGTGAATAACATGACAAATTGCAGAAAGGATTTTCAAAAAATAATCAATTAGCGGTTTTTTACTATTTAAAAAAAAAAGTTGTAAAATGTCATTCGCAAAAAAATGGTTATAAATGGTATCTCTCATATAACCATTTTTTTTCATTTTCGATTTTCTCAAAAATGGTTTGACTGAATTTTATAAATTTTTTAATAGAGAATTTTTTAAAAAGCTTAAAAAATGTTGAATGTTTTTTTTTTTTTTTTATTTAAAAAAAAAAATCAAATTTTTGTTGAGAACTTAATAATTTGAAAACGACTTTATCTATTTTTATTAAACTTGACATCCAGCAGTTTTTTCACATTATTTAGCAGATTTTAAATACAAGTTATTCTTATAGCCAAAAATAACGGTACCTTCCATACAAATGTTATAAAACCGGTATGGAAAATCTCATTTTTCTCAAAAACGACTCCTGCTGTTTTCGACTATCTCAATATATATTCAGCAATTTTAATTAATTTTTTAACTCCGCACTAATAAGTTCTAAAAATAGCGTACCAATTTTTTTTTAATAATGTTTTCAAAATTTTATATAAGTATAAAAAATTATTTTTTTAAAAGCCGCTTTAACGATTTTTCAAATCTTTTTCTCATAAATTGAGATTTGTGTAAAAAATCGAAGATTTTAAACTTAAGATTTTAAGTTTGTCAGACACAAAATGAACCGCATTATAATATAATTTCTAATTTTGTTTACTTTAAAATATGGGGGTGTTTTGTTGGGAGCGATAGCGAGCAATTAAAAATACAAAATATTCGCGGAGCCCTTTAAAGCATGGGCCTTGAGACAACTGCCTCTCATATGGCTTCACATGAAATCGATTCTGTTTAAATACCCTTGATAAATGTCACCACACTACAACTTTTATTAAACTATAACCCTATTACTACCTAATTTAATGTATGTATGTTCAATTATTATTATTAATCAAATTAATTTCTGTATTAACCCACCTCCTTTCAAAACAACAACATTTAAATATAAATTTTCGTATATACCGACCGATGTGATGAAGCCAGGAAGCAAATTAATGCATTTCCGGTTGAACAATGTACCTACCTATAAATAAATTACATACATATAAGCAATTAACATGCAATTTCATAAATATTGGTCCAAATAATAATGGCTTGGCAAACTGATAGTAACATATATTTATCTTCATTAAATCAATTATGATTGTTTTTATAAATTGTATGTAACTGTAGTGTAAGTGCATTTATATATAAAAATAAAATGAAACAAAAAACCAACTTAATTTATACACCCACCAAATAAAATTCATTTACTAAGGATAATCATAAATAATAAACACATTTAAATGAATCCTTAAAAAATATAATAATTCAAAAATAAATATACATACGCATACACATAAAACACGGAAACACATTAAAATTGTGTTACAAAATTAGTAAAAGAGCATTATGAATATTACAATAACCTGTCAGCTTAAAAGCCTATACGAACATTCCAAAACTTATTATCCCACTTGAGTCCGAAGTAAAACCTGGCATTACCCAGGATATTATATCCTTGCACATCCTCTGACTATATATTCTAGGACCAGAATTCAGAGTGACATTTTACTCCTCTATCCACATTAACACGATCCACTCAGCGTATGATGGCATCATTGTGTGGAAATGCAACTTCACGGGTCGCATGGTTGCACAGGTGAAGAAAAAGAGGGCTGTGGTAGTAGTGTCACATAAAGGACCTGTGTATGTACACGTTAAACAGAGATTATCTCTAACAACCCCGAAGGGTTGTCGTCGTTGTCGTTCTCATCCTCGTCGTCGGTCGTCTGTCGTGGTCGTCAATTGTAGTCATCGTTATCCTGTGCTGGCGAGAATAGAGGGGGCGACATAATTACTCCAACATAAGGGTGACGGTATAGTTCAGGTCGACTCATGCAAAGCCTCTCGGTGAATCCTTTTGTTTAGCCGTCAAATTGCTTCCATTATTTGCATCATCGACTCGGTCGTTCCTAGTTATGGTGTCATTAGCAATAGCAGGCCCATGTTCACTTACTAAGTCATTAGCTATTGGTTCCAATTTATCCACAGGTGACAATGCCGATACTGGGGATTGTTGGAGTGGGGCTTGGGCCTGAAGTGGATGAGACGTCGACAACAACGACGACGATGCCAGCTCTGCTCTCAATTGACTCTCATTAGTGGTATTCGAGCTGTTAATGCATGGTGCATCCACTGGCGGTGCCACTGATAAATCACCGGCCTTCAACACTTCCAATTTGTTCCTGTAAGCCCTTTGGAAATGCTCTGCTCGAAGGATATTTGGCGGCTCTAGGTTAAAGCTTGTATATCCCCCCTGCGAAATTATATATGAAACAAAATTACACTATGTATATAGAAAAATAAATTGATTTATGTATATTTCGAAAATTCTGTGGTATGGCATACACTTACTGCCGTTGGCGGTGTTGTTGTCGTCGTGATTCGCCGCTGTTGCAACAAGGGATTTGTCGCAATGAACTGATAGCTTGAATCCAATGAAGGCACGAAATAGCCCTGAATTGAGTACTTCTGTCCCGGGAGGACATCCACACGTTGCAAGGGAATCTCGAATGTTCGATAGACTATTTTTGCTGCAACAAGTTGCCGCACAAGATCCTCAGCTCTCTCCGCTAGTGATGGGTTAGCCATGTCCAGGTCCTCGCTGCGGTGTGATTTTAACTGAAACATAGGATAATTGAATTTCATTGAATTATACTGTCTGTCCCAAAAGATTGGCAGGATATAATTTAACTAAAATCTATCTCTCTCGCTCTATCTCACTCTATCTCTATCTGTTGGAATTTTATTTTTGTTAATCCCCACGAGATGTCAGCACAATTATTTAAATATTCAACTATTTGTGTCCTTTTATATAAAGGATGTAGAGTATACCTACCTATATTTCAATATGTAAAGTGGCATGATAAAAAAATGAAAATAAAAAAAAGGACTTTATTCAAAGGATATTCAAGGGAATCAAAGTTAAAAAGGAATTTTTAATACGACACTGCTATACACTCGTATACCACCCGTCCTATCTTTTAATCCTTTTCAGCTTCGTTGGCTGTCAATTTCATCCAACTGAAATGAATATAATATACAAAGAGAGAGAGAAAGTAATCCTTTTACCCTACGTTTATTTTCTTTCAAATCTTAATTGAAATTAATTTCTTAATTGGAATTAAAATATCGAAGGGATTGGCATTTGTTTTTGTGGGTTGGGTCTTTGGGTCTGGTCCTTGGCTCTGGGGTGATGCGGATTCACGGAAGATAATAATAAATACTTTATGGAGTATATATTATGGGGGAATGGGAGAGAGAGAGAGCGGCTGTTGCAGCAGACAAGAAGTCACTGAGTCATCAGATTCATGTCTTTAATAATAATGTGAGGCTTAAATATGATATTAACTGTGGCTGGTGGCGCTTCTGCTGCTGTGGGTGCAACAGAGCATATTCTTAATAATTGATTGGAGAATTTTAATTGGGATTAATTAAATGAGTGTAAGATCATGAGAGACGAATAAATTTAATATAAGATGGGTTAACGAATTTAAAGGATTTAAATTGTCTTGTTGTTACAAAAATATATTTAAATTACAAATTGCTCTTTCGATTTCGTGGGAGGAATAGTTTATTGTTTGAGTCAATCAACTTACTGCTATCATGATTCAAAAAATAGAGCCAGTCGTTTAAGCCTTGCTGTAACCCAAACTATGGTGACATTTTTTTCAAGACATATTGACTTTTCTTCTTTGATGATAGCATATATTTGATCTTTCCCTTATTTACCTCAGCTCATCATCCGTATCAATAGGTGCTCACAAAAGAGTTATTCCTTCTGATTAAGGATAAGTTTATCGTTGCTAGAATTAGTCCCGATTTAAACCAGAGCTAGTTAGTTCCAGTTTTTCAGTCCCACATCATCCTAGTTTCGGAGTTAACTCCTGAAAAATGTTTTTAAGTAAACGCGACAACTAAATAAATATTTCTGACAGATCTGCGTCAAATTCGATAGTGTTATCGAAATCGAAGGGGGTGACACTATTTGGAAACATAGTGTCGCCCTTTCTGTTTAGGTAGTGAAAGTGCATTTCGATAAAGTCGCCATTTGATTTCGATAGATTTTTGACAGCTGAAAGTTGAAGCTAATTTGCAAGTTCTGAAAAATGAGATCTCCGAGGTTTTTCTCACTCATAAAGTGAGAAAGCGAATTCCAAGATTTTTTCCTCTGAGTTTTGACAGCAAAACTGAGAAATTTTGCTGAGGAATCCTGTTCATGTAACTGAGATTGATGAGATCTCCGAGATGTCATTTTTTTGAACACACCTAATCCTACACTAAAAAACTGCTACTGAGTCGCCCTCTCTACATGGTGATGAAATGCTCCAAAGATAAAAGAAAACTGTCAAAATGTCGCAATAATTCGGACAACTTTTTAAACGTCAAAAAATATACTCGAATTGAGTTGCCGTAGATCAATAAAAATTTTGTCAACATTTTTAAGAATCAGAACCCAACTAAAATGTTAACAAATAAAATGCACGACTAGGTCGGCCAAACTTGCTCTTATGTGCGATCACACTTGCGGTTTTAAAGTCTTAATAATTTTAAAAACTTTTTATCTGATAAAAGAAATTTAAGTTATTGGAACATATATTTAATGCCACCTGCCAAAAATATAGCCTAGTTTAAGAAAGTATTATGTGAGTACATAAATATGAATTTGCGGAATTTAAAAATTAATTTTGAAAACAAATTATCTACATACCTTTTTTCGAAATATCGAATTAAATTAAAAAATAAATAATTTTGAGAAAAATGAGATTTTCAATACCTACCGGTTTTTAAACATTTGTATGGCAGGTACCATTATTTTTGATTATGAGACAAAATTTTATTTAAAATCTGCTGTATAATATCAAAAAACTGCGGGGTGCTAAGTTTAATAAAAAATCGTCTTTTTCGAATTATTAAGTTCTCAAAAATAAATTTTGAAACTTTCTTTTAAAATGCAACAAAAAATTTGTAAATTTTGGTACACAATGGGCCTTACCAACAACAAAATTTAGAGAAGACTTAATATTTTTGAAATTATTGTAAAAATTCCCTATACAAAATTGAACAAAATCAGTTGAACCATTTTTGAGAAAATCGAAAATCAAAAAAATGGTTCGATATGGAAGGTACCATTTAAAACCATTTTTCCATTTTTTTTTAATTTCAGCATTTTTGTAAAAAAAATTTACTATTTTTTTTTTAAGTTATGGGCACGCTTTTGAGAAAAATAATAGTTACTTTGTAAAAAAAAATGTAATGTAAGGCAGGTACCGTTATTTTTGATCTTAAAAAAAATGAATGCCCAACAAACGCTAGATACCAAGTTTATAGAAAATCGATCCACCTGTTTAGGCAACAGCCGAAAGGACAGACAGACAGACAGAATTGCGAGACCCACTTTTTACGACTTCGTTATCATCGTAATTTCAATTTTGATCAAAATCTCGCGTTCGATTTTTTTTACGAATTAGTAACTTACCATATACATATGTATGTAGTACCTATATGTATGAAAATATGTACATAATGTATGTATATATCGCAAGTAAAAATAAACGTACCAGCTCATATAAAGTTTATTAAAACATAATAACAAAAAATCTCGAATTTTGCATTCAATTTTGAATCTTAAGTGTATATTTTTCTTCAACATAATAAATATAAGAGATACTCAATTGTCAATTTAAAATTTTCTTCCCAAGAAATAATTTACATATATGTAATTTTTTTTTCAATTATTTATTGAGTTAAAAGATTACCTAATAAAATTTAAAAAAAATATGGTTATCTATTAAAATTAACACTTGGGCAACCCTTCTCCTAAAATTGATATTTGAATTCAACTGACAAATTTATGTCATCTAACAGAAGGCTACCCGGAATTTGACAACCAGCCAGAACTACCCAGAAAAAATTTTTCGGACTGGCAAGAAGGGAAAAGGTTTTTCTCTCTTTTGCAAGAAATAGCACAACTTTTAACATTAGAAATGTTTAAACGGAGGCATACAATGTGAAAATATCAACAAAATTTCAAAAATGTGAAACGACTAACTGACAAAGAGGGCGAAACGTCAGGGGAATAGACAAAATTATTGCGTTCATGCTTTGTTCTCACTGGTCTGAGGAAACAGAATACGAAAAAAGATGATAAAACGGACACCAAAAAAATGAGAAGGCTTTCCAGATTTGCATGTGGAGAAGAACAAATTTAAAAAAGATAACCGCTTAAAAACACGCAGAGGTTGAAACAAGAGGACGATAAATTAAAATTTTATTTATTTTTTACTTAGTCCCCTTTCACACGAGGAAACAAGTTGCTCGAGATATTTTGACGTTTTCTTTTAATTTCCAATTCCCACCAATCATGGACCGTTCGGCGTTCATTCTCCTTACTTTACTTAATGTCCTTCTCACCTAAAAACTGAAAGTTGCTGGAAACTCAGTTTCCTCCTGTGAAAGGGGACTTAGATATTTATTATTGCGTTTCTTCTTTGTTCTATACTCGTCACGTATATTTCTATAATATTTTGTGAGGCTGAGGGAAACAGCAAATGAATAATAAGAAAATAATAAAAGGAACAAAAAATAAACGAGAAGTGTGCAGGGCATAGGCTTTCCAGTTATATGGAACGATTTAAGAAAAATAACGCAAATTAAAATTTATTACAATATTAATGATTTTATTTTAGAAAGGATGAGTAATAATAAGTTAGAGAAAATGATAGTTTCCAGTAACTTTTTAAAATCTTAACCGAATTCGATCAAAATGTTCTTAACGAGTAAGTCGAAAATAATTAAGTACAGTTAATTGCAGTTTTTATCAATTTTGATTTTATGAAAATGCAGACTATACACACAAATATTTGAATATCTATTGATCTTTACGGAAAAATAGCCTTTTTCAAAATGGTTATATTCCAGGTACTATTTTATTTTGGAGCTACAAAAATTAATTTCGTCTCTAGGGAATAAAAAAAAACCTTAGGTTAAAAATTTTATCAAATTTAATTTGGTTTAGACTGTAGGTCGAATTAGAGACAGACATATTATTATGTGGGTCCCCTATGATCATCAGGTTTGATTAAAATTGATTCTAGAAAAAGTAAATTAGAAAAATTAAGACTGTTGGAAAACAATTGTGCTGCCAAAGTTCGTGAAATGCGTGACAAATTGCAAACAAATATTTGCAAAAAACGAACCGAAAACAAACCTGGAGTTTTTGGTCTGAATTTCCATATAAGACTGCTTTTAAACGCTGCAATTACCCCCTGCAATTTTTAAGCATGTAGGCGGGGGACGTATGTGGTATCCGGGGTAAACAAAGTTGCAGAGGTTGAAATAATTGCAGAGTTATCGCTCTTTCTGCTTTGTGCTTTTTTCTATTGTATATTGGCGGAGTAAAGAGTGTAAAGAGATATTTCCTTCTCATTTAATAAAAATTGCAGCGTTTAAATGGATGCTGCAATCGGAAAGAAACTCAAAAGAGAATTGCGGATAAAAATTGCAGTCGTCTAAAAGCAGTCTAACCGTAGTCGCGTCGGCGGCGGTGCAATGGGCCGTTTTACCGCAGATCTCGGCCAGGTGAAAGCAAAAGGTCTTAAACAAGGGAAATATGATGCTTTGCTCCCAGCACAATATGTGCATGGTGTTCTCATTCTATGGTTCGACGGATTCAAGACAACCAACAGCGTTTTCCTCTGGACATGGTATCGCCTTTGAACAATTGCAAAAAGTATGTATGTATGATGATGTGGATTCTGATTCAGAAGATGAACCTAAAGAAAAAATAAAAATAAAACAAATTGATACCGATTGGTAATATTTATATTTACTATATGCATTTACCAAAACAATAAAATTTCCTTTATTCAAAGTTTTAAAATACATAAATGGTTTTTTTCATTTCTAATGTACCTCAACTATGCTAGAATTGCAAATCGGGTACATTTTTAAGTATGGAATGGCTGCGGATCAAAAATGATTAAATCTGGCGGTCTGAAACTGTTTGAAACTGGGACTGGAACAGAGCTATTTTGTTTTGACAAAAATCTATCAAAAAATATCATAGCACCAGCTTAATAGCTTAATAATATTTGATATAAATCAACCAATTTTTAAACCCTATTTTTTTTACATTAAAATCACTATTTAAACAAATTGCATTAATTTCTTAAAATGTTTCCTCGAAAAAAACAATTTATCTACAAATTGTTGCTTCTTCAATATATACGTATAATGTAATTTGATGGACATGAGAAATTAATAAAAAAAAATATACTCCGATTGCATAATAATTCGATTGTAAAATTGAATCAAATAATTGCATAAATTCTCAATAAAATTATTTATTTTAACAAAGAGGATGCGTAGACCAATGCGGTACGACGATGTAGTACGACACGAACGGAAATAATACATTTTAACATTTCCACATTCAATATTGCTGGATGCGTTATTTAAGTCTAAATAAATGGATTCACACAACATGATGTTTAATATGTATGTTGTATATTCATTATATATATACGAAATATGTATACGTGGTTTAAAATCATTATACTCTGGTTTGTTTTTTTTTTAATTGTAATTTAACAGGGTGTCGTGTGATTTACAAAACTTAAAAAAAATGGCTTTTGGCTTATTTTTGGATTATTCACGAAAAAATCTATCAATAACTGGCCCGTCACGGATTGCACGGTTAGAAATCTTATAGTTCCGTACAAAATTTACAAATGACAAAATTCTACCCCTGAAATTATTAAATTTAGGGTTTTCACAGTTTTTTTTTATAAAGTTAGGTAGGTAATATCAATGCGGCCCAGAACCAGAGTTTTTGTTTTCAAAATTCGCGATAAACTGACAAAATATTATAAATTAGCATTTGTCTTTTTTCTTTCTTGTTTGTTGTTAAAAACAGAAAACAGCTGAAACAGAATTGAGCCGCAGTATTTAGGTATTACTATAGGCTAGCGATTCCTTTTATTTTGTATCCACCCTGTTTTTATTTTAATATTGGTATAATGCATGAATAAAAGCCTACACTATATCAACTTCCTATAGATGCTATAGATGCTATAGCTGTATTAAATCTGAACTTAATTGTTAAACAAAAATTTAATAATTTTTTATTCATATCATATACATAAGGTTTGGTAAAAGAAATTGGGTCGAGACAAGAATAAAATCAATGAGGAAGGAATCCCTAGGCGGTAAGGCCAATTTTCTTAAAAATCGACTTGAATTGGAAAAAAAAATTATTACAAATCAACGGCAACACTAACAACGTCATGCTAGATATACCAGAATGCCACCAGAAATCCATCCATTAATTTTGTTTTTAAATTAAATTGTCTTAGCATTAGTCCCAGTCAAGTTTAACTCGTTAAAAATAGCGCGAAGTCTAGATTTTGGTATATAACCTCCTCATGGCGTTCTTAAGAAACTGTCAAAAGTGCAAAAACTAATTAATTTTAACGTCGACTTTATATTTTTCTTTTAAGTGGGTGTGACAGTGGGCGGATATTAATTGTTTTGATATATATATATATATTTATGCACATATGCATTTACATACATATATTTGTATACATGTATGGTATTAACCTAACCTAAAATACACCCTGCACAGCATATTTAACCATGAACTTTTCATTGAAACAAATATTTTAATGATATTTTAAAACCATTAAATGGAAATAAAAAATTAATATTTTGTTGAAAACAAATAAAAAGGTTGTTTGAAAGTCTGATGGTGGATACTCTTCCCCAAAACATGCACATATCTTTAAAAGATCACGAAATATACATTAAATCATTTTATAGGTGGTTATAAAAACCAAACTCTTCGAACAATTTTCCAGCATTTAACAAGGTTCATAAAACAATTATCACCCACAAAAAAAAAAAAAAAAAAACAAATTAAAACAGTCCTCTCGGATGTACTTACAAGCATTTTGATGGATTCCCGACTTTGAGTCAGCGCTTGCAATACGAAGTTCCTGTCACGTTCCTCTTCGTCGTCATCATATTCACAAGTACTTAGTAGAAATTCACTCATCGACACTCGTGATTGACTGCCTTCCAATCCCGAACCCCTTCCTCTTCCACTTTCGAAACTCTAGAGTGAAATCGATTTTTGGAAAACAAAAAATAATAAAAAAAAAATTCATTCAATTTCCTTCATTATTATAAGCGATACACTAAGGTATAGACATCCATACTTGACTGAGTCGGAGAATAGTTTCCTCGTCATCGTCATCATTGTTGTCGTTGGCATTTTGACCATCATCCTCATCGTAATACATTCCCAAAGGCTTCTTCCGTATTTCATAACCGCCGCCGTTGTTATTGTCTCCGCCAGCATCATCGCCGCTGCTATCTTCATATAAACCGTGCTGTATGATGGAGCATTGCCATTCGGTGCTGGCCATCAGTAAGTCCTCCTCGCTCGGAGTGAAACACTTGCAACAACAAATAAATGGCAACACTACAAAGAACACAATGTTGATAAAAAATCGACGGCATCTATAGAAACCATGAAAATAAAAAATAGAGGGTAAGCTTAAGTTCTTGTGTGTGAAGTCACAATGCATAATGACCTAGTTTACGGTGTGCACACCACAACCATATACCTTACAATATATACCCACCTGCTTGCGTAGTCGTATTTCCGTAGCGGTTGCACGTAATCATAGCCACATCGATCAAAACGCCGCAGACCTAACGCTCCTAGAATGGCTTTAAGGAATCCTGCCAAATAATAAAACGAACGTCTTTAGAAAATTGATTTATATATTTATTTTTTTTTTTCAAATATGAGGGAGCGGGTGGAGAATGAAGTGATATCAAGTCGATATACCGGAAGCGATGCAATTTAATGGGCATCGCTGCCGCACCAAACGACAACGACGATAAGAACAACAACGAAGACACTTCATGAGCTCTTCCCGGATCGATGATGATATTCGAAATTGTAGATATATACTCAACCTAGAAAAAAGATGCAGAGCAGCAAGCTGAAGGCATAATAGTTCATTCGCCACCAAAACCACCGCCATCCTGTCAAGTCCTGGCCAGGCATTCCGCCCTCGATAAATCCGGCTGCCTGCTCTTCGTAGTCACTGAGCTTATGACAAACGTCGTATTCATCGTGCGACACAAGGTCTTGGATGCAGTGGCAGTTGCAGTCCCAGATACACAGGCAGCGGGCTGTAGGTTCAACTATAAATTTTCGTTTTGAAATTACTTTTTGATCGGGTGACTTTACTTCAACTGAAAGGATAACGAATGGATGATGAAGAAAAAAAAGATGGAGTGTCACGCAAAACGAGTATACCATATACGTAATGTAGTATATATGTACTGTCAACTGTGTATAGTTTGTATACACAGGAGGTGCAAGAAGGTTAAGTGTATCTGTGCAGTGTATACCTACATTCATACATGTGGAAGATTCTGCAGGATGGAGTGGGGGTTGGTTGAGTGTCACAGACGCAATGTGCAGTGCAGCGGATATGACAACTTTAAACGTAATAAAATGCTCTTAGATCGAGGAGGAAGTCATATGTCATAAAGGATTGTTGCAGGTTAAGGCACAAAATGGATAAAAGAATTTGTCAGAAAAAAATATGTATGTACCTTTGTGATGTGTGGACCTTTCGGCCAAGGCAATGGATATTTTTATGACGCATTGCTTTGGAATTTATTTCTAGAATTGTAACATGGTCAATAGTTCTTAGTTCATGACAGCATCAAGTTGAGTAAAACACACAAAAATTATAAATGAGTTTCAGTGACTTGCTTGTTTTTGAAAATGAGTTAATTCTGTGCTGCAAATGTACTAATGCAAATTTTCAGTATACATGCGAATTAAATTAGATAACACAAATTAACATTAGATTTGCATCCTCGAGCGGATGTATAGTCATCCCTCAAGAGATACCAAGCTCGCAGTGTCCGATCTTGCGTCGATTACATTAACACTCTGCCAATAGTCCTTGAACAATCATCTGAATACCAGCCCCTTCTATACCTCATGATCGTGGATTTTGAGAAGGCATTCGAGAGGATTAATTGTGAATCCATCTAGTGTTCACTCATCAGACATCATGAGAGGTAGTCGCTATATTAGATATCAAGGAATCATATAACAACGCTAGGTGTTTCGTCTTGCACAGTGCACAGCTATCCGATTCATTCAAAGTGCGCCAAGGAGTAAGACAAGGAGATGTGCTGTCACCAATTCTGTTTCTTATAATAATTGATGATGTACCTACTGACTACCAGGGTTTGCACGAATGAGAGGCATAGCATTCAATGAAAAACTTTCGAAAAGCTTAGTCATTGGGACAACGCCAATGACATCTGTTTCATGGCAAATATTATGTGTGGTTTGGATCAAATATGCCAACTGCTAAAAGAGTGAACGGATAGCTGGCTGGCTTAAGGATTAACGCCAAAAAGACCAAAATGCTACAGACCGGTCGCAACACACAACTGCATATTATTCTGAGGAGATTGGGATTAGGATTGAGGGTTTCACATAATTCAACTACCTTAGCAGTACCGTTTCTACTGATGGTGGAAAGGATTTGGATATTGTCAACAGGGTAAACAAAGCCCACAGTATATTTGGAATCCTTTCTCCTGTATGGAACTCCAACATAATTATGCTACGCACCAAGCTGAAACTATTTGAGTCCAACGTTAAATCCATGTTGCTGTATGCCTGTGAAACGTAACGAAGAGTAAATTACAGGCCTTTGTTAATCCATATCTTCATTCTCAAGATTCGTTGGCCAGAAACTATATTCAATGTTGAGCTGTGAAATAGGACTGACCTTGACCAGTGACCAAAGAAGTGTGGATCTGGATTGATGTCGGTGGATTGGTTACATATTTAGGATACCTAACAACAATATACCGAAGAAATTCTTCGTATTGAATCCTCCAGGTGTAAGGAGAGTTGTGTGAAGATAAATTATTTTCAATCTATTCTAAGTCAAATAAGGTTTATGGCTGAGATGCGACTGACTTCCCAAATTAAAGAGAAACTCGAATGCGGTGTCAAATCGGCAATTTACTCATCGTGGGAACATCAAAGTTTGGAATTGTACGTCAATTCAGCAGTTTTATGTTAAAACGAATAAGTTTTTAACAGTCGTCAACGAAGCTTAGTCCTTAAACATCTAAACGTAGGCACCTGCTAAAGCACAATGCCGCGAACCGGAATATATGTAAGGAAGGAATCTATTGCTATCATATGCTCCAGGAGGAGTTATAGTGTTACTGTAAAATCCAGCGACCGAAATACATACATTTATAAGATTTACATATTAACAATTTCTAAACAGGAGTCAGAATCAGCATGGATTGAAAGTTAAAAATTGAGAATATTTTTATTTATCTACCACCGCTAATATATACTTCATTATTATTTTTGTCTCTCTTTTCTAAGAAATCAATAGGTCACTTATCGGTAAAGAATTCAAAAAGGTTTGTGTGAGGAAAATCCCTCGTAATTTTTCACAAAACTCCGAATGAGTATTTTCATGACGCACGATTCCAAAAGTTATATAATATCAAAAAGTCAAAAAAGTAGGAAAGATATCGAAAATGTAAGATATTCACAAAAAAAAGTATGCAATCTAAAACTTCAGTTATTGGCCAAAAAAGGTTAACTTCTGTCAGAAATTGGTCAGCCATAGAAAATTTTTAATCAATGGTTGATGTTTTTAAAGGTCATTAGAGATAATTTTGTGGGACATTCAATCTCTACCTTGAAACTTGAAACAAAAAATCAGTGACAGATTTTTTTTCAAGATTTTTTCAATATCGTAGAGATTGAATATCCCACAAAATGAGATCTCTAATGACCTTGAAAAACATCAACCATTTTTGGACTTATTTGGACAATAACTGAAGTTTTAGATGGCATCCTTTTTTTTCGAATATCCCATCTTTTAAACGATCTTTCAGATGGTATTTTTTTCGAATATCCCACAAATGAGTTGCTAAAAAATCTCATCAACCTTGAATAACTTTAAAAAATTATAATAAAAAATCCTCTTATGATAATTTGGTGGACTTTCTAATAATATAATATTTTTACGAACATCCCATAAATGAGATCCTAAAAATATCTAGCGACGTAAAGAACTTCAACCATCGATAAAAAATTTCTTATGTCTAACCGATTTCTGAAACTTTTGACCAAAAACTGACCTTTTAGGAGGCATACTTTTTTTTACGAATATCCCACAAATAAAGTGCTAAAAAATCTGTGGCAGACTAATTACCTTCTGAAACTGGTTGACCTCTTATGCTGACTTAGTAGACTTTCCAATAATATAATATTTTTGCGAATATCCCATAAATGAGGTCCTAAGAATATCTAATGACCTTGAAAAACTTCAACCATAGATTAAGAATATCTTATCACTGACCGATTTTTGAAACTTTTTTGACCAAAAATTGACATACTTTTTTTACGAATATCCCACTTATGAGATGCTAAGTTCCCGGATCCGAAAAAAAAAACAAATTAAATATGATTTAATCATCCAACATTAAAATCCATTAGGATACTTTTATCTACCCAAAGGAAGTCATATTAATACAAAAAACCGATTATATCAGGAAGCATATAATTTGAATGAAGACCAAGGTTTCCATTTTCATAGAATTTAATCGAAACACTTAACTCTATCATAATATTATAACTTTGTCTTAAAAGTTGTGGTTCATTCATAAATATACAAGGGCTTATATTTCACCTTTTTCTGCAATATCCTTAGAATTGCACATTATTATAGAGGGTATATGTATTGTATATTATATATTGCCATACTGACTTTATAATAAGCTCATTTTCAACTCCCATTAGCCGCTCATCAATGTGGTTATTAAAAACTTTATCTGTATTATTATCTTCTATCCAGCTTTTCTAATTCCAACTCGTATAATATGTATTTAGAATATTTTCAACAAAACTCGAACGGGGTACATGTACAAACTGTAAAACAATTTCTGTGTGGAAAAAAAAACTTTATGAATTGTATTTTAAAATTTGAATTAAAATTCAAAATGGAGGCAGAGGGTGCTATATAATAAAGGTCTCTTAACTATATCCTTGAGGCTTAAAAAGGTACTGCAACGTAAAACTTCCATCTTCGAGGATTAAGGGTAGCATTACCATAATAATTCTGGTGTATATCCTTTTTGAGTTGAAAGTGTACCCCTTATGGGTATGGGATATGGGGGGGAGGGGGTGTATCACCAATTGTTGTATGTCTGCCTACAAAGGTTAGGTGTGATATTTGACTGCAATATATTCGACTTACCGTTGCAATAAAGTTTCGTATCCTTGTTCTCTTCCAATGGCAGCAGGAAGGATACAGTTTCGCCAATATGGGGTGCCAAATCCTTTTTAACCGTCGTCTTTGCTCCGCAGGTCATTGGGCAATTGCATATGCAAATGGTAAACTCATGAGCAACACAATCCTCATTAATAAGGACGACAGCAACTTGAAGGGCACCTTTTGTTGTCGCATCGCTTATTACGGAAGCAATTCGTACATTGTACTCGCCGTTGAAAAAAAGAGCATTCTCTAAAAATGGTTGTTTGATCTTAATTGTAAAAGCTATGAAGAGAGGATATGTAGGATTAGAAAAATTGTGTATAGTAGGTATGTATATAAAAAAAAGTCAAAAATGTCAAAGAGGATACACATTGCTTATGTACAAACCTGGAGCCTCTTCGTCAAGCATATTCAAACAAAGATGATTTGGATCGGATGGGCATTGTTCCAGGATATTCATGTTGCCAGGAAAGTATCCCAAATCGCCAACACTAAGGACTGCATCTGATGATTCACCATTGAAATGGCTGTTGCTATTGCTGTTGCGTCGTTTTCGTTGACGTTGGAGTTCTGATGCACTTGTAGCATGACAAAGAGTTCTTTTGGCAGCGACAGCAGCAGCGTCATTGCTTTGGTCGTCCCTTTTGTTGTTTGTGTCAGAGTCATCGTGAATTTTATTGAAATCGAACTTGGAGCTATCGATGGCAAGGACATCTCGAGGATTTATAGACTCATAGAGATTTCGTTGTTTGGCTTTGACTTTATCACCAGCAGTGCCAGTACTAGCAGCATCATCCGAATCAATGTGGGGTATGAGAAGCTTGTGATTTTGCAAAGTGAGTGGGCGTTTAAGTTGAAATATGTCGACATGGGACGAGAACAAAATCGAGAGATTCTCGCTGGCATAGATTCCCGATAAACTGGTTAGACTTTTAGCATGGAAGAAGAATAACAGAAATCTTGTGATCATATATATGCAGCTTTAATTAAGGCAAAAAGGATGAGGAATGTGTACGAGTATAAACTTCATAATCTCAATCTATAGTTCTTTTGTGAAAATGGAAAAGAGGGCAATATGAAAGGAAAATGAGATTTTCCAGGGATATGGATATAGTTGGGAATAATTAATGTGTTTTGTTATGTTATGAGTACACATGCTTACAGATCGAGAACAAGTGAGTGGAATTAACGGTACAAAACCCTCAAAGCTTTTTCTTTTCAAAACAAATTGAAAGTTGATTGTTTTTTTTTTTTTTTGCTACATTTTCCAAATTGGCTGAATCTGAATCACCATGGACGGATATAGCGTTCAAAAACATGTGCAAATGATAAAATTGTTTTATAAAAATGGGTGTTCTATTCGGGAAAACGTTCCGCATGCTCTTCCCATTTTATAGTCGCCATAATCGTCCTACCGAGAGGACTATTCGCAGTGAGGTGGATAAATTTCAGTAAATAATCAACCAACATCAGAACGTCTAAGTAACGCATGATCTGCCTTAAACATCGCCGCTGTCCGTGACATATTGTGCAAGAAAATCGGAGGCAGTCGATTTCGCGTCGCTCAGAAGAACTCGGCCTTTCGCAAACCACAACTTAGCGAATTTTGCGTCGTGTCTTGGGATTGCACCCGTGTTAAATTCAACTGACCCAGGAGCTGAAAGTAAACGACTATAGACGTATGTTCGCTAAATGGGCTCTGGAGCAGTTGGAAACTGCTTCTTCAGCGGTGAGGCCCATTCCTGAATGAATGGGTAAGTCAATAAACAAAATTGTCGAATTTGGGGCGATACCAATCCACATGAGATCCAAAACAGGTCAAATGCATCCCGAAAATTTCACTGTTTGGTGTGCATTTTGGGCTGGTGGCGTTATTGACCGATATTTCTTTGAGAACGACGTTGGCCACGCCATCACTGTCAACACTTCTTTTGGACTTAAGTAGATAATATGGACATCAAAGACATGTGTCATCGGTCAAATTCAGCCTGATTTATGCACCAGAGTCATTGAAAATTGGACGTTTCAGATGAGCACTACTCAAAGAAGCCACGGAGGATGTTGTATTCCATACATAAAGACATCAATAGGCCTTTCAAACGAATACGCTTAATGAAAGACCCAGTATATCACTGATCAGCTTTTTTGAGTCTTTTCTTACATGTTTTTGAGATATGTTTAGTAAGACAATTTTGGAGGGACTAGAAAATTTAGGTTAGAAAAAATGGAAACGCATATTAATTTTCTGAATTTCCATCCTCACTAATCCCCTGCGGACTTAACTAAGCCCAAAAAATTTTCGAGGCCTACCCAGAGAAAACTACCGAATTCTTTTTCAAGGGTTACTGTCTCACGCTAGAAATCCTCCAAGAGTATTTCTTTTCGTGAAAAAGTGCTTCTCACCCCAGACGTTCGGATTCGGCAGAAAACTGTTGGTCCCCTCTATTCCTGCTAATAACACGCACACATGTATGGCTAACAGTTGTAAGTCACTAGCCCCTGGTTCTACACGAGCAGTCGCACCACCTAATTTATTTTTTTATTTATAGTGTCACACTTTGCCTTCGATAGATTATTGACAGCTTTAACTTAAAGTTAATCCTATATATGTACACTGAAAAACTGCTTCAGAGTTAACTTGGGTTCAATATATTTTTAGGATTAACTAAATCTGGTTTAACTGAGAGCTAACACAGCAGTAAATATAATGTATGTTTGGAACAATTCAAACAACGAATTAAAGTAGCTGGGGCCAGAGTAGTCAAATTACAGGAAAATTTGTCAATTTAATGTATGTGCAGTCAAAAGACTGAAATACAATCTTAGCGTTGTACAAAATGGTGATCATATCATGTGATTTCTGATTCGAATGTTGTCTCTCCGCCTTTAAGTATGTAGGTATCAGTGGCGAGGGGTGAATAATTTCAAACGGTAAGTCGATGTTAAAATTAATTACCTGCCAACGTAAATGCATTCTAAAACATATTAATATGTAGCCAATATTAAATAATATATGGCAGATCTGCTTTCCAAGACAAACTAAGCCAGTAAATAAAATTTTTCTATAAATAATTATTTATCTGGATTAAAAATAGAAAATATTGAACATTAAAAGCAACCAACTGAATTTTCATTTTTTAAACGGTAGCAAATTTTATCAGCTCATTTAATACCTACAGACTGCTGTTGTTTAACAGCCTTTGCTGTTGTTAAACAACAGCGCAACGATAAAAGATACACACAGAATTCACCAAATAAGTCGAAGAAAAGCGTGTTATTTGTTTGCATAAGAAAGGGGAACAGAGACGAGTCAAACTCAGAAACTCATTTAGTAACTAAGAGAACTGACCTACTCAATTAATCTACCACAGCACAGCGCAGCGGTAGAGGATACTCACAAAAATCACCAAATAAGTCGGAAAAAAGCGTGTTATTCTTTTGCATAAGAGAGCGTGTGTTAAACAGAGTTGAGTCAAAATCAGAAAATCATAAGGAAGAAAAGAGAAAGGAAATAAATTTGTTCTATCTAGCGACAGATTTTATAACCCGACATATTTCGGGTTGCTTTGCTTTGGCTATGCACAGAGTGTGGACAGAATACACATACTAATGATAATGAGGTGTGTGTGTTTTCGTGTGTGGCTTTTCAATTGAGTGGTGGAGTGTGCAGGTTGATGTATAGATACATATTAGGTTTATCCCGTGGGCTTTATGTTGCTCGTATTTAGTAAACATTGTTGTATAGAAGAAAATGTAAAAGGTAAGTCGGTAGGAATCGAGTTATATGGACGCCTCGCCACTGGTAGGTATGTATATGTAGGTACAACTTACGTTATTGATGGGGCAGTCTTCCACCAGGCTCCGTGACGTTTTCGATATATCCCAACGCGTGTAGTGAGGAACTGCAAGGGCGCACTCATATTGAATACTGAATACCTAGATACAAGTAAAGTTAATCCTTATTTTGGAAACATATAATATAATCTTTTTTTCGACGAATAAAGTACCAAGCATCCGAAACAGATCGGATTTTCTTTTCGGGCTTCTGAATACATTCACAATGACGGCCTTGTCTGTCACACGTACAACTTTCTCCACTTCGTTTCGCAGGACATTTATTTCCCGAACATGATTGACATTTTCCTGATTTAGAATTTCTCTCTTCATCTAACATTATTGGGACATCGAAAGGTTGTTTCTCATCCATGTCATCATATTGTTCATCAGTGTCTCGCATAGTCAAATCATCGTACACTAGATAGCTTCGTTTTTGAATTCCTTTCTTCAATTGGTTACGAGATAATCTCGTTGAAGGTAATGGCATACGATCGTGATTGGTAAGATCATGTATTATAACTGAACTATCAAGTTCATTTTCGAGATTTCTAAGAATTGCATCTTTGACATCATCATGGTCGGACAAAACTTCAAGTAAACTGATTTTATCATTGACCGTCAAATTGGGATCGGATAATTCTTTGGCATATGGCGGTTGATGTGGCAGATATTCTTGTGGGACATTTTCCAATAGCCGATATTGGGATTGAGAGTGTTCTGGCGGAGAATAGTCTGGATAAGTCTTCACATCGAGATAGCCTGCGGAAAAGCAAATGATAAGGTTTTTTAGTTTAAATTGTCTTCTTTCAAAAATTCATTAAACATTAAATGGTTTTATTGAAGCTTTCATTAAGCGGAATTCTAAGAAATAAGCTATTTTTAGTAGAATTTCGAATTATGTATGTATTAAAAAGAAATTTTGGGAGAAATGAGCTGTTTAAAATATTACATCTTAATAATCCCTCTTATCGCGAATTCCAATTTAATCGGAATCATTACTACTATATAAAGATGAAGCAATAGGTATTTTATGTCCGGGGTAAACTCAGAAAGTATTAAATTGATTTACTTGCAACAAATTTTATAATATTCTTTATATTTATAAGATTGTTTAAGGCTATTTTTTGTGTTTCTAATTTGTTTATAATCAGAATATTAATTTTTTTTTTTTAATTTTTGTCAAGTTTTTTTTTTTAGGTTGACACACATTTTCACTTATACGTCAAAACCTTTTGGATACTTTACAATAATAGAGATTGTTTCAAAAAGTCAATAATCAAACGCAAGGCCTCAATCTTTTCTTAATTACACCTACAAGCTCAGAAATATATTCTTAAAAAAATTTTAAAATTACAACTTTTTGTGTTTTTTAATTTAGAAATTGGTGTTATGCGCAATCAAGCGTTCGCTGCTTTGTTCCACTTTATTATCATCCCGGTGTTTTTGCATTTTCTCTTCCTCCTTTTTCTGTTTTCTGTCCACTCAATTCCTCTCTGTGCCATTGAACTGTTCACTGCTTCAACTAATATATATATACATATAGGTACAATAAATGTAAGAACTATAATAGGGGCAGGGCAAATAATGGATTCGTCAAAAAATGTGGGACGTAGAACATTCAAAATGGGTGTTGTTATGTGTGTGTCTATCAATCGACTTAAGATAAAGATAACAAACAAAAATTTGAGTGGAAGCGAAGTAATGAAAAATGAGTCGAATGAAAGGCTGAAGATAAAAAGAAAAAATATTGAAGTTGAGTCGATTTTGGATTTACTCTTCCTCCGACATCCTTTTCCGTTTTTGCTAAACAACTTCCTGATTCCACTCACTCGTTGGTTCTTTTTTTATTACAGCGTAGCGCAGTATAGGTAGGTGCGTTTCGTATATTTGTTTTTTTTTTTTCTTCTGCATACCTACTGAAGAATTATGAGGGGGCCAATGGAATTTTTTAATAATTAAAAAACTTATAGATTTTTTTAAAGTTCGTTTTAAAGCTAATAATATAAACCCAGGGTCAGAATATCTCTTCAACAGATGCATTTATTATCGAGTATTCTAAAGCAAATGATTTTAAAAAAATTAAATTTTGGAGGCGCATTTTTTGCAATTTTGATAAAATGTTTTAAATGCTTTATCTTTAAAATATCGCTCTACAACTTAATTTTTTAAAATTTAAAAAACAAGAATTTCGAAAAAGGGGAATTAGAATTTTTTTCGAATTTTGCCCATAACTTTTGAAATTTTGAACATAGAGGTCCAAAAACTTGGAAAAATTTTCAAAACAACTAGAACAATCCGGAAAAACTTTCAAAAATTAGATTTTCAAAAAAGAGGGGCTAAGTCAAAAACATTCTTTTGGGTCTAAAACCCCACAACCTGGAACAAATTCCAAAAAGGGGGAGGCTAACTTCACACATCCCGAAATAAAACTAACACTAAGTCCATCTTAGTGGAAAATCTCATACAAAATGGCCAAAACTAACGGATTCGTTGATTTTTTTTGTTGCGGGTTTGGTTAAAGCTTCCACAATTACAATGGAATTCGTATGATTGGTATGAAATAAAACAATGCATAACTTTCATACGGAAAAGAAAACCACATAAATCTAAAATAAACAAATTAGTTAAGTTGACGGAATTTGCTTTAATTACAATTTAGCTAAGACTTAAAAAAAAATAACTAATATTTAAAACTAACAACTTTTAACGCAAACAATCCAATCTTCGACAAGAAGACAAGCAATCTTTTTGCTAATCCTTCTTGCCATTCGAAGAATATAAAGAATGGACTCAGGCAAGCTTAACGAACTTTAATTCACGACTTGAATGTCCGCCGTCATCATCATCATAGTCGTTTGCAACGTGAACACATACAAAAGAAGAAAAAAACAAACAAAATATAAAACTAGGATAATGCATCTATTCATTCAGCTCAGTCTCATGCTATATATTCCTATGGTAAGCGAAAGATTGCAGACTTTTCGCCGTTATTGAAAAACAGCAAATCCTGGCTATTTGCAATCCTTCGGCGTGACGGCGGTGGCGCGGTGGCGACGGCGGCGGCGGCGTTCTTTCGTGATTGTTCGCAAGCACAACGACTAAGTTTGAGCTCAATTCTCCAAACAATGCCTATAACAATGGTTTTAGTCTCAATGCTCTGCATAGATATATAGCATTATGCGCTCTCTGAAACGTTCATAGCCGGAGTAAGTTACCATATACGTGAAGTAGATTGAGGGCCCAGACATCTATTAAAAAAACAGCCTGAACCATTTTTGACTAGAATAATTAGTTCTCCATTAGTTCTATTAGTCGCCCGTGGCAAAATGATTAGTAAGCAAAACTTTCACGGCAAAGATCAGCGGTCTGGGAATCGAACTTCAACTTTCTCCAAAAGTATTTCTTGCCATAAAAAGTGTCTCAATAATGGTTTAGAGCTGTAACTCACTAAGCTTTGATTCTCCACGTGCTTTTGCGTCATAAATGTATGTATTAGCATATTTATTTTCTAAGCACTCGCCTACTTTATACCATTCATGATGAATACACTCTGTAGTGCATACATGGACTAAGAACTGCGGCCTAGCGGTTAACCCACATAAAACCGAACTGGTCCTTTTCACGAACAGAAGGAAAGTTCCACCCTTCAAAATTCCCCTTATTGAAGGGACCCAACTCAAACTCTCCGACCACGCTAAGTATCTTGGTGTGATCCTGGATAAGAAACTGAATTGGAGTCTCAACATTAAGGAAAGAACTAACAAATCCATGTTTGCTTTCTACTCCTGCAATAGAATTTTTGGTAAAACCTGGGGGCCGAGTCCAAAAATTATTAAGTGGTTGTTCACAGCCATAATTAGACCTGTGCTTACATATGGTAATCTAGTCTGGTGGAATGCATTGGACAAAGTTACCAACCTTAGAACCATGACCAAGGTACAAAGAATGGCATGTATTGGAATCACAGGGGTTATGAGGACCACACCCACTGCGGGTCTGGAAGCAATTCTCAATTTAAAACCCCTGGATCTGTTTGTACAAGAATCGGCAGCCAAAAGCGCACTGCGGCTCAGCCAAACTGATAGCTGGAAATCCAGCGCCATCGGTCACGCAGTGATTCTACAGAAATACACGGGAAATAAAGTATGCACTGACTACATAACACCCCGTTTAGACTTCTATAGACCTTTTACAACTATCTTTCCTAGTAGAGAGGACTGGCAAATCAACGAACCATTAACCTACGAACCGACGGTAGCTGTTTACACCGACGGCTCCAAGATGGACACTGGTGTTGGTGCAGGCTTCTTCTCAAAAAACCTTAGACTAGCCAGTTCATTCAGACTTCCTAATTACAGCAGTGTTTTCCAAGCTGAGGTCTTGGCAGTGACCAAAGCAGCTAGACAAATCTCAATGATGGCAATACCGCAAACTGATATTACCATTTTCATTGACAGCCAAGCTGCATTAAAAGCCATTTCTGCCGTCGAAATCAAATCGAAGGTTGTGACCAGCTGTCGCGAAGAGCTAAAGGTTCTTGGTACACAGCACAACATAAGGCTCTGTTGGGTTCCTGGTCATAATGGTATCCCAGGAAATGAAAGTGCTGACGAACTGGCAAGATTAGGTTCGACACTTGATATTAATCAGGCGGACCCAACTGTTCAGATCCCACCCTGTAATCTAAAACAGGCAATCGAGAACAAAATCCTAGCCTTAACGAACAGAAGGTGGTACTCGCTTGACACCTGTGCTACTACTAGGCAACTATGGCCAAGCTTTAACAAACAAACGACCGAAAAAATCATCCAACTGAATAAGAAATCTCTCTCTCTTCTCGTTAGCATCACCACTGGTCACAACCAATTAGGCTACCATAAGAAGAAGTTGAAACTCAGTATGGATGACTTATGCAGAGGCTGTGGTGACGAGGATACACATGAGGACACTACTCATTACCTGTGCCACTGCCCTGCGCTATGCCATATAAGAAACAAGTTCCTCGGCAGGCATTTCTTCAGTGACTTAGAGGACCTCTCCGATATTCCGAGCAAATGCTTGTTAAATTTTACTAAAGCTACAAAATGGCTTGCAGATTCGTAATCTCTATCAACCCAGCCGACAAACAGGCAGGTATCTCCTCCTCCAAACATAGTCCAAAAGACAAAATGACGCAGGATGACACTGATAGAACGATTAAGTACGACGTAAAAACACAAGTGTACATTGCGGTGGCGACAAATAACGGAGAATGGGCACCTCGCCCTACACCAACTGTTGCCGCTTCTGCTTTGTACGCCAGCGTTGACAAGCTAACCTAAGTACGACGTAAAAACGCAAGTGTGCATTGCGGTGGCGACAAATAACGGAGAATGGGCACCTCGCCCTACACCAACTGTTGCCGCTTCTGCTTTGTACGCCAGCGTTGACAAGCCAACCTAAGTACGACGTAAAAACGTAAGTGTGCATTGCGGTGGCGACAAATAACGGAGAATGGGCACCTCGCCCTACACCAACTGTTGCCGCTTCTGCTTTGTACGCCAGCGTTGACAAGCTAACCCGACAAAACAACACGGTCACATACACCAACCACCGTCCTATCTAATCCACCCACCAGACGTTGCATGGAGCCACTGCTCCTACGGGCCTGGGGAGGGATGATTTACTCCGTGGGGGCTAAGGAGGGGAGCTCGCCCAAGTACGACAATGGTGCGTTAACCCCTTCTCACCCAGGTGACTATGTGCCGACAGACACTCCCAAACTCAACTAATTTGAGGGCACCCTCCGACCTTACGGGCTACACCCCGCTGAAACTAAAACTACACCCTTAACGGGCTTTTTTTGTCATAGAATTTTTATCATAGGTTTTCTTTATATAGGGAGCATATCCCTAGGGTACCACAATGGATCTACATTGATCTAAGTGTGACGGTAACAAGATCAACTGTCAGCCCACTAACCTAACCTAACCTAACCTATGATGAATCCAACCCTGGCTATAATGCTGCCTTTGCCGCTATTCACATTCAACCAAGGCTATACAGACTCACTTTACTAATCCTTTTGCCCAACTTTGTCCTTTCGTTGGTTTTTCAGTGAGTGTTGACTTAAGCAGATGATTTTCCAATCTTGCAGCTGCGTTAAGGAAATCACTTTTCTTCTTTTGCGAATTTTTTTCATTGCAGGCGCGAAAGCAACAACAAAAAAAAAGAAAAGAAGGGCCGCAAGGGACCATTGAGCAAATCGAGTCGTCTTGAAGTCTTGTTAGGCCAAGTATTTGCATTTTTGTAAATAAATTCTCCTTGATTGACCGAAAAACTTTCTTGATTGCTACCAAAATAAAGTTTTGATTTTATTTTTTTATTGATATTTCTTTGTATTCTCGCCACCATATAACTGACATAATAGGGATTGTCATAGTCGTTTTTATCCTTGGGCATGGTCAACATTGTAAATTTGACAGCGTGAGGGTATATCTACACAGAAACCTTAAACCATCATCGTTATATTACATATCTACATATAAGAATAAAGGAAAGAAGAAAGAGTCCTTGAAAATATTGTCCTTTAATGTTATGCAGAAAGTTTATCCTACAAAAAATGGAAGAAATTCCATCCAGCATTCTTTACTTTGATTATCTAATAACACGATATAAAGTTTAGTATGTATGTATGTTTATGTATTTAGATATTGGATACAAGGACTCTAAGAAGAGGTGCTCTCTTGAACTGGTCAGCATCAGAAGATGAATCTTTTGTTGGATGTTATGGGCAGAGAAAAAAAGTCAAATGAAAGTTATAGCGAAGTTTTTTTTTAAAGATTTCTGTTACAAAGCGGAATGATACTTTGATTTATGTTCCGGGAAGCTCATGAATGGCGATGGAAAAATGTTTCAAAGTGATTTGAATCCGAAGCAGAATAACAATTTAACGCTCATTTATTATTTTTTTACTTCTTATATGTTTAGGACCCATATAATAATGTAGAGAATGTAAATTCGTAAATAAAATCTGGAGATTTAAATCCACTCTGACTTTGGAGATAATCCACTTGTATAGTTAAAGCTCATATGGTCTCTTGGAGATCATTCTTAACCCTCCTTAATATAAAAACAGTACCCAGGTATACATCTTTAAACAAAAAGTTCTTAACTAACCACTGCGACAAAAAAGGTTAAAATTCTTAAAATACAGTACAACACGCTTATAAGAAAGTCTGAAAATCCCGGACATTTCTTTCTTATATCCGAGTTTTTCTTATATGCAAACAACGGATATAAGAAAAAAAAATTCTTATAAAGAACAACGGATTTAAGAAAAAAAACAATGCAAAAAGTTTTTTATTTCTTCTAAAATTTTTAGTTTTATTTTTACGGATACCGTGTTTCTTTTTCTAAGCATTTTAAACACACAACATAAAAACAAAACAGGAAAGTTAAACGAAAACGAAAACAAAAACAAACAATCAAATATAAAATCAAAATGTCACAATTTATAGACTACGTAGTATTCACGCTCTTGTCAATCTGACGTTGTCATTTTTATTGGAAAACTGGAAGTTGTTATTAAAGGTGGAAACATATTGGTGCGTATGTGTAAACAAATTTTTATTTCAATCAAAGTAAAGCTGAAGTTAGTTTCTTATATGCGTACTTTTTTGTTCTTGAAAATTTGTATTGTGCATTAAAAGGTATTTCTTATAAACGTGTTTTTCTTATATGCGAGTTTCTTATATACGTTCAATTTCAGAGAGAAATTTAAGAAAAAGACATGGTGTTTTAGGTTGCGTTTCTTATAAGCGAGTTTTTCTTATTTGAGTGTTTCTTATATCCGTAAAATACTGTAATATTATTTAAACAATATTAATCAAATTAAACGCATGAGATAAATTTAAAAGTAATAAATTTATTAATAGTGGGAAAGCTAGTGGAGAACAAAGGCGTAGTTTTTTATGGCTCTTAATGAAGGGGAATTTGAATGGTCGATATAAGAAGTACTTTTTTGTGAAAATGTGATACATTCTCTTGGAGAATTTATGAATAACATACTCGCAAGAATTATTTTAAGTATTGCTTTTTAAGTATAAGCTTTTTTATCGTGAAAAAGAGAGATACAAGTTCTATATACTATACTAAAATAAATCAGCCAAGTAGAAGACTTAGCACTAACTTAACAAAAATTGTATATTGACAAGGCCTTCACTTTAGTCAAGTGATGAGTCCAAGTGAGATCACCGGGGACGAAACGCCAAATATTTGTTGACTAAAGGCCGTCAAAAGCTATTTTGAATCAAGAGAGATACATTTACAAAGAGAGTGAGTTCACCCCTGGACTTTTTGGTCTTTTAATTTGGCCCCTGTCATTTTTTTGTTTATAATGATCGTCCAAGAACTCTGGAAGCCGACAAGGACAAAGATAACATCCGAACCCACATCCCTCAAAGTCCTATTGCAATGCTTAGAAGAGTACTCTTATGACTTTAGAAAAAGGCTTAGACAATATTTGGAGTATGAGGGTTTGTTATTTGTTTAAAATTGTATAAACTTAAATCTCCCACTTATAAATAAACCCAGGAAAAAATAATAAATAGGTAACTTTCAAACAGTTTTTACTTGCGATATATATATAGGTACTACATGTTGCAAGAATTTATGGATTCGTAAAAAAATTTAACTCGAGATTTTGATCAAACTTGACATTATGTTGATAGCGTAGTCGAAAAAAAGTGGGTTTCGCAATTCAATTTCTTTTTACAAAAATGCTTCTATTTTATAAAAAAAAAAATCGAAAATATGGTTATAAATCCCAAGTAACATTTTTGTATCTTTCTCTTGGAATAATATTGTCTTTATCATTTTCTCAGAGAGCAACAAACTACTTTTTTTATTTTTGTGTGTATGTCTCATGTCAAAAAACTGATAGGCTTGTGTGAGAATTTATTTTGTAAGTCAATCAATTTTATTATTATGCGTTATAATGGCGAAAATTTATATTTTTTTTATTTTTCACATATGATGGGAATCAAAAAATATATGCGGTTGAAAATGTATCTACTAATTTGAACTTTTACCTCGAAAAACAACAGCGCGTCTCTAAAATAATGGATATTTAAATTATTTTATTATCATCCTATTGCAAAGCTTTTGGTATTTCAACTCCCGATATTCTTGATATTATACTCAGATCCTGTAAGGGTTTTCATAGAAGTATAAAATGACTAAAACTCTTATATATATGTTATTGTGGGATCATGAAGTCTAGGAACATATGTTTAGAGCTGAATTTTCACAAAAGGTTTCTTACGAGACTATAAGTTCATTAAATCCTATTCCGAAAAGAGAAATGGATTTAGAAAAAAGATTTAAGTATTTTGAGGAGATAAAAGTGTTTAACTCTTAAAATAAAAAAGCTTTGAGATTATGTTAAGTTTTATAACGAGTTTCATATGCGATTTTTTTTTTAGATTTCGAGAGCTTAGCTCTGGAGAGTCAAGTTGGGATGGTACCTCCCATAGACCCATTTTTTTTTATTTTCGATTTTCTTTAAAAAAAAATGGCTCAACTGATTTTGACCAATTTTCAAGAAGTTTTAACAGTATTGTATACCAATTTTTTTTTTATTTTTAAAAAAAGTTTCAACTTTTTTTTTTGTAAGAATTTAATAATTCGATAACGACTTGGTCAATTTTTATTAAACTTCACATTTAGCAGTTTTTTTTTAACATTATCTAGCAGATTTTATTTCAAAAATTATTCTTACCACCAAAAATAACAAATAACGGACCTCGCACACAAGTGTTAAGAACCTGGTAAGGAAAATCTTATTTTCTCAAAAGCTGCTCCTATACGAACTATGTAATATCAGTATGATCTACCATATTATTGGAAACAAAAAAATGTATCTATCAATCAAAAATGGTATCTCGCATAAAACAATTTTTTTTTGATTTGCGACTAGTACTTCATTATCTGTTCAACCGATTTAAATGAAATAATTTACACAAGAGCTTCTAATAAGTTTATTTAATTTAAATTTATTTAAATTTTTGGATTTTTAAAAAATGTTCAACATTTTTTTTTGGAAAAATCGATATTTCGAAAATGGGTAGACGATTTTTTTTTTTTCAAAATTAATTTTTAAACTCCGCATCAATAAATACTAAAAATCTTATTTCTTTTGAGCTACCTAAAGGATAAGGTTTATGCAAATATGCCAAAAATCATACATTACGATACAAAGCCTGTTACCAACAGGTGTAAGGAGTTATTTGAACACTACTATTTTGGTCAACGAGCTAGTTTGCTCTTGATCACTATATTTATGTTACTAACGAGAAGTTCGAGAGACGATATTTATTATTTAAATTTAAATTCCGGAAACCTTTTAACTATCTCTCCTTCAATTTGGTCAGCTTAGCCATAATTGAATTGAGTTAGTATATTAATTATTATTCATTCATATTCATTAAAAAAAAAAAAACATGAAATGCAATTATGTTTTTACTAAGCTTTTCAAATATACAAATATGCTCATATCCTCTTTTCCACAAAAAATTTAAACCCTTATCTTGCCATTTATTCTATGAGGAAAATTCCCAACAAAACATATAAATTTATGTAATAGATACATAACTATATCTAAAAAATAAATGTTCATATGAAACTTTATCATGCGATAGTAAAACATTTATAGTTATACACATCAGATACCTTCTCCTCTCTCTCCCTCTTTCTCTAATCAGATTAACTTAGTTTATTAATTCAATTAGAGTTCTAAAACTTTCCCATGATGGACGCACTATAAATACATACTGCAACTCCGGAAATCTAGATATACATCCTATGATGGGATGAAAATCTCTATTTCCGATAAACAAAACAACACTCTAACCATTATTATTTATTCCGGAGCTCTGACCCAGTTAAACTTAAATGAAAAAACCAACACAAAAAGAAAGAAGAAATAAAATAAAATAAAATAAAATAAAATCGATAGTCGATTAATTCAAACAAAAGTATGACAAGCCAATTTATTCATTTCCAGAACGCGTTCTCAGATCCCTAACCGGAGTCGCCATCCTCTTACGTCCCTCTGCTTCGTATATCTCTAACTTGAAGTTCTATAACAGCCTAAGGGTGGCGAGTTGAAAATTCAGTATAAAATTCGATCTAAATCATTAATCAAAGTACCACATCGATTGTATAAATAATACCAACCTAACAAAAAAAACATAATAAAAAATTACAAAAATATCCCTGGGAGAATTTAAAAAATATAAGCCAAAACAAACGCACTATATCTAGCTACATAAGTACATATATAAAAAAAAAAAAAAAAAGGATAATAAATTTAGCAAAAATCGAAGTGAAGTCTTTGATAAATATTTTTAATTGAAGTTTCTTTCTCTTAATAAAAATATAAATATATATCAACATGAAACAGACAAAAAATTAAAAGAACTTACCCGGGTATCCATTTAGTGGAAATGCCGGAACAACACCGTCCTTGGCTGTGTACATGCCAGAAGTCTCAACAACTCCACCGCCACCTCCCCCACTACCAGTTCCAGCAACGCCATCACTACCGCCGCCAGCATTACTGCTTCGAATCTTCATTCTATTTCTGGCCATGGCTGATTTATCGGAAAACTTTCCACGCCCTGTATAGCTCGCATACCCCTTGATGGGATGCTTTGTTGGTGATGGTGCGTCCTTATCGTCGGAATTTGTCTTAGATGATGGAGTTCTGCGTGCGGAGGCAGTTTGGCGGTCATTGAAATTTCTTTTCTTGTGGATTCTGACAGCTTTGCCAAACTCTTTGTTGCCATTCTTCCTAACGCCACCATTTGGTTTAACGTTATTGCTCAATTTCCTGGGCACATTTTGATCTAAGGATTCATGATGGAATTTGCCCCTGTCAGAATCAGTGATCTTGAAGCCATCATCAAACGAAGCACTGAGTTCTTTGTGTTTGGAGTTGACATTGCTCCTGCTGCTGCTGCTAGGATAATGCAGGGTGTTCCAGTAGAATTCATCACTCATACCACCAGCCACAGTTTTGATGTCATCAGGAATCGTCGTCGTCGTAGTAATATTGCTCTTCGATTCGATTACGGAGGAGTCGCGAACAGAAGCATCTATTCTGTCGTAGTCTTCATTGCTAGCATCATCATCACCATCATCGTTGCCACTGGCATCGAATCGTTGAGTGTCGACGGAGGAGTCTTCTCTGCTTTCAGTGAATGGAAACTATACAGGAAGCACACCAACCAACCCCCATATACACGTGATGTTTGCCAAAGGACATGCGAATGTATGAAAGAAAATTACGAAACGGATATAGTGAGCGGGGATGTTCAATTATATTGATTTCTAAACGATATATATTTATTTTCTTTTTTTTAATATACCTTTCTCTTTGTTGAGACATCATTGATGTCGTCGGGCTTCTGGGGACGCAGTTGTTGTGCCTTTTGCACTGAATCGTGACTTCCTGGAAGGGATTTCGAAGAAGCCAAAAGAATTGCACTTGCTTCTTCTCGATTTAGATTGCTAGAAGAATAGAAAAAGGAAAATTTTTTCAAGGAAATCGTTTTCTTTTATGTTGTTTGTTATATTTATATGTATTTGATGTTGCTGTGTATATTATAAAGGGTGGGCCATCAAGTGGTTTCTTTTTAAACCATAGGTTATTTTGACACCGACAACTGTTTCCCGCTCGAAATCTTGACAGAAAGTCAGTATCATACCTCCACGTTACGAAATGATTCGCTTTACGCTTGAACAACGTTGGGAAATATTGAAAAGTTATTTCCAAAGTGAGTGCTGAATTGCCCAAACAGAGCGTTTTCTGAAAAGAAGTTTTGGCCGAAATGAAGCACCCACCGTGCCTGCTGTACGTAAACGCAAGTTTGTGCAAAAAGTTCGTGAGATTCGTAGGCTAGTGAACAACGCTCATGGTCCCTGTCGTCGTACGGTATTTGGCCCACCCTTTATATGTAGTTTTGATTTGTTTGTATTCTATGCGTGTCCTTCAGAGATTATGAATATCCATGTGAGCGTTAGGGAAATAGGGACGGATTAGGAAGGATAGGCCATTGCACATTTGGTTTGAATTTAAAAAGGGAAAGGAAAATTTTACTTAGGTTAGGAAGAACATCCCACGTTCGTGAATTGACAATAGATTTAAAATTGGGCTGAAGGGTAAATTGATGGTTGGGTGAATGTGCTGGTACGCCTTATAGATTACAGCCAAATCATAAGGGAAAACAAATATCTTGCATAGTGTAACTTCTCATAAAGCGTTAAATAGTAATATGTGTTAGACGATAGTCGCTTCGCAATTCACCATTTTGTTAAACGACTGCCTCAGCCTATATTCTCATCTTGGGATTTCCAGGAGTCTCTATAACTCTAGAGCTCTCTGGAGAGTTGTAGGTCGTTACGCCTATGTTCTCCACAAGCTGCCATGGCAATAAATACATTTTGTTTTGAAGCTCAGGACTCGACAGTTTCGAGGTTATAATCAAAATTTACAAAACATTTCAACATTAAATGAATCACCTATCAAGAGTTCTACGACTGTCGTAAAAGATTAGCGGAACCAGTATTCTATTCTTCTGTACAAGGTCTTGATCGTCTAAATCAGTGTTTTCCAAAGTGGTGCCCCCACGCCCCACAGGGGGTAATTTAAAATTATGCCGCATTTTACTTCATTCCAAAAAATCTATATTTTTTGTGTTTCTACCCTTATAATTTAATATATTTCTGAACGCATCCAGGATCTGTCATTCATCAAAAGCCGATTTAATGTCATGAATGACTTACTGATAAAAAAAAATCGTCTGGACTTAAAAAAAAGAAATGAAACAGAAGTTTTCTAAATTTTAACCTGACATGAAATATATTTGCAGTTGCGCTTGCGTGCCATGTTTCATGTCAGTATGACAGTCGGTGAATGTGAACGCTACCAAAACGACTTGGGTCAGGTGACACGTCTCGTTGAATGTGAACCTCCCTAATATCAGCCATTAAATTTTTTTATCAACATTTCTGATTTTGTATGTCAAAAATTTTTTAGGTATAATAGGCGCGTTCATAAAAATGAGATCTCAGAGATTATTTTTCTCCAGAGTTTTGACAGCAAAACTGATAAATTTTGCTAAGCAGTCATGTTCATTTAACTAAGATTGCTGAAATCTCTGAAATCATAAGGTTCTGGTGGGACATAGCAAAAAAAGAGGTTGGGAAACACTAGTCAAAATAATGGAATGCATTGGGCGGGATAAAGCCACTTTAACGCACACTTCATTCTGCCCAGCTTTCACAAAAAATTGTCTGTTTACGTTACCCCCGTTTTAAATTACCTGGTTGTACTCCAAGGCAGCTTCTTAGACACTGCCTTTTAAATCCTAATTTTCACCAATTGGGATTAACCCACATTAGGAATCCATATAGACAACCATCGTGCGAATAACCTTCAACCTGTTATTATAGTCGGTTACTATAATACAACCGTTTCGTCAAGAAAAAAACACCCCTAAAGCCTTGCCCTGGTCTGAGGAGCTTTTATATATGCCTGTCGAAATAAGTGCTTTACTACAATTTTCATCGACAGTGGATGTCCAAGTGGTCCTTCGGATTTCTTTCCCAGATCCTTCATCGACTGTGTATCTGGTCCCTACCGTATCCTCATATAAAGGGTGATTTTTTAGCTGGTTTGGTTTTGGCAACACTGGTTTTGACAGCTGACGTGTGTTTAGTACCTTGTGTCACTGTCAAACAGCTTTAGTTTGGTTTGCAATTTAACCATGGATCGTCTTACAAATGAACAACGCTTGCAAATTATTGAATTTTACTATCAAAATTCGTGCTCGGTTCGAAATGTTCATCGCGCGCTGTTATCGAAAAATTGTGTTCAGCGATGAGGCTCATTTTTGGTTGAATGGGTACGTAAATAAGCAAAATTGCCGCATTTGGAGTGAAGATCAGCCAGAAGCATTGCAACAGCTACCAATGCATCCCGAAAAAGCCACTGTTTGGTGCGGTTTATGGGCCGGCGGCATTATTGGGCCATATTTCTTCAAAGATGATGCGAATCGCAGCGTTACTGTCAATGGTGAACGCTACCGAGCGATGATAACAAACTTTTTTTTGCCCGAAATGGAAGTTCTTGACTTGCATGATATGTGGTTTCAACAAGACGGTGCCACATGCCACACAGCACGCGAAACAATGGCGCAATTGCGAGGCGAGTTTGGTGAACAGTTAATTTCACGTTTCGGGCCGGTCAATTGGCCGCCTAGATCGTGCGATTTGACACCATTAGATTATTTTTTGTGGGGGTATGTCAAGGCTAATGTCTATAGGGACAAGCCCGCTTCGATTGACGCACTGGAAGCCAACATCCATGCATTCATTCGTGAGATACCGGCCGATATGTGTGAAAGAGTATGCCAAAATTGGACTCAGCGGATGGGCTACCTGAGACGCAGCCGCGGTCAACATTTGCATGAAATTATCTTTAAACATTAAATTGCAAGGTTCAAACTATCGATTCAAATAAATATTTCATTCATTTTTTCGAATTTTTTGTGTTTTTTTTTTTTTTTTAAAGTTCTAAACCTCTTAAAAAATCACCCATTACATACACAAATATCTAGACACGCAACCTTAGTACAGTCAAAAAAAATAGAGTGGACTTTGCATTTTATTGTTCCTGAAAATCTTTCCCTCTGGGATTGGACCTAACTAAGAAAAGGAAAACCAAAAACTAATTTGCTGAGATTAAGTTTATTTTCAAGCTGAAAATATGTTGGTTGTTTTTTTTTTTTTCTTTCTTTCTTTTTATATCAAATAACCTTGAAACTTACCTAATAGATGACCCCCTTTGACTTGAAAAAGATCCTTTATGTGGACTTGTACGTAAATATTTATCGACAGGCTAGACAAAGAAAAATACATTACTTTTTGCTTTGATTTCCCCAAAATGTATAAAATAATACAAAGAACAAAAAAAAAAAACTCACCACTCCGGAATGACTATTTTGCGTAGCTCCATTAAGTTGTAAACTTTGCATCTCTGCCGCACTCAACCGATGTCCATTTTTATGCAAAAAAGTTTTCTGCTGTAATCGAGGGGGAACCTGCTCCTGTCTCTCATCGCTACTTTCAATCTTGCCACCAACATCAGTTTCAACATCGTCAATTTCATCAGCATCAAACGCTCCCTGTGGCCTAATGCAATCCTCTTGTATGCCAACGACATGTGGTTTTCCTACATTAACCCAACTTCTCGCTGTGGCTCCATATCCATCAACAGGAGCAGAACCAACATCACTGCCAAAGGGTTGTACATGAACATGTTTCCTGGTGAAAGCTCGAAGCGTTTCAATGCGAGCCTCTTCGCCTTGGCGTTCAGCCTCACGAAAAATGTTCTCATTCCGCAACAACGCATCATCAACGTTCGATGAAGATAAAGCGGACTGCTGCAAAGAAGGTTGCTTTTTCAGTCGTTTATCACGAAGTGTATTTTGGCCAGAAAATCCAGCATCCTCCTCTCCTCTGAACCCATCATTGTTCAAATTCAGTTCATCAAACTCATCGACATCATCATAGTCCATGTTATTACCATCGTCCTGATGGGCTCCCAGCAGAATGTCCCGAGCAGAAAATCCCTTCTCATCGGGGTTAGCTTGTTTGTTTGCCTCACCAAAAAAATGATGGGGTGAATCCAATATTCCGATAGCGAGTTTTTGCCGTGATTCGATTTTCTCAGATGGTTTCGGACCGACAGGATTATGCCCATTTCCCACTGGGGCTATTAAAGAAAAATGCTTGTGTTAACGAAATGGGATTTTTCAATGGCGGCAAACAGCACAGCACAGCACCACGAAGCGAAATATAAGTATAAGTCTCTGTGAATGTCTGTGAAGTAGGTAATAGAAATAATCGTAAAAATTAACAATAACATTTTTTTGTGGGTAGGGTATATCGTGTTCCAGTTTGGCTTGCGAAAACGACTTCACGACTGCCATTTTAAATCCTGAGAAAATGTAGTTCTAGTTGTTCGGTTCAGTTCGGGTGCTTATAATAATATAGAAAAGGAATATTATACAGATACACTTCTTGCATGAAAATATCTATTAAAGTATTTAGCAAAGCAAATGGCACGGAACTGTAACTGTAACTGGAACTGTATAACTGAAAATGTAAAGTCATCGGGCATAACTGCGGTAGCAGCGGTTAGGTTTTAGATTTATAAAATAATTGTGGTTATGGTGAGTATATACCCAAGTTTATTTTTGTCAAATACTATTTCCGTTTTTCGCCAACAACAATAATATAATTGCCATTGGAAAATGATTTTGCAATTAAAGTCAATGTAATAGTCTCTGAGGGAAAACTAACTTCATTTAAGGATGCGATTAGGAAATTTCTGTTTTTTGTCAACTTACTTATTTTGATGGTTTTTGAAAGTCAATTTAAAAGTTAAGTTCCTTTTTTTTTTTTTAGTTTTATTCCCAAATTCTTGTCAGAAGTCAAATAATTTGGAAAAATGCTACTGGAAGCTTAGAGGGAATTTTAATGAAAATAAATTGCCGGACTGGAAATTAAATTTTAGATGTTAATTTAGCTTAATTAAAAATAGGTATAATGTTAGTAGCCCGTGGCGTAGTGGTTAGTGCGTTGGACTATTACGCCGAAGGTCTTGGGTTCGATTCCCAGCCTATGCCACCTACAAAACAGAAATGTTTTTTCACGGGTTACTGCTTCTTGCAAGGAATTGACATAAATCCTCCAAGAGTATCTCTTGTCTTAAAAAAGTGCGTCTCACCCTAGCCGTTCGGATTCGGCACAAAATTGTAGGTCTCCTCTATTTCTGCCAATAACACCCACACAGGAATGGTTGACAGTTGTAAGTCACTAAGGCCCTGGTTCTACACAAGCTTTCGCGCCGACTTATTTCTTTATTTATTTTATATATTTATAATGATGAATTAGTAACGTTTCAGAAACAAAGTAGTATACGATTTTTAATTTTATTTTTAAACTAGCTGACCCGCCCCGACTTCGCACGGGTTAACAAACCTATAAATTTCGTACAAAATTAACAAAAAAAAAGTATTAATAAATATAATTAAATTAAAAAATAATGGCCCTATCAATTCCATGCTCCAAATATTAGCTTTTTTTGTCAAATCACCATCGTTGGATGTATGGCGTTAAACAACACGTGCAAATGATAAAATTGTTTTTTTAAATTGAGTTTTGTCTTCGGGCATCGTTCCTCGCCCTTCGCCCATTTTACGGTCGGCATAATCCTCCTACTAAAAAGAATACATATTCGCTGTGTGGTGGATAAATTTGAGTCCACTGGTTCAGTAAACAGTCAACCAATACCAGAACGTCAGCAAAACAAGTCAGTCAATTTCGCGTCCACAACTTGGCGAATTTTGCGTAGTGGCTCGGGACTGCACCCGTACAAAATTCAACTGACCCAGGAGGCTGAGGTAAACGATTATAGACAACGAGACGTGTGTTAGCTGAATGGGCTCTGGAGTTGTTGGAAACTGAACCTATTTTTCATCTTAAGCTAAAAGGCCCATTTATGAATGAATGGGTACGTCAACAAGAAAAATTGTCGAATTTGAGATGATACCAATCTAAATGAGATCCAAAAGTGTCCAATGCATCTCGAAAAAGTCACTGTTTGGTGTGGATTTTGGGCTTGCTGCGTTATCAGTACCTACATATTCCTTTCAGAACGACGACGCGACATTGGCCAGCCCATCACCGTTAACGGGGAGTGCTATAGGTCGATATTTACCAATTTCTTTTGGCCTAAGTTAGATGGTATGGATACCAACGACATGTGGAAGAACTGCGCTACGTGCAACACAGCTCATGCCACATTGAAAATTCTGCAAGAGTTATTCGAGGGCATGGTCATCTCACGTGGAGGTGATGTGAACTGGCTACCTAAATCGTGTGATTTGACCCCGTTAAACTTTTTCTTGTTGGGTTTTATGAAGTCATAGGTCTATATGAATGAACCACAGCAGCCCTCAAAGTCAGCATAACCCATGCCATGGCTCCAATTCAGCCTGATTTATGCGCCCAGAGTCATGGAAAATAAGACAATTCGTAGGCGCGCCACCCAGAAAAGCCGCGGCGGAAATTTAAACGATTTTATATTCCATACATATTGGCATCAATAGGCCTTTCAAACGATTACAAAATTTCGATGATTCTTACACACACTTTGTTTTATTTAAATTTATTTAAAGATAAAAATCGCTTAATGATAGATCCTGTAGATATTAAACTACATTCTAAGAGTAACAAGGTGTAGTAAGTACCCCTTGTCGTCATATAATGCGCGTTATGGTCTATCATTCCAGAGATCTGGGATCAAATCCCAAGTCTATTTCAACCCTAGCCAATTCCATCTACGCCCTTTAAAGAGAAAGTCCCAAATCCTCCAAAAGTTTGCCTTTTATGATTTGCTGTATAAATTGTGTTACTTATGTGAAAATTCGTTAAAGCCTTAAAACTAACATTCTCACTAATCGACATGTCTTTAAAGAATAAATTTAAAATTTTCATTTCAAATCCTGATGTTTCGCTCATACACTATAATATGACTTTTAATGAAAACCATTTCCCATCAAACCTTCAATCCATTTCAAAAACCTTTAAACAAAAATCTTTATACTTAAAGACCCTAAAAAGTGATAAACGAAACGGTGTTCTCACTTTATCATCCTTCTTTACGTACCCTTACCATTATTTTATTCGTATAAGTAAGTATAAGGTTATAAGCACCCCCATCAACATTAAATCTAAATTCAGAAGATATGACGTGTAATTTCATTAAGGAGGCTGCTCTAAGAGTTCTATGATGTTTTCTGCCTCTAACAGGCCAAGAAGTTTGTGTGAAAAGTTTGTTTTGTTTATTCGATGAGATCCGGCTTGGCTGCTTTAATAATAATTTTGATTTGCAAATATAGATAGCAAACAAAAAAGGGATGAGCAGAGCATGAATTACAGAAATGATGGTTATGGCAGAATATACGGCACACCAGCTTCAGCATTAGCATCAGCCATTAAGATCAAGTTGAATGGAGTGGAAAATTGATTTTTTGGCTTGTAGATAGAAATAGTTTGTTTTGAACGAAAGAAGAAAAAAACAAGTAAAAAAAAATCTAGATACGTTTTTTTTTTTTTTTTTTTTCAATAATTCATTCGTATTTTATTTATGATGTCTATCTCCGTTGAGAACGAAAAACTCCATGTAGGAATAAACATCAAGGGAGACTTTATTTATCATTCCCAAATGAAAGAGCATGACTTGAATGGAAATATAGTTCTTGACCTCGACACGTTACGTTTAGCATCGAAGCAAAGGACGAATCAGCCATTATAATAACTCGTATACACAAGTTCAGAAGTGGGAAAGGAAGATATTTTTAAATATTTTCATAATACAATTTTTGTAGGTATTTGAATAAAAAAACAATCTATTTATATAAAACTACATAAGTTGATATTTTGTGTGTTAACGTGTAACTCACGTAAATTTCAATCAATTGATTTTTCTTTTAAATTATTCAGAAAGTCAATGAGAAGGACATAAGCCCTTTAAAAAAAAATGGCGTTTTTATTGAAAAAATGCAAAACAAGTGTATTTCGCTCATTTGCGAATTTCATAATTTCTTGGAATTTCGCAGAGAGAAAAAATTTGTATTCGTGTAAATAACGATATTTACATATTCTCTATCATTTACATTTTGGCGATGTACCTACATTAAGGCTTTTCTTATTTTTTTATACGAAAAAAGTGAAAAAATTACAAGAAATCAAGAGAAATATTTTTAATCCATATACATAAATATGAATGAATTTTTAATAGAATAAAATTTGTATTGAAAATTAAAATAACAAATACAATTCTATGGAATTGACATCGAAGAAATGTTCAAGTCATTCGATACCGTTATGAATGAAGATGAGGTGGTCAATTATCCCACAGAATTTTTAAATTCATCGGATTTGCCAGGTCTGCAAATATTGCAATTAAAAGTTGGAGCACCATCATTATGCTTCTCAATATCAACCAACTAAAACTGTTCAATGGTAGAAATCATGCTTAAGAAGCTAATGACTAACGTTATTGAAGCCACTATTTTAAATGGGAAATTCAAAGGTGAAGACGTTTTAATTCTACGTATACCAACAGACATGCCATTCGAATTCAAAACGTTTGCAGTTTCCAGTGCAACTGGCTTTTGCAATGACCATCAATAAAGCGCAGGGAGCAGGGACAATCTTTGCAAGCGTGTGATTTGAATTTGGACAATAATTGTTTCTCACATAGTCAATTGTATGTAACCTTGTTGCACAGAGCCTTATAATAAATTAATTTGAAATAAAAAAAACGGTTTCCAATTAAGCAAATAAGTAGGGGAGAGGGGGACACCTTTGAACACTTTTGGGTTAAAAATCCCTAAAAACCCAGTGTGATGGAGTTATTGCCCTGTAAGTTATCGGCCATTTATCAAGAACTTCACCTTTATGTTTATCAAAATAAAGCTGTGAATTTAATAAAAAAAAAATTAAAAACGAAAAATCTTAGGAAACAAATTTTAAACTCTTACAAAAAAAAAAAACTTACAAAAACAAGATTGCATATCTAGGTACTGTCAGATGAACACAAGAGAGGCACCGCAAAATTGTTGACGTGTTAAGATATCGGCGTTGCCATGTTTAAAATTAAGTTTTTTAACTGGGTTTTGAGGTTTTGCTCAAACTTCACACTGCGATGATGGGGAAGGCGAAAAAAGTAAGTCTCGAATTTTGTCCGTCTGTTCGAAGTAAATTTACTCCAATTTTAAGAAGGGAAATAAATCTACAAGCCACTCCATTTTTTGAGATCTACTCCTTTTTCCCATACTGAAAAATTCAGAAATTCTTTAGCCAAATCAGATTAAAGGAAATAGTAACACTGTGTTATTCAATTTTCTAACCAACTTTGACAAATCGAGTGGAAATTACGTGATTTATTTTTTTTTTTCGTTAAAATAACTTTTTTGTAAAAAATTGAAAAATGAGTTTTCTTTCGTTTTCAAATCGACTCCGTTCTTTATCGATTTACTGCACTCTTTTAACAAATCTGCTCCGTAATTTTACTTCTGAGGTTCTAACCCTGCTACAGCCTTAGGCTGAACACACACTACTGGAGCTGCGAGTAGAGCGTTAATGTGACAGGTGAGCCAGAGTTTTAAAAACAAACACTTACTTTTTTATGAGAACTGATACATCGTCGCTAAACGCTTCAATATGAAAAATCTCATAATAAAACATTTCTTTGTTTTCGTTGATCACCGCAGCTCCAATATGCTTCTAGCCCTATCCAATCCAGCAGTGGCTGTTAGTCAATTGATTATTGAAATCTCTTATCTAATTGTCATGGCCTTGAATATGGTCAACAGAGATACCACTTTTTTTCCTTAAAAATGTTTACAAAAATTGTATATGTTATGTACCTATATAAAAATTAATTTAAAAAATAATCTGGAACGATTTTTAAGATTTTGTAGCCCATACCGGTGCGATAATTTTCGCACCTAATAAATTGAATCAACATATGTATTACCAGTTGGAAAGTGGAAGTTTTGATTTTATAGTTCATTTTTATTGGGATGCAGTTTTTGGAAAACATTTTTAAGATTTTTAAAATAAACTGATAATTCGACAAATCAGCAGGTAATTGGTAATTCCACTTCGTTTGACACCTCCTTTGTCAAAATCGGTGTAATGTGAGAGTCGAAAAAGGGTTCCAGACTCTAGAAATAATATAAACATGCAGATGATGATTCGTTAAACAAATCAGATGGTGTACATAATTTTAAAAGTTGTTTTATTTTATATATTTCTTTAAAAATGTTTAATTTTTAATAATTTTTCAGTTTAAACTGAATCATGCTTCTCAAGACCTAAAAACTCATAGCTATGGGTCTGGAGTGTTATATAATAAAATAAGCTAGGTATTTGTTGAAAAAAGCCACTTGACAAAACTAATAATTTTTTATTGTCAATGTCAATTGTCAATATACCCTTCCCTTCTGCCCTATATTGATGATAAATATTTAAAAAAAAAAAAACCTCAGCAAATATTGTATTTCCACAAAAAGACTATACCAGATTTGTGGACAAAACGCGCACCAAGCCATTTAAAAGTTGCTTAGAATTTTCTTACATACATGTATACGTATACGTATACCATATACGGTTTTCCCCACATTGAATACAAGAATTCATTTCAAACCACAACCACCATTGTGTACACCCGCAGACAACACACTCAATTTTATCGCACTTCACAACGAAACGAGGTGTAGCCACATAAGGATAGATACCTTTTATATTATGGGTTTGGTTGAAATGTTTACCCTCCTCGGTATGATAACCCTCTTCATATGATAATAGCAAGGACCTTTTCAGGATTATATTTAAAATAAAAAGTTTTGTTTAAATACGTCGCCGATAAAATGTTGTCGTTAACATTTTTTGAACAAGAATATTTTAAATATTACGTGAAATGAAAAATAAAATAAGGTGTTTTATTCTTAATAAATATAACTCCTTTTAAGAATTTTAATAAAAAAAAAAAAAAAGCGCGCGCATTGATGAAAATAGACTTTTATCGATTGATGTAGTGAAAACTAAAAAAAATAGAACTAAAACAGATAAAATAGTGGTACTCAAATAAAAATTAATCAACGAGGTTATTCCAAAACAAGATCATTGATCGCAAGATCATTGGAAAAAAACAACTTTGCTCTTCATCAAATTCACTTCCTGATGCGTAAAGAAGAAGAGGCTCTTTTAGGTTAAAAAAATCATGCTACAAAAACAAAACGTAATCAGTTTTTTTTTTCTAAGTCAGTAATCGGCTTATTTTTAGTTTTCTTTTTTTACTATTTAGATTTATTAAAATGAATGCTTGGTATAACGAAACGAGGATTCGGATAGTGCAGCGGTACCATGCTTTGCAGTCCTTCATTTCCATCCAAAGGGAATTTAGGCGGGAGTTTGGCGGCATTCCCCCGAGTAGATGGACTATTATGAGGCTGCAAAACATGATTGCCGAATCTGAAAGCATCACACGAAGACCGTATCATCCAAATCCCTATTTTCGAGTTCGGGATACAAACACGGCTGTAGCTTCATCAATTTAGGCAAAACCAAGCGTTTGGACTCGATACTGATCCGCGCATTACAACGGATAATTCATGATGACTACTGCCTGAACACAACGTAGACGGTGGTGCAACTGGAGCTGCAGCTAATACAGCTGTCAAAATATTCAATACAAACAAATTTAATGTTACAAAACAGAACGCAAAGCAGCTGCAAACAGAGCTACAGTCTATACTGCAAAAGTTCACCAACTTTTAACTTTTCACACTTTTGAAGTTTCAATACAATGACGAAAAAAAGAGCCGAACAAAAATGTTGAAGCTTTTTGTGTTTTTTTTTTTTTTGCAAAAAATATTATTAATTAAAAGAAAAATATCAGAAATGAAAAAGGTAAAAATTAGGTTTTTTTTTTTCATTAAAATATATCAAAAGCTGCATTGAGGGCACGAATAAAATAGCACGTTCGACATTTTTTGACAGCTGTTATTCCAGTAGCAGTATTATATTGTATTCAGGCAGTTAAACTTGTTTTCGTACAAAGTTGAAATTACAATCAAGTTAAACAAACACCCTAGATTTGCCTGTTTACCTTGTGAAAAAAATATAAATGAAAGGGACGAAGAAAAAAAAACTTGATAAATTGCTTGTTTATGTCCGATGAGGCTTATTTTGATCTAAACGGCAACTGCCGTAAACGTAGTGACTCTAATCCAGAAATACTCCATTAGACGAAACTGCACCCAGAGTGAGTCACTGTGTGGTATGCAGTTTCAGCTAGATACATTGTCGGGCCATATTTCTTTGAAGAAAACGGTGTTACAGTAACTGTTACTGGGGACAAATGTTGAATGAGTTTTTTTTAACCACAACTGCGCCGAAGACGTATTCCTTTTAGTAAGATTTGGTTCCAGCAAGATTGAGCAACTACACACCTGGTCAGACCGCTTAAAAAAAAAAAAAAAAAACAAGCACAAACATATAAATGCCAGTAAGACCTAGGGTCTTATAAATTAGGCAATGTTAGAAGGAATAGAAGGATAGGATAGATTTTTTGTTGGCACAGTGGATTGAGAAATTAGGTTTTGATTTTCTCATTAAATCCCAGGGGTGGCGTTCAGTTGAGGGAGTATAGAAAAGAATGCTGCCTAGACTGGGGATCGAACCCACACATCCAAGTTAGCAGTCAAGCACTACATCCACTGCGCCGGGGCCACCCCGCCACTCCGCTTATAGCGGAGTTGCGAAGAAAATTCCGAAACAAATTAATATCCAGAAATTCCACCTGATTTTTTTGTATGGGGTTACGTCAAGCATGAGATGTACAAAACTGTGAACCAAGAAATTTGACTGGGTTGAAGCAGTTGATTAAAACGAGAATTGAGGCGATCCCGAAGTCATCCCTATAGGCCGCAGGTGTCAGGTGTCGGATATGCTTTAATGAGTGTAGAATCATTTACGGTCTATCCTCTTCAAAAACAGTTATTTAGTTGCATAAAATAAAATTTTATTTTCTATATAATAAAACAAAACTAAATAAAATACATTGATTAAAAAAGTTATTTGAAATTCTTAATGCATACACGATGAATTAAACAATATAAGCAATCTGACAATTTCAATAACATTTTAAAGTTTTTACTGATGCAAAACTAACCGAAACTCTTGCACTAGAAAATAAATTGTGTCATGTCATCGTCTTTATGTCAAAATAATATAAGTTGGAAATGAAAAATTGTTCAAAATTTTTACCTTCTGAACAATTTTTCATTTCCATAATCTAAGAATTATTTTTCATTGGAACAATATCTAAATATAACGGGTGGGCCATCTACTGGTTTCTTTTTAAATTATAGGTTGTTTTGACACTGACAGCTGTTTTCCGCTCGAAATCTTGACAGAAAGTCAGTATCATACCTCTGCGGAACGAAATTAGTCGTTTTACGCTTTAACAACGTTGGGAAATATTGAAAACTTATTCCGAAATTGATTGCCGTGTAGCCCAAACAGTTCGTTTTTTGAAAAGAAGTTCTGGCCGAAATAAAGCACCCACCACGCCTGCTGTACGCAAGTTTGTGCAAAATGTACGTGAGACTGGTATGCTAGTGGACAACACTCATGGTTACCGTCGTTCTACGCTGCACACAGACGAGAATGTCGATTGTGGAGTGGTGGCATCATTGAACCAATTTTCTTGGAAAATGAGGCTGGGAACAACGTTTCGGTCAACAGTGGGCGTTACAAAGCCATGTTAACCGAGTTTTTTTTTTACTGATATTGAAGACATGGATTTGGACGACCTCTGCAGGATGGCGCGCCATGCCACACAGCCCATGCCACAATCGATATTTTACGCACCAAATTCCCAAATCGTGTTATCAGCCATCTTGACGATATCAATTGGCCGCCACGGAGCTGCGATTTGACTAGTTTGGACTTTTATTTGGTGGGGAACCGTAAAGGACCAATGTTATGCCAACAATCTGGAAACGATTCAAGCACTTAAGGCCAATATCATTCAAGCAATCCATGAGCTACAGCCCGAAACCATCAAAAAGGTCTTGGAAAATTGGAGTGACAGAATGCGCTACTGCGAAGCCAGCCGAGGCAGCCACTTGAACGACGTTGTGTTCCATAATTAATGGGAATGTTTTCTCTTACTAATAAAGCCATCATTCATGGGTCCACCCTGTATAATTCTAGTGAATATTAAATTTTTTCCTATTTTATTATTCGTAGAAATTCTGCTGGTCTTTCAATCTGACGTCAGCAAAGAGTCTCAGTACCTCAGTTTGATGAAAAATTTCTCTTTTTTCCGCAAAGCCCTAATTACTTAAAATTTTCCAGAAGCACCCTTTAAACTTTGTTGTTTTAAAAATTGAGCCATTCGTTGTGTGATTAAAACTTAACTACGATACGAGTGTACATATATGTAGGTTGTGGGTTTAGTGTTCAGAATGTTTATTTCAAAAAGTGTTATAACCAAAAAACATAACAAATAATATTAAGCAAATAAAATTAAATGGAATTAGCAAAAAACTTCAGACAAAAATGAAGAGCAAGAGTTTTTTTTTTGTCTTTTAAGCAAACAAACGAAGATGCCAACGAAAATTATATCTTTAGGAAATTTGGTGAGGAAAAAACATGACAAAAAAAAAAAACAAACATCTCGGCAAGGACGATGATGATTACCAACTCTGCAAACGAGGGTACTTACCTGTTCCTGTACGAACTTGCCGAAGTAATTACCTCGAGATACCAGATGAGTACATTACCTTTATTGGTATTGTGCTGTTGCTGCTCTTGCTGCTGCTGCTGCTGCTGCTTCTGTCGCTGTTCCCTCTGCTCGTTCTCCTTTTGAACACTTCGGGATACGTGAATTCCTGAAATGGGTGCTACTCCTGCACCCGACTGAATGGCCGGAACAGTCACAGGGACACGGATGGCAGCATCGACGGGATGCTCACAATTTCCTTGACTGGTGTTTGTGTTGTTTCCACTTTTATGTCCACATGTGTCACATCTTATTGACTGAAACAAAATAAGAAAATGAGAATAAGTAGTCATCGTCCTCGTTGTCGGCCGCATAGAGCAGCTTCTATCATCAGTGGTGTAGTTGAGTTGAGGGTGCAAAATTGAAAGTAGTTGCTTGTGCAAGGAAGCGTGCGAAAAAAAATATAGAAATAACTTGCACAACTTTTATGGATCCTTGAGAGCATGAAAAAGGACAATCTAGTAGACGGTTGGTAAATATATGCACTTCTTTAACATAGTTCTCCATGTTATAAGTTGCATTTTTCTATCCTTGGGGAAGTTAATGTGTGTATTTGTTGTGTTTGTATGTGAAATGGGATATTGTGGGTGGGTTGCTTGCATATAGATGAAGTTAGAAGAAAAAAATCCTTGTCCCGCAGTCGTCGTGTTGTGTGCTAAGGATTTTTTGATTAAAATAACTTACTGCATTCGAGTAAGGGATAATATTCAGCTTGAGCAAGAGATGAGATTTATTTTTTCAGCTTCTTGATTAGAAAGACTTGTGTTCAGGGAAATAAACTTTAAGGGCAATTGTGCGAATAAATAAGTTGGACGCAGAGACGAGCGACGAGTGACGATGACGAAGTTGTTAAGATAAATTAAGATTTCTTGAGATTAATTTTATTAGTTTTTGTGGAAAAATAAGATAATTGAAGTTCGAAGTACGCGTTATATGGACATAGCTATTAAGTTGATGAGAATGTTTGATTCATAAACTTGTATAATAACATATAAATATACAATATACACATTTATACATACATACATTACACACATACATCAATATTCACCTCCATATTGTGTTAGAAGGCACAGCTTGCAATAGTCACTGACATAAAGTTCCTACTTTATTGCTGAGGGTATAAAGATGCACAAGTTGTAAGTCAGGCTCCTATGTGTATTACATTTGTATATACATACATACATTATGACGTAAATACGTAAAATATATTTTCATGGATATTTTTTATTTTCAATTCAAAATAAATACAGTCAAACTTTTCGGGTTTCTAACTTTGTTGATATTTATTTTTTTGATTGAAGAAAGATTTTTAAATTTTTTGAATTTTGATTTTATTGAGTTTTGAAAACACTTTTACCATTTTATTTTATTAGTAAGTGCTTTAAGGTAAGATAGACTTTTTCATGGAATAAAGTTTAGGAATGCTGATTTTTCCATATATAAACCTGAAAAACAGCTATTAGAAAAGTTTAAGTCGGGACGTCATCCCAGACCCTTGCACAATTTGCCATTTTGGAAAACGAGAATTTATCTATTTTGAACTTTTGTTTTTAAAAAAAATGCCAAAACCTAACGGTTCGCGTACACTAAAACCGAATCATCGGCCGATATCGGGTCGGAGGTATTCGGACGACTGTCTCGGACGTTCGTCTCCATACACTCCTTCCGATCTTAAATGGTGCCGGGCTGGAGTCTGACTGTGATGTAAAAGAGATAATTTTCTCTATTGTTATAATTTATAGAAAATTTGTAGCAGAAAGGTGCCCTTTATGAACGCAATTGATTAACTTTTCAGTAGCCATTTTTTTCTTTTTATTTGTATGAACTTTATCACGAATCAACCGGACAACTGACGAAAAATCCAAACATGTTGGGATATGCCGGTTGATCGCTTATTAACGAACGTCATCGGACGATGTCGCTTTCAGTGGTGCACGCGCTCTCCTTCCTTTCTATACGTTTGGTTCGATCGGCCGAGTTCGGCCAACAACGGCCGAGTATACTTCGGCCGATGACGGACTAGGTGTACGCGAGCCGTAAGTTGTAAGTTGTAAACAATTTGTAAAGTTGTTTACAAGAAATAGTAATATTTTATTTGTGCAAATTTTTTTCTGCTCGGACAATATTTTCGAATATATGTATGTACATAATATGTATTATTATGTCGTTTTTATTGTTTTCGAATTTCTTCGTTCTAATGTAATTGTAATATTTTTTTTTGTATTTTTTGCGATATCGTAGAAAATTCTTGACAAAAATTTTGTAGAATATTCAAAGTTTTTGTTTTTTGAAAGAGTTGCATTGCAGGTATATCTCAATTGAGTAATAAATTGCACTACCATTTTAAAAAATTGGCAATATTTGAACAAAGAAAATAAAGTTAAGATTAAAATAAAAATTTCGATAACTTTTGACCCGATTGACGAATTCATTTACATAATTTCCTTATAAGTTTCCTTAATCTGAATCTGGATGATTTAATATGCATTTGTTTGAATTTTAGTCAAGTCAAGAGCCGTGCCCGTTCTCAAAAAATTTTTTTTAGGAACGGAAAAAATGAGTAAAAGAAAAAAATGAAAATTTTTAAATGGGAGAGAAATGAACAAATACTATAGGTCTGTTTGGTAACTAAAACTTCGTACAACGTCGTAAACGATTCACAAATTCCTGTTTGTTAACTCAAGAAAGTTGCAATAGAAGAGCACATTGAAAAACTTGCAAATTTCTGAGTGCAAGGAGTTTAAGAACAACTGTCAAAATAAGCAACTGTCATGAAGGTTTTTTTTTAATAATAAAAATTCTATATACATACTACTGAAATACATCAGCCAAGTAGAAGACTAAGCACTATTTAATTGGACTTGTTGAATTATTGATTCAAAATAGCTTTCTACGGCCTTTAGTCCACAAAAATTTAGGCGTTTCGTCCCGGTGATCTCACTTAGACTCATCAGTTGACTAGTGAGGACCTTGTCAATACGCAATTTTTGTTAAGTTCAGTTCATCTAACATAGATTTCATGACGACTGTCATGTTTGTCACTGTGACACTTTCTTTTTTTTTATATGTTTTGTGAAAGAATTGTTCTATTTTAAATTAAAATAGCAAAAATGGCCAAAACTTATAATTATCAATGTTCTCTAGAAATAATTCTGAAACAGACATACAACTTAAACATAGAACTTTAAGTTGACAACACTATTTTAACTGGCGGCCATTTTGTCAGCTGTCGAGTGATTTATTTTTAGGTTGGTTTGGCATTCCAATTCCAACATGAATAGACTGACGCCTGAACAACGCTTCCAAATTGTGCAAATTTATTTTGAAAATCATGATTCTGTTCGAAATACGTATCCCAATTTTTATAAGCGAATTTTGTTTAGCGATGAAACCCACTTTTGGTTAAATGGATACGTCATTGCAGTGATGATAATCGTCAAGTGTATGGTGAAACACCGTTACATCCACAAAAACTGACTATTTGGTGTGCTTTATGGGTTGGTGGAATAATTGGTCCGTACTTCTTTAAAAACTATGCTGGCCAGAACGTAACAGTCTGGCTATAGAGCCATGATTTTCGTTCATCAATTGAACAACCATGATGTGCAGGAGCTGTGGTTTCAAAAAGACGGCGCAACATGTCACACAGCTCGTGCCACAATTGATTTGTTAAAGGAAACGTTTGGTAACCGCATAGTTTTACGTTACGGACCCGTGAATTGGCCTCCAAGATCGTGCGATTTAACGCTGCTTACTATTTTGTGTGGGGATATGTGAAGTCGCTGGTCTACGCCAATAAGCCCGAAATGATTGACCACTTGGAGGACAACATTCGCCGCGTTATCGCCGATATGCGGCTACAAATGTTGGAGTCATCGAAAATTGGACCTCCAGATTAGACTACGTCCGAGCCAACCATGGCACACCTAGTGATATATAAATTAACGAAACAAACCTTTTTTTTCTTCAATTTTAAACTCTACAGTTAAAACCAAAATATTTGACAAATATTAGAGATGACAATTTGTTAAGTGACAAGTTGAAAATTAAGCCAGTTCACGTTTCTGAGATCTCATACTGAGCAAATTTTGTCAGCTTCACTGAGGAGAAGGAGAAACTGGAACAAGATTTCTTCGCTAGAAGTCAAAAGCACTCTCCATCTCTTTTTTATAATTTGATCAACTGCAAAAACAAAATAATTGAGCAAAAAGAATCCAAAAAATATCAGTCCTTTCAGCTTTTTGACAGCAAAAGTGAGGAATCTCACTGAGGAATTACGTTAAGATTTCTGAGTTTGCTGAGATCTCAGTGAGCCTGGGGAGACCTAAACTGGCTGATTTGATAATTTTGTATAATTTTCTTATAATATGTTACAGTTTTCAAGTTTTCGCATTATTTGGAGCGGTCAGAGAAAGGAGATCTCAGGAATTTTTCGCCCTCAGTGAGATTTTTTTCCTCAGTATTTTGACAGCAAAGCCAAGATATTTTGCTGAGGAATGCTGTTAATGTAACTCGAAATTGCAGAGATCTCCGAGATCTCATTTTCCTGAATAAAAACTTGTCATGACCATTAATTGTGACACAATTGTCACGGTTTGAATGACAAATTTGTACAAAATTTATAGAATTTTATGAGAAAAACAAATACACAATTTATATGTTTACCTACATATATTATATACATACATATTTGTCAGTATTTCAATTTATGTAGTTGAAATGTTTTGACAGTTTGGTTAAGGTCATTTATTGGCAGTGAAGTGACAAGTTAAAACGAGCTAAAAAATTAATATTTTTTTTGCGCACTAGAAACATTACACCGAGAATAAATAATAATAAATAATAATTCTAATGAATTGCGTGACTTTTAATTCCAAAAAAAAATTCGGTTTCAATAAAAATAGCAGAATATATGTAATTTATCAAAAATTAGTGGTCATTTTCAGCATACCAAAACAGTGTAGCCGCCCAAGAATAAGTTTCCATGCCAAATTACTATCTCCGCACCATATTAAAAATGTAAGCAAGTTCTTAATTCATGGTAATTGCAAATATTGGATTTATCATCATTAATAATGTATTATTTTAAAATTACAGAAATTTCCATTACTCTGCTTAAAAGTTACACAAAGCACCCAATCGCATCGAAATAAAACTAACAAAAAAAATCATCTATGTGTCCAAGACAGAAATTAATTGCAAATTAAAAACATAAACTAACACAAATCGCAAATGACACTACTTGCACAGCACAGCACAGACAAACAAACAAACAAAAGAATTATATAATTAGCCAACACCATTGACTTACCTTGGAAAATTGCAAGGGATACATTACAACCGGTTCCCCCCGACTAATCTCAATTAAATAGGGTGACATTAGCTTTGCTCGAGTCTTCCTTCTTTGGTCATAAACTTCGTCAAGAAGCAGAAACTTATCCAATGTTTCGACTTGAAAACTCGGACTAACTCGGATGTGAACCATCATTTGTCTTTCGCAGTCTGGTCGGGAAGTTACTGACCGCCTCTGGACATTTGGACATTCAAGCAGAACAGCACTAATTGCAGGGGATGGTTGTGGTGCACTTGCAAATGGCAAAGGTATATCGTCTGACAACCGGGCTCCTTCGTGGAAGAGCAAAATTACTTCTTTTGGATTAATTAAAAATGATAAAAGCACAATGTAGAAATAAATTAAATGAATAAATGGCATTTTTGTGAAAATAAATAATTAAAAATATATTTTTTGAAAGATATTTCATTTTGAGTGAAAGAGAAAATTTTCACAGACTTAGTGTGAAAACAAAAGTTTAAAGAAGGAGTGGCTGGCTGGAGTATAAGAAAATGTATATAGATAATGTTCCAGCTTATGGCAATTTTGTTGAATGACATTTAGGTATAGAAACATTTTCATTTGTCAACTTGTTAAATGTATTTTCTCTTGAAATGAATAAGTTACATAATACAGTTTTATTCAAAAGGATCTTCTACTACTACTTAGAGCATTTCTTCTTTAATACACTTAAATATGCATACGCTTTTGTGCTTCATTTCAATAAGCAAAATATTTTCTTACAACACAAATTAATTAGTTAATGGCAAACAGGATGTTGAGTAATTCATCTCCAACGTTTTAGAAAAGGATGCCAAAGCTTGTACTGGCAAATAAATTTTGTGATGGGTTCTATAAACAAGTATAAATTTAAAATAGCTCGACGGTAAAACCCAAAAGTGTTAAAATAGGACAAAAATAATAAAATGCACGGATGGGTCGCACAAACTTGCTCTTATGTGCGATCACACTGTGGTTTTAAAGTATGTATTGTTCTTATACTTCAGACTGAAAAATAGTTAAAAACAAATATATGTAATTAGAAATAAATTGATTAATCAACTTCTGAAACTGTTTTGACACCAACGTAATGTACACCACCTTATTTCTAGCACAAATCTCAATTTATGAGAAAAAAATTTTAAAAATCGTTGAAGCGGTTTTTTTTTTAAATTAATTTTGTATATATAAAATTTTGAAATTTTTAAGAAAAAAAATTGGTACGCCATTTTTTAGTGTTTATCAATGCGGAGTTTAAAAATTAATTTTGATAAAAATCATTTACCCATTTTTTGAAAAAAAAAATTAATTTTTATTAAAATATCCAAAATTTGTTTTTTTTTTTTTGGAAAATTTTAATATGCAATGTTATTCAATAAATTTGAAGCTCTTGCGTAAAAAATTATATATAAATCGGTTTAACAGATAGTAAGATAGTCAAAAAACCAAACAAATGGTTTTATGAGAGATACCATTATTTTTAAACGATAGATAAATTTGTAATTTTTGTAATAAGAGTACATTTTATTTAAAATCTGCTAGATAATGTTAAGAAACTGCTGGGTGCCAAGTTTAATAAAAATCGACCAAGTCAATTTCGAATTATTTTTCTTTAAATTAAAAAAAAAAAAATTTAAAACTTCTTGAAAGACTTTCTATAAAAAAAATTGGTCAAAATCAGTTGAGCCGTTTTTGAAAAAATCGAAAATAAAAAAAATGGTTCTATGAGATGTATCAGTTACAGTCGAACTTCCATAACTCGAACTTCCTTAAGTCGAATTTCTCTATAACTCAAATTTATATTGTGAACTTTGCGTTTTCCACTTTATTTTCAAAGACTTTGTCCTCCACAATTCGAACTTCTGTAACTCGAATTTCTCTCTTTTTCGAATTTTTCTGATTGCGTTTGGTGGTAAAATATCTCATTAACTCGAACTTTTCCTCTGAATCGGGAAAATCCCTTTTATTTAAATTTTTGAAATCAACTTTAGTCTACTATGGTTAGGTTTACATACTTATTTCAACTTGAAGTTTTGCACTGAGAAGGGAAACTCCCTTTTTCCTTTTTTTTTTAAATGTTTGAGGCTGCTATGATGAATTATTTTGGAAGTTTGTTTTAGGAAGAGGCATGGCTAGTTTTTTCTTCAAAATTTTGTAGTGAAAGAAGGTAAACATTTTGAAAATTAAAGAGTCGTTATGTCGGGAAGAAAATTAAAGCAACCTACTTTTGAACAAAAGTTAAGGTTATCAAAGGTTATCAGTGAAATAGAGGTGTGGTGGTTAAAAGAAAAATGTGGCCATAAAATATGGTTTACCTCCACTATACTGACTAACATTAAAAGTTAGTTCGGCAAAGCTAAGTGTCAATGGAATTCACGACGACTTTGGTGTCGTGAACCTGAGTTCAGAAAATGCAAGAGCAATTTTCACAAGTACATAATGCACAAGACATGGGATGCAGCCCTCAGGAATACATAAACTTGGTTGGCGATATTATTGTTTGTCACATCTAGTCTGATGCAGAAATTTTGCTTTCGGTATCGGAAGCATCTGAAGTGGAAACCGTTAGTGACGATGAAGTAGATGGCGATATAAATCCGTGGGGGATGTTTATTTTGTGCAGCCTAGACAAGCCAACGTATATGAAGCTTTTGAAACAATACGTGATGCTATTCTTACTGAAGATAATACACTGGATCATTTTTTTAATGTAATTTACGACATTGAGTCTTTTTACAAATCGAAATGTAATGGTAAAGGTACTGTTAATTAAAAATGTTTGTTCCTTCTTTGAATATAAATATACATATACATATGTATAATACAATTAACCAAAATAAATATTTTTCTCTCGAATTTATTTTCTTTCATTTTGAAAGTTCGACTTATGGAAGTTCCACTGTATAACCATTTTTCGAAATTTTTTTTATAAAATGGTAGCCTTTTTGTAAAAAAAATTACTAATTTTTTTTATTAAAGTTGTGGCCACGTTTTTAAGAAAAATAAGATTTTCATAATTTGGTAAAAAAAATTGTACGGCAGGTATCGTTATTTTTGGTCTTAAAATTAAAAAACATGTAGGGGGGATGCCTAAAAGTCCTAGGTACCAAGTTTGAAGAAAATTGTTCCACCCGTTTAGGCTCCAGCCGAACAGACAGACAAACAGACAGACATTATTTCGAGACCCACTTTTCCGACTTTTTTACGAATCAATAACTTGCTACATTATGTAGTTCTTATATATCGCAAGTAAAAACTTGTTACGATTAAGTAAAATGTTTATTGGCATTTAATAACATCTATCAAAGTAAACGAAGTCAAGTAATTTTATGAAACAATTATTTGGCTCAACGCATTGTGCCAAAATAAAGTTTTATAACACAAGCATCACTGATTATTGGGTTTTCAATTTTAATTTTCAATAAACGGAGTTTAACTGAGCCAACAAATCATTTTTTGAGTAAAATTTTTAATTAAAAAAAAAGGAATATGTATCAGCAAAAAAATCATTAAATTTTTTTATTTCAACGATTTTTTCTTCAGCGAAGACTTTTGAGTTTCACAAACGAATGGTCTGGTAGAGAGCCAGCCACCTTTAAATGGTCTTGGAGCTACTGAACTTTGATCAGGTGATCATCATCTAGAGAATGATTTTCTGTACAAAACTACACAAGAGTCCTCCAAAGTCCATATAAAAGAAAACTAAAATGTTTAGTTTTGGACAGAAATTCACAAAGTTTCAAAGTAAGAGAATGCATCTACTGTTAATCACTACCTATTTTGCTACAATTCTTTATAAATACAAGTACTTATGACACTTAAAGTTTACAAAAAAGTTTGCACACAAAAACGAGAATAGGGGGTAAAATCTACAACTTCTAAACTGCTGTATATAATTTAAGATTTTTCAAGTCGTCCTTAAAAAAGTTAGAGTAATTCAAGAAACACTTTCCACGAAATTCAACTCAGACCAGGCGAAATTATGAAACTTACATTGACACCAAATGATTATGATCAAAAAATTCAAACTAACGCAGAGGATGCTACCAGCATTTTTTTTTTCAATATATTTGCTTGAAAATCGGAATTACTATCAAATGTTAAAAACTGCACAAATTTTCATAGATTGTTCATAATTTCATGTAGTTTTTGAATATTTGGTTAGAACATTAATATTTGAAACACATTTTGTGTAGCACTTTTGTTTGTTTAAAACAAAAAAGTAACACGACGCATATTTATTAGATTTTTGTCTACGTAGACACTGCCTAACTATTTTCAAATTGGTGAAAATATGCTTTATATAATAAAAATAAATATTACATTATTCACGGTTAAGACAATCTAATCTACTCTTGTGTCTAAGTTAGGCAGCTATAAGGCAACAATAAACGAGGTTTTTGAACACATTTTCCAAAGTTGGACAGTTGTCTAAAGTTATACAACGTTTATAAAGAAGACCTTAAGTGTCTAGAAAAAAAAACACACGGGATCTGGTGCTTGGAGTTGATTTTAAATTACGTCTATACTACAACAAAAACACATTTCAAGGCTGTTGCTTTATTCACTACTTGTACATCTTTTTTTTTTTTTTTGGATTTCATCTTGGGGATTTTGTCTTTACCTAGTGTTAGTTTGGGGATTTTTGCTTTGAATATTTTATTTTTGGGATTATATGGCTTTTTGGCAAACATCACTAACCCAATAAAATTGTGGAATCTTATTACTTGATTCACTACTTACAAATCTTCATTTTGGGCGAACACAAATAAGTTTTTTCTTTTATACGCATTATTGGGCTATCTAAATTTCTAATGAAATAAAAACAAAGCGTTCTGCAATTTCATTTTAACTTCAGAATAATTTGTATTTTTATACATAAATGAAAATAAGACAATTCAACATAAACCTAAACAAAGAAAAAAAATGCCAACAATAATGCAAAAAATTTCATGAAATACATAAAATGTGATTAAAAAAAAGAAATATTTAAGTTGAAAAGTTTTACGGCAGAAGCCTCGTTTTATTATGAAGCGATATGGACTGGATCGGTGATATTTCTAAAAAAAAAAATAATTTTTATTTTGTTATATTTTATTTAATATTTTGGCAATTATTTGGAATTTTCAGAGATTTGGAGATTTTAGTAAGAGGAAATATTTATTGGGGATTTTGTACATAAGGTGCCTTAACCCTCATGGGGATTTTGTCTTTTTGGATTGATTTTTTTGGGGATTTCATCCGATTGAGATTTTGGTTTTTGGGAATTACGTATGTTTTCCTTTAGTAATTTAGGCAAAAAAGCCTAACATTTGTTATATACAATATATATTGTGTATTTATTATACAACTAAATAATTTATAGTACTTTTAGCATTTATTTGTAGCCGAACATGAGTTTTATTTTTATAATTTTTTCAAGTTTGCATGTCAGCTCTTTTGTTTAAAATTAAAATCAGGAACACACGTGTGATAAGCAAATATCTTTGGAAATATCAATCGTGTTTGGAAGTAATTTTTACTTAAAGTCTATTATTGGAAAGGTATATTGATTGGTCTTTAAGCCTTCGAATAGACTTTCACCTCGTCATACAACTTTTACCCTGAAGTCTGAATCATACTTAATTTATTTCTTTACCTTAAAACCTCTTTTAATTGTACCACTTTAAATGAGCTGGTCTGCCAATTATGATGATATTACAGTTAATTGCTACTTATGCGACTTCTTGATATTTCTTACAGAATTATTCTGAATATTTATTTAAGTGAAAATAACGCTTAAATGAAAACCTTTTTGTGATAGCAAACTGCGTAAGGTGATTCAAAAATGCTCTCAATATAAAAATATAAAAACTAAATTTTTATTCAGTCTACACCCATACTGATTCGTAAATAAAACACAATATTTTTGCAACAATTCTAAACAAGTTTATTTTATACATTTTTATCAGCTCAATCATTAATAATATTATTATCTCACCTACAATTCTAATAAAGCAATTACAGTTTTTTTTTGTAGTTATTTTTTTTTTTTTATTGAGTACATAATCTGTATATAATACATCATTTAAGGTGTAATATCTAATTTATGTTTCAACAATTTTTATTATTAATTTTAACAACAATTTGCAAATTGTGGGTTTAGTTTTTAATCATTAATCATTTTATAACCTACTTTTATTGTATTATAATTTGCAAATTAAATTTGTTTTTTTTTTTTTTAAATTGTATTAATTACTTGTTTTTATCACAGAAACAATATTAGGGACCAAAGGTCTGGCCTTTAAATAGGGATGGATGTTAGTTTAGGTTTTTTTTATATTTTTTTTGTCCATTATTAATTATAGTTAAGATGGATAATTATTTAAAAGAACTAAGTCTTTATGTAAAATTCAAAGTTTGAATTCAAACTTTTATATCTATACATTTTTGTTATATTTCTATATTTTTTTTTCTAAAATATCACTACTAACTTATTTATACATATAATTATTTTGAAACTTAATCAACACACATGCATTAAATATTACTCAAAAGGAACAATGTAAAATTTGAATATTTTTATCATTTGAATTTAAATGGTTTTTTTTATTTATGTAAAAAAAAAATGTTTAACAATTCTTAAAATTATTGTTTAATACTTTCAATGGTCCTATGTAGGTAAGTGCATAAACTTTATTTGAACAATGTTTTCTTTTAGTATTTTTTTTTTTATATAATAAACTTTTAGGCCTATGGTTTAACTGTGATTGTTATGATTCGGTCAGGAGTTAAATGTGAGTCTTTTAAATATTATTTTATTTCATATCATTATAAATTCAGCTTGCTTAAACCAGTTAGCGCCAATGTTAAAGAATTTTAATTTTTCATCAGGGCTCGTAAGTCCATACCCTAGTCAGTAATGTTATTTTAAATCGCAGAACTCGACTTCTGTAACTGGTCAAATGTTTAATATTAAAAGATTTAGCGCTTTTTAGATGGTTGAACAAAATACAAATACCAACTTTATATAAGTATCAAAGATATATCAAGTTTTAAAATATAGATAAATTTGGTGGCGTGACAACTCGTATTGACGCAGGGCCTATAGTGACATACGACTCTCAACCATTCCTGTGGATGTGTTTTTGGCAGAATTGAGAGGGTATACAATTTTCGACTGAATTTGAACGACTGAAGTTAGTAGCACTTTCTATGACAAGAGCTACTTTACGAAGATTTGTCATTTTTTTTTTTAAGATGATATATGTAGGTGGTCATAATCAATTTTGTCATTTTGATATTTTTTGTATAAAATCATTATAGCCGTCTATGAGATTTCCAATTTTCACTCTAGGAATTTACTTAAAATTCTTTATGGAGCGGCAGCTGGCAAAGAATTTAGAAAAAGAAATATTATGGCAAGAGATACTCTTGGAGAATTTGTCAATTCCTCGCAAGAGGTATTATTCTGTGAAAAACACTTCTGTTCCCCCAAACCAACGCGATAACTGTCGTGGCGACGACGAAAACAATCCACGCGTTCAGTACATGACAATTTGCATTTGAAAATTGTGATTTCTGGATTTTTCAAGCTACTGATTGGTAATCTGTCAGATACTTTAAAAGTCATCTAACTTGTTATGACAGCTGCCCAATCAGAAGCCAGAAAAATTCAGAAATCTGAATTTTCTGATGTAAATTATTATGTGTCGAATGCACGGAATATTGACAACGTGTTGTTTTCATTGACAAACGCGTGTTGTTATTAATGTTTTCGTCGTCACCGCGATAGCTTAACGTTGGTTTGGTTGAACCCTTATGGTGGTATAGACTGGGAATTGACCCCAGGAGCTAGGGACGTAAGTTTTTAAAGTAATTAAAAATATCGGGCAGATTCGGGCCAGAAGTTCATTAAATAAATGGTCATAGAATTCTATACGTTCCCCAATATTAAAGCTAAGTGGAAGATTGTCAGAAAATGTCAGGTGCCATAAACTAAGACATATGAGAATTTAAAATGAGGTTGAAAATGTTCTAAATTTTTGAAAATAATACAAATGACAGATCAGATCATGACTATACCAAATACCTAAAATTTTCACTGTCAGATGGGAGTATTACAATGGCTTGACAATGATTTTTCTGTTAGTATTTTCAAACAAAACTGTAAGTTCACAATGGCTTGACAATTGACTTTTCTGTTAGTATTTTCAAACAAAACTGTAAGTTCCCACGGTTATTAGATATTTGTTGACAGATCTGATAAAAGGTCTGTATTTAGCCTGGGGATAATTCCGTAATTTTCTAAACAATAATCGTCAAAACGGTAATCGTCGACGAGATTGTCAATGATTTGCTTCACGTAACTCAACCACTATCGTCTCGTCTATCGTTTGCAGTTTGAGAGCGTTTGTCAAATTGGCTGTCATAATTGTCAATAAAATGCATTTTTAGTGTTTGGTGCTGATTGAAACTTTTTTTTCTTTATATTTTTAGAAATTAATTTAAATGCAAATACTTAATAGGGCAGCCACGCAATCTCATATTGCGTTTGTAACTACCTTTATGGATGAACATCCCGATTTGGCCAGGGGATAAGCCGAATTCCGTCCAAGGCAAATCGACAAATTTTGGGGTGATCATCATACTTATAACATATGAGTTGGAAGACATAAGGTATTTGATTTATCTCTCAGTTTCGTATTTGTTTCATATTCAATTTCTACTCCGAAAAAATTAAATTAAATTTGTCAATGCAACAGATAACAACAAATGATGTCAAATAACAGTGGTAACTCAATCATTCAGCGACAGTCACCTACAAACTTCAAAATTAATGAAAGACGACACCAATTTAGCTATCGTCCAAACGCTAACGTTTTGACGAAAGCGTGTCGACGATTATCGACCTACGTAAAGAAAATAAATATAACACTATCGCTCAAACGATATCGTCCGACGATATTCGAATTACCGAATTACAATTCAAAAATGAAAATACAACGAATTATGTAAATTGGCGTTATTTTTATTATTCGCTTTAATTAATTTCATATTACTTGGACTTGACTGGGAGTCTGTGTCGAGATCAATTTACAGTAATCTTAACCTCAGGCTCGGGCTTCTAATTATTTTAGAAATAAGTATATCATATTTAAAGCTCGCACGGAGATGCTAGCGCTTAATCACAGTCCTCACAGAACAGATAATAATCCCAACTGCACTTTATGCAACCTCAATCAAATCGAAAACATTTTCCATTTCGTTGCGTTGTGCCCAATCTTGCAGGAAATTCTTCGGTTGTTTTTTTAACAAGAGCTTTCTGTCACTTGAGGAATGTCTAGGGGTTCTTAAAGGAGATAATGGTTGGCGTCTACTTTTCCGGTTTCTATTAGATGCAATTTCATATAGAAACATGTACAACAATATACTTTAGAAGTAATTCTATTAAAGTTTTGTTTTAGCTTAACTAAAAGCCCAAAACGCCTATGAAATAGCAAATCATTAAAATCTTTAAGATCTCCTTTTTGTTTTAGCTAAACTAAAAGCCCGAACCGCAGCTGAAATTGCAAACATTAAAATCATTAAGTTATCTTTTTTGTATAAGCTTAACTAAAAGCCCTTGAATAAAATATATTATTTACTACTCAATTAAAGTATTGGATTCTTTTTCAGCTTGAATCAATTTTTGAAATAATTGTATAAGACATCTTGTCATAGTTAAACTGATTGTTTTATAAACTTAATAATTTTGTTTTAGCTAAACTAAAAGTCCGGATATAGTCCAATAAATATTGTTAAACATTATGGCAGCCAAACTTAAAACACGAATCAAATTCATTAAATCCCTTATATTGAATATTTTTTTTCCTCTGGCATTATTCTTTTTCAATTGCTGAAATATGGTTTTTACGTATATATAACCAATTTTTTAAATTTTGATTAATTTTAATACACATATTGTACTTTCTCTCACAAAATGTTAAGTGAAGAAAAATATATCGGCAAACGGCCCATTAGCCATGCTTGTAATCTTTAGTTCTAAGTTTGTAAATTTTTATAATGAAAACAATAAAAAAGAAAATAATAATAAAAATAATAATTACTTGTTTTTCCTACTTATAAATTTCTCATTTTAAGAGTAAAAGGGTCCATATTCTTAGTGTACCGTCAAAGACAAGTTTAGGGGGTAAGCCTGGGTAAAGTTCTTAAACATATTTTTAGTCAGTTATAGTTCACCAAATTTTGGTAAATCAACTTAGATTAACTAAAGAGATTTTTTTGATATACATATGTATATAGTTTTATATCTACAGATACAGATTAACAGACAAATAAACATAATTTATAAATATTCGGTTTCTGCTTATTTTTTTTAAGTGAAATAAGACCATATTCTGAACAGCTTCTCTACAAATTGAAGCTTAAACTCAAGCTTAAGTATAGGTAATAAAATGCATTTTCAGATCTTAGTTTTAAGTTAAATAAAAAACAGACATTTTTATGGTTATTGTTTTTTTTTTACATTTTTGGCTATTATTAAAAAAAATCAATGAACAAACAAACAAACTTGACCCTTATTGTTTTTTTTTTTTTTTGTCAACATTTTCTTTCAACCATCTTAAACTGTATAAATTTACAATATATGAGCTTTTTTCAGTTAAATGTTGTATAGTTTCAATAACTAGACGAAAAGATGTTTTGTGTTTAATAATAATTGACAAGTTGAGAGTTAGAGGTTAGATTTTTAAAACAACTTTTTTATGTTTGAGACTTTCTATGAACTACAATTTAGTTTCTACATAGTATACAATTTATCAGTGCCTATAAGAAAAAATATAAATTTTCTTTTCTTTTACAGTGTTTTTTTTTATCTTTAACAATTTTTCAATTTTCTTCATATCTACAAAAGTACATAGATGAATTTGGTCTCGATAGTGTTTTTGGTAAAATTAAGTTTACATAATATAGTTATTATTTTCTACTTTAAAAAATACCCTTTGGTTTTGTCGAACTTGGAAGATTGAAAGTATAAGAATAGTGTGCACATAACTACTGAAGATTGTTAGACGGGCTTTTAAGAGAGATGTCAATTTGTATGGTTTTTTTTTGTAATTAACGTTCACCTTATAGAACATTACATGTTTTTTGAGCATTTATCATTGATCCACTTGGACATTTAAAGACCTCGGTGGCACTTCCACCTTGAGCAACTAGCCATCCTAATCTGAAATTGATAAAACAAATAAAATATTAAATATATTTGAAAATTATAAGAAATTTCAAAATTTTACATATTCCCGAATTCCCCAGAATCAGTGTCAATTCCAACATACATCGACTCGGCACACAATTCTTGCGCTGATACTAAAAAGAAAATTTGTGTCGGAGTAAGATTTAAGCCTGGAAGTCGTGCCATTCCTTTGATGGGTCCTGTCAGGGATAACATTGAATGATAGGATATTTGCATTCCACCCGAATGAATAAGAATGTCCATGCGGCTGTAGTTAGAAAAGATGTTAACGGATTTTGGAACACATCGCATTGCTTTTTCTTCGAATGCTTTTGTTATTGATCGGAGGATTTCTTTAGCTATTGCAACACCCACTGATGCATATTGCAAATATGGTGGTAATTTGGCATCGAAATATGGTACCAGGATAACAGAGAGTGGAACAACTAGAAAAGAAGATAGTATAAATTGTAAAAAATGTAAAAAGATCCATATCATAAACTTAATGCACTAAGGGTCAATTTTTCATTTGAGATTTAAACCAGATTTAATTTAAACAACAGTTAACTTAAAAAGTAGATCATTTGGAGGAAAAAAACATCAAAATAAACGTATCTAAGTTAATCCAGAGTTAACTCACCAAATTAATTGGGTTAACTCAAATTTGTACTTATTATTTTGACATTGATATATAATCTTTTATCATTTAGTTTTTATTTTTAGACCTATTATTATAATCAGCCTTATTATGAGTTTCACCCGAATAACATTCAACCCGGAAAATTTGACATTTCACTTTTCGCCTATTGTGAGTTTCACCCGAAATTTCATCTTCGAAAAATTCCCCTTATTGTGAACATTCATTTCGGGTGGAATGTAATGCCATTGACAGCCTAATGTTCAATTATTTTTAGTAGGCGAACGCAATTTCGAATTGAAGGTTTGAATGAAACAACAACAATTGGGTGAGCTACTACCAAGATTTTATAGGCTGGAGTTATAGCTATTTCACAACTTCCAGGCCGATCATCAGACTCCTTTAGTGGTGCTTGGTCATTGTTAAATTTTATTTGAAAAACTTTTTGCCCCAGCTGGGGATCGAATCTGGACCAAGCTCACTAAGAGCCAATGCACTACGCATTGCGCTACCGAGGCCACCTGATCAAGTTCGTCCCAATTAAGGTTTTGTTGTTTGAAAATTGCATTTGCAATTTCGTTCGGGCGAAACTTACAATAGATTTTGAAATTCCGGGCGAGCGAAAAATTTTAAGGTGAAATATTTTTCGGGTGAAACTCATAATAAGGCTGAATAAGTCACGAGTATCTGAGACGTCATTAAATTTAGAATTTAAAATTATCAATTAACATTTAATCATACGATTAAAGATTTCCGGTTGGCAACATAAAATCATTACAGAAGAAATTAAAATAAAGGTAGATTTTTTAAATACATAATTTGTTTGGGAAATTCTTAAAGCAATATTATTTGACGTATGTGGAAGCACCGGATTGAAAAATAAGTCCGGATAACAAAAAATATACTTAAAAGGCAATTATGCAAAAAAAAATGTCTGTTACACGAATTCTTTTGAAAAAATCTGTAATGAAGTAGAAAGTTAAATCAAAATTGCTAGAGCCGTTTTAGAGGACAATTAAAAAAAAAAACGTTTTGTAGAAGCTCCCCGTTTAAAATGAGGTAAACCATAAATTGTAATTCCACTTCACATAAAAATGATCTGTACAAAATTTCAAGCAAATCGGTCCTCATCTTAGTGTTAGTTTTGATTCAAATCGGATGGTAATGGCGCAGTGGATGTAGTACTTGAGTGCTAACTTATAGAGGTGTGGTTTCGATCCCACTGTAGGCCGTTTTTTTTTGTATACACCCTTAATTTGAACTGAACCCGTGGGATTTCATGAGATAAATAAACACATTACAAAGAGCACACTCTGGCAGCATTTTTAGACATCGAATGAGCGTTTAATAACCTAAAAACGGAGTCTATTAAATCTGCGATAGAAGAGGTTGGAGTTGAATTTGCCATTGTGGACTGGATTTATTCTATGCTCAATGGTAGAATCTTGGAGACACTATTCTCGAGAAAACAGATACAAGAGGCGTAACTTGGAAACGGAAACGGAGATAAGTGTAGTGTCTTTCAGGTTGAGATATATGCTATTGAAAAAGCAGCCGAAATTGTTCGCAGGAAAAAACTGAGCTCGTCAGAGATCATATTCTTCTCGGACGGTAAAGCTGCTATCAAAGCAATAAACAGTGAGACTATAAGATCCAAGGCAGTAGCAAAATGTCGGGACACACTGAACAATATTTGTAACTCTTACCAAGTCAAACTGTGCTGGGTTCCTGGACATAGCATTATAGCAATATAGAAGGGAATGATATTGCAGATGCACTGGCAAAGAAAAGGTCAATGTCAAATAGGAACAATAGTAGCCAAATGGATACGGGACCAGACGTCCCGATTAGTGTGATCAAAAGAAGATAGACCTAATAACGAGTTAGGAGTTATCTCTATTACAGGGGATCACAATGGACCAATAGGCACCCGTGTGCGCAGCAGCCTCAAAGCTGGGCGCGCCCCCCTCTAACCTAACCTAACCTTATTTCTCAGTCCACTGTGCAAATTAAAACTCTTTCCAATGTTTTTGAAATTACTAGAGTGGGTCATAAATAACACTTTTAACCAACGTTGCCGCCGAAAAGATATTTCCGTGCCACGTCAAAAAAGCACGATCCTGCCACTTCGGCAACGCTGCTTTTGATCTTTTGCTATGTGGACTTAGTTAGCTGTTGCTCTATAGAATCAATCAAATCTAATCAAAGTGCTGTTTAGGTTAAATGCGAATCGAAAGTGACTCCCAAATTTATTTGGCGCATGAACTTTGTATATGTATAACATTTTTCAGTCTACAATAAAAATAGGGAATGTAGATCTGGATTTGTCTATATTCAATCTCTCAAGGTTGTAACATTAACCATGAACATTAGACTGTTTTATAAATTCATTATTGCGGGAAAATTATTTATAAAAAGCAACAAAAGCAGAGGGTAGCAAAGCCCGTGACGTAATGGCACTGCGTAAGAATGTTAGAGGTGGGAATCGATTTCCAGTCTCGTCCACTTAAAACCACGGCTACTTTCTCTTGCGATGACAAATCCTACAAGACAAATCTGTCATAAAAAAAATGGGGTTAGGGTTCAGCAGAAAAATTGTAGGTCCCTCCAATTAATGCTGATTAACAACACGGATAGAGGAATGATACAAAGTTGTAAGTCAGTAGCTATCGCTCACTACATTTATTTGACTTTATTTTATTTTTAAGAACATAACTGTCTTAAGTTAAACCAGAATGGTTCAATTTCTAAAAAAAGATATTTCAGAACCAATTTTTACAAAAAAGTATGTTATATGGGCAACTATCCACAAACAAATGGAATATTGAATGCACAGCAATATGAAGGCAATACTCACCAATTGAATGACTCAAAGTATCATAAAATATTTTGGCAACAATAGGATAGGCCCATCTGAAAAATAAAAACATCATCATTTTATTAAGGTATTCTTTATTAATTCAAGAATATACTAACGCATCATGAGAATCCACATCCAGTGCCACAGAGTCAGGAATAATTTGATTACGTTTGTAGATCTTTAAAATATTTTCAAACCAATTATCTGAAGTGATTTCAATCGATTCCAGTTGTTTTATCATCGCTGTAAAATTTGTAAAGCCCTCCCATGGATGTGCTTGGATTTTAAGTGCAGATAGTTTAACTAAAGCCGCCCCTTTAAGGGACGGCGCTCGTTTTAAATGAGCTTTGAGGGATCTAAAAACAACTTCCGTCTGTAATTTGTAAATAATTATATTGTTAAAGTCCTATCGAAAATTGAATTAAGATTATTCTTACCCTTCTTATAACTTCTTTTAAATCTTCTGATGAATGCTGAGCTATAAAAAGTGCTGATGTGATTTCGGGCAAAGCCCACATCGTTGCTCTAGTACAAACAGCTGGATCTGGATATCCTTGTGGCAGTATTCCAAGAGCAAATATCAATAAAATTGAGTTATGTGATACTCTGGTGGGATATTTTGTTAATAACAATTCTACAGCTTTGAGATAGTCGGAATTTCGAACAACAATCGGTCCTGTCCAATTGCATGGTATTAGAGCTGTCCAATTAAGCTGAAATGTAAATATTTTTAATTCTTATAAATATTTATTCTTACTAGGAACTAGGAAAGTTCAGAAGAATGAGATCTGAGCATATCATATTAGAAATATTAACAGTATTTCTCAGTTTTGGTGTAACAAAATTCCGATTCGCTTCCTCGCGGAAAAAAATTGCAAGATTACATTTATCTGAACTGGCCCATTTCAGAAATCTATTTAGATGTTTACAATAGGATACTTCTCCTGAAGCGATGACACGTTGTACAGAACAGAACTATTCCAAAATCCTCTTCTTGAATGTTCAACACGAATCTATAAAATATTAGAAAAATATCATATTTATAAAAAAATTAAATTTTTCATTTCATTTCATTTTATTTATTAAAAAATATATTTACTATTTGACATCAAGATTTTTATCTTTTATATGTAAATACAATTTAAGTTACAGACTCAAGTTAAATAACATTTTTTATAAATTTTCAAAAATATATTCAAATAAAAAAGAAAGAAAAAAACAAAATTTTTATTTATCTATATTTGTATTTTTATTTGTGAAATGTAAGAATAATTTTCTCCTGAAGATGGCTTAAATGATGCTGATGGTCAGGCCGAGATTAAGAAAAATCAATAGGGGAAAAAAATGAGGGAAATAATGGATGAACGAGACCTATTAATGATACCTATTGTAAATAGATGTTCAAAGAGCTTTTGAAACAAAACAATAGATATATCTATATTCCTAATAAAATTGCACTAATACGTTATAAAAAATAAAGAACTAAACTGATTTCAAATATACTTAACAGATAGAACTCAACAAACTAAAATTATTAAGTGCTTATCTAAAATTGAAAATAAAATGTTTGGAGTGCCACAAGGCACAATTTTAGGATCACTATTATTTCTTTTTTTATAAAATTATAAAACACTACAATTCGGCGTTAGGCAATAACGCCCAAGGAAATATCGCCCAAACCGATTTCGAAATATCGCCCAAAAAAAATTCTGAACAATAATTGTTGTTGTTTTTTTTTTCTCGATTTGGGCGTTATTTCCAAATTTTAATTTTTTTAAAGGAAAGAACGCCCAAAATAAAAATTTTGAAAGTCAAATGGGAAATAACGTCAAAAATTGGAAATATCGCCCAAAAAAAATCCATAAAAAGGAAATAACGTCCAAATCTTAGGAAATAACACCCAAATGCTAGGAAAAAACGCCCAAATCAAAATCTTGTCAATAATTGTGCTGAAAAAACTTCGTTTTAAAATCCTCGTCTTGCACCTACTCCAAATCATATAATGTGCCCAAGTAGGGGGTTTACAGGGGGCAGCATGCCCCCCATACATACCTCACTGTTTATGCTCCGCGATTTTGTTTTATAACAAAATTTTCTTTCATATATTTGTTTTTCGTAAACTAAATAGATAAGTTTTAAATGTTGCCTTTTTCCATTTACTTTTTTTTTTAATTATTGATATTCACAGCTTGGCGCACTTAATCTTAATGAACTCTCTTCGATTTTGACTACTCATTATAATTTATCACAAATTTTACCGTAATTTTAACTGGTAAAAATTTTTTGGCGATATTTGTCAACAAGTTTCATTGAAATTTCACTTTGGAAATTAAAAAATGTTTCGAAATATCGCCCAAAATTGTGAAAAAACCGTTCAAATTTTACAAAAACAATTTACATTGAAAATATTTGGGCAATATTTCCAACTTAAGATTTGGAAAAATATAAATTTGGCGATATTTCCAATTTTTTTTTTTTTAGGCGATAAAAAAAAATGTGAGCGATATTTCCAAATCGATTTGGGCATTATTGCCTAACGCCGCCGTACAATTCTATTATTTACTTATGGCGCTCTCTTATTTTGGTTCGGCGAAAGCTTCACTGTTGATAACGGTTTTCTAACAATTTATTAAAAAAAACACGATTTTTTTTTAAATTTTAATTCTTCATTAATTATTTATTCTCTCTTATAATTACATAATCCATCAAAACGTTATATTCTTTTTTCTCTTTCCTCAAAATACTGTCCTCTCTTCCGCACAGAACAGAACAAAATTTCTGCGACACATAGTGGTATAGCGAAATTAGAAGAGAAGATTTTTCAATACAACACACAATACTCAGTCACAGTCACATAAAATTGCACAAGACAAGTGTGGTTGTGACTTAACATAAAGATGAGATAAGCCATACGGTCAGATCTTAATCAATTTTAATTTAATTCCTCTCATCATTGTAGCTATCACAGCGAAGACCATATATTGTTTTGCTTTATTTAAATTCAAATAAAATTATCAAAGTCCTTGATTAGGTAATTGCTCGTGTTTTAAGCACAAAATGTCAAAGTCAAAGTGTTTTTCAATTTATTATTAATTCAAAGATATTTCTATTCTTGTGTACCTATGTACATTGGAAAAGGAAAAGGTTGTTTTTTTTTTGCTTTAATCAATATCTTTTCTTGTGCATGTCAGTCTGCTTGTCAATTAATCTTTTTCTGAACGTATCCAGGATTATGTTACAGGATTTTTAAATGATAGATTAGATAATTTTGTTGGCACTTAGTGGATTTTATTTCACATGCCTCTTTTTTCAGTTGGGTTATACCTTTTATAGAGGACTAATAAAAACTGTTTTCAAATTAAATATATTAAATAATTGAATTTTATAAAAGAAACTTGACTTGATCTTGTTGGTTCAATGTAATAACGTGGGATTAATTTATTAATACAATCACACTGTTGACACAACATTGTGAACAAAGTCAGTCTGATCAAAAATACTACCTGATTTTTCCACTTCGGCCTCATCTACTATTGATAAATTACAAAAACCTGTGTTATCCTTCCGCTAAAACTATAATCATGATAATATTGTAAAACCTCGGTGTCTTGGCGAAATAGTATTAAAAATTCTTTAGCCTACCTTATTTAGTTGTTCAATGAACGTCGTAATGGCCTCCTTTTCTGACATCTTCTGATCATAACTTAGACCTGTCGGGAGAAAACTATCCAGAACATCACTAAGAAGCTTTGGCGCAGATAGTTTTAATCTATACGGTGGAGCTTTGGGACCCATCCATCGAATTTTGTTCTAAATCAAAAAAATATCCCAAATTAATATCCATATTAAATGAGTAATACAAATTATACTTCTAGGATTGGAGCAGATGTTGCTGGGTCTCCAATAATAAGCAAAACATGCGGTCTCCGGCCATAACTCAAGTCATAATAGATATCAATAAGAGGTGTCGGACCCATTTCGTAGATTTTCGATATCAATGGAGCTATTGTGGATGGGCCAAGAGCGCCAATTGGCAGATATCCACCCAAATGCTCCAATACAAGTTGAATCGTTGATGAGTTAGTTGTCTGGCGAAGGCAACTTCCATACAGTCGTCCTAATTTACGAAAAGGACCCGAAGTAGTGTTGTGTTGAAGGAGCTCTAAGAAATAATATAAATAATTTTTAAGAAATCTTGTATAGAAGAAGAAATAAACTTACGTTGCATTTGTATATCCACAGATTCCTGGGCACTACGAGTTGCTCTCAGACTTGCAACCTGAGTCGTTGAACAGCTGAATTCTTTGAAGTCCTTACAAGGATCTAGATTCCAATTTAATTTGGCTTGTATACTCGATGCGGCAAAACGACAGGCGGGCTCATTGCATTCGGGTGGTGGTGCCATTGTTGGCATACAGTCTTCATCGTCTGAATAACAATCTCTTGGAAGTTGTGACGGTGCTGTGCTAATTAAAAATAGTATCGGTGAAGCAACTAGAAGTGATGTTACCAAAAGTGTGGCTGTTGTAATAGCTATTTTGTGAACTGTCGCTGAGGTCCGCAACCAAATGCAAGGGGCACAGCAGATCCAACCAAGGGTTGCATTCTATGGAAGAGATAAATTTACAATAAAAGAATTGTATTAATAAAGAAGATGAAGAAAATTACAAAGAATTTATTTATATTTTCGTTCGCCATTTTCAGCAGCCCAACATCTTGCTGCAACCTTTGACTTCACCACAAAACATCACCTATCTGCATACAACATAATTACAAGACTGTTAAATAGCTAAGATGGAGCTTTTGAATTACTAGGGAGAATTTTACTGCCCAAGTGCCCAACCCTTCGTAGGGATAAGATAAACATTATATTATTAAATTATTTGAAGATAATATTGTATTTACGTACGTACAAAAAACTGAACTCGTGAATGCACATTTTTAGTTAATCTTTGTCGCGTATAAGTTCTTTTCACGAATAAATTCCTCTTCAATAAAAATGATTACATATCGTCAAACGCAGAATATCAAATATTAATCGTTTCAAGTGTAATTTTCAATTAAATTCTTGGCTCAGAATTATGATTGAAAATCAAAAATATGCAATACAGTAGAATACAAATAAAAGAAACTTATGCAAACATTTTTACCGACACCTTTTTTTAAGGTTAAAATTTGTTAATGTAATTTTGTAAGCAATTGTAATTAAAAAATGTAATCGAATCTCTTAATCATGTGCATAGCATCAGGGCCATGGCTTGAGCTGGTGGGGCCTCGGAGCAAGATCAAATTTGGGGGGCTATTTTCAATTACTTCCTAAATACTGTTTAAATGATTTTCGATAAAAAACTCTTATAATGTTTGTATTTGTTAAGTTGACAAAATTATATCTATTTACAAAAATAAAAGCTTATTAAAATGTTTTATTTTTTTTTGTTTGCCTTGACAGAAGCGAACTCATCAATTACTTTACTTAAATCTATTTGCCATTCTCTTCCATTTTCAATAGATATCAATGATAAATTGCTGAGTCCTTCCTGCTCCATTGTGCTTCGCCAGTAGTTTTTGACTATTCTTTTGATTTAAGTTTTTTTTCCTGCCTCTTCTGGGCACCACTCGGGTAAATTCGTTTCATTTTTGCGACTTGAAATATTTATGCTCCATTGTGCTTCGCCAGTAGTTTTTGACTATTTTTTTGATTTAAGTTTTTTTTCCTGCCTCTTCTGGGCACTACTCGGGTAAATTCGTTTCATTTTTGCGACTTGAAATATTTATGCACAGTCCTTCTATACTTATAAATTTGTATATTTATAATAAAACGAACATCATGGTTCATGCTCGTGAATTAAAAATTATTTGCAGGTTGCAGTTGCTGAAAATCGTTAGCAAAAACACGAGCCGCATACTAGGCACAGACAGTCGGAGATACATAGAATTCCTAGAGTTTGTGTGTGTACTGTACTGTGTGACTAGAATCTTTCCACTGGAATCTGGAATCATATTGTGTGTGGTTGGGCTGATTATTTCTGACATTTACAAACACGGGTGAAGAAAACTAAAATCTAACACAAATAATGAACATTTCATGCGTCAAATGGAAACAAAACGAAAACACAAAAAAAAAAACGGTGCAATACATCTTTAATTGAATTTTCTACATTGTTAGTTTATTATACTCATATGTAGGATCTAAAAATAGACTTTGAATAGGGAAGGGTTAGATTTTTTTTTAGTCAGTTGAAGTTGAGTTGAAATAACTAAGAAAGTAAGTTTGAGCTAAACAAAGCTAACTTTACAAGGTTTAAACTGATTGGAATATAATAATATAATGAGATCTTCGTTGGGGCCCCCCCTGGTCGGGGGCTCCGGAGCATTTCCCCAGTGGACGCTATGCCCTGCACAGCACTAGCAATTATTTCATTGATCAACAAATATGGGACTGAAAAATCGCAGAGATTACAAAAATGAAAGAGTTTTTTTAGTTGCAATTTTAAATAGAAACACATAGTACTATACACGCATTTTTGATCTTAATATAAGTTATATCGTATTATCTTACGACTTAATAGTCGTGCGATTAAAATCTCAAGTGGGTTCTAGCCTTCTACGAACAAATCGTCAAAAATTATTTTTTTTTTATATTCTTGTTTATTCATTAAAAAATGATATTGGATTTTTTTCAATAGTTTTCTTGGATAACAGTACTTTGGGTTACCCTCTCGCGTGTTCCAAGGATTTTAACTCCATCTTTGGCTTCGCTATCCAGCTCACGAAACTCCATTGCTCCGCTTAGGGTATGTTCAGTCGTCAAACAGGCGACAGTTTTCTTTGCCAACAATATGAAATTAAAGTAAAGTACATATATAAATTATCGAATCACACTTTAAGTATGTGTCTTAATGCCAATTCAAAAAGAGAATAACTCCCGCGGGTCTTAATGCTTTTTTGTGGTGCATCTTATTTCCACTCGGAAAAGGAAAAAAATCACGGTGTTTTTTCCTCTTATTTTGGAAATAGAACCCACGGGCTTTATTTCTGCGGGTCTTATTGCACTGCACCATCTATATAAGGTTGTCTCTCCGAGCCATCCTGAATTGTGATTAATTCCAGGATGTTTATTCGAGATGTCAACCAGTTCTTTAGGGCTAATCTTTCCAAATACCCATAATTCCAAATTTTATATTTATACATAAATTGGTCAATATTTCAAAACATGCATATTTTGCATATCGAAATGGACATTTTAATGATGCATTACACGAGTCATTCTTATTCTATCCATCCATCGACTTGAATAACATCCTAATCAAAATGGTTGCCTTCTCTCTTTCTGTTAAAGGAGTTTTAACAGAAGCGTATCTTAGTAAAATATTAAAAAAAAAAAAAAACAATATGGTTTTTATGTTTAAAATCCCTGACCGTAGAATTTTTATATGTATTTTGAAAAGTTGACCCAGGCATAAAAAATATTTGATTAGGTAAAATAAATAAATTGTGTGAAACTTTGGAATTTATCATATAAAGGTTGTGCACTGTACAAATCTCAGTCTTTCTTTTGTACGAGTAGCAGTGTATCACATTCGCTAGCTACAGATAGCTAATAAAAATATTTATAGCTGTCAATCATATTGAAGGCTAGAGATTAATGCATCTGCTATTGACGTCAGTTGTGTGAATGTGACGCATAGATATCTGACTTTATTGATTACTTCATGCTTAGTGCTCAATGTACTGGAACATTATCTAAAATATTAATTATTTATACTACACAGAATATTTTAACACAGAGATATATTTTCTTTTTCGGAGTGCCTCTCGAAAACCCTAATAATAAAATTGTTCTTTATAATTAATGTGTGTGAATGACAACGTTATAGAAATTTATAACATTTTAAAAACCCGCGACTGCAAGTACATGCAACCAAATCGTACCCCATCGTATTTTACTAATTTCCTGACAAGCCTTGCATACAGAACTGAAGCAATTATTTGTCTTTCCAGAGAAGGTCAAACTGCAAAACAATTATTTATTAATTGAACATAAATCATAACTCCAAGTCCATTAGGTACATTAGTGATTCCTTTGCTTCACTGGTAGTGACATTTTAATTATATCAAACTGTCAGTTATAGCACTGACTCGTCAGAAATAGAATTATTTTTTTAAACTGTCAAAAACAATTACTTATTTCAGTCAAACTTTGACACTTATTGAAAAACCAATGGCTGTAATTTTATATATAAATACATACATATGTATGTATGTACATATTCGCTTTTTCAAAATGTAATACATAAATCAAAGGAATTTTCAAATTTAAATTTTGGCACTTGGCAGCCGTTTGTGGCTACATTCATTATGAAATGTGTCTGTGCGTATATTCTCCACTCGGCCAATTTATGTCTTTCATTTGTGGTAGTTGAAGCTTGAATGCGAGTTTGAAATAAGGTCAGGTATCTTAAACAGCCATATACCCCATCAACACCATTTTGCTGTGTCCATGCCTGCCTGTGTGAAAGTTAAGCAACTTTCAAGTGCCAGCCGGAAGGCATGAGATAAAGCGTAGGCATTCACATCACACTTCCGGAAACATTTTCCTGGCTCACATTTCCATTTTGTTTTTATGCCCCGAAGAATAAAAACAACAACAAAAATTGTTCCTTTGAATGAGTTTTTTTTTTTTATACACACATACATACATATAGATGTACAGTACATTGTACATATCTAAAAAAAAATAAAGAAGATCAGCGTTGTTGTTATCCCACCATGATTTTTTTTTCTTTCTATTTTCCTCTCCATTGTTTCATTCAAATATTGCTGCTAAGTCGAAAGCATATTTTTGCCATCGTTTTTTTAGTTTGCAAATGCAATATGGTGAGGAATAATAAGGACTTCTTTTTTTCTTTCAGCCAGATCGTATAGTCGAGCAGGAAGCCTATTCTGGCAAGCACAATGGGTATGGAAAAGTTTTTTTTTTTTTTTACAAAGGAATGACTTTCGACAGTTTTCTCACCAAAGCTGTTGTGTGCTGCGAGAAGCATAGTGTTTAAAATTTTGTTCATGTTTCGTTTTATTTTTTTTTTTTTTCAAAGCTAAAGTGCCCCTGGGAAAGAGAGGACAATGCCAAGGTCTATTAGATGCGTTGAACAGAAACAATCAAAAAATAAATAATCTTAAATTCTTTTGTTTTAGAAGATTGGAAGAATCGTGTGCTAAAGTAAAAAAATCGAAATTGGTGTTTCAATAGTTTTGTTTAATGAAAAATAAGGCACAAAATAAGAATAGCCCAGGAAAACTATATCTTATCAAAATTAAATGCACGAATAGGTCACACGAACCTGCTTTGAATTACGATCACATTGTGCTTTTAAATTCTAAATATTTAAAAAATAACTTTTCATTTAATAAAAAAAAAAAATTATTATGGGAGCCTATATTTTATGCCACCTGCCAAAAACTTATAGTTTATAGTTTAAGGTAGTTATGTGTGTACATACATTAATTATAACATATTATATAGGTACCGTTATTTTTGATCATAACAATAATTTTTATAAGGGCTGGAGTTATAGCTATTTCACCACTGCCAGGTCGATCATCAGACTCCTTGTTAGTGGTGCTTGGTCTTTGTTCAATTTTAATTTTGAAAAACTTAAGGTAAGGTCATTTTTGGGAAAATCGAGCATCAAAAAATGGTTCTATGGGAGCTACTATGTATTTATAACCATTTTTCGGAATTTTTTTTTTATAAAATGGTAGCCTTTAAAAAAAAAAATTAATGAAGTTTTTTTTAAAAGAGTTGTGGGCACATTTTGAGAAAAATAATATTTACATAATTTGGTATAAAAAATTATGTAAATTGTAAATTGTGTAAAAATTGTTGTAAAAAATTGGATATTTAAAAATGGGTAATGATGTTTGTTGGGAAGTTTATTTTCAACTCAGTAGGTATTAAATTGTTTTAAATTGTTTACAAGGTTTTAAATACAAGAAATCAGTAAGCAACCGCTGTAACGATTTTTTTTTTTTTTTTTTATAAATGACATTAAATATACATACCTTTTGCTAATACCTGCCTAAAAATAAAAATAAAAAAAAGAGGCTGGGTACGACCCACACTGGTAACTTCCTATTTGTGCCCGTACCAACTGGACACCAAATGTTATTTTGTTATTAGGAAATTCCTAATTCAAAATCTTAAAAGACCTTATCAAATGTTAAATATGCGATCAAGTGGAAACCAAAGCTGGGGCGTTATATATTTATCAACTATTAAAGTTGTATTTTTGGCAGATGTTTTTGCTTAAAAAAAAAAACCTTCAATTGAATTTTTTTTTAATTTATATCAGTAACCAAATATGGTTCGTGTATAGAATAAAATGATCTCGAGTGACTTACAACTCTCAACCATTCTTGTTTGCGTTTCATTGGCACGAATGCAGAAAACCCAAAATTTTCTGCCGAATCCGAACGGCTAAGGAGAGAAGGACTTTTTCATGACAAGAGATACTCTTGGAGGATTTTTCAATACCTCACAAGAGAACAATAACCCGTAAAAAACATTTCTGTTTGTAGGTGGCATAGGCTGGGAATCGAATCCAATATCTTCGGCGTAATTTTCCAACACAATAACTTTTAGGTCACGGGGTATTACTAAAACCTGCCTAAATTTTTTTTAGTTATACATAAAATGGCTACCAGGACCAGCTTATACTTTGTTATTTCCGTAGTATTTCAGCAGTATTCCCGTAAAAAATGTATAAATATACAAATATTTAAAAGAAAGAACTCAATAATTTCGTAATAATTGCGAATATTATGGAATTCGTGAACAATTAAGCTTGGTATTTCTTTAATTCCGAATTTGAGTTAATTTTTCTATAAATCTTATATGTTGCGTTGAAAAAGCGGAGCAGATCTGTTGATTTCATAGTAAAGTCCGATTCGTGATATTAAATATTCCTGTGTTGTATGTTGTTAATATCCAAGTAATGGAGGGGACCTACAATTAGCTGCTGAATCCAAATAGCTATACAATGAAAGGGATTTTTTAATAGCAAGAGATAATATTGGAGGGTTTGTCACTTTTTCTTTAGAGGAATTAGCCGTTAAAATTCATTTTTAAATTTAAGTGAAGGAGGATGAAAATCGACCCCAAGATCTTCGGCAGCGGTGTGACAGTCCTACGCAATAACCATTACACTACTGCCTAATACATGCCTTATAAACTGGAAGAAGATGGTTAAAAAGCTACCTTTTATAGTACCTACTAAACAAAAAAGTTGAAGAACAATTTATATTATGGCAAAAAATTAACTGTTTTCAAACAGATTTCGTCATTATTAAAGAACTGGACAATTGTGACTGCAGTTCACTTTGACACTTTTTTCTTGTCCTCTCTATCATAAAAATGCTAAGCTGTATAATAAAAATTCGGCATTAATTTTTGTGTAACGTATACGTAAAAGTTACTTGGCTCTAAAATAATTTTTATTGCAAACATCCTGACTTATTATGTGTTTTATGAATCTTCATAAACATTTACAATTTGTGACTGCTATTACGATTTGTTTTTTTTTTTTATTTTTATTTCAATAAATCGATGGTCATTTGGATTTCAATGTCATAGCCCAAGTGCCATCATGATACAATTTCTGACATTGGCTTAGTTTTTTTTTTATTTTTTTTTTTGTTCAATTCACAATTCATAATGGAAACAAGGATAAAAGAGAAATATTTTCAAGGTGACGTCAATTGAGCTTTTGAATTGTCTAGGTACCAAACCAATTGAATTCCACGTGAGAGGATTTTATGAAACATGCTTCAGCTATGAAAAAAAAGTTATGCAACAAGCAAATTTATTAATCCACAGGTGAATTATTTTTTTTAGTTTGCTTTTAAGGTTAAATTTGTAGAGCTTTTCAATTCCAGTCATTTAATGCTAGAGTTTTTTAAATATTTTTTAAAAGTTTATTGAATATGGTTAAGAATAGGTTAGTGGATAGTTTTTTTTTTTTTTAATTTCAAGTACAATGAACCCAATACGATTTGGAGGAAATGCATATACATAAAGTAGTACATCATCCAAGTAGAAAACTTAGCACTATTTTAAATGGACTTATTGAATTATTGATTCCAAATAGCCATAGAATTTGTATTGTTAAAAAATCCTTCATGCTAGGCCACGGGCAAAAACCAAAAAACAAAAACTTCCAATTTAAGGATTAGGAATTCTAGTCTTGTTGAATATACAAGTTCATACTAGATATTCGTCATGAAATCTATGTTAGATAAACTGAACTTAACAAATATTTCGTATTGACAAGACCTTTACTATAGTTACCTGATTAGTCCAAGTGAGATAGCCGTGACGTAAAGCCAAATTTTTTTAAGGCCGTTGAAAGTTATTTTGAATCGGAAATTCATATACTTAAGCAGTAAAAGTTTTCATAAATCTTTTTAGTCTTATTTTATTTATTTTCAAAAATATCTCTCAATCATAAATTTTCTTTAATTCCTCCATCATTCATGTATTCATAGGCGTGTTTAGACATTTGGGGGACCTGGGCCCAAACTGATATGGGGGCCCCTAGCACTTTAACATTATTTTTTAGGTTGTGATCCATTTCCTAAGGTACTTTTTAAAAAAAAAAAAAAAACATCACAAGTGGTTTTAGTTTCTAAGAGAAAAGTTCTGACAACAATTTTAAGCAATATTCTATGTCTAAAACTGCCGATAAGCTGAAAATATTGTAAATAATGAAAACTTCCAATAAATAAATGTTAAAAAAGAAGGTAGTTTTATAAAGATAGGTACTTTTAATAAATCCTGACTGAAAAGGTAAAGTATTTTTAGTCGACTTAAGATGATTTGCTTTTTTTAATGAACCGTATTAACAAACATAGAGGCGAACAGTTCTGTCTTATCCTAATACTTCTATCTCATTCCGTTTCCTTTTTACAAAGGAAAAAAAATCATTTTATGATGGAAAATAGCATGGAGACACAAGGTAAAATATCTTAGGTCCACATAAGATGTTGTGTGGAAGCGAATTAAAAATTTGTAAGTATACTTAAAATTATTTCGTCTTAAGAGTTTGTAATAATTGTGAAAAGGTAAAACATCTTAAGTGGACTTAAGATACCTTACCGCGGACAAAACCGCAGGCAAAGGTATCTTATCTCAACTTAAGATTTTTGAAATCAATAATTTAAAATAAATTAAAAAAGGCAAACTATCTTAAGTCATAATTTGCCCTATAACTCAATAAAAATATTAACAATATCTTTTTACAATAAATTAAAAAAAAAAGTTCATAAAATTTGACCTCTAAAAAGTTTATTCTAAGAATAACAAATCAAAAGTAATTTTGATTACAATTATTAATCGCGGTAAGTCCGTTAAGTGTTTCGTTTGTTTACAATATTTCATCAAAGTTTATTTCTTGCAGCACATCATTTTCTATTGACATTATCGATACACTGTTGAGTCTCTCTTGGAGCATTTTACTTCTTAGTTCATTTTTTATTCTTTTTAATTTAGAAAAAGAACGCTCCCCACTGCAATTTACCACCAATATGAATAAAAAAATTCTACAGGCTATTTCTACATTTGGAAAAGTATTTTCAATTCTGTCCACTGTTATCAGATCATATAGTTCTGAAAATTTAATTGTATCTTGGCGTAAATATGGCCACAGGGGCCCCCAAAATTATGGGGCCTTGGGCCCTGGTCCACCCGGCCCATGCCTAAAGACGCCTATGCATGTATTGACTTTAGATTTAGGGACCCATTAAACGCGCAATTAAAACTCCTGTGCTATAGCAAAGTTTATATAACATGCAACTGAACTGATATATATTTTTAAAACCAGTTTTTTTTAGTTTTATAATAGAAAATAGTTGGATCCTAATTTTGTGGGCTTCATGTCTTTCAAATATAATTAACAAGAAAGAAAGACCTGAAGTCCACAAAATAAGGATGCATTTATTTTGAATTAAAAGGTCACGAAAAAGGAATAATTATAATAGAAAATATTTAATTTTAAATCATGCCTTTACTAAGCGTTAATATAATATATAAATATACATATATATGTTTAAGTTTTGTTTTCGTTATATTTTCCTCAATCAAAATATCTATGATAATATTCAAAAAAGAATAAAACTGATTTGCTCGTTACAAATGCGACAATTTTGATAATATGAGGCAAAAATGAATCCAATCGCTGAATACGATTTTTCGATAAAAAAAAGCTGATTTAATGCCAACTGGTTTTAAGCCCATTTGACCCAAATTTCTAAAAATTGATATTGGTAGAATTGTTGAAGTGTGTTTATCGTCGCGACAAAATTGCAAAGACTATACTTAATACAAATTACAATGACACTTTGCAATCTGACATTTATTTTGACACATATAACTAAAGCCGAAACCACACCTATCTCGTGTGGTGTGCTGAAGAGTGTTGTGTCGCTGACTGTGCACAAAATTTAGAGTTTTTTGTTGCAAACTTAAATTTCTTGCTTTCGCTATTTAGTTGTTCACTTCTCCGAGCACTCTTTCATCTTTCTCACGGAAAAATTATGGCTCCGACACATCGTAGTATGGCGCAATCGGTCAAAGATTGATTCCAACACAACACAACACACCACACCACAACGCATCAAACGAGACAAATTGGTTCTACCCATACCAAATACATTAAAGCGATAGTGACACACCACTCGACAATACACGACACGAGATAAGTGTGGTTCCGGCTTAAGTTATATCTGTCAAACTAAATATCAGATGGGTTAAAAGAATACAAAGTATTTTTGTTTAAATTATAACAAGACGTAAGAGTGTCCGATGGAAAAATACGATTACAAGTGAATATTTTAAATGGATATCTTGATATCATCTGCAATCAACTGTGTCATTGATTTTCAAGTTTGGATGATGTGATCACAACTTTTAAAGTTCTCCAACCTTTAAGGAACTAATAGAAATGCAGATCATGAACTGTAAAGGGTGAGCCAAATATAAGTTTCTTTTTAAAAATGCAATAAAATTAACAAAATTAAATTTTGTCCATGTATTATGGCCTTATTAGTAGGAACAAACATTCCCATTAATTATGGAACACAACGTGCGTCGTTCAAGTAGCTGCCTCGCCTGGCTTCGCAGTAGCGTATTATGTCACTCCAATTTTCCAAGACCTTGTTGATGGTTTCGGGCTGTAGCTCATGGATTGCTTGAATGATATTGGCTTAAGGTGCTTGAATCGTTTCCGAATTGTTGGCAAAACATCGGTCCTTCACGCTTCCCCACAAAAATAGTACAAGATGGCTGATAACACGATTTGGGAATTTGGTGCGCAAAAGATCGATTGTCGTATGGGCTGTGTGGCATGGCGCGGCACTTTTGGCTACACAGCACTCACTTTGGAAATAAGTTTTCAACATTTCTCGTAAAGGTATGATCTGATTTTCTGTCAAGATTTCGAGCGGGAAACAGCTGTCAGTGTCAAAATAACCTTTGATTTAAAAAGAAATCAATAAATGGCCCACTTTTTATAAGGAAGTGAATAAATTTGTTTGTGCTTTTCCTGAAAACTTTTGGTGACAAATTGTCTAAACAATATTACTTTCCCTCTTAAGAATCATATTAAAAAGTTATAGGTATTTCGTAAAGGAATTAGCAGAATTGATAATCGTTGAACTTTTGAGAATGCCGCTTTATTTGCAAGATTCTCGGAAATTTTCCCAACTTTGATTTTCTTCTTAACCATTCCAGTTATGGTTGCTACCAGTGATGCCACACGTATGGACAAATCCCTACACTTAGATATTTTCGGTTCGAAAACTACGTCGTAGAGAACAAAGAACGGATTTTTGAAATATGAAATATGAAATTATAATTTTTTATGAAAATGAAGATAGGTACTTTTAGAAATTTATTACTAAATAATTTTGTTTGGAATACCACACACCCTGCTGAAATTTAATCATAAAATATTTTTCTTTCTTAACATCTTACCACAAGCCCTTAATTCATTCAACTTTTATAAACACGGAAAGTAAGTTTTAGCTGATAAGGTTAAAAACTGTTCAGCTAAGGGTCCTTTGATGGAAAAATTAAGATTGTTATTCGCTTTCACCAGTGCAATTTATTTAACAAGACAGCGAGACGCTTGCGAACCTGTGCATTTCTATAAAACCCGCGGAAATAAAGCCCGTGGTTCTTATTTCAAGAATAAAAGGAAATAACGCCCGTGGGTTTTTTTCCTTTTTGAAGTGGCAATAAGACTCACCAAAATAACGCATTAAAATCCATAGGTCTTAGTGCCTTTCTAAATTGGCACTAAGACCTACATATAACTATCTAAACTCTTTAACTTTATACTGTTGTTCAAGAAAACTGTTGTCATTGACGACTACTTGAAGATTGAACATGCTCTAAGCGGAGCAACGGAGTTACGTGAGTGAGATAGATGACCGAAAGAGGGAGTTAAAAGTTGACAAGTTAAGAGTTGACAAAGTCCAAAATCGTTTTTTGTTCTGTACTGAATTAGTTTTGTTCTCTTTATTCTTCGAATTAAAACCTACAAAAAAGGAATTAAGACCCACAGCTTTTGTTTCCATTTCAAAAAGGGAAAACAGCCCGCGAGTGTTATTTCCTTTTATTTTGTGAAATAAAACCCGCGGACTTTATTTCCGTAGGGCTTTTTGCACTGCAATTTGAGAAGCACATTTGAAAATATCCGTGGGGAGTTTAATCAATCGCCATAAAAATGCAAAAATCAAAACAAATGAACGAACAACATAAAAAATCATTTTTCCAAACACAATTAATGACCTTGTCAAATGCTTGTCAATTAATTCAGTGCGAAAAAATTCCTTCAAATAATATATTTCACATTATCTATTTTTTCTTACGATTTCGAATTATTACTTTTTTTAACTCAATTATTTTTTATGATTCCGACATTTTTGTATGGGATTTTTCATTTCACATCATTATCGTACTAGGTTAGACTTTAAATAAATAAATACCAAAAAAGTCTAACCAGTCAGAGTGTCAGACGTTCTTTTTGCGATAAATTATTAAACTGAAAATCAACTTTTGGTTAGATTATAAAAGATGAAGATATCATATATCTTCAGTATAGAGAGGATATTAAAATATATATACGTATGGTGGTTGTTGTTTTGATTGTGAGTCAAGAAATAGAATAGAGAATCAAATAAGCAAAAAAAAATAACCAACCGAATATGAAAATCAAATAAACAAACAACAACATTTATTTCGACTATGAACGAAATTCCAAATAGGGGCTAATGTATTTGATATATCTATCTACATCTATACATTATGTAATCACTAATAAAAACCTTCAAGTAGCTTCATATCCTTGAACTTTAAGAGGACCTATAGATGGGAGACCAAATCGTAAATCTCTCAACATTTATGTCTACCGAAATCAGAAGTTAATTTATGTTCTTTAGTTTAATGTTAAATTTTAAGTTCCACATTAATGCTACATATGTAATATCACACTATCCTTAAATATATTTTATAAAACCAAAATTAAGTAAAAGATAAAATTTTCAGATTCAAATTTAAAAGCAATGCCTATCATAAATGCAAGTCTGTTCTTTTTTATATTCTCCTGAGCCATAAACCGTCCTTATAATATTATACGGGTACAGATGTTATAAAATTTCATCTCCCTCGGTAGTAATAAATAGAAATTTCAGAATCCTCTGTTTAAATTAACAGATTGCGTCCCTTAAGTCTCACATATAGCGATATGAAAAATTGTTACTTCGCAACAAATTGTTCCCACTTCAGTTATATTCCCTCCTTTTTTTTCAATTAATTAAAAAGTAATGATTTATATACAGTAATGAGAGCTCTTGATTACAAATTAAAGTAACGAACTGGTAACTTTCAACCACAAGCTCTTGATTACAAATTAAAGTAACGAACGGGTAACTTTTAACCACAATTCGAATAAAACCACAAGGCTGTGGTTACAGTATTTATATACAATACAATTAACATTTCGTTACTAATTAAACGTAGGTACCCGTTTGATTTAAATTAATATTTAATTGAAAATCACACCGAACTAGTATCTGAATATTGCACTGAAAACAATTTTTGATAACTTTTTGTCAAAAGTAAATGAATTCTTATTGTAAATATACAATTTTTAATTTGCTTATTCTTATAGCTTTTATAGCACAGGATATAGAATTTTTTGGTGAAACAAAATGCAGGTAAAGCTTATTGTTCATAAATCTATGAAACAGGACTATTATAGAAAAGCTTACAGCCTGCTTCCCCACAAATATTGATTTTAGCGAAAAAAATGTGGATTTAGGTTGGAACCAATGAAAAATTCTTAAAATTTTTATCTTACTAGTAAATTTATAAAATAAATTAAATAAATTGGTTGGCGCGACAGCTCTTATAGAACCAGAGCCTAGTGACTTACAACTCTCAACCATTCCTGTGTGCATGTTATTGGCAGGAATAGAATGGACCTACAATTTTCTGCCGAATCCGAACGGCTAGGGTGAGAAGCACTTTTTCATGATAAGAGATACTCTTGGAGGATTTGTCAATTCCTCGCAAGAGGCAGTAACCCGTTAAAAACATTTCTGTTTTTAGGTGACATTGGCTGGGAATCGAACCCAAGACCTTCGGCGTAACAGTTCAACGCACTAACCATTACGCCACGGGCTACTACAAAAGTAGTAGTAAATTTACTGGCACAAAATTTTAAACAGCCTGATTAGCATGATTATACTACTTCACAATTTTAAAGCTCTTTACTAAAATGTTTTTAGTTTTCAACATTTTTTAACTTAAACTGAACACGCCTAATAAAGTGACAATTCGTGCAATCAAGCAAGGTAATGTACCATTTCCACATTTTTAATCGTCAAAGTGACATTTGGAATTAGTATGATACTATAATATTAACAATATTATTCAAATGGCCGCCTCGTAAAGATTCGCAGAATGCCACTTATCTCGGCCATAACTTGAGTAATGTTGGTTTTTAATGTGTCTATAGTTCGGCGAATATTCCCGTTAATACGATCTTTTGCGGTGGATACAATTTTTTCCAATAATAATATGATAGATATTATACCGATATTAGATCACATAAAAATTTTAATCAAAATCATAGAAGCCATTTTTGAGAAAAATTTGTTTTTCCTTACCTGTTTTTAGGCACTTGTATGGGAGTTACCGTTATTTTTGGTAAAACAAATAATTTTTATTAAAAAACTGCCGCAGATAATTTAAAAAAACTGCTAAATTCCAAGTTCAATAAAAATCGAATAAGTCGTTTTGAATTATAAAGTTCTCAAAATTTTTTTTAAACTATTTTAAAAATGCAAAAAAATAAATTTGAAAATTTTGGTCATCAATAATTTTAAAACTTTTTTAAAGATTTTCCAAAATCTGTTAAGCCTTTTTTGAGAAAATCGAACATCAAGAAAATTGTTCTATGGGAGGTAACATTTAAAACCAATTTTTCCGAAAGAATTTTTTTTGTAAAAAAATTACAGATTTTTTTTTTTTTTTGAAAAAAGTTGTGGCCATGTAATTGAGAAAAATAAGATTTTCATAATTAAGTAAACAAAAATTGTACGTTATTTTTACGTTGTTATTTTTGGTCTTGAAAAAAAAAAAGTGTGGGGGAATGTCAAAAAACCGCTAGGTATCAAGTTTAAAGAAAATCGACCTGCCCAATTAGGCTGCAGCCGAAAGGACGGACAAAATTTCGAGACCCACTTATATTTGGACTTCGCTATCATCGTAATGTCAAGTTTTATCAAAATCTCGAGTTCGTTTTTTTTACGAATTCATAACTTGCCATATTCATATTCATAACATACATATTCGCAAGTAAAAATGCCAACAAATTAGTTTAAACTGATAATTTTCAAAACAAATATTTTCTCATAAACTAAGAGGTATTTAAATTAAATATCTGGCTTTAAGTGATTAACTCAAAATTAATAAGATCATTGAATATTTAAAAAAAAAAAATAGTACTAAATAACGTACAATTTTAAATAAATACTTTTTGTTATTACATAAGTACTTTTTTTGTTTTTTAATAATCAATTGCCTTATCAATTTTTGGAAGGTGGCATAAAATAAAGCCCCGCTAACAAATTTATTTTTCTGTTCTTGAATAACAAAATCACTCTTTTCCTTATATTGGTCGAAAATTTGAATTTAAGCTTAGTTTATATTGTACACTAACGGTAATATCAACAAATCTTATGGACTATTGATCAAATTGCTATGCTGAGTAAGAAATAGCACGCATAATACGTAGGAATACAAAGGAATCTCGCTCGTTGCTAGATAACCTTTAATCATTTAAATTTCCATTAAATCGAAACAATTGTGCTTTTACCTTTGAAACCAGTTTCTTTTAATCTAATCATCTCGCCTAAAAGATTTATTCAAATGTGATCTATTTACCTTACATAATTACTAAGAGGCCGGATGTACAATTAAAGATTGTTTCACAGAGAGTGATATATTGATCTCGTTTATATTACGTGTTAAAGATTATAAAACTAATTTACATCATTCAATGCACTTTAATGACTAAATCTTATTAAGAGGCGATTATTGTTTTCTTTTTGTTTTAATTTCACACCCGCTGGCCATTGTCCAAACAATCAATGATATAACCCTGCTAATTTATAGTCTTCAGACAAAAATAATGCTATAATTAATTTTATGTTGGAATCCACGATTCAATAAAAAAAAAAGAACAAACATCCAACCAACCAAACAGCAGGTGTTTTTGATAAATCTTTCTTTTGCGGGCCTTAACTCATCAGTCGTCATATAGTCATTCATTATTATAGAGGGACCTACCTCAATTTTTAATCATGATTTTTTTCCGTGGTTATATATAGCTCGAAGAAATCTTTCATTAGTTGTTATTATCCAACGTGATTAGGTTATATGCCCCTCGACCCCTCCAAGTTTTGCGGATTTATTTATTTTTGTTTTCTTATTTTTAATGATTAAAAGAATTTATTATGGTAATTCATGTCGAAACAATTCCAAAATGCCTATAGTATTTTGCCCCTTCTGGCAATTTGGTTCCATAATAGGAATACCCTTGAGACAAAATGGATCAAGCCCATCATGCGGTTAATTAATTTATATATAGTCGCTTAATTAAGGAATTAATAAATGGAAGCGTTTCGTTTGAGAAAAATAAAATACATTTAAAGAGAGAGAGGGAGAGGGAGAAAAAAAATCTGGAGATTTGTGTTTCTTTTGTTGTTGCAGAAAATGATTTAATTTTTTTTTTTATGAAAATGGCTGTTTCATTGAGATGGAAATCTCTGAAACCAAAAAGAAAAACATTCTTAATAAGTGGATCAATTTGTTATTCTTATTTAAAGCAAAAGGGTATCATTTGAATTAATTGCATGGCTATGTCGCACGCACATGATGTTATTAAATGAAGAGAGAAGAAGAAAATTCTGAAACACACATACAAATTGGGTGATAAATTTGTTAAGGGTTTTCTATATTTCTATACAGATGCGACAAAAACCAAGAGCGTGTGGTGTAAAAAAGAACAAAAAAACTTATGACAGTCTTATTCCCCGGTGTTAAAGCGGGAACAGCAATTTTTTTAAAAATACTTTCAATTAGAAAAAAAAATGGAAAAAACAGCGTTAACACTTACAAAATCATCCTACAGACTTTTTTAAATCCATTTTTAATTTTCTTTTTTGTTTACTTGAGTAGTTTTTTTTTTAATTAAAATCAGGTAAATTTGTTTTATTAAAAAAAAATATCAACTAAAAAACACAACTGGATAGAAAATTCCTACACAAGCAAGAAATTTATTTCAAGACAAAAACAAACCAGTGCAGCGTCAAAAAACGTTTAATTGGAAAACATGTTCTTTGTATTAATACTGACATAAATATATTATTAAATATGTGTTTATCCAATAAGCGTGTATGTATTGTATATCTTTTAAAATATATAATATTTTTCTAGTAACCATGGGTTACTCGGGCGTATACGTACTTTTTTACTCTATTTAGTATTTAAGTCTTTTTCTTAAATTTTTCGATTTTTTTTTTAATCTTTCGTATGTTGTTGTCATTTATGATTGTTCAAATTCTAATACGCTTGGGCTTGCACCACAAAATATCAATTTAACATTTCGAACAGCACTTACAACAATCATGTGCACTTAACGAGTAACTACAAAATTACTGTAGCAAACGGCATTATATAAATCGAAAATCTGACCAGGTAGAGTAATTCTAAACTCAATATCGAGAAATCCGAGAAATATATTATGCCAGAAAATTACCATGGGAAAAAAATATCATGCAAAAAAGTATCACACCAGAAAAATATCATGAGAAAATGTATCGTGTCATAAAAGTATCATCTGAGAAATTTATCATACCAGAAAAGTATCATGCGAGAAAGGTGTATCATGCCAGAAAAGTATTATGCGAGAAAAATATCGTACGAGGAAAACACCAAGCGAGAAAAGTACCATGCATGATATTTTTCTTGCATATTACATTTTTCGCATGATATTTTTTTCGCAAGATACTTTTTTCGTATTATCCTTGTGTCGTATGATATACTTCTCACATGTAACTTATTTCGCATGATACTTTTCTCGCATGATACTTTTCTTTTATGATATTTTTCTCGCGTGATAGTTTTCTCCTAAATGTATTTTTTGCATTATACTCTTCTCACATGATATTTTTCTCGAATGATATTTTCTCGTATATTATTTTTATCGCATTATACTTTTCCCGTATGATATATTACTCGCATGTAAACATTTTTTGCATGATACTTTTCTCGCACGATACTTTTCTCGCATGATATTTTTATCGCATGATACTTTTCTCGCATGAGAAATAGATCTTTATTCTCTCTTTAAAAAAAAAACACTTCCTACATCTTATATGGTAGATTTTTTTTTTTTTTTTTTATTTTTTTCATTTTTATTATTAACAAAGTACATTTATAGTTTTGCAAAATTTTCGTGAATGGACCAAAAAAAAAAATTATTTCTCTTTCTGAAAAATCCAGAATATGTATTTTTGATTTGTAAAACTTTTTCTTTATTTCTTTTGAAATGTCTTATTGAATTTTAAAAAAAAGGACCCATAAGACCATTATTAACTTTTAACCTTTGGACTAATAACCTTGCGCTTATTTTGGTTAAGTATACATATGTAGATGTAGATCTATCATTATATTATGAAGTTATGTCCCAACCAGTTTAACCATAAACCCCTTATCAAACATCAATTTATAGAAGTTAATAGTTCCTTATGTTAATTTTTGTCGAAGGAATCTTTTACTTTGACAGATTCCTGCTCAGACAACATGATCATGGACTTAAACTTTTTCATAAGATTTCTGCATATATCATATATGTAGTTTCTTCTGACTGGTTCACAATTTCGAAAGTCTACGTTTATAAAATCTGTTCTTCAAAATTAAGGTTTCGCAAAAAATGTTGCAATATAAGGGACTTTTGTCTTGGAGAGTTATTTTTGAACGATTTTAAGTACCTATTCTTACAGTACCCAATATACATGAAGTATTCCTGGTTTTAATCAGTACCTACATATCTACTTAAAAACAGCAACATCGCAAAAGGTACTGATTAAAAACATTTTTCAAACTGTTGGCAAAATTAACTTTTGAACATTAAAAATATGTGAAAAATTGGTGTACATTTTTGTAATGTGAAAAAAAATATAATTTTAGAAACATACATCTCTTTGGGACCAAGGGGATCTTAATTCCAATATCACTATCAGCCCATAATCAAACAAAAAGACACAAAAAAAGTCGTAAAGAACCCTAATATAAATAAATAGTCTTGGCATATCAAATGTCCAGCCATATAATATGTATAGTTGGGTCCCTTGATTTATCTTTTATCAACTAGATGTATGTACGTTGATATTTTCATTATTGTAAAACTTTTTTATCTCCATTTTATGACATCAAAGTCATAAACTCATAAATTGACTCACACTATATTATATATAACTTTTGAAGACAAAAGCTAGACCCAAGTTTGTGTCAGGCATATTATACATAAATCATAATAAGATACTGTGTTTATTTTCATAAAATATTTCAAAACCACAATTAGGCAAATGAACAACATAAATAAATTAAATTACACTGTGAAGGCAATTAGGAATTTACCTGTTTTCATAATTTCATATGATATAGTTCCCATCTAGATATGAAAAGAATAAAAAAAAAAGACTAAATATGAAAGTATAGCTATGCGTGCTAAGCAGTTTCATCATACAAAATAAACTTTTTCCTTAATTTAATATATCTGTTTTCTTCCATTTGATATTGTGTAGGGCAATATGTTCAACAAGACCTTTGGCCTTTTATAAGCAACCCTATAGAACACACCACATTTTGTATGTACAATGTATATTTAGTACGTGGTGTGCCATAAATAACGGAATTACAGCTGAAAGTTTTTTTTTTTTTATACAGGACGGAGAGGATAGGTACATTTTTTTTCTTAACTTAAGCTAATTTAGCCAACAGCAAACTTTTGTATGATAAGTTTCAGTCGCCTACAGCTAAACAATAAAAATAAAAAGAAGGCTAAATGAACTTCAGTATATCAATTTTTGGTCATCTTTTTGCTCTTACACTACAGTGGGCATTCAGAGAACATTCTCATGAGTTTTGGTCAATGATATTTAATCAAGATTTTTGCAATTCAAAGAATTTATTATTCTTTATTTCTATTTTATCGCAAGCCATAAAATATGAATTAAAAAAAATCAAATTACATATATTATTAAAACCTCTCAGAGTAAAGCATTGCGCAAATCAACGCGATCGCGGTAGCGATCGTATAACAATATGGATGCCGCACATGTGAATCAATGGAGAGGCACATATCTGAGCGATATGTGGATTGCGTTCATGTTCCACTTCTGCGTTCAGTTACGTGACTTTTTTTGAAGGCAGCAAACACCATTTGATCGCCATATCGCTTGAAATAGCAATCAGTTTTGAAAAAAAAAAAATAAAAATAAATACAGAAAAATATTTTTTACATTTCTGATTTTTTAGATGTTTTTAAATTCATCGATATGGTAGCCATCCTGTAAACTGGACTGTTTATAGCTTGATGAATACTAGCAGACCCGTTCTCACGTTGCTTGGCAAAATACCCTTAATTTATGTAGGTATATATATTATATTATTAAAAAAAATGTTATATGCCTACGTTTTGAGAAAAATCAATCCCCTTAATAATTTGTTTATAGGTACCTATGTACATATTTTATTTTTTTGTTAGGTAGGTTCACATTCATGTTCGACAGACGAACAGAATCTTTACACCCCCTTTTTTTTCTTGATGCCATGCCATATTCGATTGCCCTCATAATTCTTCAACTGAGTGGAATCAGAAAGTTTAGCAAAAACGGAAAAAGATGTCGGAGGAAGAGTAAATCCAAAAACGACTCATTTTCAATATTTTTTTCTTTTTATCTTCAGCCTTTCACTCAGCTCATTTTTGCATTCCTCCGCTTCCACTCAAATTTTTGTTTGTTATATCAAGTCGATTGATAGACTCACACACAACAGCACCCACTTTTTCATGTTCTCCGTCTCACATTTTTTGACGAATCCATTAATTGACCTCCCCCTATTATATAGTTCTTACATTTATGTACATATGTACATATATATCGCACGTCGGTTAAAACAGTGAACAGTACAATAGCACAGAGATGAATTGAGTGGACAAAAAAAAAAGCAAATATAAAAAGGAGGAAGAGAAATTAAACCAAATTAGCATTAAACCAATTTCGAAATTAAAAAATACAAAAAGTTGTAATTTTAAAATTCGTTTAAGTACATATTTCTCAGCTTGTAGGTGTAATTAAGAAAAGATTTAGCGGCTGTCAGATTGGCTGTCATTTATTCAATCTGTTTTTTTTTTTTAAATCGCCATAGATGGATAAAGCATTCAAAACCATGCAAATAATAAAACTGTTTTATCAAAATGGGTGTTCTGTTCTGGAAACTTTCCGCGCACTATTTTCATTTTACAGTCGCCATAATCGTCCTACCGAGAGGACTATTTGCAGTGTGGTGGAAAAATTTGAGTCCGCTGGTTCAGTAAATAATCACCCAGCACCTGTACGTTGACAAAACGCAAGATCTGCCAAAAAAAATTCGCATTTCCGTGAGAGTGTGCAGGTGAGTCCGAGGCAGTCGATTTCGCATCGCTTACAAGAATTTGGCCTTTGGCAGACCACAACTTAGTGAAATTTGCATCGTGACTTGAGCCTGTATCCGTACAAAATTAAAATGAATCAGGAGCTAAAGGTGAATGAACATAGACAACGACGTTTGTTCGCTGAATGGGTTCTGGGCAGTTGGAAAATTACCCTAATTTTCATCGAAAAATCATCTTCAGAGATGAGGCCCAGTTCTGGATGAATGGGTAAGTCAACAAAAAAATTGTCGAATTTGGGACGAATATGAAACGATTATACCCCGTTAGAATTTTTCTAGCAGGGTTTTCTGAGGCGGCAGGTTTATTCGAATAAGCCACAAACCACAGCAGATCGAAAATAACCCATGCTATCGGGCAATTTCAGCCTGATTTATGCGCCAGAGTAAGGAAAATCAAACATTTTGGATGCGCGCCACCCAGAGAAGCCCGGAGAATATTTGAATGATTTTATATTCCATAGACATACGGTATTAATAGGTTTTTCAATCGAATACAAAATTTCGATGATATATCACACACATTTTGCTTCATTCAAATTTAAAGATAAGAAGCAATGAGTTCTTTCTGAGAATTAAACGATTTGCCCAAGAATCTCCCACTCGATAAGGAGATACTTTTTACCAACTGTCTTCCATCTGTTTTAAATCTGCACCTTTTCAAACTTAATACCCTAGACTTTAAACCACCATTCATTGCCTTTGTTGAAACTTATTTAAAAGAGGTCTTTTAAAAATTAATCTTTAGATCAATTGAATCTGAATTCATCCCAGCAATTTTTGTTGTTCCACTGGGTAGCCATCTCGGTCATTTCGATTTTTATTTTGACAGATTAATGTCGCCGTATGCTATTAGAAACTTATTCCGCTTATTCGGCTGTTTTAATCAAAATGACATAACCAAAAATTTTGATCCAAGCTTGATATCTTTTTAGGATGTTTTTTTAGAAATAAAAACTATATATTTTATACAGCTCTCGTTGGTGGCTTAATATTCGAAATTCTTGTTGCTACTGTAAAGTCCTGCACTGAAACAAATGTTGAGATTTACCAATGACGTAAGTTGATAAAAGTAACTTAATTAATAAACTTCTTCCACTTGAGACATAAATTACTTTTTTTTGATCGACTGAATTATAACTGTACATGTTCTTTCTACTGTGACTGTAAAAATCAATGTTTCCTAAATACTTATGTATGTATGTAAATGTCACAAAACATAATACAAAAATCAATCTTGTGGCCCCAAAGATCCTTGAAGATGATTATAATATCATTACTCAAGTTATTTTTCACAAAAATTTCAAAATGATAAATGAGAACAACACGAATATCATCTAAAAAATAATGATGCTGATGCTGCATAGTACCTACCTATTATACATATATATATATCTATATAAATGTACATACATATAGGATGCCTTCTTAACATAAATTTGCTCTCGATATAATATTCCAAGTGGCAAGGGAAATCAAAACCACTCGAGAAGCTGCACATTCATAAATTTAGATGAAATCAATTAGTATCATAATAATTATACCAAATTGTGTATATTGTTAGGCAAGTTTGAAAATTGTGTCATAATGACCAGAACTATATACTTATATTTATGCATAATATCTTATATTGTCTTTGGATGCTTATAATTAATAAGATAATACATAATTATACTCCCGCCCCCATTTATGTTTAATTGTGGCCATAATGCAAAATTATTTAATTTGCTCACTTGCTCGGGGAAGCATAAATTTTATTTTAATAAAAAAAAAATAAAATGCATGACTAGGTCGCATGTACCTACTTCAATTTTTCTATGAAGTGAGTAAGCAATTAAAATGAAAGTTAAGATGAGTTACATAATTCAGCAAATATAATGTGATAATTGACTGAAAACAAGTCAGAAAATACAAAATATTTTTTTTATATTTGCTTAATCTTTATATAAAAAAATATAACGAGCTAACCGCCATTTTGCCTTAGTGACAAAATTTAAATTAAACACGAAACACAGAATTTTTACAAATGGCGACCAATGTCTACAGGTTGATTGAATAAAGACTTAACCACCACAAAGGAAATGTATATTTAAAAAGGTAAAAAGCGAACCACACTGTTTCGTGGTACAAAAACTTCTGTCTTTATTTTCCATAAACTACACTAAGATTCTAATTATAATTTCTTAAACCTAACTTACAACTACATTTACATTTCCTAACCTATCTTATAACTAACATTAGGGTTGTAAAGTGGATAACGACGATGCGACGCATCCCTTGTTCATAAAACATAATGTTCACAGATGTATGTCATACAATAACACCATAAACTGTTTCTATGAAAAAGGTCATCGCGGCACAGCGTCGACGTCCACTTTTATCTTATGAACTTAATAAATATAAATACCTAAACAAATAAATATTGCTAGATAACCTAACATTGATGTTAAAGGAGTTTTTGTTGAGTGTGTGAAGTTAGCCCCTTTTTTTAATTTGTATTTATTTTTATATTCAAAAATGGGGATGTCAGACCCAAAACAACGTTCTTGACCTAGCCCCTCTTTATTTGAAAATATTGTTTTTAAAATTTGGTCAAGTTTTTGGACTTATCAGCAAAATTCGAAAAAAAATCTTTTTTCGAAAATATTGTTTATGATTTTTTTTTCGAGTAACAAAAAGTTTTCTAATCATTGTTCATGATAAAGCCTCCAAAACATTTTTTCAAAAATGGCAAAAAAGGACATCCAATATTTTTTTACAACTCAAATGTATTCGTACAACTCCTGCTGCTGCATTGGACATTCTGTTCCATCTAACACGTCTCGATATATTTTGCAAACAAACGGCTGCCAGCACATACATACATCAGTCTTAAAGCTTCCTCACATCATTCTGAACTCTTTCAGACCACTTCAAAGTATTACAGATTACACCATCCCAAAGCTACAGTTCGATAAAAACTTTTATGTTATTATCCCTTCCAGAACTCTTTGGGAGGACTTAGCATTCTTAGAGGATGAATCGATCAATTTTTACACAGAGACGGTTCAAAAACTAATGATGGGTTTGGTGGAGATATGTACTCAGACAAACTGAAATTAAAGTCTCTCCTTTCGTCTTCCCGATCATTGTATCGTGTTCCAGAAGGAGCTAATGGCGACAAAAGGAGTCCTATTTTGGCTCATGGAAAACGTGATATCCGCATCTTCCAAAGTAGCCAGGCAGCCATTATATCTCTGGATTATGTCTCTACAAATTCAAAAACAACCCTTAACTGTCGATCATCTCTCATAGAGATGGCAAAGCAGTTCAACGTTCACCTTTGCTGGCTACCGGGTCATAGGGACGTTTCAGGTAATTGTAAAGCAGACGAACTCGCCAAAAGTGGAACATTACTTCCAATATCGTCCAATCGTACAAACATTGGTATACCCATCGTTGCATGTAAACTCATGCTTAAGCAAGATGCAATAGAGAAAACAAACCTCAGGTGGAAAAACATCGCCACATGTCTAAGGTCAAAGAGTGGTTCCTAGATTCTCCTAGACCTCATTAGCTCATGGTTCCTAGATTTCATCAAAAAAATCCGTAATGAAAGATTTTACAACTAAAAAACCCTATTTACGATATTAGACGTTTATCTTCATTTCGCGCCCCCTTTTCAAACTCATACAGTATAAAAATTGCTTAATATTTTATGAGGTCATCTCTACATTGCACCAAGGTAAAATCTTTGACGAAAACTAATTATTAAAAATCTACATCAATAACTTTCTTACACAAAACCAATAATCTGCATATAGAGCAAATAAAATCTAATGAACTTGTCTTGTAACAAAATGAATACCTCCTTAAATTCACTCATATCAACCTAACTCAACTTGATGGTGAATGTGATAAACATTTTTTTAAGTGTGCTATTTATATGCTTAAACACAAACACATTTTCCGCATTTATCTACTCGTCCTTTTATCCTCTCCTTCTTTTGGCCAATATATGGGTTAACTAACATTGACATATGTTATGATTCATATGTTTACATTTTATGCGTGTTGTTTTGTTTTTTAAATGGGCTCAACAGATTTGGGCAAACATGAAATGAAAATCTTAATAATAATATTTGGAAATAAGCACTCGACTTCGTATATATGTATGTATAAAAGCATTTCTTTTTTTTTAATGTATATAATTTGTAAGTTTATATACAAACCTACATTTTAGCAATTTGTGCCACATTGTTTTGTTGAATCAAGACAATTCGCTTTAATGCTTATACACGAAACGTGATTATTTGAACAACTTTTAATGGCTTTTCTATTGCGATTGAGACAAATAATAAAATAGCACGAAACATTCATCAGTGATGGTGTGTGAAGAAGACAAATTCGTGAACAATATTGAGACGAAAGTTTTATTGTTTTATGTTTTTTGGGGGTGATTCAATTTAATGATTGATTAAGGACATTAATCGATTGAAACGATTTTGTGTTGTAGTCAAATAAATATATTTTGTTTTTTTTTTCTCGACTAGCCAAACAAAGGTCGCAAAAATTTTTACTGATTAATTTTTACTGATTTATTGGTTGTAGGTTTTCATGTCTAAGTAGGTATCTGTTGTGGACTATACAAGCTTGGTGTCCCTTTAACAGTTTTTATCGTGGCTTTTTGGTTTTATCTTCCAAGAATAAATATACATATACACAGGTACCTGATTTATTTATAGAGTAAAAGAGCAATTCGGCAACTCGTCAGTGACCTTTTTGACACTTATTTATTTTTACTGCAAAAGCTTAAAATAAAATGTATGCTACTTGGAGTTCCAGTGCCATTTTAGTAGGTAAATCCTGTAATTGTTGGAAAATATTGAAAGTTTTACCTTATTATTATTTTGTTAAGGTTTTTTTAATAATACAAATTCTATATACTACTGAAATACATCAGCCAAGTAGAACACTTAGCACTATTTTAATTGGACTTGTTGAATTATTGATTCAAAATAGCTTTTAACGGCCTTTAGTCCAAACAAATGTTGGCGCTCCGTCCCGACGATCTCACTTGGACTCATTAGTTGACTAAAATTTTTGTGGACTAAAGACCGTTAAAAGCTTTTATTTTTTTTTTATTTTACTTGAGGGAAAGTATTGGTATCGTATACAAAATTGGAGGTTTCAATTAATTTTGTTTAATACCGTCCGTATTGATCTGTGCGTCCGTATGTCCGTGTGTCCAATATTATTTGAGTTAAAGCCTTAACGAGTGGATCGATTTGTTTCAAATTTAGTACAGAGCATTTTTATTTGACTCCCTAAAAAATTCGAGTTTTTGTTTTAGCTCATTTAGAGCGGGTATCTGCCATACAACGATTTCGATTATTTAAAATTTTCGCAAAAATGACTTCAAATATTTTGATAAAACTTCGTACCTGTAACGACTTAAGTGATTGTACGAAAACTGCGTTTTAGATTTTTGCCAAAAAATTAAAATAACGGAACTAAGGTTTTGACGTTTTTTTTTTTGAGAAAATTACCTTATTCTTTATGTATTCCCACACAACTTTTTAATGGCTTGACCAATTTCGTTGTAATTTTGAAAACTGTTGCTTTTAAATAGATAATTCAAACAATATTGTATTTTAAAATAAAAATGATTTAACAAAAATAATATCGAAGAAACAGATCAATTTTTGACTTAAAATAAATAAAATTAAAATAAAATGTACGACTTTGTCGTACGAACTTGCTCTTATGTGCGATTACACCGTGGTTAAAAAGAAAAATTGTTAAAAAATCAATGCAATTAGAAATAAATTGATTAAACAACTTCGGAAACTGTTTTGACATCAACGCAACTATCCGATTTCTTGCACAAATCCATTTTTTAGAAGTTATTAATGCGGAGTTAAAAAATAAATATAAAAAATATCGAATTTTTAAAAATTAATTTTGAATTTTATTTTAAATCCAAAATTTGTTTTTTTTTTTTAAATATATTGTAAGCAATATTATATTGATATTAGCTCACATAAAAATTGTAATCAAAATCATAGAAGTCGTTTTTGAGAAAAATGAGATTTATGTGAGGTACCGTTATTTTAGTTATAACCTAAAATAACGATACTTACCGGGGTAATTCGAATTTATATTCTGCCTGCTGGATGCCAAGTTTAATAAAAATCTACCAAGTCGTTTTCGAATTATTAAGTTTTAAAAAAAAAAAAACAATTTTTAAATCCAAAAAAAAAAATTTCGTATGCAATCCTTTTTAAACTTTTTGAAAAATTACTTAAAAAAAATGATCAAATTCATTTGAGAAAATCGAAAATAAAAAAAATGGTTCTATGGGAGGTACCATTTAGGTATAACCAATTTTCGGAATTTTTTTAAATGGTAGCCTTTTTTTTAAGTTGTGGGCACGTTTTTGAGAAAAATAAGATTTTTATTTTTTTGTCAAAATAAATGTAGGTACGTCAGGTACCTTTGTTTTTTGGTCTTAAAAAAAAAAAAAAAAAAAAAAAAAACGCTATAGGTACCAAGTTTTAAGAAAATCGACCCACCCATTTAGGCTACAGACAAAAAATAGACAGAATTGCGAGACCCACTTTTTTCGACTTCGCCATCATCGTAATGTCAATTTTGATCAAAATCTCGAGTTAAATATTTTTTACGAGTCCATAAGTACATACATATGTACATAGTACCTATATATCGCAAGTAAAAAAATTCGTTAAAAATATCATTATATTCTTGAACCATTAACATGCACCTTTAATATTAATTGTTAACCACAATAGCAAATTCCTGCGATTCAATCGTGCATTATTATTTTTTCAATACCACATTCCCCCAAGGGTGGATTTTCGGAGTATTTCATTCCCATAGATTTTTTCATTCCTTCTACTTCAAATGTTTCATATTTAATATGTTGTTGATCGAATCGTAATTGATCTTGTCATTTGATCAATTTTACATGTTGAAGAAAATTAAAAGATTTTCAATTTTTTTCAAGTTGATTAACAACCATAATTTCATCAAAACTGCCTTTTTTTTATTTGAATTTTTTCATCAACATTTAGCCGTACAAATCATAGGTTTGTCCCCACTGTGCGCTGGCTCTGGCACAAGTTACACGAAAGAAATTTGAATAATCTTAAAGCTGACGGTACACAAAGAAGTTCAAATGATCTTCTTATAGCCCTCAGCTTTATCATCTCGATGCTAAAATTGAAATTTTAAGTTCAATTTCGTCAACTTACCCTTGTAAAATAAAACCATATACAATACATACATATGTATGTATATGTACATAAATGAATATAATATTTCAAGCTTTAATACACATTCCATATATATATATATATATATATATATGCATATATGTGTCTCAATATTTTAACCCAAAAACATATTTTAAATTTAGGTTATAGTTATAGGTTATGTTGTAATTCCGAACTTGAATAATTTTGCTCATTTTGTCCTTTATATCCTTGGCTTGGCACTTTGCGTGAATTTTGTCTATAACACTTTCTTTTTGCAAGGAAGTACGAATACGAACAATACCCTAATTAGATTTCCGCGATAATTCTATTTTTAATCTCACACGCAGGGGTGGGTTTGGATATATGTATGTACATATATTTAATAATAAACTGAAAATGCAACACCGATTAGGGAGGTTAGAAATGTTCCTATACCATAATGCGCACTACTGTTATAATGTATACGACGACAACCGCCGTTTGGTGTAGTCATGCGATGGAATAATTATTTATTATTTAAACTGAGTTTACATTTAAAAAAAAAATATTATTCAACTTACATCATTAATAAACAATAGAGTTTCGTGTAAATCTTTTTAAAAGGCGCAGGAAAAGGGTTTATGAATAGAAAAAATCGTTTCTTAACTTATTCATATAGGGCGTGCATATGCGTACTGTGTACATCTTTTAAGGAAGTTACGTTTTTATGATTATAAGGTTGAAACTTTGAATAATTAAGAACTTATAATTTTAAATAGACTTCCCTTTGACATTCAATAAAAATGTTTAGAAAAACTATAATATCCTTTAATTCAATACCCACTTCAGGCAGGCTCGAATATTAACAGATTTCTTGGATAACAGAACTTTGGGTGGCTTGCTTAAGAAAGGCATAGCAGTGGTAAAAGTCTGGAATGAGTTGTGGAAACAAAATATTTCGAACAAATATTTCTGGTAAATTTTAAGTTTTCAGCAAAATTCTAGAATGTTGAAATTTCATTGTTTTACAGGTATTTTTTTACCAATTGCATTCCAACCTACAATAATACTACCTCACACAAAAATTTCTATCAAAATCGTTATAGCCGTTTCCAAAATAAATATATAACCTTTTTCAAAACGATTGTATCGCAGGTACCGTTAATTTTGGAGATAAAAAATCAATTTCATCTCTTAGGATTCAAATTTTAAACTTAATAAAGGTAATGGAAAAGGAATAAATTATTGTTAAAACCGTAAAACTATCCCGAATGTAAAGTGAGTAATCTTGAAATTATGCTTGTTTTTTTTTTGTTCTTTGTTGTATCCACGACGCGTGGGTAAAATTATAATTACCTTTAATCGCTTTGAATGGCTTGGCCCATATAAGATATAACTTGACCCCTTCTCCACCCAAACTGAATTTCTTGATCCACGTCTGCATTGAACAATTCTTTAGATTCGCATATACAATATACATACATACACATAGATGCTACAAAGATACCCAATTTTTTTTTCTTATAAAAGTGTAGGTAAATAAGAAAAATATTCGTCTATTAGCATAATATTGTGGCAATTTTTTTGTATATGTTTATTTAACTGCGATGTAGCATTATGATGTATAAGATCCTTAAATGTCACCGTTATCAAATATTTATGCCGAAATCTCACTCAACAAAAGACGATTGAAGAGCCTTTTTATAAAAACGCGTAAATGTAAAGGTTATAGTATGTACAATGCACACCACACATAAAGAAGAATAAACTCTTAAAGGACGATTGAGATAAAAAAAAAGTAAAGAAGCAAACACTTTTTTTGAAACTCATCCGTTGTCGTAGGTATAGATAGATAAATTCGCAATTCAAGCACGTTTATTTAGGTAGGTATACGAGTAGGAATATGGTTTTTTTTTTGTTTTTCTTTCATCTCTAAAAGCCTAATCCTCTTAGGAAAATAGAGAAGAAAAACAACATCTGAACAAGCCTCAAGGCCAACTTCCCATTCACAGGCTTTTCACTCGAAATAATAAATGAAAATATACTCTTTGAAGTATATTTACTTTTGCAAACTGGGCTTTCTAGCATATAAGTATATATGTATGTATACCTTTAACTTCTTTAACCTGCCTGTTTTTGGGGGGTTTCGTTATTCGTTATACCTAAACGCTGGGCTTTTTTATAGGACCACGTGCTTAACATACAGTTTGTTGAAATATCCTTTAACATCTTTATACTACCACAATCATAGCAGCTGGTATATTATGGTGGTGTATATTATTGCGATGAAAAACACATTCCCACATTTGACAGTCAACTATACCCGAGAGTCAACCGTTCATTTTGTATATTCTTTTTTTTTAAATGTTCACCCCCTTTGAATTTCCGGCAAAGGAAGGAGAATTTTACCATTCGGTGAGTTATAATCTCTTTGTCTAGGTCTATAGAGTCGAAAAATTGTTTCTAAGGAGTACATTAAAATACGGGGGTGGGGTATGCACAGTGCGAGTTCCAATTGTAAGATACTTGAAAAACTTTTCAAAGTACATATTTGTTAGGAAAAACTTTTTGAGCAGAAATATTAATTATTTATGCAAAGGTTGCAATTCCCTTTGGAACTTATAGCCGAGTCAAAGTAGACATTATTTCAAAACCTTGAAAAACTGAAACCATTATAACTACACTTTCAAAACAATTAAAATTGTAGCACAAATTTGTTAAATGTGTCTTGATGTCTTAGAGTAAAAATGAGAAATTTAAATGCCCACCAGTGGTTTTTTTCTTAAGTGTTGGACATTTTCTTTTCTAAACTGAAAAAATTATTTTATTTATTTTCAAGCTTATATTTACAGTCATTTTAAAAGTGCTGCTAATAGACAGGTTATTGTCATGCTTATGTTTAAATCTTATTAATTTAGTAGAATTATTCAATAAATTTATATTTTATTAAACTTAATGAAAGTATTTGGTTATTACATCGAACTGTAATCAATACTCGTTCTGTTAATTGAGAATAAATTATTGTTAAACGAGTGACTATTTCTGGCTTTTTTAATTTTTTGTCGATTTGAGCCTTGAAGGAGTAGTCTCTGATTACAAATATTTTGAAAATTTGTTACAACTTTAGACCAAACGAAATCTACGTAAATGTACCTCAATTAGATTTCAAATTACAGCTTTTCCGAATTTATCAATTTTTTTTAAATCGAAATATTTTGTTATTTTAATGCGAACTTTTTTCAAGAAATGTTCATTCCCATATTCCAAAGAACAATATTAAGGAAGAAGTGTAAGGGGAGCCACAAATTAAAAATTTAAGTAATTATATTTTTACAAAAATATCAAGGAATACATATTTTTCAAGTACTTCATTGAATTTTTAGCTAAAATATACTTTCAGTATATATAAAAAGACTTCATCCATTTGGATCAGTCCTAGGCAGCGGCATAGACAGGTACTGGTACAGTGCAATAAGCCCCACAGAAATAAAGCCCGCGGGTCTTATTTCCTAAAATGAAAGGAAATAGCACGCTTTGGACGTTTTTTCCTTTTTTAAATGGAAATAAAAGCTTTGGGTTATAATTCCATTTTTTGTTGAAGGTTTCAATTCGAAAAATATGTGAAGAAAACTTATTCAGTAAAGAATAAACAACGATTTTGGACTTTGCCAACAGATTTATTGGACAACAGAACCTGGGGTGGCCCGCTTCGCAGGTTCCTGGAAATTTAACTCCCTCTATTTGTCATCTGTCCCGCTCACGCAACTCCGTTGCTCAGCTTAGGGTATGTTCAGTCGTCAGGCAGGCGCCAATGTCAATAGTTTTCTTGGACAATAGTATAGAGTTAAAGAGTTATTGAATCACATTTTAAGTATGGGACTTAATATTTTTTTGTTGTGAGTCTTATTGTCATTCTAAAAAAGGAAAAAAAGCCCGCGAGTGTTATATTCTCTTATTTTGAAAATAAGAACCACTGGCTTTATTTCCGCGGGTCTTATTGGACTGCACCGCGTAGATAAGGGGGAAGGGGGATAAAGATATAAAACCTAAAAATTAAATTAATTAAAGCGTTTCTGTATGGACAAAATGGAAGAAAATTTCCCGGACATCAATATGTTGCCAAATTAATTAATTACATAATTAAATTATGTTCCAAATTAAAATTTAAAAAATTTCAATATAATGTATATAATTTTAATATAAACAAAATTTGGTGGCGCATCAGCTCGTATAGAACTTTCAACTCCCAACCATTTCTTTAAGCGTGATATTGGCAGGAGTGGAAGGAACATTTAATTTTCTACCTATAGGTGGCAAAAATTGGAAATTTAACAAGCATACACAAATTGTAAATACACTAAAAATTATTTTTAAAAATCTTTCATTTCCTCTGTTTTTGTTGTCCAGATCCGGTAGTTCTGATTTTTTACTGAGTTTTTTATAATGTTGACCTAATGACTAACCCAAGCTTTAGATCCAAGCGACCCACGCAATATTGTCAAAAATCCTATGTTACTAGATATTAAGATACAATATTAAGTTCTATTATTATTATTTGTCAATAAAGTATTTGTAAGCAATAAAGTAATTGTAAGCAACTAGTATATAAGCGTGTACAAATTGTAAATAAAATTAGATTCATTTAGTTGTACAAACAAAGTGTTTCTCTTTTATGGCTGTTTTTTTTTATTTATTTCTTAGGAATTTAAAAAAAAAGTTATAATTTTTTTTTTTTTTTACGAAATTTTTCAAAAATTTTAAAAACCATATGCCATTTTGAAATTTTGACTACTCTACATTTAGAAACTAAATTTCAAAAAAATTAATTTTCAAAATATTGATTTAAAAAAAAATCGTTGTTTTTAAGAATGTTATATATGTATGTACCTAAAATAGCCTTTACCTACAATATCCTACCCGTGAGAGACTTCTTGCAATTACATAAAAATAAAATACGCAATGTCATTTAAAATTAATTTGCCATTTACGATAATGGATCGCTTAACAATCAAACAACGCGTTAAAATTATTAAAACTTACAACAAAAGTGGTGATTCAAACGTAGCCACTTTTCGCGCATTACGCGATAATTTTGGTCGTCATAATCGACCGACTACGCAAGCAATCGGTAAAATGGTGAAGAAATTTGAAGAGTGTTGAAGCGTTACTGATGTCGTAAGGCCTGGTGCACGATCGTGATGCACGCTCATTCGGAAATATTGCTGCAGCAAATGCAAGTGTTGCTGATGATCCGAATTTATCGATTTCTCGGAGTTCGTAGCAATTAACCGTTTTTTTTTTGGCCAGCGATTGAAGATTATGACTTGGACGATATGTGGTTCCAACAAGACGGGGCAACAAGCCACACAACAGCACCTATTATGGCTTTATTGCGTGAGAAGTTTCCTGGTCGCGTAATTTCAAGTTTTGGCGACGCACGTCTATTAGCCACCAAGATCATTCAATTTGACACCGTTAGAAAACGATAATAAAAGGCAAATTTTTGAAGATAATAAAATATTTTGATTAAATTTGTAGGTGTAGTATTCGGAATAAAGGTATTCCTTCTTTTTGTAAAACAAATAATTTCTAAAAATTTCTAAGAGGGCATCGTTTAAAAAACCGTTTCTTTTTACAACTTTAATTTACTTTCATTAAGGGATCGCTCGATACATACAAATACTTTAAAATGGCAAATACCAAGTTTTTGTTTTTGAAAATTTTTGTATACCACCCTACAAAAAAAAATATTTTTTTCTAAATACCTAAAAATAAATAGGTACAAAATAAAAAAACGACCAAAATTATTACATAATCATTAAAGCATAAAAAATACTATCGAAATCGTTTTATTAAAATTATTGTGCATTTCACTAGTTCCGAGGAATATATCTAAAACGATAAATTAATTTTTGATTGAAGTAGGTACTTGAGAATTGTGAAATTCACCTGTATAAAAAAAAATACAGCAGCTTTTCACATCTTACGTTTGCCTTCGTTTGGCATCTTGATTTCAATGCCACCACTCACGAGGACAGGCAGAAGTGGCTTCAAAACACCCTAAATGAACCCCCGCCGCCGCCGCTTAACTAAACTTCAAGAGGCACAACCAACGAAAAGAGAAAGAAAATCCTAGAGACATGCCGGCGCACCATGGCGTGGCATGGCAGCCAACGACGACGACGATGACGGCTGTAGCAGGAGCAGGAGCAACGACGAGGAAGACTGAGGTGCAAACAAAAACAACCCATGGAACCTAAACAGTACGTAGACGAACGACGACAACGTTCGTTGATACTCTTAATATGGAACAAAATCAACGATCGATACTTTAGGGTGAATGTTACATAAGAATTTGTGGCGACAAGAGTAGTCGCGGGCAAGGGTCGGGTGTTGGGTGGGGGGGAAATATATGGGGCACGTTTGTGGGGAGTTTTAATGCGCGCGAGAATTGAATTCCTTGTTATAGCTGCTAATTGGATCGGCTGCACGTTGTATTAACGACATCTTGAAGACTTCGTCATCGCGTCGCACCAAAGATGTCACATTGCAATAAAAATTTGACAAAAGTCAATAGAGAACCCCAATTTCATCATCCCATCATTTCATATAGCCAGACGGTGTTATTTCTCATTCGATTTGTTTGACTTTAATCTGGCCCATCTGGCGTATACTTGCTGGTTTTTTTGTCTGTTTCTTTCTTTGTTTCTCTAATTGTCCGGTGGTGGTGGTGGATAGTTATGATGTTTACACTTCGTCGCGGCTATTTATAAATTCTGCCTGATTTGGTTTCTATTTCTACCTATACTTATTGCAATACAGCGGATGTTTTGTAAAGGGTGCTTTAGAGGTTACTCACCTTACGATATCGCGCGTGAGCTCCATCGGCGTTGCCGCTTTCGATTACTTCGATTTCATCGGTCTTTGATGTTTGCCCTGCAGCACCTACACTGCTCTTGAATGACATTTGCTTCTGCAGCAGTGCTGTGTTGCAACCTCCTGTAGGGTTTGGGACACCCCCACTGCTGCTGCCGCCCGAAACACCGCCAACACTGCGGCCATTTGTAGCAGCAGCTATACCTCCCCCAATCAAGTTCCTCGATGTTATTTCCACTGTCATGACGTTGCACTTGAAATAACTACGAACTACTCGAAAACATTGAGATTGTTGAAAGAATGAAAAAAAAAAAAAAACAACTCTTATTTCCGGGATTGGTTTCTTAGCACAATGATTTATTTATTCACAGGGGAGCACATTATTATGTGTGGTAAGGCCAATCAGCCCCAAGGGACGAACATGATTTTTTTTTTATTTGTTCTTTCAATCTTCTCGCACAAATTATTGGAACTTTATCTTCAATTTTATTTTCTATATTTGCACAATTTACTTTATATCACAGCCAATAACTCTGGAAACTTAATCAACCGCACAGAAAATTAGTTAAAGGAAAAACAAAATTTTGGTAGGTATACAAAATAGCAAAAACAACGTTCTTTTCGACCGCAACTTTTGGTTTGTGAAAATTGTGTGAAAATTGTTAGGAAACTAAGAACTTTCAAGCTAACCCTTGCGTTCTTATATGTGCGAGTTGCGAGTACCTATACAAGACGATGACATTTCTATATGTGAATGGTGGATTTGGATATGATGGACGGTGGAGGATACTAAATCGCAAACTCACCAGTTCCAGCTGTTTTGTGTTTGATAATTTGAAGGCAGATTCCAATCAAAATAAAAAAAGGGATGATTGTGGTGGATTAAAAAAAAAAGCTTAAAGCTTAATGGTTTTTTTGTGGAGACTACTTTATAGTTGGTTTTCAAACCGGAAGTTGAATCGTGATTTTCAATTCAAAAATTAATATGTTTGCACTCCCTGAAAATCGTTGGCTTTCAGATATTGATTGATGCATTTTGAAATGTGTGCATAGCAAAATCCACAATGTAACAAACAATCTTTGTATGTGAATAACTTTTTCACACAGACGATTTGAAACGATTTTCGATTAGACTGGTATTCTCAGTATACTTTATGAGACATACATTTTTTTTAAAATAACGTCAGATGGGTTTAATTATTTGATTATAAAATATTTTAAATATTTTGAAAACAAAAATGGAAAACCAATGTCAAGTATTAATTGCTGAGCAGTCAAAATAATTGCATTTAAATAAAATCATCCACTATTTTGTAAGATAATCGGCCCTAGCGAGGTATCCGTCGCACAGAGGGGCCAAATGCATGAATTCTTGGCAGAAATTATTTTAAAGCACTAATCTGTTGAAAAATGAATTAAAAGCACGTATCTAGTATTTAAATAATAATATTTTATGTTTTAATGCAAAATATAGTGATTATAGGAACATTAGTACATATACAATATAATTAATCTGTATCGGAAGAATTATCTGAACTTATATACGCTGATGTTCCGGAAGTATCCGAAGTAAATGAGTAATCAGGTGCCTTCAATAAATTAAGAACATCCATATCAATGTTATTTGAACGTTTGTGTGGCAGTTTTCGCAAACCCGTTTTTAAGGGGCCGAAGAAATCAAGAGAAAATTCAAAATATCTTCTCTGTATCTTTTGAATTCTTTGTTTCGTGCCTCCTGTGCTTCTTCACTTAACTGACCTATTGGCAATAAAGCATGCTTTATTATGGCTGGGCCATGAATCAAAACTTTGTGGATTGAGGGTGGCATTGGGTACCAATTATATTTTTTCACAAACAGTCTTGCAGTCTCAATAGCATATTTTTGGAACTTGTCCACATCAATTTCATAGGTACCTACTAGCTATTGTTTGCAATACAATTCTAAACCTTTTGATTACTTGAATATCCAACCCAGTAATCTTTGCTGCAACTTCTGGATCGCTGAAAAATCTCCTAGCCGTGTTCCCATCATTACTGCTTCTAAATCCGGGTTTTGGCTTATCGACTTGCAACCCCATCTCGTTTTAAATTTCTCTCTTGGGTGAGTTTGTAGTCACTTCCCTCACAACTTTAGATGCTTCCACTTGACCTGAAGACCGTAAACTCATTTGAGCAGCAAAAATTAGTTCTTCAGATGAGTGTTTCTGTCTCAAATCCTCAGTCTTTTGGCGTTTGGTCCTTTCCGAAGCTTCATCGAAACTTTTTCTAGGATGACCACATTTTTTATCAGTCCCAGAATAATTCTTGAAACTGATTGCAGAATCCAGCTAAGATTTATTAGAAATAAGAAACCTATCCTCTTTTCTTTTTTTGAAATCGGACATGAAAAATGAAATCCGCTTTTGCAACATAGGTTTACAATGATTTGGACATTTAGTACGATTTTGGATAAATTCCATCAAATTCGAAGATTGAGTTGTTGACATGACATCGCCTGATTGCCTTACATATTCAAATAATGTTCGCCTCGTAATAAAAATATCACTGGAACCTGAACCTACCAAAAAAAATATAGAAACAGATATTTAAAAAAAAACATGTTTTTTTTTAGCCAAGACCCTAACCCATTCGAGAAGCGAAATTTTTTAAAACCGCAAATAGGCGCAGATTTTTATTTTTGTTTCTACAAGAATACATAATACACTAACAAATAACACCAAATTCGAAGACATGTTATGACATGTTCATAATTAGAACTTAAGATAAAAAAAAGAACACAACATTTCTTTTTCTAAAACTACACCCAACTTTCAAATATTCGCCAAACTTTTATTTAATCACACCGAACTATAATTTTACATAAATATCGTTAAAAAACCTGTGGGGGCTGAATCCATTTTAAAAAAAAAATATAAAAATGAAAGCACTTCTAAATATTTCACTAGAACACTTGTTCGGTTTTTCGATTTAATCACAGCTGCTAAAATCACTTTCCACAATGCGCAAGTTCAAATGAATGACTTGGTCAACATGCACTCAGTATTATCAAAAAGATCACGTGTTTGTACAGTTTGGGTATTTAACTGTACAACCCACCTATTTTTTTTTTAATTCCCCACAATTTTTTTTTTCTATTTCTGCCAAGAATTCATGCATTTGGCCCCTCTGTGCGTCGGAGCGGAAAATTCTTTTCCGATGAAGGATACCTCGAATGTAATTTGAACCTCCGACAGAGTGTGCGTTGCAAAAAAATTTCCGCTCCGACGGATACCTCGCTAGGGCAGAATATGATTCTTAAAATTTCAATTAAAATCATACAGCCGATAATCCAAAAGTCAAAAATCAAATTAACGTTACTGCGAGAAGTACTTACCTATGACTTTTTCTAAAATTGAAAAATTTGGTTAACAATAGGTACCTACTATTTAAACTTTCAGTCGTTTTCGAGAAACAAGACAATAAAAAAAATTATTGTATGAGATGCCATTAATAAAGGCTTTTCGGAAAATATATTTTACAAATAAGTACACTACGTATGTACATACAAACTGCTCACATTGGACGCACTTCACTCAATCAATTATTTATCTCAATCAATTATTTTTTTTTTTTTTTAAATCTAAAATTTTTGGCCGCACTTAACTGCCTTCTTATCACCCTGAAGTGGAAGCGACATAAAATACAAAATTTCAAATTGCTACTAAAGCCCGTCCCCGTATGCCACTAAATTTGGCGCGTTCAGAAAAATAAAATCTCAGAGATTTTTCTCACTCAAAAGGTGAGCAAGCGAATCCAAGATATTTTTTCCTCAGAGTTTTGACAGCAAAACTGAGAAATTTTGCTAGGAATCCTGTTCATGTAACTGAGATTACTGAAATCTCCGATATTTCATTTTCCTGAACATGCCGATTGTTTTCTTCATTTTTAGCTCATTAAAACATATTAAAGTGTCAGTCAAGAGAAAAAAAGAGAAGGATATTGTTTTTAAGAAAGGAAAGAAAAGGAAAAATTGTCAACATTATTTAAAATGCCTTTTTTTAGTATTTATTTTAGTGCTGCTTTCTTTCATTTAAAATAACGTCAACACAAAATAATATCCGATTGCATTTTGTCCGAATTTTTAAATTAGTTTTTTAATTTTTTTTTTTAAAGTATGTTTTAGTTTTTAATTTTGAAATGTCAAAAATAGCTTCTAAGAGCTGAAAAATGTAAATCGAATCAAAATTCTAATATATTTTTTGGGACATTTTCACATTTATGGGGTTTAATGTGTAGACACTCAATCATATAGAAATTTAGTAATAATATTTTCATACTAAGATTTCATCACTGAAAAATCCAATATGACTGAATAGGCATGTTCAGGAAAGTAATATCTCAGAGATCTCAGTTACATGAACAGGATTCCTCAGCAAAATTTCGTATACTACGTTTTCATCAAAAGATAATCCGGGATTTAGGGAAGGAGATTTAAAATTAATCTTGAAGTGTTTTCACCAAACAAAAGAACATTAATTTGACATTTCCAGATTGAGAATAGTAGAAAAGTAAATTCTTTAAAGCAGCAAAAACAATTGCTGAAAATAAATTTATTTATAACTAATATCATTCATTTTTTTAAAAAATTAATTAAAAAAATGAATGATATTAATTTAAAACTATTATTATAAGGTGATAATAATTCGTGTATTGGACAGTAGAATTAACTTCTTGCGAAAAAAAAGAAGGCAGTCCTTACTCAAAATTTTGGTAGCCAGAAAACAAAAAAAAATGGCGATGCAAAAGAAATTGAAAAAAAAAATATACAAGGAAAGTTTGGATTAGGATAAGTACCACCAGATTAAAGATAAAATGACGTTTATCTGGCGCGTTCCACAAAAATAAAGTATGTTTGATTTGACAAACCACTGCATCCAAGTAGATTTCAATGGGATTTATTTTAAATTTAAGGAGATTAAAATTTCTATGTTAAATCACGGGATTTGGAGGAAAATGGTGAAAATGTAGTATGTATTAGTTTTGCTGCCAAAACTCTGAAGAAAAAAATATTGGATTCGCTTGCTCACCTTTTGACTGAGAAAAATCTAGGAGATCTTATTTTACACCTCAAAAGTGTAAAATGTCACAAAAAATGTATTAAAAATGTGAATCGAATTAAATTTTTCAGCTTCCAGCAGCTTTTTTTTTGACATTTCAGAATTGAAAATTAAAACATATTTCAAAAAAACATTAAAAAAAACTTATTTTCAAAAAATAACAAATTTTCTTAAAAATAACATATTTTCCTTAATATGATTTAATGAGCTAAAAATAGAAAAAAAATATAGTTTCATATGGGTTAAGGGAGTCACCTAAAAACGTTAAGTTCAAAATTTGAAGAAAATCGCTTCATTGTTCAAGGCACAGACAGGCCTACATACTGAATTACCCGACCTACTTCTACGTGTTCTCTATTATCGTAATATCATGTTTTATGGAAATCTAGAGTTGAATTTTTAAAAAATAAAATTTTGATACAAATTTTTGTAATTTATTGTATTTGAACGTCTTGACTCTTTAAATTACTATTTTTATTTTTCTTGAGCTAAGTTAAAACATAGTCGGCATACCGTTGTAGTTGTGCAACCACCCTTGTTTTGAAAAACGCATTTTAGTCACTATTGTTCAACATGAACATACCGTTACATTAAATTCCTTAAAAAAAGTGAAATTTTTTGGAAGTCTTTTTTTTAGCATTGATTACATGTCTTTCCCTTGTTGTTGGGTTTTTATCGAAAAACTGACCGTCACAAAAACATGTACCGCCCTTGGCCCCACGGCAAGTCACCGTTCGCACGCCAAACCCTATACATATAATGTCATCGCGTTTGGGGCTTATTTCATGCAAGTGCCACGAACGTGATTGATATTTCATTCGCAATGTATGAATTTTTGTTACTGTCCGGTGAAATGAAAACAAACTACTTACGCAATATGAATTTTGAGGAAGAAACAAGCGAAATCATATTTTGCAACATAATTGTTAGAACTTTTTGGTATAAATATTTTCCATCTTTTCTTTTTTAACAACTCTGCTTAATTCTCCAAGACATAAACAAAAACTTTTTTTTGCATTTGAAAATCTTGCTTTATTCAATTATAATTAAATTTATTAGTTTCACAAAATTTGTAGTAAATTTCAATTATATAATATAATTCAGCGCGATGACAAAAACATAACGCATTCTAGAACTCATCTACTAAATAAATACTAAATACATCATGTATATCCTCTTAATTCAAGCATAAACTTTAATAAAATTATTAAATTACATTTTATTTAAATTTTCATTGTATTTCTGTAGCTTTTGATTGTGCATTATTTTGTTATCTTTTATTTTTTTAATTAGTAATTTGAATTAATTCATGAGAAAATTTCATGTTTATAAATAGAACCTATAATGTCATTAAAATTTGTGCACTTATAAGTTTTTTTTTTGTTGTCAATTTTATATCCTTAATTATCAACTTGTAAGCTTGTTTTTATGAAATTATAATTTAATGCTTTTTTTGTCTAGATTAATTTCAAATCCATTTTAAGCGAATCGAAATTGCAATGGTTTTGTCCTTTTTTTTTTTTTAATATTTTGTATGTGAGTTTAAAAATATACAAGTATAAAAAATATTATGTCTTATTCTTATATATAAATTTATATATATAAATATTTATTTTTTTTTTAATAAGACGCTACAGCTTAACAAATTTATTTTTTTATTACTAATTTGAGATTTTAAAAGTTTACAAATTAGAAAATCATTTATAGACACAAAAACTATAAGCAACATCGGTGCTCGTAAGTTTATCTATCTATTCGTTTATTTTATTAATAATTTTTAGTTATTTGATATTCATTATATATTTTCACTATTCCTGTTTCTTTTTGTTTTTTTTTTTTTAAATAAGCATTATTTTTTAATGAAAATAGTCCGTTGCACAAGCAATTGATTTATCACATTTTTACTTAATAAAAATTAAATATTATTGAACTTCATAAATATAGTTTGTGAAATTTTTTGTTTTAATTCGTTATTATTTTTTTAAATTTTTGTTCGTGTTGAATTTGTTTCTATTTATTTGCAAAAAATGTGAATTCACTCTATTCTAAGAAAATAAATTATTTCTTATATTTATAATTTAGTTTATTTTTTTTTATATTTAATTCTAAAAACAGTTAGATAAATGACTAGATAAACCAGTGATGCATTGGAATTAGGTGTTTTTTTTTCATACATATTTAGTTTATTAAAACAGTTACAATTTTTGTATTTCAAATGTAGTGGAATGCATTTTTTTAATACATTATTAGGTTACAAAAAATGCAATGCTTATGTTTTTGTATATTTTTTTTTCATTTCTTAAGGCAGGTAATGTTAGTGTAATTATAGATATAAGTTTTGGTAAAATGGTTAGGAAATTGGATTTTCTTTAAGGAACAGGATGGGTGTTCTTTGGTTTTATTTTGTTTTTTTTTTTTTAATTTTATTATGCTAGAACATTAATTCTTTATTACCAAAATAAGTACATAATAAGGTTGTATGTACTATTTAAATGAAAACTAAATAATAAGAAAGAAAGCTAATAAAAACATTTTAAAAAGAGAGCACTTTTATATAATTATAATCCCTATAATGCTATTTTATTGTAAGCAACAAAATGTAAATTAAACAGGATGCATATTTTCATGAAATTTCAGTATTCAATTTTATTTAAAATCATCCAAATGAATACTGATATTATGCCCCATTGGTTTTAATGGTAAAATTAAACTAAAAAAAAAAACTAACTGTAAAATTTAGATTTTGTCAGCCTGATTTATTTAAAATTTATTGTAATGAAAGAGAGCATGACTCTTATAAACAAATAAAACTATACATAAGTTAGTGACCATTTTTTAAAAACAAATAGGTAAGTGAAATTTTATATTCAAATGACCTGAAACATTTACAGCTGCGGTTAAAATAATAGCAGTGAGAAGGGGACACCGACAAAATTTAATAAAATAAATACCTTATGCTCCGGTCAAAAAAATAGCAGTATTTATAAAAATTAAGGAATAAAACAAAATTTTGATAAAAATTATAAGAAAAATTGTTAATATTTGGTTTTAGACCCTTTATTGCTTATAACGGCCTCACATCGTCACTTCATAGAATCAACCAAAGCCTGACATCTCTCCAATAGGGATACCTTTTCATGCAGTCTAAACTGTAATCCAAAGCTGATTATTGTTGGTGGGTTTTTAAACTGCAACCATTTTTTAACATCTGCCTAAAGGTTCTCTATTGGGTTTAGGTCAGGTGATTGTTCCAAAACAGAAATATTATTGACCCGAAACCACTCCTTAGCTTTTTTGCTGGTGTGCTTTGGGTCATTGTCTTGTTAGAAGACCCATCTGATTAGTATTTTCTCCTCTGCGTAAGGCAGCATGGTTCCCTGAAGAATGTTAACGTAAACGTGCTTCTGATCCATCACACCATTTATTCGATATATGGGACCTAAACCATGGTATGAGAAGGAACCCCATACCATAATACTAGAGCCACCATGTTTTCTGGTTTTTCTGGTATACCTTGGCACGTATTCAGTATTTGAAGGCCGTCACACATATTCACAAGAACCAGGGCTGCCATACAATACGATTTTGCTTTAATTCGTCCATAAGAGATGGGGCCTATGAACATAGGTCTTGGCAAACTGAAGTCTTTTGGCAATGTGTTTTTTTGTCAAAAGTGGAACTTTTCTTGGGCTTCTGGCGTTGAGATGATTTCTTCTTAATATTTTTCTAAAAGTTTGCATTCAAATTTACTTTTTTTTAACCTCAGTAGCAGCAAGTGGGGTAAGGCCTTCGAGCATCTTACAAATTCGAGACGGCAGGCTAGAGATTGAGTAGGCTGGGGAGGAATATTATTTGAGGAACAGAATCACAGCACCATGATTTATAGCGCTAAACAACGTTAAGTAAGTAAATAAACACATTAAAGCCTACAGATTAACATGATAATCCTTAGCCCAGTGATAATATCACTATCAAAGATATGGAAAAGAGAAGCGGACCAAACAAAAAACTTTTAGCCATACAATTATTAATTCCAGCAGACTGGAATTCTTACAAAACATTTTTTTCATTTAAAATTAAAAACACAAAAATTCAATGAATTGTAGTACATATTTGGAAAAAATTAGTTTTGTTTCTTCTTTTTCTGAGCACCTATTTCTCTAAGCTTCAATCTATTCATAAATCACAGCTATTGCATCTTAGCTCACTTCGAAAATACTTTTAATAAATAAAATTAACTAATCACTTAATTACAAATTATAAATTACAAATAATTTTCGTTGGCTATGATACTCTATATATAAGCTATTATCACTCTTGCAATAAAATATAATAATGCATCTTTACATAAAGAGAATGCTTCGATTAGATTTCGATAGAGAAAATATCACCAATAAATAAATATAATTTGCATAAACTTAAAATTTAAATAAGTTAAATAAATAAAATCAGTTTGCCTTATTACATAATAGTTTTTCAATAGCAAAACAAACATTTTTACCGACCTGCTAAATACTTTTTCTTAGCTTAATTCTAAACTCTCTGTGCGTTTGTTAATTTTTCCTATAAATAATATTAATTTTCAATGGAGAACCATTGAACAAAAACAAATAAAACAAAATTTAAATTCAAAATTCAAACAACGGTGACAAAAAATACTAACATCTTTCACGCTTAATAAAAGCAAATAATTGATTTATCACAAGATTCATGAATAAATTTGTATAAATAAACAAAATAAATTTATAATTTTACCCAATAATCTGGCATTTTTATGGAACTATCTCCTCAATGGGGCGACTTTCTTTGAAACACTCAAATTCGGCCGCTTATCATTATTTAATTTCGAACTTGACTCCTGTGTCGGTGATGGCACTGATGATGGATTCTTGTAGTATATGTCAATTCTATTCATTTCTTTGGTTCCTCCGGCAATCATTGATGGCAGTGCCTTAAGAAAACCATGTGTTCCGGTTGGAATTGGCGGAGTTACAGGTACAGATGGTCCACAACGATTGTAGAGGAACGGCATGGACTGGGTTAGATTTGTGTGCAGTGTTAGAACCGACTCCAAATCAGCCTCTTGTGCATGAGTAGTGAAGTCATTGAATAATGCAATTGGAATTTTTCCATAATTGTCAAATGAATCGATGTAGGCCTCTGTATCCCGATTGTATCCTTCGAGATAGTCGCCCAACAATTTGGCCACCATTGCTGAACGATCTTTGCTCATGACTCGATAGTTAAAGGGATTTTTAAAGAAAACTGGTGCCTTTATGCCCCCATTTACTCGACTGATGAATTTCAAAATCAATTTCTCATGATAGTCACGAGGTTCTTGAGTTAATCGTCTCAAAATTGACTCCAGATAAAGTCCGAACGTTTGTCTTGCTTGTAGCTGTGTGAGTTCGGAGCCATTTTCAATGAGCTTTCGAATCTGTTTCCGCAAACGCCTTCCCTCTTCGATGCACTTTGGCTCGGTCTTCTTTCGACCAAACGATATAGGGGTAGCAGTCTCAAGGACGCGTTCATACTGATTCATTCGCTCGTCGTAGCTATTTTCTTCATTGCACCCTGTTCCTTTGGATTCTCTGCCGTACAAGTGATCGAAGAGCATTTGATTGAAATTGTGCGGCATGATCATCGAGTACATTCCCTGACCCTGGGTGAAAGTTGTCGAAATAGGAATTCCTGATGCGGGATCCAGAAATGCCGAGTATCTTTGCATACTGTCTTCTGTTGGATAGATTCGAACAAATCCACCACGTCGGGCATTTTGAAGGCGTACATTGCGAATTACTCGCTGCTCTTCGGCAGTTAGTGGAACTTTGTGCTGGACGGAGCTATTTTTCTTGCCTACTCCTAGATGATCGGCTGAGTTTGTGCGTCGACCATAGCTGACATTCCTAAATCGGGACCATGTACTATCATAATGAGCTCGCATCAACTGACTATAGGCAGGAATGCCAACCAGAGTCAGCAAATCGGTAATAAGGGCTGCTTTAACTTTAGTATCGATTGGACTGTCCACACCCATGGAGGGTGATAGGTTTATTTCTAGCAGCCATGGCTTAAGGGTATCGTCTATTAGGATATCAAAGCCGTACAATTCAAAGCAATTATTGCCATTGGGCACAAACATGCGGCATGCTGAAATAATCGACTGAGCTGTAGCTAAGATTGATTTGATTATCAAATCTTCGATGTTTGACATCAATTGACGGGTATCACAACCTTGGCTCTTTAAGTGACGCAATAAGGCAGAGAGTGTCCATTTATGACCGACATCTTCATCTTGGGCATCACTGGATTTAATGTAGTCCGAATGATATTTGTTGATGCTATAATTGCATAGATGCATGCAGGGATTCCAGAGATTCTCAGCATTTCTATCGTATTTGACAGTAGCCAAACGGACAAGACCTTCTTCGTAGACATAAATAAGGAGTGGATCGAAAGATGTGACCAGAACGTAAACACGTAAATCACATTTATGACCATCAATGCAAAGGGGATCTGCCACGTATTTAGAAACAAGCACCTGCTCATCGGCACATATTTGGTCGGGCTGAAATAAGAGTTATAGAAAAAAAAATATGAAATATTATTTTGGGATAATATTTTAAAACAAAGTATTATGGATCGTTTGCAGATTGGTAAGACAAATAAAAATTAATATGTAACATTTTTTTTAAGCGAATCATTTTCTCAGGAACTTAAAAATTGGAGTTTTGTTCCTGCAAACAGGTCTAAGAACTTTATAAGAACTTCTACTAAGTACAGTCAAACTATGTTTTGACATCACAATAATTTATAACAGACTAGCCTAGTACCTAGTTAAGGCGAAATGAAAATTTTCTGGGGTCTTCAAATCGATAGCGAAAACGTAAACGAAAAAAATATCAATGGAAAGTTTCATCAGATGATGCGATATGAAATTCGTATGTGGTATCCAAAACTATAGTAAAATCCTAACGGAAACCACAACGCAAAAAAACCCATTGAAAGTGTCACTAATTGCCAAATAAAAAAAATAAAATAAAAATAAAAAAAGCCATAATTATTAATTTTGCTGTTGAACGTTGAATAAAAAGCAAAAAAGTATGGAGAGGGGAGTTGCTTGGCGAAATGAATGGGGGAATGCGCCAAAATGTTGTTGTAAGCTTTAGATTTTGAAGAACAATAAAATGAAGTCCAGCTTGTTACAAATAATTGTGATGTCAAAATCAATTTCTATTTCAATTCCCTTAAAAACAAGAACTGACACCAATCCAAAAAAACAAAATGAACTAATCCGTACAAATATTTTCAAACTTTGTAACTTAATATAAAATTCCTATTCCAAGTATACAAAATGCTTACCGAATTTACAATGAAAATTCCACGACCTCGACTCGAAGCTGCCGGCTTAACAATCCATGGCCCTCGGTATTTATTATGCGCTGATACCAAATCCCTATACTCTATTGGCAGTACAAATGATTGTGGCACAATATCGAAGTGCTTGAATCCTCGCAAATGTTGCATTTTCTCAATGTTCTTGTATAACCGGTCCTTTCGCGTCAACTCATAAGACCTGCGATAGAGCTAACCAAAATTAACGAAACTTTCAAATACAAGCTAATACCAATTTTGAATATCTTTCTACAAAATAAATGCACCTATAGCAAAATTTTGATACTTCAGTCTTCTCTATTATAAGACTTTTCACACTTACCTTGGAAAATGATTGACCCTTTGGTAAGGTGTAAGATTCCTTAGGATATCCGGCTTCATGTGGACACCTGTCCAGAGAATGTTAAAATTCTGTTCACCTTCAGCTTCAGTTAAACCGTGTCGAACGAAGATCTTCTTCAAAAGCTTCGTTTCTGTGTTCATGAATTTATAAGTGATGTTTAATTTAACAGCAGGCAGATCACCCGATTCCGGTTGATCCTCATCGTGTTCATTTTCTTTATTATCGAACGAGTTACTTTTTTGCAAGGCATTACTGCCATCTGAATCTTCACCATGAACAAAGATTGTTGGTCGACTATTAATGGTTGCCAATCTAGAGAGACGTATGTCTTCTTCAACTTCCAGCGGATCATCACATTCGCTGGATATCGAAGTCTCACTGGAAGACAGTGAGTCATGTAGACGTTTCTTTGGCGACTTAAGTATCATCTCTTTTTGACGAGCTCCCAATGGTTGTTTTCTATTGGCTAGACTATTACTAGAACTATTGCTAATAGTTTTCACATTTGTTGGCAGTGACAGCAACACTTTGGCTTTACTACTAGAACTGTTGACTATAGAGGTTTCCAGGGATGTGGAGGACTTGGCTGTAATGTTAAGCGAGGACGAACTATCACTACTGCAATTATCGAGACTAGTATTGCTGGTAGATACATTTTGATCATCAGCATTATTGCCAACGAATTCATCGTTTTTTGAGTTTAATATGCTGGTGCGAAATACTAAAACAGCGTCACGTGAACCAATATGGCCACTTGTAATCCATGAATTATCTGAGGGTTTCTCAAATATTTTCACACTAAAAATAAAGACAGAAAAATTAATTATTTATAGTGGAATGTACATATATTAGTTATAACTAGATGATGGTATTTTTTAGTTTTTTTTTATTGTGAGTTGTGATGCAATCAAAATGTAGTTCACAAACAAAGTGTGTAGTCTATAGTGATGGATAGATTGACGGACAGGTGTGTAAGATAAAAATAAAACAAAATACATAATATATAAGGTATTTGGTTACGGTGCTTGAGGCTAATCACAAGAAATTTTAATAATGGACGTAAAACCAATTAATTTACGTGCCTATTGCGTGTGGGTAGAACAAGGCACGAGTCTAGCTTGAAGGTAATTAAATCAGTTATTGTTGGGTTAATGAAGTGTGAAACTTGCGTACGCTTGAGAGCTGATACAAATTTAAAAGCTTTCAATGTGGGTTACTGAGGGTCTTGCAAATTAATGGTTACTTAGCATTAAATCCACTTGAAAAAAAACACTTAACTCTAGCGGAAAAGACTAAAAGTACTTAAAAGAATTTGGAAACCCGCTAATACGTCGTTAAAAATAAAAAACCTTTTAAAACTTTGTTTTCTACTTGGTCAGCGGACAGTATGCATATATTTACAGTAGAATAAAGCAGTGATGTAGCGAGGGGGCTTGGGAAGCACAGGAACGGTCGGAAATATAAGAAATAAAAATAATAATTAAAATAATTTCCTTTAACTTTAATTTGAATTAATAAAAAAATAAATTGAAACCTTCTGAAAGAATAAAAAAAGAAGCACATTTTTGACGTCGGAAATATCTTTATTTCCTTTGTCCCCCGAAAATGAGTTGCAAATAAAAATATTTAGTTTTTCTTAGATAGGATCAGTGTATATTAAAAATTTAAGAATAAATTCAGGATCTGTGCAGCGCCGCCGCACAGTGTCACACTTTGTCAACCTAAGTTTGAAAAAATCTGACCACCTAACCGATTTTAATGAAATTTGTTTACAGGAAGAAGAAACAATAAACCTACCTCATCCCTGACAAAGTACAGGACTTTCTATTACTTACGATAAATTAATACATTATCGAGCTGAAACAAGCTCAATAAGGAATATTTGACTGGTAACATCTTTGCAAGTTAATTCAAGTTCACACAAAATTTATAATATTTTGACTTTGGGTCTCTATTTAAGGTTTTTACTTTAGTTTCGGTCCAAATTCTTTGTGTGCCCAGATTCTCTGTATAAATCGAATTTGTCCCCACTGTCCCACTGTAAGCTGCTGAAATTACTAGACGTTACCGATAAATTGCAATTTAGACCTTGCATCTCATGATCATGAAATTGTCAAGAAATAATTCAAGCTCGAAGCTTATTTTTTCACTGCAAATTTACGATAATATATCTCATATCCAAAAGTAATTTTTGACGAAAGTTTGTAAAAAATAAAAGCATAACAAGCAATTTATATGGGTCAATTGCATGGCCTTCTTATTTCGTGTTTGTTTTCCTGGGGCTAAATTTCTCAAAGCACTCAATTTGAATTTAGGGATAATGTCGGTAGGTAGGTATTCCCTGAAATAACTCGAAGGTAATCAATTTTTTTTTTCTAGTTTATATATTCGTAATTATGTTCTTAAAAATGTATATCTAAGTTTAATTTTGTTCTTTTTTTTAAATAATTTTTTCAGTGTCATTTTTTAAAAATTAAAATATACCTCTACTTTACTTGTTACTTGTTTTTTAATACAAAAGAAAAATAACTACTCCAATTTACCGTTTTGTTTTTGTTCTTTTTTGTAGAATTTCAACTTTTGTCCGCGAAAGATCAAAAAGAGTTCTTGAGTTTTTCAAGCGTTCTTCAAATGGCCATCTTTAGATATATGTATTATGTAGGTTCGAGACCATCACCAACATCATTTTTTTTATACGATTTGCCAAAAATATTAAATGGATTAATTTGAAAAAGATGAAATTTTGAAAACCAGAATGCAAAAAGTAAAAAATGATAAATGAATGGAGGTAGCTTAGTTAATTATTAAAAAAAATATGTAAATATACTTATGTACAAATAAAACTTACGTTCTATTCGATGTTTCTGAGTTACGTGTGTCTGAGGAAGGCATGCCGGTCCTGGAAATAAATACAAACAAAAATAAAATAAAAACTCTCATTAAGTTGTTACAAACAAAAACTTTAAGGGGAGCAAAAGCATGTTCTGATTATAGTTTAACAAACTCAATTGAATTACATGCAAGACCATAAAATTTGATAGAAAATTGTTTTCTTTTTTTTTTTTTAGTTGAGGAGGTAATTTGATCACGTGATGAGGAAGAAAATGTTAATATGGTGTTTATAATTTCTGCACGAAGTACTATTTGGAAATAAAGATAGGTAATAAAAGTTTTAATATTGTTTTTGAAACATAACTTTCTTTTTGGAAGAAGAAGTTAAAGAAAAATATCTATGGGAGGGTTGATAAAAAGATTATGAAGAAAGTTATACACTAACTGCGTGTTAAATGGGATAATAATTACAAACACTGTAGTAGTTGTAGTCGTAGTGCTTATTATTCAGAACTTCATTTCTATATGCAACAATACTCTTATTATTTTATAATATTACTAATTATTTATGGTAAGATACATTTTGACAAAATGTAATTATTATTTCAGTAATTTTCTTAAAAAAATACAACAATGGCTTTGCTTTATTATAAACCCCTTTTAAAAATTTTGAATATAAAAATAAATATTTTTAAAAATTGAATTTATCAATAAGTTCATGTCGAGATTTGAGAGCAGTTTTAAGATTTTTTACAAGATAAAACCCATTTTTTTTCTCCATTCAGTATCATGTTCTCATGATGGTCGTGAATCCTCTCGTATATCCTCTAAGTATTGGGCAGATTCCCAATTCATTCATATTGCAGAGCGAGCATTTTTTATTTTGAAGTCCAGTTCTTGCCACTCTTGCTTTAAAGATCCTTTTGATCACTGAACTTTTCCTCCTAACATTATAACTAACTATATTGTAAAGGCCATGTGATCTTGTTAGCTGTGCCCTTTGAAGTGCCTGTTGATGGGCTTCCACAATAATTTTGTCTGTTGCATTGCCAACAAAAATGTTAAAAATATTTCTGTTTGAGACCGTTCTTCTTAATTAGTCGAGCCAAACCGATTTAATCTATTTTCTTATGATTCAAACGAAAATATTTCCTTTTCTCGTACAATCCTTGCCAAAATTTTATGTAGTCGATAGTCCTCGTAGGAATTATAATTATACTGTTTTTACAAGTTATGTCTTTCCTTATAAATCACTGAGTTAAGACCTACTTATATCAACATGTCTTTATACGTTTCGAAAATTTGACGGGCGTTCAAAGGGTTGCGCATCAAGTATTGAAGCGAAAATTTCGACCAATTCTTTTCAAAATTTTCAAAAACCATGATAAAGAATTCGCATGACAGCAAATCGTCTTGTCTAGTGACAGCAAATCGTCTTGTCTAGTCTAAAACCATTTTGGACGAAAAACTTATAGGTGTGGTCTTGTCCATCTTTGATACAACAGCGTGCGTTTCTACACAAACGCATGAATTTGCAGGCATGCCAAAACTAGCCCTTACACGTTTTTACTTTTTATAGATGGTTTGATATGGGACCTTGAAATCAATTTAAAAGTGAAGACTGTCCATTTGAAGTCTTGGTTTTTTCCCAAGATCTGTTAACATGAGAATTTTCTTTTGATTGTATACTTTTTTTTAGTCTGAAGCTATATTAAAATAGACCCATCAGGTGACTGATGCAACTGTAGTTGTGCAGTTCAGAGAATCTCCTTTCTTGAGAATCGTTCATAAAATGCTGAGGTTCTCTTTTTCAGACATACTTCCCTCGAGACATACTTTGCAGATGAGCTGGTGTTAACCAAAGAACCGCCTGTCGATTTTAAGAGCTCGGAAGTAATTTTATTTGATTTAAGTTTAGATATAGCTATCTTCACTTCATCGGGGTCGGGTGGACGGAATTATTGATCTACGCCTTTATAATTTTAGGGCGGAAATCGATTCGCCATCGCAGTTGTATTTTCACAGAAATAATTCATATTATTTCTTCAGCATTGACTGCTGCTACTATTATATTTCAACGATCGTCCTTGCATGCTTCGGTTCGGTGCTTGTAAACTTGAGAGGTTCGTTTTACCCTTTCCTTTATTCCTCCAATGACATTCTTCCATTAATTCTATCGTACGGTTCTCATGCCTCCTCCTTATCTTTACGAACAGCACTGGTCCTTATTTGCACACTGGTCCTAATAAGGATTTGGTCGTGGTGATGGTCGTTTAAAACCGATCACGTCGGAAGTGGAGTTTAATGAATTCTTGGCAGTATTTCCAACTTAAAACTCGACGCTCGAAACGTCTAAAAACGTTAAAAGAGGCTCGATTGAAAAAGAGCCTTGTGATTTCTTTCGATTTTAAGCCGTTCGACGTTGAATTTTCCCAATTTTCTCGTTCTTTTGGCTGTGGTCAGGATATTCGTAACAATAAAACAACTGCTAAAGCAACGAATTTACTTGCTAACCTCATCTCAACAATGATAAGACTTTGTTCACAGAAAGACTTATGTGCATCAAATAAAAAAAAACGAGTTTTACACTACGGTTCGGTCAATAAAGTTTCATATTTATTTATTAATAAACATAAGAACCTAATCGACTGATTTGGAGTGTCAAACTCGTATTTTTTGTATTTGATATAGGTTTATCCGTCGCTACCTCTCCGCCTAGACCAAATTCCAGCATCAGATTTACTTGACTTACAAGGATGAAATTTTAGTCATTGACAGATTTTTTTCAAACAAATATAAAAACACTAATTCGGTGGTTAACGTCTTTACTTTTAGTTTTGTAATAAATAAAGACTTCATTGACCGAACCAGAGTTTAAGGGCTCCGCCAAAGAGTAAGCGACAAAACAACATGCCTGGCCGAGCCCTGAAACAGCTGATTTTTTTATTTGACCAAAATTTCATCCCTAATTCTGAAATAATTTACGTAAATCCGTTGATGCAATATTGGCCCATCAGAACGATCGGACATGCATGATACTGGTGGAGTCTAGAGTTCCTTGCGTCGATCACAAAGCAGTCAATCTTCCGCTCTGTAACTCTCGCATCGTTAAAATCAGTCGAGAATTTCTGAAAATTCGAACAAATCGTATGAGTTTTGTTCCATTTTTCAACTTTTTTCGACCAAATTTTTTCAATGTGAGAGTTGCAGAACGTAGGCACTGATTGACGGTTGATTGAATCGGAGATCTCGGTGTCTAATTGTGAAATTTGAGTTCTAGATACCAAAACATCTCGCCCACAGCAAAATCAATCAGCTTGAATCCGTCATTGAAATTTTTTTCCGGCAGGCTATATAATTTCTGATTGTATCGGCTAAGATGTCTTTCCTCCCTAGCTTGGCAGTAAATCACCAACGACAATCTTAATGTCTTATAGCTAGGCCACTACTCACCTTTATACCCCATAGTTTATACTCGCCTACCATTTGTGAAATAAGTTTCTGATCCTTTTATATATGTTCCCGTTCAGTCTGTAGCAACCCGTGGCGTAATGGTTAATCCATAGGACTGTTACGCCGAAGGTCTTTGGTTCGATTCCCAGCCTATGCCATCACCTAACAATAAAACAGAAATGTTTTTCACGGGCTACTAGATCTTGCTTCTCACCCTAGCCATTCGAATTCGGCAGAAAATTGTAGGTCTCTTCCATTCTTGCCAATAATAACACACACACAGGAAAGGTTGAAAGTTGTATGCCACTAGACCCTGGTTCTACACGAGCTGTGACGCCACCCAATTTATTTATTTATTTTATCCTTGTTCACTCTACTTATGAATATTTTTAAAAACTGTTCTTTTTTTTTTAAATGTTTGAAGAAGACTCAGTTCTCTTTAAAAATTTTATATTTTCATTTCTCTTTTTTTCACAATGCTTATAGTCTCTACAGCTGGGCGTCGTAGAATAGAAGTAGATATGAAGCTGTTTTCAGTTTCTTCAAATGCGTCGTAATCTAATTAATACAAAAAATATTAAAACTGAAAACTTCTGTCTAGACACTCACAACAATACTTATTTGCATTTTCTATTGACATTGCCATAAAGATGATTGACAGAATGATCTCAAGACAAAAAAAAAAGATAATCATCATAATATACATATATCTTATTTATAAAGTAGTTCAAATGGCCTAGCCAAAGCATTGTCCACGCATAAATGTATATAGTTTAGGCTGAATTATACGGCGATCTTGGCTTGGCCGATCCTATGTTGTTGAATGTCAGATAACGAGTCAACAAGTTCGAGTACGAATAACTTGTTCGATGTTTGTCTATTATTTCCATAAATAATGGGTGATTTTTTAAGAGGTTTAGAACTTTTTTTTTAAAAAAACACAAAAAATTCGAAAAAATGAATGAAATATTTATTTGAATCGATAGTTTGAACCTTGCAATTTAATGTTTAAAGATAATTTCATGCAAATGTTGACCGCGGCTGCGTCTCAGGTAGCCCATCCGCTGAGTCCAATTTTGGCATACTCTTTCACACATATCGGCCGGTATCTCACGAATGAATGCATGGATGTTGGCTTCCAGTGCGTCAATCGAAGCGGGCTTGTCCCTATAGACATTAGCCTTGACATACCCCCACAAAAAATAATCTAATGGTGTCAAATCGCACGATCTAGGCGGCCAATTGACCGGCCCGAAACGTGAAATTAACTGTTCACCAAACTCGCCTCGCAATTGCGCCATTGTTTCGCGTGCTGTGTGGCATGTGGCACCGTCTTGTTGAAACCACATATCATGCAAGTCAAGAACTTCCATTTCGGGCAAAAAAAAGTTTGTTATCATCGCTCGGTAGCGTTCACCATTGACAGTAACGCTGCGATTCGCATCATCTTTGAAGAAATATGGCCCAATAATGCCGCCGGCCCATAAACCGCACCAAACAGTGGCTTTTTCGGGATGCATTGGTAGCTGTTGCAATGCTTCTGGCTGATCTTCACTCCAAATGCGGCAATTTTGCTTATTTACGTACCCATTCAACCAAAAATGAGCCTCATCGCTGAACACAATTTTTCGATAAAAAAGCGGATCCTCGGCCAGCTTTCCAAGAGCCCATTCACCAAAAATTCGGCGTTGTGGTAGGTCGGCTGGCTTTAGTTCTTCTTAGTAAGACGATCCATGGTTAAATTGCAAACCAAACTGAAGCTGTTTGACAGTGACACAAGGTACTAAACACACGACAGCTGACGTTGCCAATGTTGCCAAAACCAAACCAGCTAAAAAATCACCCGTTATATATTTTCCAGAAAAAAAAAAAAACCTTATTTTGTTTTATGGTCGTATAGTGGAACCTTCTGTGGTCGCATTGATATTGACATAAATAATATTTTTCTGTTTGCAATTACAGAACGTGTCCGAGCCTATTATGGCGGTCATCAGAACTGATTGGTAATGCTTTTTTCTTTTTTAAACATTACTATGTGGACCATCATTAGATAAATGTCCATCCATATAGAGGTTTCTGGTTCTAGGTTCTGGCCATCTGTTGACAGTGAATTTTGTTTTTGTACATGTAGGTTCTATACGGACAAAGAAAATTTATGTGACAGATGACAAGATGCGAACCGATGTTTGCATTTTTCACGATAGATACTTGAAGTAAATACAATTGCATTTTGATAAAAAAAAACAATATTTCCCAGAAACTAAAGACAGTCTCTTTATACTATTGAAAACCAGCTTCCGACTTGGCGGGAAATTATACATTACCAATCTTATGGTTTTCCATCTTGTGTTATCTCAGAAGAAAACGTCAATTTGATGTTGGATTTTACTGTTTATGAGACTAACTGAATGCTATTTTCGTAGTTATCTTGTTAAAGGAAGGAGTAACACTTCTAGATGAATGATTTTTTGACCTCATAATCGGTACATGGATAAAACCTAATTGACCAAACCCCGGAATGTCAGACTGTTGTTGTTCTATATTTCATAGCCAAGTGACCAAGTTTGATTTCAAATTAAATTGGGGTATGTAAGTTTATCAGTCGCTAAAGCTCTCTGAATAGACCATGAATTACCAAAAAATTTGCATGCGCCTTAATCATGGAAATTTGGTCACATAAAAAATAAAATGCACGACTGGGTCGTACGAACTTGCTCTTATGTGCGATCACACTATGGTTTTAGATTGAAAACGTTTTAACAATATAATAAGAAATAAATTAATGAAACAACTTCTGACACCAACGCAATTTACACTACCTGATTTCTTACACAAATCTCAATTTATGAGAAAAAAAAATTAAAAGTCGTTGGAGTGTTTTTTTTTTTTTTAACAATTTTTTATATATAAAATTTTGAAAACATTTTTTAGGAAAAAAAATTGGTACGCAATTTTTTAGTGTTTTTTAATGCAGAGTTTAAAAATTAATTTTGAAAAAAAATCATCTACATATTTTCGAAATATCGAATTTTCAAAAAATAATTTTGAATTTTTTTTTTAAACATTTTTTTTTAACCAATTTTTGTTATTAAACCAAAATTTTTTTTAAACCAAATTTTTTTTTTGTAAATTTTGATATTAATCAAATTTATTAGAAGCTCTTGTGTAAAAAATTTCATTAAAATTGATTGAACAGATAATAAGATAAGTATTTCTATGAGAGATACCATTTTTAATCGATAGATAATTTTTTTCCAATAATAAATAGTAAATCGGACTGGTATTAGCTCACATAAAAATTTTAATCGTAGGAGTCGTTTTTGAGAAAATGAGTTTTTCCATACCGGTTTCATAACATTTGTACCGTCATTTTTGGCTATAAGAATAATATGCTAGATAATGTCAAAAAACTGTTGGATGCCAAGTTAAGTAAAAATCGACCAAGTCGTTTTCGAATTACACAGATATTAAGTTTTCAAAAAAAGATTTTAAAACTTTTTTTATTTAAACTTTTTGAAAAATTCTCTATAAAAAAATTGATCAAATTCAGTAGAGCCATTTTTGAAAATAAAAAAATGGTTCTATGGGAGGTACCTACCATTTATTTTTGGAATTGTTTTTTTTTTTTTAATGGTAGCCTTTTTGTAAAAAACATTACTGGATCTTTTTTTAAATTGTGGGAACGTTTTTGAGAAAAAAAAGATTTTGATTTTTTGCTAAAAAATATTTTACGGCCGGTACCGTTATTTTTGTTCTTGAAAAAAAATTGAAAAAAACCTGTTGGGGGAGTGCCCAAAAAACGCTAGGTATTAAGTTTAAAGAGAGTCGATCCACCCGTTTAGGCTATCTACAACCGAAAGGACAGACAGACAGACAGAATTCCGAGACCCACTTTTTTCGACTTTAATATCATCGTAATGCCAACTTTGATCAAAATCTCGAGTTCGATTTTTTTTAAGAATCCGTAACTTGCTATATACAAATGTATGTACTACCTATGTATGTACATATGTATGTACATATACACCGCAAGTAAAAAATAGACAATTTTATTCGCGTGCTATTATGTATTTATTATTGATAAATAAATAAATTTGCTTACAACTCACAAAAAAATTTTAACATTGGAATAATTCTACTCGATCAGACCATTTTTTACTAGAAGTGTAGGTATTTAAATGTCGTTTAAGCAATTTGAAAAACGAATTTTATAGATTTCTTAAATCTTAAAAGTTCTAAACTATTTAAACTATATTAGAGCAAGTACGTGCGTCCCAGTTGTGTATTTCAATCTATCTTAACTGAAAACGAATCACCTTCACTTGAATTTTGGTCAGTCAAAGTAATAACATAACTCGATATCTCTATTTGGCTATAGGATTCAAATATATTGAATAAAAAAGGTCACGAAAAAGGAATAATTAATAATTATAATGTTTCCGGCCTTTTCGGTATTGCACATAGTCATCGCTTAAAAATGTTAATTTTGCAACAACTACAATAAAACTTGGTCAAACTGGTCACTGACTCGTCTAAACAAAAAGTTTTCTTAGATTTATATACATTCATTAAAACCAAAGCAAAAAAAAAAAAAAACAAAAACAAGTAGATAAAGAAAGAAAGACCTGAAGCCCACAGAAATAGGATTCAAATATATCAAAAACAAATGATACAAAATAAGAACTAAAAATGTTTTTCTAAAATGTTACGTGCTGTGTATTTAAAATATTGTCATATTTTCAAAAATAGCAAAGCAATATAATCGGTAAGCTTGCGACACCCTTCATGTTTTAATTTTTTTTTATTTCAGTTCACTGACACATCAGACAAATTGTGATTCAAAACTATGTAAAATAAGAGAAGAAATAAAACATTTCACATTATGACGTGTTTTTTATATTTTTGTTTTTTTTATATTGCAAAATGTTATAAACTTTTATGTCCTCTATATAAAATCTGATGTATTGGTCATTCTAATTTTTAACTGGAAGGGTACTTACACAAATTAAATTACTAAGATAAAATTCTACATAAAATTCTCCACATTTAAAACAGGAAAATTCAAATTAGTTTTTTTCTGATATTATTAACTAACAAAAAAAAAACAAGAAATACAAAATAGTCTTAGCCATTAGTCATTAACGATTTATCCAGTTTTTATACCTATATAATATATTTCATTATAAACGAAACAATAGTCATTGTGCATTATTTTATTTCAAAATAACGGAATAGTACATACCCAATTTTTATAGAAATCACACAAAAACAAAACGGTAACTATTGCTTTCAAAATAATAACAAATAGCCTCGCGGGTAAATTTTTGTTGGCCTCACTTTTAATAGATTTTTTTTTTTTGCTGTTTTTTTTTTTTCTTTTGTTAAACAACAAAAAAAACTAAAATACAATTTTTTAAGCTTTCACTCCATATACCACCAAGAAGACTGATTCTTTTTCAATTTTTTATAGTTAAAACTATCTTTGAATATTTTTTAGAATGGAAAGCAATTAAAATAATTATGCCTTGAATAATAAACGAACACAAAAAAAAATGAATATAAGCCAAAAGAGGAAATGCAAAAAAAAAACCACAATGCGACACGAGTTCTTATATATTCAGACTTCAAGCTATTTAAACTAAACAAACAAAACGAACACCGAAGACTCTTCGATTTTATTACTCATCCATGGGCCGTCTGTCGCGCGGATAGAATTTCAACATAACACTTGGAAGCTATCTAAGTGACTGAACGAATAAACATTTGCCGCCATCAACAGCACCACACAATCCACATCTAAAAAAAAAAAATAAACCAAAAAAAATCAACATCAGCAGGAAAAGCTGAATACAAAACCAAATATAAGAGTTAAATCGAAAACCACCCAAAGACGAATCCAAATCTGAACTCAATGAGGCATTGCTGGCAGCCGACAGCCGGCAGGCGCAAAGGGTGCCCCATGACCATGGTGGAGCAGACACCATACTGAGCTGAGTACGTACGCTATACAAGTGCACATAGCTTGGCACGTCAGTACGTCACCAAGCATATATGTAAGTAAATCATATTTGTATGCAACTACACGATTGTGTACAGTCAGTCCCTTAAAAATAGGGACACTAATGCCCTTCTAAAATTATAAATGGGAACTGAATGCAGTTAAGCTTCTTAACACAGGCTTTGTAAAATTGTAACGTGCAGTTAATAAAAAAAAACGAAATTTTACACCTCGAGAGGAACAAAAATCATAACGTTCCATGATGGTCCCCTTGCACACAAAGAAACAAGTTGCTGGAGATGTTTTAACGTTTTGTTTAAAGTTCTTTTAAAATCTCGTGTACCTGTCACTTGAGAAAAAAACTAAATCGTAGGAGATTTTCTGATCATAAGTCCACAGACCAAAAAGCCACAATGGATTTTTGACCCACAAGAAATTCCTGTGGACTTCTGGCCCATCGATTGTGGATTTCTGACTCACTTCAGTGATTTTAAAAATATTAGTTTTATTATTATCGAAAAAATATTTATTTGGTTTTTTTTAAGGCTAAAGATGTGTTTAAGGTTTCAATAGGAAATAATATTTTTTTTGCTTAAATGCGAAAAAACCGTTGAAGGTTGATGTGCCCGACGCATCATACAACTCCGAAGCTCCGTTTAGGGAATGTTGAGTGGTCAGGCAGGCGCCAATGTCAGTTTTTTTTCTGGACTTCGTTTCCGAAGCTATGAAATATTGACCCACTTTTTTGTGGACTTCTGGCTCATAAGGGTGGGTTATAAGTCCACAATTGATTTGTCTGAGGTCGCAGTCTTAACGCATGTGAACTATAGTCAATAGCAATAACAATAGCAATTGCCAATCATAATAGTGGTGGAATAAAAGTCAAAACTGGTTAACCGTTTCCGCAACGAGTTAAGATTACTCAGTGCAACAAACACAGTTATCCTTAGTGCCTCTTTACACAGTCGTTTTACTGAGAGGCGCATCTCGCGACTCATATATTTTATGTGCGAAGAAACAAGAAGGATTTTGGGATGGAATCTACCCTACTCGCTTCTACGCACACATAAATCTACCTAACTCACGAACTGCGCTTAGATGGGCCCCTAAGGACACCTTGATATACGAGGGAACAAAATGGCGGAGACGGACATCAATTGACACTTTTTGGCTTTCAATTTTTATCGTTTCTCGACGAATTTTATAAGATGATGATAGTTACAAAACGTAGGCACAGGCATCAACTATGTCCCTCTTGATTGGAGTCCTAACTAAAATTCATTCTCCTTTACTTATCTTTCCTTACACCGACCAGAGTGAAATAGTGCGGCTAGCCGCATTGTGGTTTTTCATTGCAAAAATAATAACTTTTGAACCCATGAAGATATCGCTACGATTTTTTTTCTTCTTAAAGGAAATTTCCAAGGCTCTAAGTAAAAAAAAGTGAGTGCTTCACAGGGTGTTTCTAAATCAGAGACTCACACTCAAGTAAGAGTTTCTTAGAATAAGGAATAACAGAGAAAGGCATCAAAGCAAAAGTTTGAAAACCATTAAAATTTGCGAATTTTGTAAATAAAAGTCTGCGCTTATGGTTCACAGGGTGTTCCAAATAAAATTATTCACAACAGTGGATGCCAAAAGTTAACGAAACATCAACATATTGTAGCGGATATTAATTTATCCACCCAATATCAGCATAAATGAAATTGTTTGCGCGAACGCGGCCACTCGATACCAAATATCCAAACGCTTCCTAAAATTCTGAACCTTTCCAAAACTTGTGTGCTGGTGCAGAAAAGCTCCCTACCTAAAATTAAAATTGTATAAATTTAATAGAGTAAGAATAATAATATAAGAATAAAATCAGAAGAGAATATAAATTTCGCGTGTTATTCTTAATAATATAATAGCCACCACAGGGCTATAATATCTTTCAGTTTTATAGGAGACAGTGCAGGAATAAAGTAAACGGACGAAAATTTTAATCAATAACTTAAATTTTTTGTATATAAAATAAAATAGAATGCATAATGTGTCTTTTTCAAATTAATTTTAGAATTTAATTTTCATCAAAAAAAAATCATTGGCACCATTATCATTTTTAAAATTTAATATTACTTACTTGTTCTGGACAATAACTCATTTCACATCTTTTATCAATAATTTACCCGAGTTGCTCCCTAAATTCTTTTTGTTCTTAGCCAAAAAAAGAGGTTTTGTATTTTTTTGGACATGATGATGTTGATTTTGTATAAGTTCATTTACTATTTTTACGTCTATTATAGTCAAAAGGAATTCATGTCGATAAATGACATCTTTTTCCTCGTTATTAGCTATTAAACTTTGACTTAAGATTTTCTATTTGGTGGTATGTATAATAATGTCATTAGACTCCTTTGCGTATTTAAACTGAATCGGTTTGAGGGTTTATTTACATTATATTTGTATGATCTACATCCGGATTAAGATTTAATCTGGATGAATCGATGGAATAATATGGCCGTTAATTTCGATATTCTGGTAATTTTTCACGAGAATCTAGCGATTTTTTTATAGCTCTATTCAAACCTCAAAAACTAAAAAAAAATCATGAAATATGCCATAAATGCAAAAAAGTAAATTAATAAATTCAAAATTGCCCAACTTTTAAAAGCTGTATGAAGCAAACAATGAACTAAAAAAATAATAATTTTTTTTCGTTTTTGAAGCTCATATTAGAAATACAAAACAAAAAAATAAAAAGTACATCAGATTTCGTAGTTTTGTTACAACTTTTGGCTTTTTGGAACAAAGTGCGCCCATTATCACAGTCTTCTAACCTAACTTTACTTAACGCCCTTTTTATACACAAATATTTAGGTACCTACATTTACATTTTACTTTGACATAAAGTTCACTTTATGAATTGTATGGGGCAAAGATATACAGTCGTATTTATTAGATTCTGTCTAATCTAGGCAGCTATAAGACAACAATAAATAAGGTTTTTGAACACATATGTCAAAGTTGGACAGTTGTCTAAAGTTAGACAACGTTTATAAATAAGACCAATAGAGTTTAAATATGAATGGTTTTATTTAAAAACAACAGTGCACCTATTCTCTTGGAGTCAAATGTAACTACATTTATAAATTACGTGCATGTTTAGTTTTGCAATAATTCAAGGCTTTGAGAAGCCAAATACCATCCCTCTTGTTCAATACATGCTTTCGCTTAAGTACGCAGAAGATTTTTGTACACAATTGCCGAGACACAGAGTCAAATAGGTTTCAGTGTAAACAGGCAATTAAGAAATGATATTTTGTCTGGTGTATCAGTCGAAAAGCCTTTAACAAAGCCAAAGCCTAATAAAAATGTCTTGTTTTTTATGAATAAATGTAGAAGTAGATATATCTGATTTTATGTACATATACATATGTTTTCATATTGATATATGCCAATGTGGTTTTTAAGGGATGTTTTACACTACTGCGGTTAGTGATAAATGTTCATATATGAAAGGGTTACATTAGACGGCTCCCCTATTTTTATAGCCCCGTGTATAAAAGTTGTTCTGACAGAAAAGAGAGAGAGAGAAAAACTTTGAATTTTATGTTCCATGTATGTCATCATAAGCATGCGAGTCTTTGAAATTCCTTTGGAAAGTACATACTTACTTAAGGATTTCTGAAACAAAGGGATGATAATCATCAAAGAGGGACTATAAAAAAAAAGTTTCCCGTGCATTGTCATAAACCGAGACTCACGCAAAGTTTGAATAATTTGTTCACGTTTGTGGAACATTTAACGTTCTCCCGTTCTCCGATTTTATATGATGAAGAGCGGCTTTACCCTTTTATGGAATGCAGTTGTAGGTACAACTTGAAAATAGTTTAAGTAAGTGGTAGGCACGAGTAGTTTGAAAACTTTTTGTTAAAATTTGTTAACGTAATATTATATATATACCTACACAATTACGATGAGTTTCATTTGCTAAGGAAAGATATTCAATGCAAATTTTGTTCTACTCTACTTTGAAAGTTTTAAATGCACTTGAATTAGGAGCATTTAAAATCAATTAGAAATATTTGTTGATTCAGTTAAATTATAGAGATCATAATTAAACAGAAAGTGTAAAATAGAAGAATGTCTTCGTGAGGTGGGATAATTGCGCTGCATAAAATCGATCTCATTTAAATACCTTCGTACATGTACTTCGTTTCTCTGAAAAATGCAAATTGATTTTGTGAACAACTGGGTTAGGTAGATAAGATTTAGGTACTGGTACAGCTAACCGCATTCATATCACTGGGGTATCCAGAATATATAAAAGTTAGAAATTAAAAGAAGTTTCGTAATGAACGGAATTGACGATGTTAACTGGGCTTAGAAGCCTCCCTAAATCATCCTGAACTCTTAATATTGTATTTAATGATTTTCAGATAATATCATAGATCTCTCCTCTTTTCAAAGGTTCTAGCGTAATTAATAAGTAATAAATCAGTGATTTTTCGAAGATTCGAGATTTGTCGACACACGATAATTACGGTGACCATTTTTTCAGATGCAAAAAAGAGGACAATTATTAATTAACTTACAAGTTTAGAAACAAACGATATTTATTCAAAATATTTGTACTTCAGATTACATACATACATACATCAATGAGTTCAGTTTTTTTAAAACAAAAAATAAAAATACTTATATAACAAAAAAAAAAAACAAAACAAAATAATAAATACTTAAGTAGATACTTAATTTAAAAGTTTAACTTAAAGGAACTGTTAGTTTTTGTATTTTTGTTCGCAGTGTATTTTTTTTTAAGATGGCATCCCGACTTCTTAAAAAAGTCTTAAAATCTCCACAGTCATAGTTATAATTGCACTTTGTTATCAACATTACCTCCAGTGTATCAACTTTTAATTGCGATTTCTCAGATGTCCAAATGTTATTAGAAATAGAAAACACTCTTTCCGTAGGGGCATCATTCACAATAGCAAAAACCAGATGACAGAACTGAATTATTCAAACCAGTGCTGAAAAATCATAGAAAAAAGGTTTCAAAGAAAAAAAGGACATTAAGAGGACAATTAAGGAAAAAGAGGACAAATTACTGTCCTCTTTACGAAAAATAAAAAAAAGCGACACGATACCGAAAAAGAGGACTGTCCTCTAAAAAAGAGGATGGATGGTCACCGTAACGATAATAGTACAATATATTGCTAGCCAAATATTGTTCGCGTGGTTTGAAGAAGATCCGGTGCATTCTTTTTTCTTGTTCCAGTAAAATAGCCATCAATAGACAATGCTCAGGAAATTTTGGTCAATTATTTTGACAGGTGTTCAATAGTACCAAATGTGAAATATAAAAAACACGGTACTGCCGATGCGTTTTTTTTTTGAGAATTTCTAACTGTACTATATATAGATTCCCAAAAAAACACGCCTAATGATGTCTATCATTTCTTAAAAGTCACCCTTAATGTGAAGCATGTTATTTTGATTTAGTATGAGAGATAAAAGGAACATAATATAGTGTTTTTTTTTTGAAAATTGCTCCAAAACTGTCAGTTTTTTTTTTTTGGAAGAAGTGGCATAAGGCAGTTTCAGTTGTCAAAGTCTACACAAAAATCCTTTTTTTATAACAGCATTGCATTTTGGGAAAAAAATATTGGTTCAAATTTTACCAAAATTCATCTTTGTCAGAATTTTTTTGAAGAAAGTTATCTTCAAGACATCTTTTTTTAGGAATTGCATTCGCTACAATTTTCATCTTAACCTTTTTTTAAAGAAAGTGGATAGTGTTCAAGCTTAGAACTTCCGTCCTTTATAACTTAAGACCTACATATATAGCTTAAATTTAAAGAACTTTTTCTGAAATGCCTTAAACATAAAAATAAAGCTCTCCAGCACTGAAATTCAGTTTTCGCGGAATTATTTTCAAGTCTACCTTGTTTTTGGACAATTTTCCTGAATTTTTTACGTTGGGGTGTTATCAATTAACAAAATAATTTTTTTGTGATGACTGATGGGACCTAACTTTTTACAGAAAGGCAAATTTAGGGCTTAATTTAGCAAGATACCGCATGCACCCAAAGGATTGGCAATAAAATATCTTTTTAATAGAATACTGAATTTTTTGTAAACTGTTAAATGACAGCGGAATTTTTCGCAAGGTCTGGGTATCTATCAAACAGATATTCTACAAACTATAACTTGAGAACAAAAAACCTAAATCTTGTTTTAATACCACATCACAATCTACAAATTTACTTTAATTTTTTTACGTCAATTGCTCCTAGGCTTTTCAATTGTCTTCCACATGACCAAGGCTTGGGATTTGCATGCAAATGCATGTTTTTTCTCACTACATTTAGAAGCCTAAGACGAAATCATCTTTACGAATCATAAAATTTCCTTAAAAATGGCATTCAATCGTTAGTGCATATTTTGCATATTTTATGCAATTTTATTTTCATAATAAATGCGTATTTTAAGTGCATATTTTCACATTTTTCGTAAGCTGTCGAGTAAAAATTTGTGACGAAAAATCTGGGTCGAGAAGTTGGTTTAATAAATAACGCATTATGTGCACGGACCCTATTTCAACTCGATATTTATGTCATGAATGTAAACGTAGTAATAGTCGACAAAGTGAACGCGTCCGTTGAAAATAAATACCCTCCTCACTTTCTTTGAACTGTTAAGATTATGGAAACTTCCACTTTGTCGAGGAGCTTATTCGCTTCCAGAGTTTGTATTAATTTTTACAAATACTTACGCATAATACAAAAATTTTCAAAGGCCAAATAGGCAAAAAGTTTTGTATTTGAAAACAACTTTAAGCAAAGTTTCCTTATTTATGTAAACAAAACATATGAAAATACCTAATACGTAAGTTTATGTAACATTTTTTCGTTTTTGAAAGATATTTACGTATTTATATATTGTTAACGTTTTAAATAAAAATAATTATTTTTTTTATAACTTTTTCGTTAAATAAAAGTGAATTTCTTTATTTATAAAAACTGAATAAAAATTGTTTTTTGGGAAAAATAAGGTAAAATAATGTTTTTTTAAGTGCATATTTTCCAGTTTTTAGTGCATATTTTCTATTTTTAAGTGCATATTAAGTGCATGAAAATCTCAGCCCTACACATGACATTAGAGAAATACGAGTAGAATCCATTTTTTCTTCAAAGAGTGAAACTTTGGCTTTTAGATCTTAATTATCTTGATGTTAATAATATGTTAAATGTAATTATTTAATTCTTCTTTTATAACAAAAAAAATTAGAAAATAGAAAATAATTAAATAATAGCATATGTCTTCTTTTTTTTAAATCTTGTCGTGACCCCACATCAAAATTATTTTCCAATTATTGTATTAAATTTTAATTAATTAAACTCTTATGCTTTTCGGACTGCTTTAGACTATAGTTCCTTGTGTTCTATAGATTGCATTTTTTTTATATTCAATTTTTCAAAATGTGTTGGGTTGTCAAACACTAAAGGTTTATATAGGTGGGCGAGAAAAGTTAATTCCACTTTAAGTATCAAAGTGGCCTAGGCCAACATTTCATTGGGTCTTTAAGGAATCGTTTGCGATCGTTTAAGGAATCATTCAAGATTTTGTGTGATTCCTTAAACAAACATGTCCTTCTTTGCTACTCAATAAAAATTTTCTAATTAGACCTCAAAGAAGTACAAAAACAGTAATTTTAAAGTAAACTATGTGTGAGGCTATCCAAATGTTACGGACTGTATATAAAAATGAATGTTTTCTCTGTATGAGGCAAATAGACTTGAAAACTACTGAACCGATTTAGTTGAAAATTTTAAAAATTTGTACGTAATAACAGCGGGATGGTTTCAGTAAAATCCGCCCACTTCAATTGAAATTGAAATTAAAAAAAAAAGAGTCACTGCGAAGCGTGACAGGGTTCATCTAGTCTTTGGTAAATATTAGTTTTTTTTTATTTCGCCAGACTAAATAGTGTATTGATATGCATTCCTGGCGTGGCGAGTATAACAGTGAAACGGCTTAAGAGGAATATTTCACTAGAGCGCTGTTTGAAAACGTAACAATAAAACAGTGATAGGCGCAAGACATTTCCAATAATAACAAAACTCAACAAAATGAAAAACATTTCTTGTCCTAACATTAATTTTACGATTTTCCTATTCACTATGCACCAAAATGAATAAATAATATCAATATTCATTTAAAAGTTTGCTTTTGTAACGGTTACAGCAATAAATGTTGACATGTTGACATGGTTTTTGCCTTTGAGTTAAACGAAAAAAAAAAAAAAAAAAAAGAAAATGTCATACGCATCAAAAGCTCCCATCTTCAACAGCGAGGAAGACGATTGGGGGAGATACAAAGTTCAATTAGAGCAATTTTTTATCGCAAACGAGATTGATGAGACAACGAGTGCTAAAAAACAAAAAGCAATATTGATAGGTGGGTTATGTCCAACATCTTATAAGTTGCTTGAGAATTTAATTCAACCATTATTAATAAGCAACTCAACCACATCATATGCAAAATGTATTGAAGCACTGGATAAGCATTTCGAGCCAACAATATCGGTTTTTGCCGAAAGAAGCCGATTTTATCAGGCAACAAAAGAGGAACACGAGGTTATAAGCATGTGGGCAGCTAGGGTAAGACAATTGGCAAAAAATTGCAAGTTTGAGGCTCATTTGGAAGTGGCATTAAGAGATCGATTTATCATGGGACTGCCTAAAGGTGCAACTAAAGATAAATTATTTCTGGAAGATTCGGAAAACCTCACGTTTCAAAAAGCAATCCAAATAGCATCTACAGTTGATTGCATAAGGCAGCAATACAACAAAACGAATCAAGAAGAAAAAGTTCAGGTTAAAGTCGAGCCTTCAACGAGCAGAAAGAAAGAGTACCAGGGTTCACTTTTAAATTATTATTTTTCACACTTCTGTTAATTTATAATATTTAAAAAATAAAAGATGTATTCTTGCAAATCTATTTGTTTTGATTTTTTAAAAATAAAAATTTAAATCATATTTTTAAACCGTTTTTTTTTTTTGCTACAAAAGCAAACTTTTTTATCAAATATATTTTTTTTCCATCCTACCTTCACTTCTTAAAACTAACGGAACTTTTTATCTGTTGGATTGCATTTGACAGACACCCACAAAGAAGATACGGGATAATACACTTTTCAGGTTGTGTTTTAGGTTTTTTTTTAAATATTTTAGATAGGCTGTTTTGGTCAATATGTACCTAGTTTAATGCAAATAAAACAAGTTTATTTCATCTTTTCCCAGCGTTTTATCGTTATCCACTTCTTTGGAGGTGTATCTAGATCTTTAATTAATTTTACATTTATATAATTTTGTTTTTTTTTTTTTTTTAAGAAAAACCTACTAATTTTATTTTAAGTGAATGTAAAATCACTTTATAAATGTTTGTTTTTAGTGCAGATATTTTTTAACTTAATTTGAAACAAAACAAAATAAATTAACATGAAAAAACATTACGGAACAAACAAAAATTATCAAAGTAGAATATGCAGGTACTTATTGAATTGCCACGGCAGCATAGCTCGCGATCGTATTTTCTTATAGGTTGTTTACGGATTTAGCATTTTGTTCAATTTTAGTTGGAAAATCTGTTAACCGGGATTTTCGATTATCCGTGGATGAGCTCGGTCCCAGCCATTTGGGTTAATCGAGTTTCAACTGTATCTTATATGTGGTCATTCCACAAAAATGTGGTCGGTGGTAATGCAGAACTAAAAGCTTTTCGAATTCCTCGATGATTAAACTTTTCATATTTAAGGAAGAATATTCCGTGAAATGAATTATTACATATGTAGCTAGTTTTAGACAAGACAACATTTATAAAAACAAAATAAAATGAGTCGGAGACCAAACAGAGCCTTGAAGGACACGACCAATATTATTTTGCCAACTTCATACTTGAAACCATCCGAAATAACTTTTCTACTGTCTATTTATCGATTGCTAATATTTAAAACTTATGTTCTTCTCATTTTATCTCAGTTTTATTGCAAACAAAAATCAATTAATTAAACGACAAACCATAACATTAAATATATTGATTTATCTTTCCCTAGTTTGAACTTACCCAATAAAAACAAATCAAACTTTTTAATTTATACTTATCCACAATACAACGTATTATACACTCATGTATGTATATCCAACTCAAAAACTTGTGTCTCTATTCCATGGTATTGCTGAAAATAGAATTGTCTAATGGAAGAAGCATTTAAATATTTTACACCAGCACAACGAAGAAGCATTCATATCCACATCTATGTTGCTGTTATCTACGGTGTTCCATTTAAGTCCCGTAAATTTGATGACTAGATAAATGACGTTTGGGGCTCTCATACCCATCCATTGGATTGGTTCATTACAAAATACAAATGCATGTCAATTCGAATCACGATTTATTTAATTACAAAGAGGCTTTTTGAAGAGGGTTAGTAAAAGTTTTTCTACAGTTTCCTTTTTTTCTTTTTTTTTTTTTAAATAAAGCAAATGTGCCATGCAAAGTGAAAAAATTCATATGGTAAGTTTTTTTTTAACATTCCTACCCTCGGTATTGCATGTCAGAGTTTTCCATTCCCTACGATAGATTTTTATCAAGCAAAACAGCGCTAGTATTTTTATTTTGCAAATAATGAAGACTTCGTAAAAAATTGCATATGACAACGTGAGTTGGGGGCGGAAAAGGGCACCTGGATTTTTATATAGTCATACAAAATTTTGTGAGATTTGTTTAGGGCAAAAAAAAAAACATTAAAAAGCTAAAAAATGAGTGAAATTCATGTATGACAAAAAAAATAACTGAACAACGCAAGTTAAAGAAAAAAAAAAAGAGAATCAACTTCGGATAAAATACCTGTCGCATTTCACACACGATTTTTGGCAGTTGACATTCGTTTCAGAGCTCGATTTTTCCCTAAACATTTTGTATTTATTTATTGTGAATTGGCTGAAAAAAAGGGAACATTATATACACATTTGAATTAAAATTAAATGTGATAGAAACAACGATTTAATTATGTTGTTAGGTTGTTGTGTTTATAAAAGTGTAGGAAAGGTATGGTTCATGAAAGATGACCATTGTTATGAATATTGTTATGATGTGTCATAAAATTGATTTGTATGATTATATCAAAATGATGCAGTGCGTCGAATGTAGATACATATGTATGAAGATGGTGGACAAAAATCTTATTACCAAAAGATTTGGTTTCTTTGTGTAAAGCTAGTTTTAGGAATGGAGAAGGCTTACTCTCTTAAAATATCCAAAAAGCCGTACAGTTGCATTGTGGCCACGTAACAAATAGCACGTATGACACTTTTTTAAAGCTGTTGCGGCTCCAGCTGTAGCATTCTGTTACGTTCAGGTATTAAGAATTCATTACCTATGTATTTGAAATCGTATTTTTTGTACCTTTCTATGTTTTCTCTGACATCACATTTTTTCTTTCAAAATTTTGTTACTACAGCGCGTTTTTTTTAAAGCCAGTACTAACTTTGTTTTTTTTTTCAACACATACAATTCAAAAAAAATAATCAAGAGGCGTCAAGGTATCCTTTCGGAAAGTCAAGTCCGATTAACATGTGTTCAATGTTCATATATATAGCGTTTGAGGTATAGGTATACATGTATACGCTTTACAAAAAAAATAAATAAGCAAACTTTGTTTAATAAAGAAAAACTGGATCAGAATAGAGCAGAACATTACAAGTGTTTGAAAACTTTCAGAACAGAAAAGTACAGCTTTGTGTTTTATGGGGTTGACCGTTGCTTATATTGCTTATCAGCTTGGAAATTCAAATTCCAATAACACAATGTTTACGAATTGAATTTTATATCAGTTCATACTTTTTTGATATTCTTTTGTGTTTTTTTCTTTATTCTCATTCCAAAAATCATTTTATTTTGCAAAACACACAAATCAGCTGACGCTTTAAAATTTCTTATTCAATTCACTTCACTTACATAGGTACAGAAAATGTTGTTCTGGAAAACTTCATGGAAAACAAAATAACAGAACTTAGAACAGTTTGGGGCATAAAAAACACACAATCCTGTACCTATATTTCTAATCTTTTTTAATCTTGTCTGTGCAGAACAAGTTCATTTAACACACCTAATCACTTTCATATGACGTTTATTAGTCAGCCACTTAACCTTCTTTCTCAAATAAATTTTGATGCTCGAAAAGATGAACAATTTTGTATGTTAATTTGTATGAGAATCTACTGTACATATTACTGTCAGATTGTTCCTTCATCAATTATTGCCGGATCATTTGCTTGTTGTGTTAAGTTGTGTTTGTGCGCCAAAGAAAACAACTAACTAAATTAACTTGGGTAGCGCAACAGCTCGTGTAGTTGTTGTCACTAGGTCCTGGTAGTGACAACAACTCTCAACCATTTCTGTGTGCGTAATATTGTCAGGAATGAGAGAGACCTACAACTTTCTGCCGAATACAAAAAACGGCTAAGGTGAGAAGCACTTTTTTCATGACAAGAGATACCGGAACGGGTCGTTTCTGTATTCTTAAATTCTGTATGACTAAAATTCTGTATGACTAAAATTCTGTATGACTAAAATTCTGTATGACTAAAATTCTGTATGACTAAAATTCTGTATGACTAAAATTATGTATGACTAAAATTCTGTATGACTAAAATTCTGTGTGAACAAAATTCTGTGTGAACAAAATCTGTTTTCGATTATTCTGTAAATCTATTTTTCTGTATTCCAAAATTCTTTAAAATCAGAATTCTGTTTCAAAATTCTGTAAATCGAAAATTCTGCAATAAAATTCTGGAAAAATTTAAATACTGTCCTTTTACTGTTTTTTTTTTTTTTTTTTTTAATTTTAACAATTTTTTCACACTTGGGATACTTCCAAAAATATTTTTCCAACCACATAATTTAAAAATTTATACGTGAACTCAAAAATTGTATAAATAAGTTATAAAAGAAAAAAGTTTTTGATATTAGAAAATAGTGCCCACCTTTTCCTACGTATTACGACTCTAATTTATTTAAATTTGAATGTTGAAATGCACCAATTTGTATTCTAATTAAAGCTTAGCTCCAAAGTCCAAATCCTTTATTCCAAAATTCTGTAAATTATAAAAGAAAATGCGCACTTTTTTTTATTATCAAAACAATTTTTCTTTTATAAAATAATTTACAGAATTTGGAGTACTGAATTTTAAAATACAGAATTATGGATTTACAGAATTTTGAAATACAGAATTTTGGATTTACAGAATTCTGAATTTGTCAATTCCTCGCAAAAGGCAGTAATCCATGAAAACCATTTCTTTCTTTTTTTTAAGGTGGCATAGGCTGGGAAGAAAACAAATTATTGCACCAATTATTATCAAGTAATTTACAAAGCATGAACAAAGTGGAAATCCAGAACATTAAAATGAACACCACACTAAAGGAGTTATGGTGTAACTCCGGCCTATTAAAACACTCAGAACTACGATTTTCATTTTCGAAATTTCCATTCACTTAGCCTTTCGTTTGATGCGATGTGAATTCTTTATAATTGGAATGCAGGACTTGGACGTTAGGTTAGTTCAAAATATTACTTTATTCAATCTGGAATAATAAGAAAGGAACTATAAAATTTCACGTAGCGAACGAAAAATCTGGCGAATAAAATCATTTGAGTATTACAATAGCCATGTTCATTTGGAGTTGGCACAGAATTTATTTCCCTAATACAAATCTCATCTACTCGCACAATCGCACCTAAAAGAACGAGCACCGAAGGACTATATTATCGTTTGCATCTACTCATTGGTACTTCGCCACCTCCAAATAAGCTAATAAGAGAACATTCGCAAAGTGACTGGCAAACGTAAAATTTAAGCGAATACAAAATGAAATGAACAAATCAGTCTGGAAACATCACACTTTTCGAAATCTCATAACAGGTATATTTTATTTAAATATACAAATGCGGAAAAAATCATAGAATTTTAATTTTTCAACTTAATCGCAAAATTCTTTTAACAATGTGATCATACTCTACTTTTTTTCGGTAAAATTTTTTTCCCAGATTAGCGAAAAAAAAAGAATTCCCGTTTGTATTTTATATCTTTTTTTTTTTTTTTTGTTTGTTTTATTTGTTGTTTTGCTGTTTTCCTTGTTGTCCTCTGTTAAAATCCAAAGTTGTTTCGGAAGTACGAATACCCTAAATTCTCCAACCAAAGTTAAAATCAAAATGTCATAATTCAAGGTTCTTATGTACTTAGAATTTATTCAAACTTACTTACTTTACATTGAGGATCTTTAAAATCTCAGGCTTATTTATTGATTATTAAAATCTCTGAGAAACAAACCAAATTTTTAAGTTTTTCATTTAATTTCCAATAACTTTTTTAATTTAATTATACCATCTAAATTTGTATGATTAATTTTGTGTTCAAATGAAATTAAAATTTACAAAACATACTTGTCGTATTTTGTGCTTTTAATTCCTTACATTAGTTGATTAAATCGAACATAATACTTATGTAATGTTTAAGTTTAAATTCCAAGTATATTGAAATCGTGCATGTGTCTATCGTGATATTTATTTGTATATTAAAATATTTATAGTTATTGAATGCTTTTTACATTCTAGCATTCGTATAAAAATGTATTCTTTTTGAATGAACATGTATCAATAATAATTAATATTTAATAAATATTCTCATACGACAATCTTTTTAATACATATTATTTTTTTTTTAAATAACAAAATAATGTAGGTATGGAAAGATTTTTTCTTAAAACTTAGTCAAATATTTGTTTTTGTTTTTACCAAAGATATTTTACAAGTTTTTTTTTGTAATTTTTTGTTAAGAAAAAAAACTTAATTTGTTCAACTAACAATTAAATTAAGGGTTTCTAGTTTTCATTGTTTTTTCCAATTTGAACCACCACCACTTCACCTCCCTGGTTGTTATTGTTGCCACCTTGATCCTCTCATGTTCCTCTGATTTGGAGCTGAACCAAAAGTTGGACCGCCACCAGAATTACTGTTGTTCTGTTGATTGTTGAAGTTATTGCCACCATTTAAGTTAGGTTGGCCGTTATTGCCACCACGGTTGAAATTAGTTCCTCCCATTTGCGGTCCATTGTTGGCTCCTCCTCCACCAATTCCACCTCTTTGAAAGCTATTAGTTCCAGTGCCAGATACGATAGATGTAGAGAAATTGCTTAGTCCAGAAAAACTGTTATTATAACCACCGCCCCCAGATTTAGATGCACCGCCACTAAGGAAGCTACCTCTCGCAAAGCCCAAAGTGTTGTTTGCGCCTGTTCCAGTAGATCCTCTTGAAGGGAAATTACTTCCACCGCCAGAAAAGTTACTATTATTACCACTTTGTCCTCCTCCCCTTCCTCCAGTCATCATATCATTTCCTCCTCTTCCGCGACAGATCATATCATTTCTACTTCTTCCTCCAATATCCATCATATCATTTCCACCCCCCATCATATCATTTATTCCTCTTCCTCCGCTGATCATATCATCATTTCCTCCGATTCTTGAGGGGTTGCTATTGTTCATGCCTTGGAAGCCTGAACGAAAGCCAGCCTCAAAATCGTTTGTAGAGTTAACATTTCCTCCAGAAAATCCACTTCGATTAAAATTCTGACCAGAATTAAAGTCGTTTCTAGATTGGCCATCGAATCCACTTCTATTAAAATTCCCACCACCTCCTCCACCCATGGAATTATTATCAAAACCTCGCCCAACATTTGACGAATTATTTCCAAATCCTCCACCAACATTCGAAGAATTATTCTGTAAACGCAACGAGCTCTGTATGTTTTGTAAATTTTGCCACATGTCAGAGTCACTTCCATTGGAATTACCTCCAGACGGAACACCATCCCTATTTAACATGCTTACGAAATTGGAAATCGACGAATTCAGCGATCCAAATTTTTGATTACTATTCGAGAAGTTTCCTTCTCTAGCTCCGCCTCCTGCTCCTACTCCCATTCTATTGGAAAGTAAGGGCAAGTTTCCACTGGCATCGCCGCTTTTGCCCGACGACGGATTCAATAGTGCTGTCAATGTATCGGAAAGAGTCATCTTTTGTTTATCCGAAGCCGCTGCCGAATCTCTCTTCTTTTTATCAATCATAGAATAGACAGCAATCAATTGCTGCAGCTGCTCTGGATTGAAATCTGTTTTTCCTTGAGCTGTTAGAGCTGCAGCCAGTTTGGTTGCCAATTCCTTTTTATCGATTTGTGATAGTAAACTAGCAGCAGCACCACTACTAGTACTACCACCACCTGTTGCATTCTGTTGCTGTGGCGAGAATGATTTCCGTTGAAAATCATGTTGCGGGACCTTGGGAGCGGGCACAGGCTGTGGCCTGTTCACTGGCTGAGGATTTTCCTGCCTTATCTTATAAGCAATTCTCAGAATCTTATCGGTTTCTTGTATGACATTATTGAATGCCCTTACTTTAGGGCCTTCCAATAGTCCAGCAATCAGAACACCTTTCAATTTTTCCATAGCTGTCTCAAGAATCGTACAGTTCTCAAGATTTAAGATGATGTCGTTGATTTCCCTTGGGTTGGTCTTCTCTGCAAGAAGTGCCTTCGAGAGCAGATCAACCACTTTGGGTCCCAAACTACCAAGATAGTCTTCCAAAGCTGTCAGCAATCTCAAAACACCTACTACCGATGTCTTTTGGGTAATTTCGGGGAATGATGGATGAACTAATTTGGTTCCTTGTTGTTCTTTTTGCTGTTGGTATTGCTGCTGTTCTTGTGGCTCTGTACTAACGACCTTTACGTGATATTTCTTGTCCTCTAGTTCGTCGTTGGTCATTGGCAAAATCAAGCGTCGTCTTGAGCTTATTTTGATATCTTCTACAGCTTCATCATAGAGTTCTTCTATGCGCACAGCGAAATATCTAACCCATTCAGGCTGGAAGTCATAGTTCCTGTGATCGAGACCTTCGCGGGTCAATTGATCTTTACGATGCTTCCAGAATTTACGCCATTCCTCGTCGTAAACAGGATGCTTCTCCGGGTCTTTGCGATATTCCTTATATACTTGATCCAACTCATTTTTGGAGCGATCGACTAGATGTCGATAGCCTTGCCATATGTCTCCTTCCCGCAAAGGCGATACAGATCGGCGTCGGTGTGATCGGTGCGGTGATCGAGAACGCGATTTATGACGTCTTCTATGTCCAGAGGGAGACCGTGATTTTCCTCGAGTGTGGTTGAGGAATTCCTCAACCATCAATTTGTGGGTTGCATCATCAATCGTGTTCTCTGGCTCTCGTTCCGCCCGGTATGGGCGACGATTAGAAGAAGACTCTCCCATTTCGCTACCGCGTGCATTATTACCTCGGCCAGAAGAAGAAAGATATGGGCGATCGCGCTCGCGTGCACGTTCGCGCTCGCGATCACGATCATGATCGCGCTCGCGGTCGCGGTCGCGTTCTCGGTCCATTCTTCCCTTCTTTGGAACCGGACCACCACTGCGTGTGTCAAATGTAGGTTTTCGCTTAGGATCTGGCTTCGGCGGAACATATACTACCTTATTCTTGCATAACTCATCCACTTCCTTGGCATCTACAACGTTTGTAAACGAAGGCCCTGAATATTCTGAAGCATGTCGAAATGAGTACACAGTTGTCATAACTCCATGGCGATTCGAACGGAACTCTCCAATCAGACACTCGTAGGGCAACTCCCTTCCATGATGGTCCTCAATTGCCTTTGCAATCCGATCTAAAATAATGCCCAACACCTGAACATTGCCAACATGGTCTTTATATTGATTGAAACATGTTGGGAAATGTTTCTCTATATACTTGAAGCGATGATTGTAGCCTAGCAAGTGGGTTTGCATACCAATGCCATCCATGACCACCTCGCATAAGCAGCACTCATAAAACGGGTCAGGATCATTGTATACCTTGAGGATCTTAACAACGTATTCCACACCGATTATGCCTTCGCCTGATCCTGAAACTTTTGGTGTAAAGGTCTTCTTAGAGAAGCTTGGTTGCTGCTCAACAGATTGTTGTTGGTTTGGCTGATCTTTTTTTTTATTGACCGAGGGTATTATAACCCGGTTTTGTTGATAACGCGGTTTTTCATCTTCATTTGGTTCTTCTGCCGATTGAGCTATAACTGCTGCAGGGTTAATAACTCGGTCAGCAGCCGGAATACCAGTTCCTTCTTTATTTACTTGAACTTCCTGTTGCTTTGCTGATAGAGCATTTAAATTACGTTTCTGAGGCCTCTGTGATTTTGGCACAGCGGTTCCAGCAACTGGAATGGCCTGACCTACACTAGTTGTATTTTTGAGCTCAGGTTTAGTAGACAACTCTTGTTTTTTCTCTGACGAAACCTGATCATCTTCATCATCGTCAAGTATAACTATTTCTAAATCTGTTTGAAGAACTTTTGTAGGTTTTTGTGATCCTTCAGATTTTTGTGATCCTTCAGGTTTTTGTGATCCTTCAGGTTTTTGTTCAACATTTTCTTTTTTTACAACTACTGGAGTTTCTTTAGGCTCAGAAGCTGTTGAATTTTCGCTGGGCTTAGCAGGAGCAGGTGGTGTAGCTTTTTTAGCAGGAGCATTAATTGGCTTTTTGCTGCAAGCAGGACCTGGCTTCTGAACTAGAGAAGGCTTTGACTGTGCGGCAACAACTTCTGGATTTGATTTTTGTCCGGATTCATTTTCTGCCTTTGATTTTTGTGCAGAATTCCCTTCTCCCTTTGATTTTTGTGCAGAATCACCTTCTGGCTTGGGTTTTTGGGCAGAAGCAGGTCCTGGTTTTGGTTTCAGTGCAGAACTCGCAGGGTTAGGTTTATTTTTTGGCACATTCGTACCAGTTGGTTTGTCTTCAACACCCATATAAGCGTCAAGAATGGGTGTACGTGCAGGTGACTTCGTTGGCCTTGGAGCTGTATACTGTGGATGAAAAAGCTTATCAGCGGCTTGTAAGGCTAAGCGATGTTTCTTTCCGCGTAAATGGTCGACAATTGGCGTTGGACCTACTCTGTCTACTCCGCAGCATTCGCAATTGTAGAAATTGCCACGCTTTGATATCATTTGAAACCAAACCCCTTTGGCTTTATATTGGACTTTAAGACTTTCAAAAAGAGGCAAACTTGGCATGATATCACGGAATTTCGCATCCGAATACTTTACTTTTGGGTACGGTGGACCCTTAATTGGCTGGTTTGCCATTTTATGGCAGTTGATCTGTTTTAGAAAATTTATGATGGCGGAAGAGTAACAAGATGATATGGATAAAGTTCAGGTTATCTGGGGACAGATGTGTGAGTTTCTTGTTTATTTATTTCTATCCGAAGTTCTTAAAAATTCAATATGTTTCTTTTTTTTTTTTTTTTGATCAACTAGAAGTGAATGGAAAAAAATATTTGTTTGATTATGTAAGAGTTCTGGTTTGTAAAAAATATATCAGCAAAAAGTTACATATTTTTATGAAAAATCTTAAAAACTAGCTGAAAACTAAAAGGTAAAAAGATAATAACGAAGACTGGATAAACATTTAAAACAACATTTAAATTGGATGACATGTAAAGAGAATTGCAGCCAGTTAAAATTCTGTGGATGTTTACATAGCCCAACAAAAATTTAATAAATAATGTAAATTTATTGGTTTTTGCACAAAGTTGTCTTATAAAATATTCTTTCTTGCTGGATCGTTATTGTGGAGCTTGATCGATTTAATTGTGATTTCGCCATTTGTAAGCTTCACAATATAGGCTATTGTGAATTTATTAGTCTTTCACTAATTTTGTCAACACAAGTCAATAGCAAAGGAGCAGGTACAATTAATCACATCTGGGAAGAACTTGATAAAAGTTTTTGTTTTATCAACTTTCCTATTTACTTCTAAATAGAAACAAATAAATAGAAAAATGATGCGAAAGACTCTCAATTTCTGAAGTAATATAATACCTTGTGTAATCTTAAACAATCCAGACAAGAATAAAATTAAAGATGTCATCTTGGGAATTATTAACCATCTGGTAATATTTACTCAACTTCAGTTTTTTTTTACGTCAAATTGAATCAGCAAGAGAAGAAATCAGAACAAATACATATTTCTTTGCAAAAATTGAAAATAACTCCACCTCTTTTTATGAGTCAATCAACTTTGACCAAAAAAAACTCATGGGATTGTTTCCATTTGACATCTCAAAAGTCTGGAGTCTAGCACGTAACTTGACACAATCGAGTGTAGTTGATAAAATCCGAGTATTTGCATAAAACTGATAACTTAAGACCAAACAGTACCCAAATTTTTGTAACGTTTTGTAATTTAATTACTTAAAAAAACCAACAGAGTTAAAGTTTGAGGAAAGTAAGTAAGTGTAAGTATCAATATTTTTCAACTTGTTTTCACATGAGGTTTTTTAGACCATATAAATTGAGTTTTCTTCTGCAAAGCAGAGATAGGTACCGTTGGCTTTAAACGATATGAATATAAAGCCTAATATTCTCCAAAGCAGAAATAGGAAATCTTGGCTTTAAACGAGATGACAACAAAATCTACCGGAGCAATAAATAGACTTCGATATACAGTACATGTCGTCGTTCTATTAAAACTCCCTAAGTCCATTTCATTAGAAACTGAGAAACCTTTTATAAATACGGCATAGTTAATAAAATATCAAGATTTAATTTTCGTAAAAGGTACCCAACTCTTTTGTTACGTTTATTCTAAATACAAATTTTCTTAAATTCAAAAATGTCGACTTCTTGTCAGTAAAATTCCATAACAAATGCAAATGTTTGAAAATTTAAAAAAATGGACTTAGGGAGTTTTCACAGAACGACGACGATATCTTATATTCATTGCGGTTGCAAAGTATCGGTTATGTTGCGGCCAACCATGGTACTGTTGGAATTGTTAGACAAAGCCTTTTCAGTTTCAGTTACGGAAAAACCAGTTTTTTTCGAAAGTGAAATGGAATAGGTCTTCTGAAAGCGACAATCTTTGACTTTGGGAATGGTAAAATGTAAGTAAGTAAGTACGTAAGTTAAAATTTTTCAGGCCTGCAAATTTCGTGACCATAATTTACATTTTTAAGATACATATGTATGTAGTTCAGAAAATCGAAGTAACAAGTAATAAAACATTAGTTTTTTTTTGTTCTTGAAAAACAGTAGTCGCTGAGTTTGACTGAATTATTACTTCGATTTTTTGAACTATGTAGGTATCTTAAAAATCAGGAACAGTTAAAGCACTGTATTTGTAGAATATTTATTTTCTGAACAAATCGGAGCAAAAATTGCGTTCATAATTATTATTAATATTTTAATGAAAACTTTATTATAAATCTCAATGTTTTTCTAGAGACTTCATTTTACACTTTGTATAGAAGAATATTATAGAAGAAAGAAAAACAATCACAAATAAAGGATAAGTATAAATTTGCGCAGCATTTTCAAGCTAAAAGTGAATGAAATTGACAGCTTGGTGTTTTGACAGTTCAAACACTGCGTGCACAAAAAATTGCAGAAATGTATCGCTTATCCATACCATGCGCCAAAAACTTGGGATTATTAATTTTTGTAAAATAGAAGAAAAAAAAGAGAGTGAAGGCACTGCTGAAAAAGTTCAAAATTCGATATAAATATCTACATAAATGTATGTATGTAATTGAAACTTTTTTCTATACTTTCAAGCAAATAGCCCATGCTCAGAAGATTGTTATCATAACAGTAAAAAACCAGTTTCAAATTCACTCAGCAGTTCTCACAATTACCGCAAAAATACAAAGGACAGACGTTATTAGCGATTTCTTTCAAAATATGTGCATTATTTTAAATTTCAATAACTTTTAAATTTACATATTAATATTGAGATTTGAATGAACAACAAACACTTGGGTGGGCTACCACCCGGTTTTTATAGACTGTAGTTACAGCTATTTCAAAAAATGAGAAATATCAATTCTTTCAACCATAATGCGAGAGAGAATGCAAAAATGTTGTCAAACATAAATATACATATTAACTACGAGAACGAATGTGTGAAATTCCGTTCATGTACCAAATTTTTTTACAGAATTTATTTAGCCAGTTCAGTTCACTGAGCAAACTTCTGTCAGCTCAACTTCACTGAGAAGAAGGAGAAACTTGAACAAGATTTCTCTGCTAGAAGTCAAAAGCACTCTCCATCTCTTTTTTATAATTTGATCAATTGCGACAAAAAATAATTGAGCAAACCAATCCAAAAAATATCAGTCTCAGCTTTTTGACAGCAAAAGTGGGGAATCTCACTGAGGAATTACGTTCAGATTTCTGAGATTGCTGAGATCTCTGAGATCTCAGTGAGCCTGAGAAACCAACTGGCTAAATTTCTTCTTCAGTTTGTGGGTTTCTTAAAACAAAAATAGAAATAGAAAAACAAAAATAAAAATAAAGCCACGGATCTATTGGGAGCCTAAATAAAAACTGACCACAATTTGTTTAGGATTCACAAATTTGTATTTGAATTCATTCAAATGTGGCTTCTAGGAAGCCGATAACATTTATAACACATATAACCAAAGAAAATATTGTTTTTTCTTGTTGTGTAAAGTAGTAACCCTCTAATTAAAAAATCCCGAACTCCAAAAATCAAAATCAAGCCCAAATTTCAAAATCCCGAATTACAGATCGACAGCAAAAAAGAAAAAAACCATCCTTGTTTCTATCCTTCATTATTATCTTTCCGGATTTGTGTTTGTTTTTTTTTTTTAAGTATTCCTAATAGGTAAGTACTTTTTATATTTTTCCTTTAATCTAGGATAAATAGTTTTCTGCAAAGCACTAATCTTGTAATGCTCTTCACGTCAGTGGTACAAACTTTGTGTTCCATTGTTCAGCAATGTAATTGGTTCAAGCACGTAATCAGCTATTATGACATAGCTACTTGGACCTGGAAAATAATTGAAGATCAGCCGAAATCGGCGAGTTAAAATTTGCTAAAAAACGGGTCAAATATTTGAATATCATTTGCATTGGTATCCTACGGTATACCAATAATACCCACAAGAACAAATATTAATATATTGCATAGTAAAGGCATTTCAACAAAACGATGCGAAACCAATGAATTTGTGAAGCTGCTTTTGTTTATGGATTCCGTTCCCATATTGTTACAAAAGTATTCTTCGCAACTCACATTTGAATTACTTAAAAGGGTTAAGGTAATTAGTATATAATATGTACAGTACAACCAATAAAATACCTTAAAAATGTAAATCAACAAAAACGAACATTTCTGTCACTTTTTATGCGTATGTACATTCGTATATTTTTATTAAAATGTTGATTAAATTTTTATATCGAACATTTTTCCATAATAACAAAAAACTAAATTTCGTAGTACGAGTTTTAATTTGATGCACTGTTGAAAACATTTGTACCTACAATCAAGGATTAAAAAAAAAAAAATAAATCAGGTCTGCGGGGTTCCGAGGTGAAGGTTACGCATTTTTCCAATACTTTCATTCTCAGCTTCAATATAAAGTTGAATAGCTACATATGTAAGTATGTAGATAGATAGACACTTTTTAATAATTATGCATCAACAAAAGTCTGCCATCGGTAGCAGAAGGTAACTTTTTAACTTTTTTCCGCTCCCCGTCATAAACATAACCTCCAAAAACAAAAAACCACGGGGTGCAAGTGCAAGCAAGTATAAAAAATCGATAGGTTCTAATTTGAATTAAGGAAACAACCAGAAATCACATTTTTTAGAAAGAAAAAGTACTGTGAATGAGATTTGTCAATACATAGGTATATAAACGTAACTATTTCACAATTTCACAAAAACATTAAACAAAAATATTTCCTTCAAAAAAAGAAATCAATTGCGATGTTTGCCCGACATTTTGTCAATTTGTAAGAACCTCAACCCCAATTAATACAAATATGCTACCAGATTATCTTTTGACTAACTAAAATTTTTGATTTATAACTTTTACCACACACCTCAGTTTACAGAGGTTTAATTCAACATTTTAAAAGTATTTAGAGTAAGAAATTACACTTTATTATTTAATTTTAAGAGCAATTAGCTTTTTATTACACACACGAAAAAACTAATGGCTGAATGGCAAAGGCGAAAAATGCTAAATTAGTAAATTCGATTAGTTTTTTTGTTTATCTGTTATAAAACGAAAAAGGTGTCAATAAAAAATGGAAATCGAAACAGTACAAATTATAACAGTTTTTTTCAAGAAGTGTCACTTCAAGTGATGCCACAAAACAGAATAGTATGGAATTAGAATCATTTTCAGTGTTGCCAGAGTTCTATAAAGATGTATTAGAACTTATGTTGAATTCCTTTTAACCATTTCAGATCGATAATTTTTTTTTGGTTGAAGAAGTTATTAAAAAGAAAACTCTAATTTGATATGTGATTGTGTGTATGTCACAGAAGTTTTGACACGAAAACTATTACACACACAAATTTAAAATAAGGCTGAGTTCGTAATTGTAAAACTTCCACAGTCGTATTTAAAATCCCATTTTAAATCTATGCCAAATTTAGCACCCTGTCCATCTCCAATAATAAACATATCCATAGTCTAGTTTAGACACTGACGTTCGTATTTATTAAATTTTTGTCTACTTAGACACTGTCTAACTATTTTCAAATTGGTGGAAATATGCTTTATTTAATAAAAATAAATATCACATTATTTACGGATAAGACAATCTACTCTTGTGTCTAAGTTAGGAAGCTATAAGACAACAATAAATAAGGTTTTTGAACACATTTTCCAGAGTTGGAATGAATTATTTTGATTTTCCAAACTAAAGGCCCAACTAAAATGCGCATAAGAAAACATAAGCTACTGTTAAAAGGACAACGAAAATTTGTTTCGGTTAAATCTGCACCATGACTTTAACGCATGTTCTTATTAAGTGGTGCTAATCGATAAGAATCAGCTGATTAGCGATTTCCATGATTGACAATTCCTTGATAAAAATGCACATTCGAAGATTTACCAGCTGCAATAATCATTGATTAAAGATGATCAGTTGTGAACAAACTGGCCCTTGCGTGCATACGCAACATTCAATTCTTGGATTTGATAAATGAGAAACGGCGATAAGGATACAATAAAAAGAATACATAGGCATACTTGCATCACTCCGAAAACTGTTGTTTCCTATATTTTCTTTTCTGTTTTTAATTGCATTTGTCAAATTCGCTTATGCGCTTATAGCGACTGAGATCGCTCTTGCTTATGTTTGCTGAAGTGAAGTGAACTAAACTGACTACTGAGGGAAATTGAACGAAGCGGAGGTGAACTCCATTATGATTAATCAGTTGAGATTTTATTTATTTGTTCGTTTGCTTATGCATAAACTAACTTATGCCTATTTTAGTTATGTCTTTATTCTAAAGTGGGTAAGTTCAATGAACAAGAATTGAAAAGTTATCTTGAAATGAATGAAATGTTCTTTGAAAGTATTTAAAAGTCCAAGAATTCGACAGATTACAGGGATGTCATAACGCATGAGCATGTCAACATTAATTGTATTCAAAAAGTAATTATGCAATCTACATGTGGTCAAGTCGGGGTATGTTTTTATTGAGGGTATTTATGCAACGTCGGAAAACCATCCGTGGAAAACGAAGTTTACGATGTCGTAAAATTTGTATGGGAAATTTTTTCGACAAATCGTAAAGTTTCCGACAAGAATTTGTGTCGTAAACATCATTAACGAAAATGGTAAACATGGTTAGCTTTTTTTATTTGTAGGGTATTCATGCAACTACGGAAAACCATCGTAAACGTGGTAAACGTTGAAAAGTTCACGATGTCGTAAACGAACTGTCAAAATTTGTATGGGAGAACTTTTCCGACAAATCGTAGTTTCCGACAAAAATTTGTGTCGTAAACATCGTAAATGAAAATGGTAAACATGGTTAACTTTGTAATGGTATTATGAAATCTACGCAAGATGTTAAAAGGGGCGCTCAGGAAACTTGTGTCAGAAACTTTACGATTTTACGACGTCGTAAAGTTTCCGACGTTGCATGGATACCCTTATTAGGGGTATTCATGCAATTTGTCAAATTTGTATGAACATTTGACAGGTTTACGCAATTTACCACGTTTACGACGTTGCCAAGTTTGCAAGAAAATGGGTTAATTTTTGTAAAAATTAGTTAATAATCGTGTTTGTTCGAGAGTTGGGAGTGCGAGGTCGGCAAGTGAGAAAGTGGATTCATGGAAAAGTCGAATCATGAAAATTCGGTAACTTCACCGTCCACTTTTTTTTGAAAAAATAATTAATGTTTTCACTCATACCAACAAGAATTTTAATTAGATATTTTGAAAGGTAACAAACAAATCAAAAATAATTGACAAATAATAATAAATTAAATAATTATGTATATATTAACGAATTTGTTTAATAATTGATATTATAAGAGTTATCCATTCATTTTAATCAAAGCAAAACGACTGTAAACATGCTGTTGAAGTTTTGTCCATAAATTTATTTGAGACATATTAAGGGCAGGGTATGGGCAATAAAACCGGGACGAAAGTCAAATGTTTATGGACTAAAGGTTAACTTAGATAATTTAATTGATACATTTACATTTTTATAATGCCACTTGACCTCTTCAGACAACGACACTGATGTTTAATGACGGAGAATAGATTAAAAACATTGGAAAAAATTGTATGTACTATATAGATGTACAATGAATTAATGTTTTAGCTGCAAAATGACTCAAAAACAAGTTCCCTTAATCACTTGCTCTACCAAGAAAAGCTTAATAACCGAACTCAAGTTTTCCTTTTTTAAAACCTTTGTTTCCTTTCTAACAGTACCTCCGGATTTGTTCATAATACAAGTTCTTTTAGAAGCCTTTTGCAAAAAATCCGCTTGGGTTGGCATATTTTATGACACTGTCAAGTGTTCGTGCTTCATGACATTGTTGGATGGGTTACTGATACTGCTTTTCACACTCTTTTTAACACCTATTCAAGTATTAATGGTGGAAATATTTACGATTCAATCGTTTTTATTACTATTCAATATGTATGGTAGTATTTCAGCGAAAAAACCACACTCCAAATAGCCTCATAACCCAATAAATTATGTTATAACTCTGAAAACATGTCAATGGAATTGAATGCAAAAAGGACGGGATTTTAGTTTTGAAATCTATAGTTCATAGTTTATTTACAAATTAAGATAACTATGTTGTCACGCAAGCCATAAATCTAAAAATACTTTTTAGGAATGTTTCCTTCCTTATATGATGCATGTAAATATCAAGAAATTCATAAAACTAAATGATTTTTTTAAACGTTTCCGGTACTTAAATTATTTTTGGAAGTCGCGATCGAACGAAAGACTAGCGAGAAGCATACGAATTGTCGCCAGCAAAAATGTCGACTGTAAAAACGAAAATCTCGGTTATTGTTATATTTTCGATAGAATTTATATTCGAAATTGATGTAGCCACTTCACTTATGGGATCATAGAAATTTTGTTTCGTCAATCTGACAGGCGGAGGGCCTTGTCTAATGGTACTAATTTTGCACTGTATGGACAAAGCAACATTTGTTGAAAACTCAAACATACTCACACTAATATAGTTTGGTTCAAATATGAGCCACCATAAGGTAAATTTAAAAGTGTTACGTCGTTTCTCGTTGCAAACAAGATATGATCTTGTAGCGAAAAAATTTGACGTTTTCCATTTGATCTGCATTCGCCCCTATAAAAAGTGGATTCATACATATATAATTGAAAATATCCAGTCGTATTTATAAACCAATTTCAAAGTATCTCTAACTTTGGGCAGCTGTCCAAGTCCAAAACCTTATTTATAATCATTTTCCATCGAGTGTCTTAACTTAGACACTGAAATTGAAATTCTAAAGTGGGTCGTTCAATGTATAAAAAATTGAAAATTAATCTTCAAATGAACTAAATGTTCATTGGACGTATCCAAATGCTCACGAAATTGACAGATTACAGGGATGTGAGTGAGAATATGAGAACATTTGTAGGCCACTCATTCCAACGCGTTTATAAATAAGGAGATGTCCAACTATTTAGACAATGGGTAGCGCCTAGCTGGACAACTGTCCAAGAGTATTCTAAGGAAATCTAATAAATACGACTGATCATCTTTCATTGAATTTGGGTTTTTTTTTTTAATTTATCTCATTTCCCCTCCAGCAAGAATCTACCCGAAAAATTTACCTATTTCCTTTTCGTGCTTGTCAAACTACTGATAATTTCTGTTTTTCAATGTGTCGTTTACCCAGAAACAAATCAGAAACATATCAAATGCGTTTCCTTACTTTTCATTTCTGGTCAAACATTTTCGACATGTTTTATTCGAAAGTTTAAGTCTCAATTCTGAGAAGAGATTTTTTAGAGTGCAATAAAAAACGACATTAGAGACAGACTCACCGAATCAGAACATTGAAAAAAATATTTGAACTTTTTTTTTTTGTCTATAATCACTTTTTTGTTGTTATTGCAAAAATTTGCTAGCTGGTTATTCACTTTTTCAAAAAAAAAAAAAAAATCTGGCTTTTGTTTCATTTTATGCCAATTAAGATGAGCGGTTTATTCTGATTTTTTACGAAGTAAAATTATTTATCATAAAAAATCAAGATGTATTTTTTTCATAAAAAAAACATGAAAATGTTCTTTTTTTATTTTAACAAAAATGCACTTAGCGTGAGGTATGCAGCAGAATTGAATTTTATTTTAATATTTTTAATTTTGTTGTTTTATTCAAATATAAAATAGAAAACCCTCTCCTATTAAGGTTTGAAAAAAAAAAAAAAAACTGTTTACTGCTCAGTGCTCTTAAAGTCTTAACGACTTTTTAAGGTATTTCTATATCTAATAACATGAAATTGAACGAGTATAAATAAAATGATAAATGTTATACACAAATACTTATTATTATTCTTTGCTAATATACCCACGCCGAGCCCATAAAGTAAAGCCAATCATTTATTAAACTTGGTCATTTATAAATGAAATACTACTCAAATGTTAAAGTTCATGAATACATATTTACATCATAAAAATAAACTAAAATTATACGTAGTTATTCAATGTCCTTTCTCCTTTTTTTTATTGTGCCTCCACTTCAAATTAATGTAATTCTTAATTGCTAGAAAAGTATGAGGCTTTGGAAAGATTGCGTGTTTGATCCTTTATTTGTTAATTCAAATCATATCACCAGAAACAACTTTCACACTACGAAATAACTCGCTGATGGTGAGAAAAGGTATAATGAACGTCCTTGGCAAGATGACAAGGAAATGCTCAGTGGTGATGATGACGATTACAACATTAATCAGTATAACTGATATTCATTTAATTTGGAATGATATGTTTAACGGATATGTTGTTTTAGCTTAAATCTACAGAGTATATAATATTTTTCTATTGTATTTACTTAAAATAAACATGTTTAATTTTATTGAGTAGACAAAATAAGTACTATATTATAATAAGCTTAATAAGTGGCCGTTTCGCTGGATTTGCTTGTATTAAAGATTTTTAACAACGATTTTTATAAACATACTTATGTATGTATGTACCTACACACATATTATTTTTTATTTGTATTGATTGAGGTTTGATTTATTTTATGTAAGACGCAATCTTAGAAATGATAGAAATTCAATCAAAACAGTTAAGATTTTGGTTTTTTATTTTGAGCTGTGTATATTAAAAACAAACAGAATTACAGTAAGAACAAATTTGCGCTTGTCCCGAGTACCATAGGCACTGGAAGTTAGCTACAACCCGGTTTAAATAAACAATGTATTCGGTAACTTAGTGTCTTTATTCTTTATTACTTACAGCATGACGTTTTTCCGCATTTTATGCGATTCATTCGATTTATACTAATTTAACACTTTTGGAAAGTGCTAGCCCCTTTCAAATTGTCTTGGACATATTGTTCTGTGATCAGAGGGGCATAATGTAGGGAATGTACGCGCCCAGAGATGCAGCTTAAGACTCATTTGCCTCTTTTTTCACACCCAAAAATTAGCTTAGACTAATAAAAAAATTAACCGTATGAAGATGTTATCGAAAGTTCTAAAGACAACGTAAATCATGAAGATACATCAGTTGCTCAAATACGTTTCTCTGAAAGAGGAGGTTTTAGTTTCCCTGCCTCAATAGGAACATTAAGTCCCTGCCTGGAATCGTAACATTTCATGTAAAGGCAAGAATATTGAGAATACCAAAATGATGGTCAAATAGATGAAATTATTTTCTATATCAACATCTATAAAAACAAAGATATAGATCTACAATATTCTATTTATTTTGTCAAATTAATTTGTCAAGAAAATATAAATCCATTTATTATTTTTGACCAACCCTGTATTATTCTCAATCCGGAAGAATATACTCTAGTTAACTACATTTTTAAAGTATTTATATTATCGTGGAACTAATTAAAAAATTAAATATGAAATGATTATGTCATCCACCAAGAGAGGGTGTGTTTTCATAGAGCCAGAAAGGCCACAAAAAAGGATGACTCAGTTTAGTACATGACACTACTATCCTTTGTCCTTCTCTAAGTATCCAGGGTAAAATTGCTTTACCTAGTCGTTTCGAAAACTAAAAAAGGACATGAACTTAACTCTCTTGAATTAACCTTTCAATCATACGGTTGGGCTGCGACATTCCTAATCAAAGTCATTTTTTGTCATAACCGTTATCCCTGTTCGTTTTTCACCAATGTTGTAAACCTCAGGCGGAATTGCCCTCGTTAGGTACATACATATGTACATTCATAACAAATGTACATAATATCTTAAGCACTGTCAAATATCGATTTTTCTCAATGTACAACCGCATTGGGGAATTAAATTGCAGGGTAGGATAAGCAAAGGATGATAGAAACGTGTCAGCTATATAATAATACTTCAAATGTTAATTTTGTATTCTAGTCTCATATTCATACAAGGACATTAAATATTTACCCAAATGCCAAAACATGAAAAGAACAATCTATTGTTTCATTTCTGTTGCAGGATATGATTAGGTACTTAACCTAAAAATCCAATTCGCATTGGGTGACGATAGAAAATAAAATAATGATAAGAATTCCGATGAGTGTTTTCGTTTAAGTTGACTTCATTAGAATTTAATTCAAACAGGGTCATAGAGTATCTAAAGGTAACGTTGCATGCTTTCGTTTTTGCCATCAGCCGCGAAAACTTGTTGACAAGGATTGATATTCAAGCTAAATGTGAAAGGCACTCTAGAAACGAGATACGACATGCAAAACTTTGTAGGACTATGCAAATCCCATTCTATATCTATTGTTTATCGCTTCGCCTTTTCGAACACATTAATTAAATCGGTTGCTTTTGGTTGGCAGTTGGCATGGTTGTTGGGTGAGGTTGTGTGGGATTTAAGTACCTAAATGATAATTTTTTTTCTAAATATTGATATTATTATAAATTACATACAATATGTGTACATAACAAATTAACTCAGTGTAATTTGTTAATTGTTTTTAAGTACCTACAATTCTTATAACAAAATACTCCGTTTATAAATATGCTTTAATTCAAAAAGGAGTTATAAGAATATTAGGTTTCTTCGATGTTCCCTGAGGCAGGGCGACCTGGGGAATGTCAATCAATTGTCAAAAAACTGAGTGGTGCTCGGGTTTTTATGCAGTATTATGTGGAATTGGAAAATACAACCAAAGATTCGATTCTGCTTAGAAAAAGAATCGAATTTTTTCTGTCAAACAAATCTAATATAGGCTGTTTTCCTAAATGCAACGCTGCCTTCATTGTGCATTTGCAACCATTCCTTAATGCAAACCTAGGCAGCGTTACATTACGTCACGTTCCGAAATGCATTGTGAACAGATCTTAATGCGCAGACAAAAGCAAACAGCGCATCGGGAATAGTCGCGATGCAGACGTCAGTTTTTGTGCATTTATTTTGTTTGGAAGTTGGGTAATTCCCCGAAAAAGCTAGTTTTATTAAATTTTTAAGTTGTATTGTTTTAATTTTTATATATCTACAGGAAAAAAAGGTTTAAATCCCAAATAAAAGAACAATTTCGTTTTTCTTCAAATCCAGTTGCTATTTTTCTTTGAAATTCTAATGGTTTTGGCCATTTTATTTTTTTGTTTTGGAGAGTTAATATAGCTCGAAAGATTCTTTTAAAGATTCTGTAGCTTGAAAATTGCAATGAAGTGACTATTTTAGTGTAGAACTTACCTAGCTTTAAAATTTAAAACTTACTGAGAATGTTTTTCTATTCATCCGAAAATGGGAAAAAAATACATCGTTAGGATATGATCATCATCATAATCGTTGCAAAATGTCAACTGACAAAAAGCAACTTTTAAAGCAACAAAGTGAGAAAGCATCACATAATTCATGAAACAAATGCAATGCGCATTCACAATGCGCATTTATTTGACATTTAGGAAAACAGCCATACATACATATTTTGCAAGATTTCAAAAAGAAAAGAAAATTTCAAATTGAATTTAGCTGTGTTTAAGAATGCATACTGTGTTTTTGGTTGCAACGAATTTTAATTTCAGTGAATATTTTAATTAGGTATATACAGTGGTGTCAAAAACATTCCGGATTTTTTTGGTAAACTGCATTGATTGTTGGTTTGTGATATAAAAATGAAAAAATCAAATGTTTGCAATTTTTTCCCATTTTTATTGAAAAATTTCATTATTTGAAACAAAAACGATGGAACTTTATCCATCAAAACAAAAAAAAATCAAAAAATTAAAGTTAATTCAAAATTGTAATGTGACAAACTAACCGGATTTTATTTTTTTTCAATTAACTTTTATTATTTATTTAATATTGTGTCCAGTAACCCCTGTTTTTTATCACAGCTCGGCATCGACGAGGCATTGACTGGATTAAATTCTCGAAAACAGAAGCAGGAATATTCTCCCATTAATTTTTCAAAGCTGCAAAAAGAGAAGTTGTTGACGTGTACTTTTTTTTTCCCAACCCGCCTTTTTAAAATGGCCCACAAATTTTCTATTGGGTTTAAATCGGGTGATTGAGATGGCCATTCTAAGACACGAATATTTTTAGTTGCAAACCACTCTTTTAGCAGCTTTGAAGAATGTTTGGGGTCATTATCCTGCTGAAAAACCGAACGCAGAGGCATTTCTTCCTCTGTGTATGGAAGCATTACTGACTCCAAAATGTCCCTATATTGAAAAAGGTCCATAATTCCTGTGATTTGGTGTATAGGACAGCAGCCTGCTCCTGAAAAACAGCCCCAAACCATCACCGAGGCTCCACCATGCTTAACTGTAGGGAGTACATTTGCAGGCTTTAATCGCGTACCTTTTGAGCGCCTCACTGTCCTTGAACCATCGGAGTAAAATAAGTTGAATTTGCTTTCATCACTAAAAAGCACACTCCTCCATTTGCTTAAAGACCAGTTAAGATGATTTTTTGCAAATTCAACCCTGGGTTAAATGTTTTGATTAGGAATTTTAAGTCTTTCCCAAATACCTTTTACGGATTACCTTTTTTTTACGATGTTTAGCAGTAAGAAGAGGTGTTTTAGCTGGTCGAAATGCAAAAAGACCGAAATTTCTTAAACGCTTCCTGACCTTACTTGGCCCTATGGGTAGATTAAGTTCATCACAAATTGTCTTTGAAGTCGCAAAAGGGTCTTTAAGCACGAAATTCTTTATGCGCCTATCAGTTTTAATTGTTGTCTTGCGAGGGCGTCCACCAAAATGATCTGCTTCTACTGATTTTCCACTTTTAAATTTTTTAATGATGTCGCAAACGGTTGACGTTGGAATTTTTAAGATTTCAGCGATTACTTTTTGTTTTATACCGGCTTGGAACTTTTCTATTATTTCGTATCGAATCGCGTTGCTATAACGTGTTTTAGCCATTTTATGCACTATATAATTTCAACTTACACAGCTCTTAACTTGTAAAAACGTTTTAATCTACGGCTTGAGTCAAAAGGCTCGAAAAAAACCGTTACTTTAACATCGAGACTCGCAATCTTCTTGAAATCCGGTTAGTTTTGCACAGGCATGTTACTGAGTAACTTTATAAAATAATTTTTTTTTTATTGTTCTTGTCATCGTAGCATTAAATTTTTAAGGTTATTATTAACTTGTCTCATACTCTTTACAAATTATTAAAAAACTTATGGAAAGTTGTTAGTTTTCTACTTGGTATTAAGAAAATCATTACTATGGGAAAAAATCCGGAATGTTTTTAGCAGCACTGTACATTAAATATTTATGCGCTCTTTTTCGATAAACAAAAATAAGGTATTTCGCGATAATAAAAATAAGTTTCATTTAATTGAGCTGTTAAGCACTACATACACACACAATCAGAAAAAAATTCGATTCTTTACACATTCCTTTCAACAACAGAATTCAATTCTGTTTGGAAACAATTTTTTTGTTGAAAGGAATTTGACATTAGATTTGATTCTGCTTAAAAATCGCAAGGGTTTATTGCATCGTTTAAAAGCAGTCTTATGTGGTTTTCCATTGGTAAATTCAGATCTAAAAAAAAAATTGATTTTTTTCTTGGCGAACACAATTCAATTTGATTTTTTTTTTGCCACTGTATTGGTGTACTTTCTTGCCTGTGAAACTAGTGCGGCATACCTGTGGTTTTTTGCTTTGAAATTTATTCGTTTTGCGAAAAGTTTTGTCAAATTGTTAAATAAATACAATCCTATTGAAAAATGGAAGCAGTTTTATATGAATTATTAAATTCATCAACATCATCTTCTTCAGATTCAAGTGATGAAGTATTTTTTGAAATAATGAAAATTCTATTTTATTTAAAATTACCGCGTAATAGATTTTGTAAAGGATGTAATAACAAACTATTCTGAGAATTATATTTATATTTATATGTATAGTTATCGCACATAAAATAATAACGAAACTTCAGATTTCTGAGAATAGTATAGTTATCGCACATAAAATAATAACAAAACTTCAGATTTCTGAGAAAAAGTAGATCTTAGATACCTGAAGTAAATATTTATAGGAACTTATTTATTCCTTACAGTGTTCCAAATCAACATATGTATGTACATCTTCATATAATATAGGTATTGCAAGTTTAGGTTAATTATTATTACCCAAACACGCCAACAAATTTTATTTGTTCTACTGCACAGTGAAAGGGCCTTTTCAGGCATGATTTTTTTGTTTGGTTTACGATCGAAAAAAATAATTCGAAAGTTCAAAGAACTCATTATGGTTGTCTTGTCTGTTTGTATATAGACAAAAATAGCTTTTATTTCAAAATTTAAAAAAATAGGGTTAATGGAAAAAACCCATATTCTATGTCGTCAATATTACAAAATCTTTTCAATTAATCACTAAAACTGCTTCAACATTTTTACGAAAAATTCCTGACACTAATTACTTTGTCCCATTTTAAAAAAATGAATGCAAACTGAACTGAAAAAATATTTCTAAATTATAAATGATGAACTTCTGCCTGTAAATTACGCACAGGATGACTCAAGCCTCTAAAAAGAGTTTCTGTCCCTCAAACATCAATGCCACACCCTCAGCACCCCTTTTGATGATAGTACCTACATATAGTACTGCTCTGCTGCTGGCGGGCTATTAATAAACCGTGAAAATTTTACATTACCAACTGCCACACGGACAGTGTAAAATGGAAAACTTGCGTGCTTTTTCTTCGGTTTATTAACTTGCTTTGAGACTGATCTAAGGGGGCGATTGTACTTTGTTCAATTCCAAGGAGAATCCTCTCATCATTGGAATGGACTACACTCTTATAAAAAATAATAAGAGATTCTGCTGATAAACCAACACAACCATAGCTGCACTGCAGCAGAATCAAGGACACGTACATATTCACCACCCAGGCCCGTTAAACTTTCTCTGACTCAAGCCCAATGACACAAACATAATTGCTGCAAACAGGAGCAACAATGATGATGTGATGACAGCGATAGCGCAAGAAAAGAAAAAAAAAAACCGTGCTGATGTTAGAAACCAAATAGGTAGGTAAGTTTTCTAATTCAACAAAAACCTGCATTAGACCTTGGCACCTTAGCAATGAATGAAGGGTGACTAGGCTCCTACCCACCCTTCTCTTCACTTAATGCTGCACTTCTTTGTGGACTCACGATAATACAATCCTTATCGAGAAATTAATGCTTTTATTGCAATACAAACTTTCAGCAGGTTGTATGCGTGATTCTATTGGAGCCCCATGAGCATAAGGTGAAGGATGTCTCTAACAGAAATCCTGGGCCAGGAAACAGAGAAATTATTGATTTTTCTAATGAAACTGCATTGTGCGACATTGAGCTGTAAATGTCGCGTGTAATGTAGGTATATTATGATGACTGTGGTGACTGACGGCGAGTCGTGGTTTTTTGTTGGCATGGACAAAAAATGTAAGCAGATTTTTATCTCAAAAACAATTAATTATTATCATGGTTGTTTTTTTTTTATTTTTAGAAACTTACTTGTTAATTAGTGTTGGGGGTTTAGTTCATATCCACACACGCGGCAATTTTGAGACTGCGAATTTTTTCTTTTACGAAATCACGTTTGAGTTAATCGTGTTTTACACTTATGTTTTTATTTTATCGGAAAAAAAGTATTTTGTTGGATAAAGAAAATATTTGAAATTTTAAATCGACAAGGAGAAATTATTACATACAGAACCTAACTGCCGGCCACACAAAATTAAACTGATTTTTTATTTTGTGATGTTCCGTTGCAGAATTTCAATTTTAGGCGATTCTGCGCTGTCAAATTTTCAAATCTGTTATAAAAAGAAACGAAATGGAAAGACGAAGGCGAAGGAATTTTCAAGTCAGGGATGTATAAATTTTTTTTATCATCCTGTGACGGATCCCAAACCAACGCGACGACGACGAAAACAATAATCAACACGTGATTGTCAGTGAAAACAACACGTTGTTATTAAGTGTTTTTTTGTAAGCCTGGGGGAAATTGGATGAAAAAAACGACCACAGGGTTTAGCGACATCATCACAGAAACAAAATGGAGTTTTGTTACAAACTATCGATAACAAGAATTCTCTGGGTTTAGCTTAGCCCGCAGGGGATTAGTTATTGTTGCATTTAACATGGTGATTGTTAATCCAATTCCCCCCGGGCTTGGAAAAAACACACCTAGTATATGTAAAATCAGTAAAAATCTCACAGACAGTATAGGGATCCCACACACCGCCTTTAATATTGTTGTTGGATTTCACATCTATTTATAGATGCAAAATGAAATTACAAATACGTTTAAATTTTTAGTTTCGCAACAGCGAAAATATTATATGTGTAAATCAGTCAGGGTTTCGAGCCAAACATTCATGTGAGACATGTCTAAATTTTGTTGTAAATAAATGGAAGTCTGACATAGTTATCATAGCTGTCTTTATAGACTTAAAACGTGCTTTTGAAACTGTTAATATTGCAATACTATTGAAAAAGTTATATAAAATCGGTGTAAGAGAAACTGAACTTGAATGGTTTAGAAGTTTCCTTGGAGGTAGAACCCAACGTACCACAGTCAACGGCAAAATATCAAGTTCTCTCCCTGTTAACATAGGAATTCCTCAAGGAACCCTTCTTGGAGTGCTGATGTTTCTTATCTACATTAACGATATGGAAAAAGTGTTAAAATTCTCATGGCTAAAACTTTTTGCAGATGATGGTCTTTTGTGTATTTCTGGTCCTGATATAGAAACATGTGTGAACAATCTTAATACAGACCTTTGTGCGGTAAATAATTGGCTTAAAATGAATCGTCTGATATTAAATATGGAAAAGTCAAAGTGTATGTTATTAAACGTATCGTCGTTACCATCTCATGTGTACGTCTATGTCGATAATTGTGCCCTTGAAATTGTGTCCCGTATCAAATATCTTGGCGTTATCTTAGACAATAAACTAAACTGGAATGAACATATTGACTACATATGCAAAAAAGTATCTCAAAAGTTGGGAGTCCTACGTAAAACAAGAACCAGTCTCTCAATGATCAGTGCAATAAAAGTATACAATGTGATAATTAAACCCCATTTTGAGTATTGTCCTACCTTATTGTATTTCTGTAATATCACCCAAAAAAGCAGATTACAAGTATTGCAAAACAAAGCAATGCGTATTATTTTAAAGCGTGACCACTACGCCAATGTAAGAGACATGCTAGAATCTTTAAGCTGGCTTAATATAAATCAAAGACTCTATATGCTTACAATGGTGTCCATATTCAAAATAAAAAACCATATGTGTCCGGAGTACCTAAGTGAACAAGCTGCAACAAATGAAAATGCAACATACAATTTACGAAATCGTGAAGATCTTATAATTGACCGAATGAGAACATCAAGAGGGCAAAGGTCAATCTTCGTTAACGGCTTCCAAGCATTCAATCGTCTACCGCAACGTATAAAAAGTTTAAACAATTTAAATATATTTAAAAGATTAATTTTAACATACATAAAAGAGAATATTATTTAATTTCTTTTCAAAACTATGTATATACGAATTGTAAATCTAATGTTTTTTTTTTTTATTTTATGAATATTGTTTAATTTAATTATTTTATATTAATTTAACTGTATTTATATTAATATTGATAAAGAAGACTTAATCCGCAATTATTATATCAACGCATGTAAAACTGTAAACTTATGTAAATCGAAATGGCAATTTAGGCCAAATAAACAATTACAATTACAATACAAATTACAATTACAATACAATTACAATTACAATAATTTCGTGCTTTGAACCTGTGAGTTGGCCTCCAAGATCGTGAGATTTACCACCTCTAGACTATTTTCTGTGGGGATATGTGAAGTCGCTAGTCTATGCCGATAAGCCCAAAACGATTGACCTCTTGCAGGACAACATTCGCCACGTTATTGCCGATATACGGCCACAAATGTTGGAAAAAGTCATCGAAAATTGGACCTCCTGATTAGACTACGTCCGAGCCAGCCGTGGCGGTCATATGCCAGAAGTCATATTTAAATTATAATGCCAGAAGATTATCTTTCGAATAAAGTAAATTTCATGTCAATTTAAAAAAATCATCTTTGTTTTATTCCATTTAAGTTCTATACCTCTAAAAAAAACACCATTTATTTATATGAAATGTTGTAGCCCAGAAGGCCTGAATGCAATCATTTTGTTTCTGAAACATTCCATTAAATTCACGAACTGAAACAAATGACAAATTGACATAATGTTGACATTTCACATTTCTTTAAAATGTTGCAAATCGCAGATAATTCATAAAGCAAGAGTTTTTAATCTTCTTTTTGAACACAATAGTTTTTTGTTTTTCTTAAAAAAAAACAAATGAAACTTAATGCTCAATAATAATGAGCATTTCATTCGTAAATGTTCGTTTGCTATTTTTTGCCAAAGCACGTGATTTGGCCGGAGTTTCAGAAACAAGTGTAAATCTACCTGTTCAGGCTAAGGTATCTGCATTGTTGAATATCATAAGTAAAGAATATAATTTAGATATAATTAAAAATAACATCATATTGGCAATAAACGAACAATACTGTGATAATTTAGAGGAAGTTGTAACATTAAATTCTGGTGACGAAATTGCTGTTATTCCACCAATAAGTGGAGGTTAAAAACAAAAACAAAATAAGAAACTTAAAAACAAGCTTAGCATAATCACTATTAATCCATAATGGATTCAGATTTGGATTTACTGCAACTAACACCAAACAAACTAAGTGTTGGCACCATCAGTGACCTGGTAGCTGATGATAGTTGTGGTGCAATTTCCTTGTTTGTTGGAACAACACGAGATAATTTCGAAGATAAGAAGGTAAGTATTGCTTGCTGAAGGCAATTTAAATAAGAATAATATCAATATGTTTAGAACGATGAATGGCAATTTGTTATCAGCAATTATTTACTGTTGGTTTTCAATTTAAACATGAACATGGGGTAAGCAAATGGCAGTCTCTATTAGGTACGCCATGGAGAAAAAATAGTTCAATCAGTTTCGTTTTTGAACATTTCTGGAATACTTATGAAAAGGCCTATAAATAAAAAAGTAGTCAACGGGTCTTTTATTCAATTTCTAAGACGTTGAAATTCTGAAAGTAATTGTGGACTTATGAATGATTAACGAAATTTTTAATTTCAAAATAATAACATGGATGAGGGCATTTATTTTTTAACACTTATGTAACGTTTTCACTAGCATGATTAAGGCTTAAAAAATTTGAAGATGGATTTAGATCTTCCCTTTTAATGCCATTTAAAAATTTTTTGCGTTCAAAGTAAATTCAATAGAAAATCTAGCGGAAAAAAAATATAATGCAAATAGAAAATTTGTTCGTAATTAAAAAAAGAAAAAGCGTTTGATCAAAGAAAGGCGTCAAAATCAAATGATTTTTCAAATAAGCAAAGAGAAGACAAAACGTATCCTACATGATGAGCCTATCGATATTCTCATTTCTTTATCAGAGAAATATTACTTTTAAAACCATAATGTCAGCTTGGATAACACATATTTTTTTTAAACAAATTCTCCTAAAAGTGGTGTCGTATTTCTATTTCTAGTTAGAGTCTATCGACATTTTTCTAAATTTTCAATATTTGATCTCTTGATTGTAGGTTGTTACCCTTGAATATGTTGCCTATGAACCTATGGCTCTCAAAATGATGAAGCAGATTTGCGATGGCATTCGCAATAAATGGAATGATGTTTTTAAAATCGCTATTTACCATCGCCTGGGTTTAGTGCCGGTAAAGGAAGCCAGTGTTGTAATTGCAATTTCATCACCACATCGCCAAACAAGCTTAGATGCTGTCCAACATGCAATTGAAGAACTCAAAAAAACCGTTCCCATTTGGAAGAAAGAAAAATACGATGCTAATGAATCAGCCTGGAAAGAAAACAAAGAATGTCAGTGGCTTAAAAATCTTCATAAAGATATTTGATTGAATAACCATATAAATAGTTTGTACCTGTTGATTTACAATAATATTAAATTCAATATTATACAATTGTTAATATTTCAAATAAAAAAATGCTTTAATTTTTGTTACAAATTTGCATAGTTGTTTTTTGTTTATTTACATTCAATTCCAGGCCCGGATATTCCTAGGAAATTAAAACGAAACAGATTGGATTTTGATGACTGCCAAGTTGAAACTGATTCGATTTCTCAAAATCTCGTCCAAATTGCAGCCGATGAAAAAGAAATCATACGAAGGATTCATTGTTTTGTCGAGAAAAAACGCGAAGAAATAGATTTGAATAATATTCGAGATTTTACAGCAACAAATAACAGGGTCAAAGATGATATAAAGACCGAAGAATCCGATGAAAACTCATCTTGTGCAAGAACAAATAGCATTTTTATAAAGCAAACGGATTCCAAGGGTCACTTAAGAGGTAACTGTTATATTAAATTCATATGCCTAACCATAAAATATACATATTTTTTTTCAAAAGTTCGTCGAGTTAAAAATCGTATTGGACCACAAATCAAGCCCGACTATCTTCAAGCTCTTGATAAACTCATGATGAACGAGCCGGTTACAGAAATGCGAATCAAAGAAGAATTAGTTGAACATGAAGAGGACACTGGAATGACTGATATGTCCCTCGGCCTCAAAGAACGATTGCAAAATGTTGAGGCTCATTTGAATATGGGAGTTATTAATCCAAAGCATATCTTTGAAAGGATTAAAGCTATTGAAGATAAGATTTTGTATTTAGAATCACTCTCGCCCGAATACAAACACTTTTTGGTAACTTAAAAATGGATATACTTTCTTAAAATACTCGTAATTGAAAATGTTTTTTTTTTTTCAGATGGAAAAACCGCTATATATTCCGGAAGCACCGAAACAATTTAAGAAAAAAGTTTACTCTATTGAAGAAATTGATTCGTTGATTGAAGAAGCAAGATCCGAATTCGAAGATCAGAAGGACCAAATTATTTTAAAAAATATGAATATGTAGTTAATTATAACTAACGCTAAGTTTTCTTTTTGTTAAATAAATTTTGTTAGATAAATCTATTCCAATATTACATAAAATTGTAAAAATAAAATGGATTGTATACTTTTAAAAATATTTAATTAATCATCAATGCTCGTTCGCATAAACTATTACAAAAATAATAAATAACTATAACGTAAATAATGAAGAAAAAATATATATTTATGTAGGTATTATGTATATGTGTATATAAATAGATTTTATTTCATTCAAAACCTTCAATAACATTTTTCATAATTTTTCTTTCACTCAACCTCAACGATTCTGTACTCTTCTTTTTCGTGACATTAAGTAACGAAATACTTTGCTAGCAAACAAAAAAAAAGAAACTGCATCTCTGAAGCTTCCTTGAATTGATGAGTTGTTGATGTTTGAAATGATATTGGGTTTATAATTTTTACCGGGCTCTAAAACGTTGAGGACTTCAATTAAAGTGTTTCCACGTTCAAATTTATCATTTAGAACAAAATAGAAGCCATGAATCCTTCTTAAATTTGAACTCTTAATTGATTGATATTCATAGGTGGTGCAGACTTTTCTATTTGGTGACAATGCGACAGCTCAAATAGAACCAGCCCCAAGTGATAGGTCATAGAAAATTTTTGATTTGATCTATTACTAAAACAAAGTTTTCTTGTTCCTTCAAAAATCCCGAAGAAGAAAATTTAACTAATATGATGATGAGAAAACAAAAAGCTGGTAGTATTTCAGAGCGCTCACTCGAGCCAGCGAATCCATATTTTTTCCTCACTCTTTACCAGAAAAAGAAAACTGGTAGAAACTCGATGTTCTATAAATTGACCAGAATTTATGAACAAAAAAGAGGATAAACCCCATTTTTTATAAAAATGATGTCACTTTGTGTCCCTGTTATGAAATCCATTCTCGTTTAACAAGGTGGCAACCTGATAAAAAAAAAATATTCGATCCAATAGCTCCTTTCCCAACCCCTCCTTATACCATTATTTCCACATCCTGGGGAGCACAATGGATCCATTGAGATCCGAGTGAGGTAATACGGCTTGCCGTATTATCACCCCTCCTAACCTAACCTAACCCTATAAATGAATAAGCAGAAAAAACAACAACATTTTAGTTCCTACTTATTTTTATTAAGAATTACAGTAAATACGATGAATAATAAAATTATATGTGAACTCCCAATACGCATTTTTACTTTGCGCCAGGGGTCGTAAACTTAGACAGACTTTCTAGGAAGCCAATGTACGAAGAATGTTCGTAGGCTGTACTAAAGTCTGACAACTTTTCGGCGAACTCATTGCTGATACCCTTCTCTTCCAACAAATTCATCAAGAGGTCGTACAAGTAGCCATCGAGAACGTCCCCAGCAACGGCATACACTTTCTCGTTCCATTCACCCTCGAAAATGCACAGCTCATCGATGCCAAATACATCATTATATTCACCCTCCTGGGCTGTTCCTGGCAAAAACGAGCAAGTAAATGACAAAGTGGTGTTGCCCTTAATAATGTCAACTTCGAATGTAGGTTTGCTACGCATCTCTGCCATGTCAGGTTTCTCGGAGCTGCCCAAGTCAGCTTCTGCGTTTTCGTCGTCGGCATCGACGGTATGATTGACATTGAAACTGATGATTATTTTTTCTCCATCGATTTGTTTCACAAGTTCAACATCGGCGCCGTATAAGTTAACATTGAAACCGTCCACAGAGGTTGGAACAGCTTTGATTGTCTGGGCTTTCTTCTCGGCAAGAATCTCTTCGGTTAGAAACTCAACCAATTCTTTGGCACTTTTGGTGTGGGCAAAGCGAGCAGCAGTGGGACCGGCCGCTGCAATTGTGAGTTGTAGTCTTTGTTCATTGCCGTTCAATGTGAATGGAGTGACCGACACTGCTTTTGGTAAAAGGCTCAAATTTCGCACTTGGTTGACATTCTTCAATGTATTGTACGAAATTGTGCTGATCTTTGAAATACCTCTGAAGAATCCCGACATTTTAAAATATTTTTACGTAATTTTTCAGTAGAGCAACAGACCGGCTTGGAACTTTGAAGAAAACTTTGCTTTTGACACACGTGGGGTGGGGAATGACAGTTGACAGCAATCCAAAGGAATATTGGAATTGGGAGAAGGGTTTTTAGCCGTTAGCTGATTAGGTCAAAAAGTACTTTAGGGCAGTGCTGGGGATAATTTTAAAAAGGTTATCGCACAAAACTTTTTTTTTTCTATTTTTACTTCCCACAAAGAAAAACTAAAATAGTTTCATTAATTTTGTAATACCTCATATAAATGCATGTACTAACAGGTATAATTATTAGATTTAAGATTTTTATTTTTGAAAGAGCTTTAGGTAATAAGGAAAGTAAAATAGAAGTATAGGCGTATTTTTTTTGCAAGCCCGGGGGAATTGCACTAAAAAAAACAACAACGGGGATTGGCGACACAATCACAGAAAAAAATGTAGTTTTTATACAAACTGTCGATAACTTATATATAATTCACGCCGGTAACACATTTTTCTGTGTGCTTAAGTTAAGCCCGGCGAATTCCCTGGGTTTAGCTTAACCCGAAGGGAGTTGTTGTTGCATTTAGCATGGTGATTGTTCAGCACCGATATAGTTTTTTCGGCCAATTCTCCCCAGGCCTAAAAAGAAAACACGCCTAGTACCTATACAGTTTTAAAAAACTATTGTTGGTTTATTAAACTTTATAATGGTTATTAATTTTTTTGTTATATGGATTTGTATTCGAACTTCAAACATCGTCATCGTCGTCGGACGAGGTTTGAAGTTTAAATTCAAATCCATAGAACAAAAAAAATTGAGTAATTGCTAATCATCCATTTTGATTGATTAACGGACCAACGTCATCAAGTTAAAACCTTTGGCATAGGTTTAAACTGTAAACTGGCCCTAACTACATGCAACTAAATTTATGATTTATACAAAATTGACCGGACCAAAAAGTCCACCGAAGTCTGTCAAAGTTCATGTAAAAAAAATAAATTGTATTATATTTTCATTTTGCCAATACCGAGAGCATAGATGTGTAAAAATCAAAAAGGCATTTATTTTTGAACACACCCTTGTATCATTTCAAACCATTCCTCGAGTTTTGACATTTTACCACTCGAGTAAGTTTTGACATTTGGAATTGAAAAAAAAAATCTCTAAACGTAGAAGAATTTACAAAGAATTTTTTTTTAAATAAAAAAAAGCATTTCTCCCACATTCTGTGATGTTATATTTTATTTTCATTTGTACTTCAATTAAAAAATAAAATAATGAAAACCAGATTCAATTCATTTGACATCGTTTGCGGTGTCACCGAGTTACAAAAGTGAGTACAATAATACATTCTCACTTTCTCCCTTAAATTACTAATAACACACATTTAATTAATCAACCAGACTCGTTGGACTACGTGTTAACCAAATATACGACATCGATAACAAAACCTTTCTCATACGTCTACAACAACACGAAACAAAATGTGTTCTCCTGTTGGAATCAGGGATCCGCTTTCACACCACAGCCTTCGAATGGCCGAAGAATATGGCTCCATCTGGCTTCAGTATGAAACTTCGCAAACATCTGAAAAACAAGCGTCTAGAGAAGTTGACCCAACTCGGTGTAGATCGTATCGTTGACTTCCAATTTGGCATGAATGAAGCTGCTTATCATATAATTCTTGAGTTGTATGATCGTGGTAACATCATTCTCACTGACCACGAGCTAAATATTTTGTATATCCTTCGTCCTCATTATGAAGGCGAAGAAGTTCGCTTTGCGGTAAGGGAGAAGTACCCTACTAACCGTGCAAAAGAGGCTTCGGATGAACTTACCGAGAACAAAGTAAGAGAAGTGATTGCTTCGGCAAAAGCAGGAGAGAATCTTAGAAAGCTTCTCTTTCCATACCTAGATTGTGGGCCTACAGTTATAGAACATGTCCTGGTAAAGAACTCTCTCATCGATTGTGTTTTCAAAGGAACCACAGAGCAGGAAGAGACCAATGAGTCAGAGAAAACGGACCAGAAAAAGTCGCGCAAGCAAAAGAAAAAGGAAGCAGGTTCTGTAAATGGTCGTCCTTTTGATATGGAAGCAGACTTGCCTAAGCTCATGAAAGCAATCAAAGAAGCCAATGAGATTCTTGCCGAAGGACGAACTTTGTCCCCAAAAGGCTTCCTCATTCAGAAAAAAGAAGCGAAGCCTACAGAACATGGAGATCCTCAGGAGTTTCTATATCAAAACATTGAATACCATCCGTATAAGTTTCAGCAGTTCAAAGATCAACCTTGTGCTGAGCATGATTCTTTTATGTTTGCAGTCGATGAATTCTATTCCACATTGGAAGGCCAGAAAATCGACATGAAGACACTGCATCAGGAACGTGAAGCTTTGAAGAAACTTTCGAATGTCAAGAAGGATCATGCCAAACGTCTTGAAGAACTCACAAAAGTTCAAGAGGTGGACAAACAGAGGGCTGAGCTGATCACCCGCAATCAGGCACTGGTGGATAATGCCATTTTAGCCATCCGAAGTGCCATTGCCAATCAGATGTCCTGGCCAGATATTCACGAACTGGTCAAAGCTGCCCAGACTAATGGTGATCCAGTTGCGTGTACAATAAAGCAGCTCAAGTTAGAAATAAACCATATATCTTTGCTGCTAGCTGATCCTTATAGAGTTCAGCCTTGCGATGATGATGATGATGAAGACGATGATAATGATTATATACCAACAATGGCTGTGGATGTTGATCTTGCACTATCAGCTTGGGCGAATGCAAGGAAGTTTTATGACCAGAAACGTAATGCAGCAAAGAAGGAACAAAAAACAATTGACGCTTCCCAAAAGGCTTTGAAATCAGCCGAGAGGAAAACTCAGCAAACGTTGAAGGATGTCCGAACTATATCTACTATTTCCAAAGCTAGGAAAGTCTACTGGTTTGAGAAGTTTTATTGGTTTATAAGTTCGGAGAATTATCTTGTTATTGGCGGACGTGATGCACAGCAAAACGAATTGATTGTGAAAAGGTAAGCGCACACTTAAGCACCTACTATTAAAGAGTTTTCGGGTTTTTAAAATTGCTTCAACATTTTAGAGGTCAGTATATTTTTTGAAACGAAAGGATAGTAAGTTGAAACCTTGACATAATTAACTTACATATAATATGCCAGATTCAATAAGATTCAAGTTAGAGTCAAAATGCGGTTTCTTTTCAATTATTTTTTGATGAACATTACACGTCAATATAAAATCCTATCGATTTTCGGTTTGCCACTTAAAAAAAAAAAAAATATGTACACAATCCTTTAAATTTTATATCTTTTTGCAAATTAGGTCAAAAGTTATTTTATGTCTTTAATTATCATTTCAATTTTCAAAAATGTCCATCCTTATAGAAATACAATAATTATTTGCTCTTAATTAAATTATCTTATACTCATAGATACATGCGTCCAACAGACATTTACGTTCACGCTGAAATTCAGGGTGCTTCGAGTGTAGTTATCAGAAACCCAACCGGAGCAGAGGTTCCTCCAAAAACACTTCTTGAAGCCGGCACCATGGCTATATCATACAGTGTTGCTTGGGATGCAAAGGTAGTCACAAATGCTTATTGGGTTAAAAGTGACCAAGTCAGTAAGACAGCACCTACAGGTGAATACCTTGGCACTGGTAGCTTTATGATTCGTGGCAAAAAGAATTTCCTGCCACCTTGTCATTTGATATTAGGTTTGAGTCTGCTGTACAAGCTGGAAGATAGTTTCATTGAAAAACATAAGGGTGAAAGAAGGGTGCGTACTTTCGATGATGAAGGCTCAGTTTCAAATAAGTTAAAAGAAATAACTATTGAAAATGAGCAACTAGAACCAGTTGCCGAAGATGTCGAAATAGAACTAGAAGCTTCCGATAATGAGGACTCAAAAAAGGAGAACGACGATGAAATGAAAAAATCTGCGGAAAATACCGATAACGAAGACGATGGTAAAATAACTTTCCCAGATACTGAAGTGAAAGTCGATCATGGCACTGGAAAAGTTATAGTGCGAAATGATTCGCGAGTTGAGCCAGCAACTGACATTGAAATAACACGCGTCGATAAAGTCGATGATTATGATGAGAAACCTTACCTTATTCCAGCAGTTGCTCCGCGTAAAAAACAACAACAAAACGCAAAAAAACGCAAGGAAGAGAAACAGAACCAACAACAGCTTAAACAACAAGAACAGTTAAATAATCAGAAAGATGAAAATCAATCGAATCAAATGAAGCGTGGACAACGTGGAAAGTTGAAGAAAATCAAGTCAAAATACAGGGATCAGGATGATGAAGAGCGTCAACTTCGAATGAATATTCTCAAATCAGCTGGTACGGATAAAGCAAAGGTAGATTCGAATAAAATTGAAGAAGATACAAATAAATTGAACCGAATGAAGCGTCAATTCGAACCGAAACAACCAAATAATATTGATGGCGAAGAAGAAACCGAAGATGTAACTGTGAATGCAGATGTTGATATGTTAGATTCCCTTACTGGAATACCATTTGAGGAGGATGAATTGCTTTTTGCAATTCCAGTTGTAGCACCCTATCAAGCTTTGCAAAATTACAAGTGAGTTTTGAAACTGTTATATTACGTTTTTTGTTTTTTTTATAACTGCATGCGTCATCTTCTAGATTTAAAGTGAAGCTTACACCAGGCACTGGAAAACGTGGTCGTGCTGCAAAGACGGCTCTTTTAATGTTCTCTAAGGACAAAGGATGCACGATCAGAGAAAAGGATTTGCTGAAAGGCATCAAAGACGAGCAGTTAGCTCGTAATATGCCTGGCAAAGTAAAGTTATCCGCCCCACAGCTTCAAAAGTTTAAGAAATAAATAAATAAAGAAAATAAAGAACGTGTTATATTTGGGCAAGTTCGCTTTTATTGAAAAAATTAGTGAATTTGCAATGGGTAGTTCAATAAACATAAAATGTATATAAAACGTTATGATTTAGTTTTTTTTGTTTAATAATTTTTCTTTCAAAAAATCATAATCAGCCATGACTACTTTTTAGGATGACTAACGGAGGAGTGTGAAAAGCTAGAAAAAAAGAAGTCATCCACACGAAAGTGTTTCATATGTGGTAGTGGTATCGGTGTGTCTTCTAAAACATTATTGAAAATATAATGACAAGGGAAGAAAAAGTGAGAACTTTGGAGTTCTTTCTGTCCATTCTTAATGGATGCATACGACTTTTTAAAAACTTTCTTCACTTATACTTCAAATTACCTTTTAACAAATGACAGAATTCAGGTTTTTAAAAAACTAAAAGAGAATAACAATATAAATATAGTTGCGTTTTAGTAGTAGACAGTTTTAATAAATTTCTTATGTTATAATGAAAATGCTAGGTTAATTAATGCTTCAAGCATTTTGCAGTGAAAAAGTTTGTGTTTTGGGAGCGTGCTCATTGGTTGATTAAAAAAAAAATGTGGTTCTTACAAATCTTACGAAATTTTCAGGCAACTAACTTTGTTGGATAATTTAAATCCACCAGGAAGGCCTTTACCATAAAAGGTGCCCTATATTATATTTCCTTTTATGCTGTGAGGTTTTAACGCAGGAAATCACTTTCAATCCAAAGAATAGGTTTGTTCGTTGAGCTCTGAAGTCACCCTGGGGTTGTCCTAAAGCATTTTTTGAAAAACCTCAACTCACCCTGACAATCAAATTCACCCTGAACTCGCCCTAAAGCAGATCTAGGTTTTGTGCTGTGGCGAGTTGAGGTAACAAATAAACTGCCAAAGTGACATGAGTTGTGAAGCAAATAATTTGTTGTGGATTGGCTTGCTGCTGGTAACTACTCATTTTTGAAATAGAAATCAAAAGATAATAAATAGAAATAGAATAGGGAAACGCTTGAAGTTGTTTTAATTAATTTTTAATATATGTAACACATTTTATGTTTTAATTATTGAGCACAAAACATTTTGTTTCTTGCTTTGAATGTGAACAACACGATTTGTACCCTCGAGTGTTTTGTTGGAAAACTATAAAACCCAGGTTTTTTTGACAATTCTTGGGGTTGTCAAGAAAACCTGGGTCAACCCTGGGTAAAGTTCAACGAACGTAACTAATAGATAATGCATCAAGCCTTTCCTAAGTCAGAATGATTATTATAATTTTATATTTAAATGCGGAATTAAAATTTTCGAGAGTTTAATTTCCAGGATTTTCTATTGGCAGATTTCGATAATAATCAACTGATCAATCTTACCATCCCATATGAATTTTTTACTTGCGATATATTACATATATATATATTGTGTAGGTAATATTATGGCAAGTAATGTATTCGTAAAAAAAATCGAACTCTAGATTTTAATCAAAGTTGATATTACGATGATAGCGAAGTCGAAAAATGTCCTCTCAGCTGCAGCCAAAACGGGTGAGTCGATTTTCTTTAAACTTGTGCCTAGCGTTTTTGGACATTCCCCACACGTTTTTTTTACTTTTTTTCGCATAAAAAACATGCTCACAATATTTAAAAAAAAATCAGTAATTTTTTTTACAAAAAGGCTACCATTTTATAAATGAATTTTCTCAAAAACCGCTCAATTGATTTTGACCATTTTTTTTTTTTTTTTATAGAAAATCTTTCAAAAAGTTTTAAAAGTATTGTATACCAAAATTTTCAATTTTTAATTTTTGATTTTTAAAATAAGTTTCAAATTTTTTTTTGAAAACTTAATAATTAGAAGACAACATGGTTGGTTTTTATTAAACTTGACATTTAGCAGTTTATAAACATTATCTAGCAAATTTTAAATAAAAATTATTCTTACGGCCATGCAAGTGTTCAAAGACCGGTAAAGATCTGGTACGATTTTGATTAAAATTTGTATGTGAACTTATATCAGTTCGATCTACCATGTTATTGGAAAAAAATGTATCTATCGATTAAAAATGATGATTTTTTTGGTTTTCAACTATGACTGCTCTTAGACGACTGTAATTTCTATCCGCAATTCTCTTTTGAGTTTCTTTCCGATTGCAGCATCCATTTAAACGCTGCAAATTTTAATAACTGCAATTTTTGTTAAATGAGAAGGAAATATATCTCCTCACTCTTTACTCCGCTTATGTCTAAAATAATAAGAAAAAGCACAAAGAAAAAAAGAGCGATAACTCTGCAATTATTTCAACCTCTGCAACTTTGTCTACCCCAGACACCGCATATGGCCCCCGCCTACATGCTTAAAAATTGCAGGGGGTAATTGCAGAGTAATTGCAGCGTTTAAAAGCAGTCTATCTCATTATCTGTTGAACCGTTTTAATAAAAAATTTTACACCAAAGCTTCTAATAAGTTTAAATAATATTGCATATCCAACTTTTCAAAAAAAAAAAAAACAAATTTTGGATTTTTAAAAAAACTTTCAAAATTTTATTTCGAAAATTCGATATTTTAAAAATGGGTAGATGATTTTTTCCTAATTAATTTTTAAACTCCACATTGATAAATATTAAAAATTCACGTACCAATTTTTTTTCTTAAAAATGTTTTCAACATTTTATATATGTACCTACATACAGTAAATAAAATATTTTTTTTTAACCGCTCCAACGATTTTTAATTTTTTTCCATAACTTTCTTTAACTCTCATAAAGTAAATATTGAAGAAAATCAATTTTTGATTCAAAATAGCTTTTAAAAGCTGTTTTGAACCAATAATTCAACAAGTCCAATTAAAATAGTGCTAAGTCTTCTACTTGGCTGATGTATTTCAGTATTATATAGAATTTGTATTATTAAAAAAAAAAAACCTTCGAAAATCAATTTTGTAAGTTCTTTTGCTTTTTTCAAAGTTTCTTTTTAACTGTGTAAAGGTATGTGTTTTTATTAATAAACCATACCCACCACTTTTAAGCCTTTAACCATAAGAACAAGTATCTGTTCTTATTCCGACTTTTAATATTTAAATAAATGAACCCTGTTTTCGAGCATTTTGAATGAAATTTACTTCCTTAATTACGAATTTCAAATTTCCCGCCACCCACATCAGGACTCCACATAGAATTCCATACATTAAGGACTTTCGAAATCCGCCATCATTCCTTCGTCGGCCATTACCGAAAAACTTCACAATAATACAACCATATGAGCCTTAAGCATGCGTCCTGCCTATCGGAATTCGAATTAAATTTTTTTATTGCCATTTCGGGCAAATCAAAAATCTTAGATGTAAATGGCTGCCTGTTTTGACAACTGTTCGGGGAATCGTTCGTGAGAGTCCTTTGAAACAAAAAAAAAAATCGGTTAAAGAAAAAAAGAATTTGGTGAAAAAGAAAGAAAAAGTTTATTTATCTCAAAACGGGTGTAGCCAAAAGTTTTCATTTAAACTCGCGATACATTTTCTTTAATGTTTAAATATCTACAAAGAAGCTAAAAAGTTCTTATTTCGTTAGTTAGTTGGATCTTTTTTTTCTTCCTTCAATTTCGCAATGGTAAATTTTCGAGTCTTCCTTCTTTTACATATAAGAATTTTTTTTTGTTTCCATCATGGTCATTATTTCTGGGATTTGTGCTAAAATTTGGAATTTAGAAATATTTTTTGTAAAAAGATAAAAAAAAACAAGGAGATACCTACTTACTTTCGCAGCTGATAGGAAACAACGAAATTATCAAAGAAAAAAAAAAAAAAAAACGAAAATGGATTACAGTTTGAAACAAAACAAATCGATTAAAAAAATGGAATACATGTACCTACGGCGTATATTTCGACATAAGGATGTGCAAAAAAATCTCTTCCTCGAGAAATAAGGAAACAAGAGTGAAAATGTCCTTTTATCATGTCCTTTTTTTGAGTGAAAAAAAAAATGAAAAGAAATAAAAAAAAAATGTAAAGAAATTTGCATTTTTGCGAAGTGAAACAAATGATGTCCTTGTGATGAAAATTTCAAAAAATATACAAAAAAAAAAAAACGACAAAAGTTTGTATATGTGCGAAAATTATGTAGATTTGTGTTAGTGAGATGAAGTGAAGAGTAAATTCGAGATAAAAAATAAATATACATCAAAACGAGCATCATCATATAAATTAAAGTGGAGTTTATTTGAGTGCATTTGCACTCCACCCAAATCCCAACTGGCAACTCGTGCACACATCTATACACCAAGGATTATGGGTGGAGATATTTGTGTGTGTCCTTAACATAGCAAAATCTGGATAAAAATGTGCAAATGATCCTTAGTTGCTAAGGACCTGCCTATAATGATTGGAAGTCACCTTTTTATCTTTGCATAGTTTTTTGTTTGGACTATAGGTATATTATTAATAGGTAAGAGGTATGCCTCTCGCAGTTTTAAAATGGAACTTAGATAAAAGGAAGAAGTTTGTTTCCTAACCTACCCCATCCATCCATACAATCCGTTAGAAAAAAAAAACATCCATTTAATACGCACACCTAAGCATCACCAGCGGGCAGCAGCCCCGCACACATAATTCCAAATTGGATAGGGGAATTATTTGTCATTGAGCAGCGCCATCTCTAAGGGAAGTTTTTCGCGCTGTTTCCTTTCAAATTCCAACCAACACGCGCATAATACTCTGAAGAAAAAAAAAAAATTAAAACGGTGCATAAGAAGTTTTTCATGAGTCTTTTGGAAAAACAAACTCAACCCCCCTCCTCGCCCACCGAAAAAAAACTGTAAAATATGCCATAACCACCGAAAACGATGTATCGCACGCACGCATGCATCAATATTTTCGTTGCCATACATTCATTGTCAGATGGATTGCGTGTGTATGTGTTGAGGTGTGTGTTGTGTGTGTTATGTTGTCCTACCGCTGCGTACTGAGCCACCTTAAGCAGACCCCCGCCCCACAATCGTGGCTCCCTCACTATGGTATAAGCATCAACATTAAGTCATAGCAGAAGAAAAAAGAATTTTTTGAATTTTCCTTTGACAATCGTGATCCTACACCAACCCTTAAGTCGGTTTTTGGGTGACAGGGGGTGGTTGTTGTTGTCAGATGGTAACGATGATGTTCCTTTGCAACATTTCAACACAACACCACACCACACACACATATATTCACACAACACACATACTTGGGGAGGATAAACATAATTTTTTAATTCAATTTCACCCACCACCCACCCTCCCCCTTATCAACCCCTCCACTTCACCACAACAGCCTCCACATCATTTATTATTATTATAAACCTCCCGCTTTTAACTTGGGTTTTTCTTCTTCTTCCTCCTTTAAAAGGGGGTTATGTGTGTGTTTGCTTTCGTTTTTTAAATAAGGTATATCCGTATCCGCACACGGCTATACCGCTTGTGACAACAACACACTACACGACACAGGGTGTGTTGTTAGTTATAGGAATGGCACTCTCCGAGTACCTACATACATATATGTATATGCATGAGGGTAACAAACAAAATTTTTGTATTCGCAAGTGCGCGAAGTATTTATCCATTTAAACGAGTGTGTTTTGAGTTTTTGTTTGAGTTTGAGACTTCAGGGGGTTGATGATTTTAGTTTTTGGCAGGTTTATAATTTTCATTTTTATTTGAATTGAACTCGAACTGGGAACCAACCCTCCTTACTAGTTACTAGCTTAGCTACAAAAATATCACCCATCTAAGAAGGGTTGTGTGTTTGTTATGACTTTTCTGTTCATTTATAAGGTGAAGAAATTTGTGTGTGGGGGTGGGATGTATAAGTTTTATTATGTTATTGTTGTCTTTATTATGTTTGAGAGTTTAGGAAAGGTTTTTGACACTCCTCAACATTAATGGTTGCGAGGAAGTGTTGTTTCGTTGTTGTTGTTTTCACTTATACCTATAGGTGTATATGTATGTATATATCTTTATCTTCTTATTCTAGCAACTAATTGGGTTTTCATTACCTGCCGGAACCGGAAGGAAGTTTGAATTTTAAATAAAACTACGTGAATGTGATTTAAAATTTAATAATGCTATAACGAGAATAAATTTCTTCAGTTGTTTTGAGTGCTTTGAAGTGAATATAAAATTGAAACATTTATTCAGTGACTTTCATTGTTTTAATGTAATGGACTTTTTTGTGTTAAATAATTAAAGGTTTTCTTTTTTGTTGTTGTTATGGCATTAAAAAGATATTTTAAGGTACCTAGACCTTTTCATAAATTCTCGTCTTTGTTATTTATATTCTTAAATTTAACATGATTCGCTTTGATTTATTTATTTCGAGTTACCTATACAAACGAAATTGACCATCTCTCAATCTATTTTTTTGATGATTGATTCTGAATAATAAAGTTAAATCACATCAAATTCTAACATTAAGCTTATTTTTTTTTTAATGTAATATACCTAAGCATAAATGAGTTTGACAGTATTTATTTTGCTGTGGTTTTGCAGAGTGACGGCTTATAAGATTAACTTTTAAAAGTCGTTTTTAAAATGATTGTGTTTACCTTGGCAGAGAAAAATATTTTAAATAAATGTTAGTCGTGTGAAAGAGATGGTTTTATGGGTGCGGTGTATTAAAGTCATGATGATGCATGAAGAAAAATTTTAAACTCATTTCTCTAAAGCAAATTGATTGACAAATTGGCAAAATATAAAGAAAATTAATATATATGTACATAAGTACAGGAGATATGATGTTATTGATTTTAAAATATTATTTTCTAATCTAAGTTAAAACAGGCTGGTCATTTGGTATTCCTCTGCCCAGTTTTTGGGCCAGTTTAATATTATTCTATGGTCACATTCATCAATCAAACCAATCGCCAAATCTTTTTCTTAAGGTTGAAAAGCATTTTTCGTCCCTTTTTTAAAAGGATTTTTTTTTTTTAACACTTCAGATTCTTTGTTGTAGTGAGCTTAGAGCAAGCTGCAAGGAGTGCAAGGTTGCATGTGAGACAATGAGACAAACAATGGAGCTTGGATCTTCAGCTATCTAAAGGGTGTTTTTTTTAACAAACATGATTTTTTTAAATTGACATGAAATTGACTTTATTCGAAAGATAATCTTCTGGCATTATAATTTAAATATGATTTCTGACATATGACCGCCAAGGCTGGCTGACGTAGTCTAATCTGGAGGTCCAATTTTCGATGAATTTTTCCAACATTTGTCGCCAGCATCGTTTTTAAAGAAGTATGGACCAATTATTCCAACAACCCATATAAAGCACACCAGACAGTCAGTTTTTGTGGATGTAACGGTATCTCAACATACACTTGAGGATTATCATCACTCCAAATACGGCAGTTTTGTTTATTGACGTATACATTCAACCAAAAGTAAGCTTCATCGCTAAATCAAATTCGCTTATGAAAATTGGGAACCATGAACCATAGTTTTCAAAATAAATTTGCACAATTTGGAAGCGTTGTTCAGGCGTCAGTCTATTCATGTTGAAATGCCAAACCAAACTTTAAATAAATCACTTGACAGCTGACAAAATGGCCGCTAGTTAAAATAGTGTTGCTGTTGTTGTTAAAGTTCTATACCAAGTCTACTCGTATACATAGGATCAGAGATTATGAATTATAAAGATAGGAATCTTTCGTACTTTCCACCCTCCAAAACCCATTTGTTTACTGTTGTTTTTATAATTTCATCTCTTGTCGATGAATAGATGTGAATTGCAACAACAATTTATTATGTCCATGTTTTAACGCACACTAGTGCAAAAATATGAACTCACCACCGTGTTTAGCTTGTAGGCAAACTAGAATGACAGCTGGGCTTTCCAATTTTTATAATTCATAATCTCTGCATAGGATCTTAGTTCTAATTCTAACCCTGAATACAGACGAGCGAGTACTTGTTAGCTAATAATTGCCTACATTTATATTTCCTGTTATTTAAGTACTTAGTAGCTAGTTTACAATTTCTGCTTTTCTTTTCCACTCATTTGGAATTTGTTCTGATTTGTATTTATTGTTGTTAACTTATGTACTTACATATGTATTTATATGTTTATATTAAAAATAGTATAGTATATATTATTCTAGTTCAGAAACAAATAAACAGTGGCGCACTTGAAAGAAAAAAAAATAGCAACAGCTTTTTTTCCAATGAATTGATCTGAAATTTTAGTAGAACACAGAAAGGTACTTAAGACAGAGTTGTCTAAGTCTTTATTGTAGTTAATTATTAATTACTTGTTCATTTCTAACTTGTTTAGTTTTAATAATATTTTTTAAATAACAAAAATATAAAATGGAAATTTCAATTAAAAATAAATAAATTCTAGGTTACATCTGTTAGAGTAAAAATAGTTGTTAATTTATAAAAAAGAAACATTTTTATAAAATCTAGTCTTTAACTTCAAAAGTGGGTCAGTCTTAAAACAAATTCTTTATATAAAATCTAGTCTTCATTATGAATAACAATAGTGTGTTAACTTAAGACTCCAGTTAAGTTAGATGCCTCATTGTTTTTAAAGATTTTAATTCCTATAAATCGTAGCCGGTTATCCACGAAGACTTTGGAATGTTTGTAGTCTCAATTGAAAAATTCTAAGGAGTGATAGTACATGATAGAAGTGACCAATTGAAGCGTGAAATAAATTGTTCTCTCAAATCAAGGTTTCACGGGCTGTATGTCAAGAAGCGCCATCTTTTTGAAAACAAATTTCGTCAAGATCACTTCCTTCAATTTCGGGAAGCGAATAGTCTCCCGTGTCATGATCACACCAAACCACTGTATTGTATTCGGGTTGTTCTTTAACCCAAATATGGCAATTTTTTAGTGGTGCTTGGTCATTAAAAATGCTGGTTTCAAATGCAATTGTCAAACAACAAAACCTTAATTCGAATGAACTTTATCAGGTGGCCTCGGTAGTAGTGCATTGGCTCTGAGGGAGCTTGGTCCAGGTTCGATTCCCAGCTGGGGCAAAAATTTTTTCAAATTAAAATTGAACAATTGACCAAGCACCCAATTGTTGTTGTTTCATTCAAACCGTCAATCCGTCAATAATATTTATGTCCACAAAAATTGGCGTTTTGTCCCTGCGATCTCAGTAGTGATTAGTGAAGGCCTTGTCATTTGCATTTTTGTTAAGTTCAATTCATCTCACATAAAGATTTTATGACGAATATGTAGTGTGAACTATTTACATATGATGATGTTTTGAATCGTTCCCATAACATCGTTGGCATAACATCCCTACAAAAAAACTCCAAAGGGGTCAAATCGCAGCTCCGAGGTGGCCAATTGACATCACCAAAAGATCGTTGTGGCATGGGATGTGTGGCATTTATCATCATTCTACATGAACCAGAGGTCGTCCAAATCCGTTTCTTCAATTGTAACGCCCACCGCTGACCGAAACGTTGTTCCCAGCCTCATTTTCGAAGTCTCACACTTTCGGCTACAGCAGCCACATTCTCGTCTGTGCGAACCATACGACGACAATAGGAACCACGATTATTGTCGACTAGCATACCAGTCTCATGAACTTTTTGCACAAACTTGCGTACATTATAGGCGCAGTGGATTCTTTATTTTGGCTAAAACTTCTTTTCAAATAACGCAATGTTTGGGCTTCACAGCACTCACTTTGATTTTCTGTCAAGATTTCGAGCGGGAAAGAAACAGCTGTCAGTGTCAAAGTATTCAGTATGATTGAAAAAGAAACCACTAGATGGCCAGCACTCGTTTTCTAAGGTACCTAAGTACCTACCTGGCTGAATTTTCTCAATAACGTACATTATATACATACTGTATATATAGAATTTGTATTACAGAAAAAACTTCGTCATTTATTTTCTTTTTTGTCTTTTCCTAAATTCGAGCGCTTTTAGAATTAAGTCTTATTTCCAAGTTAATAAGAGCCGCCGCCCTCGGGTATTATTTCAATCAACTTTTTAAACGGTTTTGTCTTAAAAACTATATATATCTTTGTGTATTGTGTAAAATTTATTGGAGTGAAAACGACTCTATATACCTTTTAAAATGAAGGCCAAGTCTAAAAATAAGATTTGAAAGAAAAACCGAAAAACCGACTCCTTGAAAGTAATATAGGTAATATGTCAGTTTGGTATAACTGGAAACATCGTAATAGAAGTCGCGCAATTTGCTGTTAAAACCCATAAAAAATTTAACAAGTACCTATATTAAAACCAGAAGACCCGTCCGTTCACGTTTCGCACATTCAATAAGGTTTTGCAATTAAATTTTTAAATAGAATGTTTGAACAAAATAAATAAAATCTTTATTGATATGAACTTATTAGTTTTACAAAATTTGGTTTTAAACAATATTTGATGTGAGAATGAAATCATTTTTAATTTTTTGTTTATCATTTTTTTAATAGATACAAATATGTTGTTTGATTTTTTGACTCTTGAAAAGGCTATCATACAGTTGAACTTGAGTAAAAACTGCATTTGGTAGGTATAATCCAACTTTTTCAAATGTTTTTCCTTAAGACCTGTTGATATAGTCATTGCAAAAGCAACTTTCAATGCAACCACTAAAATCTGTTTTATTTCGTAAATCCTAATTGATACCTAATTTAGTGCATTCGGTTTTTTTATAAATAAGAAAAAAAGAATATAAACAACAGAAGTTACAAATAAATATGTATGTTTCTCCCCTACTCATTTAAGGTATAGCGGAAAAAATGTTTCTCACCCACTCACTCAAGGTGCAGCAAAAAAAAAGAGAATTTTAAATTACAAAAGTAATACATATTTTCTCTCTGAGGCATTCTTTAGGTCAAATTATTCATTTATTGAATTATTTGAAATTGCCGAAACTTATAAAAAATAGGGTGGTGTAACATTAAGTTTTTGTATAATTTCATCGTTAAGTGTAACTTCCTATCCAGTAATACTTAATTTAGTGGATTTGACTATTTTATAAATGAGAAAAAGGGAGTTTGACAACAGAAATAATATATATAATGTAGCATTAAGTTGTAGTTAACAAACGAAGATAATGGGCGCGTTCAAGGGATTACATTTTACATCTGAGTTTTCAGATTTCTGAATTTATGCCGTTGAACGCCAAAAAAAATCCGAAATTTCAATCAAAATTCGTTTTGTCAAATTCCTGAATTGACCTATAAGAGTAACATTGAATTGAAATAAAATAGAACTTTAATTTTATTCGTAAATTAATCATTGAGCGTGAGTTGTTGTAAGCATGAAATTTTATGTAAATATAACTAAATCAATAACAGATTTAATTAATTTCATTAAAAGTGTTCGCATAGAATGCCATAAATTAATTTGTTTTGTTTCTTAAATATTTTTTTTGAGATGTATGGCCAACAAAATATAGCCAAAACTATCCAAATTTCGATATAAAATTTGTTCCACAATAATCGTATGGGAAATTCTGAAAAGATTTTTTAAAAACCCACTACACAGTTACGCCTAATACGCAGTTGAAGGAAAACGAAAATTTTCTGTGGTCTCCAAATCGATAGCGAAAAAATATTAATGGAGAGTTTTATTAGCGTTGTTCCTGGGAAAAAAAATGTTGGGGCCATTTTTGGGGCCATTTTAACATTTTTGGGGCCACTTACTTTTTCCGTATTTAATAAAACTGGTATCGAAATTCGATCATCTGAGTGACAAAATATGATTTCACACATGGCTAGTTTTACACAATGTATAGTCGACCATAACAACATAACATAAAATATTTTTAAATTACTTCAATCTATTTTAACATTTTCTTTAATAATTTTTTACCTTTAAAGCTCATAAGAGCAGTCATAACTTCATAGCTGAGTCTATTTCGATTGTCCGTTTTAATATTATTAAGAACCGAAAAAACACGTTCTGCGCAAATGCACTGCTATGAGGTAAACTTAAAACATCAATCGAGAAAGAGCAAATGTTATTATATATGTATGTATATATTTTTCAATGAATGTGTTCAGCAAAATTAGGATATGGATGATAGTAAATATCGATTACTTTGAAATTACCGATTTCTAAAATTTTTAAATTATGTTTTATTATGCTGTTCAAAAGTTACTTAAGTTTGTGAATTTGACGATTTTGGGGCCATTTCGTGATGGCCCGGGGCACGGGGCCAAAGTAGAAATCTTGGGGCCAAATGGCTCAATTGGGCACTTTAGCACAACGCTGTGGGGGTATCCAACTATATAGTAAAATCCTAACGGAAACCACAACGCAAAAATATCCACTGAAAGTGAAAATAAAAAAAGCTAAAATTATTAATTTCGCTTGTTGAACAGCTTAGGGCAGAACAAAAAGAGATCGATATTTTTCATTTATGATTTCAATTTATTGTTTCAATTTTTGTATGGAAATTTTCGTTTCGCTTCAGATGCGAAGTATGCTTTAACAAAAATTTTGTTCATTGAAATAAATATTGAGTTTTCATGACCAAAACTTAACAAATCAAACACCAACCAGAGCGAAAATTATAAAGTTAAACTTTATGTGTGGTACTTCAGCTGCTTTGATATTTCCTCCCACCACAAACAACTATGATCTGAATTTTCAAATGAGAATTTCTTGTCTGAAAATTCAGATGAAACGTTACTAAACGTAACTAAAAGTCCAATCAGAAGCTCAAAAAAATTCAGAATTCTAAAAATTCAGATAACAAACGTAATGGATTGAACGCCCCCAATTTAATACGTGCGTAGTCATTAAGCAATTCACTTTGTCATTTCATATCAACAACAAAAACAACAACAAATATAAGCGACAGATTTGTACTCATTTGCGATGACAGTATCGTTATTAATTATAATACATATTCCTCTTGATGTTTAAAAATTGACATTATAATTTTTCGTACTGATTAGAAACTACATATATCGGAAATGTATAAAAAAACTCATTAAATACCGACCTTTATCAGTAGGAAAATTTTCGTAAATATGTTCCAACAACCAAGACAGCTTATAACTTTACCAAACAAAAAAAAAACATTTAACGATGCACGACAGGAGAGTACTTATAATTTAAAGTTCTTTAATGTTCTATTTAATTTTCTCCCGAAATCTCTTCTTTTTTTTCATTTCTTTGTACATATTATGTATGTATGTATGTATATCCAACTGACATTTCTAGTGGTGCTCATGACAGTATATACACGTGTCAGAAGTTGAAAACGACATAAATACATTTTCATCTAAAACCAAAATGAAGTGTCTATCAAATTTACATTTTCAACATTTTTATGATGTACGTTTCCGTTTCCGTATATCCGTTTTATGTTTGTATAGATATTATGAAATCAAGTATATTAGAGGCTTTTTTTTGATGTTGTGCATTTCGAGTTATTTTTAATGAATTTTCAATATCGTTTAGGAAGTTCGATTCCTTTTTTTTTTGTAAATAATTGAGTTGAATAACATAAAGTTACAAAAAAACGCAGTTAAGAAAATATTCCTATTTTGTCAAAGGACAAGCATACAAATTAACATTTTTTTTTACTAACAGACTTACGTTCAAGTAACTAAAATAAGGGGGTTTCTTTTCCTTGTGGTATAATTGTATTTAAATTTTAAGCAAGTAGTTAAATTTTAAAATGCCAATTTGCATTATCACTGCGAATGAAGTGTGAAGAAGAATTGTTAATTGCTGGTCTATCAGGGAAGAAGCCATCAGTGATTTTTTTTTATATATATTTTCGGAGCCCTGAAATTTTATCAAGTGATTTTAATTATGCTACGTTACGTACTTAACGTTAACGATAACAATCAACATTTAAAATTGGCATAAAAGTTGTAGTACTTAATTTGACCATATACAATATGATTTAAATAATATTTGATGACAGTCATTAAAAAAATTAATTGATCATTGAAATAACTTGAAAGAAATAAGTCAATAAAACTGTCTGAAAAGAAATAAGTGGATCTAATTTGTTTTTTAAATTGGAGAACAATACATTAAAACAAAAAAAAACTGAACGGCGCGGCGACGCGACGGTAGGGTAAACTAAAAACGTGGAAATTTCTGTAGCACATAACTTTGTGCTGTTACACGTTGCGATACGTTGATGTATATTGGATACATTCGTTGGTACCTCAAACCTCGAAAGATCGAGTTGAGTTTGGGTTGATATTTGGTTGACAGTTTGAACTCGTCGCATTCTGTGATGTATAAATCAGCACTTAAATATTTAATTTGATGTTTACACATCTTAACCGTAAATCCCGGCACTCACACTTTTTTTATTCTTTACACTCAATTTGGAAAAGTTGGATCTTGTGTTGTTTTTGGAATACATAGGTACATTTACTTAAGTTTCAGGTCTGGGAGAAAATAAAATACAACTAATTTTTGTATGTTCGTCGAATATGCTTTTGTGTACTGTTATGTTTATCCGATCGAATCGAGATCGGGATAATCAACATTATTGTGAGTTTCACCAAACAACATTCCACCCTGAAAATTTGACATTTCAATTTTTCGCCTATTGTGAGTTCTACCCGAAATTTCATGTTCGGAAAATTCCCCATTACTGTGAACAATCATTTGCCATTGACAGACTAAATTTTCCCTTATTTTTAGTTGACGATGAAAATTTCGTTTCGGGAAAATTCACAATTCCGGGGGAACAACAAACAAACAAACGGGGGAACAACAAACAACGGGGGAAGGCTAAAATTCTTTCTGGCGAAACTCACAATAATGCTAAATGTATGTTGGAACTTACTCTAATTAGTGGCAGGGAGGTTTAAAAATACTTTAAGTAAAGTTCGCTCACTGTCAAAACCATTTTTCCTTATACATATTTGAGGTTACTTCTTGAAATTTGTAACTATAAGCTCTCTTCGTCTTTAAATGTAAAAAATAAATTAATTGGTGACATGATATTTCGTGGAAAACCTAGTTGAATTCGGCTAAGTTGATTTGTCAAAAAACAATTATTCAATTCAGTCAGTGTAAAGAGTGATACATTGATTATAAAGCTTATTACCTATCACAACTAAAATGTTGAATTTGAAGATTTTATACCGCTACCGCAGCATGACTAGGCTTGCTGGCTTGTTGTAACTAAGCCTACAAAAACAGAACAACCATAATGTCTTATGTTTAATTTATTTATAAATTCACCTGCCGCCACACCCACTTCTTTTATATATTTTTTTTAACTTATTTAACATACCTAGAAAATCGAAATTATAATGGGTACATTCCTTTCTTTAAAATCCTTTAACAACATTAAAGTCTGTCAAAGTACCTATGTACCTATGTACCTAGTTTTGAAAAGAATATTTAAGTTTTCTTAAACATCGAGTATAAAAATTGATATTTTATAAAAAAATCCTCTTAATAAAAATGAAAATATGTTTGTACGCGTATCACATCCAAATCCCTGTAAAAAATTACTTGAATATTTCTACAATTTGTCGATGTTAGACTTGTACCTACATATTTACAGTTATAGTGTTGGAAAAGCTTTAATTTATTTTGTGAAAAAGCCCTTTTAATTTATTTTTATAAAGATTAATAAGGTTATCAGTGTGTTAATGTTTGCTACTAAAGATTCTGTTACACACAATACTAAAAGGTAAGGACAACTATTGTCAGATGTGACAATATTTTTGGGTTTGAAAAGTCCAACCGTTTAGTAGGTAAAACTTTTTGCATCCTCTTTTTCAAGAAGTGGGGGGTTTTTAACCTCGAAAACTGGCTCTCCCTATACAAGCAAATTATTACATTTTAATGGTCTTTGAAGAAATTGTGATTATCTTTCAGATATCTTCAACAACGACATCTGACAATTTCATATACATAAGTCTGAAAATATGTCTTAATCATCTGACAATAAAAAAAATTTGTGATGTCGGTTGTCATTTATCTGACAATTTCACTGACGTTTGGTCCTCTGACATTACTGTCAGGCAAAATTGTATGTTCACAAGTTTGGAACAATTTTTTTTACTGACAAATCAAGAAATATTGTCCAATTGTTTGCACTTAGCTCAAGGAATTCGCAACAAAATTTACAGATGTTGGTTTAACAAAATAGCCGCTATAACTGAACAAATAACGAGTATTTCTATTGAAATAAAGTTTTGCTCGAAGTATAAAATAGATTTACCTTTTGTGTGATTATAACTTGAAAAAAAAAAACCCTTTTATTTAAGATATCAAATTTTTCGGTGAATATTTACATTGAGCAAGTTGTATAGTTTGGAATAGAATCATGTTTATTTTCGTTTAAATTTGGAAACTCTTACTATGCATCTAAAATTTAGTTGGGGAACAAAAGTTTGTACAAACATATATTTGTTCTTTTGTATATACTTTCATACTTTATAAGTAGGTACATTATTATAAAAAAAGCTCTTCCAGTACTACAGTCTTCTTGAGAAAAAGGCCTTGGTTTGAAATAATGCTAAGGTCATTTACATTTGCTCTCTGGGGACCAATTAGTATGATTATAATTTATAGTATAGTTGCTGTGTAGGAAATGTGATGTAGGTAGTAAATTTTATACATTCTAGTTTATATATAAACACCATGGTCAAGTTAAACAAAACAAACACCTATATAAAATAATATATGTATAAAATGTTAATAGTTTAGGATGCTTTAGGTATGTGAGTGTGTACAACAGCACATGGTGAATAAAACAATATTGACATTTTGTTTAATGTGTTGGAATAATATATTGTTTGGAAATTTTTGCTGTAAAGATTCTGTAAACCCCATCGAATGAAGAAAGCGAAACTTAATTAACAAATATGTATGTGAACATGTTAATATATTCGCATAATTGAATTTTTAGAATAATTAAACTCACAAAATGTAATATCTATGCACATACATATGTATCTACATTATTAAACTCTGTTCAAATTTTTCATTTTATAAATTTGTATACAGTTTTGGTTCTATAATTTTGTGACTTCGATCAATAAATAGTAGGTGTGTTTTATGTATGTTTTATTTTTTTTTTACATATAAAGCATTTTTAATTAAACAAATTTGTACTTCAATTTTTAGCAGGTATTAATAAATTAATGTAAAGTTAAAAACTCAATTTCGAAGAAAATCATCAACCTGTTATTGAAATATCGAATTTTCAAAAAATAATTTTGAAATTTTTTGAAAATTTTATTATACAAATACTATTAAAACTTTTTCCATAAAATAATTGATACAAATCAAATTGAAGTCTTGTCGAAAAAAGCGAAATTAAAAAATATATTGTTTTAATAACAATTTTTTGTATTTTTTTTTACAAAAACTTATACTATAATTTTTAATATTTTCTCCCTTTAATAGAATAAAATTATAAAAATTAATACAACATTAGGCTATATATAGCTTTTTTAAAGCCGAAATCATTCTTTTATTTTATTTTTAAATCTAGTTTTTAAGTTAATAGTTTTGAAAAATTTCGTCTTCAAACTCAAAATTTTGAAGTACAAGAAATTAACACTAAAACTGTTTTTTTTTTTTAAATTTTACGTATTTAATTAATATTCTTATTTTTAATATTTAATGCTGTTATCAATTTTTAGTCAAACATTAAAAACCAGATGCTTAAAATGTTTCTAATCTTTGAGAAAATTGAAAAAAATTACAAGAGTTTTTTCTTAAGAGTCACATGAATTTTTGGAAAAAGGGCGCAAACGTGGCCACGACTACAGTGACGTAGAAAACAGTATATCAAAACAAATAATTATTATTGTAACTTTTAAGCACGTTTTTCACAAAATATATTGCTCTTACGAAAATTGTGTTAGAAATCTTATTTGGGTTGAATTTTGCTGTGTGGTTTCCGTTAGCATTTTGCTACCGTGTTGGATATCAGAATAAAAGTTCGTTACGCATCATTTCATCATTTTATGAAACTCTCCATTAATATTTTTGTCCTAAGTATTTTCGTTTATGATTTCGTTGTCGATTTGGAGACCACAGAAAATTTTCGTTTCGCTTCAACTGCTTACTATGGCAAAGCTAAACTCTTCACCGAAATTTAACCATAAAATACAAAAAAACTGGAATTGTTATGTTTGCCCAATTTTTTTTGGTAATCTTTTGCTTCTACGGAAAAATTACTTGTTGTGCAGAATTGCATAAGCTTAAATTTTTTAACTTAACTTTTTTTTCAATTTAATGTTTTTGGAGATATTTATAAAAACGAAATTTAAAACCCAAAAATGTAGGATATACTTTTTGGGAATAACTTGTGGCCTCAAAATAAAGATTTCCGACAAAATTCAACTGTGTTGAAGTTTGGTTCTTTTTTATTTAATTTTCCTGGGCAACCATACACTCCTTGCCCCATACACTTTAAACGAAAAGCGTGGGATGCATGCATTAGATAATAGTAAAAGGGAGTGTAGACGTCTCTAGCTTAGCAGGAAGTTTGTTTAAAATCCATTGCACGTTTTGTACTGGACATGCCGGACAAAGAGAAAACCTTTGAAAAATTTGGACAAAAACCAACGAAACTTCGGGAAATAATGAAATAGTTTTCTTAGCATTCGGAAACTACTGATCTGTAAGCCTGTCCAATACAAATTATTAAAAGTGGTTTAGTTAATAAATATGCAAAAAAAAAAAAAAAAACAAAACACTTCCTTAATTCTCATCCCAATGTATTGGTCACAAAATAAAATATGGCGCACGTATCTTGTAATGTTAAGGAGTTATTGCGCTGTAAAGTTCGAGAAGAAAAAAATACACAAGAAATAAGTTATTTGAAAAAAGTGCCGAAATTTGTTTTTTTATCTGTCAACCATATTTAATAACTTTCATAAATAACTTTAATAACTTTTATATGACAAATTTATAACTACTCGAGATTTTGTAGGTAAAACTTCTCTTTATTTAAGAACCTGCTGATCAATCAAAAGAAAAGCCTGAGTAACGTAGAGCCCTTTATAACAAGGGAAACATATTTTTGTGGGAGAATTCAAACTACATATACCTAATAATTTAATTAAATAAAAAAGTAACCCGCTATACCTCCTTTTATATAAATTATTACTGGAATTCTCTCTTATATTAGTAAATATCTAGGTGAGTTTTTTTATTTTATTAAATTAACTATAACAATCTTACAAAAATTGTCTTTAAGTCTTGTTTACTGTCATGGTAAATCCCGATCTCACTGGTGTCATTCCATGGTCCATCCGTTGAACTTTTGATATAGGCGCCTGCCTGGCGACTCTAGATACATCTATGGAAGTATCTCCGCATGTATCCCCACACAATGTGGAGGTATCTTCACATGTAACTTCAGAAGTGAGGAGGTATTATCCACATGCATCTCCAGAAATTTCAAGGTATCTCCACATACATATGTCAAGGTATCCCCACATGTATTTTCACATATGTATATGTACATATATCTACATAGAAGTAAACATATTTCAACATGTATCACCCGACTAAAATACGCTCAAAATGTTTTCCATACTGTAGGAGTAATTTGGGAGAAACCAAGAAATAAGAAAAGTAGGAGCAGCGATCGGCAGATTTCAATAAAATCATTTTCAAAATTTTTTTCTCGTCTATCGAAATAAACCCTGAAAATTTAATTAAATCATTAGAACCGTTCCCGAAAACCAACAAACAATAAAAGTGGACGTTGCAGTGGGAAGATTTTGTGAAATTTTTTTCACTTTTATCATAACACTCGCTGTTAATTTCATTTAAGTCATTAGAGTCATTTCGGAAAACTAAGAGACGATAAAACTAGAAGTGGAAGTGGGCGGATTTTAATACATATAATTTTTAAATTTTTTCTCATTTATAGAAATAAAGTGTAAAAATTTCATCCAAATCTTTAGAGCTCAACCACAAATATTTTCCCTTACCTCCTCCAGTGTTTAAAAGGATACCTACTTCCTCAAATAAATCAATGCAATCCTTCTCTATTCTTGTAGGTATACTGCTTCAAGTATCATTCACCTGAAATAACTTTAACATTCTTTAACTTATAAATATTATTTCATATGAAAGTTCATAGCCCTCAACTTATAACCGAAAGTTTTCAAAAGAATCCACAGTGACAAAATCTACCAAAAGAATTTTTTGTTTGAAAAAAAAATAACGTAAAACTGTAAATTTCAAAAAGATAAATTACATACACTATTCTTCTATGCATAATATATCAACAAATAATCCACAAAAACGAAAAATAGTCACTATAAGCTCTAACAATATTAATAACGTAAATCCTTTGAGATATAGGGCCATATATCTTTTGAGAAAGAAAAACGTGTGTTTCGGCTACACTAATATGCCAGCAAGTGAAACCATGAAATTGCTTTCATGTAAATAAATTAATCTTAAACCTTTCCAAAGGTCAACTCCATTAGGATATATTGTATATCTTTATATTTTTATAAAAGACAGTTTTTATACCTATACTACCTACCTTTATACACCACAGAATACCTAAAAGCATCTTAATACCTATCACTTCCAATTTTCTCGTGGATTAAAAAAAAAAATAAAATAAAAAAAAACATAGTGTTAAAGTCCTCTGAACAAAAATTGGATTATCCCAAATAATGTAAATATCTGGGGAAGGGGAAATATATGGGTATATGTATTAGATATACCTAATCCCTTTTCACAGAATCGAAAAGTTAACAAATTTTTGTTCTCATTAAATTCTATGCGGCAGTATTGTCAAAAAAAAAAAAAGAAAAAAAGCATTGTCACTGCCAAACAAAAAAAAACTGTTATTCCAAATTTTTTTTAACATTACCATTAATCCCTAAAAAAATGATTCGTTTCTTCTGAACAAAAAAAAAAAAACAAGGACAAACACCATCATCACTAAAACACTCACCACCCCCTTAACCGAAGTCACTTGATGTCATTTTCATTTCCAAAGAAAGGATGAGGATATAAAGGAAATTATTTAGCAAAAACTGTGATAAGGATCAGTTTACATCAAATATCTATAAATTTTTACACAGCATCCATTTTCTCTATTCGTTTATCCATTTTCCACATCAAAGTTTGTATTGAGGAGGCCTTTTTTCTGTCTTTAAGTGTGGGTGTGTGTGCGTTACATATGTTGGCCTCTTTCTTATCTCCTTTAAGCCAGCATACAAAATATCCTCAACATTTATGCAGTGTTATTTTGTTTGTTTTGTTTATAAGTCATGTACGAAACATAAAGTATATAATATACGATTTCATATATGTTTTTCTTTAAGCGTGTGTGTGTGTGTGTGTTTCACGATTTAATGTCAATGTCCTTTCAATCTGTTTTAATGGTATGTAAAATATGTGGAACGGGTATAAAAACAACGAGTGGGAAAAGATAAGATTGCAAAATCAAATGTAAATATATTGAGAATTTAAAGGACTATAGTACAACTGGAACAAAAAATAAAATTCTTCCACACTTAAAAAATGCAAATAATCATGAGAATTTGTGTCAAGATACAGGAAAGAGAAAGGCAAAGGTATTTATTTTTTTTTCATTTCATTTTTAAAGCAAAAAGTAATGGAATTCACTATAATTCAGATACGAAGTGGGCTGTGAGTTTATAAGAAGTGTCCTTTGTTATTTGAATTATATAATGGAAGATCATTGAATACATTTTTAATTTTACTTATGAGACTTTTTCTTCGGTTCAAGGCTTTTATTCTTTGTATATATGTATGTATGTAAGTAGTTATGTAAGTATGTTAAGTATACTAGTCCTTTAAAAAAAGTAAACCTTTTTATATGGGATTCAAATTTAATTAAACTACTCCTTATGGTGCTATATTATGATTAATATCTTACAAAAAGAAAAGTGATAGCTTGAGACATTTATTCGTGTTTATAGCAAACAACTCCCGTGCATATGTACATTAATAATTCGTAGAAATGACTTTATAGATTTTTTTTAAGTGTTAAGTTGTGATGACTAAATGATGATTAAAACTATTTTTTTTAATTTTTTTTTTTTCTAGCAAAGGTGGCCAAAATGTGTTTTTCACTTGTCTTGTCTTGTTTGATTTTTTTTATTTAAGAAATAAATAGGTACTCCTAACTAACCCTAGTTATACATTGAAACCAAAATCCAAAACCTTTGCAAAAACAAATCCCGAATAAATGGAGCACATAATTACTTAGAATATTGTACCTAACTTACTATAGAGGCATTTGCAATTATAGGTTGGTATTATGTTTTCTTTAACTCAATTAATACTAGAACACTTTAATATAAGATAACGTTTTATAAATATTTATTTTCTATTATAATTTTTGATCTATGTATTATATTTCGGGGGTACACTATGACGTATACGTAATTTTTATTTCAAGAAAGAATATATTCAAAAATACAAACACATAAAATGTAACTTTAAAGCAGTAACGAATTTAAGATTTGACATTGGGGTTCGCTGGGGGCCAAGTAATATATGTATATTTAAGAAAAACTTAACACTTGCTCGAAGTACTGCTAAGCGATTTTAATATTTTATACATATCTGAGGGCACAACTGGAAGTTTCATATTAAAATAATTAAAACCTTATTCTACCAGAAATTTCGAACTCTGAAGATGAATCTTTTAAAACCATATTGTTCTCGTTTTGTTTTTACAAAAAAATTATTGTTATTACTTGTTAATTTTAAATTGCAATACTGAATCTTAAACTAAGGAGGTTTTTATATGAAGTCTTTTGAATCCCTCTTGGTCGCTCAGAAAAGTTTCCTTTAAGTTATAAATAGCTTTTTTGTTTAAATCTGCTGGGTTCTTTTTTGAAACATATGCCTTTGACTTATAAAGAAAAAGGCGCCCTATAAATATTTTCTTTCTTTATTTTGATAAAATCTCCAAAAATCTCCTCACAACATTTTAAGTAAAATATAATAAAATAACTGGTCCAGTTCACATCCGTTGGTAATAAAGCGAGGCTATTGCTGTAATTTTTTTTATATTTAAATTTTATTTTTAAATTACCTATCACCTTTTATGTTTTTGATTAAATATTTTACATTATTGCTTTATTTTGTTGTTTTTTATTTTATTTGAAATGCCAAACCTATTTTTATTTACCAAAAAAAAAGATGTGCAAGTAATGGAATCAGGCAATAAAATCGCGAAACATACGTAATCTCCATAAAACTAAAATCTCAATCGGTTGAAATCCCCAAAAAGGCATTCCAACAAGAAAAAATACCTACGGGGAAACGGCGCTCTATCTAAAAACTTACTAAATCTCCAAAAATCACAAATAATCCCCCCCATATATTGTGTAAAATATGGGTTAGTGATGTTTGTTAAAAAGCCATAATCCCAAAAAAAAATCCCAAAGACAAAATCCCTAAACTAAATCCACGTAAGGACAAAATCGCCAAGATAAAATCTCTTGAAGATAAAATGAGAATTAACCAAAATTTTAATCGGACGAAATCCCCAAAAAAAGAAAATAACTGAATCCAACAAGACAGAATATCCATGGGTAAGGGCGCCCTATGTACAAAGTCCCCAATAAATATTTTCTTTTGCTAAAATCTTTAAATCTCCGAAAATCCCCATTAATCTCCAAAAATCCCAAACATATTATTAAGTAAATATAACCAAATATAATTTCTTTTATAAATAACACCGATCCAGTCCAGGTCAAAAAAGCCATAATCCGAAAAAGAAAATCCCCAAACTAAAACCAGGCAAAAACAAAATCCCCAAGATAAAATCTCTTCAAGAATAAATTCCCAAGATAAAATCCCATAAAGAAGATGTGCAAGTAGATCAAGCAATAAGATCGTGCTATTTACAACTTGCATATCTTCTTTTTGAGCAAAAATAAATAGGTTTGTCTGTTCTAAACCAAATTTAAAATTTGGTCTTTTTCGTTTTTCTAAACGAATTTTTTTTTTTATTTTCCCTGAAATAAAAAAAAAATAAATCTGTGTCAATTTATGCTTCCATGTGTCAACTGTAATCTGATCTAGAGCCTAAACGGGTCGTTTGATTTTCTTCAAATTTGATACAGAGTACTTTTTTTATGATTACCTAGAAGAGAAATTGTTTTATCTCATATAAAAGGTTTTTTTTTTTTCTTGAAAACAACTCCAATGTTTTTGATTAAACTTCGTATATTTAATAACTGAAGCAATTTTAATAGAACTGCGTTTGACGTTTTTGCCAAAAAGTTCTTGACGGAAATATGGTTTTGATGTAAATTGAGAAAACTGTCCTATTTTTAAGTAAATAACATATAGCTTTACCGGCTTTGTGACTTGCCCGATTATGTTAGAATTTAGCAATCTGGTGTATTTAAATATTCCAAACAATATTGCATTTACAAATTTTGTAAACAATGCTTTTTTGAAAAAAAAAAAAAAAAAAATAAAACAAACAAATCGTTTTTTAGTACTTTTAAATCTTTAAAAAAATTTTTTTTAAATATATCATAAAATTATTTAAATATTTAACATATTCCTTCATTATTTATAAAGTGATTTCATATGGTTGTTGTCTTGCGTAATTTTTTGTATTTTTCGCAGATTTTTTAAATAAATAATTGTTTTGCTAATGTTTTCAGCCATTAAAGTTAGTTTATAAATAATATATATTTCAATAAATTAACAAAACTATACAAATGTTCATTTATATATATTAAGATATGTATATTATAAATATATTTATTTATACATATATAATAAAATAAGAAAACAAAATTATCCACTTCAAATATTCATTGACATGACACAGAAAATATATTCCAGAAAGCAATTCCTTTAATTGATAAAAATAGAAAAAAATATCTAATATAAATTTATGAAATATTTTATGACTACAGTAACAAGCAAAAGTATGTTAACAGTTTTTGTCAGCTCTTCTCATTGATATTTTGTTTAATGAAACGTTTTAGTCCGTATATGTACGAAGTATAAATTGAAAAAAAAAAAAAACGGATCATATGAAAATTATTTTTTTAAAATTTACGTCGAATCTTTGTGAAGAATAATCAAATTCTTTCATAACTTTTATTTTTTTTTTTAAATTATAGTTTGTCATTTTTGACATCCTCCTCAAGAAATGGATTTACTGTTAATAACGATAACAAAAAAAATACAAAAAAAAATATATAAAAGTTACTGTCAGCATTCTTTTGGTAGAGACTGTTAGTGTGTATTCATTTTGCGCGTTTGGGGTTTGTGGTTTCATTCTTCGTATATACTAACTACAAGATATTATTTTCGCATAGTAATTTTTCCGATGATAGTCCCTGATATCATAATTTATGCATAAGACAACCCACATCGAAATTGAATACATAATTCATTTCATATTCTTCTATTTATTTTATCACTTGAACACTTCCACTAAGTGATTCGATATGTATGTGTAGGAGAATTTATATGTATATGTGAAAATCACTACACTGTAATAGATTTTTTCTTTTTTTTTGTTGTTTTTAATTAAGGGTAGTTACCCGAAAGCAAAAGGGTGCAAAAATTCCAAATAACAGGGCAGCAAAATGTTAAATTGAAATTGAACTTCCTAAACGTATTATAAACAACTTGGTTGATATACAAAGTGATTTAAAAACTGTATACGTAGGTTGTGGAGTAATCGCTTGAAAATTGTTATGGCCTAAAAAAAAGGTTACCTTTTTTTTCGTTGTTGCAAGTACAATTGAGTATCTAATAGATTTTTAGGCTTTTTATTTAATTTGAAAAAAAAAACACACACACACACAAATACCTCAACTTACTTAATATTCCATGCACGTTTCATACTTTGGGAAATATTTTGTATTTATTTTTGTTTTTTTTTTTTTTTGTTAAGTGAGAGCTCAAAACTTTGAAGGTCTTTTTCATGATTAAATTGCAACCAGCTACATATAGCATACTCAGTATGAAGGCTAATTGTTATTTGGACGTGTTCTATGTGTAGGCACGAACACTTTAACCCATTTCATTGGAAACTCATATCGTTATGTTTGGAAGGAATTGTACACGCAGATGCTCATGCACGAGCTCACTAAAGGCAATCAATATTTCTACCTATGTATTTTTTTTATTTTTTTATTCTACCTGGAATTTTCATTTCATAAATCTATATCCTTGAACTCAGTTTAATGCAGAGTTATATTTTTTTTCTCTTTAATTCTTTAATAATTCACAAAGGAAGAAGTTATATTATATGATAAAGAACTTTTTTCAAAGTAATATTCTTTGAGCTTCAATTTTTTAAGGACATTTTATGCATATAGTTATTCAAGGTTATTTGCATAAGATGCGACAAAAAGCTAGGACGTGGAGGTTAGGTCAATATATAAAATACAAATATAGAATGGGAGGAGGGTTCTATTTTCCGCATTTAGGTCTAGTACCCAGCTGAAGCGGAACGAAATATTTTCCGTGGTCTCCAACACAATAATGATATTCTTAAGAAACTACATCGGACAGATATTCAAGAATGGTTTATGTATATTTATAAAAGATACAAAATAAATACCTACAAAACGAAAACTGTCACCTTTTGCAAACGGTATACAAAAAGGCGTTTTTCTTTTGTATAGCAAGATTTTTCACTAGTGCCTCACGGAAAATAGCGATACATTAAAACAACGTTTTTAAAGTAGGTGTTATATTTAGACCTACGATGTTCATGGTAGCTACTAACGAAGAATAGGGAAAAATCAAACAGCCACAGATTTGTTAACTATGATTAAGATCAACTGACTTTTAATACTAACTTTCATTGTTCGTGATAAACCATGAGCAAGAACAAGAACAAATAAATATTTTACTTAACATATAAGTAAAAACTCAACTTGATAAGCTCACCGTCTTTCCTCATATACATCATAAAGGGTCAATCATTTCGTGGTTTCAAGTTGGTAGCGCACCTGTCAAGCTCAGCTGTCATTTGAAGTGTCATAACATTAGTTGAATGCTTGCTATTTACGATAGTGGATTGCTTAACAATCGAACGAGTTAAAATTATTAAAATTTAACAAAATTTTCACTTTGTCTTCCTACGGTTTCTTCCAGAGGTATTAGTAGTCAAAACCCTTTAAATACGGACACAATTAAAAGAAACCCTGGATATGTTATCATTTTCGAGCAACGGTTAAATGGAAAGTTTTGGAATAATAAGAGGTGATAATGATAAAATGGGATTGAATGTTGTATTAAAATAAATTATAACTTAGAAAATGTGGATTCGTGCCCACTCTATACAGGCATTATTGTTTTCAATATTATCTACACCCCCAGTTCGAATTTAATCCAACCCTTGGGATTTCATGATATTCCCCGAGTTTGTTAAAGTAAACATGCTGTGTATAACACCTAAAAAAATTTACAAAAAAATGTCAGGTACTATTAATGTTCATTTTGAGTAAAATTTGATTACATTGCTGAAAGCAAATATCAATACTCTTAAAATAGTAAAAAAAAATTTCAAACAGGAAATATTTTCCTGCAGAAATAGGACTTGAATGTGGCAGTGTTGCCGAACTTTTAATTTTATGAACTCAACAATTCTTAATCCACTGTGGGAACAAGAATACTTTCCTCTCCTTCTATTTCTTATAACTATTGTCGTAGGGTTGAAGTTGCATTTAAAAAAAAATATTTAAGGTCTTATAAAGGGTGTTTTTTTTTTTAGAGGTATAGAACTTTGAAATGGAATAAAACAAAGATGATTTTTTTAAATTGACATTAAATTTACTTTATTCGAAAGATAATATCCTGGCATTATCATTAAAATATTATTTCTGGCATATAACCGCCACGGTTGGCTCGGACGTAGTCTTATCTGGAGGTCCAATTTTCGATGACTTTTTCCAACATTTGTGGCCGTATATCGGCGAATGTTGTCTAGACTAGGGACTTCACATATCCCCACAGAAAACAGTCAAGCAGCGTTAAATCGCACGATCTTGGATGCCAATTCACGGGTCCGTAACGTAAAACTATGCGGTTACCAAACGTTTCCTTCAATAAATCAATTGTGGCACGAGCTGTGTGACATGTTGCGCCGTCTTGTTGAAACCACAGCTCCTGCACATCATGGTTATTCAATTGATGAACAAACAAGTCAGTAATCATGGCTCTATAGCGGTCACCATTGACTGTAACGTTCTGGCCAGCATTCGTTTTTAAAGAAGTACGGACCAATTATTCCACCAACCCATAAAGCACACCAAACAGTCAGTTTTTGTGGATGTAACGGTGTTTCAAGATACACTTGAGGATTATCATCACTCCAAATACAACAGTTTTGTTTATTGACGTATCCATTCAACCAAAAGTGAGCTTCATCGCTAAACAAAATTCGCTTATAAAAATCGGGATAAACAGCAATGTTGTTTTGAGCCCATTCACAACAATTTGCATGCGTTGTTCAGGCGTCAGTCTATTCATGTTGAAATACCAAACCAAACTAAAAATAAATCACTTGACAGCTGACAAAATGGCCGCCAGTTAAAATGGTGTTGCCAACTTAAAGTTCTATACCTCTAAAAAAAACACCCGTTATATTAATATATAAACCGTGTTTTGGTGAATGTACATAGCAACTCAGCAAAATTTTTAAACGCAAACAATAAGAAATTATTTTTTAATTTGTGTACAAAGAATAATGTTTTTATAATCACTATTTTTTTAATTGTTTACGTGCAAAATTTTTTACCCAACTGGGTATACACTCTCAAAAAAACAGAGGTATATTAATCAATAAATAGTTAATAGTTTAATTAATTAATAATTTATTAAAACTCATTTTTTTTAAATTTGTTTGAAAACTATACAATTTACATTACATGGCAAGAATATTGGTCTGGAATAAGTTTTGCAAGCTGAGAAAAGGTTTTAAATGCAAATTCTTGCTTTTGTATTTACCTACCGCACTATAAGAATATCTAAATAAATTAAAAGGGTTTTGTTTTCTAAACCTTTTTGGGTATACAAGAAACATATGTGGAGAACCTTATTTCAACGGAAGTCATCCATGTGATTTACCATTAGACCCTTATCATAACACTGCTGTAGCTGTACCAGTGCTAAAGTTTAAATGTACTAAGATAAATGCAAAATATTATTTATATATCCAAAGTGAAGTCCTTTTCTATGTTGTGCCCTCAATTTAAGTGTCTGTTAAATAATTAAGAACTATATATTCGGCTGTCTTTTACAACAAAATTCGTTGTATCCTCAGTATAGTGTAACATAATATAGTTAGTTGAATGCCACACAATATTCTTTTCTGTTAGCAACGACTATACAGACCAACTACACCGTTCAGCCTCATCGTCAGGAGATGCTTTTGTAGCTGGTGAAATGGTTTCACTTCTGGGACAAGGATATGAATGTGAATGTAGATGTGTAACTTTGACGTGCATGTGGAAGTTTTCTTCACTTGCAAAGCCAGAAAATGAATTATGTAGATGATGATGATGATGATGTGGAAGGATATATGTGCAGTATGTATAGTGGGAAGGATATCTACATTCTACATGTGTGGTACATGCAAATATACTCTCTAGAGTTCAGAAGCAACATTTTTCCAATTTATGTTTTTGTTTTTGTTTTTTTATTTTTATTTTGTTTTTCTTTTATTATTTTATTCTCGGACTGGAACGTCGAGCGGCATGTGCTGATGTGCGCTTGGTTTTCCACCATATTATAGTTTGAAGTGAAGTTGGATGCATTTTACTTGTTTTAAAAATGAAACGGGCACAAGGATGAGTTCGGTCCGGGTCCTCCTGGTACTTGCTGGACGAGTTCGTTTCGTTCGTACGTCTACCTACACTACATACATACATATGTACAGGGTGGGCCAAATACAAGTTTCTTTTTTTTTAAATGCAATAAAATGAACAAAATTCAATTTGTTTCCATGTATTATGGCTTTATTTGTAAGAGCAAACATTTTCATTAATTATGGAACACAAAGTCGTTCAAGTGGCTGCCTCGGCTGGCTTCGCAGTAGCGCATTCTGTCACTCCAATTTTCCAAGACCTTGTTGCTTGGATGATTTTTTCATTAATTGCTTGAATTGTTTCTGGATTGTTGGCATAACATCGGTCCTTCACTGTTCGCCATAAAAAAAGTCCAAATGGGTCAAATCTAATTTCAGTAAAAAAAAAAAAAAAGTCGGTATGTAACGCCCACCGTTGACCGAAACATTTTCGAGAAAAATGTTCCAATGATACCACCACTCCACAAACCGCACCAAACTGTCACTCTCTGTGGATGCATTGGCTTCTCGATAATAACGTGCAGGTTTTCCGAGCCCCAGATGCGGCAATTTTGTATGTTGCCGCCGAGACAAAAAAAAAACTTCTTTCCAAAAAACGCACTGTTTTGTTTGTTTGTTTTTATTTCCCAACGTTGTTCAAACGCTAAGCGACTTATTTCGTAAAGCGGATGTATGATACTGACTTTCTGTCAAGATTTCGAGCGCTAAACAGCTGTCAGTGTCAAAATAACCTATGATTTAAAAAGAAACCACTATAGATGGCCCACCCGTTATATTATATCTATTTTTAATTTTCTTCTTTATAGCTGATGTAATTCTCGCGCATTTCTCATTGCAAATGGTGAGAAATGTTACAGGAGAGGAGCCAGTCTTATGTGTGCAGTGCATGTCCTTTCTATAGGGACATAAATTGAAAATCTATATTATTACAATGAAGATGTGTGCAAATTTTTTTTCGTATCCTTATTCTTAATTTTTTTTGCTGCTCTTTTCTGTGCACTCTATAGAGAATTGAAATTTAAGGCATTTATGCCTCTTTGAGAATTTCCGAATAAAGTATATATATACATAGGTAAGGTGTGTATGTACATTTTATATATCCTTTTGCATGGGTTTCCTTGTAGATGCAATTTTTTATACTCTCACAGCTCACTCCTCTATAGGGGATTGTGTCAGGTTTTCGAGAGATAAAATGTTATTAATTTTGACAGAATGCAGTAAAGTGGTATTTACGGTGTCATTGTGAGTAAGTTGATAAAGAATGTTTTTACTTCTTCGTCGTAAATGTTTTTGCTTGAACATTAAGAAGGATTAAATTTGCGATAAGATTATTGAAGAGGAAAAAAATTAAGATAAATATCTTTGCTGTCCTGTTTCGGAAAAATTGCGACATTAGCTTTTGTTAAAAAGGATTGAAAGGGATTTCTTTATCAATTATGTATGCATATACAAACGGTGCGGTGATGGTGGTAATGTGATGAGCCTAGCGAATTAAATTTTTAAAAATAATTATTTACAAAATTGGTTGTAGATAGGTATTTTTTTACAGCACGTAAAATTAAGAAAAGTCGTTGTTTATAGCTTTGTTGTCAAAATTGTTCATTGTCAAATGTAAAATGTACACTTTGTTGAATGCCTCGCCAGACGTCCGGGATTCTTAATTAATTCTGTCCATAAAAATAAAAAATTAATAACCAGGTCCTTATTTACCGCCATGTTATTCACTCGATGCTTTCTTCGACAATAAGTTTATTCACTAGAATCATTCAGATTAAAACTTAAATCCGGATGTATTTACATATATTGAATTTGCATAATTTACATCCGGATTTAAGTTTTAATCTGGGTGAATGGAGTGAATAATATGGCGGTTCATGAAAAAAATTATTGTTGGAGAAAGCATTTAACTAATGATAGATAAAAACATGCTTTACTGAACAAAATTGAACTTTTTTGACATTTTACTACAGGCCAATTTTGTTGAGCAATTTAGTGAGTTTTCAGATGTGTAAAATAGTTTTACTATATCGTATTAGTTTCTCTTAAATGCGGACCAGCCAATTTGGGCTATTTCTATAACTAAATATAGTGCTTTTTTGATTTGAAAATTATACTTAATATGGGGTTAAATCACATGATTTTGGTGGCCAATTCACATCAACTCCAAGAAAGAATGAATAATAAACAACAGATTTGACACACAGAAAAACAACAACAACGCCACAGACTTGCAAAACATCAACCCGTACCTTTATTGGAAAACCCTTTTTTTTGAACACGATGAGCACCGGATTTTTATTTTGTATATTGAGATGGATCAGAGTGAGTACAAAACTCGATTTTCAGGATTGAAAGCGCCCCTGATTTCGCCGCCATCTTAAAAAGGCGGGTGTAAAAATTAATATTGAAAAATACCGAGGAAAACAATTTTTGAATCGCTTGCTCAAAATTTACATCTATGGGGTAAAATGGGGAAAAACACAAAATTGTGATGTTTGTGCGATTTAAAAATTTAAGGTATGGCTTAATAATTTTCAAAACTAAGCCATTTGTAGGGTTAAATGGGGTCAAATAAAAAATACCGTCGGATTTTAAACATTTTATTTAGAGGACAGAATTTGAAGATATTTTTGAAATTTATACATAACTATTATTAGGGTGAAAAGGGGAAAAACTAAACTATTTGATTTCAAAATTTCTTTCCCAGCAATCTCAGTTACATAAAAAGGATCCCTTAGCAAAATGTCTCAGTTTTGTTATCAAAAAAATCAAATCTCAATTTATGAGGGAAACTATTAAAAATCTTATAAGACAGCTGTACACGTTTTTTGAAGATTTTAAAGCTGCGTTTGATATAATAAACCGAAAATCTCGACTTTACAAACTTTCAAACATCGGCTTGTCCTCTAAGTTTCTTGGGCTATACCAACACTTCTTTTTCATTCTTGAATGGTATGAATATATCTGAATTTTTTTGAGACTAAGACAGGTGTTCCACAAGGATGTGTTCTTAGTCCGATCTTGTTTGCCCTATTTATTGATTATATGACTAAAATTTTAAGTGGCTCAATAAAGATTAGAGAGGAAGTAATTAGAATGTTACTTTACGCAGATGATCTGGTCTTATTAGCAGGAACTCCCACCTCACTGCAGCTTGTTATTAACCGACTTAAAAACTATAGCGACTGAAAGGACCTACAAATAAATACCTCTAAATCGAAGATAATGATTGTTGAATCTACAAACAGGAGAGTATTACCCCGTAAGAGGTGGTTACTTGCAACAGATCCTATAGAAGTTGTACTGGATTTCACGATAAATACTTGTCTTTTTTACGCAAATCAAGTCTTTGGGTACAAGTTTGTTGAAGAATTCGAAGCGGTACAACGATTCTTTTTTTAACGCATTTTTAGGCTCCCATCGACAATGCCAACATATGCTTTGCACGTGGAATCGGGTATCCCTCAAATCTTTATAAAAATCTTTATAAAAAACTTAAAAACAAATGCAGACTACATAGTAAAGTAATGTCAAGGCCTGATACCAACTTGCAAAGTAAAATAATGAAATATTCTTTTAGGTGTAGGCTCACTCCGTTCAGGGAATGGTCCGTTATTTTGCGTCATAAGAATATTTTTTTTAAATCTGCTAACAATAATGTCACAAAAACTTCTAAATTCCAAGTTTAATAAAAGTCGATTTAAAATTATTTAGTTCTCAACAAAAGGAATTTAACTTTTTTTTAAATAAAAAAAAAAATGAAAATTTTGGTTAACAATACATTTAAATCTTTTAAAAAAATTTTCTTTAACAAAATAGTCAAAATCAGCTGAGCAGTTTTTGAGAAAATCGAACATAAAAAAATGATTCTATGGGACGTACCATTTATAATCATTCTTCGGATACATTTTTTTTAATAAAACGGTACCCTTTTTGTAAAAAAAAAATAAGTGGGCACGTTTTTGAGAGCAACAAGATTTTCATACTTTGGTAAAAAATGTTTACCGTAGGTACGTTATTTTTAGTCTTTAAAAAAAATGAATATTCAAAACTTTTGTGTTCGAAATAAAAGGGGAAATATATTTTATCTTATCTTGACCCAACTTACATGCCTTAGCATCATGTCACATCTTATGCAAACAACAACGGTTTTTTGTCCTAGAATGATTAATATTCTTGGAAATTATTCTTAGAAATTTGATCACCATTCAGTCCGAAGCTCGAAATCTTTCATACATAATATCATAATCATAATTTTTCGTCTCCAAGATGTATATCTTCTAAGTCGATGATCTTCATTAGTGTCAGTTCAAAAGCTTTCATTTCTTTATTGGTGTCAAAAAGTCATGCCTTGTAAAAGTCCCGAAAAGTCTCCTCTAAAAAAAATTCCCAATTTAATCCCCAACATGTCATTCAACTCCAAAAGAATAAATGTCCTTAAAACAAACTGAAATTAGTGAGAAAATATCTCCCGATTCCATATATGTACGTCAATTAGTGGAAAGAATCATTAAAATTTGAAAAGCTTATTCAACAACATACACACTTCAAGTCAAGGTGAGTTACTTCAATGAACTACTTTTTGATGTTGAAAAGGATATTTGTATAAAACCTTAGTAATAAACCTTTTAAACTTAAAACACGCAGCCATTAAGGCATGACGACAGAAAATAAACAAAAAAGAGCAGAAGAACGCAGCATAAGTCTCAAAAACTCGAAAACTTGTCATCGTATCGTTGTATACATGATGATCGTCGTCGTCGTCATTGTCGTCGACGAAGTGAAGTCATCGTGCCGCAGTCGAAACATATAATCTGACCCAGTTTTGTATATGACAGAGTTTCGAATATGTATATAGCATTTGGTTTTAATCTTTTTTGCTTATGGATGCAATTTATTCAATTATGTTTGACAACGACGTTGAAAGTTTTTGACTTTCGCTTGCAATGGCAATGGCATAGTTTTCGTTTCGCTGCCACGCAGCAGCTTCCACACTTCGATTCTTCTAAGGATTTCTTCCTCCAAAATAAAAGTCGCAATATTCACCATTCCTCTTATTTGTTTTTGTTTTTTTTTTTCTTTGGTTGCAACGTCGTAAGGGGTGCCATTGGGGAGTGTGCTAAGCCCTGTTCTCTCTTTAGATTTGCAATGATGTGACGTGCTGCATCCCTGGAGCTCGCTGAATGAACATTTTAATAGTTTTATGGGGTAAAGTGAGTTATATTTGCGGGTGCGAGATATAGGGTTCCAACATGAAGTATAGACTTCACTGGTAATGCAGCTACCGTTGAAATGGTGGTGGTAGGGTAGACAAACTCAAAATCGCATTTTCAAGACTTAGCAGGGGATTATAAAATGTGCTGAAGGGCAATGTGTGTTATTAGGAATTATGCAGAGCATGTTATAATGAAAGAGCACATCGACAACCATAACGATGACGACGACTACGACTACAGCAGCACTAGTAATGGTATACTAGGTATATGTAACGCAGATCCTCTTGTTTGTGAATTCATTTACCTGGAATACGTTCACATATTTTGTGCACTAAGTATTTCAAGTGTTACAGAAGAGGATAGGTAAGGTACTTAGATTGTATGCGAAACGAGGCGTGGATATCCCTAAGTGGTCATCCCTTTGGAAAATGATGAAGTGGTTCGCGGTTGGTGTGGAGTTAATGTTCAAAATTGCATAAAATACTTAATAAATTTTAATTTAATTGGAATGGCATGTGTGGGCGAAGTTGACCTGCAAAAATTAAGCCAAACCAAATTGTGAACCATGTAGTATTGTAGTAGGTATAGCTTTTTGCTTACCCTGTGCGAAGCTTTTTGAATTTCAATTTATATGCTTGAATATTTTATGTACGAGCATATGTTTGAGTCTCTACAAAATATCGTATACCAAAATGAAATTCTTGTATAAATGAAAAATTATTCATTCTCGGAAAACCATATTGCCTTTTAGGACAACCAATTACCAAGTATTTAAAATTATTCGACCGTTACTGCAGTTTTTGTTTTATTTTTGCAATATAAAGAAATCCACTAAGTACCTACATTTGAATAGGAGTACTTTGGTTTGATCATTTTTGAATTCGTTGAACAAAAAAAGAACTGGAGCTTTTGACCAAACCTTTGCTTGGTCAAAAGCTTGCACCTAGCGTTCTTAATATATTCTACACAATGAGTATTTTGGAGAATGTTTTTATCTTAGAATAACGGTATCTACTATACAACCTTTTCTCGAAAAATGTATGTTCAATATTCTACGTATAATTTACACTTTGGTTGGGAAACAATTGAAAAAAAGCTACAATTAACGATTGACTATCAGTTGATGTGTTTTATTCATATGCCGGAGAGAAAACGAAATCGGGGATTAGTGCTCCATCAAAGAAAAAAAAAAAATGTGTGACTCTCGGGGCTCACGGTTAAAATGTGTAAACATAAATGTTCGTCCAAGTGCAAGATTTCAGTTTGCATATCCTACCGTGTACCTGTGACACATAACGTACTTCACGTAACGGGACATCACATCAAAAGTTTTATATTACCTTACAAACTTTCGATACGAAAGAGTTCATTCCCGCCAGTAACACAATTTTCTCTGCGATAAGAGCTAAGCTCTTATACTGTCTCTTGTGAGAAATTGACAAATCTTTCAGGAGTATCTCTTGTCATGAAAAAGTGCTTAGCACCTTAGCCATTCGAATTTGACAGCAAATTGTAGCCCCCTCCATTCCTGCTGATTACAAGCACACAGAATTGGTTGAGAGTTATAAGTCACCAGACTACACGAGCAGTCGCGCCACCCAATTTATTTAAATTTATTTAAGAGCTAAGCACCAAATCGTCCCTGAGCTTAGTTTAATCCGCAGAAAATTATTTGTTGTTGCATTTATATATTATTTAATTAGCACTGATGTAATTTTTTGATAATCATTGATTAAGAAAGAAAACCGTGACTGTCTACGTTTTCAGTTATCACTAAAGAATCCTGATGTCTTCAGCACCAACTAACGACCAATGATAACATGCAGCTAACAAGCTATCAAGAAAGACAAAGCTGATATAACGAACTGTGTTTCAACAGACCACAATAAGAAATCCTCCACGCCTCGCGAATGATAAAGAATCCATCTACCAAAACAAAATTCATACATAGTAGAGGAGAATGAAAGCTGCTCACGGGCTCTACGATCAAATAAGATGGAAAGAACACTGACTGACTTCTTTTCTTTTAAGGACAATTTAAAGAAATGATAGTGCTATATTCTACGAATGATCTTCGGAAGTATGGTGAGAAAAGTAAAACAAAATGTCACAGTAACCAAGCCTTAACGAAGCAAAGAACATTTGTCTTACTTACATAGTTAAGTTGGTACATACTGTTTGGAGTAAACAAGGACCTCAACCAACAAGCTTCTTCCCGCTAATTTCATCTTTTTTTTTCCCGTACAAGTTCATTGTAGAATCCTTTTCCCTCAGTTTCCAACTATTCCTCAAAGAATTAGCTGTCTTTTTACAACACGTCCAAGAAGTCGACTCTGTGTGTTCTTTCATAATGGGAGCAAAGGTGTTGCGCTTATTCACTGTCTTCTTCTTCGTTTCTATCTCAATACTCACAAGAGCAAACTTTTATTACGTTTGTTCTTCCGATTACGTGAACGTTAAACTATTCTTTCAGGAACGATATTTGTATGTAGTCGCCTAACAGCGAAACGTTTTTTTTTTTTTGATAACAAAGGCATTGGTAAGATCTTTTCCGACTTTGATGGAGCAGTATGATATCTCTATCGTCATCCTGAACAAGCGGAGTTGTTTGGTAGAGACGGCAAAACTTTTTTCTATATACATATCTTGTCATATATGCAGCCTTGGAATAGTTTAAAAGTTGGTGGGTTTAAATTTGTAGTTCCTAACTTTTTTTTCCAAGATCTGCCATGGAGCGAATATTTAGTCCATGCACTTGACTTTCCTTCGAACATAAAATCAATGAATTAATTATAAAAAAATTGTTTTCAACCCTTGTCTATATTTCCCCTTTTCCCCTTCATCATGCACTTACTATACTATATACCTACTTTTTCCTAAAATATGTCAAGACGTTGGTGGTTCCCTGCCCTGCCGACTGTTATTCTTTGTGTCCAGTGCTTTACTTGTAACTTAATGTAAAATTTTCACATGAATTTTTGATTTGAAATGAGTTTGTACTACAATTAATATTAAAGATTTTTAAAAAAATTTCTACCCTTTTCCCTTGGTTTAAAAAAGTATACTCAGAATGTCAGTACCCTGGCATGTCCCATCCTTGTTATTCCAATTAAATCTACTTTTTTCTATTAAAATAAAACATTGAATAAAAATGTTGTCCTCAGAGAAGTTTGAGTGTAATAGTTGCTTGATTAAATTTTGACAATATCAAGTCAAAAGATTTTATCTTGAATTAAATAATCATAATTGAAAGTTGTCATTTCATTTTATTTTTGAATTCAAAATATTTCCCGCCATCTTTTTTTTTATTTTGTCGCTTGTTAGGTAGCATTTGAATATTGATAACAAAACTCAATTTATTTCATTAACGTTATTGTACTGTGAAACATTGAATTGTTTTTATTCTAAAAAAAATGTGTCATTGAAGCTTTCATTGCAAACCATGATTGGAATTTTAGTTTTTAAGTTTTGAGGCACTTAAAAATCAAAATTAGTGATTATATTGATGACAATATAAAGCTAATAACTCAAATATTAATTCATTTTAGCCCAACCTTTGATATGAGATGAATTTCGTTATTGCAGTGATTGAACTACCTTACCATTGATCATTGAAAACTTAGAAGTCGTTTTACGTGGAAGGTTGGGCCAAAATGAAATGTTTTTTTGATCAGAAATAATAAATGAGTCATCAGCTTTTTATTGGCATCAAAATAATCAGTGATTTTGCCTTGAAAATGTCTCAAAATAAGAAATGAAAATTTTCAATGATGGATTTCAATGTAAGCTATAACTCGCTCCTACAGCGGTAGTATTATCTAAGCGCGTTATGATATGATTTTTTGGGGTGATTTTTAAAACATTTTATTTCTTTTAAAGTCAATAGTAATAAAAATCTTGATCGTTTTTCTATTTAAAATGGTGTCAATAATTCGGAGGAAACGAACAAAAACAAATCCGTGCAATAAATGTGGAGTACTAATCTACCATAAAAATAAAGACTGCAACCTCGAGAAACAGATTTCAAACTAAAAAAGATACAATTTTAAAGAAAACATGCCCTTCAAAGTTTAAAACGTCAAAACATAAGAAGGAATTCAGAAACTCATCAAAATTATTTTCAAAAAGAGTAAGATCGTATTAAAATTGAAAAACAAAAAAAAACAGTTTCAATACCATTTCTTCGAAATTTAGTACTTTTTACTATATTTTTTTTGTTCCTTAAAAGTTGCAGTAAAATGTTCTTACAGGTTAAATACTATCAGTTGTATTTATTAGATTTCCTTAGAATACTCTTGGACAGTTGCCAAGCTAGCCATTGTCTAAATAGTTGGACATCTCCTTATTTATAAACGCATTCCAACAGTGGCCTACCAATATTCTCATACTCAATCACATCCCTGTAATCTGTCAATTTCGTGAGCATTTGGATACGTTCAATGAACATTTCGTTCATTTGAAGATTATTTTTCAATTTTTTGTTCATTGAACGTACCCAACTTTAGAATAGGTTTGGACAACCAATTTTATAAATAAGGTTCTGGACTTGGGCAGTTGTCCAAAGTTAGACATACTTTGGAATGGGTTTATAAATACGACTGTATGTCTCTGGATAGAACGACAGAAAATACATTTTAAAAAATAATTTCCAATGAGTTTTAATTTGGGCAAAATTTTATTTTGAAAAATCCCACTGACCATTTTATTCTCATTTTAAAATTTCAACAAAAACATTTTCTTTCAGTCGTGAAACCTTACAAATTTTCTCAAGTCAAAAGTTCACACCCATATTATTGAAATGTAATTTAAAATATTCTTTAAACCCAAACGACTTTTATAAATCTGGTTTCCAAAAAAAATGAATCTCGCAATAAGAACGTGAAAATTTCCTAAGTCAACGTCATGATTATATAATGAATAATTTCTCTAAAAGATTATAAAAAGTCATATAGGTGTTAAAAAGGAATGTCTTCCACAAAAATTTGTCTTCCAAATTTCTATATGAAGAATAATAATAATAATTGCTATACCTACGTATAAAAAAATGAGAAATAAATTTTCCTATTAAAATTCCTCCTGGAAAAACAAATCAGGATTAAAACGATTATTTTCACCATAAAACACAGCTATTTGCATTATAGCGCACACCCACAAAATGTCTTCCCGAGGCTCCAATGTCAAAATTTGTTTCCTAAGCTAAAGTACAATTTATTTGACTATACAACACCCAACATGGGACCATAAAAATGTATTCACCAAATATTAAGTGCAGCATTTAAAATGGATTAAGCTCTAAAAACCGCCTCCTGACTGGGCCAAAGTATACTATTTATACTACCTACACATAATCGTATATACATATATATAAAAATATAATAACGTTCGTTGGCAAAAATGGCAAAAATAACGTTACACATACAATTCTTTTTTTTATATTTTTTTTTCTCGATATAAATTATCATAAATTTAACAAAAAAAAAAAATAGCCATTCAGAAAATTAAAATATGACTCCAATTTGAAATTTCAGTTCAGCCACTTGAGCCACCCAGTTAGGCAGGCAGTCATTCGGCCAGAAATGGGACTGAGATATCAAAACTGAAGAATATTCTTCACAAAAAATTAAATAAAATAAAAATGATAATTCCCTCAAACCAGAGTGAAGGATGAGTGATGATACCTATACCAATATAATAAGCTTTGAAACTATGAGTACAGTATATAGGGGGTGTTTGGTTGGGGTAGTACTACTCCGCAAAAATTCACATAAAAATAAAACAAAAATATACGAGTATACACTCATTCAAATGAGTGTGCTTCCGTCTAATTTATATGAATAAAAATGCTTCACTCGAATATTTTATGCGAAGACAATGAGAGAGAGAGAGAGTTCCATAACAAAGCCCAACCCTTGACTTCTTTCGCCATAAAACATTCGAGTTTTCGGTTCGCTTCGATTCTTTTCATTACATGTTCAAGGACTTTGAATATAATATAGAAAAGACCTATACCTACATATATACATACTTCTATCCCAGTTTGTCCTCGATGTCGATAAAATCCCTTCATTGCATCAGCTGTAGTCATGGTTGCCACTAGAACAAATCGTTTCTGCCTTAAAAATTCTTGGTATTTTTTTGTTTCATATAGATAGCATAAAGGAGGAAATAGCAAAAAAAAAAGAAATACAAAAATCCCTTATTCAGGAAATGATTAAAAACAATCAAAACTTCAAGTTCCTTCAACTACTCTTTCATCTGCTTGAATAATGAATAACTTAGGCAAGACATTTTGATAGGTATGGTAACGTTATGACGGTCGATGGCCAGAACCTCCATCGTTATTATTAGCATTGATAGCATGAACATCTACGTTAGAAGACAGACATTTCTAGGAGATATTTTCCGCTGATAGTAATAATTCGATCAAACTCATATTTGACATCACTATCATTTGCAATAAGCTGAACTTTTGCATTTATTTTTCTTAAAAAAACCTAAGCTTGACAAAAAAATTAGGCTTATTTACTGCTCTCAGCACTTCCCTAAATATTTCATCATTTTAATTTTTTTTTTTAATCGATTTGTTTCAATTTCTATTGGTCGGAAAGAAAAAACGTGTATGCAAAAAAATGATAAAATTGAATAAAAAAAATGTATGGTCTAATTATGATGAAAATTGTTAATGGATCTTCCTTTCTTTTTGCGGTCAATAAGGAAGAGACATTAACAATTTTCATGATAAAATTGAAATTAAAAAAATTTATAAAGTGTGGTTAAATTTTAAGGGCCGATGTTGATTTTTAATAAAACACAAATAATTTAGGAAATTATTGTCATTTCTTTTTATTATGATATAATATTGGTATGGTTCAATTATGTATTGAACAAAATATTGGCCAAATGGCCGCCGCGACCACGGCGGCACACCTCCATCCGATGGTCCTAATTTTGAGGTTCTATGCCGTTAATGTGCCGAATTATCTCATCCTTTAGCTCTTGAATTATTGCTGGCTTATCGACGTACACCTTTTCTTTCAAATAACCCCAAAGAAAGAAGTCCAACGGTGTCAAATCACATGATCTTGGCGGCCAATTGAAATCGGCGCCACCACGTGAGATAACACGGCCATTGAATTTGTCACGCAAAAGAGCCATTGTTTCATAAGCTGTGTGGCAAGTGGCACCGTCCTGTTGAAACCACATATCGTCCACATTCATATCTTCCAATTCGGGCCATAAAAAGTTCGTTATTATCTCACGATTGCGAACACCATTCACAGTAACTGACTGACCGGCCTCATTTTGGAAAAAATACGGCCCGATGATGCCGCCAGCCCATAAACCGCACCAAACAGCACATTTGGACGATTAAATTCACCGAAAAAACACGTGCACGATATGCATTTTGATTTGAACGCCCATTTTCATAATAAGCCTGAAGCTAGGAATTGAAATCAAGACTATCAGGGCAGGGCGAAGCACAGTGGGGCAAAACATACGATTTTGAGAAAATAACCTGTAAATGTATGTATTTTTGCCCGCTGAATCGAATGGTACTGTTTTTTGACTAGAGTCAAAGGGAATAAATGAGAGCTGCATATATGTATATTAAGTAGAGAAATGTAAAATTTGATATTAAGCTCATTTTTCTAAATGCTGATTTTGGAGCAATTTAAGCACATGATACATGAATTTAGGGTAATTTTTATTGCTGAATCTAGCTAAATTAAAAATCAAGAAAAATTATACAAAACATGACTTTTAAAGCTCATTATTTTATTGTTCCGGTTGAAGCTCTCATTTCTACTCCAAACAATTTTTTGACCCCTAAACCTTAAATACAGCTAGATTTTTCATGAAAAATACATACTTGGAAAAATTAACATTGTATTCTTGTAAAAATCTTTCAAAATTCTGTATTTAAAAGATTTTTATGTCGAAATAAGATGCCATATTCTTAAATTAACTACAATATTTTTAAAAAATAGATCAATTTTAATATTAATTTTAAATTTAATAAATTTTAATTAAAATTTTTTAGGTTATTTTCTAGACCGTTATATTAGAAAATAACTAAATCTTCTTAACTAGTTTTTTAGTGAATAAGGATTTTTAAAGTAACTGTAACAATTAAGGGGAAACTTATTTTTGTTGTTTTTATTTTCTCAAAAACTAGAAGACATTTAAGCATCCTGTTCTTGACTTAAAATTAATAAGAGAATTGAATTTTGGAAAAAAAAATAATACTTAATAATTTTTTTTTGAAAAATTCACTATTCATTAAACAACTTTATTTAAAAGTAAAATAAAAAGAAGAGATTTCTGGCTTTACAAAAAGGTGTAGCATGGCATTTTTTTCTGTTTGAAGTCAATTTTTTTGAAATTTTGTTCTTCCCAACTAAACGGTGGGGAATAGACCCCCCCTCCCCCCCTCACATACGTTTTTTTTCTTGTGTGGACCCAAACTATACGCTCCACCTTTTTAATTGCGATATATTTTATAAAAAAAATCGGAAAAATGGTTTTGAATGGTTCCTTCCATAGAACCATTTTATTTCCTATTTTATTAAAAACTGTTCAGCTGATTTTGTTCAATTTTTTTATAGAGAATGTTTACAGTAATTTAAAAAAATATTGTGTACCAAAATTTTCAAAAAATGTTTAATTTTGGATTTTTAAAAAAAGTTTAAAATTTTTTTTTGAGAACTTAATAATTCGAAAAAAAAACTTGGTCTATTTTTGTTAAACTTAGCACTCAGCGGTTTTTTGACATTATGTAGAAGATTTTAAATAAAATTAAATAAAACTTAGCACTCAGCGGTTTTTTGACATTATGTAGAAGATTTTAAATAAAATTTTTTCTTATAACCAAAAATAACGGTACCTTCCATACAAATGTTTAAAAACCAGTATTGAAAATCTAATATTTCTCAAAAATGGCTTCTACGATTTTGATTAAAATTTTTGTGTAAACTAATATCAGAACGATCTACTATATTATTGGAAAAAAAATTATCTGTAGTTTAAAAATCGTAGCTCTCATAGAACCAATTCTAATGAAATTTTATACAGAAAAGCTGCTAATAAGTTTGAATAATATTGCATATCAAGATTTTCAAAAAATCAAATTTTGGGTATTTAAAAAAAAATTCAAAATAATTTTTTGAAAATTCGATATTTCCAAAATAGATGATTTTTTTTTCAAAACTAAGCGAATCACCCTGTATAAATATCTTTTTCTTCGACATTTTTTTTGTACTTAGTGAGTTTTATTTTACAGGAACAGATACAAAATTTCTACATGGGCAACCGTGAAAATATTTATTAAGACTTGAGCATACGATAGCAAATTGAAATTCTTTTTAAGTGTTTTTTTTTTCAGAATTTGAATGTCTTTTTTTTTTTTCATTTTAATGGAAAAATTATTAAGTTTTTTGTTTGTTAGTTTCGTATTTTTTTTTATTGTTATTTTCATATGCAGGAAATAATAATGCAAGTTTTTGAATTATTTGATGTTGATGCTGATGGGTGCGATATACCTTGTGCCAGGTGAGGTGTAAAAATAAAAGTTATGAGTTGCGAGTTCAATTAAATGGATTGCATATATGTATATATGTATAAGTACTGAAAAGTCCTCTCCACCCGAGACTTTAAGGAAGAACATTTAGAAAATATAAATATAGAATATTTATGAGTAAATACAGTAACACACTTTATTTTGAAGCTCACTCTATTATTTTTTTCAAATACAAAGGAATTATACATTAAGGAATTTGATATTGAATAAAAGCTAGAGTAAAGTAATTGAGAACAGTGACATGTATAATACATACATATGTCTAAAAAGAACTTCTCCTGCTTCCTTGTTGACGATTTAATGATGGAAATATATTATTTATTACATTTCTTCGTCAACATTACATTTTACTGACATGTGTAATGTGAGTAAAGGTTTAGTAAGGAAAGGTTAAAGTGTTAGTCTCATATGGTCAGATAGATTTTAAGTCAAAGTTTGCAGTTCTATTATTGATAAAATTTTTCAAACAGGTTGGAAATTTACTTTTTACTCGCTCTATAAACAGGGTGGGTCAAATATAAGTTTCTTTTTATCCGGCAGATGGCAGAAGTGCCAAGTCCGTATTCTTAATCGAGAACATTGTAAAACCATTTATGAAAAAAAGAAAGTCTAATCTAATCTTAACTACAATTTTCTTTTTAAAAATGCAATAAAATTAACGAAATTAAATTTTTTCCATGTATATTTATTAGTAAGAGAAAACATTCTCATTAATTATGGAACACAACATCTTTCAAATGACTGCCCCAGCTGTCTTTGCAGTAGCGCATTCTGTCACTCCAATTTTCAAAGACCTAGTTGATGGTTTCGGGCTGTAGCTCACCGATTGCTTGGATGATATTGGCCTTAAGCGCTTGAATTCCTTCTAGATTATTGGCATAGCATCAGCCCTTCACGGTTCCCCACAAAAAAAGTTCAAAGGGGTCAAATCGCAGCTCCAAGGCGGCCAATTGACATCGCCAAGACGGCTGATAACACGATTTGGAAATTTGGTGCCCAAAAGATCCATTGTTGTGCTGTGTAGCCTGGCACGTCATCCTGCATGAACTAGAGGTCGTAAAAACCAAATCTATGCTTTCAATTTCAGTAAAAAAAATGTCGGTTAACATTGCTCTGTAACGCCCACCGTTGACCAAAACGTTTTCGAAGAAAAATGGTCCAATAATCCACAATCCGCACCAAACTTCAATCTCTGTGGATGCATTGGCTTCTCGATAATAACGAGCGGGTTTTCCGAGCCCCAGATGCAACAATTTTGTTTGTTAACGTAGCCGCCGATATGAAAATGTGCCTCTTTTCAAAAAACTGAATGTTTGGGCTTCACAGCAGTCACTTTGGAAATAAGTTTTAAATATTTCCCAACGTTGTTCAAGATGAACAATAAAAAAAAAAAGTTAAATAAAATAGTGCGCATACGCCCAAGTGTACCACATTGATATAATGTCATATTATCTGTTGATTATTTTTCTTATAGGTAATACGATAATCTTGTTTGTTAAGCTACTGCGATTAGACTGTCAAAGCAAATAGTGAACGCGTTGACTCTCTTACGTCAAAATAATTACACATTCCGAACCAAATTCTGATGTTTTTAGAAGTTTTTTTTTATCCATCATACATCGTCGGCATTCTTTAATGATTTTTATAATTTTTTAACTTTAGTGAAAAAATCACATTGAATTACATATGTGAACGTCATGTGAACGTCAAAGCAAATGATTATTGATTTTTGCTCTTGATTTAGAGTACACAAATCTAAGGTAATATATTGTGCAATGCGCAGGTTGTCAAAGTTGAAAGTGTCAAAAAATTAAATATGGCTGATCGAGTGCCCAAAGGAAACAACAACAAAATATTAAAATAAGACAAGTAAAGGGGCACTGGATCTACAGAACAAAATTGAAAACACTAATGATATTACCTTTAATATGTGTACTGTGCTCTTGATGTTGATTCTGCATCAACGTTTAAACTGTTCGAGTCGTGTGATCACCATAATTCTATTTATTTATTTATTTTATCAGTCATCGTTGACACTAAGTTGATATTGAAATTAGAAAATATAATAAACTAATAATAGTAAAATCAAAAACAATCTATTTGTTATTCATTTAATTTAATTTAGCAAACACTTTTTTTCACAACTTTAATAAATTTAATTAATAATTATTAAAGTTGTGAAAATAAGTGTTTGTCAAATAAATTCTTTTTAATTTTATTATTATTATTACTATTTATTTCATTATATTTTCTAATATAACACACAACTTGGAGACATAAAGCCCAAAAAATGCATGGCATTGAAATATTATTTACCATATTTTCGGTGACGTCAAGAAACAATCACGCTCTAACTTTTGAAATAGTACGTTCTGATTTAAACGAATTTGACCTCAAAGGGTAACCTTTAGCTTAGGTCCTTTTATTTTTATTTTTTTAATGATATTGCAATGGTTATATGACTGTAATTTCGTTTCATTGTTGCCAGAACAAAAAACCCAACAAAATTCAGCCTCCACCACTGTCATAACCACATTTTATCCAGTCAAAGGATTTTGTCGTTTGTCACTTTTTGTCATTTTTAGCTATGTCGTCTGTTTGTAACTTTTGTTTAATAATTGCATTACATTTTCAATTTATTTCGAATATTGATTTTCCTGAGTCAATTCTATTTTAACAAGATTTACTTCATTGCAACAAAATTTCTCTTTCACATGTGTATTTGTATGATGTTATTTACGTATAAATTTTCGAGCTATTGCTTCAAAATTCAATATATCCGTTAATGATCATACTAACTTCTCGAATCTGTGAGTATATAATTAAATATTGGTCATGTTTAAAATGAAAATGAACTACATAGTACTTTTGTGTTTAAATAGAAGTTGCATCGTTGTCACACTATTATAGTCCTGTAATGTACACCGGAATATCCACGAAAACAATAGCCAAACAACATTAGATCCTGTGGCTATTGTATAAACACTTTGTTACATTTGCCCTCTCGGTTCAATACATATTTATGATACAATCACAAGGCTCCTTCCTCTTCTCTCCTCTACTATACATACAATAAATACTTCTTCCAATTCAAACCTCCCACCCAGTCCTTATTTTATCCATCGATTCAACTGTGAATTTGTTTGTTATTTCGTTGTGTAAATATTAAATACACGCCCCAAAATATAGTACAATTCTAAACTAAGGGTGCACGAAACAAAATAACAATTCATCAAAAGTTATGGAGAAATATAGTGCGACCCAGTTAAGTGTTTTAAACAGGGATGTTATACATCGCATGTGGGTTTTCTTAAAAAAAAAAAAAAAACTGGAAATGCGTCAGTTATGAGGATGGTTATGATAAAATATTAAATCTGCAACAGAAAAAGAGTATACACGGTTAATTTTTTATTATATAGTTGCTGTATTTAATTTAAAATATAAATTCTGACAGTTGACAGTTTGTAAAACAGCTGTTTTGATACTATTATTTGTTAAGCTGTTAAAATAACACTCAATTTTTTTTTGGTTCGTAAATATTCTATTAAAAAAAATCTTTGTTAGCAGGCAAATAGCTGTTTGATAAAAGGTATTTAATACTTATTGGTAGTTACTACAGTCAAAACTTCTCATATATTTTGACTTCAAACTCGAATACAGTAACCAGAAAAAATAGTAAATTCTTGAAATCATTACTTTGAGTCTAGATTATTTCAAGTTTTTAAATCAATGTATTAAATGTTGTTTTGACAACACTGTCAACTGTCAAAATAGTGAATTTTTTTACCCAAATCTTTTTAGCTATCGTATGAATAATTCAAATTTATTTCTGATACATGTGATAAGCTGAAAAGATATTTTTTGACAGATGCTGATGGAATAGAAATTTCGGAAGTTAATATTACATTTCTTTTGTGCAAAACTTTTATTAAATATTTGCAGAAAATAAATTCATTTTTACTACACTTTCAGTACAAATAATTCTTTAATAAAAGCTAAGCAATGAACATCTTTCAATAATAATAAACCCAATAAATTGAACACCGAGCTGTCAGAGTGTAAAATTTCGCGCTATTTTTTTTCACAATTTTGCAATTATGACGCGTCATTAACACGAGTGGATTAAAAGATGGATTTAAAACCAAATTAATAAATCAATACGGTACAATGCAACCCCCGATTGAAATATTGAATCCAAATGGAATGGAAGTACATTTGAAGTGACAGTTTTGTTTTAAGTGGTGCGTGCGGAATTCATTCCTAATGTAACTCATTGGGTTTCTTCGTTTTCCTAAAGTCCCTTTTCACACGAGCAAACTGAGTTTCCAGCAGCTTTCAGTTTTAAGGTGAGAAGGACACAAGGTAAGGTGGGAATTGGAAATTAAAAGAAAACATCAAAAAATCTCCAGCAACTTGTTTCCTCGTTTGAAAGGGTACAAATATATTCATTCAAACAATGGCACAGAACCAAAAAAAACTGAAATACACACATTCATTTAAAAGCAGCTGTTATGTCGATTATTTAATTCCTCAATTATTTTAATCCCATTTCATTCCAATATAGTGCCTCGGTACAATTGGTCGGGAAACGTTGAAAAATGGATCAAAATTCATATGACTTGTTTCAAGTTTCGTCGTTTAATGAACAATTTAAGCGATGTGAGGATTACAGAACGGAGGTACAGGTCCAAACAGAGTTGAATCTGGATTCGAAGGGGGTAAATGCCTGTTTTCGAAAACGTCATTTGTTTCAAAAATGCAAATCCCAAGATGTTCATAAACGCCAACTGGAAACCAAAAACGAAATTTGTATGCAAAAGCATTATTTCGATAATGTCGATCGATAAAATCATTTGCGGTGCAACACTGCAATTTAGTTGAAAACAAATTTATTGAAAAGCCTTGATTGTGTTCGTAAACGTGAAATGAATTTTAAAGAAAACTGACTGGCATCTTTGAAAATACAATTTGTGCAAACAGGATGATTGTAATGGGTGATTTTTTAAGAGGTTTAAAACTTTAAAAAAAAAAAAACACAAAAAATTCGAAAAAAATGAATGAAATATTTATTTGAATCGATAGTTTGAACCTTGCAATTTAATGTTTAAAGATAATTTCATGCAAATGTTGACCGCGGCTGCGTCTCAGGTAGCCCATCCATGCATGGATGTTGGCTTCCAGTGCGTCAATCGAAGCGGGCTTGTCCCTATAGACATTAGCCTTGACATACCCCCACAAAAAATAATCTAATGGTGTCAAATCGCACGATCTAGGCGGCCAATTGACCGGCCCGAAACGTGAAATTAACTGTTCACCAAACTCGCCTCGCAATTGCGCCATTGTTTCGCGTGCTGTGTGGCATGTGGCACCGTCTTGTTGAAACCACATATCATGCAAGTCAAGAACTTCCATTTCGGGCAAAAAAAAGTTTGTTATCATCGCTCGGTAGCGTTCACCATTGACAGTAACGCTGCGATTCGCATCATTTTTGAAGAAATATGGCCCAATAATGCCGCCGGCCCATAAACCGCACCAAACAGTGGCTTTTTCGGGATGCATTGGTAGCTGTTGCAATGCTTCTGGCTGATCTTCACTCCAAATGCGGCAATTTTGCTTATTTACGTACCCATTCAACCAAAAATGAGCCTCATCGCTGAACACAATTTTTCGATAAACAACATTTCGAACCGAGCACGAATTTTGATAGTAAAATTCAATAATTTGCAAGCGTTGTTCATTTGTAAGACGATCCATGGTTAAATTGCAAACCAAACTGAAGCTGTTTGACAGTGACACAAGGTACTAAACACACATCAGCTGTCAAAACCAGTGTTGCCAAAACCAAACCAGCTTAAAAATCACCCGTTATATATGACATTATAGTAATGCGTCAAAAAATGACGACTTTTTGATGATCAAATTGACGTTGATTTGACTTTTTTCGAAAACTGCTAATGATACCAAGCTAAAATCATCATTTTTTAGTCAAAGTTAAATACGACTTGTGTGTTAACTTAGTTTCAATTTATTTGCAAGGTTAACTAACACTTGTTTAACTCAGAGTTAATTTATGTACAGAAAAACTTTCAGCTGTCAAATATATATCGAAATAATTGTGTGAAACTATGGAAATGTTTTTTTACTATCGAAATAGAAAGGTATAATCGGCTTGGAAAGATGCAGTTTTTATAATGCCATCGTCTCATTTTTAATAGTTTGTCAGAAACATGTGTTCAGTTAATCTAGAGTTAACTCACCAATGAGTTACGTTTGACATGATTAAGCGATGTCGTATGCTCCTGGGCAAACTAGCAATTTTGTAAGTTTTGATTTATTTTGATTGTATGTATTATGTTCTCTTTGCCTTGTATCTACGGATGAAATTGACATAATATTTAAAAAATTTTCAAATCATATTTTCGTGTCTTTGAATCTTAGGTATATGAAAAATATGAATATAAAAGTCAAGCATAAATTTCAGGAGAAATTTTCATTCAAAAAGATAAAAAAATAAGTTCTAGCATTAGTTTTTATTACAACACTTTACCTGTCCACTGTCCACTGTCCACACACATTAATAGAACAATATTCCCCTTCACCACCGCCGCCGGTTAGTATAACATCACTGACAATTAAGTGGGATGAGCTTGCTTCGCGTATACATCAGATAACTTCCTTCAAATGTTGCTCTATAGTAACAATACAATTGGATGCTAACAAGAATTTGGTGTTCTATAGAAAATTCTGAAACTTCGCATCCATAAACCGGAATCGTCCATCTCTAAGCAAACTACGAGTAGGTATATGTAATGTATGTATGTATGTACGAGGATATTATTTCATAGCGATTAATCACATGCAAGTGGACAGAGGAGAACCAACACGAGCAGAGCAGCCACTATACTCGCTCTATCTGGTATCTATATTGCCGATGACCTCGGCTTAGTTATCCTGTTTTGCTTTTCCTTCTCACTCTGCGAAAGTTTACACTTCAATAGACCAAAAGTTAGCCTGCCTCCCTCCATCCATTCAACCATACCATTCTCGTTATGTCCAGCTTAGATAGAGAGAACAGATATAGCATGGAATATATATGAAGTTGCTTGTGGCTTAGAATTTAGTTCACATTTGATTAGAGTTACTCTGTCAAAAGGCCATTCCGGGGTTAGTTAAGCCGGGACAGGAAAACTAATGGACCTATCCCTGTATGTATGTATTTTCGCACAGCCATTTGTGTAGAATATGATGTTTTTTTTTTCTAAGTTTTTAGTAATTTTTCTGAGGTTTTTTTTTTTGCACCACCCACCCGCAGGAACTTTCAACTTTCCGTTGAAAAATTCTAAGGATAAAACAAAAATAGGTATGGTTTTTCATCCCTGCCAAAAACATAAAAAAAAAAAAAACAAATGATGGCAAAAAGTTCGTGCTCTATTAATCTATTAGAGTGTAGGTTCTATAGTGATGTGTAGGTGTAAGTGTATACATATATACAAAAAAAGGGGGCAAGTTACAAGCTTTGGACAGACATTATGAGGTCAATGTTGCTAACAAATGATTGTGGGGTGTGTTCGAACGTTTGAAAACTACGACTATGGCGACCGACATTGTATATTATGGTCTTAGGACATGCACAACATAGTGCACATGCAACAACTTCTTGGCCATTATCATTTGTTCTAAGAATTGTTTACATCTTTTCTCCGTACATAGATACATATATATATATGTGGATAGATGTGGTGGTGGTACTCCTTAAACTGGTCATATATTTCCAGTTAATATTTTATTTTGTGTTTTGAGAAAATCCCAGTGGTGATCAAGTAATTTGTGGCCTGAGGCGTTGGACGCGTGTTAAGTCCCATTGATAAGTTGCCTTGATGTTGTTTGCCAATGGGGACAATGTTTTTCATGTTACCAATTAGGATTAGCTTTTTTTTTTTGTTTGGTTTTCTTTAAAGGGAAACCTTTCAGATGGAATTTGTTCAATAGAGTAATTTGATTTAATTATTTTTAACAAGAAAAAGGTGATTGATTTGTTGTTTTTATTTTTGACTACCAGAGAACTTAAGTTCGTTGACAAGTTACTTATGTTAAAAGACTTTATTTTAAATTGAATGTAAAATTTACTTGTCATCTAATAAACGCAAGAGGGTATAATGTTTCGTTTTTTCATTTGGTGATAAAATTAAACAATTTCTATTCACAAGCAAGCTTGGGTACCTACAATCTACGTATTAGGACTGTTCTTCTACTTGCCCAAAACTGCCACTTTTTATCAGTTTTATTTTTTATATGAATTTTGACAGTCTTTGCACTAAAAATGGTAGAAATTTGCAGTTTTGTGAAGTAAACAAACAAGGTTATTAGGAATAGCAACTCGCAAGAAAAACATTTGGCATAACCGTTTACAATTCATCTAAATTACATTCATCTGAAATGTCAAAAATTTAACAAATTCAAATTTCATTCCACACCATTTGCGAAAGGTCACCTTATCTGTCAAAATAACTTGAGTTCGAAATGTTATCCTGGGTGACTTTGAATTGATACGATGTAAGCCAAAATGCAAAATGTCAGAGTTTCAAGAACTGTGTCGACTAATATCAGTATCAAATGAAATTATCTTAAAAAACCGGTTAATTAATGGAACAAACCATTGACAAAATTAGTCGAGAAACGATGAAAATTGAAACAGATCGCATGAGTTTTGTTTCATTTTTCAACATTTATCGAACAATTTTATCGATGTGACAGATAGATAAAAACATAAAATCGATAACTTTCCGATAATGCAAATGATGTTTACATAGACATACTAGATATGGACTGCCATCTTGACGTTGGCGCTGGTTCCAACTTTAATTATAAACGACACGAGCGCTTTTGGTCTTAAAGTGGAAAATATGGTTTAACTTTTGACACTTTGGTTTGTCGTTTGTTTTGAGCGGTTGTTTCTCTGGTGGTGAAAGAAGAAAATTGCTACAAACAAATTTGAAGTGTAACAATTAAGAACTAAAAACATCTTACGACTTGCCAAGAGTTTGAATTTTCTGTGCTTTCATCCTTATTGTCATCCTCTTTTTTGAGCTGTTTAGCTTGCTAGTGCTGATTGGTGCTCATTTTAATAATTATATATTATTTTATTTTAATTAAAACTAATGGCGCAAAATTTTAAACGATTTAGTAAAATGTTAAAGCCATTTTAGTAAGTTACTAAGGTAAAAAGAAGATTTTGTTAATTTTAAACAATTTTAGCAACTTACTATCTCTTAACATTTTACTAAAGTTAAAATCACAAAATGGCTACTTTAACTTTTAGTAACTTGCTAAATCCATTATGAAATCTGTCATTGTCCTCGAAAAAAAATTTGGCAAAGAGTTAAATTGTGTTTTTTTTTATGATTCGTGTGCTAATTGTTTTTCAAAGTGAATAAAAAAAAATAAAATGTTTTCGGAGGACGAAGATTTTGATATGTTCGAAGAGTCAGCTATGTGCAGAAAAGTGCGATGTTTTAAGTCCCGAGCAAATCCTTTTGAAGAGCTGGACGATGGAGAATTTTACTCCAGGTATAGGTTTGATAAGACTACAGTTCGGTTCTTGGTTGAAAACCTAAACATCCAAGACCGAATAACAAACCGTGGCTTCTGATTTCACCAAAATAAAATAACAAAATAGTTCTCACAATAAACAAAATAAATAAATAAAATAAATTATAGGTGGTCACTTTGACTTCTGACATTTCAAATTATTAGGTCCGTTCCCTAGGATTATGTTTGTTTGCTTTGTTTTTCTTTCACGAACTGTCATTGTTTGGACGTGTTCAGATGCACTGTTTTTAATAAAAGGGGATTAGTATTTTACTAGTTAGTAAAACGAAAAAAAAGGATTAAAATTTCCGAAGAGCTAGTAAATTACTAAATGTTTAGCAAATTGCTAACTAGTAATATGCTAAGCCCTTAACAATAGGTTGTTTAAAATTTTGCGCCAATAACTTTTACTTTGTAATTGACGCAACTGAAAATTCCTGATGGATGTTGTAAAAAAAAAAAAAAAAAATTGCACCCAAACGTCAAACAATTATATTTGATCAAGGCAGATGGCTCTGTTTTTAACATATTATAATAATAGATGTCCTAAGTTTCTATGGCAAAAAATATTTGCTAAAGCCAAGTGCCAAGAGATGGCGTTAAGAATATTTATTTCTTTTTGCCACTTTTACACCAAAAGCGCTTGTGTCGCTTATTAAATAAGGAACTGCTTCCATTGATTTCTTTTGTATGTAAATTAGTATCGACTAGCAGTCCATATCTAGTATGTCTATGGGTGTTTCGATTTTACTTGTTTCTATAGAAATGGAATGAAGTTTCATTTATGTCAAATAAAAAAAAAAAACTATTTTCTAATGATTTCGTTCATAGCGATATGGGTTAGTTCGATTCATAAAACTTTTATTCAAGATTAATTTATAATCTGTAACTAAATTGAGAAATAAAACTGTAAAATTCGATATTTAAAAAAGATTAAATGGGTAAATAAATAAATTTAATATTGGTGTAGGGGTCAGTGGAAATGTAGTATTAGGGTCTTTTATTGTAATAACGAAAATAAAACAACTCAATTTTGAAATATTAAATTTCTGAATTAATTAACAACTTCATTGAAAGGAATCAATCAAACCTATACATTTGTATCCTTATTCTTATGAGACAGAAAAGTAAATTTCAAAGTAAACCCATTTCAAGTATTTTAAATGAAATTTTTAAAATAATAAATTTCTAATAGAATGTTCTATGTAAATTTATTGTTCTGGAAATAATATACAATAAAATCTTTGATTTGTGTACGTCTACTTACTTCATAGATTTTAACAATTCAATAAATTTACCATAGCTCTCACTTTTTTGTCAAAAAAAAAAAAATCTTAATATGTTGAACACAAAACAAAATTGAACATTTAAAATTCATAGGTATGTACCCCATGACATGACAGACAGAAAGGACTTACTTATTATAATAGAATTATTTGAGTGTCTTGTCGAAAATTATTTAATTAAAATTTTTGTTTGAATACAATTTATTTATTAATTTCGAGAATTGTGTTCTTAGAAATTGTGGTATTTTAATATTTGATGAATTAAAAAGCCTTACAAGGTTGTCGGTATGTATTTTGAGTATAGTTTGAGCCTTTGGGGTTGGTATACATTTGTTGCTTAAATAATAATTATTGAATAAGTATGGGCTATTGAAGGGTGAATGTGAAATTTAATTAAATTTAATTAAATGCTTGTCATTTTTTTGTTTTAGTTATACAAAATTCTTTCTTGATAGAAATGTAGATATTTGGTATTTGGTATAACAATCATGAACTGGTTTATTTGAAATAAATTTATGATATTAATTAAATTTAACTCTAGTCACAAAGTTTATCTAAATATATATCGTTTTTCAACTAAAAATCTGAAAAACGCATTTGAGAATACTTTAATGATGTCTGGCGAGAGGTGGGCTGCATAAAAAAATTGTCTGAGGTTTATATTATGTATATTCTTATTAACACTGATTTTCGAAATATCGAATTTAAATTTAAAAATTTTTTGAAAATTTTAATATGCAGTAAGTTTGAATAATTAGAAGCTTTTGTGTAAAAAATTTCATTAAAATTGGATCAGATAATGAAATAGTCGTAAACCCAAAAAATTGTTCTGTGAGAGGTACCATTTAAAACCATTTTCCGAAAAAAACAAATTTAAACGAACGATACATTTTTTTCCCAATAATATGGTAGATCATTTTGATATAAGTTCACACAAAAATTTTAATCAAAATCGTATAAGCCTTTTTTGAGAAAAATTACATTTTCAGAACCGGTTTTTAATAATTTGTATGGGAGGTACCGTTATTTGTGGTTAAAAGGAAAAATTGTATTTAAAATCTGCTAGATAATGTCAAAAAACTGCTGGGTTCTAAGTTTAATAAAAATCGAACAAGTCGTTTTCGAATTATTAAATTCTCAAAAATAAATTATAAAACTTTTTTTTTAATTCAAAAAAAAAAAACATTCTCTTTTAAAAAAATTAATCAAAATCTGTTGAACCGTTTTTGAGACAGTCGAAAATAAAAATGGTTCTGTGGGAGGTACCATTTAAAACCATTTTTCCAAATTTTTTTTTTATAAAATGGTATAATTTTTGTAAAAAAAATTCTGAATTTTCAAGAAAAAAAGTTGTGCACATTTTTTAGAAAAATAAGATTTTTATTTTTAGCTAAAAAAAAATTGTGTGGCAGGTACCGTTATTTTTGTTCTTAAAAAAATCATGTTGGGGAAATGCCTAAAAAACGCTAGGTACCGACTCACCCATTTAGGTTCCAGCTGAACAAACAGGCAGACAGAATTGCGAGACCCACTTTTTTTTCGGATTCGCTATCATCGTAATGTCAACTTTGATCAAAATCTCGAGTTTGTTTTATTTTACAAATACATAACTTGCTTTTTAAATATGTGGAATAGAGTGGAAAAGGAGTACTTCGAACGTAACTCATAATAAACAAATTGTTTTTTTTTTTTTAATTTGAAAGGGGTTTTTGTGTTTTACACTATATCATATTAATACTGAAGGTTTGAATGAAACAACAAACACTTGGTTAAGCTACCACCAAGTATTTATGGGCTGAAGTTATAACTATTTCACGACTGACACCCCGATCATCAGACTTTTTTTTAGCGGCGCTTGGTTTATTTATTTTATTTTATAGAAAATCTCTTTGCCGTTACTGGGAATCGATCAAGCTTTCTTCAGAGCCATATGCACTAACATTGCGCTACCGAAGTCACGTAATCAGTGATCATCCAGTGATATACCCAGCCATGGCACAAATGCCAAGTATTTTACATTCCCTTTAGTTGTTCATTTGAATCAGTCCATGTTAACTTTTGTAGTAGTTTTCAATCATAAATAATTATTCATTATGAATACAGTAGAACCCGCTTAAGAGAAAAATCCGCTTATCTGAAAAAATGTTTTCATCGCCGGGCATTGTTTGACCAATTACTCATAAAACACTCCGCTTAAGCGAAACTCGCTGAAGTGAAAAACCCGCTTAACTGAAACATATTTTCAGTTAAATTTTATATTTTTCATTGAAAAAACTCTCTTAAGTAAAAAAAAAATTGAATCGAACAGAACAAAAAATTTGCTGAACGCTTTAACTTCTTTTTTATTTTTCGCATACACCATTTTCATGACAAAAATGACATTTAAATATCAGAAATTTAAATGTTATTTTTGTCATGAAACCATTTCATTTAATTTATCTATATTATCTATTTTATTTAAATTTTTTCTAGGCAACTTTCATTCAATACATTCAATTTTTTCTAGCTTTAAATTTTCGCTTAATGGAATTTTTAAATCCGCTTTAATGAAATTTTTTTCACTTATCCGGACACCGCTTAAGTGAAGGTTTTTTTTTCACTTAGACGGGGTTCGACATGACATTTTGCCATTTCTCTTAAGCGGGTTTTACTGTAATTTTTCTGATTTGTGCGAATCTAAAATAATTGAATACGTGACCAGGAGTAACTTCAATTCTTAATTATATTCTTCTTAATAATAAATCTGAATGTTCCCAAAATAATTCAACCTTCTAAAGTATTTTAGCTGCCTTGTACGTTTTTAAGATTCTATATATTTGAACTTAAGGACTGCTAACTGGAACTTGACACACATAATTCTTGTATACGAATACAAATACTCATACATCATATCATCAACTGCCTGGGACACGAACAACTACAATATTTCCAATGGCATCCGTATAACATTCTATAATCCACAAAATAGAAAATAGCTCTTGACATTGTCGTAAGTATAATACAGGGTGATTCTTTCAGTATTTCGGTATGACACAAAAGTTATAATAGAAGCATTTTTAGTTATATTAAATTAAAAGCATCATAATGCACTCTCCCTGAGCCTTTTTCCATTAATTTAGAATGTTTTCGAAAATGCTGAATAAATTGATTGATATGGCTCGATTTGTTTCTTGGCTTTTAGTGAAGATAAGATGAAGATGATATATACTTATTTACATAGATATCGTATACTGGAATCTCAACATCATCGAGTTGGGAAAAACGTCATGGTAAATAGATAAAACTTTGAAGTATATTCAAAGAACTTTATCTACCAGAGCCCCATTATCAAATTGAGATCAAACTCTTTCCAATCGTTGCTTTTTTGACGTAATAAGGTATTTAACTACATATAGTAATTAAGTCCCTCCTTTAAAGAACGAAGAGGAGCCTTTACATAAGACGTTGACCATCCCGTTCCAGCTGAATGGGACAGAGGCATAAACCTTATCGGATGAAAATAATCTTGGTTGCTTTGTACAGAATTCGGGTGAGTGTCCAGTCCAGTGTGTATTTGTATCGATGGAGTGTGAAGGAGAGGATTTAACGACAAGCTGTATGGGCTGTATAGTCGACGACAACCTGGGTCAAAGAGCTGAAAGTATAAGTGGCTGAGCTGACTGGGAAACGTAAGAGGTAGATCAATGACGCATCAGCACTATAGTTGGAATCTGGGTATGATGGACTATAGAGAGAAAACCGCAACTTTTAAAGCGAAAATTTATAAACTTGCTGCCAGGTCATCTCTAACCACACTTGTTTATTTTCAACTAGGGGCTTACAATTTGAATATTACTTTGGGTCATGTGGCTTATAGCGGGCACAAGAAGCATATAGTTCAAACTCTAGGTTGTCATTCAGTTTGACTGGTTGTTATGGTTCATTGACGAGATTTGACTGTTATTGTCATCATTCATTTATTGGTTTCAGTTCAAGAAGTCTCTGCAGATCTCGAACATCGATTACTTGTCAGGTGCAGTAAAATAACCCCCACGGAAATAAAGCCCGTGGGTATTATTTCGCAAATTAAAAAGAAATAACACCTGCAGGCTTTTTTTCCTTTTTTAAATGCAAACAAAAGCTGTCCGATGTAATTCCTTTTTCTTATAGGTTTCAATTCGAAGAACATATTCATTTACTAAAGTACAAAAAACTATTTTGGACTTTCTTAACTCTTTTCTTGGATAATAGTACCTACATTAAGTGGCCCACTTCGCAGGTTCCAAAGATTTTTACTTGCCTATCACTACCCTTGCGTTTAAATTTGGCTGTACTAAAACAAGCGCTTGGAAGCATTCCAATTCTCTCCATTCCGTGCTTTAACGGATAGGAGATTTTTGGTTCTTCCGGATTAACAAAACGAAAACTTTATTAATCTTAGGGCCAGTTTGTTCACAGTTGGTTAAATTTGCACCATCACTTTAACAGCCTCTAATTAAATGGCGCGAATCAATAAAAATCAGCTGATTAGCGATTTCGATGATTAAGAACTCACATTTTGGATTGCTAAATAAAAAATTGGGTAAACATGCACATTCAAGGATTTACCAGTTGCAGTAATCCTTGATTAAAGATGATCAACTTTGAACAAACTGGCCCTTATTAAGTCTGTAATACGAAAATACTAAAAGTACTAAAACTATTTCACTTCATTCATAATACTGGCTTATCACTCAACAAATATAACTTGTGTATAAATCCGTCCCTCAAAAAATGGCTGCTGAATTAAGAGAGAAAATTATTATTAACAATAATTATCATTCAGTGCAAGGAATGGAATTTTGACACTGTCATTTCCGTTTTTACATACTGGACTACAAAAAAAGCTTAAACCAAAAAGTTTCATAAACTTGGATTATTTATTTAAAATTAATAAAAGTATTCCCTTAACTCAGAAAAAGAGTAAGAGAGAGAGGGAAGGAAATGAAAGGCAGAGAGAGCGAGAAGCAGAAGAATTCTTAAATGTTCCTATATTTCACAATACTCAATGGATAAAGGATACACAATTATTATTAATTTATATACAATATCAACATCCATCCATATACAATATAATCAAGCACTTAACGGGAGTAATACACATAAATTTATATATATACAATACATACATAATATATATAACGTAAGGTATATTTTTTTGTTGAACAAAAAAAATCCGTTGACGTTCAATTATTAACAATCATTAAATTGGCGGGAGCAAGTGGTATTGGCATCGGTATAGGCATCTGTATAGCTGAAGCAGAACAGTCGGAAGGATATGAATTACTGTAAATTTTTATGGTTAAAGTTATCTACGGCAGTGTGCATGTTATTGTCCTGAATGTGATTACACATATAAGCAGGTATGTATATCACGTCCTGGTTAACGGTATATATATTGCTGTTGTTTCCTCTTTTTTTTTATTTTATTATTTTATTATTATTTTTTTTTTGTCTTGTTGTTGTTGACTTTATGGCCTTAATGTGAAGAGCCACAAAATAAATCATAAAAATAAATAAAGCTGCTACACAATGAAATCCTTTATCAAAATGTTTTTATTAAATAGAGTTCCGATTCCGATATTTGTGTCCTTGCGGGTATCGTTTGGGTGGGAAATTGGTTATTTTGTCCTCTGCCTCTGCTCCGCTTTCTCTGTCTCTCTGTCTCTCTTCTCTTTCTCTTTTTCGGTCTGCCGATTGAGGAGAGGATATAATATGAAAAATAATGGTTGAGTAAGTATATCGTTGGCAATCTTTATTCTTATTGAATTGTCTCTGTGTACGTATATGAACGTGAAAGGATTCCTCCACACATGTATGTACAGAACAATATTAGGTATGTACCTACTACATACATATGTACATATGTAGGTATGTATATTGAATGTGTGCTTGACAGAGGACATGAATGGAATAATCAAAGGTTCAATCATGGTATTATTTTATCTATCCTTTTATGTTACATAATTATTTTAATCTTTTGATGTGAACGAATTTCAGCTAGGCACTTAATAATGGGCCTTTCTAATCTCGGTATCCTTATTTTTAATGAGATTGATAAGTTATCTTATATTTTTGTATTTGTTATTACTCCCCTATGGTTCGGCTTATTTTCGGAAGGTATATGCATATCAAAAATAAAATTTTTTGGATCCATCAATAGTATACATCTGAAAAAAAAGAAAGGTTCAACAAGGTTTTATAACGAGGACCTTTTTTGATCCTATCCTTTAATTTAGGTATTTCTTCAAAATTGTAAAATTTTCGATTTAATAATATTTATCAGATTTTGTGGCGAAAAATTAAGTTGGGTAAAATTAAAATTAAAATATTAAATATTATTGGCGAGAAATGAAAACTTTTTTTGAATCTCTATTGTGTTCATATGAATCAACAAACCAGTATTTTTCAAGTTTGAAATTGAAATCTTGAATTCAAAACAAAAGTTTTGCTTTTTGCAAAAGCTTAAAACTAAAATGAACAATATTTCCAGGAGAGTATTGCCAAATTTAAATATTCAAATATCATAGGTAATTCATTCGATATATTCAACAAAAAGTAAATTATAATGAAAGCACCAACAATCACATACATAAAAAATAAATTGTACTTGGTAAACTTAATAATTAAGTACATATGTACATAAATACAGGATATTTCGAATTCCAAATTTTGGCACAGAAACCGGATTAAATTTTTGTATATATATAAATTTAATTATTCATTTACATATTTATAATTAGTTACTAATAAAAATCATTATTTTCTTCTTTTCCACAGCAAAATGAATCGCAGAAGCAAAAAAACTAAATATAATGTTAAATAATGTGTAAATACTAATCATAATAATTTTCTGTGTTAAATATATCTTTAAAAAAATATTAATTTAAATTAAATAAAAAATGTTGTTATAGTGTTTAAAAAAAAAAATATAGAAAAATAAATAAATTGTAAAATTAATATTAGAATGTCGGAATGAATTCAAAATGGCCACGTTAAGCTAATAGTGGTCCGATTGCGTGACGTACGAGAACGTGTCAAAAGGGCGCGGAAGAGGGCGAGCAGACGACGACGACGTAGAAGACGACGGTGACGAAGACGTGATCGAGATCGGTTTCCGCGGACGAATATAAGGTGAAATATCCGAGCGTATAATAATTTCCAAAATAATAAAAAAAAAAAAAAAAAATCTTGTCCAAATTTAGATGCGTTTTCTTGTGTCCATTATCTCTTTGTCCATGAGTTTTCTTCTGTCCATATAAATGCATAACGCACCAAGAAATGGATCCAAATAAATTCTATTGTCGCAGCAATAATATTAACAACATCCACAACAACAACAATGGCTCACAAACACCATCAATAGCTTCTTCCTCGTCGTCGGTATCATCGTCAGCGGCAGCAGCAATAGCTGCAGCAGCTGCAACTGCAGCTGCAGCAACAGCCGCCTCATCTAATATCGGCCAAGATATTGTACCGAAAGGCAAATCCCAGCAATTGAATCGGGGGACCAATACAGGAAATTACATAAATGTCGTGCCTGTTCCCATTGGAGTGCAATACCATCGAAGGAAATTAACGCCACAGGAATATCAGTAAGTACGAGTGTATATGTATATGGTTATATATATAACACACCAACTTATCCTGTTCCGCCTATTTCGTGTAATTATCCATCCAACCCATTAAATCATTATAAATTCCCGGCCTCATTATGTGAATTATTTTTATTTTTTTTTTTGTTTATATTTCGTGACTCTAGGGTGTATATATTTTCATTAATAATTAAATTCCCATCCCTGGTTTTTTCGCATAGGCAATTTTTACCGCAACAAGCTCCAATAAATAATCATTTATTGTTAATTTTAATATTTTATTAAATATAATTTTTATTGAACATGCACAGGGTGAAACGTATATTAAGCCCATTTGGGGGTCTTTTTATGACTGTGTCCTTTTTTTTTTAACACTCCTGCTATATTCCTTGAACTACATAAATAAATTATTATCTACATATTTAAGGAATATTGAAAAAGACTTATGGTTTATTTGGTCTGGTCTGTTGCATAATAATTATTATGAAAATTCAGTAAAAATATTGTTTTAAATTAAATTGTAGCTTAGGCAGGGAGGGTTAAAAGTTTTTATTTGTTTTATTAATACATAAAGATTAGTTGTAGGTATTCTTAAATATAGAGGGCGTTTTTAGCAAAACCGAAATATATACACAGTCGCATCTGCACTACCATATCTGAAAGTATAAAATTATGTCTAGCAGGATTATTTATTCAAAACTAGGTGGCTTTTCCGCAAGAAGATCTATTGCCATATGGTACGCCACAAGGCAGTGTTCTATCTCCCATTCTTTGGAACATGGTATCAAATGAAATTTTGACGTATCTGAAAGCGGAGAACTACAGATTTATTGCCTATACTGATGACGTTTCTATTGGAGTATCAGGAAATCACAGTAACAGCTTAAAAAAAACTAAACTAGGCAGATTGCTGCGGAGTACCCCTATTGATAAAATTAATTTCTCGAATAGAAGTTTGCAAATATAATTAGGTATTATATTTGGGTTTATTAATATGGGTGTAGTAAGTGCAAGTAAATCCAATATCAGCTCCGTTAACTAAATAAAATAATCGGAAATAAACGGACACTTGTCTAATAGGCAAGCACGCAACGAGGCCTGCATTCTTTTCAAACTATTTGTTTAAAAGTTGTATGAACGAGGATCACGCACATTTGCTTCAAATAATTTTACTTTAAAATGTACATTTGTTAGAGAAATGAAGAAATAAGAAGATTAAGAAACGAATCCTTAAATTTTCAAAGAAATAACTTCATTTGACAGGTGAAGTGCAATAAGTCAAACGGAAATAAAGCCCCTGGGTCTTATTTCTTATAAACAAAAAAACGATTTTGGACTTTGTCACTAGTTTTCTTGCACAGCAGTATCTTGGGTTCCCTCTTTGGTCCTCTGTCCCCCTCACGCGATTCCGTTATTCTGCTTAGGGTATGTTCAGTCGTCAGGTAGGCGGCAATGTTAATAATTTTCTCTTGACAACAGTGTAAAGTTAAGTTAAGCACATACATAAATTATTGAATTACACTTTAAGTATGGGTCCTAATTCCAATTCAGAAAGGCAATAACTCCCGCGGGAAAGGCAATAAGGCCCACTACAAAAAAGAAAAAAAAAGCCCGCAGGTGTTATCACACTTTAAGTATGGGTCTTAAATCCAATTCAGAAAGGCGATATCTCCCGCGGGTCTTAATGCTTTTTAGTAGTGGGCCTTATTGCCACTCCAAAAAGTAAAAAAAGCCTGCAGGTGTTATCACACTTTATGTATGGGTCTTAATTCCAATTCAGAAAACTAATAACTCCCGAGGGTCTTAATGTTTTTTTGTTGTGGGCCTTATTGCCACACCAAAAAGGAACAAAAGCCCGCAGGGGTAGTAAAACCCACGGGGTTTATTTCCGAGAGTCTTATTGCACTGTACCCATTTGACATAGTCTTATTGCATAATGTCTTAAAAACAACGAGACCACTGACATAACAACTTATTTAGGTAAGAGTTATACCTACTCAGATAAGTTCTACTTAAAAGTTAAATAAAGCCAAATTCTTCAAAATAAAGTTCTTACATTGAATTATATCCTGGAAATTATTTTATTTCCGTTTCACCGTGTAATTTTATTTCTAGAATTCATAGAATGACTTTTATTATTTTATAACTCAAAAGGCATTTAACATTAATACCTATTTTTTTGTAGGTCACGTCTGTATTACAATGGCACAGATTATCGATGTCGAGAGGATTACTATAATTTAGCAGCAACGAGTGGTCGGTTAAGTACGACATCTCCATCGCCTTCATTGCAACAACAACAGCAACAACAACAGCAACAACAACCACAACAAAGTCATCAACATCAGCAGCAACTTCAAATTCAACAACACCAACAACAACAGCAACATCACCACCAACATCATCATGTCCACCAACAGCACCATCATCAACAACAACAACATCAGCAACAACAGCAACAACAACAACAACAACATCTACATCAACAACATTGCACGGATATTGTTGATGAGGTGTTGAACAGTAGTCGCGTTGTTGCCACTCAAACCAGTAACGGTAATTGTGAACAAATAGTGTCGACAGGTTTTGGTAGCACAAATGGTGTGGGTGGTGGGGGTAGTAGTGCATCATCGCTACCCCCACCGCCAGTGTTGTACACGGTGCATAGGGTAGTGACAACGGCCCAAATACAAACGGCCGGTGGTAATACGTTTGCCTCGTCATCGAGCGTGTCGAGTGTTGTAAGTGCGGTGCGGGGGGGCGAAGCGGCCGAATGCTTAACGGCCGCAGTAAGTGGGGCCAGCAGTGCTGTAGGAGGGGTTGGTGGTACATCAGCAGCAGCAGCAATTGCCTCAGCGGGAGGTCTCCGAAGTTCACCTGGTGAGTTAACATAATAATTTATTGATCCCTGTTGTTTTCCCCTATAATCATGTCTACTGTATACACATATACATGCATAGGTACAGAAATTTACATAATTATTATAGATTGTAATGCGTAGTCCTTTTTTTTTTCAAAACAAATAATAAAAAAAAACACAGTGAAGGACAAGTTTTGTAGATACACTTTAAATATTTCAATCGAACACCAACGTTGTTGCCAAGAAATTACACAGTGTGAAAAGATTTTTCTGACAAATGCAATTAAATCTTATCATAATCGTGTTTAATAAGAAAATATAAATACAAAATGGGAGAAATAATGGTGTTTTGTAATTCGTGAACCTAAATGCATAAAGCTTAAATAAAGGGAATAACATAAATTTAGGAACACGCACGTGCTTTTATCACGAACATCTTAAGTTAATTGTGAATTTCGGTCTATTTCGATCATTGTGAATAAAAGCTGTAACTGTTTTCCTTGTTCTCGGTAGCAGACATGTTCCATGAACATCGTGGGTTTGTGTAATGTGGGCCAATTATTTAGTGCTAAATTAAAACTGAGTTAAATCATACCAATTTTATTCTGTAAATAAGTTAAGCCTGAATTAATTCATGAAGCAATTTTCTAGTCGAGAATTAAGCTGAACTTTAACTGTCAAAAAATTATCACAATTTAAGTATGGGCACTATGAAAATTGTCCTACCCAATGTCGCACTTCCATTTCGATAAGTTATCGAAAAATATCGAAGTCGAAAGGCGGAAATGTATGGAAACTGCTGTACTTCAATTTCGATATTTTCTTTGACAGCTAGTGGCTAGTTTTTTCAGAGGTAATCATCTAATTTTAATCAAGAAATCATTATATGAGCTAATCAGCCATTTTTTTGTTGATTAGAACCATGGACGTATTAAGCAGCCCATAGACACTACACTTGTGTCTGCACCGGTGTACTGACACCGGTGTGGCATTCCGCCACACACGCCACACCGATCGAGACACCGACACCAAAAATCAAAAACTTTTAATTTTACTCGCACCGTGTCTGACACCGAAAATCGGTGTGCGCACCAGCCCACACACAGCACACATTTCCGTACACCGACACCGGTGCAGACACAAGTGTAGTGTCTATGGGCTGCTTTATATATGGACTGCTGGTTGCTAACCTCAAGCTGGTTCCATTTTATTCTGTCATTTTTGGCGACACTAGCCCTCAACACTACAACTAGAAGAAAAAATATGAAACTTTAATTTTGACATTTGTACAGAGAACAGTGTTCCCAGATTGGTAGTTTTTGAAACCGAAATGATGGGAAAATATTCTAAGCGCTTTTTATGAAGGGGAAATGATAATGGCGACATACTTAACTTACCTACCCACATATTTTTCTACAATTTTTTTTTTTTTACCTTACATTTGTAACTCAAAAAAAATAATTGGCCTGGCCATCGATAACATATAAAACCTGTCAAACAAGCCGAGAGAGAACCATCCTATGTTTGCAAAAATTATTTGTTGACAATTTGTTTGTCGAATAATAAGGCTAGAACGCACTTGGCATTTCAATCGCGTGACATTCAATCGCAAAAATATATTGATCTATTTAATTTGGTAATACAAAAAATCGCTAAGCAATCGTTTAAAACATTATGTTAATTTCATAGGTTCCATTTTTTGCGACTGAATGGTTCCGCGATTAAAATAACAAGTACCTTTTGATCGTAGGTATTCATATATCGCATTTTTCATACAAGCTTTTCTTTTCATTATTTTGTTACCTAATATTTATGGCAGAAAATATATGGTGTTTTTTTTTCAGTACAAAAAAGGAGTGGGATTTTTTTTTATTTCAGGTGGCATTTTAAAAATCTCGTCTGACATCACTGTCAATGAACAAAATATAGGAGGCGAAATACAATAGATGTCGCACATTTCTATGCATGAAATTTATAAATTTCTATTTTGATTTATTGATAAATACGACTTTTTAAATTTTTTAAAACAGATGTTGTGAGCTTTTATGTAAAAATTTTTAAAGTTCAATTTTTTTCCTGGAGTGGCGTGTGGAGAGCTAGCATCGCCGTCTCTAATTTTGGTGCCATTTTTCTGACAATTATTGTATGAAACTGACATCCATATGACTAGCATTACATATTTATACGTCCATGATAAGAACGATGGAATTAGAACAGATAAGTCAAACAAAAAGTTTTAATGCGGTAACATTACACTAGGTATTTTGCATACTTAGCATACATTTTACTTTGCAGTTTGACATTTCGAAAGGCATTTATAACTTTTTTGTTGATTTCTTAGAAAATATACGAATTAAGGGTTTATGTACTGAATTCTTTGCAAAACCTTTTCCAAAGAACATTTGGATCTTGTGTTCGCTGATAAATTCTTTTTCTATTTCTTATTTACAATTCAGGAGAATAGTTTGCAGCACACAAAAACCAAGCATCAGCACCTTACATTAATATTCAACTAACATATACCAGCCACCCAGCGACATCAAAATGCATCGTATATATTTATTGTAGCCAGAATATCACATTAGTTTTTCTTATATTGCACAATTAACAGAGATTGGTATATAATCTACCTTACTACTGCCAAGTAATGAGTTTCTTTTTAATCAATACATAATAAAGTTAGTAAAATAGGCTTGAATTGAAGGAAAAGCTACGACAAAAAACCTTCATTAAACAAAATGCATCATATCAACAATTCGACGAAGTCAATCTTATCTCTAAAAATATTTATGCTAATTTATTTCGTCGCCTTTATAGTTCACACTATGTCGTAGTAAAAAATATACCAAGAGGTTGTAAGAAATCTCAATAATTCGAATCGTGTCGACTCATGATTTTCTTGTTATTGAATTAGAAGAGCAGGTAATAAGTTTATACTTTTATAGTTGATTTCAGTGCGTAGCAAATTTTAATAATTTTAGGTTCCTTTTCTTGGTTCGTTTGTGTACCAGTACCAGTGAAATAAAACCTGTTTGAAACTAAAAAGAAACATAGCCACCGATATTGTGGGCTGAAATAAGATTCATAAAGCTACCGAGTTTTACTTTTTTTCTTCGAGGTGATTTGTACGATTGAAAGTTAATCCTCCACTGAGTAAATGCTTCAAAATTTGACTCGGATTGAAATTCTTTTTTTAGAATTAATTAACTATGATTAACTTAACTTAGCACTGGACAACTGAGTAACTGACTCTAAATTTTATATTTTTTCCAAAAAAGTGCAAAATTTTCAAAATAAAAGAATTTTTAATAATTTCAATTGACTTAAAAACAAAAGAGTAGCTTTTTTGCTTTAAACTTAAAACAACAAATAATAGAGCAAAACCCATTTTGTTTTAAATTGCATATTACTTGTAATGGACATTTTCTAGGTGTTGGTAGAATTAAATGTGGTTCAGTGATGACTTAGTTCTTTTATTTGTTTTTTTATTTCTTCTTTTATGCAAATGTCCCTAATTAAAAAGGCATTATTGTATAAATTTTATAATTGCAAAAAGGAGGTCGCCATATCAGCAATAGCTTGTCATGTCACATAATGTGCGTGGGCAAGGAGGAGAGTGGGTGAAGGATTGTTGGAATTTAAACTTTGACAATGTAATTAGGTGCACAGTGGTATCAGTTACCAATATCTGCAATATACATTCTGTCCAGAGATTTAAATGCATGTCTGACCATTTTGTGGAATAACATGATGGCATTTGGGTTTCATATAAATATAGAAGGTTACGTTACCATCACGTGGCAAAATTTAATGAGTATATTTGTAGTTAAGGTACGGATATGACCAGACCTTGGATAGGATAGGAAAAAGGGGAACTGGCATATAATAGGATTGGTTCTACTCTTGGCACAGATAATGACTCTGGTCTTTCAAAAAGGACATATATATTTATACAAATAAATCCCGTAAAATTGTATTGAATATGCAATCAAACAAATAAAGACACTGAGTAGACCTGTGACCTTTTTTCTTTTATTTCCGTTTATTTTTATTTTATTTTATTGCGGTGTGGGTCGAATTTAAAGAACAAAGTGAGTTGATCCCATCAACAGTGGTTTCAAACGAAAGATGACAAAAAGGGCGTCCTTGCTTATTTTTATTGTTTCTTTTTTTTTTTTTTTTTAATATGTATATATTAAGATAAAAGATAAGAACCATTTTAAATTGTTGAAGGTGTTCCTGTATTTGACCAATTTGGATCGAAAAATATGTAAAATAGGATATAAAAAGGTAAAAGATAAACATTTCTTTTCATTTCATCATATAACACAGATGAGTATCTACGGAAGAGAAATAAAATAAAAAAAGAACTTATCTACTTTTGTCTTTGTTTTATGATATTTGAAGTGGAAATAAATAAATTTCATATTATTGTTTATGAAATAAAATGAACGCACTGCGGGTCGCTGGTACTTGCTTTTTTTTGGATCAAGGTTATAAGTTGGCAAGGAAAATTGATTTTTTTATTTTTCTTGGAGATAATAATAATGGATTTTGACTTGCTCTAATAGAGGGCAAGTATTGGTTTCGTGTAAAAAAAATCGAGTTTATAATCGAAATTAATACTATGATGATGGAGAATTTTGTCGGTTTGTGCGACTGTGCATCTGTGCGTCTGTGCTTCCACGCGTCCACTATAATTTGAAATTGATCCTAAATGGGTGGATCGATTTGCTTCAAATTTAGTACAGAGAATTTTAACGCGATTCCTTAGAATTGATTGTAAGATAACTGTGTTTAGTGTTTTTGGTAAAAATCCAGAACAGATTACGGAAATAGGGACTTGACGTTTTTTGAGGAAATTACTATATTTATTTATTTATTTATTCACATTTAGCTTTTTAATGGCTTGACTTGACCGATTTAGTTAAAATTTGGAATCAAGTGCTTTCAAATAGTTCAAGTAATATTGCATTTCCATACATATAAATATTTTGAAAACAATTGTTTTTAAACAAAATAAAATCAAACAAATCAAAGTCGTGCTTTCTTTTATTAAAAAAGTTGTACGAACCAAAAGAGTAGTATATAAACTGGACAAATACGATAGGAGAAAAAAAATAAAATGCATGGCTGGTTCGCACAAACCTGCTCTTATATTCGATCATACGATCGACAAAACACAAAATCCAAAATTAAAGGGAAACGCCATGTCAAATTTTGGTCTAAAACCGTGAATTAATATTTAACTCCATCATTGGAAACTAACTGCGTCAAAAATTTCGTACCTACTTGAATTAATTTCGATAAAAATACTAGATTTATTGGGCTTATACTTTCAAAACTTTTTAAAAGATTTTCTTTAAAAAAAATTGGTCAAAATCAGTAGTTTTTGAGGAAATCGAAAATCAAAATAGGGTTCTATGGAGGATTTCTGATTTTGTTTTGTAAAAAATTTTATTAAATTTAAAAAAATGGAGTTGGTAGGTGTTTTTGAGAAAAATAAGATTTTCATAATTTAATAAAAAAAATGTATGGCAGGTATCGTTAATTTTGGTCTAAAAAATTAAACAAAAAAAAGTGTCGCGGCAATGCTTTTAAACTGCTAGGTACAAGTTAAAAAAAATCGACCTGCCCCTTCAGGCTGTAGCCGAAAGGACAGGACAGACAAAATTGCGAGACCCATTTTTTTTCAAATTCGATTTATCATCGTAATGTCAATTTCAATCAAAATTTCGAGTTCGATTTTTTTTACGATTTTTGTAAGTCTCATTATGGTCACATTAAAAATCGAAAAATCTCAGAATTGTTTTGATGTATGTACATATATGTAAGTCTTGGTTGCATAAAAGTCTTGTCTCTACCTCAAATTGTATGAATTAAAGTTAGAACCTAATTTCTTTTTACAGAAAGTAATATGTACATTATAACTAAATTCTTTAAAACTGTAGGTTCTAAGAAAATATTTTTAATCTATAGGCGTTATTCAGACATGCTTCACTGTACATAGCTAAATAACTATTATTTTTTAATTAGCGCCATCTATCGAAAACGTTGAAAACTTTCGATTTTCTTAAAAATATATATTGTATATATATCGAGCCTTATCGAATTAAATTTTTTTTTAGATGTAACTTATTCTTGAGATTTTGGTCCCAACCGCCACCTATCAAAATTTTTTAAAACTTCTGATTTAGTTAGTTTTAGTTCTCACACTCATAAGATATACATAAATATGGTGTAAGTTTGAGCTCAATCCAATGGTTAGTTTTTGAGTTTTTTTTTTATAATTGATATTTTGGTGTTCAGCGCCATCTATTGGAAACATTTTAAACTTTAAATTTAAGTGCAATTTTCATTTCAAAAGAAGTGCATCGTGTAATTTTGTTATTTTAAATTCAACGAATACCAGATGCAATCATTTTATTTTATTTGCTCACGACTTATTTTTCTGTTAAACAATTAGAAATATGACAATATTGATCCTTAAGATCCGTTTGTTCCATTTTGTCTATCATCACTGTGCGTGCTTTATTTTTCTTTTAAATTTTTTTTGATATTATTTGAAAAATAAAATCAGAGGAAAAACTAGTACAATTTTTCAAAATTATTTAGAGGATTTTTCGCACTGGGTTAAAATTTCGAGAACATTATAATGAAAATTGAGGTCGCCTGGCAACACTTCCCTAATGATTTTATTTTCTTTCTTCCCTATTTTAAATTTTAATACTTGTCTGAGATTTCTTTTTGCGCTTTCAAAAGAAATTGATTTTTTTAAGTTTTCAAACTAACTACCTACCTACGTGTTTAAAATAATTTTGTTCAATTTGTTTCTGCCAATATTACCATTTGTTATAAAAGTAGAAAATAAGAGTCAGTCGTGCGTTTCATTTGATTTTGAAATCTATATGTTAAATTCAATATCCGTATTCCATTTGTTACAAAAAAAAAAAAAAAAAAAACAAAAACTCAAAAGACAAACTTTAAGAATTTCTATTACAAATATTAACAATTCATTAAAAAATAAAAACAAAGTCAACAAAATTAAAGTTTTATCATTTCTATTTGACTTTCTGCATCTTTTTGTTTATGAAATTTACATTTTAAAATTGAACAGCATTTCTGCCATTGTTTTCATTTGTAATTATTTAAAATTCCTTTTTCATTTCACTTCAATACAAAAATGAGAATTAACTGTTCTTGTTTGTATTCCTTTTTCCGGTTAGCCAAACTCCAATATACGGACAAAAATAAATTAAAAAAAAAGAAACAAACAATACAATGCACTTGATTTTATTATTGGTCCCTGAATTCAATATTATACTTGTACATAGAACTTTCCCACCAAATAAAGGATGCAAACTGTGTGTACCTAGGTATGTATGTAATATTGTTGCTATGGCAGTGTATAAATATTATAACGCACATGCAGTTTATTTATTATTTACTGATGCAAAACGGATTACGTGCGATGTTGTTATTTTTTTCATTTATTATTAATTAAGCAAATATTTATTTAAAAAATAAAATCAATTCAATTGTGAAAGCATTGAATGTTGAATTGAAGCTGAAAACATATTAGTTTATTTTGCTTTTGGTGTATTCAATGCAGAAATATGCAAGGACTATGGATTTCTAACAAGGCTGGATTTGGTGCCAAGCAAACTAAGCAGTGAATAAAAATCGCATGATTAAATACAATGCAAAATCGACTTTTGAAACACAAGAAATTGAAAAAAAAAAAACTGAAAAAGAGAAAAATTTCAAGGGTGCATTTTTGAAAATATTTTGAGGAAGAAAATAATGTTTTTTAAAACCTTTAGTACCAGTTCAATCATTTATTATATAAAAAATGGTCGACAGCAGAATATACAGTTTGATGGATATCACCACCACAGAAGCTAACTTCTGTCTAACTTCTTTCCACAAAACTTCATTGTGACATCTAAAATTACTTATTTACCCCTTCCAAACCGATTTATCTTAAAACGATGATGGAACCACATGCAATACTTGGGCGTATGCGTACTTTTTTGAATTTTTTTTGCTTTAATTGTGATGTTTTTAAAAACTCAATGAAATATGAAAAGTTATCATACACCCGTGTGTACCTACTATTTTGTTTCATCATCGTTTTAATAAAAAAATAAAAATGTATGCAAAAAAAATTAAAAATCCATATAGCGGTTTTCCTAAGGAATAGTTTTTTTTTTTATTACTGTAAATAACTGTTTTTGAAAAAAAAAAATAAAGGTCTATGGCAATAGCGCCCAAAACCAATTTGTAAATGTCGCCCAAAAAAATTCTAAACAATTGTTGTTGTTTTTTTTCGATGTGGGCGTTATTTCCAATTTTTAAAGTGTTTTTTATAGGAAAGAACACCCAAAATAAAAATTTAAAAAATCAAATAGGAAATAATGCCCAAAATTGGAAATATCACCCAAAAAAAATCAGAAAAAGGAAATACCGCACAAATGCTATGAAAAAACGACCAAATTAAAAGCTTGTCAATATTGTACTGAAACAACTCTGTTTGAAATCAAATCAATTTTTTTTCACTTTAATAAAATAAAAATATATAATAATAAATAAATAAATAAAAATTCAAAAAAGAAATAAATAAATAACTCAATAATCAATAATAAAATAAATGTTATTCATTTTAAATTAAAACGGCGCGCGTATAAACAGTGAGGTATGTATGGGGGGGCATGCTGTCCCCCCAACCCCCTGCTTGGGCACATTTTGTGATTTGGGGTAGGTGCCAGGCTGGGTTTATGCAAAGTTTCTTTAAATCCAGATTCTTTAAATGCAAAAGAGACTTTGCATACACCTAGCCTCGCACCTACCCCAAATCCTATAATGTGCCCAAACAGGGGGGTTGCAGGGGGGCAGCATGCCCCCATACATACCTCACTGTTTATGCCCGGCGATTTTGTTTTATAACACGATTTTCTTTCATATAATATATATTTGTTTTTCGTTTACTAAATAGATACGTTTTGAATTTTGTCTTTTTCTATTTACTTTTTTTTGTTTAATTGATGTTCACAGCTTGGCGCATTTAAACTTAATGAACTCCCATCGATTTTATCTACTCAGAATAATTTATCACAAATTTAACCGCAATTTGAACTGTTAAACATTTTTTGGCGATGTTTCATTGAAATTTCACTTTGGAAATATCGCCCAAAATTTAGGAAATAAATAAATTTTACAAAAACAATTTACATTGAAAATATTTGGGCGATATTTCCAACATAAGATTTGGAAAAATATAAAAATGGGCGATATCGATTTGGGCGTTAATTTTCTTGGGCGTTATTGCCATACGCCAAAAATGAATAACCGCCTCAGCAAAATTTTACACGCAAATAATATGTAATAACAAATAAATAATAATAAATGTTTTATGTATAAAAAATAACAAAATATTTTATAATCACTTTTTTTTTTTTATAAGGGGTTTTTGTGTGATAACACACTTGCAGTTAGGCTGCCAAGCTTTCGCACCATCATATTAATATTGAAGGTTTGGTTTTACTGTCTGTTCACTTTTTTCCAAAAAAACGTTGATATTATGAATTCCGCATAAAATTGTGTTCAAAGTGCATTTTTGTGAACAATATGTAATCGAAATGGTTTCCAGATCTTTAACTAGAGCAATTACCTTGTGTTTAATAAACAAAAAGAAACCGACAAGATTTAAGAGAAGTTCCAATTGAAAAATCCGGCCCCCTCAATGTTCAAAGTTTCGAACTTCATTAAACAGAAATTGTGTCTAATCCAGCACTGTATGTATACGGGGAATTGTGCTCTGCATATTAATTAAAATGTTATATTTTTGTCCGATGTTATATTTAATTTTTTTTTTTCAAAAAACCTTTTTTTATTTGACAGAAAATAACGGCAACATAAGCTGATATCGATTAATAAAGTTTGTTTGAATATTGAAATTTTATATTAGATTTTAAATATGAAACAGAATTTAAAGTCAATGTATAATCATTTTTTTGTTCATCAGATAATACATTTATAGTCTTTTTAATAATAAATATTCAATTAAATGCAATTATCATATATGTTATTGTTAAAATTATATTCAAACAATTTGTATTATGATTTGAATGTGCGTGTTTCGTCAGTAAAAATGAATGGGACCTATAATTTTCTGTTGAATCCGAATGGCTAAGGAAAGAGGAACTTTTTTATCACAAAAGATTTGTAGGATTTGTCAATTCTTAGCAAGATGTATTACCCGTTTTAGTTAGCATAAACTGGGAATCAAACCCAAGACCTTCAGTGTGACAGTCCTATGCTTTAAGATTGATATAACTTCAATGTGTCAAATATATTTCTTCTTCCATCTGTCAAAGCCATAAACTGTCAAGTTTCATCGAAGGATGGCTATGGTGCCGATGGATGAAAAAACCTTTAAGAAATTTAATTTAATAATATATTTTAAGAAATGCCAATATTTTGATATTTTTACTTTCTTAATGTGAAAAAATTTCGAGGTTGTAACCATTAATCTAGTTTTGATAAGTCTACTTTAATTTTTCTAGAGCCTAAACGGAAGACTTAACTGCTTCAAATTTCTTACAGGGCATTCTTATGTGATTCCCCAGATGGAAATTTGTTTTTTTTTTTGTTTTAGGTCATTTAAAGCCGGAAGCTGCCACATTACGAATTCGTTTTTTCGATTTTTCTAAAAAATGACTTTAACCATTTTTATTAAGATTCGTTTTTGTAATGACTTAAGGATTTAAGAAAAACTGTAAATTTTAGTATTTCGATTTTTTTTTTTCGCGAGAAAATGGCCTTATTTTTAGGTTATTCACGTAAAGCTTTTTAATAACTGTTATAATTTTGCAATCCGGTGATTATAGGTATTTAAAATAATAATGAAATATGTGGAAAAATTACTATAAGTTGAGGAAAACATACCTGCTGCGTGAAATTAGGCCCCAGGAAATAAGCTCCAAAAGAAAAAAAGAAAAAAAAGAATAACAACGAAAATTCTCAAATTTTTGTGGATCCAGCCATCACATTTTAATGTAAGGATCAAAACCTTCAGCAAGTAACAGAATAGCTGCGCGATTTTTTCAGTTATTCTATGACTAGCTTATCGTTTTCAAAACGAACGTGATTTTTCGTTAAAAAAAAAAAATATATACTTTTTTTTTAAACAAATTGGGGTCTTATTTTATATATTTCTGGAGCTTTTTTTCATTTCGTTGGGACCTTATTGCATTGGGCACATTTTCATTATGAAAAATGGGAAGCCTTATTTTATTTTAACTTTTGGGGTCTTATTTCCTGGGGCCAAATTTCGCTGAGCCAAATAGACCAAATTCTCATAATTTCTCTTTTAGAAACTAGACTATAGTTTTTGAGGGTTTTCGATCTTCTGAATTGGAAATATTTCCAATTCAATTGAATTTGATTCTTACTGTCAATGTGAATTTATTACACTCCAAAAAGAAAGTTTAGTGATTTCTCACTTAAATTTTAATTTATTCTCATGTGGAGCAGATTTCCGTGAATTATGCTCTTCACAATAATCTGAGTGAAGAGATGATGTAAGAATAATTATTAAAATGTAAATGTAGATGATGTAAGAATAATTATTAAAAGAGAGTTATTCAAATTAAGAAAAATTCCTTGCATATTTCTGTGTACAAACAAACCTTGATAACCCGAATTAAAACAATATTGAGAACCATTATAATACTCGATACTGGTGCATTCGATTAAAATACAAAATGAATGCCACCGACTGATACATTGTGTTGTTCCAAGTAATTATTGTTTCTATTTTGAAAAAGCACATTTTGCAAATTTAAGCTTCAAGTTCAGTTCAATATAACCAAAGATATGTTGAATCCCTTGAGGGATGTAGGTATATGGCATTTAGTAAAATGTACATCATCCACATCTCTCTCCCCCAAATTAAATACACATCTTTGCAAAGAAGACTAGTCAGACTATAACATCTGAAGTAGTATGATAAACAATTATGCAAATGTTCTCTAAGGCTCCCATGTTTGAGAACTAATACTAGAAAGCACATCAGGTATCTGTAGCAGGAAGTAGGTACATATATGTACTTACATATACATATGTGCCCTTCTGTCCTTCTGCTAACTGAAACACTGCTGTAAGAATTATTCAAAATTCTCTCAGTCAGAACATCCGTTAAGCCTTATGCTCTTCACTTCCGTTCACGTTGCTTGATTATTTGTCTTTGATTGTTTATCGGTGTGCACATAGAACACAGAAACGTAACGGCACCGCACAGCCCAAAGGCATCCTTTGATTGAAAGTCCTTCCATGCACTAGCATTGCAACAACAACCTATAGGAAACAACTAACCGCATTTCTGTTCATATTCTCATCTCTCTTTCTCTTTCTCTTTCTCTCCCTCTTTTTTTCTATCTCTCTGTCGCCCCTTGTGCACAAAAGCATTCCTTATTTCCTACCGAACAAGCAATTCCTTTCGAATTCACTGAATAAATTTGCAATCTTCATCTAAATCCCAAAAACCAAACTCATAGACTTCGGGACTGTGGACTGCAATAATAAAAATATAACAAAAAAAAAAAATCAGAGAGAAAAAAATTATAAAAAATCGATTTCACCAGACGTGACATCAAATATTGACCATTTCCTGCTGGCCATGCCACCCACATCCCCGCCCACACTCGGATCCTCCTCCCTTCAATGACTAATTGTCCCCCAAAAGCCAATTAATATGCACACATGAATCGGAACGTATAAAAGAAAACCACAAAGAAAATCAAATAAATCGAAGAAAATAACTCGGAAAAGACTCAATTTAGACTTCAAAAACAAATTCGATATCCAATTTTCTCCATACAGGCGATTGGGCGTGGCCATTTCAGTTAAAACAGGAACAGTACAGTGCATTTTTTTTTTTTATTTCAATTTCTTATCCTATATATACCGTAGCGTCAAACAAAACCCCAAGCCTTTCAAGAGGGAATTCCCAAAAATAGAAGAACAAAACGAAAAAAAATAAAAAAAATGATTGGAAGGAACATTCTAGCACTCATTCACTCAATACTTCCGAACCAAAACTGTAAAGCGGGTAGTTTAAGGCGTTCATTTAGCAAGCCCTTCAACATTATTCCTTAACCAAGCTGCCCCATGTGCGGTGGCATTTATAACATCGAATTCCTAGTTTTTCCTTCATTTTCTCTTCTGTGGTGGTGGTCTGTTTTCATGTTAGCGTTATATTGGAAGCGAGCGGTATTTACGACGTATAAAGTATAAGTCGTGCAGTAGTTTTTTTTTGTTTTGTTTTGTTTTTGGAGAATGTATGGCATGTTGCGCTTTCCCTTTTTGTTCGCCAAGAGGGTTCAATTTAGAAATGAGGATTAGACAAAGGACTTTATTCTCACTTCCGTAACTATGGCATTGAACTATAAGTTGGATACAGACAGTTTTGTATTTTTAAAGGGACGGATTTGATTTACTGGAGAAAAAATTTGATAGAAAAAGTAGATTGGCACTATAGTAGCTATAAGAAAGTTCGAACACGATTCCCGTAAGAGGAACTACATATATAAGAGTTTTTTTCAGTAGTTTAATAAAGTTATCATGGACTTTTGTTAAGAGATTTTAGTTTGAAAAGTATAATCTATTATATCGATCTTCAAAGCTTCACTACTTATCTGTCACACTTTTAAGAGTTTGATCTATGAAAGCATTTAGTTAATTCTAAAATTGTTTAAGAGAGTTTTTATGCTTATTTATTTGCACTTTTGAGATGGTTTGGGAATGTGGGAATCGATTTTTGAAATTACTAAGGATGTCTTTTAAAGAATATGAGGGATGAGCTGGAAGCCAATGATCTTTTCGCAGATGCACTTTATGTTGTTTACATAATAATTTTTATCATTTCCCTGAATGTTTATTTAAAGCTCCTCTATATCTTTTTCTAAATTAATAAACTACTCTGTCAGACGCCTCTCGCCAGTATAATGGACATATTGCTCAGATGTCATCATTCCAGCGTTTAAATTGTCCCCCCAAATTTCTTTTCTTATCTAGTGGTACCCAATCTGTTGTTAATTTTGTCTAGCGGTTATCATTTATTCGCATAATATGTCCAGCCTAGTCCCATTCAAATTTCCTTAGCTTATGCCTTACATCTTCAAAATTAGTTTGGCTTCTTAGGATGTTGTGGTTTGTTCGTTGAACGATACGAAGGTTGAAGATAACTCTTTCCATTGCTCTTTGGCACGATCGAAGTTTGGTTTCAGTAGTTTTTGTAACTTTGCCAAGTTTGGCACCCATAGGTCAGACTGGAAGCACTGTTGCGTCGAACATATACTTTCTTGTTTTGTTTGAAATATTTAGGTCGAGTAGATGCTTCACATTCCAAAACTGTTTCCAAGCGTTTGTTATTCGATGCTCTACATCCTTGATTTCTTTATTTTTTAAGGAAACAATTTGGCCAAGATAAGTATAGTCCTCAACATACATATTTTATTGTCATTTGTCAAAACCTTGGTTTTCTGTTGATTTGTCGATAGGCCAGTACTTGCACATTCAGAGCATAATTCGTTAAGCAAGTTTTTTTTTTTAAATTATTTGAGACAAGTATTAGGTCGTCTTGTAATCGAAGATTTTAAAGATATCTGCCGTTTACTTTAAAGCCTTTACTCTCCCAGTTTAGCTTTCTAAAGACTTCTTCGAGAGCTGCCGAAAAAAAAATGCTGGTGAGAAAGGGTCTCCTTGCCTTACACCTCGTGAAATTTTAAATTCTGGTCCTACACATTCTGGTTTTATGCGTGCGGTGCTCCTTTCGTACATTTTCATTAGAATTCGAACTATTTTGTCATCTACGCCTTGGCTAAGATAAGAAGGCCCTTCCAAATAAAGCTCTGATCGACTGTATCGAAAGCTTTTGTAAAATCAATGAATTCAAAGTAGATGGTTATATTATATTCCTTGCATTTTTCTATTATTCGGCTTATGGTCTATAAATGATCGATTGTAGAGAATTCTGACCTAAAACCAGCTTCTTCGAAAGGTTGATTAAAATCAAGAGTGGCTTTTATTCTCTCAAATACACACTTCGCAAAGACCTTATAGATTGAGGATATTACGCTTATAGGTCGATAGTTGTCGATATCGTCTTTATTAACCTTTTTGTGTATGAGTATTAATTATCTCTGATTTCGTCCATTGGTCTGGGATTACTTCTGTTACCAAAACCTGATTGAAAATATGTGTCAAACAGTTGGCTGAACTTGAGATATTCTGCTGCTATCCCATCGTTACCTTTGCTTTTATCGTTCTTTAAGCTAAGTATTACTTTCTTTATTTCGCTATTAAGAAAAGGTGGCAATTCTTCTTCGTGTTGTTGTTATTTGTTTTGAGTATAGTTGAATATAGATTCAAAAGGGTTATCAATGACATTGTGTGTGGAATATGACTTTTTTTTTAAATGGCTGCTGTTGGGCTAGATGATTGACGAGCATCCAAGAGGTCGAATTTTTTATGATCAGATTGCATTTTATCATATAAAAGTGGAGGACTATTTCTTCCGTATAGGCGGTCCGGGATGTCTTCTAAAAATTGTTTTAGATTAAAATACAAAATATTAAAAACAATGATAAACTTGCCTGCTAATAAATAATACCTTTGATTTATCTGCTGATATATAGTAACACGTGGCGTAATAGTTAGTGAGTAGGGCTCTTACGTCGAAAGTCTTGGGTTTGATTTCCACCCTATTCAACCTAAAAAAACAGAAATGTTTTTTCACGGGTTATTGCCTCTTGGTAACCCGAGTGTCTTTTTTCATATAAAGTGTGCCTGATCTTGACTATTTGGATTCGGCAGAAAATTGAAGGTCCCTTCCAATTCTGCCAATAACACGCACATACGAATGGTTCAGATTTGTAAGTCACTAAGCCCTGGTTCTATGCAAGATATCGCGTTACCTGATTTATTTATTTATATAACAAGTTTCTATTTTATTGCATATTGCATTATAGTCTTCTGTAATAAATACAAAATGTGTAAGCACCGGGACTCGCGGTGAAGATGTGTCAAAATTATGAAACAGGTAAAAATCGGGATGGCAAAACTCCGAAAATACAAAATTCAAAATGCTCAAATAATCACTCATTTCTTTAAATTTTTAAAAATGATCTATCCCCAACGGCAGTGTTCTATTTTCTTTCCCTGTACTGAGAGCTAAGATGTTTACACATCAAAGACGCAAAAATTAAATTAAATTTACATGAGAAATTTTCTAGTATTTATCTGGAACAAATGAGGTTTAGTATCCGGATCGTGCATTCGATAACCCAGTATTTTTTAAAGACAATAACAACTTCTTACCCATATTTATGACCACTCCTGCTACATTTACCTTATTTTCATTTTCCCCATACCATACCTCAAAAATTTTAAAGTGGATTTGCTACTCCATGTATGTTTGGTCTACTGTCACAACGCGTAAAAGTATGCAAGAAAATAAAATACTTGCTCATATAAATTCCTATTTTTTGTAGTCGATGGAATAAAGATTTTGAGGAACTCTACCTCCCTCTCTCTTTTTGGGCACTATTACAGTGAGTTGAGTTGGATCTGTGACTTAAAATTTTCAAAATTTCAAGGTAAATAGGATTTGAAATAAATTTGTTTAAAAACTAAAAAGGGTGACTTGATGAGAAGTACTGGGGGGAATACCCCAAATTTTTCTTTTATACTTTGAGATACAATAAAATACAAAATCCAGTATTTTAAAAATTATTGTAATGTGCCCCTTCGTTAATTTCTAGTTTTTTGTGCTTTTAGTAAAAAAAATTTCGTTACCGATATTCGTACCCCCAACTCCGGCCCTGACTCTCATTGTTTCCATATACCCGACCTCGATCTCTATCGAAACATATAAAATTTCTTAAATAATAAAAAAAAAAACCATTGTGTTTCATTTCATTTGCATGTGTGTGTTCCTTTGCTCACTGGAGCCGAGCACGAGGACGAACAGAAGAGAAACGAAATTGATTACAGTTCATTGGTGCATAAATAGAAAATTGTAGCAGAGCTCGGGGGGATAAACGTGAACGTATTCGAATATATATATACTTTTGAGTTTCATTTCGTTTCGTGTCGGTTGCTCATCTTAGTCAGCATAGCATCGGTCGGATTGGTTCAAACAAAATGAAATGCCATTTCTAACGATAAATATGTAGTTCGCTAGATGAATTTTTACCATCAAGTCAGTTGAAAGGACAATAGATGATGATCAAACAAGGACATCTTCTCTGCTATATCTCTGTGATGTCTATTGTCTTACAAAATGATTATTTCTAGTTTTTACTTTCTCAACTCTCAAGCCCTTACAACTCAGTCCCTAATATATGTATATCTACTCTTGGAGGTTTTGTTTCCTGTTTCTGTATGTATGGGTGTGTTTGTGTGTATTCTGTGTGTGTATGTGTCGGTAAAATATCTTTCTTCTCTAATTGACTTGTGTGTAGCCTCTTTTGAAATTCTGACATCGACTATAAGGATTAAGCCTACAATCTACATGTCCTTGATGTCATTATTGATGCTTACCAGGCCATGAAAATCTAGTGATATTCTCTCTCTTCAAAAAACAATGCATTTTCAATGATGCGATGAACTTGGATGTAATTTTCGGATTTGAAAGGAGAAGCTTTTGCTTTTGTTTTACAAAAGTTTTATACAATGTGTTGTCTCTATGCATACATATGTACATATATGGTCAATGGTAATGCTCGTATGTGTTTCTTTAATGACAATGGACAATTTTGCCCAAATACATATATTTGTTGACAATGTTTTAGACATTTAAGGTCTTTTAACTTTAGTAAATTTAATCTTTTCAATGCAAAGGGCTTTTTTGAGGTTCTTGCTTGATTTAAAGATGAACATTTTGTAATGACTAAGATCTGTATTCAAAAGCAATTAATGGGACTAAAGATATTGGTTTCTCATAAAATATGCATTATAGAAGCATACATATGTATTTCCTTTGAATCGGATTAAAGGCTCCGTTTTAACATAACAAAGGGACAAAGTTTCTTTTTTCATAAAGATTTAATTAACATTTTTTTAAAAATAATTTTAACTTAAACTTTTGATTCAAAATAGCTTTTAACGGCCTTTAGTCCACAAAATTTTTACTTATAGCTTTTACTTTAGCAATTATCACACACTTTATTTTGTTATCATTTTCAGCTAATTTACATTATTTCTTTATTTGTATCCAAATCTTATTTGATTTTTTTCGCCACGTTTCGATAATGCTCTATTTCTTGTCGCAGTCGCAGGCAGTATCTATGTATATAAAAAATTGTTAGAAATTGGTTAAGGTGTTATAGAGAAGGTCGGAACTCTAAGAAAAATTTCTATGAAATGTTCTGAAAGATAGGAAAGAAACAAATATTTTTTTGAAGTATCTTCAATTTCAGAAAACTTGATATTTGGATGGAAATAAATTAGTTAAAAATAATCAATATTTTATATTTTTTTAATATTTATGCATTTATTGATTTACATATCAATAAATGCATAAATCTGGCATATCTACCAAATTGTCATTGTTTTGGTTTTGTAAAATCTAAATACATATATAAATTCATTTTTAGTTGATACGATATTTAGAAAATTCCATTTTCTATGGAAAGGAGAAAAAATTATTCTAAGGAATTTACAATCAGCTAATATGAATATGAATGAATATGAAAATGAGATCAACAACAGATTGCTACATTTTGTATATAAAAATTATTGGAACCAACCACGTTTTTATAAAATGCTAAAATTGATAAAAAATTACATCCAAAGCCCATTAGACCAGCTTGTTTATTGTAAAAAAATAGAAGGTTATAAAAACATGTTAAAACTTTGTCTAAAAAGCAGTAAGTAGTAAGGACACATAATTTTTGGACTCTCCAAGACTTCCTGTGATAACATATTTTGGTTTGCAAAAAATGGGACTTAACAGGTCACATCTCAAGAATACAAGATAACAAACAAAAACAACAAAATAAATTTCGAAAAAATATATATAATTCTTTTTTTTTTTAATTCTGAAAATGATACCAAAAATTTCTAAAAATGTAATGTAAAAGCATTTTGAAATGAAGATTTTTAAATGGCAAACATTTTTCCCCAACCCTATTTTTTTAATGGAGACTGTTTGAAAAATTTTATTAGTAGGTACCAAATTATAAAAAAATTGTTTTTTCAATTTTTAAAAAGAGTAAATTTTTCTTGAAACTCCATATTTTACAAATGATCTTATTACCAAAAATAATGGAAACTGTTAAAAACCAAAAAGAGAAAAATTATATTGTTCTTGAAAACAATTTCTAAGATTTTCATAAAAAATTGTTTGTTTTCTAAAAAAAAGTATGACATACTTTCTTGCAACACCATATTCCAATAATCATTATTAGTATCTCACATTTTTATTTCAAAATAATTTTATTTCAAAAATATAATTTGATGATTTTTTTGTTAATTCAATTTTTAAATAATTTTTTTCTTAAAAATAATTTTATGTATACAAATTAAGTTTTTAAAAAAAGACTTTAACAACTTAATTTTTTGTAATAAATAAGGAATTATGTATTTAAGAAATCAGATGTTTCAATAAATTGTGTTGGAGTCAAAAATATTTTAGGAGTTCTTTGTTCAAATTAGTTCTTTAATTATGTTGACTTTGACAAGTTTTTCAGTTTAAAGTTTAAACATATATTGTTCCAGGGATGTATATGAATGTAACACAACGTGTTATATTATTCACTGGCCAGAAATTTAAGTAAAAATGACGTGAAAACAAAAGAAATCTTCACGCTTTTATATTTTACAAAAATAACAATAGAAGTTTTTATGAAGATCATGAAGGTGTGGGGTGGCGTATGTGGAACATTTGTTTAAATATTAAGTTAGTAGTGCATTATATTTCGTCTTGATACGTATGGAAATTTAATATGGATTGAAAAATTTCCTATATTATTTCTATCCATAAATCTGGCTCCAAACAAGATGTTTGAAATTACCGTCCTGTAAGTAAAATGTCAACGTCCCTAAGATTTAAAAACAAAAAATAGTTTATTCTAAATGAAAATATTTCGTCATCTCAACATGGATTTATAGCTGAAACCTCACAATTTTTAGCAATCAGATCATTAGAAACCTTGAAAATGGTTTTCAAACAGATAGGGTCAATCTTTTTATGTTTTTTAAAAAGATGGATTCTACCATTCTAATATTTTAAAATGGTTTGAATCCTATCTCAATAGCAGAACACAGTTTATACGGATTAATGATTTATTTTCTGATGTAATTCATGTTACCTATGGTGTACCTCAAGGTAGGCCCTTTGGGACCCCTTTTATTTCTGTTGTTGATCAATGACATCCCAAATTTTATCAACAATACTTTTTGCCTAATGTTTTTTGGATGATATCAAAATTCTTTGTTGTATCAAATCCTTAGATGATTGCCTTTTATCTTCAAAATGTTTTCGATTGCTTATCTGAATGGTAGGTATAATTCTAACCAGCTTTTTTTAAATGTATCTAAATGGCAATCTCTATCTTTCTCTCGTAGTTATAATCCAATTTTATTTGAATATGAAATCGACAAAAAAAAACTCATTAAACTTAGCGAAAAAAAAGATCTTGGTTTAATCTTCGATTCCAAACTGAGTTTCAATTCCCATATTGATTTGGTTCTTGCTAAAGCAAATTCTATGCTAGGATTCGGATTCGAACCTCTAAAGAGTTTAAAAATCAATTTACACTTTTTTCACTATTTTATGCATTTATGTAAGGTCTTCCCTTGAATATTGCTGTGCAATTTGGAATCCCTTTTAAAAAATCCACTCTGAATATCTTTATTCCTCCATATGAAACCAGATGCAAACTTCTTGGGATGCAACCGCTTGATATTCGTCATCGTTATTTTTCTATAGTATACGTATATACGCGATATTGTCACATCACTTATAAATTGCCCCTCACTGTTGTCCTTAGTTGATATACATATATGCTCCGTCTAGACAAACGGAATCTTGTAACCTATTTCATGAATCCTATCATCGGATTAATTATGGCCTTAATGAACCTTTAACTCGAAGCATTAGAGAATCTAATATCATTTGTAATCATATTAAAAGTTATCAATATGATTACCAAAGTCGAGAGGCTTTCAAAAGACCTTTCTTGTATTTTTTAATTTACTCCTAGCCTGGTGGTTTAGGTTCTAGTCAAAGTTAAATTAATTCATTAATGTTTTACCTTGCTTTATTAGTATAAATTAAAAACAAAATTCTGTGGTCTAAGTAAGTTTGACTTGCTGTATTATTTAAATTAAAGCTTTGTTTTCCGTAGTCTGTAAGATTATATATTATTTGTATAACTCTGATTGATGAAATAAATAAATAAAATATGGATATGTAAAAGAAATTTTGCATATATGACATCGGAGAATACTTTAAAGAAATCTTAAGTGGAAGTTTGCGACTGTTAACCTCTTACAGGGTTTTCGCCATCTCGATTTAAAGAGTGAAATCATTTTAAGTAATTTTATAAAAAGAGGGGAGATAGAAAAATATATTTTATTGTAACCTTTAGATGCGTCGTTTATGGTCCTGCTACCCTGATGCCTTTTTTAAATAATTTGTAAAATTTATTTGTAAATTATTTCATTAAATAAATAAATAAATATCCGAAAATCTAGGAATCAAGATAATATGAACGTTTTAAAAGTTGCAAATGGGAAAGTAGGTACTTAAAAAAATAATTGGCAAGAAATCAAGATGATTTTTGATTTTGTTGAAATTTTTATTTTTGGAAATATAATAGCTACATACAAAAATACTTTAGCCATATTTGAGGAATGTAATTTATTTTGCGCAGTGAATGAAACATTTTTAGAAACAATTATTTTAAAAATCTTGTATTTTTTATCATTTTACCTTTTAAGGGGATGAATTTTAAGTTTTAAAGGGATGATGGTAATTATTTATTTTTTCGGATTATTAATGTTAAACCAAGTACTGCTGTAGGCAAAAAATTTATGTTTTATTTTACAGTTTTGTTGCTTTAAAAAAACCTTAATTTACGAGGGGTTTTTGTGTGATAATTAATAGAAAGTAGTAGTAGTTTTTTTCACTTTTTCGTTTTTCATTTTCTTTTAGCCCTAAAATAACGGTACAATTTTTTTTTATCAAAAAATTAAAATCTTATTTTTTTCAATAACGTGCACAACTTAAAAAAAAAAAAACGGCAATTTTTTTTACAAAAAGGCGCTACCATAAAAAAAAAATCCGAAAAATGGTTATAAATGGGAACCTCTCACAGAGCATTTTTTTTGATTTTCGATTTTCTCAAAAATGGTTCGACTGAATTTTATCAATTTTTTATAGAGATTTTTTCAAAAAGTTTAAAAAGTATTCCATACCGAAATTTTCAATTTTTTTTTTTTGATTTTTAAAAAAACTTTCAAAAATTTTGTTTGAGAACTTAATATGTAATTCAAAGACGACTTGGTCGATTTTTATTAAACTTGGCATCTAGAAGTTTTTTGACATTATCTAGCAGATTTTAAATACAAATTATTTTAATAGCCAAAAATAACGGTACCTCCCCTACAAATGTTATAAAACCGGTATAGAAAATCTAATTTTTCTAAAAATCGATTTTTTCGATTTTGATTAAAATTTTTTTGTGACCTAATATCAGTACGATCTACTATATTATTGGAAAAAAATATCTATCAGATAAAAATGGTATGTCTCATAGAACCATTTTTTTGGTTTTCGACTGTCTCCGATTTTTGTTTTTTTTTTTTGTATCTATCCAAAATTCGATGAAGAAGAATCAACTCAAGCGATTTTATATTATTGTTGTTGTTCTTTGACTTACAAACTGCCTTCTGACAGAGCACAGAACTTACCAGATTTTGGCCGAAAAAATTTCTCGGTAAAATCTGGCAAGAAGGCGAACGAATCTAATGTTACATTTCTCTAAAAATAATGGATTCGTATTCTTGAGATTGGGACCTAGTAACGTGGAGATATATCAAAATATTCGATTCGATAAATCGGACCAATCACAAAAACTTCCAGTGAGAAGTTAATAACTTCCAAACGATGTTAATAAAATATTTAAAAAATAACCCCCTACACTTTATCTCTTCTACGGTTTTTGCGGTTGTGGCATTATAGTTATGCTTTAGGTGATAAGTACATCTGTGTATCTTGGAGCCTGAAAATCAGTGGTGAGATGATCGTTAAGTACTTTTGTCCACTTAACAATCACTCCAGGTCTAGATATAGGAAAATAAACTGTTGAAATTCAATCGATTCCAGTTTAAGCTAGATAACTTGGCTGGGCACTAAGGGTTCGCATGAATTCAATGGAATACCTACCTATGTATGTATTTTGTAAGTACATATTTAATCATCGTGACAAAAAATTTTAACTACCCATAAAATGTTTGCTAAATGCGATTCTAATTTGATCATATAATACATATTCACTCATATCAACTTTGCTTGTATATTGGCAGGGAACTCAACCATCCAACTATTAGCTATATTTATGTAGTTAACCTAACAACGTAATTGCTCAACACACATATCCTTAGATCATTCAACCTTTCCGAAATAAAAGTAGGTAATTGCTTATTCTGTTCAATACTTTGTGCAAAAACATTTTCCATCAAATTGCATAGTCATAACATGAGTTGTCCCGGTCGGTGTCCCGTGACATGATAAAAACAGCGATGTAATTTCCTTGCCAAATTTATCGAAGGTATAGGTTAGGTACCTACCTATGCGAAAAAATAACTAAACTACATCAAGCTAAATCCACACATGCCTACTCATAAACTAAACAACAACAAAAAAAAAACAAAAAAAAATACAACAAAATTCTATAGAAAGCCCAGCGAGGCTTAACAATCCAGAAAATTTGCAAATATTTCCCCAGGAAATTGACTGAAGTTGATTTTGCGGTAGTGTTTAGAGAGTAGCAGCAGCATCCGCTTCAAGTGTCTACAACATGATGGTTTACAAAAAAAAAAAAAAAACAAAATCAAGAACACAAAACAAAAACGCCACAAGGGGCGCTCTGCGTTATTGCCAGCCACGTAAATTCATTTCGCTTCACAATAGAAAGATAGTTAGTTACCTCACTCATTTCGTATTTGAATAAGAGCCACCCAATATATAGAGGACTCGATGATGCGCATCCTTACATTGTTAAAATGTCGAAGGTTAAAGTTCTTGTCACTGTGTCGTCTTTATATCGTCGTCATCGTTGTCGTATGTTGCTGTGCTTTTTTTTGTGTTGTCGTTATTGTTGTCAGAGTCTAGCTTAACGAGCTAACGACAGCACAAGAAATACCAAACAAAACTAAAAAAAAAAACGAAACCAAACGAAACACAAGATAAATTGTGCTGCGAAAAGTAAATGTATCGAAAAAGTCCTGTACAATGTACATACTCATTGGTTAAAGGAGAGCAAACCAGGACAACAGGATTCAGATTCAGGACATCCATGAAATGTTCTTCGTGTTTGCGTAGCATTTCGTAGCACGACACCGAGGAGTTGCATGGAATTTACTGCGAGAATATAATATCTACTATACCACTTGGAGAACGTGTGACTTACAGTAAAATGTGTCATGGTATATATATATGTGTGCGTTTGTGCGCGATCAAATAGAGGATAATAATTGGAATGCGACAGCGACGTATTCATGTCGTCTGGCATAGTTCCATTTTTGTGTATCATTTTTATTTTTATAAATTTTTTTTTCTATCTCTATAGGAATACTATTTTTTTATAGAGGGTGCAGCTTTATTGTTTAGAGATATCCTTTCGCTATACCTACGATAAATTTCGAAAACCTACAAAAATAGAACGGAATTTGCTTAGATAAAATTTTTGGCTAAAAAAGTTTCTTTCTTTAAATTTTGTTTTACAGAATTTTAAAAGAACTTTAAAGTGTAAGCTTGGGACTTTCTATCCTGTGCCTTTCTCTGCTGCGTTATTTTCCATGGAGAATAGTTGCGAAGACTCGTAGTTATAGGCAGCGACGGGGTCAGTTGCTGAATTTCATGCAATCTATACGGATCCTAGCGACTTGTACATTTTTTGGTTATAAATGGTACCTCCCATAGAACCATTTTTTTGATTTTCGATTTTTTCAAAAACGGTTCAAATGATTTTAACTAATTTTTTTTATACAAAATCTTTCCAGAAGTTTAAAAAGTTTTGTAAACCAAAATTTTAAAATTTTTTGTATTGGACTTTTAAAAAAAGTTTTAAAGTTTTTTTTTGAGAACTTAATTCGAAAACGACTTTGTTGATTTTTATTAAACATGACATTTGGCAGTTTTTTAACATTATCTAGCAGCTTTTTTCAAAATTAATTTTAAAACTCTGCATAAACTCCGTACTAAAAATTGGCAAACCAATTTTTTTCTTAAAATATATTCAAAACTTTATATATAAAAAATTAATTTCTTTAAAAAAACCGCTGCAACAATTTTTAAAATTTTTTTCTCATAAATTGAAATTTGTGCAAGAAATCGGATGGTTTACATTGCTTTGGTGTCAAAATAGTTTCAGAAGTTGTTTAATCAATTATTATTTCTAATTATATTGATTTTTTGACAATTTTTCAATCTAAAGTGTAAGTGCCATGTTTATTTTAAAACCACAGCGTGATCATACATAAGAGCAAGTTCGTGCGACCCAGTTGAAAAATTATAATACCAAGTTTAAATAATATCGAACCACCCGTTTAATCTGTAGTCGAAAGGACCAACAAACAGTGCGAATCCCATTTTTGCCATTAGGTTAGTACATTGTACATACATATGTATTTATGTAGCGCACATTAAAATAACGGTAATTATTAATAACCTTTTAAAAATGCATTATCAATTTCTTAGTCTTCTGTTACATTAAGACAACCTTGGCAAGTTCCACCCATATAGGCAGTCTTTTTGATACCAAAATAACCTTCTCTCTTCTTCCAATGTATTGAACATTAACGGGACCTTTATTCGAAATGTAGGACCGTAGTCTAATGATTAAGATGCTGTAGCATATCTGCCTTCTAACACACAATTTTTTTAGATGTTAATCGATACGTAAAAAAACTCGAATCTGGGATAAAATAGGTAGATAATTTTTTTTTCTAATTTTTTTGAATGATTTTTCTTCTTAGAAGTCTTATCGTCTCTCTATCTGCTTTTATACCATCATTAGTCTTTGCAATCTCAACTGGTAGGTATTTCTTCGAAGTTATACCTAAGACCTTTACTTTAAAAAAAAATTAAAGTAATGAATAAAACAGCCATGACATGACCCTGCAATCTAAATAGACCCATTCAATACTCCTTCTGCCTGATAAAACTTACATATTATAACTATATCCTTGTTGTGGAGATCCTTTCACGTTTTACCTATAGACTAAATAAATTTCCCATAATCTAAAACAAAACATTTTTATTTATTCACTGTTTAAGGTTAAAACACTTTACGCAACATGATATTATGTTAATGTTGCGGCAAAACTACTTAAACTTTATAACTCAACTAAATTTTACAACCGAATCTACCGATAAAAAAAAAAAATTAAAAATTGAATATTCCTTACAACAACAAAATAAAAAAAAAATAAAAGTGCAACATCATCGGAAAAGTAAACTTATGAAAATCTCTTTATCGCATATAGCCAACAACGCGCAGCGTAGACAAACTTGCAGCTCTTCTCTATATATCTATATCTCTTTCTCTCTCTCTACCTATTTCGTTCGGTTGGTTGGTGCTTCTTTTATTCTTTCAAAAAAGTATTCCTATTATCCTCGCATCGTTGGCATAGTAATTTTTATGCACCAGAACTTTTAGATTATCACCTGACACACTTGTGCAGCGGTGATGGTTGCTTTTGTGTTTTTCCCTTGCGCTTGCATCTAAAACTGACAAACATATTATACCACCACCCCCTTAAAAGAAAGATCTTCATTTTGTTGTATCCATCCATGATGTAGACAAAGGGATACGGTGACCGTATATTTTGTGAAGGCAAAATATAAAATTTAAACTTAATAAAAAAGTTCCACGTAGTCATTTAAATTTGAAGTGCATGTAGCATTAATGAAAACAAATTAAAATATGTATGTATAGAGTTCTTTAAAATATTAAATTATATTTTATAATAATAATTTATATAGTTAAAAAAAGCCATTTTTTCGACATTAACACAATTAAAACCCCTATTTGTAAAGGCTTTACGTATTTTAGGTGAAAACTTGACAAATTAAATTCAGCATACAAAAATTAAAAAAAAGGGTCAAATGGTCACTCTAAGTTTAAAAAATTCAACATAATACACATAAAAGGGCGTTGAAAATGCAATTTTTATATCCCCTGGCTTTATGATGCTCCAGGATATTTTGAACTTTTTTTCTAGTACCATTTGTGCAAGACTGGAGACCTCATTTTTATTTATTAACCTCTGTGTGTATGTACATATAAATAAGAAACAAACTCTTAAAAAACCTCTCGAGTGAATGAGAAAGAAGAAGAGTCAGTTTTGAGTAAAAGCTGAAAAAATTGGTTAAAGAAAAAGGCTTTTTGTTTATACTTATACCTATTTTTGTTTGCTTCCTTATATATCGGATCAACGGTTTATACATATGTACAGTACATATCTACTCGTATACATATTTTATTTAAATATTCAAATGATTTCTCAACTTCAGTTAAATTGTTGCAAATTTATTTATCTTATAAAGCAAGCAATATTTGTAAATATTTAGGTACATATATGTGTTTTGTTAAAAGCTATATCCTTATACAAGGTCATTCATTTTTCGGTTTCGAAATTAAAGCTAAATAAAACATAAAGTGGCTACGTTTGAATCACTATTGTTGTAGTAAGTTTTAATAAGTTTAAGGCGTTGTTTGATTGTTAAGAGATCCATTATCGTAAATGGCAAACATTCAACTAATATTATGACACTTCAAATGACAGCTGAATTTGACAGGTGTCCAATGCCAGCGCTACCAACTTGAAACCATGAAATGAATGACCCCTACAATGTACAGAATAAGATGCGACAAAAGGCTAGGACATGTGTAGTGTAGATTTGACTAAGAAAAAAAAAATAGTATAGTATAGGCGGGAGGGGCAATTTTCTAAAAATTTAACTTGAAATACAAAAAAATATCATTAAAAAGCAATATCAACACTTATATGCCAGTAATACATAGTTTTCATTGAAAACGGTAGTTGAAATGGAGGCACTTTATAAGCAAAATCAGTGATTATTTTGTTGCCATAATATAAAGCTTATGCCTATAAGTTAATAATTCTTGCAAAAAAAATTATTTTGGCCCACCCTTCTACATGTCACATGAAATTAAACTATTTCTTTATTTCAATGAAATGGTAGTTTACCTAACCAATTAATCATTGAAATCTTCGAAATCATTTTATATAAAAGGTTGGATCAAACTGATATTTGTTTTTTACAAGAAATAATAATGTAATCAACTGCTTCATATTGCCATTAAAATATTCATTGATTAGCAATTAAAATTTTCTATGAAAACTTTAACTTAACACCTTACAATGCATTGTTATAGATTTTTTTTAAAGACAAAGGTCTATTTTTATTTCGGTATTCAAATCAAATTGTTTTAGTAAATAGTGAAAAATTAATTTTCAAACTCAAAAATTTAAAAAAAAAATTGAAAAAAATGATGTTCGAAATAATTTTGCATTTTTGTTTTTAATATTCAATGTTCTTATCAATAATTTTTTTTTTAATTTTTAGTTTGAGAATGCATTATTCCAAAAAAGTTTTACTAAAACAATTTGATTTTAAAACAGAATTGAAAATGGATTTCTGGCTTTAAAATAAATTATAACATAACATTTTGATATATTATTTATGAATATAATTTGGGTTGGGATTATAATTCTGTGAGTATTCCAAAGTTCTGAAAATTCAAGTTTCTGTGAAACTATAATTCTGTTATTTCAAAATTCTGTAAATTATAAAAAAAAAATTGTTTTGAACAGAATTCTGGATGTACAGTATTTTGGATTTACAGAATTTTGGAATACAGAAAAATAGATTTACAGAATAAAAGAGTACAGAATTGAGTTCATACAGAATTTTTAATCATTTTTTATTTTTTTATTTTTTAAGCTTGTTGGGTTTCCACCATTTTCACAATTTTCGAAACGAGACGAGAGATAGTGAAGTAATTTTTATTATAATTGATAGACTTTGCAAATATTAAAAAATCGTGGATATAAGAAAATTTACAAAAAAATCTTGTTATAGAGGTAGGTAGTGTCGAAAACCAAAAAGTAGAAGTTTAAGAAATAATTTGCAATAAAAGAAGATTATTTTTTTTTGGTTTTGAATTTTAATTTTTGAAGAAATATTTTAGTCATTTTTAAGGAATAAACGATTAATGTATTGTTTTTTGCGTATAGAATTGTTGAGCAAACAGAAGAAAATTTTTTTTAATATTTTTTTATTTTTATATTTTTAAAAGATTTATCGTTTCAAATTAAAAATAATCTTATCTTAGGATTGATACCATCTTAAATAAAGAAGTCAATTCGTTTTTTTCGCGAATTAAATTAAGTTTTGGAACAAAAATTTGGTCCTACAATTTATATAAAACAATCACATTGTCTTATGATGATAAATAGATATTGAATTTTTTTCTGATCAAATAATTATAACAAATATGTATATAAAAAATATTCTATGTTTATAGCTGTGCTCTGCAATAAATCTTGTCAAGATGGTTAAGGCTAATTTTATCCATCACATCAAAAATAGTGATGGTATTCTAGAAAACGAAATCAACTTTAATTAAAGTTTAAGGGGTCTTATGTGCTATTTTTTACGTGCCCACAATGCAGCTGTTTAGCTTTTTGTATATTTAAAAAAAAAATAATAATAACTTTTTTATTGATGATATTTTAATTTTTATTAATTAATTTTTATTAATTTTTTTCGTGAAACAAATAATAAAAAAAGGTTCAGTATTTTTTTCCAACTATTTTTTTCTTCATACAGATTGAAACGCTAAAGTGCTAATGCTGAACGCGAAAAGTTAAAAATTGATAAACTCTTGTAGCACCGACTGCAGCTCCGTTTGCAGCTGCATTGCGTTGTATTCGTAACATTGAATTTGTGATTTGTGGGTATTAAATATTTTGACAGCTATTCCAGCTGCAGCTCCGCTTCCATTGTATTCAGCCAGTTAAGCTTCTTATATGATACTGTAGAACCGATGAAAATTAAGTTCTATCAAAAAAGATTTAATATTTTAATAACTTTTATTTAACAATAAAATATAATATAACTTAATAATATATTAATATAAAGTTTAAACAATTTAGTTCGGTGGTGCGATGTGTGGCACGTCGTAGTCGGAAAACTTCTTCTGGTTTTCTCGCTCGTTTGGGTATTTTATATCATCTAAAATCACGGCAGACATTTTATGAATCAGGAATGTTGCCACTTACGTAACGTCTCGATAGTAATGTAGAATGCAGATTGTAGTTGCCACAATACCCTAGCGAAATTTATAAACAAATCTTCCTTAATAAAATGTTTTTTTTTTTTTTTAACAATTTACATTTTTGATACAAATTGTATGGTTTCTTCAGTTTAATTCGAAGCTTATGTGCAGTCAAAGAAAGTCATTCCTATACAATTAAAATTTTTAACATATTGCAAGAATTGGGAAAAGGATAGAAGTAAAATAAAGATGATTTAAGGGAATGATGTTTTTTTAAAATTCTCTGTGAACAAAATTTTGTTAATGAAGGGAAAATTCTGTATGAAGATGAACAGAATTATTTATTTCCATTATTCTGAAATCTATCATTTTTCTATTTCAAAAATTCTGTAAATCCAGAGTTCTCATCGCGTAATTTTAAGGACGATCATCGTTTAAACAATTATTGAATAAATTTACGTCGTCGCCTTTTAACAACCATGTTGACTATTCTTGTTGTTCTAGTATACAGTTTGAGAATTATACATACTAAAAATATCAACAAAACATATAACTAAAATACTAATTAGGTTACTAATGAAAACACAAAGTTATCGTGTTGCAACTAAAAATTTTTGTCGTTTCAGCTGAATAGAGCAGCTTGTCAAAATATTTACCTACTCTATAATTTTAATTGAATATTTGTCAGTATACTTTTTGCTTTAATTCCCAGAACCCATCATATGTTGGGTTGACAGAGGATAAACAAACTGTAACCTGACTTGACTGAAAAGACAGACAAATAGAATTGATATAACAATTTTAATCGTAATGTCAAGTTTGTTAAAAATCGAAATTATTTCTTGGAATCAGTCACATTTTAACTCATGTGTTCTATTTTTTATGACCGAATAATCGTATGACAGAAATCGCATGAGCGTTAACAGTTTAAATTAGAAGTAAAATATAACAGAATGTTCAAAAATAGTAAAGTTTTATAGAATAGAATTTTCGAGTGCAAAACTTTTTAATTTAGTTTTAGGTTTTAGCTAATTTAAAACCCTAGATTATCGCTTTTCCTTTAAATGAATTTTACAAAAGAAGCAATTTTTTTTATTAATTATTTTATAATTTTATAACACTGGGAGCTATTTGAAATTAGGTGTTTCAAAAATCGTTCAACATTTAATTAGATATTAATGAAAAACTCTTCCATGCCCATGAAAATAATTTCAAATAAACATCATAAAATATATGTAAGTAAAAATTGATTATTATCTTTAGAATTAAATTTGAAAGTTTTTGAATGAATTTTATCTGATGTATGTAAATCATATCAAAGTTAAATGGATATTTTAATCTTATCATCTATAAGTTAGTTAAGCAAAAGATATTCAATTTATTGTCCTTTAAGCAATTAATTACATGAACATGACATAAAAGGTTTTAATGACAATTTACCTCATCTGGGTGCGATGAGCAACTATAACAGTCTAAAGAGATTACATCAAGATTTGTTTTCAAAGAGTCCTGCTGATTAATAAATACTTTTCTTTTTTTCCTATTAATCTGGCCTTCAATCAAAACTTACAATCTAAATGGAAGTTTATTATTTATTTATTTATGTTATGTATATTGAATGTGTATAAAATTATTTTGTGCGTCTGACATTTGGGTCCTCATAAACTTATTAATATTTCCAAGTCAAACGCATTTGAATATTTTTCTATTAAAAGATAAAATGTAAAATTTAGTGTAAATGTAGTTTTAAAGCAGAAGTTTTAACTTAAAGCATAGTACGGAGCTAAAGCGTAGATAGGTAGATAACTTCAGATGTAGATTTGTGGTTCATCCTCGAATCAAAATTTTAACCCACTGATTAAAAGAAGTTTAACCAGCAAGTATGTGATTGGGTATAATTTAATTTTTGATATCAAATTATATGTTTTTTTTTTTTTATATAAATAATTAAATGTTTAGATAAACGTTAACAGCTGTATTTATTAGATTTTTGACTAATTAAATAAAAATATTTGGAGATTTGCATTCATTAGTTAAATTAAAAGTCGCTTATAAAAGGTGTTTTTTTAGAGGCATAGAACGTTGAAATGGAATAAAACAAAGATGACCGCCACGGGTGGTTCGGACGTAATCTAATCTGGAGGTCCAATTTTCGACGACATTTTCCAAGTCGTCAATCGTTTCGGGCTTATCGGCGTAGACTAGCGACTTCACATATCCCCACAGAAAATAGTCAAGCGGCGTTAAATCGCACGATCTTGGAGGCCAATTCACGGGTGCGTAACGTGAAACAATGCGGTTGCCAAACGTTTCCTTCAATAAATCAATTATGGCACGAGCTGTGTGACATGTTGCGCAGTCTTGTTGAAACTACAGCTCCTGCACATCATGGTTGTTCAATTGATGAACGAAAAAGTCAGTAATCTTGGCTCTATAGCGGTCACCGTTGACTGTAACGTTCTGGCCAGCATCGTTTTTAAAGAAGTACGGACCAATTATTCCACCAACCCATAAAGCTCACCAAACAGTCAGTTTTTGTGGATGTAACGGTGTCTTAACATACACTTGAGGATTATCATCACTCCAAATACGGCAGTTTTGTTTATTGACGAATCCATTCAACCAAAAGTGAGCTTCATCGCTAAACAAAATTCGCTTATGAAAATTGGGATCAACGGCAATCTTGTTTTTGCACAATTTGGAAGCGTCGTTGTTCAGGCGTCAGTCTATTCATGTTGAAATGCCTTGACAGCTGACAAAGTGGCCACCAGTTAAAATAGTGTTGCCAACTTAGTGTTGCCAACTTAAACAACCGATTTCGTTGTCTTAGCTAGGTAACTCTAAGGTCCACTTTTACATTGCGAGATCGTTTCAGTTTCATATTTAACACGGAGTTAACTCCTGATACACGTTTTTCAGTCAATTTAGATCCCTAGTTAACTCAACATTAACTTTAAATTGTCAAAAATCTAGCGAAATCAAGGTGCAACATTATGGAAATACCCTTTCACTATCGAAATAAAAGGGAAACTCTATGCAACAATGAAACAATCTATGTATTTAAAAATAGAAAGGTCTATTTAGTTAATCCAGAGTTGACTCACAAAATCCGGTGAGTTATTTCTGACTCTAAATTGACTGAAAAACTCAGGCTTCACTCTGAAACTGAGATGATTTCGCACGGAAAACTTTAACTTAAACTTATTTATAACTTGGATGGCTATGTAAAGTGAGACAGCGTTTATAAATACGACTGAAAGTATCAATAGAGAATTCTTACTTATTGTAATAGATTTTTCGTTAATAAAAACGTCAGTTACCATTCACCATTATTTTGTTTTTATATTAAAAAGAAATTTTAACCCGTGAGTTAAATTTTAATAAACGGAATAGTATCTAAGTTAACCGTTTTTTTTTGTCTATTATTAAAAGGGCTCTAAGACTTTTAAAATCCCTTTTCCGATATTTTTTCTTCTCCATTTTTTCTAATTATCAAAAAGAATAACCAAACTCTGTATAAATATGCTTAGCTTCTTTTCAATTAATTCAAACTCAAAGGCAACGTGTTCTGAACATCAAATGTTTTTTTTTTTTTTTTACAGACCACTCTTTCTTGATTCTAAAAGGTTTTTTTTTAATCTTTTGTTTCTTTTGTTTTGGTATCTTCCTTTTTTTTTGTTGGAAAAAAAGGTGAAATATGTGTTCTTTGTCACTATCGTTCTCGTCTCTTGTTATATATATTTGCAATTAGAAGCGAATCAATGAGCTTTAGGCGCCTACTTGACCTCATAAATCTATCAAAGAAGACTTATATTTGAAGAGCGAGGCAGGTATTATACTAAGAAGACGGCTATCCGTATCCAAAGCTTAGTTGTCTATATCTATCTATTCTACATATATAGGTATATTTTCTTGAAACGCACATTTATAACCAATAGAATAAAGAAACCTGTCTAGGTCCTTTAGCACATATTGAAAAAAAGACAACAACAACAAAAAAAAATAGAAGAAAAATGTTGAACTATTTATCGCCTTTTCAAGGACCATCTATTCTTTTTTATATGCGAACATGAGAAACATTGAAAGATTTAATGTTTCCAAAGAACAGATGTTTTGTTGGCATTTCACTTAAATTTCCTTATATATCTACTATGCGCTTATATTCATGCTTCATTGAATCCTGAATCCGCATTGTACATACATACATATAAATATATACGAGAAGTACAAACATATAATCGGAAAATAAATATTAATTAAAACAGATTCATTTGATTCGTCTTCTGTTTATGTTTATTCTTTCTTCGGAAGCTATAGCTGTTGGCAGTGAGAATCTCATGTGGCCTGATCCCTTTCCTTCTCCCGCTCCAGGTTCCATTTCCGGTCTTTTATTGGAAATCTCCTTTAAAGACACTCATCACTCCCACAGTGCATATAATATGGAGCTAGAGCTTGGGGATAGAGCTGAGCATATACATACATACATTCATAGCTTGAATATACGCATCAATGGACTCGTGTACTTAATGATATCAGAATAATCCGTAATTTTCACAATCCACCCAACCGTCATGACATCCGTACTTATACGCTCTTATTTCAAAAGGATATATGTATCTAGGGATATGATTATGGCGTATATATGTAGGTACACACCTACACATAGTGTTCTTACGCAGCGGCAGCTTCCGTTTCTAGGTCGTAACGGAGAAAAAAAAAATGAAGAGAAAAGCGGAAAAGTGAAAGCATTAAAGCCTGTATTGATGTAGAGGATATAGTTATGAGAGCTTGGTATTTGTTATTGGGCTTGGATTAGTGCTATATTTTGGAGCCTTAAAAATGCTATTAAAGGATGTTTCTTTAAAAATAGAAGAGGATTTTTAACAAGTACGAGTATCAAATTTTTGTTAGATATTTGTATATAATTTTTATGTTAAGTATTGTTTGTAAAATCAACACAATTGCTTGTATTTGGATTTTGCGGACTTTTTAGCAACTTGAAACCACCTCTCATTTATATTAAAAAATCATGTTTAGAAATGATGGTCATTTTGGGATCAAATAATTTGTGAGAATATACCATTAATGGAGTGAGGATAATCTTCAAGACTCTTATGAGACTTCATCACACTCACAGAAGTGAGGTCTTCACCTTGGCGTTTTGATGGATATGCAATCATTAGGTCTTATCCTATTAAAATCAGAAGTTCGAAACCATTATCTGTCAGAAATGTTCAATCAGTTAATCTAGATTTAACGAAATTGATTGGGACACAAACATTTCTAGAATTGTTTTATTGGTAGAATGCAAGTGTGTAGAGCAATATAAATAAAAGGAAATGACACCTATGGGCTCTTTTCCTTTTCTAAAGTGGCAAAAAGACCCAGCACAAAAAACCATTAAGACCCGCGCTAGTTATTGCCTTTCTGAATTAGCATTAAGACCTAGACTTAAAGCGTTAGTTGATAATTTATATATGTACTTAACTCTATACTGTTGGCCAAGGAAACTGTTGACATAAGCACCTGCCTGTCGACTGAACATCCTAAAAGAGGCCTAAAAGAGGGAATTAAAATCCTTGGAATCCGCAAGGAGGCAACCCAAGGTACTGTTATCTAAGAAAACTGTTGACAAAGACCAAAATATTTTTTGTTCTTTAGTGAATGACTACATTCTTGAAACCTTCATTATATGTATAAGAAAAATGAATTAAAGCTTACAGCTTTTGTTTCCATTTCAAAAAGGAAAAGAAGCTCACTGTTTTTATTTCCTTTTATTTTGAGAAATAAGAACCACAGGGGGGTTATTGCACTGCGCTTATAATATTTGGATGTGCGATTTGTCGCAGAATGCAGATCGAGGCAAGAAGTCTTGAGGTCCAAATTTATGAATTACCTTGAATGATGGAAAGATAAAAGACTTATTTTTGTTTTCAACATTTTAATAAAACTACAAATAAGTTAATAATAATAATACTTACTAAATTTACTCGCAAACAGAAGCGAAAAACTATCGCTAAGGACAAAAACAGGTTGTGTGAGCTCTTAAAAGTATCATTTGAGAAATTAACTAGCCTTGACTTGAAGTTTTCCTTGGTATCTTTAATAGTAGGTATTAGCAAATTGTGATCGGCAAATACCAAAATCTCACAGCACATATTGACGTAGTTTCTACGCAATTCCAATGTCACTTCTGCTTTCTTAAGAAGTTTTATATCTTTTGCATCAAAGTACTAAAAACCTGGTAACACAGCCAAAAGCTTTCAGGGATGTCGTAAGTTCGTCGTACCTAATATGTTAAAGTTTAAGGACACCACCTAATTTGGTGATGAATTCTGACAAGAAGATGATAAAGAAAAGGTGGCGCAAGATTTTTGACTTTTCCGTCATCATCGTACCTAATATTTCGTTTCATTAAAACCTGGAAATTTATTTTTAACATGAAAACAAACCCTACAGAGCAAGTAAAACAATATCGACAGTAATTTAATTTGATAAGCATTCTTAATTACAAACCGCGTGAAAGATCTTATACTTATATTGTAAATGTGAAAGTTTTCAATTAAAAGTTCAAGTGATCTGTATTCTGAAATACGTTTCGTCTAGCTAAACAAAAAACTCTTTTTTATTTTCTTCATCTTCATTAATATTACTTAACTTTAAACAACTCGATTATATTGTAGTAGGATAGCATAAAGGATTATTGTTATAAGGCAAAGGTGTCCGTTGAATGAGTGAGAAATAGCTATTACCTTCGAAATAAGAAATTTAAAATATGTGGACCAAGAACGGAGCCTTGCGGAACTCCTGAGCCAAAAACTAATAAAACCAATCTACGAATACAAATTTATATTTAAAATGAATTTAAATAATGATAATGGGTGATTTTTTAAGAGGTTTAGAACTTAAAAAAAAAAAAAAAACACAAAAAATTCGAAAAAATGAATGAAATATTTATTTGAATCGATAGTTTGAACCTTGCAATTTAATGTTTAAAGATAATTTTATGCAAATGTTGACCGCGGCTGCGTCTCAGGTAGCCCATCCGCTGAGTCCAATTTTGGCATACTCTTTCACACATATCGGCCGGTATCTCACGAATGAATGCATGGATGTTGGCTTCCAGTGCGTCAATCGAAGCGGGCTTGTCCCTATAGACATTAGCCTTGACATACCCCCACAAAAAATAATCTAATGGTCTCAAATCGCACGATCTAGGCGGCCAATTGACCGGCCCGAAACGTGAAATTAACTGTTCACCGAACTCGCCTCGCAATTGCGCCATTGTTTCGCGTGCTGTGTGGCATGTGGCACCGTCTTGTTGAAACCACATATCATGCAAGTCAAGAACTTCCATTTCGGGCAAAAAAAAGTTTGTTATCATCGCTCGGTAGCGTTCACCATTGACAGTAACGCTGCGATTCGCATCATCTTTGAAGAAATATGGCCCAATAATGCCGCCGGCCCATAAACCGCACCAAACAGTGGCTTTTTCGGGATGCATTGGTAGCTGTTGCAATGCTTCTGGCTGATCTTCACTCCAAATGCGGCAATTTTGCTTATTTACGTACCCATTCAACCAAAAATGAGCCTCATCGCTGAACACAATTTTTCGATAAAAAAGCGGATCCTCGGCCAGCTTTCCAAGAGCCCATTCACCAAAAATTCGGCGTTGTGGTAGGTCGGCTGGCTTTAGTTCTTGCACCAGCTGTATCTTAAAAGGCTTTACGCCCAAATCCTTCCGCAAAATTTTCCACGTAGTGCTGTAACAAAGGCCTAACTGCTGGGAACGGCGCCGAATCGACATTTCGCGGTCTTCTGTCACACTAGCTGATACGGCCGCAACATTTTCTTCACTACGCACAGTACGTAAACGTGTTGGTGGTTTAATGTCCAACAAAGTAAATTTGGTGCGAAATTTGGTCACAATCTTCCGAATAGACTGCTCAGAAGGTCGAGAATGCCGACCATAAAATGGAAGCAGCGCGCGATGAACATTTCGAACCGAGCACGAATTTTGATAGTAAAATTCAATAATTTGCAAGCGTTGTTCATTTGTAAGACGATCCATGGTTAAATTGCAAACCAAACTGAAGCTGTTTGACAGTGACACAAGGTACTAAACACACGTCAGCTGTCAAAACCAGTGTTGCCAAAACCAAACCAGCTAAAAAATCACCCGTTAAAAGAATATCCTTGAGATCTCAATTTCTTAAGTGATTTGAGTTTCAGTGATAAAGTTTTAGTTTATAGAAACTTGCGTCTCTTTTGAGTAATTTATATCTTTACTTTTTCTCAAGAGTCCCTTTGTTCGATGCAGCCCTGTTTTGTTTCGATTCTGTTGGAACGAGTGTGGTTCTTTATATTTATATGTGATGGCTATGAAATATAATCCCATAAAATGTCGACGTTTTTTTTTTTGCGTTTATTCGATTTGTTTATGAGATGTGCTTGCATGATTCAGCAAAATTCTTCTCACTTCATAATGTTGTCAGCAAATCCAGCAGAATGTGTGTTTACTTGCAAACAGAATATCTGGATTATGGCGATAAACGGAATTTTTTTTTATAAATATACATATAACCCAGAATAGCCGTCGCTCGTTGTTGTTGTATAAATGAACATGTGTATATTATATACTATATTATATATGTTTATGAGGAGGATGGAGCGGGTGGTAGGTGAGGTTAGCAATTTCTACTTTCATAACTTGCGAACATAATCCCCAAATGGCCACATGGGGAACTCGCTCTATTTCATTTGAATATATCTGTGTGACTTATGCAAGATACCAGAACCGGAGGTTTACCATCATTTTGGGTACCTTTTTCTCAGTTGATATCCGTTATTCACTTTAATCATGCAATACATACCGACCCCAACTCCCAGCTCGAAACGACCGACCCCGAGTCTAATGTTTTTTTTTGTAGATATCCTTTGGAGCGTCTTCCTTTTTTTTTCATTTTATTTTATATTTAACATGGCGGGGCCGGCCTTAGCCCATATAATTTTTTTATTTTTCATATTTTTTTGTTTGTATTTATTTTTTTTTTTTTAGTTTGGTTGTTTTTGGTGTGTTTTTCCTACTTTCTGTGTCTGTCATTGGGAAATCCCTTTGCATATACGAAACAAAGGATTTTCCATTCCGTTCTGTGATGAGGTTTTACGAGTGAATTTATAAAAAAAATAAAGAAACACAAACAACAAAATATAAGCAAAAATAAAAACAACACTTATGCACGAATGAAACTTAAAAAAAAAAAGAGGAAGAAATTCGAAAGGAAAAGCAATGTAATCGTTTTGCATTTCCAGATAGCTCTTAACAAGACTTAAAAGTTTTTTTTTTTATTTTTATTTTTCTTTCAAAAAATAAAAAGGACTTCGAACAGTGTATAAGTATAAGTATAGGTATGTATTTTTTTGTGTGTATTTTCATGTTAATTTCTGCTTTCTTATTCGAGATTCATTACTGGTTGATGTCGAACATGCCTTTGAGATTTACTTTAGTAAGGTTTTTTTTTTTTTAGTTGAGGACACTTGAAGGAAAAAAATACGCAGAAATGTAGAAAGTAATCCTTTTAAAAATATTACTTTTTTCCTTATCTGAATGGATACCTACTTATGGAATGGTTTTCTGAAAAAGAAGAAGTGGAAATTTCAGGTTTTATTTATTGAAGATATGGCTTTTGTGAGCTATACCTACCTACATAGTAAAAATCTACTACAATAAAGATGGCCTGGGAAAATTTTATAGAAAGGCAAAAACCATGTAATGAATACTTTATTTTGGTTCAATATTCAATAGTTAGGTATTCATACAAAAACATAATCTAAATAAAATATATTTACGTAAGAGAAAGAGACCTTAAAATGACAACTCGGCCCTTTTTTATTTAAATTTTAATTTAAAATTTCGATAAAACTAAAGTTAATTTGTATGTTTTTTTCTCTTTTTAGGTGTCGTTTAGTTTAATTATAAATATAAAATATAAGCTTTAATTTACTAAGCTAATTTTAGGTAACATATTTTCAAGTTATACAAAAATAGAACAAAAAGTTGTATCATGAATTTCGTTGCGTCACTCATTGCGAATAAGATGTCAAGAGCGTAGCGTGTTGATCAGAAAATTGTGATAGGTATCTGATGAAAATACTCCCGATCTTTATTGGATTTTTGTTCTGTTTCTATTAATGCGTTTTGGTCTCTTTTAATGCGTATATATATTCTTTAACTAGAGAAGCGTTCTTCTCTGAATGCCGATTAGGAATCAGATGTTAGAATTTTACATTCATATTAATAAACGGAAATTAAACATGAATTATCAATAAGTTAAGTGTGAAATCTTTCAAAAAAAACAAAATTAAATTAAAGTCTTTTCCAAAAACTATAGATTAAAGGTTTGTTTTGGTAATTTTAAATTTTTTTAAAAATGATTTCAAAAATTTATCTTTTTTCTTAATGATAAATTTCCCAAATTTCAAAATAGAAATAGATATATAGTGCTCGAAATCAAATGGAAGAAGCCGAAACACTAATTTTGTAATTTTACTTAAATTGACAAAAACAAACGCTTAAACATGAAAAATTTAATTTTTTAGTTTGGTGGGTAATTTCATGCTCCAATTGTAGCTGCGTTACGTTGTAATTGTAACATTCAATATTTTGACAATTATTCCAGCTACAGTTCCAGTTGTAGCTCCATCTCCATTCTGTTCAAGCAATAATTTGCTTTGTTTTTTTTAGAGATTTATTTATTGTGGTAAATGGACACACCCTGTCGAGAGCTGAGCTGCTGTCAATCGAACCTCGTGAAAAAGATTCATTCGTAATCTAACCTCATTAAGAGAAGCAGTCCAATTAAAATAAAATAAAAGAATTAAATTAAATTAATATAATTGCAGTCGTCTTTCTTTTTCTTGGTTAAGATTACAACATTTTGGCGGCGAGGAACTAAAATCATGGCATTCAACGAAAGCGTGATGGCAAATGTGAATAATGCAGGGACCCAGTCGTTCGGAAAACTTGAACAATTCAAACCTTCAATGGTGTGGAACAATTATAAAGAACGCATGGAGTTTTACTTCGAAGCTAATGGTATTACAAACGAAATTTCCAATAGAGCCATTTTTCTTTCCTGCATTGGGGAGTCAACTTTTGAAACAATACGATCTTTACTTACTCCGCCAACACCAAAAGATCTCATTCTACGAAATAATGGAAAAATTAGATCGACATTTCCACCCACCCGAAACCTAATGAAATTGTCCAACGTTTCAATTTCCATAAGCGAGGCCAAAAGAATGACGAGACGATCGCGGATTTTTTTAAGGATCTGAGGAAGTTGTCGGAGCATTGCAACTTCATGGAGCTGGACAGTATGTTGAGAGACCAAATTGTGTGCGGAGTGTCGGATGAAGCATTGCAGAAGCGTCTGTTCAGCGAACACAAGTTGGATTTCAAACGAGCGTATGAAATTGCAATAGCCCATGAGGCTGCCCATCGACACGTGTTGGATGTACATGGCAATGGGGAGGTTATGGCAGTATCTTCAAAGAAAACAGCGATGCACGGGCGTTGTTATCGATGTGATGGTAACCATTACGCAGATAAATGTGTCTTCAAGGACAAGAACCGCGATTTTTGTCACATGAAGGGTCATTCTAGTCGGGCATGTTTTAAAAAAAGTGCAGCGGTACGTCAAGAAAAAGGTGTCCATGTAGTAGGGGATGAATTAATGAAATGTATTTCTGTATGTATTCTGAAATTAAAACCGCATGTTCATTCGAACTATGATTTATGATTGTCTGCAAATTAATCCAACCCGCGCAACACGGAAGGTCGACAATTGCATTGCGCATGAACAGAACTTAATTTATAAGTCACAGTTGAGTGGCCCTAATTTTCTCCTTATTTTGAAATACTGGTTATTTTTGTGTCTTCAGCTGTTGTAGAGGTGATTTCAATTTCATTTCTTTTGGGCAGTGGTGGCAAGTGCTTGGCAGATTTTTTTAGCTCCATCGTATCATGTCCAAAACGCTTTACAGGAATATTTAATGTTATTCTTAAGGATTCAGCCATTTGTATAAAAACATAACTGACAAAAAACAAAAATAAACTGGAGCGACGATGAAAAAACAAAGTCACAATCAACTGTCACAGATCTCGATGCAAATAGCCGTAACTGGACCGAGATCTACAAAACAAATCAACAACCAGGTGCAGTTGCGACCGAGCTATCATCGTCGTTAATGTGCTTCTGCTTTCCCATCTTGGTCCCGAAAATCGGACCGAGAAATCCAAACCACACGAGAATGTAAAGCGCAAGAAAAAATGTCGAAAATATATCGTCGACAATCGACATCAATATAATTAGAGCTTCACCATTCTCGGTCCCAAATAGCGGTAACTGACAGAGGCGCGAGAAAACACAAGTTATCAACCAACAGCTGCTTTTCAGACCAACCCAACGAGAGCAACGGGAACAACAACAACAAAACCATGAGAAACCCTTTAATTAAAAAAGATCTCTTCGTGTTGAGGGATAATTAATTATCATTCCATCTTCAATCGTCTTTGAGACCAGTGGGGTTTCACATTTATTATACAGTCCACTTTATAAAATGTATTTTGACTTTATAAATTTTCAATAAATTATTGGAAATTCAAAACGCATTTCTAACAGCAAATAAATAATAAGTTTAATTGACATTTTAATTAATTATAAAATAACATTTTAGTGATAAATATATTCATTGTTTTTTTTTTTAATAAAAAAAATCGACTATCCCCGAGTTAGTAAAAGTAAAGATGCAGAATCACTGCTAAACAAAAATTTCAAAAAAATTGTACTATTTATGTAAATTTTGCGTGAAAATTTTATAAATATAGGCGAGTGTTACCGAACTTTTACCAACTCCACGTATACATACATATACATACATACATATCTTTCTGTTTACTTCAAACGTTTTAAGTTTTCAAGTAATTTACAATACCAACAAATACTACAGACAACTATTGATTAACATATTTTCAAAATACTGAGTAGTTACAAGTTTAAATAAAAAAATTGTGTAAATAAAATCTATATTTTGTTTCACATACAAAAAGAACCAGAGTCAACACAAATAATATCAACTCCCTTCCATCTGACCCCTTACAATAATAGATTTACATAAATACAAACAAGCGCAGTATAGCAAAAATTTCAAAACATTCAAAATCACAGTTTAAGTTTATCTTATCCAAAGTGTAAATATAGTCATTTGAAATACAATGCACGTTTTAGCTTATTTAACTTAAGAACAATACAAAATCCTTTTCGTTGGATTTAAATATGATGGCAATATATCCCTTCTTATGATGAACATTACTTTTACACACTTTGATAATATTGTCATCGTTGTTCTAACTTGCTGCTTTGCCAAATAAAGAACCATATCCTACGCAAAATTACCCAAACTGACACCATTAACCTTCTAGAGACTGATTAAAACAACTTGTACGACACGCTGTCTTCTTAAAACAAAAATAAACAAAAAATAGAAAATTTTATACTTTTTGATGACGTGTGCCCTTGAAACATTATATTTTAACCCCGAAATAGGAATGGAGACAGAAAAAAAAAAAAAGGAAAACATTGTACGCACGTTTAATACATGAAAATATACCACCCCACAAACACAAACCCTATAACCAACCCAACTTTCCTTATACCAACACACCCTGATAAAACAGCACACATCATTGTCTGGGAAAAAAACGGCAAAATTCAGGGTGGTGTTCGCATGGAGAAAAAATACAAATGAAGGGACTTTCTTATAAACGAAGCCAGCCAGCGTGTGTTTATTTGCGTAATAATGTCATTACACAGGAATAATAACTCCACCTGCCTCATGCTAGGACACGACATAACAATTTTAAGAAAGGCCCTAAACCACCTATAAACACGAACCTATACTTTACCTACCCACCCACCCTCAAACCCATCATTACATGTTCGTAATTTATGCCAATGGAGTTGGTTCATTGTGAACAGCGAAAAACAGGTCCTTCACCGTTTCGTCCTAGTCGTCGTCGTCGTCGTCATATTCACCGTCGTCTTCGTCTTCGGTATATAGGGTTATTATTTAATGGAGAATGGTTTCATGCCCTTTCTTTCTAAATATTGTTTAACATAATTTTGCTTTACTCTTTTTTCTCACCTATTCACTTACCTTGGCAACCGACTTTCTTATTCCTTTCCTTTTACAATTTGTTTCATCTTCGTTTGCAGAGAACCATCATCATACCCTCTGGCTTTTTCAAGAGAAAAACGTTCATTGCTATTTTGATGATTTCAACTTGAAGAATTAAATTATTTCTACCAAGTTGAGTTTCAGTTACTAATTACGAATTACGAATTTGAAACCTAACAGGATGCACATTAAACACACATATTATACACAATTCACATACATACACTCAACATCGTTTGATTTAAATCACATTAATAGGTACGCATAAGAATTGTGAATTTGTAATAAAAACAGATAGAATGGGGCTCCCACTTCGAGTGCAAATGTGGTGTAACAAAAATTTTAAATTATGTATTTAAATCCATAGGAACAAAAAAATATATTTAAAGGGGTGTTTCTTTACCGTTTGGAAAAAGTTTGGGCTCGGTCTTTTTGATGTTGTTGTTGCAACCAGACCTAAAAAGTAAAGAAACGCATTTGGAATGTTTCTGATTATTTTTGGTAAATGTCACATTTGACAACAGAATTTATGTAAATTGTTCGGGTACATTCTTGCTGGAGGGAAAATGACATAAATTTTAAAAAAAGTGAAAAGCTCCTGCATTTTCGTGCCAGAAAAAACTAAAGAAACACATTTTCGGTAGATTTGTGATTCCACGGGATCCCGCGGGCGAGTTAAAAAACAGACCTTATATATTTTTAAAAATTGATATGTCATCTTTTTGAAAAGCTTAGTTTGATATTCACAAATTGAGGGTTACTGTTTAATTGGAACAATAATTTTGAATGGACCATTGTAGAATGATGAAAAGACTTTCTGTCCATACAAAGGAACAAATCAAACATTTGAGATTGGGGGCGTTCAATCCATTACGTCTGTCATCTGAAATTTCCGAATTCTGAATTTTAAGAGCTTTTGATTGGCCAGCTGTCATAAAAAGTTAGATGACTTTTATACTCTGTCCAACAAAAATAGGCAGTACACGTCTTATGGGAAAGCTTTTTCAAAATCAGTAGCGTGCCATATTTTTTGCACCATATTAAATTGAAATAACTCCTCCACAAAAAGTGTTTGCCCGCCCGTGAATTTCCAATAGAATCTGGCACAGACCCAACGTCCTATTCAAGGCACATCTGAGTGTGCACTGAATTGCTGTGGCCAATGGCGATTGGCTGCTGCTTGATGTGCATTCAGAGTTACCCGTCTCCATTTGGTAATTCGTTCAGCTTTTTTTCCTTGAGTTTCTGTTCAGGTGCTTTTGATTTTCGAGCTTTAAGAAAAAGTTTTTAATGATCAGTGTTATCGTGAACACTACGACAACCCTATGAAAGCTTTAATGAAGGACAGATTTATGCAATCCACTGTAGCCAGAATGAGAATCAAACGTCCTACCTTGCCTACACTGCCAATTTTTGTTGGACAGAGTATAGTTACGTTTAATCTGAATTTTCAGACAAGAAATTCTCATCTGAAAATTCAGATTTTCTTCTATCACTGTCTTACTTCCACACTGACTTTCAGATTTTCTTAGTGACACACTTTCACACTCATACTGCCACACTGTCACACTTTCATACTCACACTGTGGCACTCTATCCTACTGTCACACTGTCCTGCACTGTCACACTGTCCTGCACTGTCACATTGCCCTACTCTCACACTGTCACACTGTCCTGCTCTCACACCATCACACTGTCAATCTATCACAATGTACGTTCCATTACTTTGAAACTCTGTGATTTTCTGTTCAAAACTACACATTTGATTTTTTTACATATGAACTTTGACAGACTTTTGTGTAGTTTTGGGCTGAAAATCACACAGTTTCCGAGTAAAGGAATGAACCCACACTGCTCACTCAAAAGGTAAACAAGCGAATCCAAGATTTTTTTCCTCAGAGTCCCCTTATTTATAAACGCATTCCAACAGTGGCCTACAAATGTTCTCATACACTCACTCACATCCCTGTAATCTGTCAATTTCGTGAGCATTTGGATACATTCAATGAACATTTCGTTCATTTGAAGATTATTTTTCAATTTTTTGTTCATTGAACGTACCCACTTTAGAATAGATCTGGACAACCAATTTCAGTGTTTAAGTTAGATACTTGATGGAACATGATTATAAATAAGGTTTTGGACTTGGACAGCTGTCCAAAGATAGACATACTTTGGAATGGGTTTATAAATACGATTGTGAATGTGTTAAACTGTCACACTGCTTTTTTCGTTCAAAACAGAGCCTGAACTGTCAAAAAAATGTGTTTCTTTTTTAGCTCAAAAATTCAGAGCTCCAATTTTTATTTCTTTTTTCGCTCTGAGCATGTTCAGAGCGCACTCTATGAGGATGAGCTCAGAATAAATTGATAGAGCAGACGGAGTTGAATAGCTGAACGCAAATAACAACTGTGAATGACAAATGAAAAAGTGACAGCTGGTGAAGCGTTTTTCTTTAAATAGATCTGAACTCTCAGAGCAGAGCACGCTCAGTTCAGAGATCGCTCAGAGTATGTTCGGAGTGTTCAGACTCTGCACACAGCTCTACTCTGAAGTAAAAAAAAGGCAAACGCCCACTGTAGATCTTAAAACAGAATTACATACACGACAGTTTTTTACTGTCACACTTAAAGCCAAAGATACGACAAAAAACCGACACTGTCAAACTTAAAACTGTTTGCATTTCAAAGAAATAATTTCACTAACCCTAAACTATTAGCTGTCTAATGGTCTACACAAATGGCGGTAAGTTGAAATTTTAGGGACACCATTTACATAAATAAAGAATTTTTGGTGTATCTATAAAACTTATCTTACCTATTATATAGGCTAAGCAATACCTCTCGAGTACAACAAATAAAATAAGTTATAATCCCGTTTTAATGTCTTGGATTTGTGTCATAAAAATGCAATCCAAATCAAGTGAAGTTGAGTGTAAAATAAACAGCACTCTGAGTCCATATACATTATAACATAAGGGTTGCACAAGTTCCTGTTTCTCCGATTAAATTTCTATGAAAAAACGGCAAAAAAGGGCACGTTTTCAGGTTCACGAGAAAAAAAATACAAGGATGATTGAAAAAATGTATTATTTGTGGCGGATTGAGACGACTTTATATATTCATTATTACGTACGTATACAATATACATCCCTACTTACCTGAAAAAAAGAAGAAATGTGGGGATCCTAATTTTTGTTTTTTTTTTTCCTCTCAATTTCAAACATTGAATAAGTAAATTAAGTTAAAATTGCTTCTGATAAGTGTGTATATGCCTTTCAAAATGTTACGCAATTCATATAAATATAGAAGTTTTCAGTTGTTTTTTTACTTTAAGATAAGTATATACCGAAAAAGCCATAGAAACGGCTATATAACCAGACTTAAAAGACATTATACCTATGAAATGTTGAAGCATCAGTGTCGCCGGAAGGTACCTACATAGCTAATTTTTCAAAAAACTTGAGTTTTCCTAATAATGTAGGAAGGTAGCTTAGGTACCTACTTAAATTGTGAGTATAGATATAGATATTATTTTTCTTCCAGCAAGAATAGATAGGAAATCGGATTATACGTGACATTTTAACAATTTGATTATAAAGTTGCTTTGATGGTATACACCTGCGTTAAGTTAAGTAGGTACATATACATTATTAAAAGTAGTATATTTTATTATTTTTATATACCATTATTAATCCCTTCATCAATCCATTTCAACTTTATTTTGTTTGAACTTACTAAGAACAGTCGATTTTTAAACTTAAGAAAAACTCAGCACTCTTTGTCCAAAATCTGACAATTTTTCATTTTCACACATTTATTCATCCCAATTTGGGCCTTGTCGTTAAAAAGAAGTTGTGGCGATAAAAATCAAGTAATCCGTGGAACGTTTTACTAACTGGGTACTGATTTTGAAAATAAAATTTGATGATTTGCACACACATTTTTAAATGCTATATTATGACCTTCCATGGTGAATTGCCATGTACAATTGAAAACAAATTTGACAGATAGATGGGACTATAACCTATAACCCATAAAATTTCAAATATTCTTTTATTAACCCTTTAAAAGTTAAATTTTTTTGAATTTATTATTTATTGAAATCGAGAAAAGGTAGGAAAAATATATTTTAGCTGAAAGGTCAGTATATTGCTAGTGGGCGTAATATATCTGTAAAATGGGTAAAGACACATGACGTGTAGGTATAAACCAACATTTTAAAAGCATATTTTGACATTAACATTTTTTGTACGTAGTTATATTTAGATTTTCGATTTGAAGATTATTTTTTGAGCTGAAAGTAGTTATCATGGTTTGTTAGTTCAACTCTTACCATTTCAACAAATTTGTTAATGAGGGGTAATTTGTTTGTTCTACTGTTTGATTGCGCAATTTAATGTACCTATAACAGATATTTTTAGAAGATATTTCTATTTTTATGACTTTGTAGTTAATAACTTAAAAAAATACGTTCACTTATGAAGTTCCACTTGGCTTCTGCATTATAAATTATTGTAAATAATTTCCTTAAATAAATAATTAATAGGATATAAATAAAATATTTAATATAAAGAGTTTTTAAAATGAGCTAAAAAGTATAAAATAGCCATTTACATTCGAAACGAAAATCGTAGGGTGAATGTAATAGATATATGTATAATAATAATAGTAGGTAAGGAAGACTAGAGAGTAGCATACATGCGCCCCACGTTTTTGGTTTTAAATATAAAGAATTTTCCAATAAGAGGTTTCACTTTGAATAGCCCGCTATTTGAGCAGCGGTCATCTTTTGATACTTGACAAGTAAAAACTACGCCATTAAAATGGAACGGTACACGCTTCAGCGACGCATTTAAAAATCATTGTCAAACCTTCATTATTTTTTCAAACAGTTGCTTAACAATAAAAACGTGTTGTTCTTTTATGTAGCGCTTCATTTTTAATAATCCTTAACTGTCAGCTGTTGACAGCTGTCTTTTTTTCGTTAGAAAAACTGTTTCGGCACGTAAGTTGGCCAATAAGTGTAGAGTGAAAAACCTACCACGATGAGATTGGTAAATAGGGCTGCGCAAAAGCATCCTCAGCAACAGCAAATTCCAACAGCAACAGCCAGCAATGTCTGTGAAAATTCCCATAAGAATTATGATGAACTCAAAATTTATAATTTTAAATTATTTTATTTACTCAACTAGGTTTTTTTTTTTTGTTTCACAATTCGTAGGTTAAGTTTAGTTTTAAGTTAGTTAAGTTTAAAAGCCTTTACTTTTAAGTACAATAAGTTTTATGAAGAATTTTTATTGAAAATGGACGATGCGACTGAGCATAAAATTAAAAATGCAATTTACCATTGACATTATTGATAAGTTAAAGGCTAGCACAAAAGAAGACACAAAAAAAAAAAAAAAAAACAATTTTTTCGAAAAGTCAAAATCTACAATTTACAAAAATTTACGAAAAAATATTTTTGGGATTTAAAAAAACAATTGCAAAATTATTTTTTTTTTTTTTTGAAAGATCAATATTTTAAAAAAACTACTTTTAATAAACCTGGCACCAAGTGGTATGTTAACATAATCTATACTTATTTTATTCTTTTAATCAAAATTACCGGTAGCTTTTACACAACTGTTCTAAAACCGTTAACGAAAATCTTATTTTTCTTGAAAAAGACTGGTACAATTTTGATTGATGTCCAATGTCCATGTCAATGTGCACTGTTATTATCCCAATCCATAAACAAATTTTTTTATTGAACCATTTACCACTAATTTTTTTAGATTTCCGACTATATAATCATTTGTTCAGCCGATTTTAATTTAATTTTACATGCAAGAGTTTCTAATAAGTTTAAAATTTTACGAAAATTTTTGAAAAAACAAATTTTAGATTTTTGAAAAAAGCATTTCATAAGTATTTTTTTAAAATTCGTTTTTTTCCAAATATAGGCTGATGTTTTTCTTTTGTTTAAATTAATGTTTTTACTCCGCAATTATAAATACATTGTACTCTCTCCAAACGGTAACCTCTTATAACCGGACAGATTTCAAAAAACGGAATTAAATTTCTGATTTTTCATAGAAATAACTGTCCCATAAGTGGACTCTCTAAAAACCAGATGCGGACACCAAATTTAATAACAGCAATAGAGTTCGGCTTTCTATTAAGCGGATTTTTCAAGTTATATATAAAGTCAATTCCGGTACTTTTTAAATAGTAAATCACAACTTGTTGAATTATAAAGACTAAAGGGGTGAAACCCCCAAAAGAAAAAAATTCCGGGACAGAAATTTATTCATATGTACATACGTGAATGTTGCTTTATCCCAGAAGCTTTATTTTGTTTTATAGTACAATACAATTTTTCGAACATGGGAACGCACTTTGACTAAAATAAGAAAATTCTAAAATATGAATACGCTAATGTCTTTTATTTTTTTTTTATTTTCTCATAACCGGACACCTCTCATAACCGAAAAAATGTCTGGGTACCGTCCGTGTCCGGTTATGAGAGAGTACATTGTACTAAAAAATTACAAATATACCAATTACGTGTTTTTCTTAAAAATCTTATGTGTCGAATCTTCAAAATTATAAGGCCTTCAAATAAAGGCAACATGTGAAATGATAAACCTGTGCATACAAATAGGTTTTTGTGATGTTGATTTTAAGTTTCAAATTGCTTTTCTTGAAAAAAGCTGAGGGATACACTAAACGAGTAACAGTAACCATTTGAAAAGGGCTGTGAGATGCTTATCGTTCTGGAAAACGAATTGTCGGACATCTATAAAAAAACATCGAAGAAATAAAAGAAATATTTGATGACATCGAAATCCCTTGAGAGATTGTTCATTTTCTTTTCAGGTTAGGTATTCAAAAAAAAAAACTTCATCGAAATGTGTTGAATCATGCCAATTTCGATCCAATATTTATAGAACTCGAACACATTGTTCTACATTTGTGTTAAATAAAATTTACCAGATTCTTATGACACCACACACTTATATCCTTAAAACTTATTTTCTTAAGGCACATCGTCAATTTTTAATCCTATAAACAATTAAACTTTAATTTTAACTCTTTGTTTTGAGTCAACTTCTGTTTTATGCAGAACCAAATCTTCTATTTGTCATAAATACTTTATGAACCACACTGAAATTAGAACGCAACCAGTTGCAATGAATCTTACAATACCTCCTTGCATACATATGTGCATATGTATAGTATATCCTTTAGCCATAGAGAGATGGACCATATCCTGTATTTTATACGCAAATAAATAAACAAATACTAACACACTTCAAATTCGAACAAACATTGCAGTAACAAAGTAGTGAAAAATTTAATTTTCAATGCAAACAATGAACATTCAAATGGTTGAGTTAACAATCATTTCGGGTCAATGGTTTTACATGGCAAATGGACCAAGAGGCAAAACCACTTTTCAACGTTCTGTCGTCCACCAAAATATAATATGTACGTTTGGATTTTGGAACGAAAGATAAAAAGAAGATAACACAGCAACTACAAAAAAAATATAGAAAAAAAATTTAAATAGATACACGAGTATAATATTTCTGTGGGCTTGTATCTATGTGTATTTTTGTACATTTACGTGCCAACAGAGAGCCAGAGTATTCCCTCGCAAGATCCTCTCGTCCTCGTCCTCGTCCTCGCCCTCGGCAACAGCAACTGCTGCTACTGCTGGTGCTGCTATATGGCTTCCTCAACCACATTAACCGAGTGTCACTGGTATTGTGCTGACAAATTCATAATCTTCCAATTTAGTCCTTGATCTGGATACAACTCAAAAATAGAGCATGGCTCTACAACGACTGTACACTGTACTGTACAGTGTATTCGCTACGACTCTTTTATGACTAAACGGAGTTAAAATGTGTGAGTATCTGTGTTTGCAAACAAATTCAAAAGACTCAACGCTGGCAGAGATATTGCTTTAACGCCCCCCATAAAACCCACTCACATATACATTCACACCCATGACTGCCGCACACTCCTACAATAAAAAAAAAAACAACCCAAATTGAATGGATTTCATAGAGGAAAACTATGGAAAATTAGCAAGCAAAGTCACGTAGGCTCTCGGCTCCCCCAGCTCTCTGTGTGATTTACGTTGCCTGGTGGCGGAAATTAGGGACCACATTGACAGAAACCTGCCCGCGTATCCCAACTCCCACAGAGCTTCAGCTTCAGCCACAGCCTCAATTATTATTCCGTATTCATTGCAGCGTGGATATTTTCTCGATTTCGGTTTTTGTCTGCAAACTTTGCTGCTGTGACACTCAACGACGACCAACGTTGACTACGACGACAACCCACACTAATGTTTTATGAATGGCTTCGGCTGATCGATTTGGGACACTGTGGCGTATGCGTAACCTTATTTCTCATAAAATAAACTTGCTGCTAGGGTAAATTAAGTTTGTCAATTTTAATTTCTTTTATCATTAAGAGCAAGAAGAAATAGCCAAAAGCAAATATTTAAATGATATATAGCTATGTACATTGTACATACATGTTTATGTATTTTATTGAACAAACGAGATTCTAAAGGAAAATGGGTCGTTATTTTGTTTTCTTAAATTCTGATCGACCATTTTTTTTGTATGACAGTGAATAGAAATTTTGAGATGAACTTTTCAAACTTACAATTAATATTTTTCAGATAATTTATTGAACTTGTTTTATTATAAAAGAAGTTTTAATAAAACGACAAATAAAAATTTTGGATTAATTTTTATATTATGCAGATCATTGCTGTGAGCGGAGCAATAAGGTACATTCAAATATTTTTTTAATAATTTTTGGTCAAAGGCAATAAATAAATAAATAAATAAATTGTTGTCGCGACAGCTCGTTGATAACCATGGCCAGGGTTAGAACTTAGTACTAAAAAAATGTCGGAGCAGATTTGTAAAAAATTCCCGAGTAGATTTGAAAACGAAAGAAAAACTCAATTTTTCATAAATTGCATTTTTAACAAAAAAAAAAAAAAAAATATTTTAACAAATATAAAAATTCAATTTAGATCAGAATAGAATTTTAGATTCAAACTGTCAAAGTAAGAGTTAGTTAGAAAAATAAATAATACAGCGCTGTCATTTCGTTTCATATGGTTTGGCTGAAGATATTTTTTTAATTTTTCAGTGTGGAAAAAAAGGAGTAGATCTTAAAAAAAAAGCGGAGTAGGAGTAGATTTATTTTTTTTTATTAAAATTGGAGTAAATTTACTCCGATTGGAGTAAGGTTTTAACGCGGACCAGGGCCTTACAGGTGAAATAGAGTTTTTATAAAAATTTAGTTAAATGCTAAATTTTCCAATTTGAAATTCATAATACCGTAACCAGAAAAAAAAAATCACTAGGTTAACATCAAAAAGTCGCTAGATTCATTACAAATTTTAATACCTTAAAGTCACTAAAAATAGCTAGGAAAAATGGTGGACAAAATGTAAATATTAATTTTGTCTTCTAACAAAATTTAATTTTTGTTCTAAAATAAACAATTAACAAAATTACTACCCAAAACCATTCACAATTATTATAAAGCTTTTTTTATATCAGCTATAAATATTATTTTAATCATGAAAACCCTATGAATACACTATATTTGTGACAGGTGTAATAACTTACTTATTTCTTTAAAAACTTATTTCTTAAAAAGGTATTTAATTTGTTATAGTTCTGCAAATTAATATAAATAGTTTTTTGTTTTTTTGTGTAAAATGTTTTGAATATTTAGACTTTTTCACAAAAAAAAAAAAAAAAAAAAAAAAACACAGAAATTCATTGATTAATATTAATTTTACCACTCATCATGATTTTATGGATCATTTTAATTAAATCGTCAACAAGTTAAATTCTAGTTTAGTTATTTATAGAGGATTTTAAGATCGTTATGTTATGTCATCGTTCTCTCCAACTGAACTATCCACATCTATTTAGAATATGATCTACTTTTTTAATAGGTCCATAAAAATAAGTTAAGTCTTGAAACGGCTACCACGATAGTACTAGCCAAAAAACGAAGGGTACATACTGTTTAACAGGCTGAACTCTAAATATTTTTAATAAAAAAAAAACACGCTAAAATTAGCTGAAAAACGTTTTTTTTTGGCTCAAATATTTTGAAAACAAACAAAGCTATCGACTCCGGAATAATTTTATTTTACTCACAATTCTGTAACTAAGAGTTGATGGATCGACAGTTTTAAAATAGTTGAAAAATATAAGACACCCCAACTTTGGCTTTCACTTTGACCGCATATTGAACATTTGATAAGGTCTTTTAAGATTTTGTTATAAGAATTTCCTTATAACAAAAAAACATCGGGTGTTCAGTTTCCATGGGCACCAATGGGAAGTTACGCACACAATTTCCGAAAAATGATTTCAATTATGGTACCTCCTAAGAACCATTTTTTTGAATTTTTTCAAAAACGGTTCAACTGATTGTGATTTTTGATTTTTAAAAAAATTTTAATTTTTTTTGAGAACATAATAATTCGAAAACGACTTGTCCGATTTTTATAAAACTTAGCACCCAGCAGTTTTTTGACATTATATAGCAGATTTTAAATACAAATTTTTCATATGACCAAAAATAACGGTACTTCCCATACAAATTTTTAAAAACCGGTATTGAAAATCTCATTTTTCTCAAAAACGGCTGCTACGATTTTGATTAAAATTGTTGTGTGAACTCATATCAAAACGATCTACCATATTATTGGGAAAAAAAATGTATCTATCGTTTAAAAATTGTACCATTTTTTGGGTTTTCGACTGCTTCATTATTATGTTGAACAAATTTTAATGAATTTTTAAAACAAATTTCAAAATATTTTTTTGAAAATTCGATATTTCGAAAATGGGTACATAAATTTTTTTTAATTTATTTTTAAACTCCGCATAAATAAGTACTAAAAATTAGCGTACACATTTTTTTTCTTAAAAATATATTTAACATTTTATATATAAAAAATTATTTTTTTAAAAAAACCGCTCGAACGGTTTTTTTCTCATAAATTGAGATTTGTGTAAGAAATCACTTGGTTTACATTGCGTTGGTGTTAAATCAATTTCAGATATTTTTTTAATCAATTAATTTCTAATTTTGCTGATTTTTTTAACATTTTTCAGTCTAAGCTGTAAATTCCATGCATATGTGCACACATAATACTTCCTTAAACTTCACTATATTTTTGGCAGGTGACATAAAATATAGGCTCCAATAACTAATAAATTTCTTTTATCAGATGAAATGTTTTTAAAATTATTAAGACTTTAAAACCACAGTGTGATCGCACATAAGAGCAAGTTCGTGCGACCCAGTCGTGCATTTTATTTTTATCGTTATTTGGAAAACAAAAGCATAAAAACCAAATTTTGGTACTTTAATTAATTACTATAGCCCGAATCTTTTTCGAGAATTGCTTTCAAAACTTCGAACTCGGAGGAATAAAAACTAGTCCAAAAATAGTTATTTAGGTTCCTATGAGTTTCAGTGAATGTTTCACGTTAATAGTCACTTATCCTTGGTTAGAATGCTCTTACAGCTTCGTTATGTAGGTATGTTAAAATGATTGCATGTTTCATTTACATTTTGATTTGAATATTGTTTTAGAGTCTATGAGGCGTTTTTATATGCTATTTGTTCTTCTGTATTTTTGGCAACAATTCTCTTGATTTACTGTTTCCTCGGAATTTATATTTTGCAGTTATTGCAAATATTCTGGGTAAATCTCGTCGTTCACTTCGAAACTGATTGATGAAGGAATTTCAGCTTAGACAGTTTTCGTAGAATCTTTAAGTGATTATAGAATTATGGTCTTATACAAATTTGAAAATAAAATAGCAACATTTTAAAGTTACAAAATTATCTTCAAAGATTAAGTTGAAAAATTCAAGAAAGAAATTGTTTTTTTTTTTTCATATTTTTATTTTCAAAAATGGTTTAGTTGAGATTACCTATAAATAATGCAACACACATACACATGTATTTCTTCGAAATCCTTTTCAATCACATTTCCTTCGATTCTATCTGAGAATACCGAATTCATTCTCTGTGCTTATTGGCACTTTTAAAATCGAAATCCTTAAATTTGCACAATGTGTATTCGTAGACTACCTGACTACATAAAATTCATACCACATCACAACGAACTCTTTGTTTAGCTTTATATGTATATTGTTGTTGTTTGAAAATGTATGACTAGCCGACAACGTCGACGACGACGACGATAACTTGATGAAATCAGTTCCTCAATTTTCATTACACGTTTTGAAATTGTATACCAATAGCAATTTAAAGTTTTCAATTAACTTTTCTCCCCCATCATCCAAGAGGCACTTTTGAAATTCCAAATGAAAGACGCCACCATGATGATGATGATGATAAGGATGAAGTCTCGCACCCTCATATCTTTCATCTGTTTTCTGGAGCGTTTTATAAAATCGGACCAACATTTTTAAGTTTACGCAGCATAGAAGAAGCCTACTCTAAGGGTACCTCTTATATACACTTATAGAGTACCTGAACTTCGAACGGAACTTGGAAGGGAATTTCATAGGGTGTATTTGTTTTATTGTTCTGGAGGTTTTTTTTTTTTTATTTTATTTCCCAGTGAAGAAATCCATTGAATTCAAATCAAAAAAGCAAATGAAAATTAATTGAAAATTGAGTTAACCTCCTGATGCCTTATGATGATGGGGTATAACAATTCATAAAATTTGAGGATGAAAAGTTCTCAAATTAATATTTAATGGATGAATAAAAAGAATAAAATAAAGTTTTTTTTTATTTTTTGGTGGTAGTTAAGAAAATATTATTAAAAATGTATTTTATAATAATTTTATATATAAGAGTAACAAAATAAATAACAGCTATGGATTCAAAACATTAAAAAACATTTTTGGAATGAACATAATTACGGCAGCGTTATACATAAAAGAATGCAATTGTGAGGTTTTCTTTTGCAGCACCTTCATTTTTGAAGGGAGAACTTATTTTTATCTAGATACCTACCTAAGATCTATGGAGTGAGATTGAAAGATCCGTCTTACATTAAGCACTCTTCTTATCCTTAAAGTTACATTAAACAAAGTATGTATGTGTTAGATATCATCGAAATTTTGTATTCGTTTGAAAGGCCATTATGGGTGGAATATAACATCGTTTAAATGTCCACCGCGGCTTCTCTGGGTGGTGCGTATCCGAAATGTCTAATTTTTCATGACTCTGGTGCATAAATTTAGCTGAATTTAACCGATATGGATGGTTGGCTTTGAGGGACGCTGTAGTTTGTGACTTATTCGAATAGACTTTCTACTTCAAAAAACCCCATAAGAAAAAGTCTAATGATATCAGATCGTAGATACGATCTCTGTGGCCAGTTCACATCACCTCCACGTGAGATGACCATGCCATCGAATCGCTCGTGCAATGGCGTGAGCTGTAAGGTACGTAGCGCAGCCGCGGCCGTCCCGTTAAAACCACATATTTTGGTGTCCATTCCATATCATCCAATTAGGCCAGAAAAAATGGACCTATAGCGCTCGCCGTTACTTTGATGGCCTGGTCAACACCGTTCTCAAAGAAATATGGCCCAAAATCCACACCAAACAGTGACTTTTTCGGGATGCATTGGACGCTCTTGGATCTCACGTTAATAACGTTACTGTCCCAAATTTGACATTTTCATTTGTTGAATGATGTACCCATTCATCCAAAAATAGGCCTCATCGCTGAAGATGAATTTTCGCACGGAACGTTGCCCGAACAGAACACCCATTTTGATAAAACAATTTTATCATTTACACGTGTTGTTAAATGCTATATCCGTCTATGGTGATTTGCAAAAACAGACTGAATAAATGACAGCTAATTTGACAGATGTAGCAGCAGTGGTACGAAGGTCGTAGCAATAGGACCAATAGTAATTTGGTTGCATATATTGGAGCTGATCTATGCAAATGTGGAAAAGGTGTTCCTTTACGCTGGCAAAACTACTGCGTAAGCTTTTTCATCTGTCCTTTTCTACTGGTCTCTTTCCGAGAGGGTAGTAAACAGCATTTGTCCCTGAAACCGAAAAATTTTCTTTCCCCTCTAACTATTTACTAATTGCACTTACGTTCAACGCTGAAACGCCGATTAATCATCATCAGCTTAAGAAAAATCTTGAGGAACGAAAGCTTCTTAATGACTGGCAGTATTGATTTCCATAGCTATGGTGATCTGATGGTATAACGAACAAACAGTAAATCAAGCATCAAGCTCTCTTATCGAAAATGTGTGCGAATCTATTCTTCGTTGAATTAGAAATTAACTTTCAGACAGCTCAATATAAAAGTAGTATTGGACGGTTTCAAGTCTGGTGTGCCCTAGGGCTCCGTTTTGTCTCCCACTCTCTTCCTTATATTTATAATAATTGATCTTCTGTCAGAAACTTCTAATCCATTAAACTGGTTTTCATATTTGTTTTTAGAACAACGTCCCTGGACTCCCGTTGAAGAACTTAAACGTTAGTGTATGAAAAGCTCGTTGATCTCCTATTGTTAAATAGGGAGTTAAAAACCGTTTAGAATTTATTGCTTCAATGCCATCTTCTGTCGTTGAAGTGAAACCCATCAACCCAAGGCCTACTATCCATGAGTGGAACTTGCATTGAGGAAACTGAAAAGCTTTCCATTCTCGGTATGTAAGGGGTTTTCCAATAAGAGGTTTCATTTTGAATAGCCCGTGACAGCTGTCACCTTTGAAGCTGTCATCTTTTGACATTTGACAAGTAAAAACTACGCCATTACTAAAAATAGAACGATGCAAGGTTCAACAACGCATTGAAATTGTCAAAGTTCACTACAAAAATGGCGCTACTTGCCACACAGGCAACGAAACAATCGCAATTTTGCAAGAAAAGTTTCCTGACCGTGTTATTTCTCGAAGAGATGATCACAATTAGCCATCGAGATCTTGTGATTTAACACTTTAAGGCTTTTTTCTTTGAGGCCACGTGAAAGATAAAGTCTATGCCAAAGCTCAACAATCGATTCAAGATGGATCCTATCCTATTTTTCGAACGCTCGCAATTTGTTTTTAAATGTTAAGGGTAGTCATAATCCCTTGAGTTCGCGTATGCCGTATAATATAAAAAAAAATAAATTCCTTTTCCAAAAATGTACAAAATTATTTTCTTAAACTCATCCTAAAAAATTCCGAATTGTTTTAACTGTGCTGAACATTCAATATTTTGAAACATGTCCTTTTAAAAATCTTTAAAAATTTTTTCAGATAAAAAAATATTGAGTTTAAATTAAGAAGTAAAAGAATTTACGAATACCTTTCAATTTCATGCGACTTCGAAGGAACACTTAAGTTTCATTTCATTTTCTTCCACATCCCAGCGATGCACAATCATCGTTTCGGAGAATGAGGACTGTCAAGTCAAGGTTATTGGAAAAACGATAAAGTTTCAATTTGACCAAGTCAAAGATTGCTTATTTTAGCTTGACCCCATTTTCTTAAAACAGAGTTGATAAGGTATACCTGAAGTGAAATCACAGAAATTTGACCTCTCTGTGTACCTACAGAAAAAGTTAATTAATTATGAAAGAAATAGGACAAACTGAAAAGGAGAAAACCACCAACTATATAAGACTCTGAAATAAAGTCCTATAGGTAAAAACATTTATATGTACACTGGCATCATCAGTGACCAAACTTAATCAAGTTCACCATAACCTAAAAGTGCTTCATCATGCTTCCATGCCTTTTCATCATCATGCACCTTAACCCAAACTCGCCTTGATTTGACCAACAAGAGAAGCTTATCAAACTGAAACTTTTAATTATATTAATCTGCTGACATTTCCTTTCTTATACGACCTTCAAAATCTTATTTCGTCAGTTTTATGTTTCGTCGTATTAACTCTCTTGACACACAACAACTGTTAAGCAAATAAATTTTTCTTTTTTTTTGTTGCGGTCTTTTCGGCAAAGGTGGGTGGTTGGAGTTCGGCAGTTGGAATATTTTCGACCATTTGACCATTAATTGGACGACGGTGATGTTTTTTTGTCTTTCGTTTTCCGTATAAAGTTTCTGGTGATAAACTGTAGAGGGTTTTTGTGTACTTTGTGTGACCCTTTAATGGAACTTTATACCCAAATCGTTATGTGTATTATTAGGTATATACAATTAGATATATGAATGTATGGAATGCGGTTGTTTAACGAATTTGAGGTTCGGTTTGTTAATTATTTTTTTATTTGTACATATATAAATTCTTGGAGAGTTGAAGAGCAAGGGAATGTAAATTTTCTACATATATGTTTGATGGCATTTGTATCCTGATAAATATTCTAAATGGTAAAAATATGGGTTTGTGAAACGGCTTTAATTTTAGACCCAAAGAGAAATATTTATGATATTTCCGTCTTATTATTTTATTCAAACGAACTCAAAGAGAGAATTAGGTTTGTACACATTTTTGGAAGAATAGAAAGAATTTGTATGAAATTTCCATAAATCATGTGTGGTAGAATAGTCTAAAAATCAAAGATCGGAAGTCAGAATCCCAATTATTAGAAAATTGTAAAGGGAGGAAATATTAATCAGCTTCCTTTTATCTTTTCTAAAATAACACCTAGGGTGATTAAATACCTCTAGATAAGGGTAAAATTGTTATCGAGTATACATAGTTGTTATTGAGCAGGTTTACCTACTTGATTGGGTAGAGTATACTATACACAATACACATAAATATATACTAACTTAAAATAGCTATTTAATCTGTAAGCTAACCCTTTTTATTTCTTTTCTCGTTTCAGGTAAGCTTTATTAAATTTGTGGTATTTTCTTTTCCTAAGGGGGTCAATGCTCTTTAACAATTTGGTGGTAAGAATATTTCCTGTTTTAAAATGGCTTTGAACAAAAAAAAAATATTTATTATGAAAGACTACACCTCTATATTATGTACACAAAATGGTCTTCGATGTTTTTGGCACAAAATTACAAAAAAAACGAGACGATTTTATGATTTTAAGGAAACCTAAACGAAACTTACAGAAGTAGAAAATAAATAAATTGAGTGACACGACAGCTCGTATAGAAACAGGGCCTAGTGACATACAACTCTCAACCGTTCCTTGATGCATTTTATTTCCAGGACTGGAGGGGACCTATAATTTTCTGCCAAATCCGAACGACAAAGGCAAGACTGTAACTTTTTCGTTAAAAGATATACATACTCTTGAAGGATTTGTCAATTTGATGCAAGAGGCAGTAAGCCGTGAAAATCATTTCTGTTTTTTTTTTAGATGGCACCCAAGACTTTCATTGTGACACTCCTATGCACTTACCACTATGCCACGGGCTACTACAGTGTTTTTATATACTTAAAAAAACAGCAACATTTGTTGGCTAATGCACGCAATACTGAAATTTTCAGGATAGGAACAGGATTGAACAGTTTTGTTGTCAAAATACTGTAGAAATAAAATTGTTAAATCGCTTGCTCAAAATTTTACTATATTTATAGGGTAAAATGGGGAAAACCAAAAAATATTCTATTGGATTTTAATATTTTTTTTTTAATTTTAAAAGATAACATTTAGAGGATGGATCTTTTCTGCGGCGGTGCAGAGCCTGTATTCGTGCCGAGGGTAGACAATTTGAGCATTTGCTTTAGATTTATCAATAAAATAAATGTATTAAAATATTTTCTCTTGTTTCATTATGATTAAAGTTTTCCAGAATACATCAATAGAGTAAATTTCCAATTTTTTAGTCAGAATTTTAAATGCTCCAAAACGTTTTAAATATTGATAATATTTTTTACGGTGGAATAAGTAGCAAGTGTTGTACCATTTTGAAATCTTGATGAAACGGGCCAACTTTTAAAATAACTTGCCAAGGGTAGAGTAGTACATTTTTTTAAAGATATGAAGTGTCAAAGTTAGGTTACAAAATTTTTTTGAACCATGACTCAGTCGAACTTTATTTTTCTTATGAAACTGATAATATTTATTTTTGAATTTTTGATTGAAATTAATAGCATGGTTATTAAGGATCACGTAAAAATAAAAACACCGCAAAATTTGGAAAATTGTGACAACAGTACCTAAAAATGTGGCCAAGGGTATCGATTTTTATTATTTCTCTACATATTGCTATTATTACTTAACCAAGCGAGATAGGTTTTTTTATTATTTTTCCCAGTACAGGTACAAGCTACCCTATCACCCAGTACCCGCTTAACATTGACTTACGGTATCAATAGAAATCTAACATTTTATAATTTAGCTCTTTTGAACCTAAATAATAGTGGGATTTTCTTTTACACTTTCTGTTACACTTTCAGTTTTATCTTTCAATGTTTTCTAAAAAAAAAAAAAGAAGTAGAAAACATAGATAACGACATATTATGCACATTAATATTTACTAGTTTTTTTGTTTCGAAAAAAAAAAACATAGAAAACATTGCACGTTATTATCACAACTAATTAATGACTTTAATAAAACAAGGTTGAACCCTTTTCTGAGTAGGCTTTCTGCTTACTTCATATAAATTAATTGCTTTTTGAGGAGTTTGTTTGCTAACTTGATAATAACTTAGCTAATTAACGAGCAATTATTCACCTATAAATAGTTTTCGACTGCCGAATATTGCTTCGCTAACATGGCATTCATGAATCGAAGTTAAGTTATCTTGAACGCAAACAATTAACCGCATGTTAAATTTTGTATTACTCCACAAAATATTAGCAGCTCAGCAAATGTTAACAAATTATTATAATGGGTGATTTTTTAAGAGGTTTAGAACTTTTTAAAAAAAAAAAACACAAAAAATTTGAAAAAATGAATGAAATATTTATTTGAATCGATAGTTTGAACCTTGCAATTTAATGTTTAAAGATAATTTCATGCAAATGTTGACCGCGGCTGCGTCTCAGGTAGCCCATCCGCTGAGTCCAATTTTGGCATACTCTTTCACACATATCGGCCGGTATCTCACGAATGAATGCATGGATGTTGGCTTCCAGTGCGTCAATCGAAGCGGGCTTGTCCCTATAGACATTAGCCTTGACATACCCCCACAAAAAATAATCTAATGGTGTCAAATCGCACGATCTAGGCGGCCAATTGACCGGCCCGAAACGTGAAATTAACTGTTCACCAAACTCGCCTCGCAATTGCGCCATTGTTTCGCGTGCTGTGTGGCATGTGGCACCGTCTTGTTGAAACCACATATCATGCAAGTCAAGAACTTCCATTTCGGGCAAAAAAAAGTTTGTTATCATCGCTCGGTAGCGTTCACCATTGACAGTAACGCTGCGATTCGCATCATCTTTGAAGAAATATGGCCCAATAATGCCGCCGGCCCATAAACCGCACCAAACAGTGGCTTTTTCGGGATGCATTGGTAGCTGTTGCAATGCTTCTGGCTGATCTTCACTCCAAATGCGGCAATTTTGCTTATTTACGTACCCATTCAACCAAAAATGAGCCTCATCGCTGAACACAATTTTTCGATAAAAAAGCGGATCCTCGGCCAGCTTTCCAAGAGCCCATTCACCAAAAATTCGGCGTTGTGGTAGGTCGGCTGGCTTTAGTTCTTGCACCAGCTGTATCTTAAAAGGCTTTACGCCCAAATCCTTCCGCAAAATTTTCCACGTAGTGCTGTAACAAAGGCCTAACTGCTGGGAACGGCGCCGAATCGACATTTCGCGGTCTTCTGTCACACTAGCTGATACGGCCGCAATATTTTCTTCACTACGCACAGTACGTAAACGTGTTGGTGAATGCCGACCATAAAATGGAAGCAGCGCGCGATGAACATTTCGAACCGAGCACGAATTTTGATAGTAAAATTCAATAATTTGCAAGCGTTGTTCATTTGTAAGACGATCCATGGTTAAATTGCAAACCGAACTGAAGCTGTTTGACAGTGACACAAGGTACTAAACACACGTCAGCTGTCAAAACCAGTGTTGCCAAAATCAAACCAGCTGAAAAATCACCCGTTATAAATACAAAAAAATAATTGTTAAAACTGGTGAAAAAAAATAAAATGTTGGTCTTTTCAGTTCTTAACATTCTCTGATAAATTTAAAGTTATTGATAATTTTGTGTTACCGTGCGAAGCCGGGCTGCAGTTGCAGATATTACCTTACCGCTGGATGGTGGGGGGAAATTTATAAACCACGATCCACGAGTTAAATAAAAAGCAAGTCGTATTCGTTTTGAAATCATTTTTCTAACTAAAACTGTCATAACTTATATTTATGTTTACTAAACAATTGTTTTAGACTTGAAAATGGTGGTAACAAAAATTCAGAACCCAATAGTATCATTTTATTGTTATGATAATAATGCGTGTATGCTCACATGCATTGTAATTACTATATATATTTTATTTGTGAACACAATGACCATATTATTATCTTCTTTAGCTATGCATATGATAACCTTTATCTTATTTAATGGGTTTTCAAAATATTTTTTACATATCACTCTGTCAACAATTCAGACGTTTTTGATGGTGTCCCCCTAGCGTTGTCGGGGGTAACTCATTATCTTATTCTGTTTATTAAAATAGCCATCGATATGAAAATGACTTCATCAGTAAAAAAAATAACGTCCACTGTTGATTTTATTTTAGTATTGACATGTCGCAATGGACTGGGTAGTAATGGGCGTTAAAAAGAATAATCTGTGTTATGAGGACTAATAAATAATTATTATGCAATAATAACTCTTACATGTAGTCTAGTCAGTTACTATAGGTGCACCTACCAATACAAAAACTCACCTGTAATCCTGATGAGATCAACATCTATTTATATAGTTTGCAAAAATACAGACAAATTATCGAATCATATGCAGAAGACTTTTGCTTTAAAATAGGATGTTATAGAATGTTCATAGCGTCGTCGGTGGTTTTAGAAAAATGATGTTAAAATCATATTTATAGAAAAATTTGTTTTCTACAAGTTTTAATAAAACTTTTTTTTCGAAAAAGTATACACCAGATAGATAGATATTGGCAAAAATATGAAAAAGAGACGTTTTTCGCTGTTTTTTCAGGATTGTATAATGGGCGGAGGGCGTGGCTGTGGAATTTTTTTGTTTCATATATCAACCATATTAAACAACATATCAAATAATTAGAACTTCCCGACCTCTATTAGGAGTCAAAATTAGGCTTTTAAAATGGTCGGTGGATTGTTTAGTTTAAAAAAAAAATCCTAGAACAAAAATCGCTTCTGTAAACTTAACGATATTTTATTATTCATGTACAGGGTGAGCCAAATACAAGTTTCTTTCTGAAAATGCAATCAAATGAACAAAATTAAATTTTGTATGGCTCTATTTTTTGGTCCTTCACGGTTCCCAACAAAAAAAAGCCCAAAGGGGTCAAGTCGCAGCTCCGAAGCGACCAATTGACATCGCCAAGACGGAGGATAACACGATTTGGGAATCTGGTGGGCAAAACATCGATTGTTGCATGGTGCACCATCTGGCCTGAACCAGAGATCGTCCAAATCTATTTCTTTAATTTCAGTAGAAAAAAAATCGGTTAACATGGCTCTGTAATCACTTTGGAAATAAGGATTCAAAATTTCCCAACGATTTTTAAGCGTAAAGCGTATAAATATTTTAAATCTTGTATATTTTTATATTATTTGTAGGTTTTAATAACTTTTAATAACAAATAAGAGAATTTTCTAAATGCTTTCCACTTTTGTGAAATTTTGTTGGTATATTTATAAAAAAAAACTAAATAGAAAGGTAATGTTAATGACATTCGAATCAAATAAAAACTAAAAAATTCAAACATTATTAAAATTCATATATATTTTACTATATTTCATGAAATGATCCTTCAACTCTTTAATTTTACAAATTTAAGTGCGTCAATTTTAATCATTTTTTAAGTACCTCATTTTAATTTGCCTTGACGATTTTCACTAAACCACAAAATACTTGTCCTCTTTGGAGCGAAAAGATAAAAAAAAAAAAAAAACAAATGAAATTGTGATTGTGTACACTTTTTGCAAGTTGAAGTGAATTATCTCGGTCAGGTCAACCTTAGTTTCAGGCACATCATAGACTATAGGACTATAGGACACGACCAACGGACTCGGTGCTTGGGTGGATGAAGAAAATGCCATTTTGTATTTCTATATTATAAAACTATGTAACTAACTTACAAACTGGGCTATGTTCGTTTTCGTCTTTTTCTTCTTTAAGCTATACGTTCATGGTCATTTCTCATAGTTACTTTTAATAGAAAGTGTTACCAGCAAAAATTTTAATTAAATCTTTAATTCATTTATAACAAAATATTTAAGAAAAGAAGAAAATAGAAAATTAGTCTAACATAAAAATACTATAATTTTGAAATAAAGTAATCTAATGTTTTTTAAATTAATTATATTTTTTTTCAAAGTTTTTAAGCATCTCATTTGTCGAATTAGGTCAAAAAATAAAATGATTCCATTTGAAACATTCATACAAAAATTCTAAAGCTTACCAATTACTGAAACTATAGTTTATCTTTTATGAGAATTAAGTAATTTTTCAGATTTAATATTTTTTCGAATATCCCACAAATAATGTGCAAACAATCTATTCGATCATGGACCACTACTATAATTATCGAAACTAGTCGAACTTTTATTGAAGAACTGGTCGGTTTTCAAATTATATCCATTTTTTTTTTCGAAAATCCCTCTTTATTTTTGGGATTTTCCCTTGAAGAACTTTAACCAAAAATTAAAAAAAAAAATTATGATTAACGAATTTCTATAAGTAGTTGACGTTTTCTGACTAATTATTGACCTTTTAGATGGCATACTCTTTTGGCGAATTTCCTTCTCAAGGTTCTAAAATTCCGAAGACGACAAAATTAACTCAAAATGTACATATATCTAATTTCCATATTACATCAATAATATCTCAGTTTTACTAGAAATAAAAGATCGATATTTCCAGACTTCATGAATTGTACACACACAAAGTCTCTTAACTTATACCTACTCAACTCTCATGAATTAAAAAAAGTAGATATGACGTTGAAGAATTTTTTACTTTTACAATTTCTATGAAATTTTACTAAAGAAGCTGGAAAATACGGATGTGTTTCCATTAGCATTTTTATTTTCTAAGAATTTTCAATCACCCATTCTAACCTTTATAAATAGAAAATAAAAACACAAAATGCATTTTGAGACAGAAATGTATACACATAAGGGAATTTCCTTTTTAATTTTTCTAATTAAAATCTAATGAACAACTGGATCACTTCGAAAATAGAAAGCACAAAATTGCTATAATTGTGGTTCAAGTTTCTAAGAATTTTAAATATTTTATACAGGGTGATTCGAATACCGTGTAACAAGAAGCTAGAGCGCGTAGTTTGTAAAGCCATAAATTTCTTCCTTTATTTTCTTTTCCTTTTTTAAAAAAAAAGTAGTTTTTTTGAATAGTTTTTGAAAAATAATTTTTAAAATCAAAGTTTTGAAGAAAAAATCACACTATTTATTTTTTCAAAGTTTTACGTAATTAAGTACAAGTTTGGTTCTCAACATAATAATAATAATTTTTATTACAATACAACCGGATGCTAAAATTTAGAAAATTGAAAGAGTAACAAAAATAAGTTTTAATTTGATTTCAATCCGTTATTCAAGTTGCTTTAAAAATCCTTTTTCACTAACCGCCATATTATTCACTCGATACATCCAGATTAAAACTTAAGTCCTTATTAAGTTTATTTACTTTGAATTTGTATAATTCATATCTGGATTTAAATTTTAATCTGGATGAATCGAGTGAATAATATGGCCGTAAGAAAATACTTAGGTAAATTAAGTTACTTTTAATTTTATCCAAAAGTACAAGACATTTAAGCACCCGGTTTTCTAATTTTCACAAAAAATTAATAACAGCATCATATTTTAAAAACAAAAATAAAGCTTAATAGATAACATACAAATTGATGTTTAAAAAACTGTTCATTAAAACTACTTTATTAAAAAAAAATATATAAAAGAAGAGATTTCCGTCTTTACCAAAAAGTATAGCATGGCACTGTAAGTCTTACTAGCTAGCTTTCTGTCACACTTTATGCAAATCACCCAGTTTAAAGAGTTAGTTAAAATGATTGGAATAAGTTCTCTCTTGTGGAAAAACTCTTCATTTTTACTAACACTTATACATTTGCTAGAAATGTTTAAAAATCTTTGGTTTTAACGAAAATTTTCAAAACATTACACATCTTTGAATATCGTGGTGTGGCAACACTGATTGAATAAATATACCTCAATCTCCTCAAACAGAGAAGAGAGCAGTTCATTTTCATTTGATTCATTCATCTTTTAATGTGCTCTGTCATCATTTCGATTTAAATTTTTTTAGTTTTTAGTAATTTTTTATTTTTTTTATTTTTAGTATTCGCTTCTCTTTGTCTTTTTGTTTTTTTTTCTTACTGTCGTTGTCGTCGTAGTCGTCCGGCCGTCCTTACTTTTGGTCCTATGCGATAATAGTGACATTTCAAAAGATGGCCACCGCTGCCATAGGCAAGCAAGAAGTGGGTGTGGGTGAGCTCTCTAGTTGGATCCTTGACCTGAATGAGATGTTTTGACCAGAGAATAGAACCATAAAAAAAAATAGGTTGTATAACTGTATTGTATAGGGAAGTAGAAAAGGTTGGCTATATGTAAGTAAGTATATGTACAAGCAGTATAACATCACGTTGGTTAAGGACGCACATGGTTGAAGTTGTTTTTTTTGCATGAGATTTTTTCGATGTTGTTCATTTTGTTCAGTTTTTGTTTTTTTTTTTTTTGTATTACTTTTTTTTATTCCGCCAGAGGGCTGAAAAATCCAACAACATGACCAACCACCGAATGAATGAAAAAAGTATACCTATGTTTATTAAATAATGATGTTGTGTAAGTAATTTTTTTCTTCCACAACGCAAACTTTTAATAAAGGGTGTACCATTACCTCCAACAGTGCCTACAGTCTACACCTACATTACATACATATTTATATATGTATAAATAAGTAAATGGACTTGGAATGAAAATAAATATTACGGTTAGGTAATAGGGAAGTTATGAATTATGACTATAGGCAGATTTAAAGTAATTGGATGAAGATAAATGTTTTGTGGCAATTAACAAACAAAAATTTGATTTAAATAAATACATGTAGAGATAGATACTTAGGTATAACAGTGTGCATGTGATTTTGCATACATTTGTTCTCTTGTTTTCAATTAGATTTTTTAAAAAGTTTATTCCTGTATTTTCCATTTTATATGCTTGCATAAATACAATTCACAATTAGATTAATAATTAAAAAATAACATAGAGCATGTTGGGAGGGTCAATTTTCTAAGCAAATGACTTACAAAATATTAAAATAAAATGCACAACAACTGTACCCATCGCACGGACTCACTCTTGGGTGCGATCACACTGTGGTTTGAAAACTTTATACTGAAAAATTGTTAAAAAAACAATATACATAAGGTAATTAGAAATAAATTGATTAAACAAGTTCTGAAATTATTTTGAAACCAACGCGATGTACACCATCTGATTTCTAACATAAATCTCAGTTTATGAGACAAAATTTTAAAAACCTTCGGAGCGGATTAAAAACAAATTGTATATATATAAAATATTGAAAAACATTTTAAGAAACAAAATTGGTACGCCATTTCTTATGTTTGTTTTTTTTTTTTAATTTTAGTATGCAATATTGTTAAATTAAATTTTAAAGTGTCTTATACCTATGATCATTTTAAAATGCCTAAATATTTAAATAAATTCTTAAATATGTAAATAAATTCCTTAAACTTAGTTTTTTACTAAATATTTTAATTGTTTTCTAATTTTTGAACTTAATTTTTAGTAATTTTCAATTTTGTTTGTTTAACTTGTACTTAGCATTTCTTAAAAACTATCAATGTTTTATAATGCTAATGTTTTCAATACAAAATATGTAAGTACAAAAATACAAATATGTAGTGTCCGACCGAAGCTTCGGCTTCGGCCGAATTCGGCCAAAAAAAAAACATTCGGCCAAACCTTCGGCTTCGGCATTTTAGGCCGAAGTTTTGGCCGAAGCCGAAGAATCTGTTTATTATATCGAGCATCGTACTAGGCGCCGGAAAAAATTTCAATTTTTGAAATTTTTGAATAACGAAGAAAAGATTGCAATCTTTTCTTCGGTAGGTATTCAAAAATTTCAAAACACATGTGTGCCATCATAAAAATTATTACTAAAAATGAATTATTTATTTCTTTTTTCTTTATAATTACTAATTAGTTATTAGTTATTTTTATTTTATTTGTCTTATGTTTTTTAAGCAATAAATTTTAATAAAAATAATATTTTTATCCAATTGGAAAGGAGAATTCTTGACTTTTTTCAACCTTAGGCTTCGCCTTCGGCTTCGGCTTCGGCTTCGGCCGAAGATTTTCTTTCAGCCTAATAATTCGGCTTCGGCTGAAAATCGACCTTCGGTCGGACACTACAAATATGTATATTGTATGTACATAATTGTAATATGCAATATTATTCACATTTATTAGGAACTATTGTGTACAAAATTTCATTAAAATCGATTTAACAGATAATGAGATGTCGAAAACAAAAAAAAAATGGTTCTATGAGATATACCTACCATTTTTAATAGATAGATATTTTTTTCCAATCATGTGGTAGATCGTACTGATATTAGTTAACATAAAAATTTCAATATAAATCTTAGGAACAATTTTTGAGAAAAATGAGATTTTCCTTACCGGTTTTTAAACACTTGTATGGAAGGTACCGTTATTTTCGATCAAAGGAATAATTTTTTATTTAAAATCTGCTAGATAATGTTAAAAAATTGGTAAATGCGTTTAAGAGTAATTAAGTTCTCAAATTTTGATTTTTTTTTTTTTTTAATCGAATAAATAAATTTGAAAATTTTGGTATACAAAACTTTTAAAAATGTTTATATAAAAAAAGGGTCAAAATCAGTTGAGCCGGTTTTGAGAAAATCAAAAATGGTTCTATGGGTAAATATAACCATTTTTCGGAATTAAAAAAAAAATAATAGCTTTAAAAAAAAAAACAATTACAGATTTTTTTTTTAAGTTGTGGCACGTTTTTGAGAAAAAAAGGATTTTCATAATTTGGTAAAAAAAAATGTACCGCATGTAGGTACCGTTATTTTTGGTCTTATTAAAAAAATAAAAAAAAAAGTTTCGGAGGAATGTCCAAAAACCGCTAGGTACCAAGTTTAAAGAAAATCAACCCACCCATTTAGGCTGCAGCGAAAGAACAGGACAGATAAACAGAATTCCGAGACCCAGTTTTTTCGACTTCGCTTTCATCATAATGTCAAGTTTGATAAAAATCTTGAGTTAGCTTTTTTTTACGAATCCATAACAGGCCACATAGTATTTAACTAGATATATGTATGTACACTGTACTGTACAGTGTACATATATCGCAACTAAAAATCGAAAATCAAAAAAAAAATGATTCGGGGTATAATTTAAAGGTTACGATTTTTCGGATTTTCCGATGTGTACAAAAAATTATTGAATATAGAAAATCAAAGTTGTGGACAAGTTTTTGAGAAAAATGTGATTTTTATTAATTTCTTAAAGAATAAACGGCATGTACTGTTATTTTTGGCCCCTAAAAAAATGAAAACAAAAAAAAAAATGTGTCGGAGAATGCCAAAAAATTTCCAGATTTAAGAAACCCAAAGTTTTGTATACTTTTTCAACTTCACTATCATTCCTATGTCAAATTTGATCATAATCTTGAATACTATTTTTTTTTGTTTACAAATCCATTAACTTGTCATTCATGTACTGTTGTATACAAGTTAGTTATTAGTACCAGTAATACCTAATTGCAAGTAAAAATTTGTATATGGAGTTCATTTCACAGTTCTAGATAGGTTAAAGCAAAAATTCGATATTCTTTTACAGGCATTTATGTTTGATCTGTATCAAATTCGACGTGAATACGTTTTTCCGTCTAGGCTTTAGCTTAATACACAGATAGACACACAAGCAGTCGCAATTTAAAACAAAGAAATATTGATAAAGTTGATTGTCACACTAAAACGCTTCTTCCAAAAAACCATATTTATGAAGTTGATTAATACTCTTTCAATAGGTATTTTTTTGAACATTAACTATTTAGATGAGTCCAAGTGAGATCGCCGGGACGAAACGCCTAAATTTTTGTGGACTAAAGGCCGTAAAAAGCTATTTTGAATCAATAATTCAACAAGTCCAATTAAATAGTGCTAAGTCTTCTACTTGGCTGATGTATTTCAGTTGTATATAGAGTTTGTATTATTAAAAAAAACCTTTATATAAACAATGCCAGGCCCTGGGCAAAAAACAAAAACAAAAACTTCCAATTTAATGACTAGGAATTCTAGTCTTGTTGGATATAGTTCACACTAGATATTCGTCATGAAATCTATGTTAGATGGACTGAACTTAACAAAAATTGCATATTAACAAGGTCCTCACTAGTCAACTGATGAGTCCAAGTGAGATCGCCGGGACGAAATGCCTAAATTTTTGTGGACAAAAAGCTTTTTTGAATAATTAACCCTTTAACTTTTTGTGACCAGACCATAAATAGATTTTTTTTTTAAATTTTTTAATTAAGACTACTTATTTTATCAAAAAATTAAATATTGAAAAAATCGGCGATGTAGATTGTCAAAAAAGTTACAGTGTGGTCAAAAATGGTTACTTAAATTATTGAATTATAAAAAGGCCTATTTTTGCACCAAACTAATACAGTAGTAGTCTATCATTGAAATAATCGACTGCCGTTTTTCATTAGATTCAAAAATTGAATTTTGTTTACGAATCCCATGATACGTTTAATATACCTAACCCTAACCTATCTTTAAAGTGTGGGTTTTATTTTTAAAGAACTTAACTAATATTGAAATAGTTTCAGAGCTCAATCTTCATCTTAATATTAAATTGAAGAATCTAAAAAAAAATAGAGCATTCTAAGATATTATTTCATTGCTTAAATATTTGAAGAAAAAAAGAATTCCCAAAAGTAGGTCGAGAATTAATGCCTTTAAGAAACAAAAAAGTTCAATTCGAGAAAACCGGCACATACATTACACGTTATTTCGAAGCGAAATGTACAAAGGTAGTATTTATGTATATGTATGAATGTAGGTATAAGAGTACCTACTTCTCCTTGTAGGATATATGATTTCAATTCTTACCTCAATGTTTCGCATGCAAGGCGAAGCCACATTCTATAACAAAGTGTACAGTACACTCTTAAATATTGTTCGCCTTTCAACTTAAAAATGCTTATAAAACATCTCAAGATGGTATTTTTTTTTGTATTATTTGTATTTGCTTCTGCTCCCCTTCTTGATCTCGATTTCAACTTTGAGTAGTTGAGTGAACACTCTTATTCAACACTTTCCTTCGTGTAGAGTATAGTGACTGCTGGTATACTTTGTGCATTATCATTCACTTGAAAAAAAAAATGGAATTCTCATTTTTGTAGAACATAGTGTTTCTTACATTTCATTTGAAAATATCATTGGGAGTGTACCTTAATAGCAAAAATACATACTTAAAGAAGATTTCGCCAATAAAAGAGAGTACAAAATATTATTTTAGTTTTTTTTTTTTCATTTAATTGGCAACCAAAATGCTGACTAGACCAAGAGCTATAACAATGGATTTACTGCTTCCGTCACAATGATGAAATCTTGGTCACAGGACGATTTATGGACGTCAAACAACAGTCTGCTATTCCGGTTTGGTTGGATAGGTCCTTATATTTATTAGTTATATCAGTGGCGTAGCGTGGGTTTTTGCCGCCCGGGGCAGACCCAATTTTGCCGCCCGTAGCAATTTTTTTCTGGGCATTTAATTTTGTGTGCTGTTTTAAAAAACATCAAAGTGAAACAGCTACTTAACTTACCTTGTTATAATTTATTTTTTATTCACAGATTTATTATATTTATTTATATTATATTATGTAGATAGAAGTGTCTAATCGGGTGATTATTGCTGAAAAATAAAACCGGTTTAAAAAAAAATCAACCCGCACTGCCTTTAATTATTATTATTCTTATAGTTATAGTAATAATTATTATACTTATAATATTTTTTTATTTCTATTATTGTAATACATAAGGAAATGAAGAAACAGAAATATTTTCCAAGGATTATTTTTAACTTAAACATATTTCACAACAGCCCATCAAAATTAAAGTGTTCAAAAATGGTTTTATCTTTTAAAAACGGTTAACATGTTTTTTTTGCAGAACTGTCAGTCTAAGTTTTCAACCAGTAACCAGTTATAAGAACATCGTAAAATGTGCCGCCTTGCAAAATTCTCAACATAGGCTCTAGCTCCTTTACTATGGTAACAATGACGAAGGGTCATGGCCTCTGGGATAAATCCCTTTACACAAAGATTAATTGTGAAAACTAAACTTTCTACAATGAAGAATAAATGAACCTGCAAATTTAAGAATTTTGAATAAAATTCTCTTGCCCACTGCCCATCTCCATGGCGGATAAATTTCGAACAATTATCCGAGCAATAAATCCAGTAGTAAAATTTTGGAGCAGACTTTAGTCATTCAGAGTCAGAGTTGGTTGCAAAATTTATTAACACAGTGGTCATTCCCTTTCATGTGGTTTGGCTAAAGAAATTTTGAATTTTTCAGTGTGGAAAAAAATTAGTACCTACCTACATCTTAAAAAACGGAGTATCGAAGTAGATCTATTTTCTTTCGTAAAATTGAAATAAATTTACTCCGATTGGACTAAGATTCGAACGCTGCTCATAAGTGGTAGTCGAAAGAAACAATCATTTACTGTTCCAAACCAGAGTCGTTGTCGATCATTGTACTTCACACTTCCTTATGGCCCAATACACATCTCAGACACAACATGACGATGACACAACAACAACAAAAAACTTATAGGTTTTCAAACAATCCCTTGAATTTTCATTGTTTTAAAATTGAGGAAAAAATCAGCTAGTTTCCTTTTTTTTTTAAAAAAAAAAAAAGTATCTTGGCATACAAAATAGCTTTTTACGGCCTTTAGTCCACAAAAATTTAGGCGTTTCGTCCCAGCGATCTCACTTTGACTCATCAGTTAACTAGTGAGGACCTTGTCAATACGCAATTTTTGTTAAGTTCAGTCCATCTAACATAGATTTCATGACGAATATCTAGTGTGAACTATATCCAACAAGACTAGAATTCCTAGTCATTAAATTGGAAGTTTTTGTTTTTGTTTTTTGCCCAGGGCCTGGCATTGTTTATATATGAAGGTTTTTTTTAATAATACAAACTCTATATACTACTGAAATACATCAGCCAAGTAGAAGACTTAGCACTATTTAATTGGACTTGTTGAATTATTGATTCAAAATAGCTTTTTACGTACATTTTTGCATTTTTGCTTTTTCGGAGCATCTTACTCGTTTAAAGCAATTAATTCTCATACATATCAAATATTGTTCTAACTTCGTCTCTAAAGAGCTGAGCGGGAAAAAGTGATGATATTGCTTTGGCCTTCGTATGGTAATCGTCAAGAAACAGGAACTTTAATGAATTTACAGGTTGAGGCTAGCCGGGTATATAGATGCTCAAAGGAATGTCCCTAATTTAGATCTTTGAGCAACTCCAGGTATAATTGTACTCATCGTTGATTGGCAGTTTCATTTCTGTTTCTGAACAAAGAAAGATTTAAATATATTCATATAGGGTTTGGCTTCGACCTTACAATTTGTAAACCGTCTCTTTTTCAAAATAAAGTTGTCTAGATCAATTTTATTAAAATAATCTTTATTCGCTTTAAACATAAACGACCTGTCATGACGATATGAATTAAAAGTATGCTTAGTCTGCATGAAATATTAAAATACTTTAAAAGCGAAACTGGTTTTCTTTAGGTAGGGACGCTCTTTCCTATTCCATGTCTTTCGTTTGTTCTTTTACATTATTGTACCATCATCATCAGTGCTGTCTGTTAGGTAAATACAATCAGTGCTGTCAGTTAAGTAAAGTTAGTAGTTCGCTTCTCAATCCTACATAATAAATAAGTGAGTGAAATTAAAAGTGGTAAAAATTATAAATAAGTCCTTGGATGCATGACTGTAAAACTCTTAAATATGGACATTTTAAAATATACCTGTAAAACCGAACTTGTTCAACAATACCTTGGTAGCTCTGCTCCTCGGGTTACAAGGATTTTAACTTGCTCTTTCGGTCTTCTGTCCCGCTTACGTAACTCCATTGCTTCGATTGGGTTATGTTCAGTCACCACTAATTTAAACAGTTTTCTTAGATATAACAGTAATGGCATAGTAGGTAGTAAAAGACCGCATTGAATTACATTTTAAACTTTTAAGTTTTATACGTGTAAATTGTAGAGTTTGAACATTTCGTAGTTTTAAAGTGGTACATATACCGCCGAATAGTTTTTCGTTATTGAGAAAACACCCGACAGTGTTTTGGTTAATATTATAGAGTAAAGGTATTTTTTATTGGTTCTGGAATTTTAATATTTTTGGATGAATTGTGATTTCCAGAAATTCAAACTGCCCATCATCAGGAACTATGCGGTTATCTATAGGGAATGATTTTAGCCGCGCCTTTATATTAGTACTTAAGTCCTAAAGTTTCTTGCTCATGGTGAATAGAGTAAGTTGGGTCTGTATCCTGTATGAAAAGGGTATTATTGTTGGGGTTTTTGGTAAACCTAGTACGCTGCTGATGCGAAACGAAATTTTTCGTTGGTCTCCAACACGACAGCGAAATGCTTACGAAAACGACAACGAAAAATTACCCACTCAAAGTGTCACCAAGACACTAATTTAAAAAACAAAATACAAAAACATAACGCATAAAAATCATAGAGAGGCACGCTGATATGAAAGAAATAACATATAAAGGGTGTTTTTTTTTAGAGGTATACAACTTTGAAATGGAATAAAACAAAGATGATTTTTTTAAATTGACATGAAATTTACTTTATTAATTATATTTAATCTTCTGGCATTATAATTTAAATATGATTTCTGGCTTATGCCCGCCACGGCTGGCTCGGACGTAGTCTAATCTGGAGGTCCGATTTTCGATGACTTTTTCCAACATTTGTGGCCGTATATCGGATAACGCGGCGAATGTTGTCCTCCAAGTGGTCAATTGTTTCGTGCTTATCGGCGTAGACTAGCGATTTTACATATCCCCACAGAAAATAGTCAAGCAGCGTTAAATCGCACGATCTTGAAGGCCAATTCACGGGTCCGTAACGTGAAACTATGTGGTTACCAAACGTTTCCTTCAATAAATCAATTGTGGCATGAGCTGTGTGACACGTTGCGCCGTTTTGTTGGAACCACAGCTCCTGCATATTATAGTTGTTCAATTGATGAACAAAAAAGTCAGTAATCATGGCTCTATAGCGGTCACCATTGACTGTAACGTTCTGGCCAACATCGTTTTTAAAGAAGAACGGACCAATTATTCCACCAACCCATAAACAGTCAGTTTTTGTGGATTTAACGGTGTCTCACCTCAACATACACTTGAGGATTATCATCACTCCAAATAGAGCAGTTTTGTTTATTGACGTATCAATTCAACCAAAAGTGAGCTTCATCGCTAAAAAAAATTCGCTTATGAAAATTGGGATTAACGGAAATCTTGATTTGGGCCCATTCACCGAATCTACGCCTTGCTATATGATCCCGTGGCTTCAATTCTTGAAATGCCAAACCAAACTAAAAATAAATCACTTTACAGATGACAAAATGGCAAAGTTCTATACCTCTAAAAAATACACCCGTTAAAAAGGCGAATACAACTCAAATGTCACATTTCCGCACACAATAAATGGTGTGGACAATTAGTTCTGTGCGAAAAAAGAGCGGAGACTTCTCCAAATAATCTGCTACAATAATCAATTTTGCTAATCGAATTGCGTAAAATGTAAAATGAAAACCAGAACGAGATTTTTCGTTTATGATTTCGTTGTATCGTTTTTGTATGGGATCTTTCGTTTCGCACCAGCAGCGTACTAGGCTTTAAGAAGCGATAATTTTTCGCATTTTTCCATTTATTGGGGAAGTATTATCTAGTAGTAGACGCAAATGTGGAAGTGTTTTCAAGACAAAGTTGGCGAAAATTGAAAGTTTGGTTTGGTGCGTATATTCGAATGGTTCGGCGGGAAGGTGTGTAAAAGCTGTGAGACTTCTGGTTAAATTGTGAAAAACAGGAATTATTATTATGTCTTATAGGTAATAGTGTTTCCTAGGAACTTGTGACTCTTTTCGGAAGTTTCTGCCCTGGCCAATTCCAACAAGCTTAGACGCTACATTATAGTGACCTTATTATTATTGATGTGTTAACATCTATGTCAGCGGTAGGGTAAACTAAAAAACGTGAGCCTTACGTGTAATATGTCCCGTGTCACACATTACGTTGTAATTGGGTAATTGTAATTGTTTACACATTTTAACCATGAGTCCAGGCACTCATACAATTTGTATGTTCTGTGTTCTATTCTGTATAACTTTCCGGCTACTAAATATCTTTCATTCCGAATTCTTGAATGAAGTGATGCTCAATTTTACAATTGCCCCTGCCTTAGGATACAAATGTGATCAGTTATTGATTTGCCTGGTATGATGAAGCCAGAATGCTATAATGATGGGCAATGATGATGACTCTAGCTTGGGCGTTGTTCTTGTTTAATAAATCCTGAATTGACCTTTTCGCAGTTAACAGAACTTTAAAGTATTTTTCATTACTACCCCCGTGTATAGTTCAAATTGCGAAGCGTGCTAAAGCACGTATTTTAATACCAGCTCTATAATGCTCTTCAACATTTCTATTCGCCCATGCTGACTCGACTTTTCGACTCTTCATCTCTTCAAAAATGATTTTTACTACCTATTCTTGTATATTTTTGTTTTGTCTCGCGTAAAGCTAAAGCTTAATTCTCAGAAATAAAAAAAAAAACAAAATATGAAAACTCATTTTAGTTTGTATATTTTCAAATACAGCAGAGATAGATATCAAACCATTTCTGTCAGTTGCATATATAAAAATCCAACATACACACACAAGTTGAATTTTCCAAAAGGATAACAATAAAATGTGCTGGCTGATGTTGATTCCATTACATGCAGATAAAGCAGGAGGCAGGCAGGCTAGCAAATTTAATGCTCATTTCATTTTTCGTTTTCAAATATGATTTTTCGATGCATATAAGCTCATAACTTTTGGGATGAAAGGACGTAATCGGAAAAGGCACAAAGGACTGTATAACAGTTATAGATACAAGACTACCAGGTATGAAGTTACCTATCTACCTACCTATAACCGTTCATCGACGAAGAGGACGTAACTTTGTAAAATTCTTTTATGATATGTAAGCTGCTGCAGGTGAATGCCGATGATCGAACTCAGGTGAATGAAGCCAGAATTTGTTTTTTCTTTTTTTTATTGGTTCATGAGAAAAGTCCTGACGGTAGGAAACCGACTCACATAGTTTTGCGCGTTCGTTATACTTTATCTCATAGTCTGCACGAATTTGGCAAAGTGAAAGGGAAGAGAAGGGACGGGACGGAGAAGAAAGATATGGTGATGGTGAGGATAGGCGATATGTGTGTATGATGGGAATCCTTTATAGCCAGGGAACAAAAAAACAAAACCCTATACATAACTAAGGTAAAAGATTGAAAAGTTTTTCAATTTAAAACAACATTTTCTTTTTGCCTCTCTTTTATCCTGTCATAGCTATACGCCTCAGCTGACTCCATAATACATATAACCAAAGAATTGAAGCTACAAACAACTTTTCTAGGTTTCGGGTTTGTATGCTGCGGGGAAGGACGTAGGAGTGTAAAATATTTTGATAGATATAAAAAAATAAAAAATATTAAATACAAAACGAAATAAAAGTGAGGAGAGACTGCATTGCTATGCCAAGTCGAATAGCTTTTGAGGGTTTATGAATGTCTATGTAGGTATACCCCAGCCTCTATTTCCCCCGCCCTCACCACCTCACTATTTCCAAGGCCTGATGCTTCAGCTTTTGTATATTTACTCTCCTACGAAAGTTTATGCTTAGACATTTAATTGGAAAAACACATAAATTACTGGAGTGTAGTTGAAAAGATGGCCTTCCTGCTTTGGGTTGGACTTGGAATTGGGATTGGGATTGGGATCGGGGTAGGTATGTAAGTTACAACGGTACTATAGTACCTAGGACTCTTAAGCTTACGGTAAAGAAGAAAAGCATTCAGTTGTTGGTATAGTTCCTATAGTGTTTTGATTTTTCTTGTTATTCTATTTTCTGTTTTTACTTTTAGCTTTTTCTTATTTTTGTTTTGTTCTTAAATTCATTTTCCTTGGCGAGAAAAACATTTTCCTTTCAACAGAGTTCTTCTGTTTCTGGTTGGTTGAGTATAAGTTTTCCTGAAACAAGTTCGTTTCGTTCTTTCCTTTCTGACTTTTTTTTTCTCACATTTTTAAACAAGTTCGTTTTGTTCTTTCCTTTTTGAGTTTTTTTTTCTCACATTTTTAATTCATCGCAAATAGATTTAGTAGGAGCAAGAGCGAGTCATGTATAAATCATAATATAGTTCTGTGCTGTGCATATACATAGACCATTCATTTCAGTCAGCGCACATTGTGCTCTTTGTTTTTTTTTTTTTTTTCTTATTTTAAAAATTATTCTGAAGTTATGAAAGCCCCGGATAATTATATATTATCCACTCGTACAGTCGTACACCAGCTAATAATCTCTTACTTTTTTGCAAGAGAAAATTAGAGATAATGAAAGCGCACATTTGGGTAGAGGTATACCTACGAGATGATGGCAGTTGTATGTATATTTATGTACGTATATTCTAAGAATTAAAAGAGTAATGACTTTTGAAGTTTTGTTTTTATCTTTTTTATTTTTTTCGTAAAAAAGGGTGTGAAAAAATAACGAAAGATCTTGAATTTAAGTTTCGGGTGAAGGTTCTCAGGTGTTGCTAAAGAAACATGAGATACGATGAAATAAAATATGTTCGCACTTCGAGCTTAAAAATTTCAAGTCTTATTTTCTTTTCAGAGAAATTATAAAATAAAATATGGTGAAATGGATTTTTTGAAGCAATGCTAATTAAAAGATCTTGATGCCATTATAGCTCAAGGTTGTTAAAAAATACTTGTTTTTTTTAAATATATTTTCAAGGTTTTTTTTCTCTATCTCAAGGGTAAGATTTCGTCAAGATTTGTCTTGTGCTTAAAATAGTAATTTAGAGAATATTCTTTTTGGCATGGTCCTTATCAATTATGTAAGTTTTTTATGATTTCTATGATTTATATAAATTCGGAAAAAATATCCATATTTGTTGGATAGTATGAATTATTTTAATGTTTAGTCAATCTGTTTGGAAGAAGTGACATTTACGTTCCGCATTTCTTTTTAACGTTTAGCTTACATTTTTATTGCGCGTTCAAAGTTATTCCGAGATTTTTTTGCCAAATTTTTCAATAGAATGGATCCCCCACTGAGAAATCCCTTCTTCAAATTTGTGTGATTGGCATATACACCTAGGTATCAAGGCCGTAGCGTCCATTGGGTAAAGTAATAATTGATGAGTTCGCTTCTGTCAAGGCGAAAAAAAAATATTTTAATAAGCTTTTATTTTTGTAAGTAGATATACCTTATTTTGTCAACTTAACAACTACAAACATTATAAGAAATTTTTTTGTTGAAATTCATTTAACCAATATTTAGGAAGTAATTGAAAACTAGGGCCCCAAATTTGATTTTGCCCCGTGGCTCACCCAGCTCAAGCTACGGTCCTGCTAGGTATATAGGAAAGACTTAGAGAAACCTGGGATTCTATAATACCTTTTTATATTATTTGAAACTTAATTATTGTTGTTATGAAATTTTTTTTTATCCTACAATTATTTGGATATTTGCTCATAAATTGACATTCAAAGAATTTCGATTGCTTGGTTTTAAAGTTGATTTTTTTAAAAAAGATGCAAAACTTTATCAAGTATCCACAGCTTAGTTAAACTTATTCCCTAGTCACCTTTAACAATGTGGAACCGAGTATCACAACATTTGCGGTAAATCAATTATTTTTTCGAATACAATATAATTCTAGATAAAGCTCTTACTGAATATTACAAAAAAATGTACGACTTTTGACGAACACAGCAATTCTGGGATTTCAAACGTTATATGCAGCATATGATAAAACAAGCACAAAGCGTACACTAAAAAAAAAATCGTTTGTAATATCAATAAACACCGTTTATTGACTATTTTTTCATTGTCTCAATAAAATTTTGTTGATATTACAAACTATTTTTGTTTTAAAAATTTTTACTGAATAAACGATTTGTTGGCTCAGTTAAATTGAAAATTAAAGTTTTAAAATTAATAAAAGGTTGCTTGTATTAATAAACTTTTTTTTACTTTGATAAATGTGTTTATTGGCGCAATAAACAAGTTATTATAAATTTCAATAAATATTTTAATTGATTTTAACATTTTTTGTGAATTGGCGCAATTCACTTTTTACTGGCCCAACAAAGTGTATATAATTGTATAACAAGTACTTTTTTCAATTTTAAGTCGACTCTTATAAAATTCATAGTATGCTCATGCGGTTATTTTTATAAGAGGCGGTAAGCATCGACCATAATTTTCGTCTTACAACAGTACGCCAGCATTTTGCTGATGAGTCCAACTTTTGTACTTAGTTGAAACGCAGTTTAGAGTTGAGTTCACTTGAATTGAATTTGAAAGTTCAAGTGACCGCAATTAAAAAAATTGTTAGAATTAGAACAATAAATATAAAAAGGTTGAGTATAGTAAAGGGAAACTGAAATGCAAATGGAAAGCAAATTTTTCGAATTTAATAAATTATTGCATTGGCTCAACGAACAAAATTGGTCAAATCAATAAACTGATTATTGTCCTCAAGAATTCGTTTCTTCAAACAACGAAAAAGTATATTTTCGCTACAAACTAATTTTGTATCTAAAAGATAAATAAATTAATAAACAGAATCAATAAACTTTTGCTTGTAACAATAAAGATTTATTGGGCCAATAAACCAGTTTATTGGACGAAAATTGATAAATTATAAATTTTAAATTATTAAAAAAATAAAAAAAAAATAACATGTTGCAGAAGCCAGATTCTTCCAGAGTAACATAGCTATAGATTTCTAACGGTCTTACTCTTACTTTACTCTTTCTAACATTGAACAATGAACACTCAATGCTCAGCGAGTGTTTTTTCGTTTTAAATATTCATATTTTCTGGATTTTCCTTTAGTTTTTGTTTTCTATTTTTTAATAATTTTAAATGTAGGTATTTTAAGGTAAAAAATGTTGAGTATTTTTAAGAACACATATTGGGCTTTCATAAAAAAAAAAAAAAAAAATTATACTTAATTCGTGTTTTTGTGAAAAAAATCAAATCGAAGTCAAGAAAACAACCTAAAAATGCTTAAAAAAATAATAAATGTGTGAGAAAACCGTTATTCACACAGATGTATGGTAGATACAAATTTCTTAATGTTCTTGTTTAAATAAAAAAAATTCAAAACTCGGTTGTAGTTTGGCAAAGTTAGAGCCAGTCAAAGGAGAAAAGAATAAAAATCATAAAAACCGTTATAAGTCGAAAACGAAGCGAAATGAGAAAATTACCTCTTAAAGTTTCTTTCTACAAATGATAAAAACTAGACTAAGTAAAATCCGCCCACTGCCACGTCCTCTTTTCTTATTTATTAGTTTCTAGGAATCGATCGGAAACATCTCTATTTCTCGGGAAGGGCTCAAATTATTTGAATGCATTTTTCAGAGTTTGTTCTTCTAAATGAGACAAAAATTAAAAAAACATATTTAGTGAAATCCGCCCACTGCCATGCCCACCCTTAGAGTTTGTTCAAAATAATGAGGAAAAATTTTTGAAATTAAATCCGCTTAAATCCATATGTCTTACTATTTTCAAATTGGTGGAAATATAATTTATTTAATAAAAATAAATATCACATTATTCGTGGTTAAGACAATTTACTATTGTGTCTAAGTTAGGCAGCTATAAGACAACAATAAACAAGGTTTTTGAACACATTTTCCAAAGTTGGACAGTTTTCAAAAGTTAGACAATAAAAATACCAGTAGTGTTTTAAAAATATGTTTTCAAGAAATAGGAATTAAATGTTATTTAGATAAATGCTAACGAAATCATGGAATCAAGCATTTAATTCTTGGGGTGCGGAAAAAGTGTTTTTGTTATGCTAAGCTTGAAAATATTTATACTTTTAAATACAATTTTGGTATACTTAAGACAAACCAGGGTTTGACCTGGAACAACTTATGGACTTTCGGTTTCTTGGGTCTAAAATCTTCATTTTTGAATATACATAATTCAAAAAAAAAATTAGAAAATACAGAACAAATTGGGAAAAATCTGAAACAAGTTCCAAAAATATTAAATTAAAAAAAACGGGGCACTTAACTACAGATCCCCTTAACACAGAACTTTTACCTACATCTACTATCTACTACTCATTTTTTCATCTCAGCTTGGTGGATTGAGCTTTCCAAAGAGAAATGCTATAAATCAGAGTATGAAATGAACTTCAATAAATCGTTTTCATTTCATAAATATGTCAAAAGTTATTTACTTAACCTAACTGTCATAAAATAGCTACAAAAGCTCCTATACAAGTCTGAAATTTAGCAGAGCATCATCTGATGTTTTTTTCCCTTTATAATTAAATTTCATTTTATGCCTACCTACCTTTCTACCCAATCATACTTGCCATAGCTTTAGGCCGGGTATTTTTTTTCGATTTGAATACTTAGGCTCTCTACTTAAAAATTGACATATTATATACGGCCTGCACCAGAAATTTTTATTTTTTATCTTTATTTCAGAATTAATTTTTTATTTCTGCTTTGAGGGGGAGGGGGGGATGTCAAATTGTTCCATGAAATTTTATTTCCAATCATACAGATACTGATGCGACGAGCAAACCATATTTGCGTATTGCATACATTCAGGTTACAGGGTCATCTAAAAATCAGTTATTTCCAACATGGTAACATCTTAACTTTGCATATACGTAGTAAAAGTGAAAAGCACAGATGTCAGTCAAACTGACATCCTACTTCACATTATTTTCTGAATTAGCTATTTGCCACAGAGAGTTGGTAGACAAAAAAAACGAAATGAATTTCCTTAAATATTATTTCATAAAATTTGTGATCTCCATTTGAAATTTCCATTTTTAATTTTAAGAAATTAATAAATCACTTATTTCCTGTGGATTAAGATATACGACTTCCACTTCAGTAAATTGAGTGTTTTCTAATTTTTTGGTTAAAAAGAAATGAACACAAAATACGGTTCAGCTTCACTCAAGATATTTTATTTAATTCAGAGAAAGAATTAAAGCTAGCAGAATCGGATCCCAATAAAAGATGGAAGATAAATTTAGGTTTTAAGTTAAGGAATAGTAAATAGAAGTTTTTTTTCAGATTTAGCTTGTATCTACACTAATATAGCCTTAAGGTTTGTGATTCAGTAAAGAAACAATTCAGCTTGCATGTTTGCTTCTATTCCATTTCAAACATAAAAATACATAATAAAATTATTGATTATTCTTGTCTATAGGTATATGAATATGACAAATTCATGTTTCTTCATACCTACCTTCAGGCTAAAAAAAGAGTTTCCATATCTCAAGAACTTTTTCCAATAAAATTGAAAAGAAGACAAAAAAAAGAAACATTGAGACCATCTTCAAGATCTGATATTTTGCCTTCAAGGGGCAAAATTTTATAAACATGTTTCATATCTTTTATATAAATATGTACCTATAGATATATAATATACATACATAACATATATGTAAATATCTATATTTTACGGCTTTCTGAAGAAACTTTTCTTGTTTTTTTTTTTTTTTTAAATATCTTGAATACCAATCACTCTATATATCGTCGCGCTCACGGAAAAGTATTTTCCAAAGGATATACGTAAAAAAAAAGAAAAAAATTTAAAGGGATACACCGACACTTTTGATTTATACGAGGACGTTATATTCCTTTCCGCCCAGTATTTTTTTCTTAAGGTTGAGTATGGTTGAAGAAGGAGAAAAAAGGGAAGCTGCTAAATATGATGAGCACATCATTTTCACATTCCTGTCGTAAATTTCGATGTTCCCATTTTTTCAACACCCCCCCCGCCACATCCACACACATCCTGAATGAATTTCAGTTTTTTATTTTTACATCACAGACATCCTTTTTCACGCGATTTATTTTTTTTTTTCTTCTCTTTTTTTTCCCTCAACCACAAACATGTATCTGCTTCGTTTTTGGTGGATTATTCTCGTACAAGGATATTTAAACCTTTTAAAAGGAATTTTATGACACCCATAAGGATAGAAATAGAAAAAAAAAATTAGGGTGACCATGTTTTTACTCAAAATGTAAGGATTTTTTTTTTTAAACAACATATGAACAATAGATTTTGAGAGAAACGTGAGCGAATGAGTTAAATAATTTTCTCTTGCGGTGGGTGACGAACAGTACATTAAAACAAAAGTACATACTGATATTTAAGAAATCTTAAAATATCAAAAAGTGCTGCGGGAACGGGAAGAGCTTCGACAACTGGGGCTTTTATGATGTAGAATTCAAGGAAATAGTAAATGGGTTAGATTGTGACAGCGGAAGTCTAGGGATGGAATATTAAGTTATTCAACATAAAAACAAACAAAACATTTTCAAGAGTACCTACTGCCTCTTCAGAGAAATTGACAAATAAAGTAAGCCCTCTCATCTGATCCGTTGGGATTTAAGCCAAAAAAGTTGTATAAATTCATATATTTAGTTTTTTTTTTGCTCAATATATTTAATTAGTCACTGTTATTTAGAAATCCTTGAATTTTGATTTAAAAAAAAAAAAAACAAAATTTCTTGAGCACCAAACGAAACTGTTTCGCACGTTTTTGTTATTATTTTGAATTCAAAAAATTGTTTCGTCTATTCCAAATTTTCGGACGTATCAACTTTAGAGTAAAAACTATGGAAAAAAAAAAACAATCTTTCGTCAAAGGAGTTATTTACACTCTTTATAGCCTCTAAAATATTTTAAACATCATTTTCTACTCCATTGTCTCAATCAATAAAAAAAAACAGATCTGGTCACATTATAACATCTATGACTATGTGGTTAAAGAAAGAACGTAAGTTGCATTAGGATATAGAGGCAACATAATTTACAACAAACGTATTACATGAATTAAACATGAGCGCCACAAGGACATCTCACGCTTACTTACCCGCTCCATCATATACCTATATGTAGGAGCCTCCTGATGTAGTCCTCTATCGTATAGTTGTTGGCGCGAAAGGAAAGAAATTAATAATGAGGTCACAATGTCGTCCAATTTGGGGCTCTTTTATAACCATTTTAACAGATTATTAACACTTCATGGGTTATCCTTTATATATTTCTTTCATTGCTAAGGCGGATTTCCTTACCAGACATTATATGCCGTTGTGTGTGTTAAGATGATTCGAGCAGAAAAAAAAAAAATAAATGAATCTGTTTATTAAGCTTTTAAAACATTTTCCATAAGACTTTTACTTCCTTTTTTTTATTTTTTATTTTTTTGTTTGCCTTGCCTTGCCTTTACCTACCTACATTACCTATAAACACACCTACGCAATAAATTTTAAAACGTTTCATTTATTAAAAATTTACCTACTTTAACCAAAAAGGAAATTGTCTTTGCGTTGCCATGAAAATCAATTTTAGAATTTTAGAGCATTATGGCTGGCTGGGGGGTGGAGGTGTGTAATTAAAATAATTTTGTGACAAAATGAATCAAATTTTGTCAATTGAACTTCAATTAGATTTGAAATATTATGATGAACAGTTCAAAGAAAGAAATTAAATTGTTTATTGAAGCTTCTCCTACGCAAACACTACCTACACACACACACACACCACAACAAAAAAAATCTTACCCTGGGTACATAGATTCCTGTTGTCGAGAAAATTGTAAGGCACTGTTGAAACTAAAAGCATTTTAATTAGGTTTTTGAAATTTCCTGGAAAATTGATTTATATAATATATACCTACGTAGTTTGCGATTCTGACTATAACACCATTGTATAATGTTTCATTCCTTACCTACTCTACACTTACAGGTTGTTTTCAACTTGTGCCTGTCATAAAAGTATTTAGGATCATTGTTGTGTTACCCAGAGAAAAGAGGAATAGGTACTTCGGGCATATTCGTAGTTTGAAGGACACTTTTGTGAGTGGGAGGAAAAAATTATTTTTACGCAAGGTTGTTTTTTTTTATTGAACTGAAGTCAAGCTAATTGCTTTACATTTTAAATAAAAATAAAAGTTAAACAAACAATTGAAATCAGCTTTAAGAATACAAATACATAAACTTAATTGAGCTACATATACAGGGTGATTCGCATCAGGGTGTCGCATCTACAGCATGTAGGTTGAAAAGGTAGGATAGAAGGGTCCCCTCGATAAGGAGATATAGGTGCGGTAGATTTTATAAAAAAAAGATACTTAAATTTAAAAGAAAATTAAACAATGGCAACACTTACAATATTGTGTTATAGTCAGTGTTGGCAACGTAAGTTACTCCGAGTAAGTTACCCATATAGTTACGCGTAACTAATTGTAATTAGTTACAACTCATTTTCCGCGTAACTAATGTAACTAATGTAACTAATGTAACTAATGTAACTTATGTAACTAATGCAACTAATATAGCTAAACAAATTTTTACTAACTGAACATTGAAAAAAATAAACAATAACATTTATAAGTAAACACAAATTTTTATTCCATAAAAACAACAAATAACAAAAGAAAGATTATAAAAGAATTTAGAGATCAAATATATGTATGTAACCCAAATACATATGTAGGTATTAAATTAGTTGAACTCGTCAAATTCAAAGTCCTCCAAAGATAAATTTACGTCTTCCATTCTTAAAGTTCCATAAAGAAACATTAATTTTTTGGAACGTTCGAAAGACAGTCGATTTCTCAAAGGGGTGTGAATTAAAGACCATTTTGAAAAAGTACGCTCTATTTCTGCGGACGATGCGGGAATTTTAAGTAATTTTAGTGCAAGTTTTGAAAGATTGGGTGCATAGAAATCGGCTGTCTTCCAAAACAAAATTGGATTTTCAATATTTTTTTCATATAAAGTTTTAAAAACGCCGTCTTTGGATTTAAAAAAGATCCCATTCATTAAGTCCATCAGAATTTAACATTTTTAAAAGAAAGTTATTAATTTGAAAATGATAATCGTTCTCTAATTTGTCATTAGCGTAGAAAGGATGTAAATAGTAAGATGCTAGTGCATAAACATTAAGCGAATTATTAAGACGGGATTTATAGAGATTTTCGAACTGTGCTGGAACTTTTAATTCTAACCAAAACTTGACAGCGTCAGCTAATGAAGTTGTTGAATGTTGGCAATTATTTATTAGCTGACAAATTGGATCAAACAACTCAATTTTTTTTTGTACACTCTCTATAAATTCTTCGTCAAATAACAATTTTAGCACTTCTGGTTTCATTTTATTAAATTCCGCTGCGGCCATTTTCATTTGAATCAAATTATTAATGAGGCATACGTACGAATCCCTGTATGAACACCATCGCGTTTCACATGGCAGCTTTATTTTGGTTCCTTTTTTATTAATTATTGCTTGTTCAAGATCTGGTTGTTTAAATTGTTTTAAAATTGTGGTGACTTTGTCATTCAGTTTTACGTCGAGCACATCTTTTGCTAACAAATTCCCAGTATGGCTATTACAAGTTGAGTGCCAAACGACATGCTTCAAATTTTTTCCCATTTTCACCATATTGCTTGCATTGTCGGAAACAACGGCATAAACATTAACGTTGAAGTCCTTTTTAGCCAAATCTATAGCTTCGCAAACAATCTCAGCTAGCTTATCTCCTGATTCCGAAACTCCGTTGAGATTCCACGCATCAAGAAATATCTATACAAAATAGAATGAAAATATTATAATACAAATAAATCTTGAGGTTTCAGGGCATCTTTTTGGTATGAATCCCAGATCCAAATATGAATTCGTAACAGGCCTTCCGGATTGACGCTTTGATTGCGACATTTTGCTTTGAATTTTATTTTGATGTGAAGATTTTTCTGGAGAAATGTCAAAATCATAGATTAGTTACATTAGTTACATTATTTACGTAACAAATTCAATTAGTTACATTAGTTACATTAGTTACATTAATTACGCGTAACTAATTAAAATTTGTAAAACTCGCGTAACTTACCAACACTGGTTATATTTCTTTGTTAACCTTCTTTTCTTTAGTTATCGTTTAAAGGCAAATTGTTTTAATGAAAAATATCAAAAAATAATTTTCAAAAACAAAAAATAAAAATTGTTCAAACTATTTAGTTTTTTTTGCAAAATTTTAAATTATTAAGTACTATTTTTGTTTTTAAAATTAAATGTTCGTATTAATTTTTAAACAAAAATTAAAAACCGGAAGTCTAAATTATTACATTTTTATCTACTTAGACACTGTCTAACTTTTTTCTAATTAGTGGAAATATGCTTTAGTTAATAAAAATAAATATCACGTTAATCACGGTTAAGACAATCTACTCTTGTGTCTAAGTTAGGCAGCTATAAGACAACAATAAACAAGTTGCTGGAACACATTTTCCAAAGTTTGGACAGTTGTCTAAAGTTAAGAATTAATTAAAATTAAAATTAAAATTAAGACCACGGATGTTTAAATGTTTTCTAATTTTAGAGAAATTTGTCGCTTAGATAAATTTTATAATAATTTATATTTTTCCACTTAGCTTCTTACAGCCAATTTCTTCACAGAGTTCTAACGCTAGTACCGGTACTAGTCCTGAAGAAAGTATCTATTACTTTCTTCACACAATTTTTAATCCCTAAACCTGTCAATTTTGTACCGAGTATTAGTAGGGACTCAGTACAAGCCAGCTCCTCAAAATCAGCTAGTACCTGGTTATTATACCTGTTGTTAGTACTCAAATTGGTACCAAGTAATTTCTTCTAACAAGTACTAAGCTCTAGTCCTGTCGAATTGGTGCCGAGTATTGCAATCCCTAAGGCAGGTTTTATTCATTTTGATACTATTTTTTAAACTAATATTATATCAATATATAAAACACGAAAAGTCATGTTTTTGACGTATAAGGGAAAATACGAAATCACGCGACGATATTGCCACCCAAAGTTTTCATTTCGTGGTTTCAAGTTGGCAGCGGTGGTATTTGACACCTGTCAAACTCAGCTGTCATTTGAAGTGTCATAATATTAGTTGAATGTTTGGCGTTTACGATAATGGATCGCTTAACAATCGAACAATGCGTTAAATTTATTAAAACTTAATACAAAAAAGCTGATTCAAACATAGCTACACTTTTTGCGCATTACACGATGATTATGTTCGTAATAATCGACCGACTACGCAAGCAATCGGTTGTGGTTGTGAAGAAATTTAAAGAGAGTGGAAGTGTTACTGATGTCGTATAACTCGCAAGGCCTGTGCATCATCGTAATGCACGCTCAGTCGAAAATATGGCTACTGCAAGTGCAAGTGTTGCTGATGATCAGAATTTATCGATTTCCCGGCGTTCGTAGCGGCAATTGAAGATTATGACTTGGACGATATGTGGTTCCAACCACCAAGATCATGCGATTTGATACCGTTAGATTTTTGTCTATGGGACTACGCAAAAGACCGTGTTTACGCGAATAATCCCCGAACTCTAGACGCAATAAAAATCAACATTATGCCTGAAATGTGCAATAAAGTGGTTAAAAATTACCTCAAAAGAATCGTATGTTGCAAATCTTCTCGAGGCTGTCATTTAAATTATATTGTTTTTCACACGCAATGGCAAAGTCCAAACTTTATAATGAAATAAAATTTTCATCAAAAATTTATCGTTTTATTTAGCTTTGCTTTCGAAACCGAACAATGAATGACCCTTAATTAATATTGTTCTACGTTGAGTGCGGGAACTCACGGTCAAAGATGTGTAAATATCAAATTTTACATCACAGAACGTGACGAGTTCGAACTGTCAACCAAATTTCAACCCAAAATCAACTTGATCTTTCGATTTAATTTGAAGTACGAACGAACGTACCCAATATTGAACGTATCCAATATACATCAACGTATAGTAACGTGTAAGATCACAACGTAATGTGTCACAGAAATTTTCACGTTTTTAGTTTTACCCTACCGCCGCGCCGGCATAGATGTTTACACGCATGTTTATTGTTGATGAACATGTCGTTGGATGTGAATGGCCCTATTTTGAAGAAATCCATAGAAAATAAGTTAACACAGTAAGATTGTTTTGAAATTATTGTAGAACCTAACTTTAAGCAAATAAAATTCAACTATAGTAATATGTATGTAATATTTAAGTTTAGTAGAAATTCTTGCCCTAGAATAGATTTTATATCAGATTAAAATTTAGAAAACTTCTGTTTCATTTCATTTTTTATCAGCAAGTTATTTATGGCACTAAATCTGCATTTGATAAATGACAGATTCTGGATGCGTTCAGAAATATATCTCCAAGGGCGGAAACACAGAAAGCAAAGATTTTTCGGAATGAAGTGTAATGCAGCATAATTTTAAATTGCCCCCTATAAAATCAAATTGCCCCCCTGCGTGGCTTGGGCCCCACCATGGGTAACACTCAACTAGGGTATTTGACATTTTGGTTCTAAAAGATATTTATTTGAATAGAATTAATTTCTTTGAAGTAGGACGATACAACGTTCGACCGTCTTCGCTAGTTTCCAATAAGACTTTTATAGATTAATTAACTGTGTACCTACTCTAAAGGCTTCTAGTAAAACCATAATACCTTTTTGAAGGGCTTTAGAATTTTTATTTTATTAAAAAGAAATTATAAAACAAAAACAAAAAAAAACGAAAAAATCGATGTTATTTAAAAAGTTATTCCCTATAGAGCTACCTTTTACTTGAATTAAATTTAATAAACCAACCACGCGACCGACCGCCGACCGACTTCTTCATCAGGAAGGTACTTCCTTTATTTTATATATATAAAGAATGTTAATTAAAACTTAAAAGACTGTCGAGAAAAATATTGTTTGATGCTTCTTCGAGTTAAGTGACCAAGCAATTGAAGCAAAACAGCAATTAAAGGCTAACCTTTCAAGCTATCCTCAAGAGAATTAAAATCTCTGTTCGGAGTTCACTTCGTCTAGAAACTTTTCGACATTTTACAAAGTGCCAAGTACGTGCTTGAAATAAGCTCTTAATGTACTATCAATTCACCAATTCCAAAAGACTACGAGTGTATCTCCCCTTTTCTTCTTCTTCGCTATATGTAGTGTAGGTATAGCTTTTTATGTTTTATTTATTTTTTTTATGTCCACAATTTTTAATCTTCTTTTGCGCTTTGAGTAAGGAAAGAAAGAAAAGTATTATCCAATCCAGAGCAATAGACTACTGCTGGTCCTGAATCCATGATTTTGCTGTTATGGACTCTTCCTGTTCCCGTTCTCAACCCTTTCGAATGGCAGACCAGAAAAGCAAAACGACGATAAAATTTTTATTGGAAAATTTATTTTGTATTTATCTCAGGATACGAATATACCGTAAACAAAGACATTTCGACTTCTAGGCTCCTATACCTACCATTCCGTTATAAATGTGTAGGTTGAGGTTGAGGTGGTGCTGTTGGAGGTAAAAATGTCTATATGTATATGAAACGAGAATTTGGTGCCATTTTGCAGATAAAATGGCTCTTGCTTATGATGCAGCCATTAAGCGCTTCCTCAAGTTTCAATATGTGCGATAGGGATTTTTTTTTCGTTTTTATTGATGCTGTTAAATCGGCTTTAAATTTCAGACAAATTGTCTGCTGGCCATGGGAAGAGAGATAGCCTTGTATTGGCTTTTTTTTTTCCTTATTTTATTTGAAAAAAGTTATTTATGCAAAATGAAGTGAAGCACTAAGCTGATTTAAGTTTTTGAATGTTGATATGATAAGTTTTTTTTTCAAACTTATTATTATTATTATTTTACCATTTATATTAAGCTAGGTGCAAAGAAAAACCCACGGTTAGGTATGGCATGGCTCCGTTCATTTAATTATTGATTATTCATTTTTGGCCAGTTTCATCTGCTATTTCATTTCCGTTTGTCACGGTGCCTTGAGATTAATCGAATAGTAACTGGGTTTGTTGCGCTGGCTGAGTAATCTCAACTTGCTGCGGCATCAATGGACCAGTTTTGACTTAGTGAAGATTGAGGAAATGGATTTGATTGCCACCTGGCTGTCTATGAAGATATCAATATTCGCATTGGGAATTTAACAATCGGTGGAAAGACGAAACTGCAAGCACTTCGGTTTGTAAAACACCGCAATAGTTTAGAAGCTACCTTGTTTTTCCATATGGTAAGTCAGGAGTTGGGAATCAAATTCTTACCGTTTTATCGGTTAACTTCTTGAATCATGTTTGCTGAGTTTTCTTTTGTAAGTCATACTAAAACAGCTTTGTAATTATATCTAATATATACACCTTGTTGTTAAGAAAAAGATTTTAATGAGTTTATAAAATTCATATTTTGTTGAAATAAAGATCTGTAAATAAATACGATGGTAAATGGTTAGAGTTTTCTTTCCTTTTTAACTCGAGTTTGTTTTTACTTTCTTCAGTATTATACTCTGGACTATGACGAGCTTACCACAGTCCCGACAAAAAGGCATTGCAATATTGAAACTCAGTCCCGAATTTCGGTTTGCACGATCGATCTCACTTGTATGTTCAAGCTCCGATTCATTCATTACAATCAATTTCATTTTTCTTAAATTCAAAATAAATAAAATGCACGACTGGGTTGCATGAACTTGCTCTTATGTGCGATCACACTGTGGTTTTAAAGTTTTAATAATATTAAAAACTTTTCTTCTGATAAAACAAATTTATTAGTTATTAGGAGCTTGTATTTTATGCCATCTGCCAAAAATATAGCCTATAAGGAAGTATTATGTGAGTACCTAAATATGAAAAATATAGCACCGTGCTGTCTTGCACTTCGCACATATGCATTGAATTCACATGCTTAGACTGACAAAATGTTAAAAAATCAATAAAATTAGAAATAAATTGATTAAAAAAATATCTGAAATTGATTTGACACCAACGGAATGTAAACCAAGTGATTTCTTACACAAATCTCAATTTATGAGACAAAATTTTAAAAATCGTTGGAGAGATTTTTTAAAAAATTAATTCTTTATTGTATATAAAATTTTGAATATATAAGAAAAAAATTGGTACTTATTAATGCGGAGTTTACAAATTATTTTGAAAAAAATCCTCCACCCATTTTCGAAGTATCGAATTTTCAATCCAAAAATTTATTTTTTAAAAAACCTTGCTATGCAATTTTATTCAAACTTATTAGGAGCTTTAGTGTAAAAAATTTCATTAAAATTGGTTCAACAGATAATAAGATAGTCGAAAATAAAAAAAAAATGGTTCTATGAGAGGTAACTTTTTTAAACGATAGATACCTTTTTTTTTCTAATAATATCGTGGATCGTTCTGATATTAGTTCACACAAAATTTTTAATCAAAATCGTTGTAGCCTTTTTGAGAAAAATGAGATTTTCAATACCGATATTGAAACATTTGTATGGGAGGTACCGTTGTTTTTGGTTGTAAGAAAAAATTTTGTTTAAAATCTGCTAGATAATGTCAAAAAACTGCTGGGTGCTAAGTTTAATAAAAATCGACCCAATCGTTTTCGGTTTATTAAGTTTTGAAAAAAAAAATTTGAAACTTTTTTTTACAAATCAAAAAAACAAAAAATTTGCAAATTTTGGTATGCAATACTTTTTAAACATTTTGAAAAATTCTCTATAAAAAAATTGATTAATTTCAGTTAAACCGTTTTTGAGAAAATCGAAAATCAAATACCTAAATGGTTCTATGGAGGGTACCATTTAAAATCATGTTTCGATTTTGTGTAAAAAAATGACGCGATTTTTTTTTTAAGTTTGGAGCACGTTTTTGAGAAAAATAAGATTTTCATAAGTTGTTAAAAAAATTTTTACGGTAGTTACGGTTATTTTTGGTCTTACAAAAATTTTTTACGGCAATTACGTATTTTTGGTCTTAAAAATTTTTTTTTTAAATGTATAGGGGAATGCCTAAATATGCTAGGTACCAAGTTTAAAGAAAATCGATCCACCCGTTTAAACTACAAGGCTAGGTTGGGTAGAGAAAATAGACACGCTGCATCGACATCCGCAGCGCCCTAGTGGGGAGAAAGTCCGTCAGCGATATTCTAACTTTTCTTTTCAGACCTGATTAATGTTCCGATAAAATTCCGAGGAGTTCAAGCTGAGCATAACAAGCAGGCCGCGTTTTCCGAACTAAGCATTCCGATCCGTTTCCTTACCTTATCCTTGTTCCTACCTAATCCCCATACCTACCATTCTCTCTTATCCTCTTGCCTCACAACAAGATGGTACCAGTGAAAAACCAAAAAAATCGCTAGTTTTTAAGTAAAAATAATACATGCTAGATTAAATAGTCAAGCGTGATTGGTACTTGTGAGTGAAGTCGTTTATTGCAGACTTATTTCCATTTGAGATAATCTCGAATTGAATAATATTTTTGGGATTCTCTTTTTTTTCCGATTAAGATAATACCTATATGCCATCTTTTATTAAACTCTCGAGTTCGATTTGGTCCACGAATGCATAACTTTTTCTCAAAATACTTACATCCTCTATAGATATGTATGTATGTACAAATGTAGAACTTGCATCGAAACACATTCAAATAAATTTTCTTCTATCACTTTAGCTAAATCTTCTCAAAGTTGTTTACAAATTTCCATAAAAATCCTTAATTTTATCTTTGTATAATAAGATAAAAGCGCACATTCAAAATAAAATTTCCCTTCGAATGGTATCTCTGTACATAACTACATTACACTCAAATGACATTTCTTCAAATATTTTCACATTATTTGAAGATTATAAAAGTATCTCTTTGCCATCACAATCACATCACATGACACCCCATCATTTCTAAATGAATGAGACATCTTTTTCAAAGCGATATTTTAAATCTTCTTCAGTTTAAAACTATTTAAATTTTATACCTATACATTCATTTTGCAAAGTTAACATTCTTTTATTTTTATTTTGTTGCGTGGGTGACATTTTAAAATTAGATTCTCATGGTAAATCGTATCATACGATCAAACAAATTTACTAAATTCTTCTGTCACTGCAGGTTCAAAGTAGGTAGGTAGGAACTATGTGTTGTAATAAAAATAAAAAAAATCAAGACCAGACAAAGTTTCGCATGTTGAATTTTTTTTAAATTTAAATCTCAAAGCGCAAAACATTATGTCGAACCTCCCATACAATATATACTATATGTACAATGTACATACATATTGCATTATGTGTGAGCTTGTGCGCCATATTCATATAAATGTTTTCGTCTATTCCCTTTATTGTCCTCGTTATTGTCAAGTGTCGAAAACATCCTCACGCAAACTTCACTATTTTCAGGTAGGTTTATATAAGATCTCATGCTTAAAAAATTATATTTATTTGCCCAACCCACAACTATAATGATTATAACCTAGAATTCTAATAGCGCACACAAGCTCACAGAAACAAAAAAAAATAAAAATAATCGAGAAGACAGGGAACAAACTTTTATTTTTAATTTTATCATTTGAAATTCAAGTCGAAAAGTTTTTCTCTTGCTAAACAAAACCACTTCGCATCTATTACAAGCTTTCAATGTTTTGTGAATTTCGCCAGTGTAGAAGTTGTTTGGAATAAATAAAAAGTTTGGTGGGGGCAAGGTTTATCAAATTTTTTCCCCCAATTTATTGGGCTTCGAACATGTTTTCAATTTTACCAAACTCTATATATCTATCGTAATCGTAATCGTAATCGTAATCGTAATCGTAATCGTAATCGTAATCGTAATCGTAATCGTAATCGTAATCGTAATCGTAATCGTAATCGTAATCGTAATCGTAATCGTAATCGTAATCGTAATCGTAATCGTAATCGTAATCGTAATCGTAATCGTAATCGTAATCGTAATCGTAATCGTAATCGTAATCGTAATCGTAATCGTAATCGTAATCGTAATCGTAATCGTAATCGTAATCGTAATCGTAATCGTAATCGTAATCGTAATCGTAATCGTAATCGTAATCGTAATCGTAATCGTAATCGTAATCGTAATCGTAATCGTAATCGTAATCGTAATCGTAATCGTAATCGTAATCGTAATCGTAATCGTAATCGTAATCGTAATCGTAATCGTAATCGTAATCGTAATCGTAATCGTAATCGTAATCGTAATCGTAATCGTAATCGTAATCGTAATCGTAATCGTAATCGTAATCGTAATCGTAATCGTAATCGTAATCGTAATCGTAATCGTAATCGTAATCGTAATCGTAATCGTAATCGTAATCGTAATCGTAATCGTAATCGTAATCGTAATCGTAATCGTAATCGTAATCGTAATCGTAATCGTAATCGTAATCGTAATCGTAATCGTAATCGTAATCGTAATCGTAATCGTAATCGTAATCGTAATCGTAATCGTAATCGTAATCGTAATCGTAATCGTAATCGTAATCGTAATCGTAATCGTAATCGTAATCGTAATCGTAATCGTAATCGTAATCGTAATCGTAATCGTAATCGTAATCGTAATCGTAATCGTAATCGTAATCGTAATCGTAATCGTAATCGTAATCGTAATCGTAATCGTAATCGCTTAAATGAGTGGATCAATAAGAAGGATACTATAGATCTATTAAAACCTTTTCTTATTTTTACCTTGAATTAATGAAGGTGGTATAATAAAAAACCAAAACAATTTGTATCGATTGTACATATAAGTTCTTTTTCTGGCGAAATTAACCTTTTTATTTGAAGTAAAAAAGTAAAACTAATATAAACTGTATATGCCGTCACACTGACATATATAATGAAAATGGCGAAAGGACGAACTCGCGATAAGCGGATGCGGAGGTGTATCGAATAAAAGAACAAACTTTCTCCAGCTTTTCTGCACTTTTCTTCTTTTTGCGAGTTTGGACGCACGGTGTCGTTGTCGTTGTCGATGTTAGCCTGGATATGATATTCATTCACAACCTTCAAAAAACTATGTCGAAAGTTGACGTTGAGCGCGGTAACGGGATGAAATTTAAAAAATAGGACTTAAAACGTTATATATATTTTTTTTTTATATTTTTTCTTTAAGACCAAAACAAATTTTCATATTTTGTATCTGAAGAAAGAAGGAAAACATTAAATTTGTTATGAACATCATTGCTCTATACCTCTGCTGCTACTGCTGCTTCGCAAGCAAGTCAAACAATTTTGAATTGCGGACTCGTCCGTTTGATTTCAAAAACAGGGACAACGATCTTTTTGTGTGTAGAAGTGGTTTACATTTTAAGTTTTTATTTTTATTCTTGTTTTTATTTATTTATTTAAGAACTCTTTTTTTATTTATTTTTTTTTTTTTAAGATTATTTCATTTCAACCGGCAACCACAAGAATACTTAAAAAAAGGGAACTCGAACTAGGTAAACTAAAGTTTTTTTTATTTTTTTTTAAGCTTTCTCTTTGGTTAGGTAAACTCGTACCTATCTCTACCTACCCGTCTATCTGAATATCAGCTTTTAAGAATTGTGAAAGTGTTTTTTCAAGTATAAAATTGGTATAATATTTTCTTTTTGAAAAAGTTGCATCTGTATCGGCAGGTGGATATTGAGTAGGTATGGTTGCAAAGAAAAGACTAACAAATTATTGGTACTGGGGGGGGCTTTTTATTTGGTAAATTTAACTTGGAAAAACTAGATTATAATCTGAATAGGAATCTATGAAAGGAGCAACTGTGCCTATTGCAAATAGGGATTAACTCATTCGAATTAATTTAAATTCAATGTTTATCAGAAGAATTCTTTGTATAAAGGAATTTCTCTTTGGGTTGAATAAAATTTGGTCAAAAAAGCTCTTTGATGTTATTCGAATTAAGTGTAGGGCCTACTATGTATTTTTACAACATTTTTGTGGGCGTATTAATAATTATATAATGTTTGATGTGGTTTTATTAAAAAGAAATGAAAATTCAAATTTATTCTTTTATACAATTTCTCTATCTTCTAAATCTACAGTAGACCTTAATACAATTATTTATTTATTTTAATGAATGTCTAGTTTATTAGGCCTGTGTAAATTCTTTTTATATTAATACCTTTGAGCTGAGCAATATATTGGAGTGAGAGGGACAGAGGACCAAAAAAAGAATTAATATTGAATTTGAAATTTATTGAGAAATCTTCTTAAAATTTAAATTTAAATTTATCGACTTAATATATGTATTTATCTTAAAGGAATAATATATTGTACCTAATAATTGTTTCTTTTATCTTAAAGAGTATTTTTGTTGAAAAAAAAATTTTTACTTAATGCCATAACTTGGTCTTCATTTTAAGAACGTCAGAAGTTAACTGATATGAGCTAAACAGTGGGGAAAAATAAAGATACGAAAAAAAGATGGGTCGAGACAAGAAAAAATGTATATGAACGTTGGGTTCTATTTCCCCCCGTATAGACAAGGGCGATTTTATAAAAAAAACCGACTTAAATTAAAAAAAAGTCAACAGTAACAGTTACAGGCCAATAGTTTTGGAAAAATTAATTTTTTAACTCAAAATTTTGGAAAAAAAAATTCAAATCAAATCTCTTTACCACAGCTCTATGCAACTTTATGCAGCATGAAGTTTTGGAATAATGAAAACAAAATAGACTTGGTGGGCCAAATACAAATTTCTTTTTAAAAATGCAATAAAATGAACAAAATAAAATTTTGTTCATGTATTATGACTTTATTAGTAAGAACAAACATTCCCATTTATTATGGAAAATACAACGACTTTCAAGTGACTGCCTCGGCTGGCTTCGCAGTAGCGCATTCTGTCACTCCAATTTTCCAAGACCTTGTTCATGGTTTCAGGCTGTAGCTCACGGGTTGCTTGGTAATATTGGCCTTAAGTGTTTGAATCGTTTCCGGATTATTGGCATAACATCGGTCCTTCGCGGTTCCCCACACAAAAATTCCAAAGGGGTCAAATCGCAGCTCTAAAGCGGCCAATTGACATCGCCAAAATGGCTGATAATACGATTTGGGAATTTGGTGCACAAAAAAATCGATTGTGGAACGGCGCGCCATCCTGCATGAACCAGAGGTCGTCCAAATCCATGTCTTCAATTTCAGTAAAAAAAAAAGTCGGTTAACATGGCTCTTTAACGCCCATCATTGACCGACGTTCGTGAATTGAGTCTCACACTCTCGGCTACAGTAGCCACATTTTCATCTATGCACGCCGTACGACGCGAGGACGACGGGGACCATGAGTGTTGTCCACTAGCATACCAGTCTCACGAACTTTTTGCACAAATTTGCGTACAACAGGCGCGATAGGTGCTTCATTACGACCAAAACTTCTTTTCAATAAACGCACTGTTTTGGCTACACGGTACTCACTTTGATGCTTTCAATATTTCCCTGAAGATTTTTGAAATTTTAAGCTTTTATCTAGACAAAAGTGAAATCTAAAAATAAGGCACCCGTTTATTTCATAAACTTGAACTATAGAATGATGCTTTCAAAACTGTGGACTCTTCCAATAATTACATACAAAAATAAACAATAATTCAAGACTAATAGAAATGGCTGAGATCTCATTGTCATTGGTATAAGACTGCTCTTCGTCCGAAAGAAACATGAATCCTCGTGCATCGGTTCAAATCTCAAATTTGAATTTGCCACTGTCGTTAAATGTCATTGAAACCAATTATTTATTTCTTCGAATATAGTTTATCCAATCTTTTAACCTCACACTTACACATTGCTAAAGAAGAATTAGTAGCATATCATTCATCAGCACGGTGCTGCCGGTGGTGTTAAGACTGTTTCCAAGGATGAAGCAGAGATAGTAATAAATCTTTCGATTAACATGGATCAATTTTTCCACTTGATGAATTAACGGTTACACTCTGGTGTTTAATATTCAACGAAACGAGTGGCAACAGAGTAGCATCAACCAAAAACTTTTACCCAAAGGCGTGTCGTGGCGGCGGCGGTGGCGGCGGACGAAACGAATAGGGATCATCATCGTTCATCGTGGTGCATATAAAACCACAAAAACACGCCCAAACAATGAAACAAAATCCATTGCTCTAGCCCGAGGAGAGTTCCTTTACTCGCTCATGGTGGATGGAGGCTGTGGTGGTGTTCTGTTTCGTATATAGGTGCTGATGCTCTGGACCAAGCCCGCAGATTGAATAAATAAAAAAAAAAAAACCCCACATGAATCCATCTGGCAGGGAGAAATCCATTTTGAGCTCCTTCCCTATACAGCGAATCCATTTCGAATGTCATGACGACGATGATGATAAAAAGCAAAAGGAAGCGGACTCATTATTGGCAGACGTTTAATTGAAACTGTGGTATATGGTTGGTGGCAGAGACAGTGATGGAACAAGCTGTAAGTACACCAGTGGTAATGGCAGTTTCAATGGTTGGTTCGAAGTAAAAGCAACGAGCTGAAGAAAATGAAACGAAATTTATATATTTCAGTTTCATTGCAAAACAAAGGACGCAAAACAAAAATTACAACAACAACAACAACAACAACAAAATCATTAAATTCGAAAACGCTGAACAAAGAAGACACTCATTTACGATGCATCAGCTAAAAACGCTAATGAATTGATTTTTATGGAGGGTTTTTCTTTTTAATGGCACTATTGTGTCATTAAATTCAATGAATTTGCGATTTTATATATTTAAGTTATTCCTCATTTGCTGAAATTGCAAACTTACGAGGGGATCAGTCTATGAGAGCGTGGAGTATTTTATTTTGTTTTAATATTTAGATACTTCAACTGTGATTGATCATAAAAAAGTTAATTACTCTTGGGGTACATTATAGCTAAACACTCTGGCATTGAAATAGACAACTTGATAAAATTCAAATAAAACTTAGTTTCAAAAAAAAAACGATTGAAACAAATTATGTGTCTAGATATACAGGGTGATTCAAAGTCATGTCTTAAAAACAGAGTCAATAAAATCGTTTTTAGTTGAATTTGATCACAGCAATAAATTATTCATTTTGAAATAGTGCTGAGTCTTCTACTTGGCTGATGAATTTCAATTTGTGTTATTAAAAAAACCTTCACAATGTGAGAATGGGGAAATACGTATTATTTGGACGCATATTTGTGCAACTGACCCTTAATAACATAAGAATAACGTAAATGGTTCACTCGTTGACTATCTGTATCGTGAAAATGACATCAAATTCTGTCCCAAAGATTAGAGTCAGGCGCATGACTGTCAACACACAATACTGTCAATGCGTTGACGGCTGCATTTGCATGATTTTAGTGTCAACGTGTTGCCTGTTTTGTGTGATCATTTCTTCACCCTGTCAACGCAATAATGAAAAATTGAAATACTACTCGTTTGCACGTTGACTTTATCTCAATATTTAGGTTACAATTAGAAGTTGAACGCAAATGATCAACGCGTTGAATCTCTGACGTCAAAATGACACCAAATTCTACCCCAAAGATTAAAATCAGGCGTATGGCTGTCAAGGCACAATAATGTCAATGCGTTGACCGCTGCATTTGCATGATTTTAGTGTCAACGCGTTGTTTGTTTTGTGTGACAATTTATTCACCCTGTCAACGCAATACGGAAAAAATTGACATACTGCTCGTTTGCACGTTGACTTTATCTCAATATTTACAATTATCTCAATTTTACAATTAGAAGGTGAACGCAAATGATCAACGCGTTGAATTTCTGACGTCAAAAGGGCGTCAAATTTTATCACAATGTTGTCAAGGCGTGTGATCGTCAACGCAGAATTCTGTGAATGTGTTGACACTCGTGTTGATATGCATTTTATGGTCAACACGTTGATAATATTCTTGTCAACGCAGTTAGGACACATTGATAGATTGTTCGTTAGAGTGTTGGCTGTATCTCAACGTTGATACGCATAATTTTTTACCAGGTCAACTTAGCCTACGACCTTCATCTCAATCTCAAAAATTCCTAACTTTTGTATAGGTTTTTCAATCCATCGTCATCGTAGCCATCCTTCAATTAAATTTGACATTTTATAGTTTGATTGATTAAACATTACGTCGTGTGTCTTGTCAACTCTGTGTCAACGCTTAAACTCAAAGTGTTCGGATGTGTTCAAATCATGTGGTTGTCAGTTTGTCATTAGTTTAACGTGCCAACGCATTGACTTCAAAGGGTAAAATATGCGTTGACACAGATAACACATCAACTTATTTTGGGACATCATTGACCTACTGACGTCATTCGTATGATTATCAAAGTTTTATGCGTTGACACAGATTACGTTGACAGTATGTTTACGAAATTTTTGGTGATTTCAAGAAATCAACGTGTTGACCGTTTAATTTTAGTTAAATTCTAGTTATAGCTTTTTAATTAGAACTTTGTCGAATTTCTTGTAAGATTTTGAATAAATAGAACAGAAATCTATTACTGAAGACGTTTCGATACGTTTATAAGTGAAACAAAGGAAAAACCCGGTAAAATCAGAGGATGCAAGTATTTATAAGAATTAAAATAAAATCATCAAATCTCCAAACATCGAGAAAAAATTTTGGACAATTTTTTTTTGTATTTATGAATTTTGTGTGACAATCATCATAAAATTTCATGTGACTTTTCTGGACTATCATTGCGATTAAGATACATGACCAAAACAAGTCGTCACCAATGGAAAAACAGCGAACATTTGCAAGCTCTTGTCATATTCTTTTGCGATCTTAATGTTCTTATTTTAATGAAATTAAATCTTTTCATCACCCGTATTACAATAGCCAATTACCAATTGATAAATATATATCGAAATTCAATATTTCAGAACTCAATTTATTTATAAGCTTATACCAAGTTGAATATTACCAATTATTTTATAATTCTGTTATTTAAATAAAAATAAAAATAGCTATGGCCCAAGACAAGACCAGATTTTGTCCGTGTTCATTGGCCATTATTATTCTTTTCAATTATTATCATTCGGTCTGTATATACTTTATCTCAATTTAATTGGATAAATTTATCTTTATTTTTGACTTTTCAGGAACAAGTACAAATTCAAATTATCAGCCACATCAGCAACCATGCAGTTCAGAAGTTCAACATCAACAACAACAACAACAACACTCATCATCAAGGATATCAAATAATTTTAATTCAACCACCTCATCATCAAACACAAATTACTCAAGTGGTGCTAAATCGTCGACGTCGATACCAAGGCCTCTGCAAAATGTAAGTAAATTTTTGTTTATATGTATTTATACTTTATAGGGTTTCCTCTTTGTGTAATAAAAAATAAAAAAAAAATACAGATTTTGGCAGACATTACAAAAAGATATAAAAGATAAATGCTTTCATTTATTTTCCTATTAAAATAAAAAAAAAATATTTGAGGCCGAAGATCTAGTCATTTTATCGGGTAGCTGAATTACACCGAAAAGATATATATGTACATTCATTGGAATGCTTTTGATGGTTCAAATTTTTTTTAAGTGTTATTAGAATGAATTCTTTATTATTATGAAAAACTTAATATTTGAAAAATCTTATCAAACTGAATACAAGTAAACATTTATATAAAAAAAATTCTCGAATTATTTGTATATATTTGCTGTAAAAGTAATAAATTCGGAATCTTCGGATTTAAATAAAAAGTTACTTAATTTTCTGTTGTTGCTAAAAATTTGAATGGAACAGAATTATAATTTGTAGGTATTTAAAAAATACCTTCATGATTTTCAATTTTACACAGAACAACTTAAAGATTGTAACAAAAAATGGGATGAATTGGAGTCAAATTGATACGTAGGAGTTATCACCATCAGAACAGCCCATGTATACATAAGTCACAGCCCTCGGAGTGCACAAGCGTTGGCCACTTGAACTTTGAGGCTTAATTCAATTATCTCGGCTAAAGTTCGTTCGATGGAAATAAAAATGTTTATTGATAATATTTCCAATAACTTTTGTATGAAGCATATTTTAAGAATTTGTATATTTTAAATAGCCTCAATGATAATAAATAGTCCCACACATAGTCCTAAATTAAAATAAAAAAAAAAAGTACCAAAATAAATTTGAAATAAAAAAAGCCTCAGACCAAAAACATTTATTATTTAATAATCACAGAATGGTTCTTCAAAATTTAATTAAATAATAATGAAGTTAGGCAAAAGTCTACAAAATGATTTGTGGTCATTATTTGAAATAAAATTTCACCACAAACTGAAGTGCTTTAAAAAAAATTAAATTGATTGTTATTACTAGGGCGGGGATTTCCATTCAAATGCATGTTTTTTCTCATTACATTTAGAAGCCTAAAAATTTACTTTAAAATGGCATTCAATCGTTACTCCATATGTTGTATATTTTATGCAAAACTGCATATTTTCATAATACAGTTGAAATTCGATTAACCGGAATGCCTGGGACCGGGTCCATCACAGATAATCGAAAATCCCGGTTAATATATTTTCCAACCGAAACTGAACAACATCCATAACAAACAATTTAAAACACAACCGGAAAAGTGTATTATCCCGTAACTTCTTTGTGCGTGTCTGTTAAATAAATATATCCCAACAGATAAAAAAATTCGTTAGTTTTATGAAGTGAAGTAAACTTGTTCTGTCTTGTTCTTTTTTTACGGATAATAGAGGTAAATAATTAAATTAAATTAAATAAACACATTGGCACGAAATTTTAGACGATTAAGTACGATTTCTAATATGCGAAAAATGCTTTAATATAGTAATTAATCGTTTAAAATTGTACGCCTTTGTCTTTTAAAATTTCTCGAAGATTCAAAGAGGCAAAACGTTTTCGTTTCTTTTACGGATATTAGAGTGAATACCGGTTATTAGACTTATTTCTATCAAATATTTTGTTAAAGAAAAAATCCGGTTAATAAATTAGTGTTTCGGTTAAAAGAATACCGGATAATCGAATTTCAACTGTAAATGCATATTTTCATTAAAAAATGAAGGGTATTCTACAATAAAAAGTTTAAATGATGTATAAGGTCTGAGCAACAATAACGAAAGCTGTTTTAATAATTTTACAATAGATGAAATTTTTTGTTTAAAAAACGCTCCTATTACGTCAGTTGATGTAGAACGTTCCTTTTCAATTTACAAAGCCCAAAGAGGCAAAATTTTGTGTTTGAAAACTTTAAATAAAGTTTCCTTATTTATGTGAACAAAACATATGAAAATAGTTATTGTTGTATGTTATAGTTATTGTGTGTTTTGTTTTTGTGTAAAACCACAAAATATACGAAATCATTGATCAAAAATATATTTCTACCTTCAGCATGCATATAAACTCTTAAATATTTTTTTTTTTATTTACTAGCAATTAAAAAATTAATTATTAATTTTCAGGTGATACCCACATGCGTGTACCTAATGTCACGCATCGCTGTACATATGGAAATCGAAGGAACGGCCCAGTGTCCATCGCAAGTGATGCTGGCTGCTGCTCTGGGCTGTGAAGAATTAGGAATAGCTAATAAATTACTAGCGCAAAGTATATTTGGTCTTTGGATGACCAGCGCACTCTTAGAAATCCAATTGAAATCCCATCATCGACCTTATGTAGTTAGAATAGCGTGGCAAAGTCTGCTCGATAAATTCAGTCATGGCAATCCGATTGAAAAGAAATACGACGAACCAATGATAATGCTCAAACGGAACGTGTTCTTTTCAAAAAAGGACGAAGAAAAAATCAAGTAAGTCCTTTATCTCTCTCTCTAAATCCTCTGACAGTGCAGTTAGTTGGAACAATCTTAATTCTAAAATGTCATGTGTGGTATTTTTTGTTCTTCTTTGTTTTCGATTCGATTTTAATAGAGACCATCGGATATTGGAGCTATTGTACGAGGAGGCAAAACACAATGTGCTAACAGGTCGATACATCATGGAGCCTGTGCATTCAGTCATGCTTGGCGGAATACAGGCTCGAATAGAATTGGGTCCCTACAATTCGCACACCCACACAATCAGTTTTTTTAGGTAAGTTCAGTTGCCTGGACAGAGGATGGACATTGGACACTCGGGATTCATATTGTCACCTTGCCTCACTTTTCATTCGTTTATTTTTTTTTTCTTTTCATTCCACAACGTCATATACGAAACAGAGAGAATCAATCACGATTTCTGCCACAACACGTTGCCAAAAACTCCAGTTGGTCCTGGTTGCCAGTTAGTCGTAAGAATTCGGCGGAAGTCAAACTTTTAGAACAATATAAGCGAGTGCCACAGACAGCAACGACGAGGAAACTCATGAAGAAATACTTGGAATTTTGTTGGGCGCTTCCTTTTTACGGGTAAGTTTTGCTGCTGCTGCCTTTTGCCCAGATGATGATGATCCTGATTCCTTCTGAGTGTTGAAAACATTTTTTTTTTTTTAATTTTATTTTTTTCATTTCATTTTTTTTTTTATTTTAATCCTTTTGTTCACCCTCTCCCCCTCTCCACCTCTTTGGTTTTTATTTAATTATTTTTGGCAAGAAATCTCATGGAATTAATTAAAACCCAAATCCATCGGAAAGGCAGACAGAAATAAGAATGTTGTGCCGTTCTTAGTCGATAAGAACTTTTGCTATATTATATTTATATATGTACCTATCCTACCGAATACCAAAAGTTTGCATTGAGTTTCCGGTGGCATGGTGGTGTAACAGTTTTAAATACCTAAACGAAAAGATGTTTCATGGAATAAAACAGAATGAGAGAGACAGAGACAGAGAAAGCTAGAGAATAACAGAAAAAGTGAAAACTTAAACATTTTTCAGGGCAAAGAAGGCTTAATTGCAATTAGACTGCTTTTGCATTTATAAACCATTTTTTGGAAAATTTACGAGAGTTCAAATTTCTTCACCAACCATTCACCCACCCAGCATAGTCATCATAGAAAAGCTAGCACATCGTTTCGTGTGTGTTGTATACAGGCAGTAAACTTCACAGAAGATTGTAGTACAGGGCCGCATTGAAGAATGTTTGTATTACTTTTGCTGCAGAAAAAGATTGTAAAATAAAACAAAAAAGTTATCAGTTTACTTATAATATTTATAAAGTATTAAGTACGGTCAAACTAGACAAAAATATTGAGGTACGTACACATCACAACATTTTGTAAGCAGCTGTATCTCAACTATTACATTCAATATTTTTACTGACTTAGTCATCGAAACTATTACTTTGTTATTGTTTACTGTGTAAAATTTTATTACGCTGCCTTCAGAATTACCAATAACAAATGACTATTGAAAAATATGTGGCACTCTGATATCGTTTTTGCAGCATCATACGCACATTTTTGTTAGACGAAGTTTGTTTGTTATTCATGGCGTAAAAATTAACTCATTAAACTTTACGCTTCTTCCATTTTTTACAATTCTTTGTACTTGCTTTATAAGACAAACATTTATTATATGTTAACATGGATTTCGAGTTTTTAATCAAATTTAAACCTAAGTACACTAAACACCATACGATGTTCGTTCTCGTGTTCGTGAATTTACCACGAACATCGAAGGTTAGTATGACAGCTCGGTTTATTTTGATCATCGTGAATAAAATCTTTATCTCTTTGATTTGATTTTTCCTTTTTTCGGCAGCAGGTGCCAGTGCCATGAATACGTCAGATTGGATGCAACACAAAACGCATATTTTTTTTTATTGAAGATTGGCATTTAAGGATGGGTTCGTTGATATTTTTCAATGACTGCTTTTAAACGCTGCAATTACTCCCTGCAATTTTTAAGCATGTAGGCGGGGGACGTATGCGGTGTCTGGGGTTAACAAAGTTGCAGAGGTTGAAATAATTGCAGCGTTATCGCTCTTTCTTTTTTGTGCTTTTTCCTATTGTTTGACACATAGGCGGAGTAAAGAGAGTGAAGAGATATTTCCTGCTCATTTAACAAAAATTGTAGCTATTGAAATTTGCAGCATTTAAATGGATGCTGCAATCCGAAAGAAACTCAAAAGAGAATTGCGTATACAAATTACAGTCGTCTAAAAGCAGTCAATGTTTATGCTTTGTTTTTATTACAACCAAAGTGTGTTGGTTTAGAAAATTAGGCTACGGTTAGATAAATAAACAATGCGTTGACTCCTTAACGTCACAAAAAATCATCTGTATACACACAATGTCGCTTCTAGATGCGTTAACATCTAATCTGTGTGAACGTGTAATCGTTTCTGGATTCTGTTCATAAATTAAATCTAGATGCATATCGAAAACGCTACTTGCACTTTTTTAGTGACATTTTGCAAAGTGTCAAATTCCCTTTAAAAACGGTTACGAATGGTTATTAAATGTCGAAATATAAAAGCGAAATGTAATAAATAGTCGAAGCAAAATCAAAGCATCTCCCAGAAATGACCGAAATGTCATTCCCAAAGAAAACACTAAAGGTGGATTTAGACGAATCAAAAGTTTTCATAATTTTCTTGAGATTTATAACTTAAAACCAACAAGTGCAACTGGATATTATTCAACGAAATGTATGACGTTTAATCCAAAATAGTATAAAATGGAAAGAAAATTTAAATATATGGGCGCAATAAACTAGTCCAAAAAATGGCGATTTCAACCCTTTTTAATTTCCAATAAATTATTTGGAACGCATATTAACTTTGCGAAGGTTGCAAAGTGGATATAATAGTGATTATAAAGTTTTCTTCAGACTTGCATTGCTGTGCTAGCCAAAGTTTCCAAATGAAAAAAACGCCTAATATAATTCCAGATAAAAAATTTGACATCGGTTGACATAGAAATGACTTGGAGCAGTGGCCTTAAGTAGGGTGACCAGATCTGTTCTCAACGACAACAATTTAGTGGGCTACCACCAAGATTTTATAGGCTGGAGTTATAGCTATTTCGAACAAAAAAGACTTCATAAATTAGTAATAAAAAAAATAATAAAAAAAAAATCTATCAGCTATTAAGTAAAATTAAAATAAATTTAACAAATGAAAATTAACTAACTAATAGTAGTATTGTTTTTTTTTTTTTTCAAGTACTTTTTAAGTAAGTATAGGTTTCATTTTAGCTTTTATTTTATTTACCATTGGACCTTATTTTCATTTAAAGTTTGGGGCTCTTTAATTTTTAAATTTACAAAATTGGTCGACTATCTATTTCCGTCTATTTTATCCCTTTTAAGACCATGTTCAACCAACATACATTTTTGATTGTGGTTTTGTTTCGCAGATAATTTGAAATTAAAATATAACCTAAAAAAAGAGGACAAATCGTTTATTTTTCAAAAAGATACTGGACAAAAGTTTCTTAGGTTAAAAAGAGGACTTGTCCTCTTAAAAGAGGATGTCTGGTCAGCCTAGCCTTAAGACAAATTAAGCGCTAAACATCCTGCTGTTTTGTATGTTAATTTTTTTATAATCATTTTTAAATGTAACAATTTTAAATGTCAACCATTTTTTTTTTTAAATAAATTTTTCAACGCCCTTGTAAATCAGCCTCTTATAGATGTTATAGATGTCCGATTCAACCCTGTTAACCTCACCCACACACAGAAAAGTGTTAAAACTAGATCCGTGTGAATATAAGAGTTGTCGGATTTGAATAAAGTCGCTTTCGCGTTTCTAATTGCTGTTCTTGGTGGAAAGTTGTTGTGTTCGAGACAAGTTTCGAGTTTATAATTGTTTGCTCCGACTCCATTTTCTATACATAGGTACATATATAACTATGAATATACAGAAGGATACCGTTATTCAGAGCTATGTTTATGGATATGCAAAGAGAAGAGTGAATAAATGTAGACCACACGGAATCACGAACGAATTAAGATGGATGTAATTGGGTCGTCATTGGACTCACAGAACAGAACCGTTCTGCTGCTGTCGGTCGTCGGCGTCGTCGTTGGCTTTTAAACAAAAATTAAAATGAAAAAAAAAAATACAAAATACAAAATAACTTCCAATTAACCTTAAAGTGGGCATTGATTTGCATTTTTATTATTTTAGCGTGCACTTCATTTTCTTTTTAACGCGCTGCTGGCCCTGTTTATAATTATATAGTTCTGATAGGGCCGGGGCTAGTGAAGGGTAGTTGTTGTTGGGAGTGGCGTATCGATATTACTGCATTTTTCTTTGTAAAATGCTTGAAACATTATTATTTACATGATTGGTAGTGTATACAGCACACCCAAATCAAATTCAAAAGCAGTTAATTGTAAATAAGATTTTTGTAATGAGGTGGCAAAAATAAAGCAGCGAAGGAAATTAAGATTTGAAAAGTGATTAAATGGGGTTTGATCCTATTAAGAAACATAAGGTTTATAGGTAGAGAGGTATAAGTCGGGATACTTAATCTAAAACTTAAAACCTCGTGTCCAAGGCGAATGAAAAGCAATTAGGATTGAGTGCGAAAAAGCAATCTGGAGCAAGCAACTTGTTTTATTATTATTTTTTTTTTTAAATCTTATCGATGATGCAAATTTCCTGTGTAGCTGTTTTGAAGTGAAGGAGGTTAGAAATACTTTTTTTTTTACTTTGGTTATAGAAAAACATAAACCTTTTGGAATAATGTAGCAATAAATCATAAATAAATCTTAATTGCTCAAAATGAAAGCTTAGAAATTAAATATCCGGCTATTAGTAAGAGTTTGATGGTGTATACCTATAAGATCACCCATTTACCTACAATTTATATTAATTGTAGTTAAGTAGAATACCTACTAACCGACAGTGTTCACACAAATGTTAAGCATTTGTGTGCTGCCAATTTGCAAGTTTTTTACCTTTGACAATTTTTTTTAAATTTCGATTTTCTTAAAAAGTCAAATTGTGTTGTCTTGTGCTCAGTTTGGAAGTTTGTGCTGCTAAGTGCTGAAGGAATAAAAAAAAAACATTTGCATATTTGAAACTTTAACGGTCGAAAATAAGTTCTGCCGAGCACTTTTGTGTGAAATTAGCACCGCCATTATCAATTTAAAAAAATTAATCAGTTGTTATAATTTCGAATTTTCCGTTCAATGTTTTCTATGTTTTTTTTTGCTGCTTCGCTATCGAAGTATCCCCTCCAAATGGGGTCAAAAATGAATTGTTTATTGATTCATAGTGACAATTCTAATTTTTTCGTGCAATGTTTTCTGATTTTAAAACTTTATTTTTCGCTAAATTCTAAAAATCTAGTCTTTAATTTGTTGTGAAATTTTCAATTTATTCATGCGATGTGTTTTCTATGATTTTTTTTTTGCTTTTTTGCTTTCATATGTAGTTAGCCCCTCGAAAAGGGGTTAAAACTTTTAATAAATTTTTATTGCATTACAATTTGCTATTCCGTTTGTATTTGGCCTTGCGATGTTTTCTTTGTTTTTATATTAAAACATATAAAACATCGCATGACCAAATTGTAAATTGTAACTATCACAACTAATAAACGACTAATAAAATGCAAATTAAAATACACAACAAAAACATAGAAAACATCGCCCAACAAATTTTATGAATTTAAATTATTACAACCAATTTAAGACTATAGCAATAAACTATTGCTAACTTCATATGCATTTAAATAGAAAACTAAAAAATTGGAATTATCAGAACTAATAAAAAACTAGCTACCTACAGGTAAATTTTTGAGTGATAATTTATCCACTGTATAATGTTCTTATTCCTTTTTGAGGGAATGCAAATTAAAAAAAAAAAACATAGAAAACATAGCACGACAAAATTTAAATTTTCACAACTAATATATAAGGATTACATAGCTAACGGAAAATTATTCACCTTTGAACTATAACAAGTGTTTACTACTTCTGTAGCTTGCGATAGCTTACTTGATAAAAACAATATAGCAAAAAAAACATAGAAAACATTTAACCACAAATTCGAAACTATTACAACTTAACACAAATCTTCCATTTTTTGTGAATCAATTTGTTATTTAAATAATTTTTTAATTTTTTAATCAGAGACCTAAAAGTCCCCCCCCCCCAATCAAGTGTTTTATTTAAAAAAAAAATAACTATTGCAGTGACCATAAATTGTAACATAGCACTTGGGACATCACAAAAACAAAAAGACTAATAAAAATTCCTAACTCAATTCTCAAGACAAAACATGAATCTTCTACATTACTTACTTACTTAAGGTGGTGCTACAGTCCGGGATGAACTAGGGCCCCACCGAACATGCCTCTTCAACCAGCTCGGTCCCTAGCTAGCTAGTAGCTGTTTCCAGTTTCGCACGCTAAGTTGGTTGAGGTCCTCTCCCACCTGCGTGCGCCACTTAAATCGCGGTCTTCCTCTATTACGCCGTCCCTCGAGATTGGATTCGAAGACTTTACGGGTCGAAGCGTTGGGGTCCATTCGCTCTACATGACCCAGCCATCTAAGTCGTTGGACTTTGACTCGTTTGACCAGGTCAGTCTCGCTGTACGGGCTGTACAGCGAGACTGACAGTTCGTGATTGTATTTTCTCCAGCTTCTCCTCAACTCACCATCTATGCAGACGGGACCAAATATCACCCGGAGAATTTTCCTCTCGAAACATCCTAAAGCGTTCTCATCCAGTTTTGACAAGGTCCATACCTCTTCTACATTGGCCTTCTTAAATAAAAACGTTTATAAAATTGTTTAATTATGCTTCCATAATCAAACGTCTCCAATGCTATACTGTATAATATAAAGAACCCTATGTATTAAAATTTGTGGTAAAAAAAAAAATAATCTTGTCTACCTTGAATGTAAGAGAATTTAAATATTTTCCAATTTTACAAAAGTATTCACCTGCACAGCTGCAAAATAGTCCTTGATTGCTCAAATAATATATTATGTAGCTCGTTAAAAACAGTTACAATTACCTGCACGGACTAATTTTGTACAATTGTTAGTTGGAGAATATCTATACATATATGTATATACCTACGGTCCCTTAACCTATTTAGCAAAGTCGTAAAATGTGTCACAAAAACCCAGTGTTCCCTAAGTAACGTTTTGAAATTGCATGGCAGAACCAGAACGACGAAATCTCCAATAATATAGTTGCATCGTCGCATAAAAAGGATTAAGATCTTCCACTTTGGAATATAGTCCTCTCTGTTCTTGCAATAGTGAACCTTTATATACCTAGGTAGTTGTAGGTATAATAAATGCACACAGTTTGCAATGCACGTGTGTATCCTTCAGTATTTTTTTTTTGTAAATTTGAGCACTATCACTTCGGAATGTAAACAAAATACATAGGGATTACAAAGCAGCTCAGCAAAATGTTATCCTTTTAAAAAGGCACGTTCCAGGACATGAAACAAGCCATATGCTGTTTTTCTGCTCCTGAAAGAGCCATTCTGTATGATATGGTGCATGTATAGGGCAAGTTGGGGGAGTTTGGAGGGTCTTTCACCTTATTCCCACTGTGTACCTTAGCTATACCTACCTACCTATACACACTGTTAGCTTGAACAACAAAAGGAAGCTTTTAAGAGCATCTCGCTTCTAAAGTGGGTATACGCCTAGTGCAGTGAATAGAAGTATGGTAGGTATAGTCAGTCCATCGCTGCCGTTACGCCACACGCCGCGCTGCCATACAGCCGTTTTTCTTTTTATCCAGCAAGAAGAAAATGCAGAAATAAAAGCACGTTCGTGTTATAGCAATAGCAAGCTCTTCTCTCGGTCTCGCACTCCTGTCAGATGAAGTGAATACATGGGAAAATGGGAACGTGTCCCTGTGGCAATTAATTGCTGCGCGCCACATTTATCCTTTTGTTCTATTTTCAGCGTTTTGTTTGACTCCTCTATATTGTTGTATCTTCTATTCTGTTATTATTGCCTCAACTGAACCAAACCTCCTTCAACCATACCATAATATAACCGCACTAAAAATTGTTTCTCCAATTTTATTATTTTTTTTTTTTTTTATATTTTTCAATCCATTTGCAGTGCGGCATTTTTTCATGGTCAAGTGGAGCAGCCAGTTCGTGGTCTTATGAGCTTAGTGAATCACAAGGATGTTTCAGTGATTGTTGCGATAAACGAGCGTGGTATTTTCATCATTGATCCGGTGGAATACGTAAGTGTAATCGACAATTGCTTATTTTGCATTGTTGCCACATCACTTTGATGATAAATGGCTTTTGTTTGTGTTTGTGTTTGTGTTTGTAGACACTGTTGCTGGGCTTAAGATATGAAGACTTATCCTGGGATTTTGCCAAACCTAGTGCGAGTGATGATCCCGAATGCCAGACGTGTATTTTTCTACAGGTGAGTTATTTATTATTATCTATACGTTGGGTACATACATATATATATATGCAAAATGCTGATTTATATTCAGGGTCGCTTGAAATGCTTTTTAAACATTTCCTTGTTCAGCAAAATGACGTGAATAAGATGGATTTCTGGTTTCATTTATAAGTTTTTGTGTGTGTGTTTTTTTTTTTTTTGATGGATTAAGGAAGAAATAATAAGCCTATTTGAAACATCGAATTCACCATAATAACTATACGTCCCGTTATACCTAATGTGACAAGTTCTTTTATTTTGTTTTATGAGGAAGTTTTTTGTAAAAATTTAAATGAGATGCCAAATAAGTGCATAAATTTAATTCGGATATCCAGAAAAAATATCCGATGTTTGTACAAAACGATGTCAAACTTCGGTATAACTCGTCATTTTCGCTGCAAACAAAGGAAAAAAAAACCTCGACCAATATGAGTTTTACAACATTTTAATTTAAAGATCCCCGCCATTAATAAAAATTAAATGCACGACTGGGTCGCACGAACTTGCTCTTATATGCGATCACACTGATGTTTTAAAGTCATCTGATAAAAGAAATCTATTAATTATTGGAGCCTTTACCTGCCAAAAATATAGCCTAGTTTAAGAAAGTATTATTTGAGTACATAAATATGAACAATATAGCATTGTGCTATCTTGCACTTCGCGCATAAGCATGGAATTTAAAGTTTAGACTGAAAAAATGTTAAAAAGTCAATAAAATTAGAAATAAATTGACAAAAAAAATATCTGAAATTGACTTGACACCAACGCAATGTACACCAAGTGATTTCTTACACAAATCTCAATTTATGAGAAAAAATTTTTAAAAATCGTTGGAGCGGTTTTTAAAAAATTAAATTTTTTGTAGGTATATAAATCCAGGGGGTGGCCCCGGCGCAGTGGAAGTAGTGCTTGACTGCTAACTTGGATGTGTGGGTTCGATCCCCAGTCTAGGCAGTATTCTTTTCTATATTCCCTCAACTGAACACCACCTCTGGGATTTAATGAGAAAAATCAAAACCTAATTTCTCAATCCACTGTGCCAACAAAAATCTATCCTATCCTTCTATTCCTTCTAACATTGCCTAATTTATAAGACCCTGGCAAATATATGTTTGTGTTTGTGTTTTTTATATAAAAATATTATTTTTAAGAAAAAAAAATTGTCGAAAACCCAAAAAATAATATGAGAGGTACCATTTTAAAACGATAGATATATTTTTTCCAATAATAATATGGTAGATCGTTCTGATATTAGTTCACACAAAAATTTTAATCAAAATCGTAGCAGCTGTTTTTGAGAAAAATGAGATTTTCAATACCGGTTTTCAAACATGTGGTACTGTTATTTTTGGTTATTAGAAAAACAATTATTTAAAATCTACCAGATAATGTCAAAAAGCTGCTGGTTTAATAAAAATCGTAAAAGTCGTTTTCGAATTATTAAGTTCTCAAAAAAAAAATTTGAAACTTTTTTGAAAAATCAAAAAAAAAAAATTTGGTACACAATATTTTAAAACATTCTCTATAAAACATTGATCAAAATCAGTTGAATCGTTTTTGAGAAAATCGAAAATCAAAAAATGGTACTATGGGAGGTACCATTTATAACCATTTTTCGGATTTTTTTAAATAAAAATGGTAGCCTTTTTGTAAACAAAATTACTGAATTTAATACAAAAAATTGTGGGTACGTTTTTGTGAAAAATAAGATTTAAATTTTTTGCTTAAAAAATTGTACGGCAGGTGCCGTTATTTTTGGTCTAAAAAAAATTAAAAAAACGTGTGGGGGGAATTCCCAAAAAAACGCTAGGTATCAAGTAAAGAAAATCGAAATAAGGCCTCACAAATTTTTTTTCCATAACACTCACTGTTCAAGGCATTTTCGGCATCTGGTGACATCTTCATAATATACCTAACGGTCGGTCGAAAGAAAGTATCGAAATCTTTTTTTATAAAAAATCGTATGGTCTGTAGTATTTCCGTTTAAACGTTCTATGCAAAAAAAAGGTTTACACAACAAAATTCTTCCTGTTTTTGATTTATGATTACGTTTACTTCGAAGCATAAATCGCATAACTTTAGTGTAATATTTCACGCTTGGATATAAAAGTGATTTTTGGTATGTGAGTCGATGTTGAAATAAAATAAAACATGCTGCGTGTGAGGTATAAAGGATTTTTTATTTGAAATCGTTAAAATGTCTGCCGCTGTTTCGAATGGTGGCAAGGATCCGAGAGGTCTAATTTTCAATTACTATGTCGCATAGATCAGGCTAAATTTGAGCGAATTTGCGGCTTCAAAATGCTGGCAGAGTACAATGCGATCCTGGGCCATCAGCCAGAAGCATGCTCTTAAAGCATCTTGGAAAAGTAACAAAAGCAGGTGTTAAACGAATAATCGTGCGACAGGTTGTCCACGAAAAAATTCCATCCAAGTCTTAAATCCAGGACTTCTATAAATTAAAAGAGGTGACAGATTGTCGCCAGATGTTTGACAGGTGGTCCACGTAATACAAAAGAGTTGGTCACGACGCGACGTATCAATAACACCAACATAAGAGAACGGCACAGAGCTCAACCTAAAAGAACGACCGAGAGCCCAACATTAAATTAAGTGTCTTGTAAACGAAAAGAAGATGATTTTGGAAGAAAAATCCCTTAGCTCCCTAAAATGTGCGCGAAAGTTTACGGTTTTAGTTGGTTTTAATTTTCCCGTGAGATTTAATTTTTCCCAACTATCTAACATTGATAAAATGGCGAAGTACATCCTTCCATGATATTTCTCTCCTTCTTAGTCTGGGCCGGTTCGGAATTGGAACTTTGATCGCGTTAACTTGATTTTTCGTTTTCCTTTTAACTTTAGGAGTATTGGACGGAGGTGCACTGAATACGTTTATCATGCGAATTCCATTGTGAATGATCCATTTCAAGAGGTATATTTTGAAATAAGAAAGTGAATTGGGTTCAACTACGGAACGAGCTTCTAGCCGAAAAAGGTGAAGAGCTGCGCATTATATCCGTGACCAAATACCGCCACTACATCTTATGTGTAAGAAAGAGATAAACATAGTGGAGGGAGCCAGATTGAATGGGAGGAGGCCACCAAGAAGTCACTTTTTGTGAGATTCTGACTTTGGACAGATCGTAATTAGAAAGTTTCTAGAAAATCGAAATTTTAAAATTGTTAATTTTGTTTGATTCTAAGTTGTTTAGAGAAATAATTTTGAAGGAGTTTCCAAAAAAGGGAAAGCTATAAAACATCAGGTACAACGTAATTTATAATGAATCTTATTTTTAAATCGTTCAATCATTTTTTTTTAACTTAAGTTTTTACTTGAGATCTTATAACATATTGTTATTTTTTTTTAACAAAAAAATCTGGATTCATACAATGATTTATGAACGTCAATTATTATGTTTCAAATCCGAAGAATTTTGTCTTAAAAAAAAAAATATATAAATTATAAGCCTTCCTATTAGCTAAAATCCTCAAGAATAATAATTGCTATCCCTCATTATTGTTGAGCTGCTGCACAAACCATAAACATTCAACATCCTTGTAGCAAATCTTTTGTTCATTCAGTGACAAAAATTCGAGAATAAATGCAGCTTGAGGTATGTTCGTATGCTTTGTTTGTGCTATGAGCTAAGCATATACCTTTTGTGAATTTTGTTGGGTGACAAAACAGTGCGGGAATATGCTAATTGATAGGAAGACGCAAGAAGTGATTTCGTTGTGTTTCTTTCTTTTTTTGTTTCCATCAGTGTCAGTCGTCTAAAATATATATGCAATGCATCCAAGAAGCTTTTGCACGAAATTCTAAAACCCACCACATCTAAATCCATTGTTGGTTTATTCAACCTGTATATTCTCACCGTGGCATCGTCGTCGTCGTCATCGTCATCGTCGTCGTTGTCGTTGTCGTTGTCGTACTCTCATCTTCATCTCTTCCTTATATGCCTGGTTGCAATAGAACAGGGTATTTAGCCTGTAAATAGGTCATGTCAGCTATACTGACGAAAATTGCTACTATCCTGCACTTGCTGCCCCCACCCGCCATCAATGCCGCCGCCGCTACTGCTGCTAGTATAAGGTTGAATTTGTACTTATGCTCAGGATTTCCTTTGCACACGTTTGCATATGGTTGCTAAGAGGAAGAACCGAACATCTAGGACCACCGGAGCATATGTCGAGTTCACCATCTCTCTCTGGATATTGATTAAGTCCGCTTGTACATATACATTATATACCTACATACTTATGTTTGATTTGCAAAAGGATCTTAGTCTTAAAAGATTACTCGATGTCAGAGCAAAAGGATTAGATAGATGCTCTCTTGGAAATGAAGGTTCATACCTACCTACCATTTTAAGGTCTTCGGATGTTTCCTCAGGGCTTTTTTTTTTTCTTTTTATTTTTTGGAAATTAAGATAGAATTTTCAAAAATTATTTGGCCGAATGGTGATAGAGGTAGGTTGATGCTTTAAGTCTAAGGATTTATAAGGATTGATTGTCATCAATACATCGGGTTGGGTGAATTTATAGTTTAAAGCTGCTCCAGATATGTATAATTGGAAAGTGCAGCTCATTTCATGTACATTTTAAGATCACAAAATTAATTGCTAAACATGAGTGTAGGGTATGCAAAATAAGAGCAATGTAAAAATGTGTCTACAGGTACTCGAACTATCGTTCGCATAGGTATGCAGATATCTCCTACTCTTTGACCAATAACCTACAATTTCGGGCGATGGGAGATTTTAATGAAGGACAATATTAATTTACGGGATGCATAAGAGTCTATGTGTTGTTTTTCTTTGAAAAATTCCAAATTGATTGAATATTAGTACTGGTATTGTAGTTAACCATGAACCATTAGAATAGTTGATGAAATTTTAATTTTGGTTTTAAATTCGAGTAAAGTATGGGATAAGGTATATCCTCGTCAACTAGTGCATACAAATTTGCGGTGTTGTCTAAGTAAACCTTTTAGATATCTAATTTTTTTAAAGAAATTCCACTTTACACAGTTTTTTCCCAATTTATTTTGTTCGGCTTATTTTTTTTATTAATATTTTTGTATATAGACATTCTTAATTATGTACCGCTCCAAAACCGAATTTTAATTAAATTTGCAGACATGATTAAGAAGGCAAAGAATTTTCATTTGGCATCACTGTTTTGTGTAACAGCAGTTCTCATTGTTTTAAGGTTAGTTAGTGGTTAAGCAATTCATCATGAATAGACTCACGTCGTCGTCGTCGCCGGCGGCGGTGGAAGCAACGTTTGCAAATTAAATTTATTTTTATAAAACACGGTTTGATACGAGAAACTCATCGGACATTACTTGTATTTCATTTTGATCAGTAAAGTAGCACACTTTTGGTTAAAAATAGCTATGCCAATAAACAGAATTGCCGCATTTGGAGCGATGATAATCAATAAGCAATTGCCTAGGCACTACTACCCATCCATCCGTTTGGTGCCCTTTATAGGTCGGTGTAATCATTCACCCTTATTGTAATTAGTAGGCGTTTTGCTTAAACGACAAATGTCATTTTCAAAAATTTGTATTACGAATGGTGTTACGGAGTCATTTTACTTGGCGTAACGCCTTACTTTTAGTGGAATATAAATGTTTGTGAGAAAAATGTCACTCTTCCTCATTATAACTGTCGTTTTACCTGCTTTGAACGACAGCTAAAACGCTATTTTTTGTCGAACACAAATGTTCAATCGACTGGCCGGCAAAATTCATTAAAAATGTAAGTTTTAAATGTGTTATTCTTTTATTTGTAACTTTTATAATTTTTTATTTATAAAAGGGTTAAAATTACCAATCCGGATCAGATGAAACGTCTCGTGAAGTTAATGGAAGGAAATCCATCTCTGGCAACAAATTTCAAAAGAGGACTCTCACAAACCGAAGAAAAAAAAAAACAAAATATGCTTCCATGAGATCCAGCATTTCTTTTAGAATAATAATCATTGTTGGCTGTGCAATGCCTAAATTAAAGTCTTTACCAACAAGCAGCAAGTTTTATAACTGATGGTACAGACAATGAGCTTTTCCTTTGTGACATTTTGTCCTCCAATTCACGAAGCAGATAACGAAAGGCATCTTTGCTCAACCTGAAGTACATTACGAATTTGGAATATTTTTAAAAAAATCTTACTTGAATATAATCCATATTGTACCTCTACTTAAACTTACTTTGTGTCTGGCAAATCGAATGGGTTAGATTTGGATCTAATGAAGCGTCTTTCCCGCATTAAATTAATTTTGTTGATCTCATCCCTTCTGTGTTGGTTTCTTTCAAAATCAAATATTTCACTTCTTAATAATTCAAACAATGCAACACTATTCATTTTGCACTTTTATTAAATGTAAATCAGAAGATTGAATTTAAATAAAAACGCCAATTGTTTTGAAAATATCAATTTGTCAATATCAGCTGTTTCTGTGGAAGGGGTTTTGATCAAAACGAGTGGCGTTTTAGAATCGCAATACCGACTCTTAAACGCCTTAAAAGTGATTCGATTCAAAAAGTGACAATTGTAGTTCATGAAAAACGCCTATTGTAATAAGGGTGATTATTTTAAAAAATTGATCAGAAGTCAAAAATATGTACTTGTTTTTCGATGTTTACACTTGTTGTAATGTTAACAAAAAATAATTTATCTATATGTTATAACATTATCTACAACAACAACGACATTTCTTGCGATCAGTCACAAGAATCACAAGATATCGGTACCTACTTCAAAAAGGTGAAATATAGGATTTAAGGTTTTTCCCATAAAACTCTTAAATGGTATACCTACAGTTAATTTCTAAAATTTGTATATCCTCTACAAGAAAACATCAACATATTTTTCCTTTAATTGATAATTTAAAAATATGTCATTGTTACAAAAATTGGTCAAAAGTCAAAAATACTGGTTTTTGCTTTTAACCCACCAACAGGGATTTTTCGAAAAATAATTCATGCTTACTTTGTAGATTAAAATAATTACAACAAGAAATATTATAATTTTTTTTTCAATACGAACCATCATTCATCATTGCGACTTGAAAAACTGGTCCAGTTTCTAAATTAGGTCAGGAAAAATTTTCCAAAATAAGGCTAATCTACGAAAAGCAATCCAATTACAAATTATGAAACATGATTAAGCTTTATTTTGGCATAAAAAAACTTGTCTATTACATGAGATCGCCAGGACGAAACGCCTAAATTTGTATGGACTAAAGGCCGTTAAAAGCTATTTTGAATCAATAATTCAACAAGTCCAATTAAATAGTGCTAAGTCTTCTACTTGGCTGATGTATTTCAGTAGTATATAGAATTTGTATTATTAAAAAATAACCTTCATATTACAAACATTAAACGTTATTCAAGGTGGATTATAAAAAATAAAGGGTTTTCTCTAACAACTTAAATATTTGATAATTTTTGAATGAAAAAAAAAATATATACCTACATTTTTTGGACTACTGTGCCATTTTTAAGGAATTTAGGAAGAAAAACTGCATTTTTTACTTTGAATAATTATTTTGAATAAAAATAAAAAAAAATATTTTAATGCATTCTTAATGTGTCAAATAATCTTAAAAATTGTAAAAAAATATTTGATAAAATTTACCCTTATTTGTATGTTTTCGACACTTGTCCTATTTGAAAAAGAGCTACATTTTTGTAAAATATGTTAATTACAATCTATAAAATGAGCATAAATTTATTATTATTTGATACCTTTGTCATTTAAAATATATTTTTTTTTATTTTTTTTTTAAATTTTGTAACATTTCGTGCTTTAAATGATGTGACAAATTATTATTTCGCATTTTTTTGTTTTACTTTTTTTATTTGGCATTTTATTATATTCATGTCGATTTTGAAATACGCAATCCGTAGTGATTCGAATTACTGGGGATTTAGTAACTAACTGTAAAATGATCTATCAGCGAAATAATAAAACGGGGAAACGTTATTTCGCCAAATATTAAACAATGTAACAAATAAAAACCTTAACAACATTGCCAAATGATTTTTGCGAAATGACTGAAAATATTTTTGAAAGAAAGCGAATTATAAAAACGCCGAATGTTAATTGCGCAATAATTGTAAAATACATATTATAAAACGTAAATTGGCAATTGAGGATTGCGAATTAAACGAAATGTTTAACAACTAAAGCGAAAAAAAGAAATGCCAGATAAATTTTGCCAAACAATAGTGAGCCACCAGAAAAGTATCAAAATAGAAAATAGAAAATAATAGAATATCGCATTGCATAAATTACCTTTCTCTATTATTTAGTGTTTAATATAGTAATATGGGAAAAACCGATAATTTCGACATGTTACCCCATTTAATACCTTTTTGTGGAAACTATAATATATGACAATGAACTTTTTAGCCAGTATTTGTTTTTCCAAAAATAAAGATATGTAATGGCGTTATAAATTTTTCAATATTGTACTTTATTCGCAGACTGTTGTTTTATTACTTTTGTCTGGTCTTTTGTTAAACGGTTTAAATTGAAATATGAACGATTCGTTCTCTAAACCAAGGATTTTCGTTTACGAAATACACAGTTTATAAAAAGAACTAAAATTAAATGCTGAAAGCTTTATTTATTTATTTCTAAATTGGCAGTATACCAGCCCAGGAAAATATGACAAAGAGGTGGACAAACTTAAAAAAAAAAAATCAGACAATTTTTTCATTAAAAAAAAAAAGAACATTTTTTTCTAAAATTGGCTTTGAACTTTAATTCTTTTTAAAATACCTACGCTACGTTATCCAATTTTTTAATTTTCCATCATTTCTTTACATGAAATTTACTAGTCCTTCATTCCACACAATTAAAAATCCAGTCCAGTGATTTATTAATTTTGGTTTAATGATTTGGAAGCAACAAAATTTAATATGAATTTCATAATCGTATGATGGCCCACAGGCTGGGCTTATGCTGGTTTATTAAAAAAAAAACGAAAAAGCAAAAACAAAATATTTATTACAAAAAATTTTCCGTCTCATTAAGTTTAATTTTTTTTGATTTTATGTTTCTGTCATTTTCCAGTTCGATGCGGTGGAAAACGGAATCCAAATATCAAAACTGATGCAAATATTCTCAAGACAAGCGGCTATGATGGATGCCTTAATTGCTCATTTTGCGGAACAAATGAGACGACGACGAGAAGGTGGTGATGGAAATGTTACAGAGCATATCCATGATGGTAAGTTTCAACTTGACAGAAAAAAAAATAAATTAAATAAATAATAAACAAAATACCTTTTCCTAAATTGTGGATGGCAATATAAGACTCCTAAGAATCTCCTTAATCTCTCAAACCCTTTCTCTTCTTAAAATTTAAATATCCTTTTCTGCTTAAACTATATTTTGGACATCATGTAGAGTTTTATCTGGCTCTGACCGAGGAAAATCTTCTCTGTCCGTGCACTGGCCTGGCACTGCCTAACCTCACTTTGGTCGTCTTTCTCCTTCGAGTGTGATGCCTAGAGTCCAAGTTTTGTGTAAAATTGTAACGTTGCCTAAGGGAATTTCTTCTCGATGTGTCCTTTGCTTGTTTGACACTGTACAAAAAGCAATTTCGTGTTAAAGAGTTATTTGTTGTTTTTTAGTTATACAACCCAAATAGTCCTTCCTCATTCCAAAAACATAACTCTCTTCTGACCCCTCTTGATGTATTTTATATAAGACTCACACGATGTATATTATCCTTAATGGGATGTATTTTCATTACATCTCGCTCCTTTAGTCGCATTATAAAATCTTCAAGGAAACACCAGGGGTGCATTTTTTTTTTTTTTTTTTTTTTTTTTATTATTGTGTCTGTTTTAAAATTACCGTTGTGACATTGAGTGGCCTTGAAGTTTTGAACTACTTAACTTTATTACATGTCTGCCGATTTTATTTTTACTTTAATACAATTTTGCTATATTATTATTAGTTTTTAAAATTTTAGAAATGTTTAGTTAATAAAGATTAAATTAATCAAATTTTTTTTCATTTGGCGGGTGGAGGTTGTAAAAGGGTATTCGCCATCTAAAGAACTATTAGTTTCACAAACATAATTTCGCCTCAGTTTTGTAGAAAATTAAATTCTCTACAATTTTGGTATATTTATGTAGGTACATATTTGTACCGATAAATCAGAATTTAAAAAAAATCATAGTTAAAAGTTAAACGCATAAGATAGAAAGATTTTTTCTCCATGAATAGGACAGAGAAGGAGGTCTCCCGGAAATTACGCAAGATTTTTTTTTTTGGAAAAAACGCCAGACGCATTTCAATTCAATAAAAATTTCTGTTTTTTTTCCTAGGAAAGACTTTCCAGACTTTCTGATTTTTTTCCCATTTTTTTGTTTCTGACTTTTTTACCATTTCAATTTCTGGCTTTTTTTCATAGGGATCTGTCACAATTTCCAAATATCTGGCTTATTTTCCAATTTTAATCCTGAAAAAAATTCTGGCGTCTTTTCAAAAAAAAAATGTTGGTTTAATTTCTGGCAGCCCTGTCCAAGCTTTATAAAATGCGTTCACAAGTCAGTAAAAAACTTATTTTGTAAAGAAATCTCCTATATTGTTTGGATATGACAGGTTTCTCACATTTATTGCGGTGGTATAATGTAAATTTTTTTTAGAAGTATAGAACTATAAAATAAAATAAAACACAGACTCTATCAGCCCTATCATCGTATCCGTTCGGAAAAACCTACGATCGGAGAAAATTTCCGATCGACGATTTATTCTCTTCATGGTGTACGAATCGTAAAAAAAATAAAGACGTGTATCGACGCATGTATTTGACATTTGGATACATTTGTCAAAATAAATATTTTCAAAATAAGCCATAGTGAAAGAACCATGGATGCAGCAGTGTTTTTGGAAGCGGAGAGATATGAACAAAGATGGGCCAAGTGAGTTGAGGGTTTCTGTAATAGTTTCCCAGAAAGCGGTTGTTTCCTCAGGTGGTCGGTTCTTAAAGTTCCGCCCAATGTCTGGCTTTGATTTAATAAATTCAACCAGCCGGTCGTATTGAATTTGGTTTGTTTTTGTTTTCTTTTTTCTAAAAGATAAAAATATTTTTAAGCAAATTACCAAATGAAAAGAAGCTTACTTACGAATCTTTTTGTTGTTGAGCGTGAGCATCCATTTAAGCCTTTCGCTTTTCGGGAAATTTTCCGCTTCTAATTTTCTATCGGGGAGATCGGACAACAAAAATCGTCATACGTCGCATGAATTCGTGATGCGTTGCAGCCATTTTCACATTTCATCGGCATGCAACGCATGAATTTGACATTTTTAACGCACACCAAATTTATTTTCGTAGATCTGTCCGATTGACGTATCGGAACGTCTACAATGATACAAAATTCGTACATTTCGTAGAAATCGGAGAAAATTTCGTTCCGATCGGGTACGATGATAGGGCTGTATGTGTCTCAACAATTTCTTGAGGATTATCTACACTTCAAATGCGGCAGTTATGCTTATTGACGTAGCCATTCTTCATGAGGTATATTGCTGAACAAAATTTTCTTTGGAAAATCGGGATGAAAGGCAATCTCCTTTTGATCCCATTCACGATTTGCATACAATTCATGATGAAATGGCAAACCAAACCAAAGGTAAATTACATGGCACATGAAAAATGGCTGTCAATGGAAACAGTGCTGCCAACCTAAAGTTCTTTGCCTGTAAAAAAACACCCTTTATAATTCAGATGTTAAAGACCCATTTTAAATAAAAACACAACGAATTTTAATGTAGGCAAAATTATTAAAAAAAAAAAAAACACTTTTATTATTCCATCCGCAGATCTAAAAACATCTTCTCGCTCGGCAAAGTACCGATCGAGACTGAACTCTATATCATTTAAAAATATATACATATATTAAAAATATATGTATCAACGTTGCCACTTCAAGAAAAGAGGAGCGCAGTAGATCATTAAAAAAATGCAGTCGATTGGATCTTTCCGCAGTAGATTTTTATTAAACAAAAAACATAAAAATAAATAGCTCGTAGATTCATTTTCTTGAATCGAATTAGGGTTTTCTTTTATATTGTTTAGTAAATAAAAAAGAAAGAAATTAAAAATTTGAAAACTAAACTAAGAGAAAACACTCACGACACGATATTTGGCTAGAGCCAGCGAATGGTTCTACGGCAAACTGAGTTTCGTTCTCATTTTCTTGTAATGTTCTTTTTGGTGTTTCTCTATACATATACAAAAAAAAATTTAACACTTGAACAAAGGTTTGTCAGAACAGTTTTACTTTTTTTTTGTCGTTTTCAATAAATATTTATCCATGTCTTTTTTTTAATAATTCTTGTAAAATGAGGAATTGTCAGTGTCACACAATACAAATACGAATTCGAATAAACTCTCAGAATCCCGTTAGTTTAGCAGAAAACGAGAACACAATAGAAACAGAGATTTGTTTCATGAATGAAAGCATCCAACTAATTTCATTATGTCATAAGAGAATGTAGCCAAGTTCACAATGAATTGGCTTCGTCCAGATGTTTTTTACAGCGGTTATTTGTTTGCATGTTTTTTGGACAGCTGTCCAAAAGAAGGTTCATTCAACATAAAAAAGTGCAGTAGATTGAATTTAGTGGCAGTATATTTAGTTTTTGCGAAAAGTGCAGTAGATTTACTGCTATCGCAGCAAAGTGGCATCCCTGATATGTATTATAAAAATATCCTAACATCAGACACATTCTTATAATAAGTGTCAGGCATGATTCACAAAGCGACGAGACAACGATACTTCGAGGTGACCTGCCTGATCTCTTCGGAGATGTTTTCTCTTAATGGCGAATTTAAAACAACGAAATAATACATAAAAAAGTATTTCTCGTCGTCACGTGCACGTGTCGCGTCAGAAGCAGGGTTAGAACCTCAGTACTAGCATATTTGTTAAAAAAAAGTGGATTAAAACGAATATTTCCGGAGTAGATTTGAAAACTAAAGAAAAACTAAAATTTTTTATAAATGTATTTATTTTTAACAAAAAATTTATTTAACAAATATACAAATAAAAAAAAATAAATCACATAAATTCCATTCGATTCAGAACAGAATAAAATTTTAGATACAAACAGTCAGAGTCAAAGTTGGTTAGAAAATTAAGTAATAGCGCTGTCATTTCCTTTCATGTGTTTTGGCTGGAGAATTTTTGAATTTTTCAGAGTGAAAACAAAGGAGTAGATCTCAAAAAAGTGAAGTGGCGGTGTAGATTTATTTTTTTTCATCTAAAATTGGAGTAAATTTACTCCGATTGGAGTATACAAGTCATTTTACAATATATATTAGTATTTGTTGAGGTTGACTCGAATGACCAGTGTTGCCATTCGTAACATCAGGCACATTCTTATATTAAGTGTCACACTTGTAATGGGTGATTTTTTAAGAGGTTTAGAACTTTTTTAAAAAAAAAAAACACAAAAAATTCGAAAAAATGAATGAAATATTTATTTGAATCGATAGTTTGAACCTTGCAATTTAATGTTTAAAGATAATTTCATGCAAATGTTGACCGCGGCTGCGTCTCAGGTAGCCCATCCGCTGAGTCCAATTTTGGCATACTCTTTCACACATATCGGCCGGTATCTCACGAATGAATGCATGGATGTTGGCTTCCAGTGCGTCAATCGAAGCGGGCTTGTCCCTATAGACATAAGCCTTGACATACCCCCACAAAAAATAATCTAATGGTGTCAAATCGCACGATCTAGGCGGCCAATTGACCAATTGGTCACAATCTTCCGAATAGACTGCTCAGAAGGTCGAGAATGCCGACCATAAAATGGAAGCAGCGCGCGATGAACATTTCGAACCGAGCACGAATTTTGATAGTAAAATTCAATAATTTGCAAGCGTTGTTCATTTGTAAGACGATCCATGGTTAAATTGCAAACCAAACTGAAGCTGTTTGACAGTGACACAAGGTACTAAACACACGTCAGCTGTCAAAACCAGTGTTGCCAAAACCAAACCAGCTAAAAAATCACCCGTTAGTTTGTATGTAGGAATACTATCTAAATAACATTTGGTATCTCGTTGGTTTCACATTATAGATATAACCCTTCCAGCTTTTTATTTGTCCATTTTGATTTTATTATTGATCAATAAGTTTGAAAGTTATACATACATACATATATAGTTAACCTGTTTTATAAAAAAAAAAAATATTACATTTCAGGGAAATTATTATTTCTCCAGCTTCCACCTTCCCTATATAACCTTCATATGTACATATGTACTTTCAATATTACAGCACCGAGTTTTGTATTCGAAACGACTCATCTTCTTGAGTGCATTGAAATAATTTTCATAAATAGCCTTCATAACCTAACCACCTAACTTCAGTCTGCAAACTGCAATATGATATTATGATTATAATTTCAAAATATTAATTTCACCTCAATTATTTTATGAATATGACATTTACATTAAAATTTTTAGCAACAACAATTTCCTCATATGAGTTTTATGTCATAATTACATATGTACATACATACATTTATTTCAGGAAAATTTAATACATAATTAAATATTAACTGTTTAATTATTATCGAGCCAGTAATCATGTTTGAGGGGAGGGACAAACTCTTGAGTTGTATACATGTACATATATATGGGAAACATTTCTTCGGGGAACAATTAATTATAGAAATAAAAATATGTCAAATTAGTATCGGGTTGGGTGAAAATTTGCAATTTATCTTCGAAACCAAATGTAAATCAAAAATCATTGATTTTTGTTTGCCTTAAGGCTTTAGTATAAAATTAATATTTGATTTAAAATTATGTAATTAAATTTTACTGTTCAAAATATTTAAACATGCGAAGCTGTCAGGCTTTAATTTTGTGTGATTTTGTAAGATGTACGAGAACGTATAGATACATATGTACATATACATATGTATAGTTGTTTGACATCAAGTTATAAAAGCTTTTAATATTGTTTGTCTATAGAAAATCAAGAGCTTTATATGAATGGATTTAGTAACCTCATTTCAGCAAAGATGAAAATTAGGTCACTAAAAGATTTATGACCTTCATGGTAAAATCTAAATCTAAATATCGTAAACTCCGATTCGGTGGAGTAAGTCGTTTTTTTTTTTTTTTAATAAGTAAAAATTTCATTGACTTCGTCTGAGACGAGTGCAAAACATTCGTTTCTTATATTTGATGGCCATAAATTTTTCTGTGACCCAACTGCCGCTTACACTCTTAACCATTCTTGTGTGCATTTATTAAAGTCGGATAGAATCGAGGTGACCTACAATTTCCTTCTGAATCTGAACTTCTATCTCTTCCTAGCAAAAAGCAGTACCCCTGAAAAATTATTTTGAAGTTAATTAACCTGGATTTGTTCCCACGCAGTGGCGATGCGTCAAGAAAATAAAAATAAATGAAGTGAACGACTACATTTTTTATTCACGCCTCGCCACTGATCCCAGGTATCTAGTGTGATCGTGCAACGCACTAGGCACTCCAACAAGCGGTCTTATGCCCATTTAATTCACATACTAAGCCACTCTAGTACTCACTCTAGCTAGGCCAAGTACACTCAGTACCTTCGCCGCTGGTCATTATTAGTTCTTGAAGTCCTGAACTACCAATATGTCGTACTAGTTCTAAAAGTTAAAATTTTTCAGTGCGAGATAATCAGAGTTTCAGGGTTAAGCCCTTTTCTAGTCAATTTAAATCTTCATTTAACTCTGAATTAAGTTAAGAGATATTTAACATAAAGCTGAAATATTAATTAATTAGTTTAAAACTATAATCTATATCGAAGGTTAACTAAATCAGGTTAACTCAGAGTTTACTCCAATACTAAAAAACATTAGTACTTAAGCTGTTTAAAGCTGGATTTAAAAAAAAAAGTAGAAACAATTATTTTTCTTTTACCGCGGTTATTGGCTCAACTCCGATTTTGGCAATTTTTAAATTTTGGAGCCCTATAATATCCTGCGGTCCAACCCTGCAAATTTGGATTTTAAAAAGACTTCCTAAAAAAAGTTCAAAAATGCAATTTATTTTATATACCTTTCGTTATGCATATAGGTTATCTATATCAATCTGTCTGGTCGTTCCGGGAAGAACCTTTATTGTAAGAAATTTACCTTTGCATGATATAAATGGCCTTGACATGTGAACATATCAAAGAATGGGTTTTTTGTAACGATTATAGCGCCTCTAGCAAAAAAAACAAAAACATTGACTCAAGACAACCCTGGAATAATATCTAAGAAACACATAGAACACGAGGAAGAAGAAAGTTTACTCAACGATTTTAAGCTGTTTGTTGCTTTAATCTCGTTAAGCAATGCTTATGCACGAAAACCAAAACCTTTGAATAGACAGAACCTATGGCATATGCTTTGTTTGTGTCCGGAAACCGTGCACTTCTATACCATCTTCACACAAACACACAGCCTCTCTCTATAAGTAGATGCTTATATTTTGTCTAACGCCACCGATGTGGGGCTGGGGATACATGTACTTTGTTGCTGACATTCGACGTAAGCATTGGCCCGGTGGCGGAGGCGGTGGCAAAGGTGGTGGAATCACAAAGCCTTGGTACTCATGCTGGAAGGAGTTGTAATTAATGCACCAACCTTACCCAAATTCGGTTGTGTGGTACTGTAATACATTCAGTTCCATATTCTAGACTCCCCAACTACCAGGCATAATCTCTTCAATGTCATTTATTTATAACTTCCGACACACATCCTGAAGAATTAACAAATTCAGTGGAAGTAATTATTATTCTAGCATAGGACCCTAATAGGATAAGGATGTTCTTGTGCCTGGTCCAAAATATTATGTCGGCTGATGCGCGCTCGGAGGTAGTGTAAAAGTGGTGGTTTGGTGTAGGAGTGGCATTTCACAAGAGAGCATCACTCATCATTTCCTATTCATAGGATGGATCTCTTCCAACACTGATTCGGGATGCTGCACGTGTATTTTTATTGTTCGCTCCTTGGTCTTTCCTTGCCGGGGTTTCCTTTTTATTTTAGATTTGTTGGAGTTGGAGGTTGAATCAGTAGATCCTGGCGCGAGTTTAATTAATTTGTCTGCATATACGGCTGATCCATGGGGACCATCATCAGCAACGACATTATATATTACGAAGGCAGTGCCAAGGAGGAGTAGGACGAGAACGACAATGAGAACGACAACGACAAAGACAACGCGGAACCCGAAGAATGTATATTTATGGAGCTTTAAGTCAATGGGAATTTTCAGGTGACATTGACAGGGGCTCCTTCGCAGGGGTATACATTTCTTTTTTGTTTTTAAGATTCCTATGCAAGAATGTCCCGGTCCTTATTGTTAATAATGTATCTCATTGGATGCCTACATAATTTGAATTTATTGACTTATTTTAATCGAAGTTATTCGAGGGAATTAACGTAGAGACAGAGTGTAAAATTTACTGTTGCCAGAAGGGATTTTCTCTGCAGATTGATTGAAATGAGGAAGATGCAAATGTCAGAATTAGGATTTGGTATGTTTTCTTATAAGATTAAATCATTATGAAGCATTGGGGGTCCTTTGGTTTACTTTTCTCGATTAGGTAGGTGGTATTATGGAATTTCGATAGAAATGGAGAGGTGTAATGTTAGAGAAGTATGTATGTATGTACATCTAAATCATGGTGCTGCCTATATAGCCTATTGTTTTCTTAAACTTGAGTTTTATGTGTTCGTCTTTTCGTATACAGACAGTTAATCGCCGATAAAAACAGCTTTGGGGATAATTAGTTATCTCTCTTGAATGTTGGAGAATTTTTGCTTGTTTTGAAATACAGATCTAAAAGTCTTGGAAGATATATTTTTGATATTATGTATATCAATAATATATATACTTAAATGTTGTTTAAAATTATTTGAAGATGAAAATAAATGAAAGACAATAGTCTTTGAATTTATCTGTAAGGTAATAAGGAACAGATGAGATGGGTTTGAAATTGTAAAATCTATCTATTAAAACTGTTAAGATACATAATATGTCATTTCAATTTAAAATTAATGAAACAATTTTCATTGATTTTCGCCCACATTGTGTATAGGTAATTCATCCAACTGAGGTTTTAATGTGGACATTTTTTTATATAAAGAGATGTGCTGTCAATAACATTAAACATTTCCATTATGATATAAACTTTATTCTAAAAACATGGTTCGCCCTTAAATTTCCACCAAATCGCTATCACAAAGACATTGGTAGAGAGCGCTAGTGGTAGTAGTTGAGTTGTAAAATTGGAATAAAACTGTAATAAATTTTCTCAATTGCCAACATGAGTTTTAACCAATTTCAGTGGATTTTTTTAACAAAAAGAATAAAAATAAGAAAAGCGCAACAGCTCGTGTAGAAGCAAGGCCTAGTGAGTTAGAAATCTCAACGATTCCTTTGTGCGTGTCATTGGCAGGAATGGAGGAGACCTACAATTTTCTGCAGAATACGAATGGTTTAATTGAGAAGCACTCTTTCATGATAACATACACTCTTGGAGGATTTATCAATTCCTCACAAGAGGCAGTCACCCGTGAAAAACATTTTATTTTAAGTGACATAGGCTTGGAATCGAACCCAAGACCTTCGGCGTAACAGTTCAATGTACCTACTAACTATTACGCCACGGGATACTACAACAAACACAATATGCGTTTTTATAAATAAATAAATTTATTGGCGTGACAGCTCGCAAAGAACCAATACCTTGTACTATCAATTATTTCTGTGTTTGTCCGTACTGTGAAGCTAATCCCAGGTTTACCAAAGACCTTTATACAGACCCTCTATATAGTCGGACCATATTGTTTAAAATAGCCTCAAGATTAAGAATCTTTAGCACTTTATTTTTTCGAGGAAAAGGATCGAGTGGTCATAGTGACTTTAGAGCCAATCTCTATTGATCCTCACGATCTCCTGATGTGATGCCACCCTCTTTTTTATGTGTGGTTACTTGAAATCTATTGATTCTAATATAGCCATTTTAAGACCATAGAAGCCTTAAAAGACAACAGCCGGTCCGAAATTTTCCAAAATCCGGTCATGATACTCGAAACACGTACGGAATATTTTGGCAGTGTATGGACCTTGAAGTGTGCCATTTAACCAGCACGTTACTTTATAAATATCAAATTCCCATTGTTAAATATTTCTGAATGACTGTTGCTTTATTGAAAAGAATAAACCTTCCACAAAGCTTTCTAATAAGGCTTCCAAGATTAGGGTGTTCATCATAAATTAGGTTATCTGTTTCGTGAATTTCCGACAATAATTTCAGTATGATAGTCCAATGGCAATTGGACTATAAATTGGGTAAAATCTTTAATCATATGAAGCTAGTGGGGCAATAGTTAGTGTATTGGACTTTTATGCTTTAAAACAAAAATGTTTTTTCAGAGCCAGGAAGTGAGAAATCCTCTAAGAGTATCTCTTGAAGTCATCTTAGCTGTTCGGATTCAGCAGAAAATTGTAAGTCCCTTCCACGAGTTCAAAACATAGCAACTCTGGAATATTATTTACTTCAAAATGGCTGTCACCTCTGGCTTGGCAGAAGGCCTTTATGTCAACTCAATATTTCAATTTTGATAGTTGCAGTCGTTGATGATCCTTGATCAGAACAAAAATATATAACAGGACAAATTTTTAATACAATAGTTTTAGCCTCTATTTTACTATTTGGATTGTTCGTATAGCATTGATCTTTAATGCCAAAAGAAGTCCAAATAGCAGCTCCGTTAAGGCCAAGCAATATTACTTTAACGATTGATTCCCATACATACAATTATTGTGCAGTCATTTAGAATACATTACCAGAAGGAACACGGAAATAATGGGTGATTTTTTAAGAGGTTTAGAACTTTTTTTTAAAAAAAAACCCAAAAAATTCGAAAAAATGAATGAAATATTTATTTGAATCGATAGTTTGAACCTTGCAATTTAATGTTTAAAGATAATTTCATGCAAATGTTGACCGCGGCTGCGTCTCAGGTAGCCCATCCGCTGAGTCCAATTTTGGCATACTCTTTCACACATATCGGCCGGTATCTCACGAATGAATGCATGGATGTTGGCTTCCAGTGCGTCAATCGAAGCGGGCTTGTCCCTATAGACATTAGCCTTGACATACCCCCACAAAAAATAATCTAATGGTGTCAAATCGCACGATCTAGGCGGCCAATTGACCGGCCCGAAACGTGAAATTAACTGTTCACCAAACTCGCCTCGCAATTGCGCCATTGTTTCGCGTGCTGTGTGGCATGTGGCACCGTCTTGTTGAAACCACATATCGTGCAAGTCAAGAACTTCCATTTTGGGCAAAAAAAAGTTTGTTATAATCGCTCGGTAGCGTTCACCATTGACAGTAACGCTGCGATTCGCATCATCTTTGAAGAAATATGGCCCAATAATGCCGCCGGCCCATAAACCGCACCAAACAGTGGCTTTTTCGGGATGCATTGGTAGCTGTTGCAATGCTTCTGGCTGATCTTCACTCCAAATGCGGCAATTTTGCTTATTTACGTACCCATTCAACCAAAAATGAGCCTCATCGCTGAACACAATTTTTCGATAAACAACATTTCGAACCGAGCACGAATTTTGATAGTAAAATTCAATAATTTGCAAGCGTTGTTCATTTGTAAGACGATCCATGGTTAAATTGCAAACCAAACTGAAGCTGTTTGACAGTGACACAAGGTACTAAACACACGTCAGCTGTCAAAACCAGTGTTGCCAAAACCAAACCAGCTTAAAAATCACCCGTTAGAATCGATCATCAGTTAACAAACAATAGTGTCACGAATTTTCTTCACAAAGTTGCGTATAGCTGATGCAGTTAGTGCATTACTTCGACTAAAATTTCTATTAGAAATTCGCATTATTTAAGCTAACCAGCTTAGTAACATTACAATGCCTATTTGCCAAGCCTAACCTATTGTTCAAGCTTAAATAGATCCATTATGTGCCTCTGTAATATTTACATTAATTTGTTTGTATAAAATTTTTGAGGGCATAAGAACACGTGATTCAAAAAGATATCAACTGCTGGCCCACCGTGTACTGTACTATGGCTTTACCGCCTGAAAACAATAGAATGCTGTAACATAGAACTGGAGCTGCAACAGCTGTGAAAAAGCGTCGTGCTGTGTTTTACGTGCCCACAATGCGGCTGTACAACATTTTGTATATTTTAAAGAAAAAAAAATAAACACGAGCTTATTATTCACTTTTTTTATTTCCGATATTTTTTTTTTAATTACACAAAAATCTTAAATATTTTTTCCGGATCTTTTTTTCTTCATACAAATTGAAACGTCAAAAAAGCTGCGCGTGAAAAGTTAAAATTTGGTGAATTCTTGTACCACCGTCTGCAGCACCTACTGAAGTTGCGATGTGTTGTGTTCGTAACATTAAATTTGTGTGTTGACTATTTTGATAGTTATTTCAGCTGCAGCTCCAGTTGCAACTTTCTATCCATTGTGTTCAGGCAGTTATTTGAAATTTTAATTGTTTTGCAGCTCGTTTTACATATAGCATTCTTTTCATTATAAGATTTGCTTACCATACGAAAGCTCTTATTCTTCACGATATGCGCGGTGTTGCAGAAAATGACAACCAGAAGCGTTCGCATTTCTATCCAGTTGAAGAGTCTAAAATTGTTTTTCTAATACTTTAATTTTTTTGTAATGAAACCAGTGTTCCCAGATTGCTGGTGGAAAAAATTCCAAACGCTTTTATAATTTTTACCATAATCGCAACTTCCAATATTGTTTTTGTTTTTACTTTACCTACATTTATAACTCAAACAAAATATTTGTCCTGATCAATGATCATCAATAAAGTTTGACACCTGTCAATAAGGAGAAAGCAACAATTTTTCGGTATGTGTCGATGTGTTTCATTTTTTGCGATTGAATAGTCGCCTTATTGAAATCGCAAGTCAGAATATCCTAGCCAGGATATTTACGTACCTAATAGTTACGGGAGAAAAAATATGGTGTTTTTTTCCTTCCAGTACAAAAATGGTGGGACTTTTAGAATTTCATCTGCCATCACTGAATGAAACTCCCCTGGGAAGGTCTTTGAAAATAATTTAAATCAGAACATTAAATTAAATCTCGAATAATTCATTTGAATATTTTAATTTTAAAAAGTCTTAAGAGTCATATTAAAATTAAAATTAAAAAAACTAATATTTTTTTGACAATATTTTCAGAACCAAATCCAATTCAAAACAATGGAAACGGAGTTCTCTGCAATAAATTGTCCCGCCTGACATTAGCAACATTCGATGATGAGGGACGTTGCATAGGACAAATGGGATCATTATCAATAAGTTATTAACAGTTTATTTAGTAAAATTTGTTTTTGTTATTTTGTTTTGTATATATATATAGTTGTTATATTTTTTATTAATAAACAAAAATATCATACTTATGTATATCTTTTTTGAAAAAAAAAATAAAAAAAAAAAACCACAAACAAATAAATTCTTTTTTATACGGGTATGATTGATTTTTTGTCTGAAACTACTTTATATAAAAATTTAATAAAATAAACTTTAAGTTGTATAATCTTATGTCTGTAAAAAAAATAATTCAAATTTAAATAAAAAAAAAAAAAAGAAACAAAAACTAAGCAATGGGAAGAAGGATTACTTAAAGTAAAAGTGTGATGAAGCTCACTTGATACATATACCAACGAAAAATGAAATATGAAAATAAGGATAAAGCAGAGTTGTATAGGAAAAATAGGGTGTATGCAATAATTGAACAAAAAAAAAACCTTCCAAAATTATTCTACCACTTTATTAATTTATTGTTTTTGATTAGTTTGATTATTTTATTTGGCAAAGTTTTTTAAATTTTTGTTTATAAATAATAAATTAAGAAGGAAGAACTCTTTATGTAGTGAAACCCAAGCCAATCTTTAACTCTTCCAAATAAAAAAAAAAAAAACAATTTAACTTTAGTCTACACCCCATTAAGTCATTTGTGATTAACAATATTTTAATATATACTTTCATTATTATTTGCAAATTTGTGTAATCAATTAAATTCAATAACATTTTTTAACCATTGCAATGGAATCCGATTAACACTTTGACAAAAGCTTCACATTTTCTACTATACCAAAAATTAAAACAAGAAAAAAATATTTGAAAAATATTTATATATTGACAAAAAAATCAAAGTGAATAAAGCCTTCCGACTGACTGGTTAAATCAAGAAATTAATATTCCACAAATGAAGGAAATATTTGTAAAAATGTAAAATTTAAAAAAATAGAATAATTAATTTAAATATTTAAAATAAAACCAAGAACAAAAAAAAAAAAATGAAGCATTAATAATTATACACTTCGTACTTGTACCACCACGTGATTTCATAATTAACAAACAAAAAATGAAACCAAAAAAAAAAAAATAATAATAAGTTAAATGGAAAATAAATAAAGAAAAATGCCCATCCCTTCCCCCCCCCCCACAAAAATGAAACCAAAACATATACCAAATACAAAGAAAAACAAATACATTACCACACACAAAAAATACTAATATAATATATATAAATAAATATAAATAAAATGAATCAATAAATTTTAAATTTTAAGCAAAAAATAAATAAAATAAAAAATATAAATGAAATATTTTAAATGACGAAACGGTAAAACATAAATATTATTAATAAATATATTATTACAAATAAGGATATTCGCATATTGTAAAAAAAAAACTTAAAGATAAACAAGTATTTAGGTATTATTATTTTATCATATAATAATTAATTATTATATATAAATATTTAAAGTAAAAAAAAAAAACAAATATTAAAGAATAAATTGTTTTCTCGTATTAAATATAAACAAAAAAAAAACAAGCAAAATTGATAAATAAGGTAACAAAATCAGAGTACGCATATTATAATGAAATAAAAAATAAATTAATAATAATTTTTCGGAAAACTTATATATTGAACAAAAATGTAAGAAATAAAAAAAAAAAACAAAAAAATATTTAAAAAAACAGACTAAGGAGAAAAAAGTGCGTATATAAAAATACATATTTTAAAATAAATACATTTTTTCAATAAAAAACAACATAAATCAAAAGTTTTTTTTAAAATTATTTTAAAAGGATATTAATTTACTATAGGTTTTGAACTTGAGTTTATTATGGGACACACGTCAACAATTCGACCATCAACATTTAGAGAAATTGGACAAATTAAAAAAAGGAACGAAGTTAATGAAGGGGTGGGGGGGGAGCAGGGGGTAATTGAAAGAATTTATTTTTGACAATCTTGCATTTAAATTTGATTACTTTGATTGTTGGTAAAGAGAGTCTGCATTTCTTCTTACACTAAAGGAATTTTTAACTAAATCGTTTCGTTAACTAAACTGAAGTATAGAAAAAGAGGGGACCTACAATTTTCTGCCGAATCCAAACGGCTAGGGTGGTACTTTTTCATGACAAGAGATAATCTTAGAGGATTTGTCAAATCCTCGCAAGAGCCAGTAACCCACGAATAACATTTCTATTTTTTTTAAGGTAGATTAGGCTGGAAAACGAACCCAAGATCCCTTGGGTAAAAGTCCTACGCACTATTTATTACTTCATGGGCTACAACCAATAACACGCACACAGCAGAAATGGTTAAGAGTTTTAAGTCACTATAGGTCTTGATTCAATAAAAGCTTTCACCCCACCATATTTATTTCATTTTTTTTTTACTTAATTTTTCTAGGGTAATTCTTCGCTTAATTTCCACTAAATTGTTATTTGTGAAGTTAAACCTGTTCATGTTTGGAATAGTTCGCATGTTATAAGAAGATATATTTCCTAATTACGTATTGGACGGTCCAAATATCACGCTACAGAACTCGATTAATTTTCCTGGGGATCCCGTGCTCGGCTATGTAAACATAAAGCTTCTGACAATGAAGGATATCATTATGTGATAAGTAATTTCATCGGAAACGTAACGTATGATAAGTTCATTAAAATCTGATCTTGACAGCATTGTTAAGCAGAAAATTAAAAAGCTCGTAGAGTTTAATGCTTCAAATATTTAAAGTCCATGTATAGTTATTACAATGAAGAAACTAAACAGCTTGTCATTACCATAACAACAAACAGAAATATTTGACATGAAGATGGCGTGACCAAGAAAACTGCAAATTGTTCAGAATTTCTTCTTGTTGCTCCAAAGATTTTATTTATAGCTAAGAAAAAGGCATTGAAGCCAAATTAGCTCTAAGCATAATGTGACCCAGGTTCTTCTCGAATCAAAAAATCGATATGATGTTCAAATTTCGTGTTTTCAACGTGACGGTTAATACATGCATGTGCTATGGTGCTATGTTGCTATGTTGCTCTGGTGCTATGGTTTTTGTATATTTAACCCTTGAAGAGTTTAAAGCAATTCAAAGGCATTTCTTCAAACGTAAATTCAGATTACCCTCAACCCCAAATTATGCTATTTATGTGGAATCGGGTGTAACCTTTTATATAGTCAGAACCTTAAAACCAATTCGGGTTACACGATAAGAGTGATTAAAAGAGACGATAGCAGTCTTCACAAATCTTTCCTGCTAAGATTACTGCATACTAATGCCTCGCCTTTTAAGGAATGGAGTCAGCTAGCTCTTTCTCATGATCTGAACATATTATTAATGGAGTCGAATGTGGATGAATGGCAGCCTATGTTTGCAGAAATCGTTGCTAAAACAGACGAACAACTTTACATGCAGAACTTAATTCGAGCTACATCATCAACATCCAGGAACATACATATATCTGAACTTACACCACCATCTGCCTTTGGAAGTCAACTATTTCAGTAACGATTTTTCGTCTGAAGCTATAAGCTATATTTTCAGAGCACGATTTGAGATCTTAAACCTTAATTGTATGCGACATAGAGCTGATTTAACAGAACTCTGTAATTTATGCAACAGAAGGGAATCTGAAGATATTAAGCACTTCATTGCAATCTGTCCTCTATTACAGGAAATCCGTCGATTACATTTCAATGAAAGTTTTCTCTCTCCAAACTAACTTTACGGAATCTTGAATGAAGCTCTTGGATGGGCTACCCTTTACGAGTATTGTAAACATGCCTTACATTATCGTAATAGTTTCGACCAGTTATTGCTGTTTAAAACTATTTATTTTGTGTTTGAAATCATTTTTAAACTGGAATTAATTTTCCTAATCATAAGTTTGTTAGGTATAATTATTTACATTTAATATTTTACTTCTTTATATTCTTTTTTTTTATTACGAAATGTCATATCAGGCAGACGGCAGAATTGCCAGGTCCTTATTCTCAAGTGGAATTATTGTAAAACTATTTAAAAAAAATAAGAATTTGTCTATCTATCTATCTACATCTAATATTCCCTGTGCTTCGGTGATGGTGACCAGCCATTCGCACTATTGAATTCAATAACAAAGACTGTACGTAAGAATACCAATCTCATCGCGGACGGAACTGATCGTTTTACTCCAAGAATTTACAAAACCGCTGGTTGCTTCGTGTGGAAAATGGCTACCTCAGTTTTTTTTTAAATATTTGTTCCTGATAAGGTTCCAAAATTATTAATTTAAGGGCAAAAATGTTTCCTCCATATATTATAAGAGCTCTCTCTCAATCACACGGGTATTAATAGCTATGTACGGATACACGTGCTCCTCATTTGAATTCATATAATTGTAAGAACAAAGAACACAGGTATTGTTCCTTTCTAAATTTTTTGATTAAATAAAAATAATACCACAAAATAATAAAGAAACAAAACAATATGAATATAGAAATTAATCAACCTAAGTCACGTTTCAGGAAAATTATGTATTTTCAAACTTTTGATAAAGCTGATAAGATTAGAAAATTCGTCAGTGAATATTGTTTAATTAAACTTTGATAATTTTGTTGATTATAGAAAAAGATAATAGGTACCTATACATAATCCAGTAGTTTTTGTGCATTCCCTAAGGAAAGGGATGTGTTAGAAAAAATTTTCATTTTCGCATTAAACATTTTTGTGTTTCTTAGTTTTATATTTTTTTTTGTCGATCAGTGCAAATGTAAAAAAATGCATCTGCTTTTAACCAAAAGGATTATAATATCTTTCTGTTAAAGTCAATTCGTTATTTTCCTTTCCTTATTTATAAAATTCGAGGTTTTTATAAATAAAACAAATCAAAATGTGCCTTTTAAGTGTAAAGTCCAAGGACTCAAATTAATTGAAAAATGTTGCCGTGAAAATTTTAAAATTTAAGTTCACAATTTTTATTTTGAAACATAATTGTTTTATTGATAAAATAATTTCAAACTGTTTACACTACCTAAGATTTCTTCCATATGGCTGCATGATCAAAAACTTAAAATTTTAATTCCTAAAAGTTGCCGAAGGCATTCATGTTTTTAATTTGAAGAGGTAAATGACTACCAACTATAGGGAAAGTCAAATTCTACATCGATAAATTAAAAAAAAAAAAAAAAAACATGCCGGAAACAAGTGAAGAAATTAAAATTACCTATAATATAAGTAATGTGAAAATAATTCAAAATGTGTACAAAACTGATGTTTTCGATTTCTTAAATGGAATATTATGCATCATCATAATTATAGTGAATTTTTTAGTCGTTTTTTCAACTGGAGTTTTATTGAAAAGAGGTTATTATTCACTTTTAATTAAAATACCTATACAATACGAAATTCATTGTTTTTTTTTTCAAATTTAGGACAACAACCTCGAGCGGCATACATATATCTAGGCAATATTTCCCTATCGGATATGATAGTTGGAATTCTGAATCTTTTTATTTCACTTTATCCTCATCAATTTCAAAATGAAATCCTGTGCAGCTTAAGTATAGGTAAGGACATAATATTTTACTAGAAATAAAATGGTATGTATAGGAATACCTACTGAATATCTACACATTTTTGTAATGTCAAATCTTGTATAAAATGTTTCTTAAATCTTGCTAAATATGCAAGTTTTGTTTTGACAGAAAAAGTTCAATTTTGTTTTGGAACTATTCCTAAAAAAGATTCGATTCTTCGGTTAAAAGGAATTCGACATTAAACTTGTGTTATTTAGTCGAAAATTAAATAGTCGAACAACGGCAAATAAAACATACTTTATGTGTTCTGTGAATGTTTGTGTGCTCTTTTAAAAAACTCCTAATTTAACGGTAAAACGGTTTATAAAAAATTAAATGAAATCAAAAAGAAATCTACTGTAACAAATCTTCTTGAATTCACGACGTTTACAAAAAAACTTTTGAGGACGGCCATTAAGTTGACTGTAGATATCTATACAGACTTCAGTAAGGCCTTCGACAAGTTGTCTCATAGTCTTATTTTATTCAAGCTATCATTTCTTTTCTTGGTTTCCCTGCATCTTTTGTTGAATGGATTATAACTAGGGATCGGATTTTGTTGACCTAAAAATTAAAAAAAAGGCAAAGTAAAACATTTATTCAAACAAAAGGGAATAAAATTAAAACTTAATTATAGTAACATTGAACCATAAGTTTTTTTTTAAATTTTCAGGCAACAGCCGCCTACGATTGACCCTCAATAGCGCTTTTAAGGAACTGAAAGACCTCTCTACATCAACGGAAACCAGTGGAGCCCAATTGAAAAACTCCAAAATTACACACCTCACCTTTAATGAGACGGTTTATTTGGAATAATGTCTCAAGTCCCTTAGACGCAGAAAAAACAGACTTGTATTTGTCTAAGATTTTCAAAATTTCTCCAATTGTGTTTCATAAATGTAAAAAAAAACATGAATTAGGTACTGTTACAATAAGATGTAGCGTCGCCAATTGAAAGCACTCAATGGGATAGCGCACAAAAGAGTTACATAGATTTATTTGTATTCATTCGAAATTTTTGTGTTGAGCTAATTAGTCAATACATAGAAAAAATGATGTGGAGCCGAAATATGCATGTATTTACATTGAGTAAATAATTTTTTGTGTGTATATTTGAAAAGAGGAAATTTATGAGAAAAGGCAAAAAAAGGCAAAATAAATTACATATGTATATTCGACATCACCAGAACTCAAAACAAGTTTGTTTAAAGTCTAAAGTGTCATACGATTGAGCAAAAAAAAAGGCAAAGTGAACAACATCCTATCCCTAATTATAACATATTTGAATAGAAGGACTTATCAAATTCTTTTAAAAGGGATACTTGCTGACTTAATAAACGCTGATTCGTACGATGGCGTACCCCAAGGAAGCCACCTAGGCCCATTACTTTTCATAGTTGCTATCAATAATGAAGTTTTAATAGTTAGATCCTGTGCTGGGTGGGTGCTGATCTACGCTGATGATATAAAAATATTTAGGGTCATCAGGGCCAGTCTGATACTGTAGCCCTTCAAGATGACTTAAATCTTTTTTCTAATTGGTGTCTACATAACAATCTTTTCTCGAATTTATCTAAATGTCAGCCAATGACCTTCTTTAGAAGAAAAAAATCAATATTTTATAATTATATGTACCATAAATCAATTTGTACTTAGTAAGGTAGAAACTACATGTGATCTAGGGATACAATTTTCACAAAATCTTGACTTCACACTCCACATTGAGAAAGTTGTTAATAGGGCCAAGTCAATGCTTGGTTTTATAAAGCGTTGGGGTAAAGAATTTTCTTGCAGCCTTGTTACATCCTCTTTATACAATACTTTTGTTCGCCCCCACTTAGAGTACGCGGGTACTTTATGGTCATTACTTATGTACACTACACATTGATCGCATCGAATCTGTTCCACAAAATATGTGCGCTTTGCATTAAGTCACTTGAACTGGAATAAACCAAATCACCTCCCTGCATATAACAATCGACTTCTTCTCTTAACTATGACTTCTCTCTCGAAACGAGAAACAGACTCCTTTTTCAGTGGCGTTTGGTCATTGTTCAATTTTAACTGAAAAACGTTTGTGCCCAGCTGGAACTTGAACTTGTACCAAGCTCCCTCCGATCCAATGCACTTCGCATTGCGCTACAGAGGTCACGTGATCAAGTCCATCCCAATTTAGGTTTTATTGTTTGACAATTGCACTTGGAGCTTGGTCCAAGTTCGAGTCCCAGTTTTTAAATTAAAATTGAACAACGACCAAGCACCACTGAAAAAGGAGGCTGATGATCGGCCTGATGGCAGTTATGAAATAGCCATAACTCAAGCCTATAAAATTTTGGTGGTAGCGCACCCAAGTGTTGTTGTTTCATTCAAACTTTCAATATTAATATGATGGTGCGAAAGCTTGGCAGCTTAACTGCAAGTGTGTTATCACACAAAAAAAAAACCCTTAAAAACCGAAAAAAACATTAGGTGATGTGATGAGCCTGATATCTTGGTTTTAAAGAAACATATTTCCCTATTTTTCATAGGTATGATCGAAAATAATGATTTGGCGTAATTATGTCAATGAATGTTGTCACCCTTCTTCGTTACAGTCTATAGGCGCAAAAATCTTTCATAACATGTTTTGTGTATTTTATGAGAAACAACAAGGAACTAAAGCTTGCAGTGATCGTAATGTTAGGTTTGTTTAAAATTTGAAAGTCTTACTTTAACATAAAACCAATACTTAGTGTTGAATTATTGGAAGGATAATGGACTAAATAATTAAGACTTGTGACCCTACTATGATCACAAACTAAATAAGATTTTTTTTTTTTATTTTTTCATACTGCTATAGGTTTGACTGTTACAGCTTCATTGTCATCGATAATCAGCATTGGACTTATAGCAATCGACCGATATCTTTACATTCTGTACGGCCTCCACTACCACAGATACATTACTACGAACCATTCACCTAGCGTGATAACATTGACTTGGTTTGTGAGTGCAGTATTAGGTATAGTGCCAATATTTATTTTACGAAGACCAATGGGAGAACAGACCTGTTGGTTTATAATTTTGGTTCCTGCCAAATTTTCACTGATTCTGGTATCTATGGGAATTTTCCAAATGGGCCTCATAATTGTATTGAATAGTATTATTTTAAAAAACGCTTTGAAAAGTATGTCTCGTATAGAATGTGCCTCAGTAAGGAACTTTGCAAGTGATATGCATATCTCCCGTAGCCGAGCGAAAATCACTGCTGGTAGTGGAAATGATGACTTGCCATCTAGTGAGGTACGATCAATTCGTCTACTCTGCTGTCCAAGGTGAGTTGAGATTAAAGTTTAACATTTAAATATACAATAATAATTCCCATGATAATTTTTTCTTTTTTGTTTTGAACAGTATTATCTTTGCATTGAGATCAACATTTTGTAAGAACAAATGGAAAGCAGTGAAAATAGTTGTTTTCACAGCAGGAGCATTTTTCATCACATGGTCTCCCAGCTTTGTTACTTGGATATTATATTCTTTTTGTGATTCAGAAATGGATTTCGAATATTGTGAAAGATTGGCATATGTTATAACTAATCCATTGTCATTGCTCAGCTTAAGCAACAGTCTATTAAATCCAATTATTTATGCCTGGTGGCATCAGGGATTTCGAGAATCGGTAAAAAAAATGTACTCCAAATTATTTGGGAAAAAAAATTAAAAAATCATCCAAATTTTTCCTGGAAGGATATCGGAGATCAGGAGAGTTTAGAAAACGAGTTGAAAATATAATAAAAATGTTAACGTTTAATCTCTATAAAAATTTATTTATCTCTTTCTTAAATAGGAAAAACCTTTAGATGGCTTTAATGATTTAATTTGTTCAAAAAAAATATTATTCAGTTTCGTTTCACGCTAAAAAATTGTTATGAGTTGTTTATTGTATTTTCGTTGTACGTTTATTGTATTTATGTGTACGAAAAAACGTTAAAACTTAACAATCTGTAAAGTTGTCCTCTAATCTCACCTTTGATCGAAATGGCATCAAAGTTATTTTTAAATATAATTTTGTTTAAATGTAACAACGGGTTTTCAATATAAGGACACTCGAAATTTCTTTAATAAAAATCATTGATTAACTTGGTGCGTTTTTAATTTACATTTCTACAGAATGTATGGCAATTCAGTATTCACCATGGAATTAAACTTTATTTTCAAAATAATTGGTCCGTTTTAGAAATTTTGCACGAATGTTATGATTTTTTCACTAAAAATAAAACCATCCATAGCGATGAGGCATGTTTTTAGTTGATAAATTTGTCGGATTTGTGACACACGAGATACCATCAGAACCAAATTCATCCAAGGTCGTTAGTAAATTCTGTGCAAAATAGTAAATTCTGTGGAATTGAATTAGCTTTTCATTAAACGCTATAGATTATTTTTGAACACAAACATAACATTAGGTGTGTTCAGTGTTCGTATACCTACATACCAAAACTTCCAATTTCAACCAATTTAAGTAAAATACTGTACCTATTGAGTGTACTGTACCTATTGACTTTTTGAAGAAGAAAAAAAATAGATTAAAACAATATTTTCTTATTAAAAAGTCACGTTTAAGCCTGTATTTCAATTCATTTTTTACAGTTCACCGTTAACAGCTGTTTCTAGAAGAATAAGTTTCCAAATTTCTTTTTCAATAACTTGTGTGAAATCTGTTCAAAGCTGCCCCAGCATGATAATTGATAATTAACATAAAAATTGGCCATCAAGAAATTAATTAACTTTTTTGTAAGGGGCCAGTTATAGCTTCCATCTCATCATTAGAATTTTTGTTTTTAAGTTTTGAGGTACTTGAAAAGCAAAATTAATGATTATTTTGATGCCAATATAAAGCTGATAACTCAAATATTAATCCCTGACATTTTTTTTTTTTCATTTTAGCCCAACCTTTGACATGAAATAAATTTCATTATTTCAATGATTGAATTACCTTACCATTGATCATTGAATACTTAGAAGCTGTTATACGGGGAAGGTTGAGCTAAAATAAAATAATAAATGAGTTATCAGCTTATAAAGCTGGCATCAAAATAATCAGTGATTTTGCCTTTAAATTGTGGTGTATCAAAATAAGAAATTAAAATTGTCAATGATGATTTTCAATGAAAGCTATAACTTGCCCCTAAGTCAAAATAAAGCTTTGCATTTAAAAATAATTTTTCAAAAACCAAAAACCTAACCAAAAAATATTAAAACTATTACAAAAACAAATGTTTAAAAATTGCAATTTATGCATACAATTTATATCTACCCTATTAACTGTCATGATGTCCTTAACGGCCTTTTTATTCATTATGGTTTTAAGTGAATATTATCTCCAACCATTAAATTGGAATGAATGTACATATTTAATTCAAAGATTTAAATACATGTCCATCCCATATAGTTCACTGAATTGAATCAATGGATTTAAATTGTCCTAAATCCAGACGTAAAATACTTTAATCTAAACCGCCATATTATTCACTCGATACATTCAGAATAATACTTAAATCCGGATGTATTTTATTTACGTTGAATTTGTATAATTTGCATCCGGACTTAAGTTTTAATCTAGATGAATCGAGTTAATAATATGCCCGTAAATGTCAATTTTGGGAAGTGTAAAATTTCCTTAAAATTAAATATAAAAAAACAAACTCTTTTATATGAAAAATAAAATAAGTTAAGCCGATTCACATAAAACACGTATTTCATTAATAAAATCCATATTTCTCTTTTTTTTAATTTTCCTACTCTCTTTCTTTCTTTCGTTCTTTCTTTCTTTCTTTCTTTATTTATTATTATTTAATATATTTATTTGATTTCTTTAATTCTGGATTTCAAAAAATTCATAAAAAACATGACAAAGAATTAAATAGTATGACTTAAAGTGGCCTCCGGACTCCATCAGTTTAATTGGATTAATCGGAATTGGATTTAAAAAACTGAATTAAAGTGTGGATTTCACGAGTGAATTATATGGAATCGGATTTAATTATTGTATTTAAATAAATTTACACCTGTATTAAAGTTTTAATCTGGATAAATCAAGTAGTAATAACAGGCGTCAGAGATGCACCCTTAAGTCTTTGACATTTATAAAGATATTGGTATTGTCATGTTTAAAATTAAATTTACACTTTGAAATATATAAATATTTGTTAAGAATGTACTAGCTATGTTCAAAGTGTCCAACGTACCTTTCACCCCCTCACTTCTATGTATGCAGGCAAAATAAATAATTAAAAAAAAAAAAAAACAATAAACAGTCCATCAGTAGGTAGATACTCATCATCAAGCACTTCCACTTCCAATGCCCAACATTTAATGAAAAAAAGAAAAAATAATAATCTCCGTCATCCGTAAGTAAATAACAAATATAATTTATCCAGTGTATTTGTATCACAGTAAAGGTATTGTGAACTTTTGACAACGTAGGAAATGTGATCCCCTATACGAATGTTATTTCCGTGATTTGTTCAAAGAAGAAACATTCGATTTTTCGTTGTCTTTCTTTCACACACCCAACGGCCAAGAAGAACTATAACTACAGTGCTGCCAAAAACATTCCGGATTTTTTCCCATAGTAATGATTTCCTTAATACCAAGTAGAAAACTAACAACTTTCCATAAGTTTTTTAATAATTTGTAAAGAGTATGAGACAAGTTAATAATAACTTTAAAAATTTAATGCTACGATGACAAGAACAATAAAAAAAAAAATATTTTATAAAGTTACTCAGTCTTTAAGCAATGCCTGTGCAAAACTAACCGAATTTCAAGAAGATTGCGAGTCTCGATGTTAAAGTAACGGTTTTTTCGAGTCTTTTCACTCAAGCCGTAGATTAAAACGTTTTTACAAGTTGAGAGCTGTGTAAGTTGAAATTATATATTGCATAAAATGGCTAAAACACGTTATAGCAACGCGATTCGATAAGAAATAATAGAAAAGTTCCAAGCCGGTATAAAACAAAAAGTAATCGCTGAAATCTTAAAAATTCCAACGTCAACGGTTTGCGACATCATTACAAAATTTAAAAAGTGGAAAATCAGTTGAAGCAGATCATTTTGGTGGACGCCCTCGCAAAACAACAATTAAAACTGATAGGCGCATAAAGAATTTCGTGCTTAAAGACCCTTTTGCGACTTCAAAGACAATTTGTGATGAACTTAATCTACCCATAGGGCCAAGTACGGTCAGGAAGCGTTTAAGAGATTTCGTTTTTTTTGCATTTCGACTAGCTAAAAAACCTCTTCTTACTGCTAAACATCGTAAAAGAAGGTAATCCGTAAAAGGTATTTGGGAAAGACTTAAAATTCCATTTTAAAAAGGCGGGTTGGGAAAAAAAAGCACACGTCAACAACTTCTCTTTTTGCAGCTTTGAAAAATTAATGGGAGAATATTCCTGCTTCTGTTTTCGAGAATTTAATCCAGTCAATGCCTCGTCGATGCCGAGCTGTGATAAAAAAACAGGGGTTACTGGACAAAATATTAAATAAATAATAAAAGTTAATTGAAAAAAAAATAAAATCCGTTTAGTTTGTCACATTACAATTTTGAATTAACTTTAATTTTTTGAATTTTTTTTTGTTTTGATGGATAAAGTTCCATGGTTTTTATTTCAAATAATAAAATTGTTCAATCAAAATGGGAAAAAATTGCAAACATTTGATTTTTTCATTTTTATATCACAAACCAACAATCAATGCAGTTTACCAAAAAAATCCGGAATGTTTTTGACACCACTGTATAAGTATAACTTCTGAATTTTTCTTTTTTTTTTCTTTATTATTTTTTGATGAATCAATTTCGTTTTTCGTATCTTTGGTGTTTTTTTTCGTTTGGTATATCTACCACCCACAACACTGTCATCTCATCGCAATCGTCATTCAATTTTCAATCAACGAATATAGCACACGAAAAATGAAGACACAAAATAATACAAACAAAAAATATAAAAACATAAAGGGTATGACTGTGTCGCATGAGCAAGAAGGTATTTTTTTAATGTTTTTTTTTTTTTTTTTTTTTATTATTTAAAAACTTTCGCTTTTGAAACTCAGTTAAATGCTTTTTCTTTATTATTTGCTGTAATTTTATATTACATTAAATAAATTTATAATAATAATAATAATAAATGCTATTGTATAGACTTTTCGTATTTTTTTTAAATTATATGATTTTATCAACAATCTTTTAATCTTTTTAAGCTTAAAATTCGTTTTCGTATTTTTTTTTGTATTTACCTATATTGAAAACAAGTTTTATTAAAATCAAAACTATCGAAAATATAAACTTTTAAATATTTAAACGATATTCTTTTAATTTACAAATATTAGCTAGTGATTCTGGTGCAAACTCCAACCACTTTCACTCCAATTTTTTTATATTCAAATTCAAATCTAGAAAATGATGTTTTTTACAAATACTTGCCTTATTTAAAATCCTATAAGACTAGGTAGGAGGTACATAGCTACAATAATACAAATATCAAAAGTTAAACAAAAGAATACAAACAAAAATAAAACTAAACTAAAGACCAGACAAATCGAATGGCATTGGTGGCAAAGACTATATGGTTGGGGTAGGTATAGAGAATTGAAATCATGAGGCATGTTTAAATAAACGGAATTCCTTATAAAGGCCATAGTCAATAAGTCTATTTGGGTAAGGAATGATTGTGTTTACTGTTTGCTGTCAAAAGCTTTATGAAGTTAATTTTTCTTCATTTTGTCATTTTTAGATTCTGATTTAAATTTACTTCACTGTCTATGTACATATATCCGTCGTCGTCCACCGTCTCGTCGCATCTGAAGTTCATGATGCAATCTAAATTAGTTAGCATACGGATGAGTAGGTAGGTACTTTGTTTTACCATCAGCAAATGAGCTATTTGGGGCTTATAGATATACTTATACATATCAGTGGCGAGGCGTGAATAATTTCAAACGGTAAGTCGATGTAAAAATTAATTGCCTGCAAACGTAAATGCATTCTAAAACATATTAATATACCTTATAGCCAATATTAAATAATATATGGCAGCTCTGCTTTCCAAGACAAACTAAGCCAATAAATAAAATTTTTCTATAAATAACTATTTATCTGGATTAAAAAATAGAAAATATTGAACATTAAAAGCAACCAACTGAATTTTCATTTTTTAAACGGTAGCAAATTTTATCAGCTCATTTAATACCTACAGACTGCTGTTGTTTAACAGCCTTTGCTGTTGTTAAACAACAGCGCAACGATAAGAGATACACACAGAATTCACCAAATAAGTCGAAGAAAAGCGTGTTATTTGTTTGCATTAGAAAGGGGAACAGAGACGAGTCAAACTCAGAAACTCATTAAGTAACTAAGAGAACTGACCTACTCAATTAATCTACCACAGCACAGCGCAGCGGTAGAAGATACTCACAAAAATCACCAAATAAGTCGGAAAAAAGCGTGTTATTCTTTTGCATAAGAGAGCGTGTGTTAAACAGAGTTGAGTCAAAATCAGAAAATCATAAGGAAGAAAAGAGAAAGGAAATAAATTTGTTCTATCTAGCGACAGATTTTATAACCCGACATATTTCGGGTTGCTTTGCTTTGGCTATGCACAGAGTGTGGACAGAATACACATAATAATGATAATGAGGTGTGTGTGTTTTCGTGTGTGGCTTTTCAATGAGTGGTGGAGTGTGCAGGTTGATGTATAGATACATATTAGGTTTATCCCGTGGGCTTTATGTTGCTCGTATTTAGTAAACATTGTTGTATAGCAGAAAAAGTAAAAGGTAAGTCGGTAGGAATCGAGTTATATGGACGCCTCGCCACTGATACATATATGTATTTTCATCCAGAAGAGCTATGGGAGCTTATAAACACCTATACATAAAATGTATAGGCGTACGTTCCGTCGGTACTGATCGCACTTAATAGTTCAAAGTCCAATTTGATTAAATATTTAGTTTTACGTCATGCAGATGCGTATAGTAAAGTGCTTCTGTAATTTCGTTTGAAAATATTAAATCAAGGATTGATATAAATATCGGGTATATGAGTTTTTTTTTTTATTTGGCCAAAAAAGCAACAACAAATGTTAAGTTATCTTTATATATTTATATATTATATTTGGACAGTAGGAATGTATTGTAAATATAGTTTAAGATAAAAGTGGACGGCGACGCTGTGCCGCAATGACCTTTTTCATAGAAACAGTTTATGGTGTTATTTTATGACATACATCTGTAAACATTATGTTTTATGAACAAGGGATGCGTCGCATCGTCGTTATCCACTTTACAACCCTATTGTTAGTTTAATATTATAGAAAACTAGAGATAAGATAGGTTAAGAAATGTAAATGTAGTTGTAAGTTAGGTATAAGATTTGTAAATAATTAAGAAAAATAAAAGAGTTCAATTTTAGTCTTCGTAGAAGAAGGATGTTTTTTCTGCCCTTCTTCGGCCGGCTCTTGTTTTAAATTCGGTTCGCGTTGTGTGTAAACTGTAAATGGGTGTTCAGAGAACATTGTTCAACAAATATTTTTTCACCACTTATGTAGGTATCTGAGGTGGTGTCACGTAGCAATTAGTAAATGAAAAGAAGACAAAACGTAGGAATTTATTGGTGACCTTTCCAGTTGACACAAATTAACGTTTTTAAAGTAGGCTCTAGGTCAATAAACAGACGGTGTTATATGATATTCAACGTTTCGAGCGTGAATACACTCTTCATCATGCCTTTGTATTATTTTAAACATAAAAGGCCAGATGAAGAGTGTAGAGTGTATATTCAGGCTCGAAAAGTTGCATATCATATAACATCGTCTTTTTATTGATCTCGAGACCACTTTAAAAACTTTAATTTGAAAAGTAGACAACTGATTATACTAATTCTTAATTTAACAAATTAATAAGTTTAATTCAGTTCGAATTGATTAGCTTTACTGCCTGAACACAATGGCTACGGAGCTGGAATAGCTGTCAAAATGTTCAATAAACACAAATTCAATGTTACTATCAATCACAACAGATCGGAACTGGAAACGGTGCTGCAGACAGGGTTGTCAGGTTTGAAAAAGTGGAATCGCCAAACAGAAAATCGCCAAATTTTAAAACATCAATTATTTAAACGAAAACTTCGAATGAAAGAAAAGAATACATTGAGGCATTAAATATTATTAGAATATTAGAATTTTAATCCAAAAAAATTAAATCGCCAAAAACTAAAAATATCGTCTTTTTTTTGGGGTACATAGACAAAATGATTTTCGTGTCGCCAAATAAAATTTCAAATTGCCTGTTTGGCGATAAATCGCACAATCTTACAAGCCTGGCCGCAGATGGTGCTGCAAGAGTTCACCAACCTTTAACTTTTCACGTGCAGCACTTTTGACGTTTCAATTTGAAATATGAAGAAAAAAAGAGCCGGAAAAATAGAAGTCACCTGGCAATCGTAAGGAGTTTCCATAAAACATCTCAGCTGGTGTAGATCGTATATCCTCCTTATATGTTGAACGAAGACTGATAAAAATGAATGGGAAAATTACAAACCAACCATCTGTTTGGTGACATCAAATGGCTGATGAAGATCGCGATGCCATCTCTCTATCATCTCGTTCGATTGGGTTGTTATTGGGGTTGTCTTGAAATGTTTGATTCCCAATAGACTGCTTTCCGAGGTCTGTAATAATTTGTAGGGTAATTCCAAATTTAGATATCAATCCTGAGACTAAGGACTTAGAGAATAGAGACGGTTTCGGCAGATATATCTTGCAACGGGTATGCTTCCGGCTAACGTGAAAATCTGTGGATGCATGTCAATAGGTAGCGATTTCCTTGCGATGACGTTTCTTGATGGTGTCATCAATCGACGCGACGACGCGACGTATGGAAAAGAAAATTCTTCCAATCCTCTTAGAAAGCATCCCTGCTTCTGTTTGTGAGTGACGTCTATTTTTGCGCTTCGTCTAATTACTTAAATATTTGACTTAATCATCAATATAATTTAACCTGATGATTATATATTCTATTTTATTTGAAGTGTTATTTAATTCGAATTCGAACTAAAAATATAAGTGATATAAAATTAATTAAATTAATTTTTCTCGCATTTTTCCATTCTCTGCTTTGACAATTAATCTCCATGAAGTGTTCTTTTTTTTGTTTGAGTGAAAATTTCCGAATAACTATCGTTGTTTCTTTCTCTGGTTTATGTAATTTTTACTTGTATACTTTAATGATTTTTATACAATATTGGATACAGTAAAATATATTGCATACTTTTTTAAATTACATTGCATACTTTTGTGCTATATATGGTTAAATTATATAACCTCTGCAAATAACCAGGGCCGTAGCTAAAATTGCACCCGAACTTAAGTAAGTTTTAATAAACATAAAGATAAAAGTTAACATTTAAAAAATGGAAAATCTCAGTGTTTACATTAATTCCTTGGAACTAAAAGTTGATAAACTTATTGACGCGGTTGCTCTGATCAATGAGCAACTTTCAAATCTCTGCTTATCCTCATCTAACATTGCTACTCCAAAGACTCCTAAGATTCAAAGTCTAAGAAAGGCAGTATTAACATCCCACAATTCTTCCCTTAAAACAAATGAACGCCCTGGTCCCTTCCGTGTTACTCGCAACACCCTCAAAAGAGCAAATTTAGCTCTCTCACCTTTAGTCCAAAAGACAAAGAAACCTACTCTTTCAACACCTCTAACACAACCACCATCTACGACATCTTCAACACCTACATCTTCTACATTTTCAACTTCAACACCTTCACCTAAGACATCTTCATCTTCTTCAACTCCTTCAATTATAACAACATTACCTTCAACATCTATATGTATAAATTCTTCATCTACATCTTCATCAACTTCATCTTCTTTAACAACGACTCCATTACCTATAACATCTAAATTTACTACATCTTCTTCTATGACATCTTCATCAACTACATCTTTGACAACGACACCTTCTCTTGCAACTTCAACATCAACTACTTCTTCATCTACGACAACTTCATCCTTATCTACGGCATTTTCAAAAAGAACGTCCACATCTACTATTTCTTCATTTACGACACAATCTACAGCTTTAACATCTACATATGCAACGTCTTCTTCATCTTCACCATCTTTATTTACTTCATCTTCATATATTATGACTCCACTTGAAACATGTTCACCCTCAACGTCTACGTCATCTTTAACATCTTCACCAACAATTTCGTCACCACCCTCTTCATCACTCGTATCAATATCATCTACATTTTGTTTACCGGCTTCTAATACCTCTTCTACGACTTCCTCAATTCCAAAGATCTCCACAGTCTCAGTGCCTTCGTCTTCTGCCTGTGTATCGTCAGTAGCTATACCAAACGGTGATATATTACCCGCAGTTAAATTAAGAGCCGCTGAGAGATTTAAGTGCATTTTTCTATCAAATTTCGACGCTAACACTACCTAAACTATGGTTTAAGTACAAACAAACTGGATTAGTTACCGATTTTAATATTTATTGTGAGGCCAGAAATATTTTCAATAGAGAATCAAGTATTAAGTATCTTTATTACATACAAAAGGTTCAAAGTAATTTAAAAATGGATCCTAAATCCTTTTGGAACTTTATTAATAGCAAACGAAAATCTAGTCCATATCCGTCCGTTCTTATGCATAACAATATGTCAGACCATGACCCACGTATCATAACACAACTATTTTCAGACTTTTTTCAAAGTGCATACATCTGTGATTTTCCTAACTGTGATAATTTTTCGAACTGTGATAACATAAACTGTGATAATCTTGACGAAAATGATCAATTATTTGGTCATTTGAAATCATATTCTCACTTGACTGATATAAATTTTCATATAACTATTGACGATATTATGAAATTTATAGCTAATTTAGAAGATAACGACGCGTCTGGTCCTGATGGGGTACCAGCTTCAGTTCTGAAAAAATGTGTCAATAATTTGTCGATGCCACTTTCTGTTCTTTTTAACTGTTCATTGTCTACTTGTAAGTTTCCTCATGTATGGAAACAATCCTTCATAATTCCTCTACATAAAAAAGGTAAAAAGGATCAAATTGTAAATTACCGTCCAATTGCTAAACTGTCGGCTATTCCCAAACTTTTTGAAGAAATTGTTTGCAAAACATTAAGCTTTTACACGAAATCGTTTATTGTTCATAATCAACATGGTTTCTCAAAGGGCCGCTCGACTGTCACCCTACTCATGAAGTTAGCGGAGTTTTGCGTAGATTCTTTTAAAAATAAAAAACAGACGGATTGTGTTCTTACAGATTTTAGTAAGGCATTTGACAAACTGTCGCACAGAGTTTTGCTAAATAAAATGAGTAGGCTGGGGTTCAGCGTAAAATTCATTGCTTGGCTAAAATCTTATTTACTTGACAGATCCTATTCAGTGAATTTTAACGGCTACCATTCAAATAGTTTTGTTGTAAATTCTGGTGTCCCCCAGGGTAGCCATATGGGTCCAGTTCTTTTTACATTGTTTGTAAATGATCTTCCTTCAGTTTTAAAGTACTCTAATTGTCTTATGTATGCAGACGATGTTAACATATTTAAAACCATTTCTAGCAATCTTGATTGTGAAAAGCTTCAAATTGATCTTAATGCTTTCTACAATTGGTGCGAACGTAATTATTTGTTGTTAAATATCGACAAGTGTAAGATTATAAATTTTACAAGAAAATTGTCCATTTTATCTTTTGACTATAGTTTCAATGGCGTAAATCTGTTAAATGTTAATGAAGTTTCTATCCTTGGTGTATTGTTTGATAAGAAACTCGAATTCACACAGCATATCAATATGGTATGTAATAAAGCCAATTCAATATTAGGTTGGATTAAAAGGGAATCACGTCAGTTTTCTGATCCTTATGTTATCAAACAACTATTTACTACATTTGTCAGATCCATTATAGAGTATGCTTGCCAGGTATGGACCCCCTACTACAGCTGTCACAAAATAAGAATTGAACAAATTCAAAAAAGGTTCCTAAAATTTGCTCTTAGAGGCTTAGGCTGGCAGAATCCATTGAATCATAGATTTACCCAGTCTGGAGCGTAGACGGTCTTATTTATGTTTTGTTTTTATTGTTAATCTTATCGATGCTTTGAACCTTTTATCTCGCGTTAATTTTAATGTTCCAAATCGTAATCTAAGAGGTTTTCGTGATCCAATTTACATAAAACACTATCGTACCAACTATGAGCAGAATTCACCATTGAATAACATGTTTAATTTATATAACGTCAATCATAATTTATTAAAAAAAATTTCTGATGTATCAAATAATGGTTTTAAAAAAATATTCTATAATATTGTATAATTTATAAATTCTTAATTCTAAGTAATATTTTGTACGCTAGATATTTATTAGCTTGATTCAAATAAATAAATAAATAAACTGTGTGCATATTGCGATAAAATGCTCTATAACCACTTATTTATGTACCATAATTGGCGCAATATTTTTATAAAGTCATCTAACAAAGTATTATGGCCTTATGGGAAATTGTGTAAATTTGTATTTAATTTTTCTAGCCAAAAATTTGGTGGTACAGCGTACAGAATTTAATAAATTTCTTGTTAACTTGTTTCCTGTTGAGAAATTTTCTTCTTAGGAAATTAGATATTTGCTTCGTAATAAAGGTCACAGATGCGGCGGATTCTGTAGTCCATTAAAGTGTACCTATTGGTTGTTAATTGTTAGGTCTTAACCCTATAAGACTGATTTGTTGCAAACACAAAGTAAAATTCAAAAGTTTTTTGTTATTTAAAGACTGGTATTAAATAAAAAAAAAAAACATCTCAAAAGAAAAATCTGTCAAAATAATCTTCATTGTAAATATATTCTTCCCGTTTTATTGAAATAATGACAATGAGTGGAGTTCCACTCAATATCTAATATGTATATATAAACTTCTATCTAACAATATTATGCAGATATTATGGAGATATTAGGTATGAAGTATACGTACCTATACAAAGAAATATAGATATATTTACCAAACTTCGATTACACTTTAGTAGTTCATTATGTGAATTGTATATGTATATTCTGCAGTTGATTGCTTTCCTTCAATTTATTATTATCTTCATGAATTTATCAAACACTTGATCCTGTCAAACTGTAACCATCCTTTTACCTGATAAGATTATATATAATTAACAGTAAATTAAATGATGTCCACTTTGGATGCTTTCCGGTTTATATATATGTTGTGAGTTTCAAGTGTTCTCTATTCAACTTGCAAAACCAAAATCATTATGAGGTATCAAGATTCAAGTAGTGTTCCTAAACCTAAAGCTTTTTGGTTATGTATAGATAGAAAGTATACTTTAATTTAGCCCCTAGTCTGCTACTGTTATTAGCTACATATGTATATAATATTATTATTAATCACATCTATGTATATGAGTAAGTTGTCAATATTTTTTAGGTATACAGTACTTTGTACAATCAAGGAAATCGGACTTTTGTAGAGGATAACTCACTAAAAAATAGTTTATGTATGTCTTTATTGGAATTAGATACATTTTATTTACACCGAATTACACAGATTACACGTCACTGCAACGCTCTGTGGTAAACAAAATTTTGTTTGTTTTTTTTTTGTCTGGTACATACAAAAATGCAGATGGCTTTCTGACGGTAGACCCAGGTATAGGATAGCTTCTAGCTTAGTCATCATTTGTAACACGAACACGATCAATCAACCGATTTGAACGAATACATTTTGTTTGCTATTTTGATTTTTAATCTTCAAATCATCGACGTTCTTATTCTTCGCAGCTAAAATCGCGCGTTCACTCAACAAATCTTTGTTCAAATATTTTAGGCCGATTTTTGGGAATACTTTGCTGATTATTTCTTCCTTTGATGGTGTGACTGCACAAAAATTCGACGGGAACGAAATCAGTCTAGTTGTAGCATCAACTGCAATGCAACTCGCATGTTTGTCGTCAATTGTAATTTCTTTATGTATCGCCATAAATATGATAATTTCAGGCAAGCGTTAAGTTCATCTGCAGGCGTTAATCGCGGGATGAACTGTAAAGTTTGACGGAAAGCGTCGGTCATCAGTATCATCGTTCCTCCAAATAGAAGCCAGATGATCTATGTTGACCATGATCGCTGAATCAACGTATTGGAGTTCCACCTGCTTCTATTTTGTAATCTTTACTCTTTATATCGCCACGATTATAACCCCTAAAAATATGCAATTCAACTATTTTCCGGTCTATATTTCCAATTTTCAGTTCCGTTGTGTGCATTTGTGTGAATTTCTACACAAAAGTCTGTCAAAGTTCATATTTAAAAAAAAAATTAAATTGTGTAAGAATTCACAGAAATGCACAGAGTTTCAAAGTAAAGGAAAACACTTAGGCATTTCGTGATTTTATATTTTGATGAAATGTTAAAAATATAACACCTAGCATCATACTAAAAATGCTTAAAACATCGTAATAACTCGTCCAAAATATCGCGCCACGCTCCATCCTCTATTAAGAGAAACCTATAATTACATTTTATTTTTTGATGAATGTTAAATCGATGATTGAAGAATTGGCTCGAAATAAAAATGTATACATAATAATAATGAATGTATATATACATAATACAAAATAAAAATTCAACAACACTAAAATATATTTCAAAATAATTTGAAAATAGCTTTTAATTACCTTAGACCATTTCCATAGAAATTTGGCGTTTCGTCCCGGCGGCGATCTCACTTGGATAGTTGACTAGTGAGGTCCTTGTCAATACTCAATTTTTGTTAAATTCAGTTATTCTTACATAGATTTCATGACGAATATTCAATGTGACCTATGTATACGGTGACCATCCGTCCTCTTTTTTATAGGACAGTCCTCTTTTTCGATATCGTGTCCTTTTTTTTATTTTTCTTAAAGAGGACAGTAATTTGTCCTCTTTTTCCTTAATTGTCCTCTTAATGTCCTTTTTTTCTTTGAAACCTTTTTTCTATGATTTTTCTTTAATACTAAATTACTTAAACACAAAATGTAGACAGCAATGGTTTGAATAATTCAGTTCCGTCATTTGGTTTTTGCTATTGTGAATGATGCCCCTACGGAAGAAGCCTGGTCAAACAGAACGTGGTCCGGCGGGACGAGAAACAGTCTGCCCGTCGCGTTCCTTGTCTTCTATAGAATTATATGTTGTTGTTCAAACAGAACGCGGTCAAGGTCCGCGGTTAAAAATGGAACCCGACGGTCGAATTGAAATTGTAGATTTTTACAAGCAACGCGACGGTCGAACGTCAAAATAGAAGGAAAAAAAAATTATTCCATCGCTCTTTAAATTTTGTTGAATGTTTATTTCTTGGAGCTGGTCCCATACTGAAAAAAATACTAAATATTAACAAAAACTCTTATTTTGTGAATTTTTTTTAGGAAAATCAATAAGTAAGTTTCAATTTTCATTGAGATTTTATAAATCTGAAAAGTATTTTCGTTGTTTTTTGGTGAAAGTACACTCGACGTGACTAGATGGACAAGACGAACAACATAAATCAAGAGCAAAAGGAAGAATTTTGCCGACTTGGCTTGATCTCGTGCCTGGTCAATAGAACACCGAAAGCTGACCGCGTTCTGTTTGACGTATCAGAAGGAGGAGGGCAGCGGCACGTTCTGACCGTCCCACCGGACCGCGTTCTGTTTGATCAGGCCTTAAAAGTTTATACACTGGAGGCAATGTTGATAACACAGTGCAATTATGACTATGACTGTGGAGATTTTAAAACTTTTTTAAGAAGTCGGGATGACACCTTAAAAAAAATACACTGCGAACAAAAATACAAAAACTAACAGTTCCTTTAAGTTAAACTTCTAAATTAAGTATCTACTTAAGTATTTATTATTTTCTTTTCTTTTGTTTTTGTTTTTTTTTTTTGTTATAAAAGTATTTTTATTTTTTGTTTTAAAAAACTGAACTCATTGATGTAAGTAATCTGAACTACAAATATTTTGAATAAATATCGTCTGTTTCTAAACTTGTTGTAAGTTAATTAAAAATTGTCCTCTTTTTTGCATCTGAAAAAATGGTCACCGTACCTATGTATATCCAACAAGACTAGAATTCCTTATCATTAAATTTGAAGTAAATGGTTTACGTTTTACTGGTACTTATGGATTTTTCTTTGGTAACCATGACAAAATTGTACTTTGGAACAACAATTATTCGCCTAATAATCTTTTTCCAAGAACTAATACTTAATAAATCAAAATATAAAACATTGAACTATTCTAGAAATTAATGTTTACTTTATGTGTTAGACCAAAATTCTAAGAATAAATTTATTTTCTATAACAACGTGCGTAATCGACCAAATCGTCCAGGGAAGAATGAATAATATTATTTCTATAAGACAAAGCTATACAACATATTTATGTATGTCTATGGTTTAATTCGGCTAAAGACAAGGGTGGAAAAATTGTAGAATCGGCACAAAATTAACTGGCAATTAGAGTAAATTGTTGAACTGTGTTTCAGTTTCAAACTATTGATTAAAATTTCTAGAACTTGAAACTTAATATTTGATTTATTGACTTGATTGTATTTCCAAAGAAACATCTATAAATATATTATAGAATATAAGTACTTACATTTTTAAAAGCATCTCAATTAATTAATGGTTGAAACACTGGGATTAACATAGTAAAACAATATTATTTTTATTTTTTGTATTAATAAATACAAAATTATCAAAATTGGACAACAATTAAGGATTTCTTATAAAATAAAAAAAAAAAACCTTTATTTGCCAAAACAATAAAAAAATATTTTGATAATATATTCAGCATAAAAACTTATAACAAAACATAAAAAAAGACTTTCTTTTATATAAATAAAAATAAAAACAAAACAAACAAAAAAACCATAAATAAAATCATGCCGATTATGGAATCCACAAGGTAAGTAGGTAGGTACTTATTTCGTGATAATTTTTTATAAAAAGTCTGTGACCACACATTTTACATTCAGATATTTGATAGTTATTTATCTTGCTACTGAGATATTATATTCTTATAATTAATTTAAGAAGTTTATCAAGAATTACAAGTTTTTTTTTGAAGGAAAATACGAGAAAAACCTTCATTTAAATGTGTCAAAAAAAAAAAATAATGGAACAAAATTTATAGTAATAACTAAATATATGTAATAACAATAGCGCAAAATTTTAAACGATTAAGTACGATGTTAAAGCATTTTTACTATGATAAAATGGCTTTAACATTGTACTAAATCGTTTAAAATTTTGCGCTAATAGGTTTAAATGCTGCCCATCCACAACATTCTATTCCTAAGCCTAAATTTAAACCAAAAAGTAGGAGTCATTTTCGAGAAAAATTTAATTTTCTTTAACGGTTTTGAAACAGCTGTATCTGTATGGAATGTACCTACAGTTACTTTTGGCTTTAAAAATGATGTTTGTTTGTTTGTAATATTGAAAACTACAAAAATGTCGTTTTCGAAACATTGATGGTCTTATTTATAAACGTTGTCTAACTTTAGACAACTGTCCAACTTTGGGAAATGTGTTCAAAAACCTTGTTTATTGTTGTCGTATAGCTGCCTAACTTAGACACAAGAGTAGATTGTCTTAACTGTGAATAATGTGATATTTATTTATTTTAAATAAAACATATTTCCACCAATTTGAAAATAATTATAGACAGTGTCTAAGTAGACAAAAATCTAATAAATACAACTGTGAGTCTTCAACAAAAAAAAAAAAAAAAACTTGAAAACTAAAAAAATGAGGTAATTTATACAAAAAACGTCAAAATTCTATTTTTGTAAACCCAACCTTTTGGCAAAAAATTTTAAACGCAGTTTGGCCATTACCTACAGGTTTTTAGTTTAATTAAGTTTACTTAAGTTAAAGGTACTTTATTGGATAAAAAGAATAACAAGATTATAGGTTATATGAATAACAATAATTGTACATGGCTAAGCCGTCTGCCGAGAATAGATAACTAATTTATACAATTTTGATAAGTTTAATTAAAATCGTTATAAATTAAGATGAGCTTAAATTAAAATTTAATCAGATACAAAAAAATCTCCCTACTTAGTTTAAAACGAATCAGTCCAACTGTTTAGGATCTAGCTCAAATTACACGGACGCACAAACGCACTGAACGAAACGACGACGACGCACGGACGGTATGATGAAACCCAATTTTTCGTAATTCTCTATTATAATGTTAATTTTTATAACAGCTTCCATTTTTTTTACACGAAAACAATAATTGACCTATAAGCAAAATAAAAATACTGACGTGAAGTAGGCGTTTGAATTTGAACTAACTCAGGGCGGTATAAAATCTAAATACGCCACTGCCCAACCACAAAATTATTTAAAATAAATAAATACAAAACAAAAATACACAACACTTTGTTTGCCAGTTAATACGTGGAATTTCTATTAAGTAAAAGGAATGTAAAAATAAAATACATAAATATGAATAAAACACTTTTTGTAACTAAAAACAGTATTCCACTGGAAGTGGTGAGTTCGTCTGGTAATTTTGTGTCTCTTCTCTAAATGAATATTAAAGTGGAGTGAAGTGAAGTAAAGTGAAACAGCAGAGAGTACAACTAAAAATAAAAATAAATAATCAATTTGAAACTCAATAATAATTATTGATTAAAATTATGTCATGGATATGAATTGGAAATTTAGCTAAAAGAAAGACATAAATAATAAAGAAAGGCGTAATAATTAAAATTCAAGTGAATATTGTTAAGAAATTTTATAAAAAAAAAATGTATGATCTTGAAAGTATATTTAAACTTGTAGATATTACAGAAAGTTATTTGGTAAACATTGGAAAAGTAGAAACATCTAATCCAAACAATATCAGCTTGACTTCAACATTCTCTCCTCTACTTTACATCAGCTCAGCATTACTAAATTAGGTAAGGTAGTTTACACGTTGACACTGATTACTAAAAATGTTGCGAAGAAATCGGATTTCAATTTGGACTCGAAGAGCTCCAGCTTGGTGCATAGTCTTGAAATGTTGGAGTTCAGAAAAAATACACTATGCGTTTTATTCATTATATCTATCTTCCCAAATTCCAATATTATTCCACCATGCAGATGGAACCCCTCTGCCAACTAAAAACAAAAATACATTTTTTTCATGAGAACTGCATCTTGCGAGGAACTGACAAATCCTCCAAGAGCAGTCTTGTAGTTCCGACTCACCTTATAGCGCTTCATATTCAACAATAAACTGTAGCTCCCTTACATTCCGGCAGACACTTTCATGGTTGAGACTTGAGATTTTTAAGTGAATAAGAGGCCCATGGTTCGTCATGAACTTCACGCCACCAAATTTATTAATTTAGCTTTTTAGATAGCTTTTTTCGATTAGCGTTACGTTAAATGTAGATATATGAACAAATTTACCTTTTAGCAATTATTTAAAACGTATTACTGGCAAATTATCTTAATTTTAGTATAATTATAGATAGAAGAGGAATAACAAAAGAATACTTTGAAAGTGGTCAGTATAATATCAATATCGAAAATGTTTTAATTAAGATTATTATAACTGGCTGATAGTTTTACCTCTAATCTAATCCAAATCTTGTAAAATATAATTATGCCAACAATCTAAATAAATAAAAGTTGTTGTTGATAATACGAAATAATACAAGTAAAGATGTTGTTTTATTTGGCCAGTCTATAGTTTCGGGTTGATTTGTTAATACCAAAACTCAAGAGTATCAAAATATTGATATTTAAAAGTGAAGTAAATCAGAATTTTTTTTTTATTATCAATTGTGAAGGTGCGTAGCAATTTTTGAAAGAACTTTCGTTTATTAACTCTCGATATTGATCAGTGTTGTTTTCCATTTTCATAGTTTTTCTTAATTTAAAAAGAAAAAAAAATAAATATTCGAAACCTGAAAAACCCGGATCAATGAAATCCATTTAACTTAATTGGGTTGCGAGTTAATCTCCGATATATGTAGATCAAAACATGTATTCACTTGCGAGTAACTACATATATAACTATTCCATCCTTTGCCACCAAAAAACAAAAACGAATGCTTTTTACGGGTAGTACAAAATCTTCTAATAGGATCTATATCATGAAAAAGTGACTCTTATCAAGTAGTTTGTGTTGAAATAATAGAAGTCGTTGAGATTGTAACTGACTAATATTTTTTCTCTCTTGAGGATCTGACTGTTTCTCTAGGTAGCCTTTTCATTTTTGTCTTTGATTTCAATTATTTTATAAATAATGGGTGATTTTTTAAGAGGTTTAGAACTTTAAAAAAAAAAAAAACACAAAAAATTCAAAAAAATGAATGAAATATTTATTTGAATCGATAGTTTGAACCTTGCAATTAAATTTTTAAAGATAATTTCATGCAAATGTTGACCGCGGCTGCGTCTCAGGTAGCCCATCCGCTGAGTCCAATTTTGGCATACTCTTTCACACATATCGGCCGGTATCTCACGAATGAATGCATGGATGTTGGCTTCCAGTGCGTCAATCGAAGCGGGCTTGTCCCTATAGACATTAGCCTTGACATACCCCCACAAAAAATAATCTAATGGTGTCAAATCGCACGATCTAGGCGGCCAATTGACCGGCCCGAAACGTGAAATTAACTGTTCACCAAACTCGCCTCGCAATTGCGCCATTGTTTCGCGTGCTGTGTGGCATGTGGCACCGTCTTGTTGAAACCACATATCATGCAAGTCAAGAACTTCCATTTCGGGCAAAAAAAAGTTTGTTATCATCGCTCGGTAGCGTTCACCATTGACAGTAACGCTGCGATTCGCATCATCTTTGAAGAAATATGGCCCAATAATGCCGCCGGCCCATAAACCGCACCAAACAGTGGCTTTTTCGGGATGCATTGGTAGCTGTTGCAATGCTTCTGGCTGATCTTCACTCCAAATGCGGCAATTTTGCTTATTTACGTACCCATTCAACCAAAAATGAGCCTCATCGCTGAACACAATTTTTCGATAAACAACATTTCGAACCGAGCACGAATTTTGATAGTAAAATTCAATAATTTGCAAGCGTTGTTCATTTGTAAGACGATCCATGGTTAAATTGCAAACCAAACTGAAGCTGTTTGACAGTGACACAAGGTACTAAACACACGTCAGCTGTCAAAACCAGTATTGCCAAAACCAAACCAGCTTAAAAATCTAATATTGAAGGTTTGAATGAAACAACAATACTTGGGTGAGCTACCACGATGATTTTTATAGGCTGGAGATATAGCTGTTTCACGACGACTGCCAGTTCAATTGTTCAATTTTAATTGAAAATCTTTTATGCCCAGCTGGGACTCGAAGTTGGACCAAGCTCCCTCCGAGCCAATGCTCTTCGTATTGCTCTACCGAAATCACGTGATCAAATTCATACCAAATTAGGTTTTATTATTTGACAATTGCATTTGAAACCAGCATTTTTAATAGTCATACACAAGTTGTTGTTGTACATTCGGTTTCTTTCTTTTTCTTCGTTCTCGATTTAGAAGTCAACAATTCGTTGAACATAATATAAGGAGCGAGAAATATGATGGTGCGAAAGCTTGGCAGCTTAACTGCAAGTGTGTTATCACACAAAAAGCACTTATATATTATCGTATCTGTACGACACTTTTTTCTTCTATGTTAAACGTTCAACCACAGTCGGCAGCGGCAGTCATTCTCGACCAATGCTCATACCAGATTTTCTTGTACTATACTGCATGAAGCCCAAGCCAGATCAATTTTAGAAGCCTTGAGTTAGACATTTTTGTGATTCTGTTGTAATAATTTAATTCTGTAATTCTACCAATAGTCCGGATTTGATGGTGAAATGATTGATTCAGTGATCATGGTCAACATAGATCATCTGGCTTCTATTTGAAGGAACATGGATATTGATGACTGGCTCTTTCCGTCAAACTTTACAGTTCATCCCGTGATCAATGCCTGCAGATGAACTTAACGCTTGCTTGTCTTATTTATAAAAAGTTACAATTGACGAAGAAAATACGAGTTGCATTGCTGAACAATCAGTCAGACGATAATAATTTCTCAGAACAACTGTTGGCAATTGGAAATGGCCAAATCCCGGTTGATGCTACAACTAGACTGATTTCGTTCCCGTCGAAATCGTCGTTGTGAAATCACACCATCGAAGGAAGAACTAATCAGCAAAGTATTCCCATTATATCGGTCAAAAATATTTGAACAAAGATTTGTTGAGTGAACTCCCGATTTTAGCTGCGAAGAATAAGAACGTCGATGATTTGAATTTAATAATTCAAAATCAAATAACAACCAAAATGTTTTCGTTCAATTCGGTTGATTGATCGTGTTACAAATGATGACGAAGGATGCTATCCAATTGAATTTTTGAATTCCTTGGATGTATCTACTCTACCATCGGAAAGTCATCTACATTTTTTTTATGTACCGGCCAAAAAAAAAAAACAAACAACATTGTTTACTACAAAGCTTTGCATTGACATGTAATCTCTGAAATTCATTTTCGGTGTAAATATCTACTGAATTTAATTCCAAAAAAGTTTCATTTATTCAATGTAGAGGCTCGACATTAATAGTTAAATCAATTAAAGGCGGAACAAAGTTCGCCGGGCCAGCTAGTATTTTTTTATATTTTTTCTGTATTTAAAAAAAATAGTTTTTAATAATGTATTTTTAAAGAAGCTCAATTTCCTTCCTTTTAAGTTTCTTTCATAAAGTTCCTGACATAGATTTACAAATTTCCTCCCTTCATTTTAGGTCCTTTGAAAACAATCGGAACAATTAAATTCAACACATATTCGATTGGTTTTATAATCGAATATTATTTTGAATAGTTCATCAAAGTTTGAATTAATAAAAAAAATGACCAGCTGACACACAAAGCCAAACACAATTATTATTGAACAACCTATAATATAATCGTAATGTCAGAGGAAGAGGAAACAGTAGTGACTCGTCTAGAAAAAGAAATCAATATAATTCACCCGAAGGCATTGGAGATTCAATTAAAATTATACGACATCTTAATTCCGATTTTGTGTTCCATAGTTATTCCCTTAAATTTACTCATTTGCCTTTCGAGTGGACTTATTCTTCACAAAAGTAAGTCAATATAATAGCAAATTTTGTTTTAAATGAATATTCATGCTATGTTAAAACTCTGATCATTCTAGAATACTGCAACTTTAGGACAACAAGCCGCAGCACTTACACATTTCTTGGAAATATTGCCCTTTCGGATTTATTAATTGGAACAGTCACTCTTGCTATCCAATACTGCCCCGATGAGCTGCGAAACGAAATGGTTTGCTGTGTAAGTATTGGTGAGTGGAAGCTAAGATTTTTTTTTTTATAATATATGTACGTAATTATAAATTTCTCTAGGCTTACACGTTTGTTCAACTTTGGTGTCGATATACAGCATCGGACTCATCGCAATCGACCGCTATTTGTATATTTTACACGGACTTTACTACCAGAGGTTGATTTCGTCACAACGTGCACGTGCCATGGTTTTGTCTATATGGCTTTTAGCCGGTATTGTCAGCTTTTTGCCAGCATTTGGACTGAGAAATCCAACAGACAATGGAAAGCTGTGTTGGTTTATTGTCTTGTTTCCTCGAAAACTAGTACTCATTATAACTATTTCGGCAATGATACCATTGGTGCTGATAATCGTCCTTAATAGCATTATCTTGAAACACGCTCTCACCACAATATCCTACCTTAATCGGGCTTCTGTAGGGAACGTTGGAACCCAAGTTGGAGATTTACGGCTTTTTCGGGGACGTTTATCGTCTTCGAGAACTTCTATTAATTCATCTGACAGTCCAAATGATATTTGCTTAGAAGAAGATAGAGAAGTTCCAAATCAATTTAGAAGATCCATATTTACATCTTGTCGAAAGTAGGTACAATTAATATCTAAATAACTAAGTATTCTTGTGAAATTGATAATTTTTCATTAATTTTTACAGAACGAACAAATCAAAACTCAATATTCAAGTTTACAGTGCAAATAAATGGAAGGCCATTAAAATTGTACTTCTTACAACTGGAGCCTTTTTTATAACATGGTTTCCATATTTCATCGCAGCGATGCTTTATGCAATGTGTTCAGATCCTGACTATTGTGACAGTCTTCTAGTAGCTATAGCTAGAACGTTAACTTTATTAGGAATGTGCAACAGTTTGTTGAATCCCATTATTTATGCTTGGTGGCATAATGGATTTCGGGAATCAGTCAAAAAAATTATGAAAGGAATTTTGGGGGAAAGATTTCAAGCTGAAGAAACAAACACCCTTACGAGATTTAGTCAAGTCAGAAAAAGTACAAATGTAATAATTTTAGACCGGGAACGAAGACTTAACGAAGAAGGCTCGAATAATGTTGTAGAAAATAATACTCCAATAAGAGCTGAGAATGCGAATTTAAATTTAAAAACTGTTGAATTGTAGTAGACTTAAGTTTTAATATCTTTTATTTAGAAAAGGCGCTCTCTAACGGAATAATATATTAAGGCTGATGTGCATTTATTTGTAATAAATATCTGAAAAACACACCGAAATCTTTCGTTGAAAAAGAATTGGTTTGTGTTTTTACTATTCAATTTATGTAAGATGCCAACCTAATAGTTGATTCGTTAAAATGTTTTAATGGTAGGTGTTTTATTTTGTTGTAAGAACACCGTAGTCGTGCCCAGGGGTGGAATCGTGGAAGTGGATTTGCCATAAGTGAGAGTCACAATCAACTAATTTCGTCTGCGTAAATTGCATTTTTGTAATATTTTTTTTGTAAGAGTTTAAAATTTTTTTGCTAAGGTTTTTGGTTTTCGAATTTATTTTGATTAACATAAAGGGGAAGTTCTTGTTAAATATGATAGGTACAATAACGATGGCCTAGTTTTATGTTGTTTAACATGTTGGGGCAGTTTTGAATGAAATAAGTTATTAACATTTTTTTTTAAATTATTACTTCGTAGGACAGATAGAATGTTAAACTTCAGAAAGATTTTTGGCTTCAAAAATTTTGTTTTAATCTATTTATTTCCAGAAGTCTACTTTTTAACTAGTTATTTACACCTTTAAAAATATTTTATATCCTATTAAAGTTTTTTTAGCAAATCTGTTCAGCTTCTACATAATTAATTTATTACAGTTTATTTTTTCCTTCAATATGATATGATCTTATGCTCACATTATTTACTGTTGAAAATAATTATAAATACTTCCGTTCGAAAGTGCCACAGATAAATTCAAAATCTGACCCATATGTGGGGTATACTTTTGAACATAAAATATAATGGGCTTATTTATAAACGTTGTCTAACTTTAGACAACTGTTCAACTTTGGAAAATGTGTTCAAAAACCTTGTTTATTGTTGTCGTATAGCTGCCTAACTTAGACACAAGAGTGGATTGTCTTAACTGTGAATAATGTGATATGTATTTTTATTAAATAAAACATATTTCCACCAATTTCAAAATAGTGAAACAGTGTCTAAGTAGACAAAAATCTAATAAATATGACTGTGAGTCTTTATTAAATTTAATCAAAAATAGGTTTTAATTAAACTTTAAATAGATTTCTCGAAGTGCCTATAACTTACAGGCCAATAATTCCATCACACTGGGTTTTGAAGACTTTAAACCAATAAGTGTTCGAAGGTGCCCCCCTCTCTCCTAATTATTTCTGAGTTTGAATATTTTTTTTCTCTTAACATCAACATATTTTGACGAAAATAACCTCATACATTTTGTGCATAAATATTTTTCTATTGATTTTAAATTAAATTAAGGTTATTTAAACAAATGGGAATAAGTTGAAGCTGCATGTATATGTTTAGTAGAGAAATGAAAAATAGGATATTAGGAATTCAGCTCATTAAAAAAAAAAAAAAAAACAGGTAAAACAGGTAAAATAATTCAAGATATCAAAGCATCAGGTGAGAAAATTATACAAAACATGACCTTAAAAGCTCATCACTTCAAAGTTCCGGTTTAAGTTCTTATTTCTGCTTCCCAAAATCTTTAACACAGCCAAATTCCATATGAAAAATACTGTTAGAAAAATATATCACAACACCAAAGTAAGATCCTTGAAAAATTTGTTTTTTTCCACCTCGATCCTACTGTGTGGCGGTTGGCTTATATTCCACGTCCTACAACTTTTTATCTTCCAATATTGTTATATTTCGCCTCGAATTCTCAATTAAATCGTATTTTCTATCTGTTGGAACCAGAGATGATTGTCTATACCTCTCATATGCCTCTTGGCGGGAACATTGCAATTCAGCCATTTATGATGCCATGTCCATGTTTTATCGTACAAATCTTGGCATCGTCATGGGTTATAGAAGGTACTCCGCTTAATCACACAATACACATATTAAAGCTAAAAGATTTGTTCGATGTATGTAGCTCTGGCCCGCACTGAGGTTCCCTAGGTCGCCCTGAACTCCCTCTGATGCCTTTTATGTAGGACTTTTTTCGCTAAGCTGTAGCAGATGGCGAAACTTGTAGCAGTAAAGCGTTCAAAGTAACAAAGTAAAAACTCGAGCAGCCCTGAGTTTTATGGTAATTGACTGACATTCCTTAGGTCACCCTGGGGCAGCGAATATCAAAGAAACCTAATATCATTAGCTTTTTCATTTTGTTCAGTTCTGCGCATCTGTCAAAATCAAGGAAATTTATGGTGGATCAAGTGCTCCTTCACTTGTCTAATTTCAATGGCGCAAAATTTTAAACGATTTAGTACGATGTTAAAGCCATTTCATCATACTAAAAATGGTTTAACATCGTACTAAATCGTTTAAAATTTTGCGCTAATATTTTGTTGTCTCTAATGATGAAGTTGTTGCGCGCACTCAAACAGCCATATTTAATTTCAGACACTTTCAACTTTGCAAACATGTGCAATATATTACATTACATTTGCGCACTGTGACTACAACTTTCTGTTTCCGTTCTACTTGAACGGGGGTGTCTTTTTTGTCGGTATTATCTGATGACTTTCACATGGTGATGCAAATGCAACTGATGTTCTTCCTTTTCCTTCGGTTTGTTTGACTAACCGAGAGCTGCAACAGATGATGTAGACAGATGTTGTCTGTTCTTAATTTCTTTATAGTATTTTCTATTTGGAAAGTTAAGGAAAATAAGATCTCAGAAATTGGATTAACATATTCCGGCAGCAGTGGGGTTTATAGAAATCACACTCTACAATTCATTTTTCCATAGGTTTTTGACACTTTTAGCTCCCCACTTTTCTTACTTGGTTGAAAAATTGCGCCAACTCGACACGAAATTGTAGCAGCGTTATCTCTACTGACATCAAATACGTCAAAAAAGCCCAAATTTCAATCGAATTAGAACATTGCTGTATTTTATAAGTATTTTCTAAAATTAAATTTGAACCATTACCTACTTCGGTTCCCTAACATTCTAACATTGGTATGATACATATTACTTCGAAAGTTTTCGTACTTTTAAAAATCAACACAAAATCAATAATCCTGGTCCTGGATAAAAGTGAGTATTATGCGGAAATTCGAATGATATCGCTCTGAAAAGCTGATAGGCTTAAGCCTTGAGGTTACTTAAAATTCTAAACAAACATACATACATAATAACATAAACACTCTTTAGTTGAGTCATCTCGCTTAGACTCTTAGTTCATTGATAAATAAAAACCACCGGGATCATACAAACTGGTGTGAGAAATGTTTGCACATTATAGTCGAACATTCTTTTGAATCATTCTACCTGTCCGTTTTATCATCACCCAGCTAAAGTGTGCACCTAATAATAAAATAAGTGTACTTAGTTCAATATGTTCGGCACTCAATTAACATATTGTGTATGCCAAGAGATAAGGGGCAACATACGAGACGAGAGCTTTGTTTGCCCCGTGCGGTATATGGTATTCCCAATATTATGATACCTGCTTCTGTCATATCAAATAATATCAATGCAGAAAAACTATAGCTTTTAATATTCAGTATCGGTTTACTCTTTATAGCAGCAACTTCGCCAATACCTCTTTCAATTCGTACTTTAGATATCTTAAGCCATAGTATTACAGTGTTGTTTACCTTTGTCAAATATCGCGATGGATATCTGTGACATACAATGGGGCCTGACAATATCGTAAATTAGTGCGAAGTGATGAATAGTTTTGTTGTTAATCTATCAACTTATAATTTCAAGAGATACTTATCCACATAAATAAACTATTTAGGAATGCATTTCATGTCCAATTCCACGTTTTTGTGAGCATAGAATATAAAAATATGTGCTAAATTATGAGTGACTTCGAATAATAAAAAAGGTCTTTTAATATAAATTTACTTAGTGCCAGTTGTGATTCAGCTTTAAATTAAAGTGACAACAAATTTAAAAATAAAATTAAACGTGGAGATTTCGCTTGATACAATATAACAACATAACAAAGGCTGTGTTGTTTATTTTGAATAATTTTAAATTAAATGAGCAGAGCACCCAAGTTAAAGTGAGTAAGAGAAAATTAAATAACTTAAAAATGAAATTCAATATAAAATCGGAACATTTGCCGTCGGGTTGGGTTCAATATTCCGATTTTTACAGTCCCGTTTTTTTAATTCCGTTCTTATAATTCAGTTTTTTTATAATCCCGCTTTTTTTAAATCCAAATTTTGCAATCAAAACATTCAAAAATGATAAAAAATCGAGCGAGTTTTGCCGGCTTGGCGGAGGCGGAGGCGGCGGCGGCTGCGGCGCATGGTGTGATCAGTTTTATGCTTACCGAAATAAAAACATAACTAGATACTTGCAATGAAGAGCAAATTGTTTAAGATTCCAAGTGTCTGTGATGTTAAATTTCAGAAAAAAAATTGGACACTTTAAGCTTTATTTTAATTTTAAGCCTATTACGCTGTTGATGCGAAACGAAATTTTTCGTTGGCCTCCAACACAACCATAGAGTACCTATATTATCTAGATAACCGACTCGTACCCCCCCTTGCCTAAAACACCCGCAAATTTTATTTGAGCACAGTAAGAGAAAACTCTCCTAAATTCCCTGTCCGTGAATACGTGTGTATTGTAGATAGAGAGATAGATAATATTGAAAGATTATACCAAAAATACGAAAATTACTGAAAAAAAAAGATAAGAAAAGATCTGCACGCAGGCGTTGTTTCCATCATCGCGGCTTCGATGTGATGCCTGATTCACAATGCGACGGGACAACGAGACTTCGACGTGAAGAGATCTCTTCGCAGATGTTATCTCTTAATCACGAATTTAATAAAACAACGAAATAATAGTTCATAATAAAGCATTTCTCGTCGTCAAGTCGCGTCAAAAGTTTGAAACATTGAAAAAAAAAAACGTGGCGTTACGACGAAAATGCATTATTTATTATTTCATTGATTTTAGTTCGTCATTAAGAGAGGAAAACAGTGACGAGATCTTGTCACCCTACAAGCTGCACTCAGTGATGTTCAAAACCATGTAAAAAACTATTTTTTACCTTTTCTACGTTAAAGTAGGTAAAAAACACGTAAATAAGTGTAAACAACGTAAAAAACCCGTACAAACGTAAAAAACCTGTAAAAAACTCGTAAAAAAGGTAAATAACTGAAAAAAAAGAGAGAAAATGAGAGACATTGGGCCTTACTAATAATCAAATTTAGTGTTAAGATTAAACGAAAATCTTCAGATTTTAGAAAATCCGCATACCAATAACGAAATTAACCTCCAGTTTAGTCGTTAGCAATATGTCAAAATTTAATAAGTGGAAATCCATGTTTAAAGTCGAACACTTAATAAAGAGTGTTGCCTTTGTGCTGTCTCATGGTACTGAAATTTGTATTTAATACTTTAATCTATTCCCATTTTATAAGGTTGATTTCAATAGGGTTGGTTTCTTTCTTCAGATTTTTTTTTGAAAAGAATTACTTTATTTAGAAGTAGGTACTTTATTTATTGTTTGTATGTTTATGTAGTGCAACAGAAACAAATTATTTAATTTGTTGATAAATATTTAGTACGTTTGGACTTTACTTTAAATACGTGAGTGGTTAATTTCTTGATTCCGTTTTATATATTTCAATAATTATTACGCATATTTAAAAAGTTTTTTTTTTGTGCTGAACGGGAATCGATTAAAGATTTTTTTGCTATTGTATTGGTTAAATCTTGTTTATGCAAGCATACAGAAAATATAAGTGTCGAATACAATTTTCAAAGCCAATACCAATCAACCAAATTTGAAATTACATTTGTGTAACAGGTAGCCGAAAATTTTATTTATATTTAGATTTCCAATATTGGTTTGAACAAAATTATCATTTTCGTGGACCAATTATAGAATATAAACTTGACGAAATCGGAATTTCGAATAATCTAAGTTGAAAAATATAAAAGCGTACAAGTCGTCGTAAACGTTCGTAAACAGCCGTAAGCTTAATAGTCTTAAACAGGTACCTATATGTACGTTGCAAATAAAAAATATTAAAATAAAATATGAGGAATATGTTTCCTTTTTAAGAAATATTATGCCATAATTAAAAAACAATTCAAAAGTCAACTCACTCCGACACTTCAAATTAATAATAAAAGTACTATAAATACTAAAATACTTGCTGTTAAAAAAGAATACGGCAACACTTAACTTTGAAGGTATAGAGCAAATTATGACAGTTCCTGATTTGTTTTATTTTTTTATTTATGTTGTGACTGTCTGTCTTATTTCTGTGCAGTGATCATATTTGTTTTTAATTAGGAACAAAATAATAATAACCAAAAAAAAAGTATCCCGCAATAAAATAAAAACAAAAAATTAAATATTTTTGCACGAAAACAAAACATTGAACTTTGGTGGAAATTCTGACAGTTCATTCAATTATGTTTCTTATTTGTAGTAGATTTTGTAATAGATTCAACAAAAGTCTGGAGACTAGTTAGTGAAAGGGTTAAATTGTTTATTGGTAGCATTTTGTTAAAGCTCAGCACTTTGTTTTAACCTTACAGTTAACTAATAGTCGACATTAGCGTTTGATTATTAGTAAGGCCCATTGTCATTATCTGTCAAAATCTAAATAAATAAAAAAAACTTTTCGGTCGTTCAAGTGCCATGTGTTGAATTGTGTATTATGTGTGTTACTATGTTATTACATGATTGAACTAGTACTTTGAGATCAAATTCAATTATTTACATCGACAGAACCGTTCCAGGTTTTTTTTTCTTACTTTTTTACCTTTTTTACGTTTTTTACATAAGCATAGTAAAAATAGAGCAGGTAAAAAACTAACGTAAAAAACGTAAAAAACTATGTAAAAAACGTAATGTAAAAAATTCGAACAACACTAGCTGCACTGAGAGGATTGCCTCCACAAAGCTGAATATGTGGTAGTTGCCCAATGTATTTATAATGGAACCGCATCAACCTAGTAATATTTTTTTGGATTTTGGCTGAGTTTTGCTCAGTTCTCCCACCAGATATGAAATACTTTTTTTTAAAACTGCATTATAAACCATGTTCATAGTTCTTGTAAAAGAAGTCCATCGCTCTCATTTACTGAACCAAACCAAACCACCGACCCTCAGTCACATCGAAGGATCGAAGCTACGATGGTGGAAATAACGTCTGCGTGCACATCTTTCTTTTCTTTTTTTCAGTCATTTTCGTATTTTTTTGTGTATCTTTCCAAATAAAAAGATGGGCAGAGAAATTTGAAGAGAGCTGCCGGCTGCGCTATATCTAAAATTCACACGTATTCACGGACGGGAGAGTTTTCTCTTACAGTGCTCAAATAAAATTTGCGGGTGTTTTAGGCAAGGGGGGTCGGTTCTCTAGATAATATAGGTACTCTATGATCTTTTTTTTGAGAAATTAATAATTCGAAAATGACTTCGTCGATTTTTATTTAACTTGGCATCATTAAAATTAACTAGCAGATTTTAAACACAAATTATTCTCTCAGCCAAATGTTATAAAATCGGTATGAAAAATCTTATTTTTCTCAAAAACGACTTCTACGATTTTGATTAAAATTTCAATGTGAGCTAATATCAGTACGATCTATTATATTATTGAAAAGAACATTTGATCTATCGTCTAAAAATGGTATCTCTCATAGGACCAATTTTTTTTTTTTGGTTTTCGACTATCTCACTATCTGTTTTCAAGCAATTTTCATGAAATTTTGTATTCATGATCTTGTGATAAGATCAAATAATATTGCATATACAAATTTTCAAAAAAACAAATTTTGGATTTAAAAAAAATCAAAATTAATTTTTGAAAATCCGAAATTTCGAAAATAGTTTTGTTTTTCAAAATTACCAATATCAATTTTTTTTCTTAAAAATGTTTTCAAAATTTTATATATAAAAATTATTTTTTTTTAAATCGCTCCAACGATTTTTCATATCTTTTTCTCATAAATTGAGATTGAGTGTAAAAAATCGAATGGTGTAAATTGCGTTGGTGTCAAAATAGTTTCAAAAGTTGTTTAATTAATTTATTTATAATTATATTGATTTTTTAACAATTTTTCAGTCTATAGTGCGAGTACCATGCATAGTGTGGTCGCCAATAAGAGCAAATTCGAGCGACCCAGTCGTGCATTTTATTTTTGTATTTTTTTATATATTATATTTTGCTTTTTAAGAAACATGGTTTCTGTTGTCTAAGTAAGATAACTCTTAGACAACAATGTTTATCTATAACTTGAACGGGTGTTCAAAGTTAGACAACTTTTATAAATACAACCGTGAATCTTCAAATCCTAGCCAGTGCCTACGTTCTGTAACTCTCGCATCGATAAAATTGGTCGAGAAACGATGAAAAATGGAACAAAACTCATACGATTTGTTTCAATTTTCATCGTTTCTCGACTGATTTTATCGATGCGAGAGTTACAGAACGTAGGCACAGGTTATATCCTTGAACCACAAGTATAAGTTTGTGTGATTAAGTCTTGGATTTTATTTTCAAAAGAACTAAAATTTGGATTAAGGTAAACAAAAAACTAACAAAAATTAAAAAAAAAATCTTTGGCACTCATTGAACTAACATTTTTCTATATACAAAAATATTTTATATTAAAGTGAACATCTAAATAAAAATGTTTATGTATTGTATTATCATAGAAAAAATAGAATATTCTGTCATCCGTTAGTAAATAGCCAATGCTATACGAGTATTTATTCGGTTTCGGTATCAGTAAAGTGAACTTATGACAAGCGGATATGTCATCTCCTATATGAATGTTACTTCCGCAATTTGTTCAAAAAAGTCAATCGATTTTTTTGTTGTTTTTCCTTTGCACACAAAACGACCATCAAGGAGGAACGATAACTTCTGAATTTTGATTGTGTTGTATTTTTTTGTATTTAATCGATTTCATTCTTCGTATCTTTGGTTTTGTGTTTAAATATATTTTTTTGGTATCTAGCACCCACGTATAAGGTCTTTGTAGCACACGAATGTCATTGCAATCGCTATTCAATTTTTAATCAACGAAGAGCACACAAAAAATTAATAATAAAAAATAAAATTTAAAGTGCAAGACTAAGTCGCATAAATGTGTTGTTTTGAAAATTGTGTGAAGTTGGCAGCGTTCAGCTTTTTTCTCGATGTGCTTGGCCATGTTCGATCGATAGCTCTGAGATAAAAAAAAATAAATGCAAGTTGAAAGCTCAGAGCGCTCCGAGCTAAAAAAAAGTAACATAGTTCTTTTTTTGACAGCTCAATTGTCACACTATTAAAAATGATACTAACCCAAGCTTCTCCAAAAAACTATTTTTTAAATGAATCACTATGTTGCCTTAACATAGGTATAAGGTACAATATAAATAATATCAAAAGTTAAATCAAACAAAAAAAATTATAACTGCAGACCCAGACAAATCGAATAGCACTGGTGGCAAAAAAATGATGGTTAGGGTAGAATTGAAATCACGCGAAGCATGTTTAAAATAAACAAAATTCCTCAATGAGACTATTATTTGTGGAAGAATTATTATGTTTGGTGTCAAAAGCTTTATGAAATAGATTTATCTTCATTTATTGATTTTGTTTGAATTTACTTCACTTTCTGTCTAGTACTTCGTCTCACAAGTAGAAATTGGTTAGTATCTCATGCCGCCAGATGTTTGGCTGGCCTATTGCACCTTAAAGACTCTCGCTAAGAAATTAAAAATCCTCCAATAGTATATCTCTTCTCTTGTCATCATAATGATAAAGTGTCTCTCAACTATGAATGGTTGGTTTTCATGAATTTATTGCTTGCACTTGATGTCTAATCGTACAATCATCATTTTGTCTGATAAGACTGTAATTATATTTGTGAAATTCAAATCATGTTTATCAACTTTCCGGTTTAACAATATAAATATAATTATGTATATTTAACATGCAAAATTATTGAGAATTCCAGCAGTGGTATCTTAGTTCCTATAACATAAAGCTTTTTGCTTATTATAAAAGTTAAATCTAGATTCAGCATCACCTCTTTAGTCGTAAGTATTTTTTTTTGGTTTCCAAAAATATAATATTATGATTATGTTATCAATCACATTTTAAGCAATTAGCAACTTTTTGCGTTTGGTCAAATTGGTTAATAAAGAGAATATTGTTAATTTTTGCGTCGGTACGAGGTACGACAGAGAGTCCGCAGCAAATTTTGGGTGTGAATGATAGTAAAAATTTACAGGTACCTACCTAATTTTTTTTAAAAATAGATCTTTGCTTTTCATATACAAATACGGAAGTCTTGCAGTCCTTGGTTGGGGCCTTTGTCGGTAACGGTGCATTGAAAATGCGTTTTGTTTTGGAAGCCAAGAGAAAAAGTATAGCAACTCAAACATTATACTTATTTAATAAAAGATCTGATCGCCGTAGACATAAAAATGGGGGTCCAAGAAATCTTGGGTGGGGCTTTGTGCATCCAAGATGAACCCAAAGATGAGTATCAAACCCATTTCTAAATAAATTGTGGTATAATTTAGAAATATGTTCTCACTGATAGAAGCTTCCCCTCCGATAACAAATATGAAAATCCAATCCTTTTTCCATGGGGCTGCTTGTCTGCCAGATGCACTGGAATAATGTAGGTACTATAACCGACAAACGCATCCAACCACAGAATGCAAGATTTTCATATTTGCATATGACATACAAAAGGTGTATATAAAAATAGCAGTGAATTTTTACTATCATTTACACCCAAAATTAGCTGTAGGCTCTAAGTCTATATTTAAAAATAAATAAAGTAGAAAACTGGGTCGCACTTTCTCTTAAAATTCACTCAGGAAATTAATAAAAATAAAATATATATTTGCATAGTCAGGAAAAATGTTAATAAAAATTCTTAAAATTATTTTAAGGAGAGAACTGTTGCAGTCTCCATTTTTTCTATTTAAGGATGATTAATTAAATGATCATTTATGACCACCCATTAACAAATGCTTTCGAAAAGAATCGATTTTGAAAAAATGAGGGGCCGAAAGAACACTGCCATCGTTAAAGGTCCCAACTGTTTCACTGTCCCAACATTCTTACTCTTATAAAACAATTGTACCTCACCTAAAATACTCCAAGCTATATAGTATGTATACAGTAGTAGAGTAGAAATTTATAAGCACTTCTAATATCTTGTTGTAAAATCATTATTTTAAGGACAATATTAAAAAAATATAATATTTACAAATACATATGAAGAAAAGATCTTATTAAATAAATACTTTTTGAATTTGAAAGTACACGAGCTAGATTCATATCCTGATATTTTAAAATTGAAAGTAATCAAAATTTATAATATGAACATCGTGTAAAATTATTGTATAAGAAATGTTTCTGTTGCATATTTTACAAAATTTTAAAATAATTTTTTTTGTATATTTGTTTACATAAAATTAAATTGGAACTTATACCAACTATAAATTTCACGAACTGTATTTTTAAATTTTTAAACGGCATCGAGTGGGTCAAATACCGTTTTTTCAGCCCCAAACAATTATAAAAAATTGATGAAAAATGGTAACCAAATAAAAAACAAAAGCAAACAAATGTACACAACCGATTTCATATCTGTCAATTTTTTTATAAAATTAAAAAAATATATATGTACATACATATATTGTTTCGAATTAAATAAAATATGATGTTGTTCTCACACTCAAGGTTGACAATGTAATAATTTATTTCATCCTTTTAAAATAGTAATTGACAAATTTTGCCTTAATAAAATGAATAACAAAATAGAAGGTATTTGACATTAATAACGTACCTAAAGGTACAGGCCACAGGGTGAGTAAAATGTTGACATTTAAGGTTCGTCCACACGCTTCGTTATGCTTGTTGTTCAGACACTTCATTTCAAGTCAGTTAAGATCCAACACATATAATATTAAATATATATAATATAAACATATATAATATATATATATAAAAAAAATAAGACATGTAAAAAGGAAAAAAAGAAAAATGGTACAAACGATTATCTATCGAACAACATTTACAAATTTTACGAGTGATGAAGTACATATATTGATCAAACTCCGTTTCTCAAATTTGTTGTAATTAAAAATAGAAAATTAAAAAGAATAATTCCATAAAAAATCTTTATAAGAAATGCACAAACGATTGCATTTCATTTTGCACGTTAAACAAAATTGGGACATGCATGCATGAAAAAAAAAGAACGTGTACAAACGTCTACTTTTTTTAAATGTCTCTAAAAAAAACCGTGAGTTTACAAATTATTCTAAAAGTTGTAGAAACGTGAACAAAAATTTTTCTCAAGGGATTAGAAAAATTCTAAAGGGTGGCCAAAATTTGAACTTAAAAAAAAGGAAGTATCGGAATGTTAAAAATAAAAGTATAAAATTTCATGAAATGTATCATGTAATACCTATATTTCACTTTTTAATTTATAATGAAGTATAAAGAACATTAAGCAAGCAATTTTCAGTTCTTCACTAAAATGCACATTACACATACTGATAAATGCAATGCACAGCATTTATCAGCACCTCGAGCTAAAAAATAAATAGATGGACGTCTTGTTATAATTTTTATAAAATTAATATGCATAAAAATATAATATCTGACCAAGAAAATATTTAAGACTGCAATCCCCTTTCTTTGCTTGTTTAACCATATTTTCATCTTCTCATTTTAGGTCCTTTGAAATCAACCCATATCAACAAAATTCAACACATATTCGATTGGTTTCCAAACTGATAATTAAAACAGGTCATGTCAAAGTAAAGTTTGAATAATTTTAACACATGACCAGCTAATACACAAAGCAACACAACACAACACAATATTATTGACAATCCATCATCATAATGGAAGAGGAAACGATAGTCGAACGTCTTGAGAATGAAATCAATATAACTCACCCACAGGCTCTGGAGATTCAATTAAAATTATACGACATCTTCATACCGATTCTGTGTTCCATAATAGTTCTTGTAAATTTACTCATTGTCCTTTCGAGTGGACTTATCCTGCACAAAAGTAAGTCAATAAGGGTTTTATAAACATTAATTTGCAATTTGCATGATCGAACATTGACCATTGTGCTACTTTAATTTTAGGACAGCAACCTAGAAGTACTTATATATTTCTTGGAAATGTTGCCCTTTCGGATTTATTAATTGGAATAACCGTACTTACTGCCGAATACTACCCCAAGGAGTTGAGCACCGAAATGACTTGCTGTATAAGTATATGTGAGCGATAGCTAAGGCCCTCTTATATATTTCTAAATTTGAACTTCTAGCCTTACAGGTATGACCATTTGTTCAACTTTGGTGTCCGTATACAGCATCGGGCTTATCGCAATCGACCGATATTTGTACATTTTGTATGGAATTCACTACCAGAGGTTGATTTCGTCGCAGCGTGCCCGCGTCATGGTTCTAGCTATATGGATTTTAGCTGGTGTAATCAGCTTTCTTCCAGCATTTGGACTGAGAAACCCAACAGACAACGGGAATCTCTGTTGGCTCATTGTTCTGGTTCCCCCAAAACTAGTTCTTTTCACAACTTCTGTTGGGATGATACCGTTGGTGCTAATAATTGTTCTATACAGCATCATTTTGAAACACGCTCTTGTCAGGATATCTTACTTGTGTCGGGCTTCAGCGGGTAATCAGGGAGCACGGGTTGGAGATTTACGACTCTTTCGGGGTGGTTTATCGTCTTCGAAAACTTCTGTTAGGTCATTAGACACTCCTAATGTCATTTCTTTGCAAGAAGATAGAGAAGTTCCAAGTCAATGTCGAAGATCCATATTTAAATGTTGTCGAAGGTATACAAATGTAAATGATAGTTCAAAAGGTTCCTGTATTTATATTAATTTTCTTTAACTTTTTTTTTTCAGAACTGATGATTCAAAAATCAATCTTCAAGTTTACAGTGCAAGTAAATGGAAGGCCATTAAAATTGTTCTCCTTACTACGGGAGCCTTCTTTATTACGTGGGTTCCTTATTTTATCGCAACGATGCTCTACGCATTGTGTGGGCCAAACTCAGACCCTGACTATTGTGATAGCCTTCGGGTAGCAATAGCCAGTCCATTAGCTTTACTTGGACTTTGCAATAGTTTGTTGAATCCCATTATTTATGCCTGGTGGCATAATGGATTTCGGGAATCAGTCAAAAAAATCATTAAAGGACTTTTGGGAGAAAGGTTTCAAGCTGAAGAAACAAATACAATTACAAGATTTAGTCAAGTCACAAGAAGTACAAGAGTAATGTCACAGCGGGAACGACGACCTAACGAAGAAGACTCAAATATTGTCGTTTGCAATAATCCAATAAGAACTGAAAATGAGAATTTAAATTCAAACAATGTTGAATTGTAGTAGATTTAAGATTTTAAATTTTTTTAAATGTAATAATCTAGAAAGAATATAAAGAGCTCTCTAACGGAATATTTAAAAAAACTAATGGAAGTGGTTTGTTTATATGATAACAAAAAGTTTTTCTATTTTTCGCAGCAATATATGCTGTCGAAAGTCATTCTAAACATCTAAAAAAATTCAAACTGCAATTTTCGTTGAAATCTTTCGTTAACGAGAACTGGTTTGTGTATTTACTAATAAATTCTAAGCAAAGGCACTAACCTAATTGTTGAGCTGTTAAATAAAAGAAATTGTGGGATTTTTCCGTTAGGACTTATTATATTTTGAACATTATTATTATTTTAATTAGACATATTTGAAATTCGTTATTTATAAGCAAATTGAAAAGGAAGGAACAACAATAAATTTTTGATAGGTTTTGTTATTTTTCCTTTTTAATCTGATTGGTATTTTCATTTAAAACAACATCAACATAAAGAGAATTCTATTACATTTAGATGGTACTATTATGTCGGGTGGGGCTAGTTGGAAAACTTTTAACTTGAAGTCTCATAATTATCAAACTACTGATAGTGCCACTATTGTGTCAAAAGAAACAATTTATCAGTAAAGTATTCGAAAAAGTTATAAATAGAGCTCTGTCCAAGTGGGCGGAGGACAATAATATCATACCGGATAATCAGTTCGGTTTTAGGGCGGAACATGACACCATTCATGCCGCGTCTAAACTTATTTCTGATATTCAATGGAACAAATCGAAAAGACAGTGTACGGGTGCCTGTCTTGTTGACTTAGAGAAGGCCTTCGACACCGTATGGTTAGAGGGTCTTTATCTAAATCTGACAAGGATCGGCATAAGAAAACCACTTTTGTATATGCTTTATGACATGCTCAATGGTAGAAAGTTTGTTGTCAAGAGTGGCAATGTAACTTCTACCTCAGTATTCAATATTAAAAATGGTCTTTCTATTCAGTATTTACACCACCGATCTGCTAGGTAGTCTAACTCAGGCAATTGCGTATGCCGATGATCTTATTGCATACAGAACAGCTGCAAAAGTTAAGGTCATCAGAATTCTTTTGCAGCGTGACTGAAAATCAATTTTCAGAAATCAGAAATATTATTCTGTTTGGGACTCCGTTGGCTAGAGCCCCAAGGGATACTAGAAAGAACTGGCGCAAGCTGGTGATCGTAGGGCCACATGGACATCCACTGGCGAGTAAAAATGTAGTAAAGAGCTTTGTCATCTGGTTGGATCAGTATCTGTATTTTGACAGACATATATATGTATGCTGCTCTGATCAGGGCTAGGGGAGCTTTTGCCCCTGACAAAACGGTTGTTTTATAGCATCCGGCTTGACACAAGGGTAAAGGTGATTTTCTACATGGCTCTCATTAGGCCGGTGATTGCCGATGTGGTTCAACGTTAGCCCATCTCAAATGGAAATGATTCGGGTGTTTGAGAGGCCTACGTGCGTCGCTACCTTGGATTACACAGAACACCAGAGTCGGAGAACACACATTACTATTCCAATTCTATACTATTTTATACAACGGAGCCAATATTAACAGAATTGATAATTTCTTACTAAAGCTGATTCGGGGTCACATTGCAAGAGCGATGTCCTCAGTTAATAACTTAATCTTTGGGGCTTATTACCCCACAACTGAATATTTCGAGAGAGTGCGTTTAAGTGACTATGTTCCGCCTAACGCATTCCTCTATTTACACAATCGAGGGCTGATCCAGGATAGAGAGAGGGTTTTGCTAATCTATTAGTTTTAAGTAGGGAAAGTCGGGGTGGCACCAAAAAAAAAAAAATTATAAAACATATAAAATCAAAAAAAAAAAATATATATATATATATATAAAAGCAATAAAAATCAAAAAAAAAAAAAAAGATAAAACCGAAATTGGTGCTGTGGCTGTTCTAGTTTTTAAGTAGTTTTAAGTGCCTGGGCGAAACGCATTTATATATTGGACACTTAGGTCGCAAAAAAACTTCCAATTGAATTTCAGTTTTAAGTAAGTTTTTATGAATTTTTGTCTAGCTTTAAGATAGTTACAAGTTTTTGGAAAAATAAAAATGAAAATGAGAAAGAATGGAGTTTTAACTTCTAAATCAAATTTTTAAAAATGAAAATATATAACCGCAGAAGAATAATAATGCCTTAAGTGGATACAAATATAATTATACAGAACTTGTTTAACCGGAGTAGAAGAATCTTAATTGATAAGGAGTTTTATTTAAAACGGTCAAACAAAAAAAAAGTAGAAGTATTTTATATTTTAAAAATCACATGACTGAAAACCAAAATTACATTATAGCAAAAATGTGATCGCGAGTGTTTTAATCGAAACGAATGAAAATCCGCGCGTTCAATATATTAAAATTTACATCTCAAAATTGCGTTTTGTGAATTTTCTGGTCTGCAGCTGTCATAAAATGTTAGATGACTTTTAGTGTCATCTGACAGCTGACCAATCACTAGCTTGAAAAATTCAGAAATCTGAAATGTAAATTGTCATGTATTGAACGCGCGGAATCTTAAGTTTGTGTAAGTAAAGTAAGTTGCGATTATGATAAAAATATCATTTTTCCCTCATAAAAAGCGCTAAGAATGTTTTCTCACCATTATTCCCACCATTTTGGTTTCAAAAACCACCAATCTGGGAACACTGTTCTCTGTACAAATGTCAAAATTGAAGTTTCATATTTTTTCGCTGGTTGCAGTGTTGAAGGCTAGTGTCACCAAAAATGATTTAGAACAAAATGGAACCAGCTTGAGGTTGGCAACTAGCAATCCATCTCCATATATTATAATACGTCCATGTGGTAGACCTTGACCCCGTGGGAAGTATTGTGCAGACCTATACGTTTTGCGATTGCGAAACCTTGGTATTTCAAACTGACTGGTATCGGCTCATGATCGGGATAGGTTGAGATTCTTAAAAATAAATACCAGTCCGGTTGTGAAACTTTAATATGATATTTTATTCCTTTTATCGCCTTTAAATGATAAGGTTATCATTACCTTTAAATTTCATTATCTAAATAGCTGGAATATTTAGAAGATTCCTTCAAATCGGTTAATACTTAGTACTCGTATTTTGTCTAACAAAGATATATGTACCTATGTTTATTGTATACAGGTTTTATGTGCATACTTTTCTTAATTTTTTAACCAAAAGTAGAACGTATATACGATATTTCATATATTGATTGGATTCTGGTCAAGAAAAACAATTTTTATTTTTATGTATATATCTACTTACTCCAGATCTTTCCTCTGCCCTCAAGCCGTTCCCAAGTAATCCTTTCATCCAAATAAAAAAATAAAAAAAATGTCCAATCTCATTTGGCTCATGTTTACCTTTCCAAATAAGGTACAACCGCAATCTAAATTTCTAATTCTTTGTCATACCTGAACCTGTCTACATATATGGGGTCTGGCCTGGCCCGACAACCCGTCAGAAAAAAAAAAACAAAAACATGTACCTACCTTATGTAATATGTATATAAATTCAGCTTGCAAATCGATAAATAAGTTCGTTCTTGAGATTGACCACGAAAAACTTATCCTGGATGGCGCCCGAACTGATATCATCCATAGATATATTGATATCCCTCCTTAAAACTGTCAAAACAAAAAAAAAAAAAACAAAAAAAAAAAAAACCGACAAAATATGCTAAAGGGAAAATTATGAGATAAGCGAAATATCCAGAGCCTTGGTCGGGTTAGTCTTCTCATTCCAATCCCTGTCCCAAATCGAAATTACTCATTCCCCATCCCACAAAATTCTATACCTACTACATCACACCACACCGCTTTTCACTTAACCCCTTCCCTTATTATATGGAAACCAAGGCTATGTAAAAGGGCTTATGGTCCAGCGCTCGGCGAAATTGATGTCGCAATCGGGTTTATGTACTTACATATTTCCGTTATGTAGAAAATATTTGCTAGGCCTTTAGGGATACCTTTGGCATCCACTAAGCCTCATTTCGGTTAAGGCGACCGGCAAGATGGAGTAAAATAAAACGCAATCTCTCGAGTGTCCGAAGGACAGCTGTATATATGGATTGGGCACGGGGTAAAAAACAACAACAGCAACAACAACAAAAACAAATGATGTCCATTTGGTCTCTTTGGTTTTTGCCCACACCCCCTTCCCCACCTACAAATAATATAGCAACGAAAACCCATTGCCAATGTTTACATATGAAAATATTCGCTTAAGCCTGATTCTTGACATAAACAAACGTACAAACTCACTTTGTTATCTAAGTGTGTATGTGTGTTGTTGAGACTGTGTGGGTGGAAGGTATTTAGAGGATAGTGACCCTTTTTTTGTGGCACTATAATAAGCGGACAACGACGACGGGACGGCAAAAAGGGTTGTGGACACCGATTTTTTTTTCTGCCTCTATACTATCGTGGTTATTGGAAGGAGGGAGGTCATTTCGGCAAAGAAAACTTAAGCCATTTTGACAGAGATATGTGAATGTATTTATGACAAAGGGCAGTGTCGGACTTGTTAATAATTCGCGCAGGTACCTTCACTAAGCCAGTGTAACGAATACATTTTATAGATAGTTAAATTGTTCAACATTCACACAGCGTCTTTTTGAGATTTTTTAGATTTGTTTTTGTTAACCCTTAACTGATGTGATGAAATTTAGTTACTTATTTATCTATAGACGTGGGTCCACTGGACCAAGCAATTTTAAAATGGAAATATAAATAAATTAATAAATTATTTTCCATATTTTTTTTCAATTGAACCTCGTCATTGTTTAATGACAAAGTTAATTTAAAGAGAAATCAACGGTAGGAGGTTTCATTTTACTTCAAATTTAAATTTTCACCAGTGAGTCGCAAAACGCTTTACCTAAAAACATGTCATCTAAACAAAAATATATATGTACCTAAAATTAAAAAAATAAAAATCAAACAAAACATTTTTTTTTTCATTTAAAAGCTGTCTTTTTAGAATTCTTAAAACAAAAACTTAAAATCTTCTTTTTGAAAAATTCTGACATTGTTCAAAAATAGCCAAGTTACAAGCATTTATTTAACACTGGCTCAGATCAATTAATGCGTCTTGATTGAGTTTCTTGAATGTCTCCCAATTTCGTTGTTATCAAATCTGAACAATTGAGCATTCAAAGTTTATATTTACATTTAAGAAACTTGCCATAATTTATGTTAGAAATAGATTTTAAGATAAAAACTGAATTTTCAAATAGCTTTTTTAGCTAAATAAAGTTACAAAAAAAAATTACTTCTCAAACACAAAACTTTGATTTACCATTAAAAAATGTGTGAATTAAAGCAATAAATCTTAATTTGTAAAAGAAATAATAAAATTACGTACCTAAAGACGTGGGTCCAGTCCAGGGGACCTATGCTCATGCTGAAGCTGACCTTTAGGAGCAACGCTATTGAATCTCACGCGAATCGGTACCGTCCCAAATTCGACAATTTTGATTGTAGACGTACCAATTCATCCTAAAATGTGCCTCATATCTGAAGATGATTTTTCGATGAAAATTAGGGTCATTTTCCAACTGTTCCAGGGCCCATTCAGCGAAAACACGTTGTTGTCCATGGTCGTTTTACCTTCCTGTCCCTGGGTCAGTTGAATTTTGTACGGGTGCAGGCCCAAGTTACGACACAAAATTTGACAAGTTATGGTCTGAGAAAGGTCGGGTTCTTGTAAGCGACGCGAAATCGACCGCCTCGGAGTCTCCTGCACACTCCCACGGACCAGCGGCGATGATTTCGGTAGATCTTGCTTTTCGTCGACGTATATGTATACGAAAAAAGACAGTATCTTACATGAAAAATTAAAAAAACATAACGCCAAAGTAAGGGACGTATATAAACTTGGAACCCAGCATTTTTTCAACATTATCTAGCAAATGTTTAAGCTTAATTATTCTTATAACCAAAAATAAAGGTATACCACACAATCGTTAAGAAATTAACGAATTAACTAAAATAAACGCAGAAAGTTTGATTTCAACTGTCCAAAGCCGTCCAGTTTTATGGCAGGACAACCATGAAGATAAAAAAAATTCAAAATAAAGAATAAAAAAATTAAAAAAAAAAAAAAACAGCAAATCAAAAAATGGATACTGACATACGACAATATTGCCAAAATCGATCTGGAAATCTGGGAAGATTTTGATATAAGTGATGAAATTCACCATAATTTGCCTTTTCACGATTAATGCGGTGCACATCAAATCTACGTGTTCTCGATCTTATTATAGCTGTATAAATATGAACGCGACTTTCAACTAAAAAGCTACGACGAACCGCACTTGAAGAGCGATTGAGCGACGAATCTGACAAGCATTTGTGCAGAATTTCAAAAAAAAAAAAAGCTACAACATCTACCCCAAGAACTAAGAAGCCATCAGTTTGCTTATATCCCCATCTGGGATAACACAAAACCAAAGTTCTGAAGAAAATTTACTAAATGAGAGTGATTATGAAGAATCCTAATGCTATAATGTAAAGTCGTTAAAAATTAACTATTTAATGATAAAAGTTTATTTAAATGTACAGGCTTTTTTAAAATGTTTATTTCGAATTGTTAATTAAAACATATTTTGATTTATAATATTTTTTCTAACTTTGTTTTCAAAAGTCATACATTTTTTCATATCATACAATTTTTTTTTGAAGTGGGCGTGTCCGTAAGTTGATTCAAAACTATCCATAGATGGGTCTCAAGAGTGTTCATGCAAAATTTCAAGCCCCTAGTTGATTTAATGCCAGCTTTAAAGACATTGTGCCCCATTGTGCGATGGATGCTATAGTACTGGACAGATTTGAACAGTTGAAATCAAACTTTCTGCGTTTGTTTTATCCATGTTATTACTTCTTCGCTCAGCGAAAAATTAATACAGATTTTATTGCAGATCGACGTTATTTTGTCGCTTAAAAAAATCGCAAGTCACTCTGGGTTTTTGTGGCCACCTTCATACGATTTCATGTGTTTTCATTTTTGCGTCGCTCAGCAACTCTTCGCTCAATCGCTCAGTCGCTCTTTGCGTGGCCGAAGCCTAAAAGTGTGGTCAATAATGAACAAAAAAAAGACCAATCGAAAGTATTCATCGAATTTTAAAAAAATCGATTTTTTGGGGGCGTTTTTAGGGCCCAACATTTTACAAAATCGATTTATTCGTTATAACTGATGGGTTAACTTTGACCCTCATAAAAAAAATCTCGGATTAAAAAGAAATTCCTAAGAATCAAAGAAAATTTCCATCAAGGCCACCATAATAGATAAATGTGTCATTCTAAAATAGTGAATCCACTCCTGATACTTTTTCGTCTTTATGCGTATAAAATAACTATACCTACAACCATATACAAATACCTAAAGAGGAACAAAACTAATATGTTTGGGGTTAAAACGGGTCACTCACTATACATTAAGTGATGTTGTTTTTGTTTAAACTTAAAGTTTTCTTTCCCCCTTCTGAAATACCTAACGTTACACGTTTTTGAAACACACAAACCGTGATTTAGTTTTCCTTTATAGGTATTCGACATACATATACAAATGCGTATACTTATATCTACCATACCTACTTTTGGCCGGCATTACGGTTAATTTAATGTAAAAACCCACGACAAACAAGATAGCAACGGTCACATAGCATTATATGTATGTATATAATATGTAGGTGGAACGGAAATCCTCTTTTTGGACAAAATTCATTCCCCCCCCCATTTCACCCCCACCCAATAAAAAAAAAAAAAACAAAACTTAATACGTAGGTAAAGGTATACATATAATGTGTGCGTTTTTGACCATCGTACGTGCGTACACGCAATTTTTTGCTATGATCATTGCCTCAATGTGGACCAAAAAACTAAAAACGGGCTCTTAATCAAACATTAAGGGGTTGCTGGCTGAGTTTTGGTCCAGCATGATAGGGCGAAATAGCAAACTAAGGGAATAGGACATGTTTTTTCTTGTGAGTTTGCATTCAAATTTGCTACTTAAAATATGTCCTAGGTAAATTGTCACCTTTTATTTTTCAAAAAAAAAAAAAAAAAACATGACAGGCAAATGAAACGGTACCAATCGAAACTAATCCAAACAAATTACACATACAGGATAACCACACCACCGCACCGCACCGCACCGCACAATATTATGCGACGACGAGGACAACGACGACGACCAAAAACGTGTGAGTGAGGCGTTTACTCTTGATTTGCGTTAACATTACCACGAGTGTCCTTTTTTTCATCAATATATGAAGCTTACATCCTTTTATTTATTTATTTTTGTTTTTCTTCTTTTTTTTTTTTTTTGTTCACATACAAACTCGTTCCGCTGCGGGATGTCCCGAAAATTCCTAGATATCCTGACAGCAGTATGACAATGTGATAAATCTACGAATCATTAATTTGAGGCTTACCAAGTCCGGTCGTCAGGATGCGTGTGTGTAAGTGTGTGTATGAGTTTATTGGTGAATATTTATATGTAACTCTTTTTTCTTTCTTACTTTGGTTTTGGTTTTGTTTTTTGGGATGAAAAGAAAAAATCAACTTTGTGTCGTTATTTTGTCCACAGGACACATTTTTGATGGGTGTTTGTTTTTGTTTGATTTGCTTTCTTCGCTTGAGATCCTTTTGTTTACCCTTATGCATGAGAAATTTATCGAATGTCGAGGTTAATACCTTTCCTTATGGTTGTTTCTTAAATGAATAAAAAATTTGCTGCTGCTGCTGCTGCCCTATCTTCGTTTAAAAGAAACCAGGATTTTGCATTTAATGTACCACCACATGCTTCGATAAGCTTCTTGATTAAACATTAGACCAAGATGTCCTGGAACCGGCTAGTTTGTAGTTTTTTTTTTTTGACTAACTTGACCGTTATTTTTAAGGACAATAGTATGAAATTATGTTGACATAATCGTCCAAGATCATTGGTCACTACGGGTTTTGAGTTTGTGTCAGCAAGCAACCATTTATGAGTTTGGTCCCCATCACCTGGTGCTGATGGTCTATGAATGGGACTTACATATTGCATAAGCATTTGGGACACATATCAGATTGAAGAGAAATAATAATTATAAATTATTCATAGCGTTCTCTCTCAAATCATCAGCTGCATCAACCAATGAAACTCTGAATTCAACCAGGTAGCTCTGTTTAAAAAAAAAATAAAAAAAAAAAAAAAAAAACACGCAGAGAAAGAAGGATTATCTAGACTACCTATACGATGACCACCGCCGACGCACGAACCAGAAAAAGTTCAACGGTCGAGAGGTGGGGAGATGCGCCTTATTGAAACTTCTTTGCGATTCTGAGAATTGAAGAGTTCTGTTGCTCTGTCATGCGAATATTGAGACGATATACTCTGGCGGTTTGGTTTGGATGATTTGCTTTGGGATTGAAGTCGATGTTGCACGCAATTCGGATAGCGAGGTGCAAGAATATATGCCACGTTTCGACACTGGTCACAACAAATCTCTGACATGACTTTGCGTTTGCGTTTGAGATAGATTTTTATATTTTTTTTTTTTATTTTTGGTGGGGCGTGTGTAGAGTATAAAATAATTTTAGAGTTGCCATTTAAACATATAAAAATAAACATTAGAAATATGTTTTTAAATACTTTTTAAACATTATTATTATAGTGAAACAACAAATGGAGTGAACTCGCAAACATTTCTAACAGGATGGACTTTGCAATTTCCCAAAATGTTAACCCTTTTATTTTTAAATGGAGTTATTTTAGTGTACTGGCGAAATTCATTCAGCGAGCAATATTACATATTTAATGTCTTAGATCCGTTTTTTTTTTTTTTCGAATTACTATTATACCAAAGAAAGGCTCCAAAAAAGTCCATATTTTTAAGATTTCCATAATTTAAAATTCTGGAGTATCTACTTAACAGCGAAAGTAAGAAAGATGCTATGATTGCGACGGTATCACGGAACGATTTGCGCGTGTATAACAAGTATATATTATTTGTTAATATAAATGTTACACTTATTGTTTATTTTTTTTATTGATTTCAAGGCTGCTTTCGACACAATCGACCGGAGGGCATTATTTTACAAACTAGACGGTTTGGGTTTATCACAAAAGTTTGGACGTGTTCTAGAAGATTTATGCAGAGGAACTCAAGGGGCGGTTCGGAACGGAGTAGAACTTTCGGATTAGTTCGAAACAATATCTGGTGTAAGACCGGGATGTTTATTGAGCCCTACCTTATTCGCACTCTTCATTGATGATTTATTTGATTATCTTCCTGGTGGAGTTGACTTTGCAGGAGTGCATTTAAAGGCATTGCTCTTTGCAGATGATGTTGTCATGTTTGCCCACTCCCCCGGAACTTTACAGCTCATGATCAACAGGGTGTATGAGTACTGTCAGTTATGGAACCTCATAGTCAACATAGAAAAATCTAAGGTAATGATTTTTAGAAGAGGAGGTGGAAGAAGTGCATCGAAAGAAAAATGGACTTTTAATAAACTTAAGTATGGAGAAGCATTTCAAAGAAAAACTGCAGAAGGCGCAAACAGCGATAAATATTTCATGAAAAAGATGTTTTATGAACAAAAACATAGCCCATAGCAGCAAATGTAAGGTATTTGAAGCGGTGTCGGAGACGATTCTTTTATATGGATCACAGGTTTGGGGATTTAAAAAGTTTGACACCGTTGAAAAACTTTTAAGGCACTATGTGAAGAGGATATTTAATCTACCACCGAACACGCCAAACTACGTTATTATGCTAGAAACGGGAATTTCACCTCTATTCATAAAAACGCTTAAGCTACAAGCCGAAAACCCGAAAACCGGCTTCCCAAAAAAATAGCTTTCAAAGCCATACAAGACCAAAACAGCTGGTATAGTGGTATGGAGAGTGGTTGGAACTGGCCCGAGGATGTGATGTGAGTTTAAGTATTATCATTGAAGATATAGCTGGCAGTAAAAGGCAGCTCTATGAAGTAATCAAAAAAGTAGATGAGCAATGTAGAGCAGATTATATAGCTGAAACATGTGAATCATTGTACCGATCAATTTATAGTAGGCTTAATCATAATCTGTCAGAAAAGAATTATTTTAAAGATTCAAACAGTGTCCACATGATTGCTACAATGGTCAGGTTACGAAGTGAATTACTCAACTTGAACTTCATTCCCCACAGGGCTGATTTACCAATGGACAGTGCCGTAGCCAGGATTTTGGTTCGGGGGGGGCTTGCTTCCAAATTTTACGAGGAAGTCTTTAAACAAAAAACTATATATATTCCAAATTTATTGATTTTTATTAGTTTTAAAATTGTATGTACTCAAATGAACATACATATATGTACATACTTAAATTATTTTTTTAAACACACATTTTTTCAAAGCAGAAGACGTCTTGGTTTTTTTTTAAACATGAGATCAATCACCTTATCTGGATACACATTAATATCTGAATGAACAGATATCATAGCAAGTGAGCTTAATCTTTCATTCCCCATAACGCTTCGACACTGTTTTAATCCTTTTCATAGTTGAAAAGGTTCTTTCAACACTAACTGTGGTCACTGGAGGCGTGGCCAAAACCATAAGCAAGAAGTTTATACCTCTAAAGTAAGTCTTGTCACATACATTTATCAAGAAATTTTAAAACTTCGATAGAAGGATCAATCGACAATATTTTTTCGCGCCAGAGAATGTACTCAGCTTTCACAGCTGACAACGAAATTGCATTATCAAAGTAACATGTTAGCTTTTTCCATTTCGTTGACTCGCCCAACTGCAGAGAAACCTGGGAGAAGGGCTTGAAACGATGGTAAAACGTCTTCGTTGATCATGGATCTGTCCGTAAGATTTTGTATTAACGAATCTATGCAAGGAATCAATACAGACCCTCTAAAATAGGATTCAGTAGAAGAGGTTTCTGGATTGGAACACGTTGTGTGTTTCAATAAAGTTCTTGGAGCTCTTAATTTAACTTCAAATAAGTCTCATAAATTCAATACAAAATTGTATGCATACCTAAATAGTCTCTTGTTTCTTAACGAAGTGTTTTCAAGTAGTTGAGAACTTCAAATAAACTATACCTACCTGGATAGTCTCCTAATTTTTATATATTTGAATTAGTATATTAGAAAGTTTTAGTTTTTATTTTAGACTTTCGGGGGGGGCTTCAGCCCCTCAAGCCCCCCCTCTGGCTACGTGCCTGCCAATAGAGTGCAGTATATGTAACTTAGCGGAACGGGAAGACGTTATACACTTCGTCGGAAGGTGTCCAACCCTCGAAGAAACGAGAAAGTACATTTTTGGAAGAGATTTCTTAACGGAGGACCAAGTTCTTACGCTTCTTAATGAGATGGACGTTCCAAAACTTTATCAGTACTGCATAATATCGTTAAAATATAGAGAAAGAATTTTAAATGAAGATTTTTGAAAATTAATATTGATGATAATGTAGGTAACAAATTAAAAATATTATTAAAACAAAAAAAAAAAAATATCATTTATGTAATTAAATAAAAGTGTAGCGTAAATTGAAAATTTTAGGATAGCTTTTTGCAAATAATATATATGATTTTAATTGTCAATCTGGCAGACGGCATCATGCCATGCTAAAAGGATTTCTGTATAAATAATAATTGTAATAATTGTATGTAAATAAATAAATCATTACTACTACTACTACTACTACTACTACTACTACTACTACTACTACTAAATGAATGTGATAATTTGTATCCGCTCATGATATCAGAGCATGACTGTAAAAACAGACATTTTTATATACAATAAATCGGTCGTGTTAAAACAATTATTGAACTCGAACTGTTTTTTATATCTCTAAACACACTCCCTATATTTCGCGAGTACAGCACAGAGCGCCGCGTCCTATTCACACAATCATAGAATTGGAAAAATTTCTTACATATACCCAGTGGCGGACTTAGCTTGTAAGCGGCCCGGGGCGGCAATGCTAAATGGGGCCCCTTATGTGATCAGATATTTTTGTAGTTTCTGTAACGTCAGCTTTTACGAAAAAACAAAAAACCATCAAACATATTGATTATAATACACGTACGGGTTCAGAAAGAATTAACATCAGCATGAGGCATAATGAATTGAAAACAAAACAATAAAATAAGAGAAGAAAAGGGAAATCTTCTGTTTTTGCAAAACAAAAACTATAACTCTCTTATTATATTTATTTTTTTTTTCTTCGTCTTATTTGTGAGGTATAAACATTTAATAATAAAAATGATGAATTTGACAAACGTGAGTGGAAACTGGAAAAGAGAGGGAAGTATTTCTTATCTACGCTTTTATTCATTGCAACATACAAAAAAATTAAGTGGATTGATTGAATGTACAGATACATCATGATGTTTTAAAGTCACAGTTTTAACATGGTTGTACGAGTATTTTGATGTTTATAAAATAAAGAAGTAGTTTTTCTTATTTTTAAATTTTAGGCAAACTAGCAGCCTTGTAAGCCTCTCGGTTTTAGAATTGTATTTAAAATTGAATTGAGCATTGAATATTGAAAACAAAACTAGTAGGTAGTTACTTATTAACGTAAATTTTTGAGAAAATCTAGTTTGAACAAAATAATTCATTTTTCAAAATTTTGAGTTCAAGGATAAATTTAAAAAAAAAACTATTTACTATACAAATTTGATTTAAACAGAAAATTAACGAAATTCCAAACTGAATATTTTTCTTTTTATCTAAATTCTTTAAAAACCTAATAAGTAAAATCATCACTTTATAGACGCTGCCGTTGTTTTTGAAATACATAAATACTTATGTACATATATTTTTTTTTAATACATTTTTAGAAAATATCGTTTTTGTGGGCCCCATACAATTTTGTTTCTTGCGTAATGTAGAAACATTATGACAAAAATTATTATGAGTACCCATTTTTTTGCAAAATTGATACTTTTGTCTGGTATTTTTACATTTACGTAGCCAAATACATTAAATTAAATTGATTCTGAAATATCTAAGCTTTAAAAAAATGTGACCTTTTAAATATTATTTAAGATCGATTAATGATGAAAAATATTGTAAAAAAGTGGGTTACGCCACTTTTGCACTCACAGCCTCATATATTTCATAAAATATACATACATCCAATCTAAACATATTATATGTAGGTATAGCCTTCATGTATTTTTTCTATGATGATCACGAGGTTCAATACAATTAAGCTGGCAACTCTGTTACTTATTGCATATTCATATACATACTTGTATCTCGCGATTTACACACACAATACCTAACATGCATATAATTGGCCAAAGGGCAGTACGTTTACGTGCGCCTAATCATATCCGAAAATCCTGCTCGCGCGATAAATAGCAACTCGTAATTTACTTTTCAGCCCGAAAGCTGCCCCTGCCAACACTATACAAAAACCAAAACCAAAAATAACAAAAACAAGAACTAACCACAACCATTCACTTGGATGGTTGAAAAATGCGAATGAGAATGAGCTCATTTGGAATTAAATACAATTTTTCAATCTTAGTTTAGCCTCTTCCATCCTTAAGACAAGAGGCTCTCCATATGGCCGCCACGCCAATAGATATAGTCTTATTCGCGTGAATTTCTACTTGCATGATCGTCGTTTTCGTCGTTTTAAGGGATCAACACACAACAGAGAAACAGAAAGGCGATCAATACCATCTAGCAGAACCCACATCACCCACTAGCGGCGGCGGTGGCGGATGCCACTTCGCGCCATATTGGTGCTGCTTAGTTTAAGACGCTGCGCGCTGGAGTGTGGATTTGATTGCGAGATGTCAGCAACTTTATGGCATGCGAATTGTCCGATCGCATGGCCTCCAAGTAAGCCTTCATCTCTTTATTTTGAGTCTTCTCAGTGTGTGCCGATCTTGATGACAATAATTCTGTGCAGGTTTCGCGTGTTTACCTCTTTTTTTTTTTTTGTTCCTGGTGTTGGACTATGATCGCATGCGGTTCGCAGGAATTATGTTGCGCTGAAGACACTTTGAACTGATGTGGATTATGCTGTAAAATAAAATATACATATATAATAAAATATGGGCTTAGTGAGTCGAGGTTAAGAAAATAAAAATTAGTTTTACTCCAATTTGCGGAGTCGGATAATAATTCAAATTTAGGAATTGGTCTTTAAGTGCTCCCTAATAGAGAGTTAGAGTTAAAAATTAGATCCAATGTGTTGCAACTTGAAAAAGAGGGAATTTAATCTGGATCCAAAAATTCAGGCCTTCGAAGGAAATTTTCTAGATTATGTTTACAAAATTGCAAACATTGAAGTTTTGTGTTTATCTATTCGGCACTTGCAGCACAAATATAACACAAAACAGCACAATTTAAATTTTAACAAAATAATTATGCAAATTACTTGCCTAAAAAATAAAATGATTGGAAAAAGAAATTATTACGTGATTATAGGGGAAAGTGTAGCTAACAGCGACAAATTTTTACAAATTAATTCCGAAAAGTGAAAATTCTAAAATTAAGCAGTAGGTAACACTTACAAATTTTTAATGACATTGGGAAGAGTCGGAAATGTTATGTTTTCAAAATTCAATATTTAAATCAAATCAACAGTATACCTTCGGTGGCCTTCGGTCACTCAGCGGATTCCATGAATTTTAACTCTCTTTTTGGGTCATCTGTTCCGCTCACGCTTATTGCTTAGTCGTCAGGCAGGCTCAACGGACTTGTCAAGAATATGACAAGGCACTAAGAAATTACCCCCCCCCCTTTAAGCGTGAGGGGCAATTTCATGAAAAAAGTACTCAAAATGAAAAAAAAAAAATCATTAAAAAATAACAGTAATAGCTACAATTAAGTATTTCACCTTTTTTTAAAGCCTACTCTCTCTATTAGTCAGTTTTTAAATCAAGTAAAATCTATGGATAGTTTTTGATAAAACGAGTTTCAAACTCAAAATTAAAAAAAAAAAAAATAAAAAAATGTTTAAAGTGTAATTTTTCAAAACTTTTAAATTTATATCTTAATCAAAAACTGAAAACTAGATGATTTTATGTCTTCTATTTTTCGAGAAAATTAAAAATTACCAAAACAACTATTTTAATTTAATTGAATTGAATTTAATCAAAACATCGCATTTTGCTACTTAAATTAAGGAAACTGATCTTTCGAAAAGGTTGTAATGTGACTTTAGCCTTATTTATTCGATAGATCGTACTCGGTACTTTTCAACAATTTCGAATCGAATTAGTTTAAGGTCAACTCAAAAATACCACAAGGTAGCCATTTACCGTCTATGATTAAGTATTCAAACTGCTTTATTTTTTACTGGTGTGTTCGTAATTGTTTGATTCTTAATATCTATAAATTTAGTTCTACAAGAAAATTGTCTGAAACTTCTTTCAACTATTTGTTAAATGGTGTACCATTATCACGGGTAAGCGATATGACTGTCCTTTGTTTCTTGTTTGATCCATTCTTATTCCAAAGTATCGAACTAGTTATGAATGATTTTCTTCTTTAAATAAAAGTTTTAAATTTTTAATTAATTCATTTTAATTTAATTTAATTTTAATTAATTTTTTTTCAATTATGGATCTAACATTTTTTTTTAATCAAATTGTACATTTTTTCAAGTAAATTTATATTGACTTTTTTCAATTATGTAATGTATATCAAATAAGTAAAACTAGTAATTTAGCTATGTAAATAAACAAATTTTTCATCAAATTCAAGAAATTCTGAGATTTTTTTTTTATTTTTCTATCGAACATAATTGTATTTGCAATAAGATGTTTTTCTATTTCGAAAGACTGGTGTTAAGTTATTAACATGTTACTACTTAATAATTTAATAACCTTAAAGAACTTTACTAAAATGTTCTCATTGTTAAAAATTTTATAACTTATTTTCATACAAAACCTATTTTCTTAATAAACTTCAGCTGAACACGCGTAAAAAAGTCGTGCAAACAGGTAAGAAAAGATTTTAAATAAATAAATTGGTCGGCGCGATAGCTCGTATAGAACCAGGGCCTATTGACTTACAACTCTCAACCATTCCTGTGTGCGTATTATTGGCAGGAATAGAGGGCACCTACAATTTTCTGCCGAATCCGAACGTCTAGGGTGAGAAGCACTTTTTCAGATACTCTTGGAGGATTTGCCAATTCTTCGCAACCCGTTGAAAACATTTCTATTTTTAGGTGGCATAGGCTGGGAATGGCACTAACCATTACGCCACGGGCTACTACAAAATAGGTATTTGGTGATTTTTACTTTAATAAAATGTTAAAAAGAAAGCACGATACCAACTCGTTTAAAATTAAAATTTACTAAATACGCTTTAACATCGTACTTAATCGTTTAAAATTTTTCGTCAATATGATTCTAACAATTTCTTTTATATTAAAGTACCACCAAAATTTTACTTGAGTAAAATAGCGTGGGCCAGCTATTTTTTATATAGGTACCTACCTATACCTAGAAACTTTTGTATTGCTATAAAGACCTTCAGAAAATGTGACTGATCTCAAACACCAGTTTGGCTAAAGGTAGATACTATTAAAGGAATTTGATGGATTTATTTTAAGAACATTTGTCAAACATATGTATAATTATTTTACTCAGGTCAAATTAAAACAGATTTGACTCGTGTTGCACTTCATAGAAAAGTTTTTTCATTATATCTGTTCATCAGTCCTGAAATTGTCCTCGCGTGGGATGCAACATTAGGCACACTATTATATATAACTACCTAGTCAACTGTAAAGACGTTTTCAATAGAATGGAGGTATTAGGATTAACAAAAGAAAATTTGTAGCATGTTGACTGATGGCATATTTTCCTCACAAACGAGTATGTCAATCAAATTTTCCTTTCAAAAGCAAAATGTCGAAACAGATGTCCCATTATATAATTTTTTTCTTTGTAATGTTAAAACACACGTATCCTTTATATATTTATATAAAATTTACATTCATATGATTGGTAAAATCTCATAATCGGCACAAAGCTAAACAATAACAAATTCCCTAAAAAAAAGGACAAAGCCACAGTTCAAGATTATAAAAGAAAAAATATTTGCATGACACTGCAATCAACAGAGCAGGTCCTACTCCCAAGACAATACGTTGTGTAACCCGTAGAAAAGCAGATAAAAATAATCATAAAAATTTACAATAACAATAAAAAATAAAATAAAGAAAAACCGGAAACTTCCTTAAAATTCCCCCCATATACCTAACTATAGATAGAGGACTCTCAGTTGCATTTTCCACTTTCTTCTTATTTCTTCTTAAACATAGGTCCATGAAGTTTAAGGTGAGAGACCTCCAAGACCCCTTAACTACAAAACAAACATACACACAAGCACACACCCTCGGCGAAATGTCCGAAATCCGAAAGACACAAACTACAAAAAAAAATGCATTATCCTTTTCACGGTTAACTGCCATCCCGGGTTGAGAGTATATATCTATGCATGCAATTGCTATCCTTAATCGGGATTCAACACACACAATATGACGAGTGCAAGTAAAGGATTTAATTTATTTCTTTAAGGTATTTTTTTTTTTGTGGGATCCTGGTGCCATTGTTGCTGTAGAGAGATTGTGTTGTGATAACAGGATTTACTGGTCGATATGGGCCGGTAAGAGGATTCTTTTGCATAATTTGTTTCGTTTTTTTTTCTATTAAATTTTGTTACTGCGATAAGTAAAAGAGGACAATATTGTTTCTCAGATTATATGGTGGTATGTATGTACATTGTGCTATAGGACAGATGTATAGCTTTGTAATGGGAGATTCCTAACTTTAAGATGGATATGTTTATAAATGAGCCTAATTGTCATATTGCATTTAATCAAACATTGTCCAGTTGACCTGTGGTCTTTCCGTTTTTGTTCTGATGGGAAATTTATTGCCAAAACATTTTATATTTTACTGTTTCATTGCATATATAGTTATAAATCTTCCTTTCATGTGTTTGTAAGTTTTGACTTTATGGGCCAGGGGAAGATATTAGGAGATCCATATTATAGGTGCAGTGAATTTAAAAATAAATATAAAATGTTTACTAAATTCTGAAAAAATAATGTATGTTTAATTAAAATATTAATAAAATGAGTGTCAAATCCTCTGTCAGGAGAAAAGATTTAAAGATTCTCAAAAAAATGTTGTCTAACTTTAATAACTTTAATAATTTTATTAAGTCCAAATTATAAATAAACATTTTATAATTGTTGCCCATATGAGTTATCAAACCTAGACAAAGCAATCAGTTGACTAAACCTTGATAAATGTAACATTTTATTTAATTGAATGATTGAAATATTTTTACCTGCATATTTCGAATTTTGTCTGAGCAGAAAATTTCAATGACCGAAAATATACCTATTCCATGCTTTTTGTTAACGCACTCAACAATCAGAATTCTATTCTCCTAAGAAAACGCCAAGAACACATTTTCTTTAATTTATATAAAGAAATAAAAAAAAATTGCTGATTAGTTGAAAAATATCTTAATACTAAAATAATTTAATATTTAAATTTTGAGTATCTTAGAGCCTTACGCGAAAATAAAAAAAAAAATTGAATAAGATTTATGGACATGGAACGCGTAGCAGAAGAACAAAAACTGCCTTCAAAGATTGTTTAAGAAGTCTTAAGACAGTTCCAAAACATCTAACTCTTTTACTTTTCAGTATTTAAGCAAAGTTTGCGGCAGATGTCATAGATTAATATTATAAACTTGGTTACGATCACGAATGTGAGAAACTGATTGAAACTGTTATAGACCCTATTTTTGGAAAATCAAAGATAAAAATCGATCTTTTAACATACCTACTAATTTTTTTGCGCAAACCAAAAATTTGTAGCCGTCATAGGTTTTTAGTTATAATTAAAGATTCCGTTAAAATAAGTCTAAAGTTAGTGGACGAATATACGAAAACAACAATTCTCTTTGTGTGAAAAATTTTAGCTTTCGAAATACTAATTTAATGCGCAAACATTTTTTTTTAGCTTTTATGGACATTTTTTACATTATGTATGAAAAATCATATCGGTTATGTGGCTACCATTATAATGTAGGTAAGTACTCATGGGCATACTTTTGACGGCACTTTCCATGACTTTTTGAAGTGTTGCCGGCGTAATTTGAGCGATTTCTGTGCGAAAGTTGAGTTGTTGTCAACTCCTGTAAATTCTATGGTTTGTTAATGTAACCCCATAAAAAAGGCGAACGCGGCGGTGAATTTGAATATTTACCGTTTTTTAATATAATGCGATTTGGGAATATTTCAAGCAATAATTTAATTGTCTCAAGAGCGGTGTGAGCGGTAGCCAAATCAGCTTAGCATTGTTGTCTACTTACACGAATGGAACAAGAAAGTCCTGAAGGATTTTTCTGAAGCGGCAACCATTGACCGTAACGCCGCCGCTGGCACTCGTATCATTTTCGAAATCGCCCATAAATCTTACGCGAGGTTATTCCACACCAAACAGTAACACGAAGTGAGAATAAGGGATTTTTGGGATTCTGTGCGCACCGAAATCTGCAATTTTACTTGTTCACAAACCCGCTCAGATAAAAATGTACCTCGTCGGTAGTGTTTTCACTTTCATATAAGTGGTAGATTGTGAAACAAATTTTTCAGCTGTTATATTGGTATTAATACCTAATATACCTATATGAACGAAAAATTTTGTCCAGTTTTACATACCAACAAATTAAATATTTCTGTGGAACTTAACGCATATTTTCCTACGCACTTATATAAATTTTTTTAGAATAGGAATTTGACGTTTATGATTTCACTCTGAATCTCATGAATCTGAATCTGTTAAGAATTTCTCAATTTCCTAACAGATTTTTGATAAAAAAAACCATTACAATGTTCGAACTCTTCCAAAAAGGAATTTTGTAAAATTCTTTCCCTATTTTACTTCGGGTACCTACTAAGCCAATAAGTAAAATAGAGAAAAAGTATTGCATATTTTAATTTATTAATTTTATTAAAATATTTAAAACAAAAATAAAAACAATAATTCACTATTTTTAACATCTTCTACATATTTTTGTAGGTTTTATAGTTATTTAAGAATATAGAAAGCAAATTTTTTGTTCTTAATATTTTATTTAAATATTTGTTACATTTTCTAAATAATTTTTTTAATTTACCACCATAATAGCAAAGACTTAAAAGTAAGTACCTACTTGTTACAAAAAATCTATCCAAATTACTTCTCCGGGATAGATTTGAAAAATCCTCAAAAAAAGTGGTAGATCATATCACAATTGTGCTAAAAAATTTTGCGTCGTTCTCGGCGATATTAACATATATATATATATAGACAGTTCTGCATTACTCCAGATGTTTTTCTAGGTCACCAGATATTTTCTTAAAATCTATAAATAAAAGAGTTATTAATTTTATATACATATAGGAAGACAATACTTGAGGCATATGTGAAAGAAAAACATAAAACACAGTGAACTAAGGCCCATTTTCTTGAGGCTCAATTAAATTTAATGGCTCCATTCTTCCAGACTTTTTCAATATTTGATTTTCTTCACTTTCAGTTATATTTAAAAGCCTTGTTAGCGAAAAGTCAACTAACGATAACTGCGGTACTAGAAAATTGAACTTGAGAGCTCCATTTATGCTTCAAAATGATGCCTGTAACTGGAAATTCCTTTTCTTGACAAAATATTAGCGTGCGCTTTGACATTTGTCTGTCATAAGAAATTTATTTTCACTTTCAATAAACTTTGTCATTCGAAATTATAAATAAAAAATGTTTTTTATATTTTATTATTTATATTTTTATTTAAACACACTAGAGATACAAAATCTCACGAACTCCAAATTTCATATCAAATATTTTTGTTAGAAAGGGAGCTATGAGGAGTCTTTTTGCGATTGATACTACGAATCTTCTCCGACGGAGTCTTTGATAATAAATGTTGCAGACAAAAACTTACGGCAGTTTGTAAGCCTCCAGCATTCGTCGCCCCTTTGCCATATGCTGAGTTTATATGTCCAGCAGCGAATTAAGCTGGCTTTGGCGCATATACACGCTTCATTAATTTTCTTTTCGTGACATGGATATTATAATTATATAAATGTTCATAAAAACTCATGAAAATATTAATTTTTACTTACATGCTTTTAAATTATAAATATAAACTACCTAGTTGTCGTACCAATTAACAAAACTTTGACGTTTAACAGAAAAATGGTTGACTTTTCAGTTGTCTATTTGTATTATGTAAGTAAGTTGAGTTGTGTTTCGGTTGTAATAAACGTCAAAATCAAACAACTGGTTCGAAGCAGTTGTGTAGAGGATTTTGAAAGAAGCGGAATTCAAAAAACAAATATGGATACAAAACAGTAAGTTAAACAACAATTTTAATAAAAATAGAATTTAATTAGTGTATTTCTAGTTTGAAAATTACACGGCCTACACAATTTGAAAGACTTGTTGCTCTTTCTCCACGAACAACCTGAACTTGCTAGGGGTAAGGGACAGTTCGGTTCCTCGAAAAAGGATCATGATGATCAGTCTTTTAACTTACTATCATTACATTCAAGCTATAATAACCTTTTCTATTTAAATATAAATGTTGAAGGCTTTTTTTCGGTGCAATAATTCGGACCTGAGTTCCATCGACACATCCTATGACACCAGGGAATCCAGTTTTCTGGTAAAAGTGAATTTTTGATGCATTTTGTTCTTCAATTGTTAGCTGCGCCTTAATCCATTTCCCACAAATACGTTCCTCAATAACAGCTACCACTTCTTTTAATACAACTGACACTGCTGATTGAGCCAGTCCTAAATTAAAATCATTGCCACTACACTTTTGATAACTTCCTTCGCTCATGAAACGAAGACAAGTAGCAAGTTTTAGAATTGGTGGAATCGCTGAGGAACGTTGTGGTTGATTTAAGAAATGCTTTATTTCGTTCAAGATATAAATAAATGCTTCTTTGTTAACCCTGAAGTAACTTAAAAATCTAGAACCAAAAAAATACATATACATTGGGAATAGAGGTGTACATAAAATTTATTTAATATAGGTACTTAGTATTGGGAAGTTCCAATGGATTGGAGTGATCCCGGGTATTCTTTCTTATTTTGGCTACAACAAGGGAATTCTCCTCTTCCAAATCACCGAAAAACAAATCAAAAGAACTTTCCATCATACAATTTCTTATTCTTACTTTTTTATTTTATGCTGAGCAGCTGATTTTGACAGAAAATTAACTCCTAAAAGACGGCAACGTATTTTTGACAATTTAAAAAAGTGTTTAACTTTAATGATTAGTTAGGTAAATGTTAGTTAAATAGAATTTAGCTGCATGTAAAGAAAATGGCCCTAAATGTTATTTTTTCCTCTTTTGGTGTGGATTGTGGAACCTGAACGTTGATTTGATTTTGGATCGTTTATGTACACAAAAAATTCTACTTAAGAATTTAAAGCCCCAACACAATTGTAGTGTTTTAAGAATACTTTCGGATTGTAGGTTAGGTAGTGCTCCTTTTGAAAAAAAATATTTAGCAAAAACGCTACAATTGTAGTTGGGGGGCAACGTTGATTTCCACACGTCCAAAATTGAAACACTAAGAGGTCTCACTATTTAGCTCAAGCATGTAACATTTTTGAATTTTTTGGAAGTGGATGTGAACTTTAAACAAATCTAATGTACTCTAATTTTTTTTGGGGTTTTTGATAAAAGTGTTGATTTAACCAAACCAAACTATATCATATGAATAAAATATCTTCATAACATAATATTTTTAAGTTCTGGACTAAAAGTATACCTAACGTCTCAAAGCGAATAGCCAATATTCCCATAAACTAAATGTTATATAATATGTAATATGTATAATAAATGAGTATAGGTCGTCATGGAAATGGAATTCTTACATAAGACATAAATCATAAACGAACTTCAGTGTGTATATCCAATCCTTTTATACTTTTCCAATCTTATATAACTAAATTTTAAGATTTGAAAATTTTCTATTTAAATTTTCATACACAAAGTTATTTTCTATTTTTGATAAAACGAAAACAACAATATTAATTTTCTTAAATTTAATTTTCATCTTGGACAATCAAGAAACTTCACCCACATAATTCCGCAACACACTTAACAAATGAAAATTGGAGGGTGGATTCTGTTGTGGGTGGCCCAGATGTACATATGTGTGTATAATATGTTCATATAAATATATAAATGTGTGTATATTTAGGAACAGTTACGTAAGGACGGTGGTTGTAAGATTGGACAAAGTCCTTTCAAGCAGAACAAAGAAAATCGCTTAAATCATCACCAAAGAAACTCGAGGCATAAACTTTGAACCAAAACTGTGAACTCTCCCAGTCCCAATACTCAACTTAACCAACATATAACAATAAGACGAAGATATAGAGATGGTGATGATGATGATGAAGATGATGAAGAAGAAGAAGAATCACAAGAAATTGCCTCCTACCCGTTGCTGGCTTGTCCGAAAATTAATCAAAAACCACTTCGCCTGCCACTCATTCAAAAATTATACACGCCCATCTCCCGCACACACATTTCGCCACAATTCCCATACCCATCCCGAAGGACCATCACTCACAGCATTTGTAAGTGCGTCTAAATGGGGAGTATGTGGCATGCAGGCTGGCCTGGTAGTAGGTACAGAATAAGGGATGAGTGGTTGAACTGCCCATAGTAACAATGCATACCTATTCTATACAACTCTTCGGACTTTGGATGAAGACGACGACAACGAACGCTAGAAACTTGTTGTAGCCAAGATACACAAAGTACTCTCGACAAACGCGTTCTCATTCCCATCTTCGTCCCAAGGTATAAATGGATTTTCATCTTTTGGAATCACACATGGTCAACGAACGAACGAGAACGAACTAACGAAGAAAGGACTAACGTATCTAGAGGTACGACGACTGACGACGACGACGACGATGATTTTGAAGCAAACGGTTTTGAACATTCTCAAGCAGAATGTGTGCTGCCATCATAGTATAGTCCTTGCACGATCCATTAAAAGGCAGGATATGAGAGACGTTGGCTAACCGATGGGTATTTCGGCCTACATATACTTTACAAAAGGCTTTAATTTCATACATACATACATCCGATACACACTTCGTGTCTTCTGATTAACGTTGAATTTTATAAATTTAAAAATAATAAATTAGTCAGCGCGAGAGGTCGTGTAGAACCAGGACCTAGTTATTTACAATGCTCAACCATTAATGTGTGCGTGTTGGCTGGAATAGAGGGGACCTACAATTTTCTGCTGAATCCGAACGGATAGGGTGAGAAGCACTTTCTTATGAGAAGAGATACTCTTTGGGGATTTGTCAATTCCTCGCATTAGGCCGTAACCCGTGAAAAACATTTCTGTTTTAAAGGTGGCATATAAGTATAGGCTGGGAATCAAACGCAAGGCCTTCGGCGTAACAGTCCAACGCACTATCCCGATTATTCTTCCTTACTTCATCCAGCAGGACCGGGGTCTGGTATAACCAATCTCTCAAGTCTTCCATAGGGTTCTCTAAGTTCTTTGTTTAGAGAAAGGTCTTTACTACTTAAATGCCTTATTAGCCCAAAGTAAAAGCGATTTACAAGGGTCCTTCTTCGTTTGATCTCTGCCCTGATGTCATTTTTCGTGGTAGGTATAATAGTCGGCTTATGTTCCTTACCAGCCATCTCCACCTGCTGTTACAGATAGTTACAGATCATTAGAAACGACTTTGCATCTACTACCGTATTATTACTCTTGGGTAGACTTTTGATAATAGACTCAACCGCCATATACTGGAAGCTTATCTATTTCTTCTTGAGAATCAAGCATTCCTTTTTTGTTTGGCTGCAAAGCGGGTTGCTTCCTGAGTAGATCTTGTTCTAGCCTGCAAAATTAAATAGTAGGCTTCAATCCTAGCGCCAGCCCGTATACTCCTAATAGAACCAGGGGTTTTATCATAAACCTAGTGAAAACCAGCACAGCTATAATTCTGATGACATGGCTTTGGAATTGATATTGGTGGCGGAACTGCTGATAGTTAAGAAAGATGCGGTAAGAAAAAGCTCTTGCAGTTTCAGCTGGTAAACCGGTGGCACCGATTTAGATATCTGCCTACGTCTTCGAGCTATTATCAAGTAGTGGGTCAGTCAGTGTCAATCTATGTTAGACCCCTGGGACTTTTGGTCACTCAAGATACTGGAACTGGAAGCGTCAGTCAGTCGCAACATGATCTATTTTATTTGGTCGACGGTTCATTGATCTGGAGATCACCAAGTCCCTTTGGGTATATTGAGGTGCCAGAGTCAGAGTCAAGTGTTTGCAGTAATCACATTTCGTTACGCCGCAAATTCTAGCAGCCTAAGTTCGTTACAAGAAATTCTTTCGTGCAGGCTGTGTCCGCGTTGACTATCGAACTAAGTATGTCATCTTTTCTGTAGCTTGCGCTGAAGTCGCTAAGGATAACCTTGACGTCTTGCAACGGCGGCGGTATATCATTCGCATTACCTGGAGAAGATTAAAGATCACTTCCTTGGTTGAGTTAGCTTCGCCTTCCTTGGGAGCGTGGAAAAACAGATCAAAGAAATGTTTTTGACTTGGGCTTTGATGCGGGTGATGTGACCAGGTGCTCGCTTATACGAATGCCCAAAACACCTTTCATAAGTCTTGATGTTATCCGAAGCTCGGTTCTGTTGATTCCAATAACTAGTTAAACTAGATACAAAATTGGTACTTAGCTGACTTAGCATTTTATTGTTTTAAATCGATTTATTTCAACTGTCCTTAATCAAGTGTCACGAATTGTATACATCAGGAGAGTTTCTTTAGTTCATAGTTTATGTATATGCGTATGTGTATGTGTAGAGATATATATTTCATAGGTACCACATTTGTTGTATGTCCTTTGCATCCCAAGATGGAGTGTCCATTTATATACGATGTTCCGCTGCTGGTCCATAGTCCAAACGACCATACTGCTGATGCTGTTCGCAGTAATGTCTGGACCAACGAACCGGCTAGCTGGTGCCACTTCTTGCTTTGGCAGAATTACCACCCACGTTCACATCTTATCTTCGAAAGGAAAGGACACCTTAAGCATTGGGATTTATACTTGCCTGCAGAAAATATCTATATACACATACACATATAGATATAAATTTGAAGCATTATAGAAGCATACATAGAAGCTATGGAAAGCACATACACATGTACATATATACCTTTGTATGATTTTGTCTTCGGCAATACCTTTTGCTTATATAAGTTTAAAGCGAAGCAAAGGCACGAATGTTTGAATTGTGCGTGGAGGTATATATAGCCAAATCACTATAATGCATACATATGTACAATACATATATAGCACTTTAAGGACATGGATTACAGTTGATGCTAAAGAATACTAAGAGAATGCTTTTCAAGAAGCAAACCTTTTTCTTTTGCATGCAGAGTCTTGAAATAATAGCCAATCGATTGGGATTATTTGATGTCTGTGTAAAGGTTGGCTTAGAATTTTTTTTTTTAACAGGCAACATAGAAATAAACCGGTTTGGTTAAATGTTTGCTAAAAAAATTGGGCTACATATAAAGAAAGAAGGTCAAGTTATATAGAAAAGCTTTGATTGTTAATTTCTTATTAAATGGTAAGGGAAGTAGTAGTGTAGTCGTGAAATCGCTTGAAACTATTTTTTTTTATCTAAAAATAATGTAAGCAAAAATAATAAGTTCTACACTAAAAAAAAAAAAAAAACTAGAACTAAATTTCGTCGTTTCAAAATAATGGGCTAAAAAGGAAGATTAAATTTATTTCTGTATTTCAAAGCTCTGAATTCTATGAACGTCAAGTTTGCGAAAACTTTAATAGATCAAAAATTAGTTAGTTGATTTTCCGTTAATTAGTTGTGATAATTTTTTTTGTTCAGAAACATAGAAAACGTGTTTTTCTGCTTAGCCAATTTGTTAACAAACAAATATTTTCTTTGTTTTTAAATATTTTCTATATTATTTGTTTATTTTTTGTTTGCTTATAAAGTCAGCGAAGCACCTCCCCAAAAAGGGGTAAACACTTCTAAGATTGAATTGTAAACAACAATTTAATCGTTTTCTATGAATAACACTATAATAGAAAAAAAGAACTAATAAAACATTGGACAACAAAATTTTTGTTTAAAACTCAATCTTAGAAGATTTTTACAAAGTGAACTCCGGTAAATCGGAGGTGACTTGCTTTAAAAGACCCGCGGTACAACGAAACCCACCTTCAGCCACAAGCTGCTCCAGCATTATCCTCAAACCATGCATCGCTGAAATATCTGGCGATAAATTTTGACGAGAGGTCACCGAGGTTATTCCACCGCATTCACCCCTTATGCCATGAAGACAAAGCTGCTTCTCTATAAGCAATTTTTCAGACCGATCATCACATGCTATTTTCCTACCTAGTTTACAATTTCGAAAACCAGCATGAGAAAGCTTAGAGTGTTTGAGAGGAAAACCCTGCGCTTCTGCACCGGACGGGACTCCACTTTGACCAACGGCGTCGAAAACACTTCAGCAACAAACGACTCTAAGAGGCATCCGGAATAATACCCTTAGACAATTATATGATCAGTGTTGCAAAAAGAAAAGACTGACGATAAACCTTAACAATCATCCGAATCCGCTAGTGAGAAAAATCCTAAGTGAAGAGAGACAAACCGAGCCACATATATGTGACATCACTACTGGACGAAGGAATTATTTCGATCACCGACGAAAAGGCAATCCATTTCTTCGAGTACGCACTGTCAAACTACCACCGTGGCTAGAAGCCATCCTTTACCCATATCCCACCTCCAAGACAACAGGATTTGAACAACCCGAGATTAATCACTAATCATTAATTTTTCGGTTTCGAAAGTAAAGCTAAATAAAACACATACAGCGATACATTTTTGATGAAAATTTTATTTCAACATAAAGATTGGACTTTGCTATTAAGTGTGAAAAACAATATCGCCCCGGGCAGATTCGCAGCATGCAATTCTTTTGAGGTAATTTTTAACCAGTTTTTCGCACATTTCGGGCGGTATCTCGGCCGTAATTTGAGTAATGTTAGTTTTTAATGCGTCTAGAGTTCGGGGATTATTCGCGTAAAGATGGTCTTTAGCGTAGCCCCACAGAAAAAAATATAACGGGGTCAAATGGCATGATCTTGGTGTCCAATTGACGTTGCCAAAACGTGAAATTATACGCAACCAGGAAATTTCTCACGCAATAAAGCCATAATTGGTCGTGTTGTGTCGCTTGTTGTCCCGTCTTGTTGGAACCACATATCTTCCAAGTCATGATCTTCAATCGGCGGCCAAAAAAAAAATTGGTTTATTGCTGCGAACGCTAGGAAATCGAAAAAATCGGATCATCAGCAACACTTGCCCTTGCAGCAGCAATATTATATTTTCGACAGAGCGTTGAGCGTGCATTACGATGGTGCACAGGCCTTAAGACATCAGTAACGCTTCCAATCTCTTCAAATTTCTTCACAATTTTACCGATTGCGTTCATAGTCGTTCAATTATGACAACATTTGAATCACCACTTTTGTAGTAAGTTTTAATAATTTTAACGCGATGTTCGATTGTTAAGCAATCCATTATCGTAAATGGCAGACATTCAACTAATATTATGATACCTTAATTGACAGGTGTCGAGTTATCTCTGTTACAGGGGATCACAATGGACGTGGGGCACAACCCTCCTAACCTAACCTAACCTAACCTACGGATGAAAAATCTAGGTATATTTTTTGACGATCACGACTATGCTATATATTTCTATAAACGCTTGGTCCAGCAGCAAATTCCTGTTAAAGAGGTTGCTCACCTCTTGATACATTGATAAAAAGATATGATAGTTTAAAGATCACAAAATGCAATTTTACAAAGATGAAGTAGTTTTTTGTAAACACAAATTATATTTAGACTAAAATACATATTATTAAAAAACGAAATCGACACACAATCAATTTTTTCAGATCCTTACGATCTCATCGTCAAAAAATCAAAAAAAGGAGTGCTGAGATTTGACAATTATTATTTTGTAGCACATCCTGACCTCGCCTAACCATAGTTTTAGAAAAAGGTCACTGCATTCGTTCGTTCAGTTCGTTATTTTTAAATTTTGTTTTGTAAAATAAATACATTGCCTATGTATAGGTATTTATTGAGTTGCTTGTTATATGCGAACAATTCATTTGGGAATAATAAATGTGGTTATGCCTATGTATGTATATAATTTAACATTTGTAGTTTTTAGGTACACGAATGACACATAATATCTACAAACATCCAATTTTGCATAATTTACATATATACCTATAACAGAGCATGGGAAGGTACCTACAATGAAGAACTTTTGGGATATACTCTACGAATGAGTATAAACGATTTTGCTTAATTTCCATTTTCTATAGAAACCCCAACGACAACTAATTCTTGATTGGTGCTCCCTGGACTGCGAGAAAGCAATAGAAGGACAATATAAGAACCGAGAGAAACAGAGATAGAAAAAGGTGGTCAAATTTTCTAAAGTGACCCACATGAGTTCCCAAGGATTGTGCACCATCTATACATTCATCCAAGAGACTTGTTCTTCTTCTTCTTCTTCGCGAGCCAAAAAGTAGGCAAAATCCTTTATGGTGAACCGTTTTCTAATGCAAAGGACCTGCTCCATCCTCTTCTTGGAATCACATGTAGGTATAGGTAGGTATAGGTTTTGTACATATATGTAACTTACTTAAACTGAAATGCTTTTCCTTCTAAGGATCTGACCAGCACCAAAGCAACACATCTACAGCTCAATATTAGAATAGAATTTCGTGTTTATAACCATCTCTAGGATACGACTACCTTCTCTCTATACTTGAAATCCTCTTATTTGTCCTTTTGGAAACGATGACTCTACGGCTATGGCTATGAGTATGACTACGACTACGATTATATATGCGACGAAAGATGAAGAAGACGAGGACTATGCTGTTTTGTTATAGAAAGGCCGCAAGGCAACACGATCGATAATTTTCCATAGAGTTTTGACCAACCACCACTGAAAACACCGGGTGGCCCTGGTCAAGTTTTCACATCCATCTGGAGCAGCAACTAGCAGCACAGCACCACCAAAGAAGAAGAACAAGAACAAGAAGAAGTCCAATTCCAGTTATATTATAGCTCCAGCATCGAGTAAGCAAATGCAAAAATCTGGAGTAGGAGTCCTGGAGGTAACTCAAATTCATCTGCACAGTCTGTTTGACTGTTTTGGTCATTTCATACTCCTTCCCGCCGCCCAACACTCTTTTCCACCCAATCGGGAGACCCTTTATGTAAATAGACGAGGAAATTTTCTATGTACACATTGAAGATGGTCAAGAAGTATCCGAATCCGAGTCCGAGAACGAAGAAGATTTGGACACGACGGACGTGGACGTGTACGACATCGACCAAGATGGAGTATTATTATAACATTGTGTGCGTATAGGGGTTCCTGTGTGCGTGTGTATTTTTTTGTTTTTGTTGAGTTTGGGTTTGGGTCTGGATGTGTGTGTTTGCCTAGAAATATCCTTTCGTTTAATATCTGTCCTTTATTTTTGGCTTAAGTAAGGTCCGTAAGGACTGTAAGACTGCCCGTGCGTCGTGTCGTCGGTTGGTCCGTCACTACTTCTGTTCAATCGGCGGAAACTTGGTTTTGCAAAAGCAGAATACGAAAATGTTGGATACACATGTAGAGCTGGGTATATACACACACCTCTTTGCATCTCCAAAAAGGATATCAATATTTACATGACGATGGACGGGCGGCACGGTCTTTTGAAGGTGTGCAAGCGTGGTTGGAAGAGGCTGATTTTTGTGTAAGTGTGTGTGTGTGTGTGTGTTAGTCTTATATGTAGGTGTATTAAATTTCTTAGAATGAAATTTAATTATATGGATGCATAGCCAAGATAGGAGGCTTAAAGGTATAGTGTACCTATGCTCTGGTTATGGGTTTTGTTCTGTGGTGAGATGTTTCCTCGAAAATTTCCAAGATGAGGCGCCCTGGTCAGTGTTCGATATAAAGTTTTGTTAAATATTAGAAAATAAAACAAATCAAGAAAACTAACGCATCAACGAAACAATTGAAATGTTCAAAACTTTGGTTACGATAGTTTTTGACAGTTTGTAAAGTATCAAAATGTTTAGTTGTTGGTTTTTATTTTTTTTTTTTTTAGTTTTCTTTTGTTTAAAAATATATGTATTTTTTGTTTGAAGTTTTCTATAAACAGTAACAATATTTTTGTTTTATATTTGCTTACGAAATTTATAAATTCTTTACTATAAAAAGGATGTTATAAGGAATCAAGAAGTTATATTTACAAGGATATAGATTTGCAGCTGTTGTTTTGAAATTGCGTACAGTATGAATATGCTATTGTTTCTAATATAAACATGAAGTTAAGTTTTTGTTGCTAAGTTGTTTTTTTTTTTTTCAGGAAAGGTTTGTATATTATGAAATCAACTGGAAATTTTTTGAGTTTTCAACTCGGATGTATGTATTTTGTTTTTTTTTTTTTTTCTTGTTTTATCCAAAAACTGTGCTGATCCATTTGAATAAAAAGTTTTAACAAACAACAAAATAACTACCTATATTTAAATATGTAAACAATGTTTGTTAGTTTTATGTTTTAGTAGTACCTTTCTATCCCTACGAGCAGTATAAGTTCTCTGTGAAATCTTTAAAGTTTGTACATTTTTCAAAAGTTTAAGAAATTTCCCCATCACGCCATCATCGCAGTAAAAATGGGTAAATTTTATACAAAATAACGTCGCATGTGAGCGAATTTTAAAACGCAATCAGTAAAGAGAAAAAAATAAGTATAGCTATAGGTTTCGCTTATTCATCTTTCGCATTCCTCTCAACTCAAATTACGTCCAACCAGGCAGCGCCAGCGCCACATTTTCGTGTCATATGAAAAAAACACAAATTCATTTCTGGGGTGCTCTATTCCAGTGTTGTCAAAAAATAAGTTTTTACTATACTTCAACAATTTCCCCAAAATTTCTGCAAAATTCGCTTTATTTTGAGTAAAAAATTGAAATAGAAAAAAGTGCCGCATTGATTTTTTTCGTTTCACCGTGCCAAGATATAATTTTCGTGTCAAAAAAGCCACTTCGGCAACGCTAAGTCCAACCGTTTCAATTGGCCGCGTTCAGGTTTGTATATCTAAAGCGATCCGGATAGCTTTGTGTTGTTGTGATCCAAAATAAAAACACAGCTGATTTCAAAGCAACTGTTGTTAAAAAATTCTGGTATACTTTTCTATCCAATTGAGAAATATCAACAACAATAATGAGTCCAAATCTGGTTGAAGTTTGTTTGTTTGGAAAAAAATAAATGCACAACGTTAAATCTTATTTGTTAAGGTACCCAGTGTTTCTTCTTTATCCTCTTTAATTACATATATTCATTAAACTTCACAATCACAAAAAACAATTTTGTCGATAGGAATATTTCCATTTAGTTCTTTGTATCAGCTTTGATAGCAGATATTACTGATTCGGTTTTGGTCGATCAGAAACATATCGTCGCTATCGTTTTTTTACTAAGCCAATTTCACACAAAATCATTTTTTTAATAATCCGTTTCTCGGGATTCTGAAGGGTTAGAGTTATGCCGACTTTACAGAAATAATAGAATTTTTTTTTGTAGCCGATTGGCATCATTAACAAAAAAATCAAGTTTTTTGAGTTATGCCACTTTTCTTGAATAGCGACGATATATGGATCCTCCAGAATCTTCGATAGGGTATCCTAGTGCAACCAGAAGGCAGGCATTTTCAAAAGAAAACGATCAAAGTTTGCTTCGTTCATTCTTCTCTCAGAACGGTACAGGTATTGACAGTATCTACCTTTTAACTACCGAGTTATTTAAATATTTCAAGATGTTTTTTTTTACAGTTTTTGTTTTTAGTTTTAATTTTTTGTATTCCCTCTGAAGTCTATCTGTGAGCATTTAATTTTAGAATACAATATTGTATTGAGATTTGAGAATGAGTCTAATGAACGAAAAAAGCAACTCTGTGGGGTGGCGGTACATTTTTTTTCTTTGGGGACAGCGGGACACAAAACTCGAAAGACTGCTTTTAGATGACTGCAATTTTTATTGGCAATTCTCTTTTGAGTTTCTTTTGGATTGCCGCATTCATTTAAACGCTGCAATTTTTGTTAAATGAGAAGGAAATATCTCTTCACTCTCTTTACTCCACTTAGAAAAAAGCACAAAGAAGAAAGAGCGATAACTCTGCAATTATTTCAACTTCTGCAACTTTGTCTACCCCGGACACAGCATAGGTCCCTCGCCTACATGCTTAAAAATTGCAGGGGGTAATTACAGCGTTTAAAAGCAGTCAAAGCGAGACACCTTAGGCATAACACAACACAAAATTAATAGACATTAATTTGCTTTATTCGTATATATTTGGAGAAATTTTCATTAGATCTTTCATGCCACCGAGCCACGAAGAAATTATCGTGTCAAAAAATTACGATCGTACCACATCGGCAACGCTGATACAGCATACGCTTTATTGAAAGCTTGAATGGAAGTATTTGATAAACTGTTCCTATAAAAACTAGTGTTAAAACCTAAAATTTCCAATTTCCGTAGACTTACGGTACGCAGCTGAAGTGAAACGAAAATAACAGCGAAAACGAAAATGAAAAGACTACGGACAATTATTAATGGAGAATTTTATCAGATAAACGATGCGTTGGTATCGAAATTTGTTTGTGGTCTTACTTCTCCGCATACAATTAATGATACGTGCAAATAATTCAGTGCGAAAAAAGACCAGAGACTTCTACAAATAATTTACTATAATTATTAATTTCGCTCGTTAAACAGCGTACCTACTGCAAAACGTACATAATGTATAGCAGAACGAATTTTTTCGTTTGTGATTTAGTTGTATTTGTGTATGAACATTTTCTTTTCGTTTCAGCTGCATACTATGCATGTTTCGAAATTACTTAAGACACGCAATGATTTTTCATTCAATCATTTCTTGTTTATAAGAAAAAAATTGCGAATTTTGAAGAAAATAAACTGATTTGTTAATTTTTAAACAATGTAGGTATGTAATTTTTTGTTTAATCTTCACCTTTATTTCGCAAAAAATCATTTAACATTTATTTATTTCGCACTATTTCGTTTAACTTGCAAACCTTAATTATAGTAATTTATATGTTTTCTTTTTGTTTTATTATGTTTTTCAATTATACTGAAAGTCATATTTTACGTTTTTTTTTCCATTCGTTTTGTTTCAAATTATCTTCAAACATTTCGCGCATTGTTGTTAAGTTTTAGTTTTTTCGTATATACGAGAGAAACCGAGCAATTAGCTACATTTCATTCCAATATTTTTTTTTCTTAAAAAAATCATATAAAGTGTGTATGAGAATTCTTTTACACGAAGGTAGAAAATTTCATCTATAGGAGCAGCTAATTTGGGCGTATTGAGCTGAGCATCATATTAAGTAAACATTTTTATGTACAAATTATTGCCGATGGAAAAGTATGGTAAAACCAATTTTTTGTATAATTTATATACATAGGTATACGAAGCTATACAGGATAAAAATGAAAAACATTGGCGTGAAGTTTTAGACGATTAAGCACGATGTTAAGGCATTTTTAGAATGATACTAGGTTAAAAACAGGGTTTTCCAAATTTTAAACGAGTTAACATCGTATTATCTTTTAAACATTTAATTAAAGTTAAAATAACCAAATGTCAATTTTATCTTTTTATAGTATCATACTAATTCAAAATGTCACTTGGGCCATTAAAAATGTGAAAATAATCGGTATGATTACTTGCTTGCACGAACTGTCACATTTGTTGGCGTGTCCCGGTGAAGTTTATTAAGAAAATAGGTTTAGTATGATACTAGCTAAAAATGCTTAAAACTGAGAACATTTTATCAAAGGCTGTCATTTTCGCCATTTTTTAATTAACATTTTAAACTGGAAATGCAACACCAATTTTTTCTCAATATTCTCAAAACCCATTATTTACGAACAGAATATTTTTTTTTGTATTGTTACCACAACGACTATAAAACACTTCACCATTCAAATCTAGGAAATATGCAGTATTGAGATCTATCTATCTATCTATCTATCAACTTTGAACTCATTTTAAATGTTGAATGTTTAAGTCAAAAATCTAAATCTGCGTAATCGTTTTCATATCAAATAAAAATGATTTTTGACTCAAAATATGAAATGATGCGTGATAATACATTTTACATTTTTTATATCGTGTATATTCATCAGTTTCAATTGGTTTAAATATTGTAACCGACTTGCAATCTGCTCTGTTTTTTTGTTCAAACCTATTTCAATAGTTGGGCAGTAAAGATTAATGCTTTCAAGACTCAGAAATAGAATAGAGCAAAGTGCTAATTATCTTTAGCATGCACATTCAACAAATTCATTAATAAATTAAATATTGGTAAACGCATTCTTTATCATTTTATAAATGGAAAATCAAAATTGAGTGATAAAAATAAACTCATTATTGGCAAAACAATTTTCTTAAGTCTGAATTTCCATGACACATTTAACAGTAAGTTTTGTATCTTTGTCATGAAAATTTGATGCAACTCGATGTTGCGTAAGTTTAAGTTCATAGTTCATTTCGCAGATAATTGCTAACTTAATTTTTTGTTTTAGCCATTTTTTTTTAGTATTTTGGAAAATTTTTGAAGATGTATAAATGTTCGGCAATGTGTGTAATTTAAAAAAATAAAATTGGTGGCCCGAAAGCTCGTATAGAACCAGGGTCTAGTGACTTACAATTCTCAACCATTCCTCTGTGTGTGTTATTTATAGGCAGAAATGGAGGGAACCTACAATTTTCTGCGAGTCCAAATGGCTAATATGAGCTGCATTTTTTCGTTACAATAGATACTCCTAGAGTATTTTTTAATTCCTCGTAAGCGGAAGTAAAAGTTATCCGCGAAAACATTTCTATTTTTTTAAGGTAATTTATGGTAAATAGGTTGAAAAAGAAACACATTAAATTTTTGCTTAGCAATGAGGCCATTCACAATACTTTAACTGAAAGCTGACAATACGTTTCAAATTCATTTGAAGTTCAGAAAAAAATTAAATAATTTCATTTTTGTAAGATTTTCAATTTATCGCTTACGATAAAATGGCGGCTTAGGTCTCAATTTAGACATCTAAAGTTGAGGCGTATGATGAACAATACACTGCTGGTAGGCATGTATGGTTTCCAATTAGTTTTTCAAGTACCTACAATTTTTGGTTGCAACGTTTTCTTTATTTTTTGGGGTGCTCAGCTCATTTGAATTTAGAAAACATTGCACAAAAAAAAATTATTGTGATTAATCAATCCCTAAATAATCGGCATTAAACATTTCAATACAAATGTGTTGCCGCTGAAAAAATGTAAAGAGCGTCCTTAAAAGGGTCCCGAGACAAAAAAGTTCCCATATAGAAAAATGCCACAATGTTTAAAATAAAATAGACTAAAGATATTTCATAAACATTTATTCAAAATCTCAATTAAAAATTATTTTCTTCTGATTATACATAAAACTACAAAAACTATTCGAATAACAGAAAACAATAAACAAAAACTGATTAGTAAAAATCATGAATTACCTTTTCATCTTTATACCAGTGATACAAGTATTTTAAACTTTTTAACACAAAACAAAACAAAATGCAACATACAAAACAAAACGTATATAAGTATGTAACTGTTTTTGTTTTCCTAATAAATACGAAAACAAAATACGGTTTAGTGTCTTCTGTCAGTTTGCTTTTGCTGAATGCAAAAAATTTTGTGGAATTGAATTTATTTATGAAAAATGCAAATTTTCAGAAGTTTTCGAATGTAAATCTTATTGAATTAATAAAAAGGGGCCAATTGGGTCATCTTCAAAAAAGTGGTGGCCACGGTTCCCGAACGCAACTTTACAAAACATGGATTTTAAATTAAGAGAAATTTATAAAGAATAGGCTCACTCATCGATCTTTAAAGCTTAATACAGTCAACTTATTTACAACCTGGAAAACAAGTATTATTTAAAAGAAAATATGCTCGTTAGAAGAATTTCCATTATTTTAAAAGATATAGAGGTGAAAACTTAAATCTAAATTATATTCAGCTTAGAGACTTGTGTTTGTCTCCAAGTTGTGTTTTTATGATTAAAGAAATTAAAATAAAATTAAAATAAATAAATATTTTTTGTTTTTAGTTTTAACGTTATTAAATAATTTTCACAAATTAATTGTTTTTTTTTTTTTTCATATAATATTCGACCGAGGTTTATCGTAGTGTAACTTACTAACTTCATCTTCGGGCGAATTACTCAATTTGAGTTTGACTCCAAAAAGGATAATTAGTATTCTCAACGACGCAAAAAGTTATGATCATTTTTTTTTGGTATTGCATAGGATACGAATAATCGAAGAAGATTTCTAATATTTGTTTAAATTACTTTTTTTAATAATTTAATTTATATAATTTACTTTTAAGACATTCATATAATTCACATTACCAATCAGGGCATTTTTGGAAAAAATAAACAATAATAATAACAAAAAATAATTTTTAAACTAAAATTTTCTACAATTTATTACCAACGGCAAATTATCCACCTGTATAACCAATTTTGGATCTCGGCCAATGTTGCTCAGACTTGACATTCATGTACAAAAACTTATAATTATCCTTATAAAGGGTGTCCTATAATTCACGCATGATTTGAATATCACGCCATTTGTGCGGTAAAATATTGCCAACTAAAACCAAAAACAAAAAAAAAACGACAGAAACGTTACACTGTAGAACAACGCGTATTTATTTTTCGGCAACAGTTTGAAAAAATAATGTAGGTTTGGTTGTGATTTTTCAAACAAATTTTCAGCGATGACTCATCACCGATGAAAATCATTTTCATCTTGATAGTTTCGTTTAAATTGTCGCATCTGGGGCTCAGAAAAACACGAGTGATTGTTAAGAAACAATCGTGTCACCATTTGATGCAGATTTACGAAATTGAGCTTGCATCAACGATGTATTAACCACATTTATGCGGAACGCTCGTGAAAAATGTAAAAAAAATTTCAACTAAGGTTGTAAGCAAAGCCGAGGCAGTATATTTTCAATTAAAATACTTTTAGACATCTTTTAAAAAGAACAAAATTTTAAAGAGGACATTTTTTAAGAAAAAAACATAAATTTAATATCAAATGCATAATTATTAAATTTTAAGCTAGTACCTATACATTTTCAGAAATATGTAGGTATCCTTTTTAAAATCAAAGTCAACTTCCTATTGTGATGATGCTGATGATGCTGATGGTGTTTATTTAACAACACTCTCATTTAAATTCATTATTGAAATGTAATTTATCTAAATATATACCTATACATGTCACACTTCATCAAAGTAATGTTAACATGGAATCTTCACAGTTAATTCGAACATACCTATATTTATATACATATTTTAGAATTAGCTCCATTTCACACCCTACCTAATATGTATATGTATATGCCCTCCGATGATATCACCCTTCAAACATTATCCCAATTTGCATAATATTATCCTCTCAAAACTCGATAAACAATCAACAGATTGTTTTGTAGTTGTTGTTGCTGCTTCTGCTGCATCCACCTAATTATGTTGATAGGTATATATGTATAACGAGGAAATATATGCGTATAGCTTATATAAATATAGACACAACATACCTATTTCTATTATAATTCAAATATTTACCAAAGAATCTATAGAGAGACAGACACCTCTATAAATTAGGCACAACATCATTATTATATCCTCATCTTAAGTTTATATTCATATACTATACTTGATATATACGTATGTATAATCATGTAATGACAAAACACCCAAACATCACATACTTAAGGTGCAGAGGTATTATAATGTTATATAGACCTATGTATAGGTATTATGGCTATTCATTGGGCGCTGCACGTGAACTTGAAATCGAAAACGAAATACATAATAATAATAACAAAAGTCAATGGCAATAATGTTATGTCCTGATTATGGTGAAAGTTTAATGACCTTCCCCCTGTGTCGTCTCAAGGAGCTCTGAGTGTGTGTATGTCAACCTTGCCTCCCCATCAGAACCCCCCCGATAATCACATATTTGGTCTGTGCACGTTAACTAAACATATGATTGGGGATATATTATTACCATAACATTATCTATTCTCACCGCCTGTCGCCACCCCCTCATTTTAACATCATATTGTACCCCAACCCACCTACCATCACCGTCTTCTCGGTCGTCGTCGTCATCGTCTATACCTACATTATAAGTGAATGGAGTATAATAATCACATGAACGTAACATTCGTCATGACATTAAGTGAAAACTTTCCCTTTCACGTGGCTTGAGATATACCTACCTACATATAGAGAATGTTTCTATATGAGTATAGGTTCCAGGATATTCTATCTAAATATATATGAAAAGAAAAGGGTGGAGGGGGTTTGGTATATTCTCTCGAAAAGAAAACGTGCACCAAAGTAGTTTATTTAAGTCTGCAGAAAATGTGGAGAAAAAATGCCGGCAGAATATCCTTCCTTGAATTTTATATAAAATAACATAACAACGTCACAGACTTTAACCCCCTGTCTTTCCCTCTTCCCCCCCCCACCCTGCCCTCTTGTGTTCTATAACAAAAAAGAAACGAAAGAAAACTGAAAACAGATCAGAAAAATCCAAAGCCCCCCTTGTTACCCCTGTTAGCTTATACATCAAGAATATAATATAAGGAAGAATATTTTCTAGAAAAATAAAGAAACTGCATCCTTTTTGCTCATAAAAGTTCCAAATAGAGGTACCTACCTAGGTACCTATGGTTTGGAATCTCATATACCATTTAACTATATAATCAAAGGAAAAATATATAGGACAGCAGACAAAAGAACGAAAGGACATTGAAATACAAAACTTTTGATGGTCCAAATAAGTGTGTGTATAGACGCATTAATCTTCTCAAATCCAGGAAAAAGGATAATGCACTCAACTCGAACTCACATTATTTTATAGAAGCTCTTGCTGATATGCCGTCGGTAATACTGCTATCTATAACAACATTAAAAGGACATGCCATATAGCACAGAGGGAATTGACAAAAAAAAAAAATTATATGTATATGTATATCAAAACACCTACACACAAGAAAATATATAAAAATTATACAAAAATCCAAGAAAGAGAGACGAAGAGAAGAAATAAAAATAAAAAATAAAACTTGAAAAAAAGATGTGTAAAAACCACATACAGATAAAAAAGGAGAACACTTTTGACACAGTAAATCAACACTTTTACGACATTGACCTAGAGAGCAGCAACTAACGAAACGACGCGATGTCTTCCTCCCTAAAAATATATATATTCTTCCAAAAACCTTTCCTTTTAATTCCAACATACAACCACCCCACTATCACCCTACCTATACAAAAAAAAAAATAGGGGCCTCTCCCCTGCATGTGTAGTGTACAAAGCAAAAATAGGCAATAGTGGCTGCTGCAACTTTTGTGCAACTTTTACTTTTGTCCTGTGTATAGGTTTTCAAAAGTCCTTTTTCTTATAACCCCATACCCTACGCCCCCTCCCACCATACCTCTTTACTCAAACTCCAACAAGTCACCACCTCAAACCGAATTCACATACAAAGAGTAACATTTTTTCTATAAAGCCTCTTTACTGCAACAGTTTTTCCTTTTTTGCTCACATTTCTCCCCTTTTTATAACTTTTTATGTGTATAAGTATAATCTGTATTTTTATGTATTGGATTTTTCATTTATATATTGTTTGTTATCCTTTTGCTCTTTCACAGAGGAGCCCCCCTTTTTTTTATTTCCCCAAAAAATAGAGAATTTCTCTTAGAGACACTTTCCTTTCTCTTTTGGTTTTTCTCTTTACAAATTTTAAAGAATTTCATTTCATTGGAAAGTTTGGGTTTGTGGGGTGAGGTAAGGTTTATCCCTTGCATCTGACAGTTGACTGTGTATAATAGTGGATGGAGAAAGCACATGGTTCGGCTCCAGAAAATATAAAAACAAACAAAAAAGATAGAACCAAAAAAGGACGAAAACAAAAATTGTGGGTGGATTTATTTACATGTACTGTACCTTACCTCATACGTACGGGCTTCGGTGGAAGAGGATTCTTCTTCTTTGGCTGCTACGCATGTTCTTACCTTGGCCAATATGCGAGATACGATCTTAGCTATCGCATTCATTAGCATGGGTCGTAGAGCTAAGGGTTAGTGTTGGCATTTCATTGAATCTGCGTAGATGTGTGGCCTATGGGAGGCGTACATATTTTGAATGCGTATAGCTGCGTATTTTATTATAAACAAATGCATCCTATTGCATGTTGGGTGATGATGCAACATCCAAAAGAATGACCGACATTTTTTGGAGGTGGACTGATAGCAAAAGTGCAGGGATGGTATATTACTATATGAAGTGGCGATTTTTTTTTTTTTTTTGGCAAAAGAAAGCGCGATGTTTTGAAGTTTTTTATATGAATTTGAAATTAATTTAGATTTACATTTTTTTTTAACAATAAGGATCGTTTTTATTTTTTTGTCTACTATACAAACAGTGTTAGGGAAGAGACAAGCAATTTTTAAAAATTCCCGCTAAAATTATTTAACTCCAGACGAGTCCATGTAGGTACAAGGAAGAAAGTGGCGCCACACCATATAAAGGGTCTTTCAATACATAGGGACTCTAGAAATTTTAAGGTTAGAGCTGGCATGTTTTTAAATCAAAATCCTGATAAAAATTCGTTCTGAACGGTTCAGTCGTGTGTTGGGAGGTTTTAGCGTTCAACAACGTGTACTAAATAATCAAATTTTATTTTAAAAATTAATGCACCATTCCACCTTGGATCCAAAAAGTATTCGCCAAATGTCATTATTACCTATAGCGAGGAGTCCTATTTTTGGGTAAAATCACAACAAAGTCATGTGTGCAAAATCCACATAAGCCGCCCCAAATGCATTCCGATAAAATACAAATTTTACAAAATACGAAATTTTAGCCTTTTGTTAGAACTTCATAGCGTCGTCAGTCGTTGGTAAACATTGGGGTTTTATATGAAGATCATATTTATAGGAAATTTTGTTTTTGACAAATTGTCGTACAACTTTTTTTTTTAAATAAAAGTGACACCAGAAAGGTCCAAATTTCGGAGAATTTTCCAAAATTGTTAAGAAACCCAGGAGGCGTGGTTGTGTAATTTTTATTTTCATCTTATATAACTTACTATGTATATATACATATATATATGTATTTGAATATATGCGCATACATACATATAAATAAAAATTCTATATATAAAAACCATATAAAAATCTACCCGATTTGCCATTCCAGCATAGTTGAGGAACATTAGAAATGAAAAAAGCTTTATGTATTTATGTATGTACATTGAATGTCAAATTTAAATGTTGAGCAACTTTTCTGAACATAGGTACCAACATCATAACTTTCCTAAAAAGGGTCAAATACATGTGGTTTAAAAAATTATTGTTTTGTATTAAATTTTTGTTTCTATTAAATACGCAATTTAATAGGGTTTTTCATATATAGTTTTATGTGACTGTGCAATGATAAAATACAAAAAATGTAGTCCGATATTCTAGCTAAATTTTAAGACCTTAATGAACGGATTGTTAGAACCGAAGTTATAAGCAAGCCAAACCAAACACAATGTATCTTTACAATTATTATACCGACTACAAATTTTGCTAGGTACATATGAACATTTAGCATTTTTTTTCCGACGAGAAGCAAATTTGCCACGATTGTGGTTTTTTATTGCACAAACTCCGCCGCCGCCGGCTTTAGAATACTATATTCCTCTCGCCAATTGGTGGTTGAAAGTATTTTAATGCTTTTTTTTAATCAACTTCCTCGTTGAATTAAATTATTTGTCCGATATTTATTTTCATGTTTTTAGTATAAAATTTTGAATGATTTTGAAAATTTTTTGCTCTAACACGCCAGTCATTTTTCCTTTAATTAAATACCTTAATATTGAAAATCGGATAATTGGATCGAAAGATATAAGCATTTAAGTAAACGCAAATCGGATATTTTTCGGATTTCGCAAAAATCATCATCAAAAACATACCCATTTTTTTCCTACGAACATTTCTCCTTTTTTTCTATCCGTTTTATCATCTTCTTCTTTTTCTGTTTCCTCAAACTAGTAACAACAAAGCATGAACGAAATAATTTTGTTTATTTTGTTTAGTTTGTTTATTTATTTTATTTTGTTGATTTTGTTTATTTTGTTTATTCCCCTCACGTTTCGCCCCCTTTGTCTACTAGGCGTTTCATATTTTTTTGATTTTTTTATATTGTATGCCTCCGTTTAAACATTTCTAATGTTAAAATATTAAAAATTTAGAATCACACGACTTTTTGTAGGGCAGCCCTATTTTGGCCTAGGTTTTCACCGTTTTCGGGACTATTAATGCTGCTCTAAAATACGCAAATAACTGATGCACACAAAGTCATTTTAACGAACACCATCCATCAAATTTAGGCAACAAAATCAATAAAACTTTGCACTTACGTTCGTATATAATTAAGTACTATTTTTGTTTTCAAAGTGCTTTTATTAATTTTAAGTCAAAAACAAAAGCTGATAAAATGTCTTCTAGTTTTTGAGCAAATTGAAAATTTTTAAATCAGTTTCTTAGCTAAATAAGTCCCCTCAGGCTTAACGGTGGGGAATAGACCCCCCTCGCATAGGATTTTTTTCTTGCCTCGACCAAGTTGTTCTCAAAATATTGAGTACAAAAAAGTGAGTGCCTAATCGTCCGAGTGTCAGATTCCGGTTTATATTAAAAAAAAAAAAAATTTTTGGGGGGAATGATCAAAAAAGTTTAAGGAAAATCGACCTCAGTTGCCTTCCCTACCATCATATTGTCAAGTTGGATCAAAATCTCGAGTACGAGGTCTCGAGGTAGGTATAGCTAATATGAACTACATACCTATTACTTTAATTTTATTAAAAAATGTAACTTTCACAAAATACACATTACAAAAAAAATATGGTAATAAATTGTGGGGTGAAATCAGGGCCGGCCTCAGTCAAACTTGCGCCCTGTTCAAGACTTGTAGAAAGCGCCCCTTTTTTTATATTTGCACATACACATACTTTTAATGCGTTTTTTTTATTGAGGTATCCCCGGTAGGTGATATTAGTAAGTGTGCAAGAAATAATTTACCACAGTGTGATGGATATTTTTTTGGGATTATTTGAACAAGTTTTGTAGTTAAAATGCAATAGTAGTACATATGTATTTGTTTGCGAAAGATCAGATTACATTTTCTTGTTCCTGGTAATGCGCCCCAAAATTTTGCGCCCTGTGCATTTGCACATATGGTTGGTCCGGCCCTGAGTGAAATACAACACAAAATTAAAAGAAATAATTTGTTCTATTCGTGTATTGTCAAAAAATAAAAGAGTTTCTGCTAGTTTCTACTCCATTTGGAGCAAATTCGTTTCAAAATTCTATTTATTTAAAGTAAAAAATAAAAATAGGAAGAGCTTGCCAAATTGAATTTTTTGTGCCATCGTGCCACGATGAAATTTTCGTATCAAAAAAAGCACGATCGTGCCACTTTGGCAATGCTGTCAGAAACTGAAGTAGGTAATTGCTTAGGCATGAATTTCTAATGACCTAGATTTATCCGCTATTTTATTATTTTTGCATTATATCTTGCGGTGCACTATTATTTAAAAAAAAACTATTTAATTAACCATTTTGTAAAAAAAAACAAAAAAAATGGTTATAAATCCAACCTCCCACATTTTTTTATTTTCTATTTTCTCAAAAACGGTTCAACCGATTTTGATCAATTTTTTTTATAGAGAATAGCTATTTCAAAAAGTTTAAAAGTATTGTACCTATACCAGAATTTTGAATTTTTTTTTTGTACCTTCTTTTAATTTTTTTTAAGAACTTAATAATTCGAATACTAATTGCTCGATTTTTATTAATTTTAGCACCCAGGAGTTTTTTTGACATTATATAGCAGATAATCAAATAGAATTTTAAATAAAAATAAAAAATATAAATAATTTTTTGAAAATTCTATATTTCGAAAATGGGGTGATAATAATTTTTGAAAATTAATTTTTAAACCCCGCAAGTATTAAAAAATGGCAAACCAATTTTTTTTTTCTTAAAAATGTTTTTAAAAAAACCGCTCTAACGATTTTTAGAAGTTTTTTATTATAAATTGATCCCGTTGGTGTCAAAACAATTTCAGAGGATGTTTACAATTTATTTCTAATTACATATATTGTTTTTTCAGCCTAAACTGTTAGTAACCACGCAAGCATGTGCATGTGCAACATGGTTCAATATTGTTGCAACACGGTGCAATATTGTTAATGTTTATGAACTCACATAATAAACTACCTTAAACTAAACTACGTTTTTGGTAGGTTACATAAAATATAGGCTCACATAACTAATTTATTTCTTTTAAAATCAGTTGATTATAGATTTAAACTATTCACAATTTAAAACCACAGTGTGATCGCCCATAAGAACACGTTCGTGTGACCCAGTCGTGCATTTTATTTTGTTGAGATTTACTAACTAATCTTTATTTATTATAGAACTCATAAATAATTTTAAAGCATAGCAAGCTTTCTGAAATTCAAAAAACCGTTCAAATTTTTATATCGAGAAGAAGAAACTTTTTGGTTTTAAAAGTTTACAATAATTCTTGTTTTCATTTTTTCAGTAAATAAATTGTACAGTATTTTACGGATATAAGAAACACTCATATAAGAAAAACTCGCTTATAAGAAACGCAACCTAAAACACCATGTCTTTTTCTTAAATTTGTCTCTGAAATTGAACGTATATAAGAAACTCGCATATAAGAAAAACACGTTTATAAGAAATACCTTTTAATGCACAATACAAATTTTCAAGAACAAAAAAGTACGCATATAAGAAACTATACTCTGTCCAACAAAAATTGGCAGTGTAGGCAAGATAGGACGTTTGTCTCTCATTCTGTCTACAATGGATTGCATAAATCTGTCCTTCATTAAAGCTTTCCCAGGGTTGTCGTAGTGTCCACGATAACACTCATCATTAAAAACTTTTTCTTAAAGCTCGAAAATCAAAAGCACCTTAACAGAAACTCAAGGAAAAAAAGCTGAACGAATTACCAAATGCACACGGGTAACTCTGAATGCACATCAAGCAGCAGCCAATCGTCATTGGCCACAGCAATTCAATGCACACTCAGATGTGCCTTGAATAAGACCTTGGGTCTGTGTCAAATGCTATTGGAAATTCACGGGCGGGCAAACATTTTTTGTGGAGGAGTTATTTCAATTTAATATGGTGCAAAAATATGGCACGCTACTGATTTTGAAAAAGCTTTCCCATAAGACGTGTACTGCCAATTTTTGTTGGACAAAGTATAACTTCAGCTTTACTTTGATTGAAATAAAAATTTGTTTACACATACGCACCAATATGTTTCCACCTTTAATAACAACTTCCAGTTTTTCAATAAAAATGACAACGTCAGATTGACAAGAGCGTGAATACTCCGTGGTCTATAAATTGTGACATTTTTATTTTATATTTGATTGTTTGTTTTTGTTTTCGTTTAACTTTCCTGTTTTGTTTTTATGTTGTGTGTTTAAAATGCTTAGAAAAAGAAACACGGTATCCGTAAAAATAAAACTAAAAATTTTAGAAGAAATAAAAAACTTTTTGCATTGTTTTTTTTCTTAAATCCGTTGTTCTTTATAAGAAATTTTTTTTCTTATATCCGTGTTGCTTATATAAGAAATTTTCTTTCTTATATCCGTTGTTTGCATATAAGAAAAACTCGGATATAAGAAAGAAATGTCCGGGATTATCAGACTTTCTTATAAGCGTGTTGTACTGTATATGTTTTCATGTTAGTTTCTTTGTAACTTACTTATTATAAGATTTATTTCTTAATTTTTTAGCCTCACTGCAAGTACGTAGTAACCTACAAAAAAAAATGCAAAAATGGTAGGTTTTCCTTTTTTATGTGTGCAAGACAACAATTATTATTAAACAATACCACATGTCGCCCGAAACTATCGCACTTATACTCCATACGACGAATACATAAGTGCAATTCCGAGAATGTAATTGCTCCTTAATCATAATCTTGCGGTTTCTCATCCTTCAGGCGCTACCAGAATAACGAACTTTAATTCTCCAATATCACCTTAGCAGTGAGATGTCCAAGTTGTCAATCAGCGATCAGCAAAAAAAAAAAAAAAACCAATGGATGGACTGATACGAATGGAATTGAATGGAAACCACTTGCACGCAGTTCGGCGATTTTCGCTCGGATCGTGGTAAAGAACTTTAACCATCAGGGATGCGTGCCGTTTTTCTTTGACCGTCTTTTCCAGTCAAACACAACACACATAGCTAGTGCCTTTAATCACCGTTCAAGGATCGATCTGCTGACGATGACGGTTGGCTGTTGTATTGAAATGAGGTCCGCTTCAGCCAGATATGTACATATAAATATAAGAGAAACCAAGGAGGACAGACAAAGCGAAAGGATGGCAATTAGTTGGACGTAATTTTTCGCATGCACGTCACTATATATTGCCTGTCGAACCGTGAAAATATTGGGGACTTGGACCGCTGCGCTGCTGCCACCGCTGCTGGTGAACAGATGTAGGACATGTCAAAATTAAAATTTACAGAATCCGGCTATTATCTCCACGACATAATATAAGTAAGTTGGGAAAGAAATAGTATTTAAAGAAGTGTGTGGAATGTTAAAGGGACGCTTTTGTTTTGTGTGTGCCACACGCTCACGCTATGCTATTTGCTGTCGGAGAATTAATGGTAAACATATTATTTCGCGATCTTGAAGTACGTAAGTGGAAACTTTTTTTTATTATTTTAATTCTGAAAACAAAGATAAGGTTATTCATAAAGGCTTATGTACCTACATTTATGTACTCCGTTGGTAAAGGCATTTCAATTCAATAATTCTAGATTTATAATTCTATTAAATGCCAGGCTAATTCATGAATAAATGCATTTTTTTAGTTATAAAATTTATTTTTTCGATGTTAATTTTAAGCAATTTCTATGGATTCCAAAATAAATAAAAAAATTATTTTGTTTGTAGGTATTTTGAGGTTATTTTAAATGCTATATTTATGTGTATAGGTAGGTATACTACGATCTAAGCAGCCAGTTGACAGCACCACCAGCCCATAAATCACTTTATAGCAAGGTTCGAAGAACGATAAAATATGATTCGTTCTCTCGCGAAAAATTCGTAAGGGAATTTTATTTTTGATTTAATCGCGAATATTATTTCCTTAAAATAAAATTCGTGTTCGCGAACGAATTATATCTGTTGCGATCTGTAAAATATGGTTCGTTCGCGAATTTATCATGTACGAACTATTGAAGATCCATTCGCGAACCGTTCGAATAAGAAAAAAATGTCATTTTAGATTTTATATAAACATCATATTACAGTAAATAGGGATATTTTTTTTTCGTAAATAATCCCACGCAACATTTAAAAATCACTCTTCTTCATGTCAATTAAGACCGATTTACTTTCTTCCTGTCGAACTGACACACTTCCAGTTCCTGATAGTTGTTCATTAACCCCCGAATCATTAATATTAACACTATGTACTGTTGTATAGTGCCTTTCTATGTTTCCTGTCACTTTTTCTTAATTTTTTTTTCACAAATTAAACAAGTTGATTCTTCAACTACTTCTTCATTACAAGAAACATATTTATCTAACTCAAATGTTTTTACTTTCCCCATTTCAACAAAAATCATTTAAAAAATAAATCACTTCACGTCCGCACTGGATGGATACTTGATGACGAATGGTTCTTTTTACGGATCTTTTCGGATCTTTATCGCGAGCGAACCATACATTACGATGACCATTTTTTCAGATGCAAAAAAGAGTCTTAAAATCTCCACAGTCATAGTCATAATTGCACTTTGTTATCAACATTGCCTCCAGTGTATCAACTTTTAATTGCGATTTCTCAGATGTCCAAATGTTATTAGAAATTGAAAACACTATTTCCGTAGGGGCATCATTCACAATAGCAAAAACCAGATGACAGAACTGAATTATTCAAACCAGTGCCGTCTACATTTTGTGTTTAAGTAATTTAGTACTAAAGAAAAATCATAGAAAAAAGGTTTCAAAGAAAAAAAGGACATTAAGAGGACAATTAAGGAAAAAGAGGACAAATTACTGTCCTCTTTAAGAAAAATAAAAAAAAAGATCGTCCTCTTTTTTAGACTGTCTTCTAAAAAAGAGGACGGATGGTCACCGTAACCATACTCTACCTGAATTTTATTTTTCCGATCTCTCACGAACGAGAGATACAGAAAAAAATAGATATAGTTCATTCGCGAGAGAACTATAAATTTTTATAGATCGAAAATTTTATCGTTCGCGAACTATATTTTTTATGGTTCGTGAGAAGATCGATAAAGAATGATAAAGATCCGTATTTTATGATTCGTGAGCGATATTTTGCGAACCCTGTTTATAGTATCATACTAACTCCATATGTAAATTTGAAAATTAAAAATGATAAAATGGTATGTTCACTTTCTTGTTTAGACGTACTTATTAAGCTGAAGTTTATTAAGAAAAAAGGTTTACTAGTAAAAAATATTGAAAACTAAAAATATTTTAGTAGAGAGCTTTAAAGTTAGTCAATTGTTTAGTAGTATCATTCTAATACCTTAACATCAGGCTGTTTAAAATTTCATTAGCGTGTTCATTTTTGATCAGTTCTGCGCATCTGTCAAAATCGATTAAATTGGTGGATCTAATGCCCCTTCATATTTTAATATTGTGTCATTGTTTCTAGTGATGCACTCGAACAGCCATTTTTTATTTATGACACTTTCAACTTTGACAACTTGCGCAATAGTTTTTTGTTGGTGATGTCGATGTGCATAGGTAGTAACCTGTGAAAGACATTTCTGTAATTTTGTTTTTTGGTGGCATAGGCTGATGAATCGAACAAAAAACCTTCTGTAAGTTAGTCCTAGGGACTAACTAAAAAACAAGTTATAGGGTCATTTCTCTTGTAATATCTAGTAACATTAAAATCACTTTGACCAGGAGCCCCACTTTAAAAACTTTAATTTGTTAATACTAATTTTTCTAATTTTTCTTACAAAAAAAAAAGAAAAAAACGAAAAGCAGTGGCAACATTAATTTCCCTTTGCTTCACGCCTACACGTAGGCTACACTAAGCTGATGTCATAAAAATGACTTCTGAAAAGAATATCTCTTGTCATGAAAAAGTGCTTCTCACCTTAGCCGTTCAGATTAGGCAGAAAATTGTAGGTTCCCTCTATTCCTGCCAATAAAACGCACACAGGAATGGTTGAGAATTGTAATTCATTAGGCCCTGGTTTTCCACGAGCTGTGTCGCCCCACAATTTATTTTATTTGGAAAACTACTAACCTACATACATGCAGCTATCAAATGATAGATTGAAATGGAATACAGTGTGGGCAAAATGTAAGTTTCTTTTTAAAAATGCAATAAAATGGAAAAAAATAATTTTTTTCCATGTATTATGTCTTTATTATTTAGAGCAAACATTCCCATTAATTATGGAAGACAACGTCGTTCAAGTCAAGTGGCAGCCTCGGCTGGGTTCGCAGTAGCGCATTCTGTCACTCCAATTTTCCTAGACCTACTTGATGGTTTTTGATGGTTTCGGGTTGTAGCTCACGGATTGCTTGGATATTGGCCTTATTGGCCTTAAGTGCTTGAATCGTTTCCGGATTGTTGGAATAACATCGGTCCTTCAAGGTTCCCCACAAAAAAGTCCAAAAGGGTCAAATCACAGCTCCGAGGCGGCCAATTGACATCGCCAAGACGGCTGATAACACGATTTGGGAATTTGGTGCGCAAAACATCGATTGTGGCACGGGCTGTCTGGCATGGCGCGCCATCCTGCATAAACCAGAGGTCGTCCAAATCTATGTAACAATAACGTGCGGGTTTTCAAGGCCCCAGATGCGGCGCTTTTGTTTGTTAACGTAGCCGCCGAGATGAAAATGCGCCTTTTTAATCTGTTTGGGCTACACAGCACTCACTTTGAAAATAAGTTTCCAATATTTTCCAACGTTGTTCAAGTGTAAAGCGACTCATTTCATTCCGCGGAAGTATGGGTCCGACTTTCTGTCAAGATTTCGAGCGGGAACAGCTGTCAGTGTCAAAATAACCTATGATTTAAAAAGAAACCACTAGATAGCCCACCCGTTACAAATTCAAACTTAAACAAAATTATGTAATTAAAAAAGTCTAAATAATAAATAAATTCTTTGACCGATGTTTCTTAAAATAATTACCACTTGACTCGAAAAAAAATTCCTTGGACTAATTCTTGACCATAAGGTAAAGAAATAATACATATATACTTATCTGTACGTACATACCTACATATTTGTAGATTATATATCGTCGCTGTAGATCGAATACCTCGTAACCCAGAAAAGTACACTTTTTGGGTAATGATGCACTTTTATAGTAAACAACTTTCCGGATCTAATGAAAAAACCTTGTAAGCCTAAGAACAATAGTTTCAAAGCTAAACGCATAAATAGCAATACATCGTATCGCCCCATGCGTTTTTGTTGCTGGAATACCTCGTATACCAGGGCAATTCATGATCCGCAGACGGTTCGTACAGAACTAATACAGGCTTGTTCGTAAGACACTTTTTTAGATGGTCAAAAGCACTTTGTTCTTAATCGCCCCATTGGAATTTAGAATATACTTTTATATCAAGTTTTTTGTTTCTCCTGAAAAATTCACTTTTCTGGGTTACAAGGTATTCCATCTACAGCGACGATGTGCTTTTCTGTAACGAAAATTAATTAATCCTTTTACTTGTTAGTTTTTTTTTGTATTTGTTAAATATTTTTTATCTCAAAAACTCGTTTATGAATTCTCTTCTCTGTACGTATAATTCCCTGTACCTAACTACCAAATATTCTTTTAAAATTTAAGACTCAATTCATAACGTGCCTCTTTCAATTGGGTTCGTCTTTAAATTTACCTTCATTATCATTTCTTTTTTGTCTTCTGTGTGAGACCAAAACAAATATTTACTCGAATCTAAGAGGAATTATGACAAAAGTTTCCATCCCAGGTAAGAAAAAGAAAAAAAGAAACAAACGTAGCTCACACAATTAGATTTTCCTTTTTTTTTTTGCAACCATCAAAAATCCGAAATTGGATATCCCATCCATACGTAGCCCAGGCCCAAGCCCGATCCGAGAGACACTGTAATTAATGATTCACTAATTATTTAGGATTACGCAGGATAAAATTGTATCACAGGAAAAAAGGACTCTCGTATTATTATTGGAGTTTTCACTTCAGTGAGGCTCTTTGATTAATGACTGATGAAAAGCAAAAACAAGATCGTGAAACAGATATGTCAGAATGTGTAACAATAACTCCGTAAAATAAATGAAGGATCATTGCAAGGATCGCGGTGTGCATTTCTGTTGTCGTGGTGGAAAATGTAAATAAAAGGGACGCGCCGCGGGTTACGTTTCTTTAGATTCAACCGGATATATCTATCCCTTTAGGGCTTAATGCAATGCAAATATACGGAATTCCTTCAGTCGCGCATCCTTTCCTTTAAATCCTCATACATACATACATACATATACATTAGAATAAACCGCTAAGAAGATTAATTGTTTTATTATTAGCCGCAGTGGTTGCAGGGCAGTGGCATCGGTTTGTTTGCATTCCGCGACGGATGCCATTTCTGTGTTGATTTTTCCGCTTTTCTTTTTTTTAAATTGTTTCCCTCGAGGTATTGTATGCATTCAATTGTGCGAGCCCAAAAGAAACTACATACATAACCTATTCGCTGCTATTGCAAAGTCTTGGCATTGTTACTCAGACAGAAGGGAGACAATCCTTTTTTGGGACACTTAATCAAATTCAGCATTCCGCGTCTTGTCCGGGTTCGAAGGGGGCAAGGAGTGTAGAAGAAATTAAGAAAACGATAAAAACTGAAATGCAAACTCCACTCGCTGAGTATCAATTTAGGATTTAATGAAGGGTTTTAGCGGTGATGCAGAAGAAATACATATGTATGTAAGTACATGCAGTATAAGCGATGCAGCAGGCGCTTTGCTGCCTCTTTTAGGCGTTGCCATCATTAATCTTTGAATTGGATTAATGTTTTCTTCTTCATTTTGTTTATTTTACTTGAAGGATTAATTTGTTGCTGGTGAATAAATTATATTTTACAGTTTATTCTTTTTGGATTTGTTTTTAATTCTAATTAATACAAATATTAAATCAAACAAAACAAAAATATACGAAAAGTTATACAAAAGTCTGAATGTTTTAGATCTATTCATCTGATTTTGAAATAAATAAATTAGTTATGAGAGCCTATATTTTATGTTGGTTGCCAAAAACGTAGCTTAGTGGCCGTAGTATTATATGAGTACATATGTACATATAAATAATATAGGACCATGTTGCAAATATGTATAGAATTTTTCAATTCAATTTAAAAAAAAAAGTCATTTTTTCTGAAATCTTTCCAAAACCTAGAGAATTTCTGTTTCGAATTTTTGTTTTAGACTCAAAATTTGTTTAAAATCAATGTGATTATAAATTGAATAAACGAGTTCTGAAATTGTTTTGACACCAACCCGATGTAATCCATCTAAATTCTTAAACAAATTTCAATTAATGAGACAAAAAAATTGAAAATCGTTGGAGCGGTTTTTTAAAAAAATAATTCTTTATATATAAAATTATACGAACATTTTAAAGAAAAAAAATTGATATGCCATTAATTAATGCAGAGTAAAAAAAAAAAAAAAAAAAATTTGAAAAAAATCATTTACCCATTTCCGAAATATCGAATTTTCAAAAAATAATTTTGAATTTTTTTAAATCTAAAACATTTTTTTTGGAAAATTTTGATATAACATATATTATTCAAACATATTAGATCTGTTTTAAAAAAAATATTAAAATATATTAACATATTAGATCTGTTTTAAAAAAAATATTAAAATCGGTTCAACAAATAATTATATAGTCGAAAACCAATAAAAATGGTTCTACGAGAGATATATCTACCATTATTCATCGATAAATAATTTTTTGTGCGTAAATATTGGTACACCGTATTAATATTAGTTCACATAAAAATTTTCATTTCAAATCTGCTAGATAATATTATAAAACTTCTAAATGCCAAGTTCAATAAAAATCGTCTTAACCATTTTAACGGGTGATTTTTAAGCTGGTTTGGTTTTGGCAACACTGGTTTTGACAGCTGACGTGTGTTTAGTACCTTGTGTCACTGTCAAACAGCTTCAGTTTGGTTTGCAATTTAACCATGGATCGTCTTACAAATGAACAACGCTTGCAAATTATTGAATTTTACTATCAAAATTCGTGCTCGGTTCGAAATGTTTTTATCGAAAAATTGTGTTCAGCGATGAGGCTCATTTTTGGTTGAATGGGTACGTAAATAAGCAAAATTGCCGCATTTGGAGTGAAGATCAGCCAGAAGCATTGCAACAGCTACCAATGCATCCCGAAAAAGCCACTGTTTGGTGCGGTTTATGGGCCGGCGGCATTATTGGGCCATATTTCTTCAAAGATGATGCGAATCGCAGCGTTACTGTCAATGGTGAACGCTACCGAGCGATGATAACAAACTTTTTTTTGCCCGAAATGGAAGTTCTTGACTTGTGGTTTCAACAAGACGGTGCCACATGCCACACAGCACGCGAAACAATGGCGCAATTGCGAGGCGAGTTTGGTGAACAGTTAATTTCACGTTTCGGGCCGGTCACCATTAGATTATTTTTTGTGGGGGTATGTCAAGGCTAATGTCTATAGGGACAAGCCCGCTTCGATTGACGCACTGGAAGCCAACATCCATGCATTCATTCGTGAGATACCGGCCGATATGTGTGAAAGAGTATGCCAAAATTGGACTCAGCGGATGGGCTACCTGAGACGCAGCCGCGGTCAACATTTGCATGAAATTATCTTTAAACATTAAATTGCAAGGTTCAAACTATCGATTCAAATAAATATTTCATTCATTTTTTCGAATTTTTTGTGTTTTTTTTTTTTAAAAAAGTTCTAAACCTCTTAAAAAATCACCCATTACAATCTACTTTTGTGTCTTAGTTAGGCAGCTATAAGACAACAATAGTTGTCAGTTGTCTAAAGTTAGACATCGTTTATAAATAAGACCATTAATATAAAGTTAAATACGAATAAATTAAAAAACTTATTACTCTCTTGTAAAATTGTATTTATTTAATAGTTTACGTTTCCAATATTATCTTTTTTTTATTTATACAAATATAAAATGTTATACCTACTTAAAATTTTATTTAAAAAAAGATCGTGAGAAAAGAAATCCTCAGACCCTTTTGCTGATACCAAACTAAATATTTATTTTCAACTTAAACGCTTCCATATGTGCTAATTTTTCGTCATATAAGCGCTTATGTGTCACAATCAAAGTCATCTTTTTTTATCAGATAAAAACACACATTTGGCAATACTGCAGTTGTTACTACCAAAAAGCCGGAATAAGTAATTTCTCATGATTTTTTTTTAACAATTTTTTTTTCGTGAATCAGAGACACAAAAATTTTAATTAGATTCCCAGATGTGGTTTACTGTGCTCACAGCGCAACTGTTTGCCACGACTATACGATGGCGGCGGTGGCGGTGGCGACCAGTGTCAGCCAAGCAGCCTGGCTGTCTGCGGCTTAGGTATATTATAGTCGTGAGCATTGGTAACTAAATGGTGCTTAATTACTCTTGGCTTAATAATGGGCTCAAGCTGGTTGCTGGCAGTGACGGTGAGTGCTGCTGTGCCGCTGCCACTGCCACTACCACTGCCGTTGCGCTGCATTTTAATACCAATTACGCGGATTGCGAGGTTGAATTTGGATTATTTCTTCTCAAACTCCATGGCTTCATCATCAGCAAAGGAACTCACAATGCCTTTAACTTTAACCTATGACTGCTGCTATGATTTTGGTCCAATGTATGTTATTTCTGTTTGTCTCTTGAAGTTGGTATTTCCATATTAGTATATGGATTTACTGTATGGACGCGGGAAGAGATATACCCACATACTATATACCTGCTGATATTTTTGGAATTCGTATTAATTAAATTAACAGTGTAATTGTTTGAAAAAGGAGAAATTAAGTAATATCAATTCAATACCTCCTGCCTATACATACTTATATGTGGAATTGCAATATTTGGTATTTGTATATTTATTTTATTATAGCATGTTATAGTCACTGATATCACTTAAGCAAATGAAAGGATGTGATGTGTCAAAGTTAATATACATATGTAGTCTTTTCAAAAAGCTAAAAATATTTTATTCGTTATAGAACCAAACTCTTCCATTATATTGGTCCAGAGAAACATTTTTAGTTCTTTAAAAGCTTTAATAGCACTTCAATAGCTAATCTTAAAGCTAGTTGGTTTTGGAATGAGCTCTAGATGCTAATTCATTGAGTTTGAGAGCACTTTTTTACTCTAAAGAAGCTTGTTATTAGTGGCAAGTGACTCTGGCGATCTATGGTAAACACCTTTAAAGAACTACATTTGAAAGATTTTTGTTTGTATTGGTTTCATTAATACAAATGATGCGAAATAAAAACAAACTTTCCAAAGTATAAGTACTTTTCATAAACTAAAGTATTTTAGTGCGATTTCTTTCCGATCAAGTGCTTTTTTTCTTGAAAAATATTGTTTTATCAAATACAGCTTTGTTTTTGATATGGAAGAAGAAGAGGAGGCAGAAAGACGACAGCAACAAGGAAACCGAAATGAGCATGAATATGAAGCCCCTATTGCACCAAACAGAGGGATGAAGTATACGTTGCAAGAAATGCTAACACTTTGTGTTCGATGCCGGACAAAGACGGAAGACAAAGGACAATCAAAAATCAAAATGAACGAATGAGACATGTTCCAAAATGCACCAATTTGTTTTATGGAAAGGCTGAGGTTTTCAAGTCCTTAGTTACTCCAAATATTATTGTAAATATAGTGCTTGAGACGAACAGAAAGACAAAGAGGACTTATGCTTATGAGGAGCGTTTGTGTATCAACCCTAAGCAAATGCGCAGATGGTGGCAGATCTGATAAGGAAATGTATGCATATTGGTATTGCAATTTTGTTATATGCTGGAGCTGAAAAAGCCTATGGAATGGAAGCGAAGGATCTATGTATTTTATAAAACAGTATGCCATTCTACCGCGCATACTTTTTTTCACCAATTTACTTCCATCAACTTCAGCAGGTCCACCAAAAAAACTACTTTAATTTTTTTTTTAAATAAATAATGTTACAAACAAAAAACTAGTGTTAGTAAAATATTGTATGTGTATTTCAGTCTTTCTAAGGACTTTTTAGAAAAAACCTTCATGGGCACACAGTGCCCAGGTACACTGAAATTATAATTTTCTAAGTACACGGGTCTAGGGACACTAAACAAACGAATGACCTATCCCTATTGAATGCCTTCTAAAAAATGGTCTAAATCCAAATGGCAAAAATTTTGGATTTTAATGTCATGTTTAAAGTCAAATATTTTACAGAAAATTTTGAATAAGAAGAATTGACATCATTTATGCTTTAGTGTTGATTCGAAGCACATCAGTACCATTTCAACAAATGAACGATGTTGACGACCAAATCGACGCTTTAATTTAATAAAAAGTTTATCTAAATTCGCTGAAAAATTGAAAATCTGCCCAAAGAATAATTTTCTGAAACATCACAGAACGCACCATCTACCAAGAAGAATCGATGGGAAACCAGAAACGGCTTTCGATTTTCAAACATTTTATAGGAAAGAATTAAAAACGGTTTTACAAGTTTTTTACCTCGTGTATAAGCAATATAATTTAAGAGATACGTTTTCAACTCTTAAAACTTTTCAAAAGATGTTTTAAATTCCAGTTGTCAGAGGCAATACCGCAATAGAATCAGTGGAATCCATTTTGAAATTAAAGCCCCTATTTTTTTAAGAAGATCCTGAATATTTACAAACTTGTTTGCTTCACTTCGACTGCTCCTGTGACGTCAGCTTATTGTGAAAGTGAAAGTCAATTGAAACTTCGAAAGATAAAGTTGACAAAATTAATCTTAGTGAGGCCGTCGAATAATGGTCTTCACTAAAATACTGCCGAAAAATAACATAAAGTAGAATAGATATAACAAAGGCATTTGATATGGATAACCGTGAAATTTTACTTGAAAAAAAATCTAGGATTCGTGTTTGATTGGTTTAAATCCTACCTAAAGAACAGGTCTCAAAGAGTGAAAATAGATGAACTTAGAAGTGATATCAGATATATGAACATAGGTTTACCGCAAGGATCGGTTTTAGGGCCTATACTGTTCCTTATTTTTATTAATTCACTTTTCAGTCAAAATTTGCAAGGTACGGCTTTTGCTGACGATATCGGATGTGTTATGGTTATAGTAGTCTATTGGAGCTTGTTTCATACATAAAATGGGATCTTAATTTGTTAAGAGTATGGTTTGCTAAGCATCAACTTGTTATTAGTTCTAAAACAAAAATAATAGCGCAAAATTTTAAACAATTTAGTACGATGTTAAAGCCATTTTATTGTACTAAAAATGTTTTAACATCGTACTAAATCGTTTAAAATTTTGCGCCAGTGTTTTTTTAGATTATGGATCCCAAATTCGTATGATGTTGATATTATTTATCTACCATGTACCATGCACCAGAGTGCACTAAATTCAAACTTACCCACTGTGCTTGTGACTCAACGATAACTTATTCTAGTAGTCTTCCATAATTGCAGCAGTAAATGTTTTTGCTTGAAAAAGTTAAAGAGTTTAAGTACTTTTGTGTAGTTACTGATTTTAAATTGTCCTTTTCTAATCATGTTGAGGCACTAAGAAAATATTTTCGCCGGTCGGTCGGGTCGATTTTCTTTAAACTTGGTACCTATAGCGTTTTTAAAACAATAAATTACTGATTTAAAAACAAAAGTTGTGGGCCGTGCGTGGGGGAATTACGTTTTTTTTCATTTTTTTACGACCAAAAATAACGGTACCTGCCGTACAAATTTTTTTTAACCAAATTATGAAAAACTTATTTTCTCAAAAATAAAATAAAATACAATACAAAAATACTAGCATTTTATAAAAATTTGAGAACTTAATAATTCGAAAACGACTTAGTCGGTTTTTATTAAACTTAGAACCCAGCAGTTTTTTTTTGACACTATCTAGCAGATTTTAAATAAATTTTTTTCCTATAACCAAAAATAATGGTACCTCTCATACAAAATGTTTAAAATGTATTGAAAATCTAATTTTTCTCAAAAATGGCTCCTACGATTTTCATTAAATTTTTTGTGTGAACTAAACTCCGAACGATCAACAATATTATTGGGTAAAAAATGTATCTATCGTTTAAAAATGGTACATTTCATAGAACCAGTTTTTGGGTTTTCGACTATCTCATTATCTGTTGAACCAGCTTTAATGAAATTTTTTACAAAAAAGCTACTAAAAAGTTTGAATAATATTGCATATTAAAATTTTCAAAAAATTAAATTTTGGATTTAAAAAAAAAACCTTATTTTGATATTTGAAAATAGGTGGATTATTTTTTTTCAAAATTAATTTCTAAGCTCCGGATAAATAAGTACTTGAAATTGGCATACCAATTTTTTTTCTTAAAAATATATTCAAGTTTTATATAAAAAAATTAAATTTTTGAAAACCGCTCCAACGATTTTTTAATTTTTTTCCCATAAATTGAGATTTGTGTAAGAAATCACTTGGTATACATTGCGTTGGTGTTAAATCAATTTCAGATATCTTTTTAATTAATTTATTTCTAATTTTATTGATTTTTTTAATATTTTTTCCGTCTAAACTGTAAATTCCATGCATATGTGCGAAGTGCAAGACAGCATGGTGCTATATTGTTTATATTTATGTATACTTACATTTTTGTCAGGTGGCATAAATAACAGGCTCCAATAACTAAAAAATTTATTTTATCAGATGAAAAGTTTTTAAAATTATCAAGACTTTAAAATCACAGTGTGATAATAAGAGCAAGTTCGTGCGACTCAGTCGTGCATTTTATTTTATTTAGATTTCAAATAAAGGGGTCACCCAACCCAATATTAATTATTAACTTTGTAATTTTAAATTATTTGTATTGACACTTATAGATAAATTGCTGGAATAATAATATTCATTTATTTATTTCAATTATTTATTATTTATTTTATATAAATAATAAATCGCTGCAATAACAATTTTTGTCTTATATTTCGTACACATTATTATTCGCAATATTTTTCAATTTTATTGTGCATAACAACACACTATTATTTTTTTGATGATGCAAAATCTCTACAGTCGGCAAATTCCTAAAATAAGTCGGCATTTTAACGAAGGTCGCCCCCACTACTCGAATCCTCGCCACGCCCCTGATCCTAGTTTTAGAAAATTTTCCACACCTATCTTAACATAATCAATTAAGTTTATAATTTTATTCAGAATTACGGTGAGGGTGGGGACTTGGCGATATCGACGAGCAAAAACTCATCCACAGTACGAAAAAGTGAATCATATCATTAAATCTAGCAGACGCTTGCATAGTTAGGGGCATGATACTTATAATCCCTTTTTTATTAAATTTTGCTCATTTCAATTTTACCACCAAAATTCATAAAACTAAAAAAAAACATCAAAAACTTTATAGTAACATCTACCTACTATTTATTCAATATATCTTATTATATTTATCCTCTAAAAGAATTTTTCCAAAATTATTCCAAAAAAAGACATTATTATTTGTCTAGTGTCCTCCACGTTTTTATAAAATGGAAACACAAAATATTCATACTCAAAAGAAGTCGAAACTATTTCAGCAATGTCGACGAAAAATAGTCTCACATATTATTATATAAGATATTTTAGCAAAAAGGATGCCTGCGTTATGCATAAGGGATAATGGCCTTAATTTTGGAGACTTTTACTCTCGCATCACAAAAATAGACTTTTGTTAGATTACAAACTTTTAAAACTAATCTCTCCCTCATCGGTCGCTACCCTTAACAGTAAAATGCTGCTATTCATTCACATTTCCCCATCAAAAGCGACCAACACAAAGAAGCAAAAAAAAAGAAAGGAGGACGATAATACGCACGCAAAACAGCTAGTAAGCTGATATGAGCCCAGGACGTGGGACGAAAACGTAAACGACAACGACGACGATGCCCAGGTTATGTTATTAATAGCATCACACTATACTATATGGTGGAACTACTGCAGTGGGACAGAGGGCGTAAAGGGCGATAGTGGGACATTTGGCCAATTCGAGGGTGGTGATGAGATTTTGGTCTTAGAGCAGAGTGGTGATGGTGGAAGTTGGTGTGATAACCCGTACACGCAAATGGCCATAAATATGAAATTGTTGCTCCGGGACGAAGTTGACTATACATCGGCGGCGACGACAAGAACAACGACGACAATGAGCGACTTTCCTTTTGTCACAAATGAGTTGGGTCATTTTCTGTGTGATTTGACTCTTATACTCGTATGTAGGTATATATATACCTATTACCCTTGCTGGTTGCTGTGCTGTTCATGTTCATGTACTGTTCTTCAAATGTAAAAGGATTTTGACAATATCCATTTCTTTTTTGGTTGCGCCTGAGATTGTCCTATAACTATAAGCCCACACCCCCAAAACTATCAAAAGCAAAAGATTTCTGTTTGAATAAGATGTGAAGTAGTATTTTTTGAGAGTGGGACATTCGAAATGATTATATTATGCTGGTGGGTTAAACAGGGTGTTCCATTTAGTTCATTGGTTTAATAGTTTTGATTTTGATAATGTATGATTTTTTCGGGGCTGATATAGACTGTCAAGCTATAAACTGTCAAATTTTATTGAAGGATGGTTACGTAAACTTGCTTGACGTGGTGGAAAATAATTTTCTACAAACCAAAATTAATATATTCTTAAAGATAAGCTTATACAACTTAAACGTTTGGCTGAGTAAGCAGAGTTCATTAAATTACAGTCTGAGATAGCTGGCGTCACTTAATTACCGTATGAGATAGCAGACATCACTAAATTACAGTATGAGACAGCATACGTTACTAAATCACATTCTAAATTACAGTATGGGACAGCATACATGACTAAATCACATTCTCAGGTAGCAGGCGTTACTGAATTACAGTCCGAGATAGCAGATGTCACTAAATTATAGTATGAGATAGCATACGTGACTAAATGACAGTATGAGATAGCATACATGACTAAATAACATCCTGAGGTATAAGACGTCACTAAATTACAGTCTGAAATAGCAGCCGTCAGTTAATTACAGTCTAAGATAGCAGACCTCACTAAATTACAGTATGAGATAGCAGACGTGACTAAATGACATTCTAAGGTTGGAGACGTCACTAAATTACAGTACGAGATAGCAGATGTCACCAATTTACAGTCTGAAATATCATACGTGACTAAATCACATTCTGAGGTAGCAGACGTCGCTAAATTACAGTCCGAGATAGCAGATGTCACTAAATTACAATATGAGATAGCATACGTGACTAAATTACAGTATGAGGTAGCATACATGACTAAATAACATCCTGAGATTGAGGTATCAGACGTCACTAAATAACAGTCTGAAATAGCAGGCGTCAGTTAATTACAGTCTAAGTTAGCAGACCTCACTAAATTACAGTATTAGATAGCAGACGTGACTAAATGACATTCTGAGGTTGCAGACGTCACTAAATTACAGTACGAGATAGCATATGTCACCAATTTACAGTCTGAGATAGCAGACGTCACTAAATTACAGTATGAGATAGCATATGTGACTTAATTACAGTATGAGGTAGCATACATGACTAAATAACATCCTGAGATTGAGGTATCAGACGTCACTAAATCACATTCTGATATAGCTTCACTAAATTACAGTCTGACATAACTGACGTCACTTTAACACATTCTGAGTCTGAGAAAACAACAACACATTAATATTATATATTTTTATTGAGTCACCCTGTATTTCTTTAATATTCGCGGGGGGGTATTAGTTTGAATTACCAAATGAGCTGGATACCATCTCGACATATATGTATAATAATATAGGGGTTGATATAACACTCGCATATATACTTAAAATGTTGGCTCGAGGCATTTTATGTTACATGTATAATGTGGACGCTTGGATCTCATCATTTTGATGATCAGCAATGGACTAAATGCCTAATACTACAAGGGTTCTGTTCTGTTGTCCTTTCCATATCGTCATTGTCGTCGGTCGTCTCGTCGCACATATTTTAATAGGCCTCTTCGAGATAATGTCACGCAAAAAGTTGAAATCTAAATGGCGGTTGCTGAAACTATTTTAAAATAGAGATACACAAACGCGATTGTGCGTTTGATATTTCTCACTGAAAAGCTATAGTTATGAGGTTGGGTGGGGTAAAGTAACTATATTAGTAATTTGGGTTGGGAGGTCAATCACAAGACGTAGTACACACATATATAGAGGTAGGACAAAATATACACATCAGGGTTGTTAATATTATGAAAGTTGTTAAATAAAAGGGTGAGTATTACTTGTGTATGTGGATTTGGTGGATCTACCTACATATGCCTAGATATAAATTGACATTTTGAAAACGAAAAAATTTGAACTAAGGATTTGTTTATAATTTGCATTGACTGTTCGATTAAAACACAGTTCTCAAGATAAATTGTCTAAGATTTATACCCACATGACTTTGATGTAATTACTCCACATTATGTGAATGCTAAATGATGTTTCAGCAGATAATAAAGATAGCGAAATGGTGAAATGGGGCAAATTACCTTTTACCTATAAATGTAAGAATTAATATGTACTTAGTATAAGTCATTATACCCTTCAAAATAGCTTTTAACGGCCTTAAGTCCACAAAAATTGGCGTTTCATTCCAGCGAATGAGTCACTTGGACTCATCAGTTTACTTGTGAGGTCCTTATTAATATGCAATATGTGGACTAAAAGTCATTAAAAGTTATTTTGAATCAATAATTCAACAAGTCCAATTCAAAAAAAGTGCTTATTCTTCTACTTGGCTGATGTAATTCAGTTGAACATTATACCTATATAGAATTTCTATTATTAAAAAATTCTACAACTTTTGTTTTGTTGGCTGAGCAAATCGTCTAAAATGTTGAGCTTTTGGTTTAAAAAAAGATCTTATTCCGTATGTACATTTGGCTGTACGTTTTAGAATTTTCAAGTGTTGTTTTTTTTATAAGATATTTATTATTATCCTTTTAATGGGTCTCTATAAAAGCCTTAAATTTTCTTAGGTTATAAAAATAATTGATCTTAAATTGAACTACCTTTCCGTTGTAAGGTTCCAATCTTCAAGATTAAAGTTTTTGAATAAAGAAGGCCTTTTAAATTTGTGTTTTAGAATTTTTAAGAAGGAACGTATAGGTAATAATTGAATAAGATTCTTGGCAAAAGTGAGTGAAAAAATTAATTTATCCTTTGTTTTTATTAGGTCGATCCACGTGAATTTGTTACTCAAAAACTGCTTCTTGAATGAAAATGTATGTTCAGTGTTAACACTTAGGGTAAAGTCGGGTAATGTGGAGTAGGTGGTTAATGTGGACCCCTGCATTTCTCTGTTTCCTGAGAGAGTGAGAGATCTGTTATTGCTCATATACGATAGTTATCTTAAACAGAGAGGGAAATCTTTCATTGCCACGTGTTCAAGAGCTGTTGATTTTGCGTAGTGCCATGATTCTTGTTTTGATGTGTGGTCGATGTAATTTTTTGCTCCGCGTTAAATGTTTATACCGAAAAAAATAAAGACTTAATTTTAAAAAGTTTTTCTTATTCGCATTTCTAATTGTTTTATATAAACATAAGGTAAGTTTTACTGATTTGCTTTATTTTTATATAAATAAATTAGATTTTTTTACTTTATATACCTGTCGGCTAATGTGGAGTAGGCACAGGCGGGTAAAGTGGAGTAGTGCTCCACATTAGCCACCTGTTTTTGTAGAGGTCTAATCTTATGCAAACTTTTATAGATTCATCTAATAATGCCGAAAAAGGGAATTCATGTGAGAAAGTGGGACCTCGCTGCGATGGGAAAGGCACTTGTTGCCATCAAAAATAAAGAAATGGATGTGAAGTTATCTAACCTTAATTATTTATAAAAAGACTGTTTTTTGTTTGTTTATTGTTTATTTCAATAAATATTCAAATAAATAATAAATAAAGTTAATTGAAGTTCCTAACCTAAAGCGTTAAACGTTTATCTAGATATTTATTTAAAGAAATACTATCTACATTTATTTATTTTTATTTTAAAGTAAAATTAAAGTTTGTTTTAATTAAATATTAATTAACATAAGTAATGTTAAAAAAAACTGTATTGTTTTACGTTATTGTTTAGTAAACTGAAGTTAAATAAGCGTTAGGCGTTTATTTATTTAAAGAAATGTGATTTTTATTTATTTTTTCATTAAATTTGAATCTATAAAAATAAAAGATACATTAATTATTAAATTTTATATTTGCATTTATTTGAATAGGTACGTAAATGCCGAAAAACATAAAAGTTATGTATTGCAATAGAAATTGAATTGTTTTATGTTATTTTAAATAATAATGTATCTAATTCATTCATGAAATAGTAAAAATCTATACCAATTTCAATTTCTGGTAATGTGGAGCCACTTGTTGCAAAAGGTCAGTTTTGCACTACTATCAAACTTTTGCAAATACTTAATTCAATTGAGGAAAATTAAGCACAAGGGTTAGTAAATGCTGTTGCCAATGTTTCAATGAACGATAATGCCTTTTTACCTCTTCAAAAAAAGCTATAGTTTAAAAAATATAGCCGAAAACAATAAGGGTACTCCACATTACCCGAACTTACTCTACTCTATTTTCACTTACCAGTGAAAAATTGGATCTTATCAAATCGTTACTAAAATATTTAAAAGAAAAAAGATGTATTCTGAGAAACGGGATAAAACGGCTGCATTTTTAAAGGTTGAATTTTGATTTACTTCACTTTCAAAGTTCAAACGCTCAAATACTACAAATTTTTAAAGTAATATCAAATAAAATGCATGACTGTAAAGCAGCTAGAAATTGCAAATGAAGGTTTCAATAAAATTATGTCGCTAGAGAGAAAGTGTAAAAAAGTACTAATGAATGGAAAATGGACGGTAAAACCCTATTTACGCTTTATGTGTTTTTTTTTTTTTTTTTGCAAAAACCGGGAACGAAATCTGTATAGAGCAAGTCTAACTCTCATATTATTCACTCGTTTCATCCAGATTAAATCTTAAATCCAGATGTAAATTATATAAATTCAATGTAAATACATCCGGATTTAAATTTTAATTTGGATGTATCGAGTGAATACTATGACGGTAAGAAAGTAATTTTTGGGGTGCAGTGCAATAAGACTGGCGGAAATAAAGCCATTATGGTGGTTGTTATTAGTTACTCCAAGGTTTGTTATTTCCTTTTATTTGGGATTTTATTTCAGCGGTTCCTATTGCACCTCACGTCGTCGAATCCCACTCTTGGTAGCGTTCTTCTCTATATTAGGATTTTGGATTTATTGGGTTTTGTGTTTTCTGAAGCTTTGGTTTTCCGAATTCTTGGCTTTCTTGATTTTGCATTTTATGGGTAATGGGATTTTGTTTTGTCCGTATTTTTTACTTGCAATAAATACATTATGATGATAGCGAAGTCGAAAAAAGTGGGTCTCGTAATTCTGTCTGTCTGTTTGCCTGGAGCCTAAACCTAAACGGGTGGGTCGATTTTCTTTAAACTTGGTACCTTTTGCTATAGGTATAGTTTTTTTTTAGGCAATTCCCCCACACGTTTTTTTCATTTTGTTTTTAAGACCAAAAATAACAGTACCTACCTGCCGTATAAATTTTTTTTTTAGCAAAAAATGAAAAAAATAATTTTTCTCAAAAACTTTCCAACAACTTTTAAAAAACAAATTCATTAATTTTTTTACAAAAGCTACCATTTTATTCAAACAAATTTCGGAAAAATTGTTCCTCCCATAGAACCAATTTTTTATTTTCGATTTTCTTAAAAAAGGTTCAACTAATTTTTCTCAATATTTTTTAAAAAGAGAACATCCACAATTTGAAAATATTTTTGGATTTTTAAAAAAAGTTTCAATTTTTTTTTGAGAACTTAATAATTCAAAAACGACTCATTAGATTTTGATTAAACTTAACACACAGTAGTTTTTTGAATTTTTTTGCAGATTTTAGATAAAACTTTTTATTATGTATAACCAAAAATGTAGAGCTGAAAGTAATTTGATGCTAGCGCTCTTAGAAAAATTGTTAATAATAGATTTTAATTTATTGTTAATATTTATAAATAAATAAATAAATAAATAACAGTACCTCCCTTGAAAATCTCATTTTTCTCAAAAATAGCTCCTACTATTTTGATGAAAATTTTTGTGTGAACTATCAGAGCAATCTACCATACTATTGGGAAAAAAATTATCTATCGTTTAAAAAAGGTACTTCTCATAAAACCATTTGTTGGGTTTTCCATTACCTCAAATTTTTTACGTAAAAGCTCCTAATAAGCTTGAATAATATTGCATAACAAAATTTGCAAAAAATCGAATTTTTGATTTAAAAAAAAAATATTTAATAAATTTGTTTGAAAATTCGATATTTCGAAAATGGGTGGATGATTTTTTTTTAAATAAATTTTTTAACTCCGCTTAAATAAATACTACTAAAAATTGGCTTACCAATTTTGTTCTTAAAAATATATTCAACATTTTATATATGTATATACCTATGTATAAAAAATTATTTTTTTAAAAAAACCGCTCCAATGATTTTTAAAAATTTTTTCTCATAAATTGAGATTTGTGTAAGAAATCACTTGGTGTATATTGCGTTGGTGTCAAATCAATTTCAGATATTTTTTTAATTAATTTATTTCTAATTTTATTGATTTTTTAACAATTTTCCAGTCTAAACTGTAAATTCCATGCATATGTGCGAAGTGCAAGACAGCACGGTGCTATATTGTTCATATTTATGTACTCACATAATACTTCCTTAAACTAGGCTATATTTTTGGCAAGGTGGAAATAATTAATAAAATTATTTTATCAGATGAAAAGTTTTTAAATTTATTAAGTCTTTAAAACCACAATGTGATCGCACATAAGAGCAAGTTTGTGCGACCCATTCGTGCATTTTATTTTTTTTTAGTTTGAATTTCGGGATTCTCTCTGACTCCTTTCAGATGTACATCGAGCAAGAGCCCTAAAGAATTGACGGATTTGGTTAAAGTTTACCAAGTCTTTAAGGGAAAATTGGAATTTCAGTTTAACCACATCTAGAACGGGTAGCTTTCACACAACAATTTCATTTTGTTTTCAAATTTTCTCCAAAAAACGGCTTCAATGATTTTGGTTATAGCTACTTCTAAAAAAAGCGTTTTTTAATAAAAATAATCATTTTTTTTTGGGTTATTCACGCATATCTGTATAATTGGTGCACTGATTTTGTAATAATTTACTATTTCGTTGCTTCTAAATAGTTGACCCAATATTTTGTTTACAAAAAATTTTCTTATTAAAAAAAAAAAAAAAATATGTTTTTAGTATTTCTTTTGACTATTTTTTAACATTTTTACGTTAAAATTGTTATTAAAAATAATTAAACTATTAGGTAAGTTATAATCTTAATGTGTATAGCTAGATTATAGTTCTTAACCACAATGGTTAGTTCTTGCCATCTAGTCGTGCTTTTGTTTTTTACTCGAAACCAATGCTTGCCCTAAGTATTTATTTCATACTGGATCGTAACAGATTTACTTGTAATTTATTTTAAAACTTTATTTTTATTTACTTATTTTGTATTTTTATTTGCATTTATTATAATAAAAAGTAAATATTGACCGAATTAATAAAACCTTTTATGCCCTTATATGGGTTAAATTTAAACGCGCTTTTTTTTATATTTATTTAGGTATTCTAAATTTTATTAGTTTTTAAGTTTTATTACAAAGGCCAAAAAGAAACGAGGAGAAAAGAATTAAAATTAATATGGCGGCAAACTCAAAGAAAAACTTTTAGTACAGTTCGATACTAATTGATATAGGTTTTGTACAGTTCGAAGTGAAACTGTTTACACGTGGCTAATGCCATTCGTGTAGACACGCTACACCTTTAGATAATCTAATTTTATTTGAGAATATTAAAAAAAATTAAATGTGTTTTCTTTTATTTTCAAAATTCATCGAACTTGAAGCGGCAATTATAGCCACCTTCTGTTGTCTGTTCTATATTACCTTCTCAACACAAATATTTGATTTTAAGTGACGAACTTAAATGCCACTATAACAAATGTTGAATAAGAAAAGACACTTCCTAGATCGTTGGTGTTTTTTTTGTTTTTTTTTGCAATTTTGTATCTACGTGGATTTGGAAATATAAATTAGACGACATTTTGGATTTTACTTCCAACTTGTTCTAACCAAATTCACGTCATCCACAGGATGTTCTAAAATGCGAGCATTATTCTAGACTCTCAATATAAATATATGTATATTCCATGTCAACTAAAGCATTCGAATAGTTTCATATATATATAAAGAGTAATGTACATAGGACTCTATTTACCACATTGCAAATCAGGAACCCACATATAAAGACCATTCGCAGTCTATGGTTTTCCCAGGGAAAATCATTCAGGAACTCCTTTTGCCTACATTGTATCGTTAAGACTATAAGGATATAGCTAGCTGTGGATATACAGATTACAGATACAGTTTTCATATGCGTTGATCCACTCCCTGTCCGAATTGTATCTGTTATATGATGTCCTCAATATCCTCGAGCTCTACAATTTTGGTTTCTTGATACAACGTACATATACATATATGTGTTTAATTTTTTGTTTGATTTTTTTTTTTATGTTTGCATCTTGCTTTCTTCCTTATAAAATGTTCAGAGAATGTCCTTCCATACGTTAGGTGTCCTGTTGGTACAAATGACATGCGGACATTTCTAGTTGCACGTCGTCGTCATCCATTGCTTATGGTGCTACCCTTCCCATTCTCTTATACTCCTATATCTATACTTACTCGCTCGTAGTCTTTGTGCTCACTAGCCCATTTCAATTATAATTTCTTAGCTGATGCAAAATTTTCTCCAGAGATGGTCAAAATATCGCGTTGGTCGGCCATCTTTGTTAGAGTCCTGGATGGTTTTACTATATGTGCGGAGATGCCAAGTGAAACCAACCAACAAGGCTCTGTCGGTGATGGTGGTCGTTCTATAGTGTTCGTCGTTCGTCGTTGTCGTCATTGGAATTGCCGTTGCCATCCTGGTCCTAGTCCTAGTATTGGTACTGGTCCTGGTGCTCATTTTCGTCATCATCATTGCACTACATCTTATGTTCAATTCCTAAGGAAATATGAACGCAGCAAGGATATAGGTATTCAAGTTGCTGCATCAATGGAACTTTGCATGATGGGAATGCCCCATGTGGTCGGTCAGTCAGTATAGATACTGTTCCTGGTGCATGATGGTGTCCAGAATCTCTATACTTGCCGCCTGCACTTTACGGACAGTATAACAACGCTTCTGTATGCCATATATATGGAGGCGTGGCAGGAGACTTTGCACCCCCATTATAGCTAAGATGAAGGCAAAGAACTACGCCAGGATGCGATGGCTGAGATTAAACATTGAATGAAGATCTCTCAAGTCTATGTAGATATATCTATATCTACTATACCTACGTTCGAATAGGAAATTGAATTTATGTTCTCTGAAGAAGATGACACATCGAAAGGGGTAAAGAAGAACACCCATTCCTATGCACACACACTACACAGTCGACGCTCGATGGTCTCCCCACCATGCTCTACCACAAACCCATCCACCTACTGATGCAATACACATGTCGTGAACGAGGAGCTCTTGGTTTTCAAGTTTATGCAAATGCAAATAATTCTGTGTGGAACATTACGAAGGCGATGGATATAACCAAGATGGGTGGCCAGAGCGAGGAGCTGAACCTTGAGACAACCAGCAGGAGACGAGTTGGGAGCATAGTCGCCACATGCTGGCCGGGTATAAGGCAATCCTTACACTCGTATGTGTGTGCGGTGAAGAAGAAGAAAACGTGAAATAAACGGATTGCTAAGACCATTCATGCAAGGATATGGTCATCAAGTCGCATAAATTGTACAGCAAATTGCGTAAGTGCACGTGTGTCACATGTGCTATATATGCATATATTGCGCTGCAAATATAAGTATACACATTTGTCTGTATCCTATATATAACATTCACCCAACCACCCCGTTCATCATCCCGCAACATCTTTTCCATCGAGCATCATCTCGTCCTTAGCCTCCGCCTCGGACTCAGCCTTGGAATCAGCCTTCCTTCATCAGCACATCATACACTGATTGGGTTTTGTAAAAGACCAGAAAACCATTAAGATGGACTTTAATTACGAACGAGAGAAAACTAAGTTAGGAATTCCTTTTGCAGCAGTCCTTACAGTTGCTTTGCATCCTTGACGCCCACACTGCCACTGATTATGCCTTCGTCGATCTCTGGCTCAATATTTTGGTCATCGCCATCGTCGTCGTCGTTGTTATCTTCTTCGTTGTCGCTGTTTGGCAGCTTTGTATGCTGATGCTCTGCATTTTACCTATAAGGAGTTCTAATTTGGGTTAGTGTGACCAGATATGGTGAATTTTAGGTTTGGTTTTGTAACTTTTTTTAAGGATTTATGACAGATAATGCGTGAGTAGTGTCAATATATTTTAGTATTTTTGTTCAGTATTGTTTGATACTGTGGTACTTACCACGCAGTCGGTGAAACTATGCCTTTTTTAACATTCTGCATTCAAAATTGATCAACACCAGTTTAACCATTTCTGGTTTATCGGCGTAGACATGTGACTTTACCTACATATCCGATGTCCCCAGAGAATATAATCGAATGGCGTTAAATTTTACAAAAAATGCGGTGACCAGCTAACAGGTCCATTTCGTGAAATTAGTCTTAAAGAAAATTAATATTCATGACTCTGTACCGCCCACCGTTAACTATTATGTTTTGATTACAATAATTTTTGAAGATAATATACTTACTTACTTATTTAAGGTGGCGCTACAGTCCAGGATGGCCCAGGGCCTCAACTAACAAGCCTCTCCAAACAGCTCGGTCCCTAATTCGCTGTCTACAGTTTCGCACGCCGTCCCTCGGGATTGGATTCAAAAACTTTACGGATCGGAGCGTTTGGGTCCATTTGCTCTATATGACCCAGCCATCTAAGTCGTTGGACTTTGACTCGTTCGACCAGGTCAGTCTCGTTGTGCAGTCTGTACAGTTCGTGGTTGTATCTTCTCCTCCACTCAGCATCTATGCAGATGGGACCAAAAATCACCTGGAGGCTTCCGCCTCAATGTCCACAAACGCTCCACTGACACCACGCTGCGTTCTTCCAATTATGTCAATATCGTCGCCGTATCCGAGTAATTTGACCTAGCTTTGAAAGATTGTGCCTTTTGTGTTGAGTTTCACACTTTTCTTTCCAAAATTATGTTGAAGAAGTCGCATGACAGTGCATCGCCTTGTCTAAAACCTTTCTTGACATTAAATGTGTAGGTGAGATCTTTTCCGACCCTGATGGACCAGCGTGCGTTCTCCATCGTCATCGTGCACAAACGGACAAGTTTGCCAGGGATGCCAAAACTAGACATTGCTCTATATACTTCGTTTCTATAGATGCTGTCATACTCGGCTTTAAAATCGATGAAAAGATGGTATGTATCGATTTAAAGCTCCTGGGTTATTTCTAAGATCTGGCGTAAAGTGAATATTTGGTCGATGGTGTGGTGGACCTTCCTGGTCTGAAGCCACATTGGTATGGAGCTATCAGGTTGTTGACAAACGGCTTCAGATGATCACATATTACGGCAGAAAGGATCTTGTAGGCGCTATGAAGGAGAATTATGCCTTTGTAGTTGGCGCAGTTAAGAGGGTGTCCTTTTTTCAGGATTGGGGAAACAATGCTAAGGTTTCATTCATGGGGCATGCTTTCTTCCGAACATATTTTGCAGATGAGTTGGTGCAGATGAGGCCATCAGCTCCAACAGCTTTATTAGACTTAAGCTTAGATATATCTATCTTTACTTCATCGAGATCGGGTGGGCGGAATTGTTGGTCTGCGTCGCCTACGTTGAATGGTGCTATCTCTCTAGCAGCGGAATTTGGTGGTTTGCAACCAGAAGATGTTTGTTTAAACCTTTTGGTAAAACTTCCGAACCTCATTCCTTTTATAATATCCCTCTATCTCTCTCTTTTTTCCTTCTGAGAAGCCGGTGTTCTTTTCTCCCCTTCTGCTCGTATAGCTTGCGAGCAGATCTAGTTCTTCTGTGCAGCGCCGCTTTGTATGCCTCTTGTTTAGCTGCATGTGCTTGCCGGCACTCATCGTTGTGGTGGCCATGTGAAACCCAGTACATCAAAGGCGGCATCTCTGATAACTGCTTGGCAGTGTTGCCACTGGTTCTCAATACTTGATGCTGGCGGCATAGGACTTCTTAAGAGGTTATTAGAGACTTGATCGGAAAAGGACTTGGCGATCTCTTGCGATTGTAGCCGTCCAACGTCAAAACGTTGAAAATAATATACCGGCCCATAGAGCGCATCAAAATGTGTCTTTTTCTCCATTTAAAGATGTTTTGACAATGCCTTATGGATTATCATTGCTTCAATTCTGTTTAATTTTCTAGCCATTTAACCAAAAGTGTGCTTTAATTATATAAGTACCATAAACACGCAATGTACGTTATGCTATATGAGTTTCTAGAATTGAAAACATGTTTTTCAAAATTAATTTGAATAACCAAACTAAACTCAAAAAATGCGGAGAACTGTCAAATCGGCTGTCACAGAAAACAATGTTGCCAATTTAAAGTTCTCCAACTTAAAAACACAAGTAATAGTTTAGAATGAAGCAGAAATGGTCACCCGAGAACTTGGAAAAACACACTATTATGTACTTTGTATTATTGTATTACAAACATATATGTATGTGGGTTCTTGTCGAAGCAAGTGAGTGACTTCGTATTGGTATATGTATATTATAGTTCGTTCTTTCTTATACGCAGGATATGGACTACCAGACATATAAATCGTATAATGAGTACTTATTCGCCGGCTTTGTTCCGAAAGATCTAAATATTATTTTAAGGGTTGTGTTGTGTTGTGATGTGATGTGATACACACATTCCATTAAAATGGAGAATCTGAATCTGGGGCTGGGTGGCAACACGACGACGACGATGACGACGAACCGAACACAGCTCAATCCTTTTGGGTCACATGCAGATGAGAGAATCAATTTTCAATTTGTCATTTTTAATTTGTATACGAATGGACATTCGGTTTAAATGGGGTGGGGATGGAGCCAAATCTATACCTATATTCACATATTATGTACGTATGAACGTATATATATATAAGTTTAAGTGGTTCTGGGTTCGCCAAGTGAAACAAGAAATTTATGAACATTTTGTAGGCTTAAATTTGATATTCAAAAGGGTTTCACATCATGCGTCACATCCCCATCTATCTAAATGGAACCAAAACGGGCTTCTGTGTTATGAGAAGAAGGTATCAAGTTTGACATTCCAACCACTTCTCTATATCCTACATACATATTAACATACTCATAGGTAGATACATATATATTTTTACATTTATCAAACACTTTTTAAGATCTCAAGTCAAAGCACACGTACCTACTTATATATTTTCATATATAGATGATTTTCGATTCGAAAATATTTGTGTGATATATACATATGTATATTAATGTATACGAGTACCTACATCATATTAATGCAGGTTATGTACATTGTACAGTGTCGTTCTTGTATCACTTGGACTATATGATGGGAGTTTAGTTTTGTCCTTAATACTTCTTGAACAATCCTATTTTATATTTGAATTTGTTTGATTAAATATATAGGCCTCGCTTTTGTGGACAATTTAATTGAGTTTAAATATTCCCACTGATGCACACTTATGATTGGTCATGGTTCGTCGAGAATATTGAAATATGATCGAATTTTATGAAGTCAAAATACGAATACAAAATTTTATTATGAAAAGTTCAATGTAGATACATATATGTAACTTTTCAACCTATTCCTTTTTTGGTCATCTCAAGACGCACTGATGATGATGGTAAGGAATATGAATGTATCTGAAAGTACTTCAATATCTTAGATCGTTTCTATAATTGAAAGGATAACAGAAGATTTAATGCTAGGTTGACAATTTGTTAATATGATGTTAAATAGAAACTACAGGACTATAGTAATAATTACATTTTCATAAAGATTTCAACTCCAAAGTGTGTTTAATGTAGGTACATATATATATCTATGTAATACTAGATGACTCACCCCAGATCCGCAAGAGTAGAAAATGCTTATCTTATAAAAAAAATAACAAAAGAAAATACAGTGTCTTTCGTTAAGCGCTTCTTATATCATTAAATTTAAATAAAACAAAGCCAGTTGCTTTTATTAGATTTTTGTCTACTTAGACACTGTCTAACTATTTTCAAATTGGTAGTAATATGCTTTATTTAATAAAAATAAATATTACAATATTCACGGTTAAGACAATCTACTCTTGTGTCTAAGTTAGGCAGCTATAAGACAACAATGAACAATGTTTTTGAACACATTTTCCAAAGTTGGACAGTTGTATAAAGTTAGACAACGTTTTTAAATAAGACCAAGCTTGTATGAGATATTATCGAAATTTTTTATTCGTACGAAAGGGTTATTGCTGCATTATGTATGGAATATAACATCGTTCAAATGTCCACCGCGGATTTACTGGGTGGCGCTCATCCGAAATGCCACATTTTCTATGACTGTATGGAGCATAATTAAGGCTGAATTTGACCGATGACATGGGTTATGTTGGCTTTGAGCGCCGCTATGGTTTGTGGATTATTATTCAGATAACCCCACACGAAAAAGTCCAACAGGGATCAAAACGCCCGATCTCGGTGGTCAATTCACATCACATCCACGTGAGATGACCATGCCCTCGAATGGCTCGTGCAGAATTTCTAATGTGGCGTGAGCTGTGTGGAACGTAGCCCCGTCCTGTTGAAACCACATGTCGTTGGTGTCGATATTATTGGTTAGGTTAGGTTTACGTGGCTGTGAGCAGAGAAGGTTGACACACTTAGAGCATAGGTTGGCCCATTGTAATACCACAAGAATCTAGGATGCCTACTTGCCACTCGTTGAACCACTTAGAGCTTCTTACGAAGCGCGCGAGACTATACTGATGTCATTATTTGCCAGATCACTAGGATCATTATACAGGAAAACCCCTTAAGAGAAACGGAAAAATGTCACAGTATTTCTTTCATTTAAGCGGGTTTTTCACTTAACCGAACCCCGCTTAAGTGAAAAAAAATTTCACTTAAGCGGAGTCCGGATAAGTGAAAAACCCGCTTAAATGAAAGAAATACTGTGACATTTTGCTGTGAAATTTCACTTAAGTGGATTTAAAAATTCCATTCAGCGGAAATTTAAAGGTAGAAAAAAAATTGAATTTATCTTTTGGAGTTGCCTAAAAAAAATTAAATAAAATCCAACAACGATTTAATATGTAACACAACAATATTTTTTTGATAGCCAAACCAAAAAGCAATTTGTTTACAAAACGAGAATGAAATGGTTGTGACATACAGAAATTTAAATGTCATTTTTGTGGTGAAAATGGTGGAGGTGAAAAATAAAAAAGAAGTGAAAGCGTTCAGCAAATTTTTTGTTCTGTTCGATTCAATTTTTTTTTTCACTTAAGAGAGTTTTTTTTAATGAGAAATATAAAATTTAACTGAAAATATTTTTCAGGTAAGCGGGTTTTTCACTTAAGCGAGTTTCGCTTAAGCGGAGTGTTTTATAGGTGATTGGTCGAAAAATGCTCAGGGATGAAAGATTTGTTTCAGCCAAGCGGGTTTTTCTCTTAAGCGGGTTTTAATGTAGTAGAATTCAGCATAAGGCCAGATCCGCTTTTGGAGAGTTCGTCTGCTTTACAGTTACCTGGAATATCACTATGACCCGGCACCCAGCAAAGATGAATGTTGAACTGCTTTTGCCATCTTTCTGAGAGATGATTGACAGTTAAGGGCTGTTTTTGAATTTGTAGAGAAATAATCCAGAGATTTAATGGCTCCTTGATGGCTATCCGAGAAAATGCGGATATCTGTGCTTGATATCACGTTTTCCTTGAGCCAAGACAGGACTGGCTCAAAAAGGAGAGACTGGGTTCACAACTCCACCAACAACATCATTAGTTTTTGAACCGTTTTTTAAAACCGGACATTTATGATCGTTCTCATTTGTTAGAAAGTTTTACTGATACTTCGAAATTGTTTATCTACTTTTCAACTAACTTTCTTCAGGCTTAAAACTAGATAGCCCAGGAAAATCAGACTTTCATTTAAAAGCTGAATTTCAGTGAAGAATTTAGTTCATAAGTGTTAATTTATGGAAGAAATATCTTACTTACTTACTTAAAGTGCCGCTACAGTCCGGGATGGACCAGGGTCTGAACCAACAAGCTCGGTCCCTAGCTAGCTGTCTCCAGTTTCGCACGCCAAAATAAGTTGAGGTACTCTCCCACCTGCGTGCGCCACCTAAGTCGATCTTTCTCTACTGCGCCGGCCCTCGGGATTTGATTCGAAGACCTTATGGATCGGAGCGTTTGGGTCCATTTGCTCTATATGACCCAGCCATCTAAGTCGTTGGACTTTGACTCGTTTGACCAGGTCAGTCTAGCTATGCAGTTCGTGATTGTATCTTCTCCTCCAACCACAATATGCAGATGGAACCAAAAATCACCCGAATAATTTTCCTCTCGAAACATCCAAAAGTGTTCTCATCCAGTTTTGACAAGGTCCATGCCTCTGCGTCATATATAAGGACCGGGATGATAAGTGTCTTGAAGAGTGACACTTTAGTTGCTCGAGAAAGGACTTTGCTACTCAATTGCCTTCTTAGTCCAAAGAAGTAGCGATTGGCAAGAGTTATCCTCCGAAATATCAGAGCAAAAATTATAGACGATGAAATTTTAAACAAATAAGAATTAGAATGCTTACGAAAGTAAGATCTAGATTTTTATCAAAATCTCTACTTAGGTATACGTATTTTATATGAGCTACAGTTATTATTGTGTTTTCGAATGTTAAAAAAAATAATAATTATATAAAAACAAAGCTCTTCACCAAAATTCAGCTTTTTTCGAAAAAAATTGTTTTGAAGTTTCGACCTTCGGCTTGAAATTCCAATAAATTGCGTCGAAGTGCCGAGCAAAAATAACGATGAGAATTTGGATCATTCGATTTTTAAAAAAGTAGGTACGCAAAAGACAAAAGTTATACACAGTACATAAAAACTAAAAAAATATTACGTATCGGGATTATGTCAAATCGATTGCTGTAATTTAAAAATATAAAGCTTCAATATTTTTTTCCGGCTATTTTTTTCTTCATACAGATTGAAACATCAAAAGTGCTGCACGTAAAAATTTAAAAGTTGGTGAACTCTTGCAGCACCGACTGCAATTGCGTTGTGTTGTGTTCGTAACATTGAATTTGTGTATATTGAAATTGTGTATGTTGAAAGATTTGCATCAAATTTAGTACAGAGCATTTTTAAATGATTCTCTAGAGGCAGAACTCGAATTTTCTTGTTAGCTCATGCAATACGGAAAGCTATTTGATAATGAATAAATAATAAATAAAATAAACTGCGCATCATGTTTTTGGCAGAAAACTGGAACATATTAAGGAAATAGGTGTTTGAAGTTTTTTGAGTTCATGAATAGCTTTTAAATCGTTGCACCAATTTTGACATAATTTTGCAGTCTGGTTCCTCTAAATATTTAAAACAGTATTGCATTTAAAATTTTTTTAACTTATATTTTATAATTTTAAAAGATGATCTTAAATATTATTTTTTTTTTTTAAATCTATTGATTGAAAAGTACATTTTCCAGAAAGCTATACTCGTATCAGATTTTCGCCCAAAAAAGGAGACAAACTTTTTTCTCATGTATAGGTAGATAAATTTGTTAGGTACAGATTTTTTGTTTTGAATATAACTAAATACCGTTATAACATTACCGTAGAAAGGATTCCTGCAATTTTGTTTCCTGAACATTTCTAAATTTCTGAATAAAAATAGCATAGCAGATCTCAAAAGACTACCAAACTTCAATGTTTTATGCTCCTATTGCAAATATCTTTATTTGCACTAAAACCACACTATCAGTGAATTTCAGGTGGCAGCTTCTCAAACGTTTTATTATAGTATTTTAGATGAAAAATTTATATTCATACCTTCATACATAGGTAGAGAAATATATATGTGTATGTACCACAGAACAAAATTGAGATTGGCATTGCCAAATAAAGCATAGACTACGATGCGATGGTCATCGCCATCTTGACCGAACCAAACAATGTTCCTTCAGAAACAACTAGATACTATATAGATGATGTGATTGTGTGAGTGTGCGGCTACTGCAGAATCACTCACAGCTACCAGCAGAATTGCTTTTCTACATCGTCATCGCCATCGCCATATCGCCGTCATTGTTCACTTCCGTCGCATCTTCTTCAGAATCCAAGAGCGCCATCAGAATATCTGCAACAATCACCACCATTACCAGTTACCACCATATCTCCCGGTCGCCATTCCAACGCCCTCCTTCAAATGTATACTGATGAACTGCACAGCACATTAGACTCTCATCCGAGGAGCCTTCCTGGAGAATATAACCTTTGTGCAAATGAGGAGTTTTCCTTTTAGCAAAAGCAAAACCACCCGAAGGCCGGAGGAAGGGTATGCCAACTTATGTCCAGAATAGAGATGTACGATTACGGGGTGTATACATATATAGTACTCTGTTCTGGGACAGGGACACAAAATGCAGCACAAATCCTGGACGGCTACGACGGCGATGACGATGACGATATAGCATACATGCGGCTACTCCTTGTTTAATATATGTTTATCCAAGAGCCAGGATGGACATAAGGAAGTCGCTCTATATCGTCACCTACAATATAGATTTCTATACTTAAAGTATACTTGCTTGCTTGGTCCTCATCATTGCCGATGTCCACTGTCCAATATGGCTAGTGCAGCATCAGTATCCACGTTGATTATTCAGGTTTCAGGAACAGCATGCGGGAGAAGAGAACTGATCCCGATTCGAGTTTCGCCTTGCTGCGGCACACAGAGACAGGACAGACACCTTTCATGGAAGACGTGACCATCGGATCAGGTGTACCATAGTTAGCGGAATGGTGAATAAGACGCATCGAATACAAAAGCTTTCTTATATCCCGACGAGGATGAGAAACGGGAAGTTACCGCTACACAGCGATAACACTAATGCATAGGAACTGCTCCTGCTTTTGCGTTCGGGCTTCGGGACGAGTGCAGATGCCGATGCTGATACTCTATGGATGATGATGACTCTGATGGTGCTGGTCGGGACTCGGGTATGATGCGGCATTCTGTGCAAATAGTGTTTTGTTCGTGTGCTCAGCGAGTGCCGGGGAGTTAAATGGTTTTTGTTTAATAAGGTAAAGCCTTTCCTATTCCTGGCTCCTTTTCCATCATCACTGCCCCTTGGGTTTCGTGTTATAGGCAAGAATCCAAAGTCCGCATGAATACGGTAAACATAATGATTGGGATGGTGTGTTCTTCAATATAAAATATGCACACATAGACGACGCATCATCTGGAGGAAGTCTCCTCTGCCTCTCACGAAGCATTCTCATAACCACCCCATAACATATATCTCAATACATAATCATATATTAAAACACGTTTGCGGCGCAAACATAAGCATGTACCTATAAGTTGATGATGTATCTTGTATCTACAACCAATAATGCGGAATTTTCTGAAAAGACCTAAAGCAGTTCCGTAATTTATCATATTACAAGCGGAAGCTAGTTTTATGTTGCATTGATACAAATCACATGGAAAAAATAATCTATTCTTTTAAGCTTACTGAGGGTAGATCATCAAACCCTTTTAAAGATCTTTAAAGAAGATTTATTTTTAAATTTTATCATAAAAATGTCAAAGAATTTTTAAGCTATAAATATTTACTTACAGAATCAAATGTATTGTCAGTCTTAGGGCTAGACGAGTTAAACAGTGTACTTAAGAAGCAATTTTTTATTGGAGGATGCACGTGGAAGTAGCTAAGAAACTTAAAGAATTGATGTGTCTATTTCTTTTGTTTAGTTAAACCAGGCTAAGTTAAAAAATGCTTGTTATTTAAATCAGGTTTAAATTTAATCCCTCTGTCAATAACCCTGAAGGCATTCCCCTTGTAGTGGTGCGAAGCCTTAAGTTTCAAAGATTCATCTGACCTGCCCCAAAGGTAACCCAAGTCACTAGCTATTTTGAGGAGTTACCGGCTGTATTCTAACATTCCCTCTTTGATACCAGGTCGAATCAAAGAGAATTTTTTGACCCTACCATATTATGCGGAGCCTGATATGTCGGACCCCATTATTGATCTAGCTACTCGTGGGGACAACGTGCCAAAAAATATTAAACAAAGAAAAAATTATAAAAAATTAAAAAGTTAAACGCTCCGCGGGAACTCACTAACCCGGGCAGCAGTAGGAACATCAACCTCTAGTCAAGGGAGAATACCTCCTAGGCAAATGGAAGATGCAACTCAAATTGCAGTGTCTACAGCAAAGAGTGTGTCTCCCATGTAAGTGTCAGCTGTTACCAAGGCCAAAGAAGGCGTAAATAAGGGGAAGTTACCATAAGCGAACATCTCGAAACCTAAGAACCGACAAAGCCGAAGGAATTTCCCGCTTCCAGAACTGGGTAATCTAGGTGCTCTGAATGACCCACTCAGAAAAGATTTAAGTAGAGCTGGTAAAAAATGGTAATTCCGATTCATCGCAGAGTGGATGTTCTCACAGGAAGTCAGGAAAAAGATGGATAAAAGGAAAGTAGCACTGAAAAGTGACCCAGCAAGCCTGAGTCAGGGTAAGAGGAAAAGTTGCCAGATAACTCCTCCCCAAAGGCAAGAAGCCAATAAAACCAGAACAGCGACATCGTCTTCGGCATCAAACATGAAGACGAAAACCGTCGAGCAAATGCTGCCTTTAGCGCCAGAATAGCTGTTTTGCCGAGGGACTACCCTCAAGTCACCCTGAATGCCGAAGAGTTATTGGCAGTTGAGGAAGCCATAACATGAGGAAGTATCTCTCGGCTAGAAGCTCAGGCTGAAGTTAAATGGCTTGCACTTCATAACAGGTCTGCTCTTAGTTGATTGATTGCTGGACCAGAAACTTTGATCAAAAATAGTTCACGAAATAAAATATCTTATTTATTAGTTAACAATCAACAGCTAATTTACGTTAAATAGCAAACCTTAACAAAAATATACTTAATTCAGCAAGAACTCTGTTGTCGACTAATTTTTTAGTCTGCACACATAACACTTTCTCCACAATGTGGGGCTTTTGCACATATACCTTCTTATTGTTACTTATAAATAACATTGTGCGTTCACTACCGTTTATTTTCTTTTTGTATCTAGTTGTTGGAAAAAATATTCGAGTTATTTTTAACTTAATTATTTCGCAATTATTTAATTCCTATTTGCATAGAGTTTATTAATAGGGATCTTATTTTTGCTTAAGCTTAATGACTCATAATTTCCTTGGTTTCGAAATAGAAGAGCAGAGAAAAAGTTTCAGTTTGTAGGAACTGTAAGTCTGTAATAGCATCAGTTTCATCTTCCGGATGTATTCTTGCACCAGTAACAGAAAATTTAAACTTTTTTTAATTCCTAAACAAAATCTATCCACTGATATCAATTCTCACTTTTCGATTTAGTGAGTTGTGAGTTGTTTTGAACAAAGTATGATTAACTGAAACAATTTTGTCATATGATATTCTTGTGACTTCTAGACAATTTATTTCGTCTTCCATACGGTTGATCTCTCTTGCTATTGTTTCAATATTTTTCTTTGCGAATTCGAAACGTACTGGACAGCAGTATCTTGGAGAAGATGTTCTTGAATTCATCCAGATATTTTGAGTGCTAGGGGTAATATGCATGTTAGCATAGTATCAGTATCTCTTGCTTCAGGATTTACTGAAAAGTTTTGCTTATAACGCGAGTGCCCTCCACTACCATCAGAACCCCATTTCCATGAACATTCTAAAGTATCACCGTCTTCTAACTGGTTTTCGAAAGTTTCAAGGTGTGCAACAGACAAACGTTGTAGTGTCAAGTCCAGCAAGACCTGTAACTTGACTTCACATAAGGTTTCGGTTATGGTCAAAAAGTCACTCATTGGGTAACACTTTTTTTAACTTCTAAAATAGTATCGTAGGCTGGGTTAATATTAGATTTTATTTCTTTTGCGTTTTTTTTTTAAGTTGTATATTGATGTTTTGTCAGTTAAATGTGTTAAATCAGTTATAAGGAATAGGGCTTCTTCAGGTGTATATGGTTTGATCGTATTCGGACTTTCTGGGTTTTTAAGCTTTTTAAGCGTCTTCGCAGAACACTCGACAACCCTTTTGACGACTTTCGTTTCAGAACGCTTTCCTTTTATTCTTAATTTAGACACAACAGTAAATGAAAATTCTTCGGCTGATCTTCCCATTAGTTTTTTCTGGAATTCCTTTTCAGGTCTTCCTTGTTTAGACGTTGTTGGCACATGACTTTCAGGAAATGGAATGTAGAACTCTTTTTGAAGCCAAATCTCTTCAGCTTTTAAAAATCCTTTTGGAGACTTTTTTTTTTATCTTTATACTTGTGATACAAAATTTTTGCTGTATTCGATGCATTTTTTATGATCAGCATCTTCAAAAACGGTTATTGACTTTGTTGACATCACGTACTGCAAAATAGCACTTGCACAAACCGTTACTGATGACTAAAAAAGATTTTCACTGAATGAATGAATGAAAAAATTTCTTGACGTAAGGGAAAAGGTCGCCCTGAAAAGAAAGAAAAAAAAATGTTGCGCTGAATAACGGCACTTAAATTAAGCATTAATTACAAGGTAGTAATCCAATCTTCAAATTAAAAAAGTATTACGATGTCCCTCTATCTCACTTTTTTCTTATGGACAAAGAAATGAAAAAAAAAGTTAGCTTGTCACTATCAAAAAATGTATCACTAATTTAGTTCATAGCGACAGAGTCCTACTAATTTTTTAATAAAATACACTGAATTTTAAAATACTTACCAATAGCATACTCTGCCATATTTGCTTAAAATAATTATCTCACTTTTATTTCAATATAATACTTTATGAACACCTGCTTACACGCTAAAGGCAAAATCGAGAGTGAGAAAAGCTCCATGCAATACATTGAGAAACTTCCCATTGATAAAAACCGGAATTAAAAATTTTATTTTTGTTGTTTCTTGATATGTGGTTGTTTGGCTTTAAGCTTACCAATATTTTTTCTAATAACTAGTAAGTTAAATTCTATCCATTTTTTTCTCAATTTGGCTCCAGGATTAGTACCCCGCCAGGCGAAGTCTACGAAGGGCAAGACTTAAAATATAATGCAATGAATTGTGTCACGTCTGTTAAATTGTAGTGTAATCAGGACTGAAGTAGTTACTTCGTAACTACTTAATATATATTGTCTAAGATGCCCTTGGTGAAACTCCCTGTGACAAGTTTCACTTTAATAACATATACATATTTTGTTTGTGAACACGGTACCGTTTAACATTCAGCGCAAATAAAATTTTGCAACCGCGCTATTTAGCAGAATATTTAATTCCTGCCACTAAAACTGGGTTAAGCTTAACCTCCCAATGTTGAAAAATACGTAAAAAAATACTGTTTTAATTCAATTCATTCTAATTTAAAAAGTATGAAATAAGCCACCATGTCACCCCAATGACAATTGAAAAGTCTAAGTTTTTTGATATTGAATTATGATATTATTTTAGAAACCCAAGGACCTTACAACTATCTATAATAACGTCTAACTATAATTTCTATAATTTGACTTAAATCGAATTAACTACATACATAAATATTCAATAATCGATTTGTATATTAATCAGACATTGAATTATCATAATAATCGCATACAGATGTACGTTTCACATCTAATATTCAGTATCAGTGTCAGTGTCAGTATGTGTACCACCCTTTCTATAATCGCTTTTAACTATGTGATAATTATATGATTATTATATAGATATAATGTAATTACCTATATCAATTTTGCAAACACCTCCAAACACTGTTAAGTCCTTAGTATTGCACAACAGAACAGAAACTATCCTTTCGATTTCAACTTGAGTCATCATAAATAAATAAACTGAAATTCCATACACAAAGTTTGGTGTGCTCTTGACCTTGAAATGTTAATGTTTTGCAACGGTTAATGGGTGAAATATTAACAACGTATCTATATACAGTATATCCATTTAAATTGGTCTGCTCGTCGTTGAATAAAAATGTTATTTACAAAAAGGATATTTTTGCGGATTGGGATATTTTCATAGCATAACTTTCACTTCATGAAATAAAACTCGATTTTTTTACTCAAATAAAAAAAAAAAAAGAAGAAGTGATAACATAAATATTGCCATGGGGAGTACCTATATCGTTATCCTTACAACTTCGTCTGGTGTGTTCAATGTTCACATCTTATAATGACACAGAGGAGGAGGGTTGATTTTTTCAAAGCTCCATGCCATGGAAGTAAAGAAAAAAAAATACAACGCCATATACTATAAAAATGTCTCGTTTCGTGTACTTTTATTTGTTTTTTTTTTTTTTTTATTAACTGAAAAAGGAGAATAAAATTGTAATAAAACTGATTTTATTTACTTTTATATTTGGCTTCCTGTTATGTTGATGATTTTGTAACTTTTGTGAAAGCAATTTGGAGCAATTAGTTGGCATTAAGTGGTATAGAGGCGATATGGATTTATGACTTTGTGAAAATAAATAGATAAACACCATTTTGTGTCTTTCATTATGCAACATGTGATTTCATACCACATTTAAATTCATTGTGAGGAGATACACACCGTTTTGTGATGACAATATAAGAAGTACTCATTAATACATTAATTGAGGTTTGCAGTCTTAAAGTTATATGAGATTTGAAATTAAATTTTGAATATTCTTCGATTGCTCGCTGAAATATGCGAGAAACTAGAATTTGCTTCAAAAGTAGCAGGTCCAATGAGAAAACAAAGAAAGTTGTGAGCTTGAATGATCAATGATGCGGCGTCAAGGTTGGATGAAGTTATAAATAGAATCAATTGTTGGAACACCAGAAACTCTCTGTTACTTAAACACTATAAGACTAAGTTATAATTAAATTTAAGTTAAATCTTAGTTCTTTCTCAACGATTGACGGCCGCGCCGATTGAATTCGTTGAGTGCAGCAATAATACCTATTCTACCAGATAAAACAACTATTGGTATACCTATCGCTACATTAAAACATAAGCTAAAGCAAGATGCCATAAAATAATACAAATATTGGATGGAACAACCTCTCAACTTGCTTGGCAACAAAAAAATTGTCCAAAGCTGGATCTGAAGCCCTCTAAGCATTTGATAATTTTAAGCAGATTGCACATTAGCTCCGTAATAGGTGTCATAAGCGGACACTATCTAATTATAGGTAGGCACGCCAGGTGAATAGGCAGTGTTGGGACTTCGCCGAAGCCAAAGAATGGTAGATAGGTTGTCAAAAAGTAGTAGAAAAGAGGTAGAAATTAAAAGCCATTTTTATGTAACAAATCGTAGGTATATTCAATAACTTTATTGAAGATAAATCAAATACAAAAATAAAATAAATAACATTTCAGTTCTTTGTTTCAAATATCACATTATATCTGGAAGCAAGTCATGTACAATATACATACATATACAATTATATTTTAGACTCATTCCAAACCAAAAACTTAAATCTATAAAATTAGTTAAGACTTCAAAAAATTACAATTAATTTTTCTTATATAAACCCTCAGAAAATCTAAGTCTTGACATATATTTTACTAATGCTTCTGGAGGATTAAAGTTTTGATCATTGAATAAAATTTTTCTTGCAGCTTAAATTTTGTGAACAGTTGTTGTTTTTCAATTTATTTTTTTTTTAATTTTTTATATTATTCAAATCGGAAAATTTACGTTCCGCAGCAGCATTTTAAGTGTGTTTGTGGTCGAATGGTATATGGTAAAGTAAAAAGATGGGTGAGTTGCAAAAAGTGGTAGAATTAGATTTTTAGGTGGTAGGTTTTCATGAACAGCAAAAAGTGGTAGAAATTCTACTTAAGTGGTAGAAATACCACTTAAGAGGTAGAAGTCCCAACACTGAATAGGCGTCTACTCAAATGATTTCTGCAGACTAGAGAAGAGGAGGAAACAATTCCTCACGTTCTTTGTACCTGTCCTGCTCTGTCACAGAGACGTAGACTCCATTTGAGAGACTTCTACTAACGGGTGATTTTTAAGCTGGTTTGGTTTTGGCAACACTGGTTTTGACAGCTGACGTGTGTTTAGTACCTTGTGTCACTGTCAAACAGCTTCAGTTTGGTTTGCAATTTAACCATGGATCGTCTTACAAATGAACAACGCTTGCAAATTATTGAATTTTACTATCAAAATTCGTGCTCGGTTCGAAATGTTGTTTATCGAAAAATTGTGTTCAGCGATGAGGCTCATTTTTGGTTGAATGGGTACGTAAATAAGCAAAATTGCCGCATTTGGAGTGAAGATCAGCCAGAAGCATTGCAACAGCTACCAATGCATCCCGAAAAAGCCACTGTTTGGTGCGGTTTATGGGCCGGTGGCATTATTGGGCCATAGTTCTTCAAAGATGATGCGAATCGCAGCGTTACTGTCAATGGTGAACGCTACCGAGCGATGATAACAAACTTTTTTTTGCCCGAAATGGAAGTTCTTGACTTGCATGAAATGTGGTTTCAACAAGACGGTGCCACATGCCACACAGCACGCGAAACAATGGCGCAATTGCGAGGCGAGTTTGGTGAACAGTTAATTTCACGTTTCGGGCCGGTCAATTGGCCGCCTAGATCGTGCGATTTGACACCATTAGATTATTTTTTGTGGGGGTATGTCAAGGCTAATGTCTATAGGGACAAGCCCGCTTCGATTGACGCACTGGAAGCCAACATCCATGCATTCATTCGTGAGATACCGGCCGATATGTGTGAAAGAGTATGCCAAAATTGGACTCAGCGGATGGGCTACCTGAGACGCAGCCGCGGTCAACATTTGCATGAAATTATCTTTAAACATTAAATTGCAAGGTTCAAACTATCGATTTAAATAAATATTTCATTCATTTTTTCGAATTTTTTGTGTTTTTTTTTTTTTTTTAAAGTTCTAAACCTCTTAAAAAATCACCCATTATTTTACTAATGCTTCTGGAGGATTAAAGTTTTTATCATTGAATAAAATTTTTCTTGAAGCTTAAATTTTGTGAACAGTTGTTGTTTTTTAATTTATTTCTTTTTTTATTTTTTATATTTTTCAAATCGGAAAATTTACGTTCCGCAGCAGCATTTTAAGTGTGTTTGTGGTCGAATAGTATATGGTTAAGTAAAAAGATGGGTGAGTTGCAAAAAGTGGTAGAATTAGATTTTTAGGTGGTAGGTTTTCATGAACAGCAAAAAGTGGTAGAAATACCACTTAAGTGGTAGAAGTCCCAACACTGAATAGGCGTCTACTCAAATGATTTCTGCAGACTAGAGAAGAGGAGGAAACAATACCTCACCTTCTTTGTACCTGTCCTGCTCTGTCACAGAGACGTAGACTCCATTTGAGAGACTTCTACTACAACTATACGAGTGATCTAGCAAATACTTCTTTAAGTAGTTTTGCACGCTTCATAAGGTGCTCAAAATGTGGTATCACGACGCAACGGGCTAACGATTGGTCTAAGTGTCTCGGTTTCTCCGCTGACAGCCTCTTCTACCTAACCTAATCTAACCTAATCTAGTTCCCTAATTCAAATGTTGTTCTTAATAAAGTGGTTGATAATTATGATCGAATATAATATAGTCAAGAGACTACTGTTGGTCTCTATAATGAGAGTCCACTGTCACTTATTATATTTGTTTCAGGTTTTTGTTGAAATCATTGTTGAATAGACTCCGGCTATTAAGAAAGTTCTGTTATTATTATTCATTAAGAAAGGTATAAGTGAAGCTTGGTTAAGGCCTATAAGTACTTTACAAAAGCGCAAAAGTGCAGGAAACAAGAGGGGTAATCTTTTACCTATATCCTATGTCTTCTAACACTGTCAGATCCTATAGCACGTAAACAATTTTGTTTTCTTTTTCTTAGGAGTCAATGCTAGATCAGAAATACAAAATGTTGTTTGGGCCATATTTTGTGGAACCGATTTATAAGATCTGAAAATATTAAAGCCAAGTTATAAATATTTTATTCGAAGAAAATTGAACCCAAAATACTTAAACTGGTACTGTCGCTTCTTTTTCAGTTGAAATTAATTGTATAAACATCACAGACCCTTCTTCTGACCTATTCCTTTGAGTTCAACCCCATCTAAGAAAAATAAAAAAAAAACATCACTACCTATGTATATATACACTTAATTACACCCGAAAGGATTTATTTTGCATTAAACCAACCCGAATGCAGTGGTGCGTTAAAAATCCTTGCAGCAATTTACTCTAAATTTACGATTGTCTTTGTTTTGATCGTCCTTGTCGTGGATCAGACATAGACAATCTTCGAAAGTTGTCAAAGAAAAAAAAAAAAAACAAAATAAAAAAAAAAAAAAAAAACCAAGACATGGGTTGTCTAGTCTAGTAGCTGGGCTGCCATTCCGATGCATGTTTTCACAACGAATAAATCAAGCTTCTAAATTAACTTGCACTTTCTGACAGGGTCCTTTAAACAAAGGAGCATGCATGAGGCGTTCTCAGAACGCGAGCGGAAAAGTCGCATCAACTGTCAAGTTTGAGACAAGGGTCGTCGCGCTATCCATGATAATCCGTTTCTTGGCGTATCGCGGGAAAATATCCTTTATATATATAGCACGTCCAACATTACATCGAAGCGAGAGAAATATTTTCTAATCACAAATTTAATTGCCTGGTGTCCTTAAATGACAGGGTTGGACGGGATATACCTATATATTCCACCGCAACCCCTTTCCTTGTCGATGATCCTTCTGGTACAACTTATGCGGTAACTGGTAACCATGTGCAATGCAGGTAAGCGCATTTGTTATGCCATGGGTGGCGGGATAGCTACTAAGTGACGGCGAAAAGAACATAATACTGTATAAACATGCTAATGAATATGTCAAAACGAAAGGATAAAATATCCTTCTTTATCGTCCTTGATTGTTCGTTTTTTTTTTTTTTTTTTGTTACTAGGAGATTGTAAGTTTTTTTTTTTTCTTTTGAGTATTTTTTTGTTTGTCCTTACAATCCACACACGGGCGCGACGGCTATGTCATCTACGTGACATGATTTCTAACTTCGCGGTTTAAAGACAGGATTTTGAATCCTTTTCTCATCATTTGAACATGCTGATGCAGTCAAAGGATGGATGGATGCATATTTGCATTGAATGTCCGGCGGCGATTTAATGGAGGGAAAATAACAGGATATAGTGCGGTGCTTTGAGTCTGTCTGTCTAGCGCCATTGTTCGCAGCGACATCCAGACATCATTTTCATAATGGATGGACATTAGTTTTAATCCTTTACGAAATAATTTATTTTTATACCGTTTCACTGTTATTCTTGTTTTCTTTATGCATTTTTTTTTTTAATTTTACCTTTGTGTTACTTTGTGTTGTGCAATGTTTGATGAAAAGGATTTGTTGTTATATTTTTTTTTTTGGAGGAAATGCGTGCCGCGGAATACATCAGCGGGTATTATTAAAGTGTCATGTTAATTTTGTGTTCATTTGATGCAATCATACAGAAGGACATAAGTTTGTCTTTGTTGCGGGTTTTTAAGGAATAGGTAGCTATACCTACTTAGTTTAATAAATTTGAAGGGTTGCTTGAATTTTTTGCCTGAAAAATGTTATTTTGATTCGCTGATCAAGGGAATTTTTATTTGTGTTGGTAGGTATACCTAATTAGCATTATTTATACAAATTTATATCTTATGTTAGATATACCAATATTTGGGAGTGAATTTGTCGTTGGCGACAGACTTAGGCAAGAAGTCTTAAGTTTCAAATATGTGACCGAATGCCTTACGATAATATGAAGAGAAGAAATCTTTGGCGATACAGTCTGCAAGACATCACCTCCGACAACTGATCTAAGCTGATCAACTTTGGTGCGGGGTTAGCCATAATCGAAGCTAGCCCACAGTTTTCACATCTCAAAGTTCACAAGTGGACTTGGAAATCTCCAGTATTACGAATATGTCCGAATTTTTCAAGGGGTCAACATTGAATCGAACCATTACCTCGTTGTAGCCAAAGCACTGCAGTGAATATTCCGACAACGTTGGACGGTTGAAATTGCCGAAGATCGCTATTTTTTTCCGTTAGAGCCCCTAAAAAACTCTTGAGAAGGCCTTTGTCACCAGCAAAAAGAATTAAGAACCGGAATAGAAACATTGACAAAAACCCATCAGTTGGGTTTACACCACCGAACCACCACAAAATGCTTGGCTTGATGATGAATAGCAGGGAGCTTAAAAGGTATGGCGGCGGCGCTGCATAGAAGGACCAGATATGCTCGAGAGCTCTACGTCCAGAAGAGAAGAGAGGAACACTGGTTTGTCAGAAGAAAAAAAGAAGGAGCCTTTTTCTTTTCTCCACGTTTCGGCGGGAAGGGGAACTATTACTTAAAAGTTATTAAGAAGCAGCGTTGACGGAGTGGCACGATTGTGCTTTTTTGACACGACATTTTCATTGTGGCACGGTGGCTTGAAAAATTTCAATGTGGCACGCTTTTCCCATTCCCATTTTATATTTCAAATAAAGCGAATTTTGAAGAAATTTTAAGAAAATGGTTCCAAATGTAGTAAAAGCTGGCAGAAACTCTTATTTTTTGACAATACACGAATAAAGCAAATTATTTCTTCTATTTTTTTTTTGTTGTACTTTACCCCGTAATTGAATAAAACTTTTTTTTTTTAATATAGTACATAAGAATTTGCGTTTTTTCATATGGCTCGAAATGACACGTTTTTTTTTTAGAAAAACACCATTTTTTTAGAAAATGACACGTGTTTTTAGAAAATGGCATGTTTTTCTAGAAACTGTGGCATGGAAATTTTGTATGGCCGGCAACGCTGTTAGGAAGTAACAAATACTTAAAACTATACTCTGTTCAACTAAAATTGTCAGTACAGAGAAGATAGGATGTTTGCCTCTCACTCTCCACCCCATGCCCCTTTTTAAAGCTCTTACAGGGTTTCCGTAGTTAATATTATAAATCGCCGCAAATGAGAGAGAAAAACGCGTAAGGTTACCGTCTGCTGAATTAAAAAAAAATTAAAACAATATTCAATTTATCTACGTTATTAAACACAATGGGCCCTACCATTAAAAAATTTAGAAACTTAAATATTTAAGTAAAATGGACGATAAAAGTATATACTCTATATAACAAACCAAACATGGTATCGATGAAACATGTGATGTATGGTTCATTATTTATAATCCATACTATTATGGTTCATTTTACTTGAATATTTAAGTCGTCTTTAAATTTTGTTATTGGTAAGGCCCAATATCACTTTACTATTATTTAAAAACAATATCACTTTACTAATGAATAATATTACGAAATGCTAATTTTTCAAAACCTAGCACAAATAACTTGTTTCTTCTAAAAGTCCAAAATCCAACAAAAAACAACATTTTAACGGATTCTCCAGACAACACTCAACATACTCAACTTTATAAAATTTGTTGTGAAAAAACTTCAAATCCCAAAAGCTCCTTAATAAAATCCACTGAATAAGCTTTTTGCTTGCAAATGAAAATAATGATAGTAACTCTGTTGGGATGTAAAAAACGAGCGCACGATTATATTGGCTTTATACTACAGTATCCCATTTCCCATTACTATACTCTGTTCAGTTTGAATATGCAGTACAGGGAAGATAGGATATTTGCCTTTCACCAATATCATTATGGATTTCAATAAGCTATCTCCATTTCAAAGCTCTCACAGGGTTGCCGTAGTGATCATTATACATGGGCATAATTCTCTCATAAATGTCGGTAGGGTTACCAATTGTTTAAATGTAAATAAGCACAGAAACACAGCACAAAAATTATATTTACTAAAAATTAAATGTATGTAAAAGTTTTTTGCACTGCAGTATTTATTCACAATATCCTCTTTTTTTATTTTAATTTTCATGAACACAAAAACTATTTGGCACTTAAAAATCGAAATTGCAATTAAATAATGAACCGAACTCCATCAAAACTTGCTCAAACAATAATCCTTTCTTTAAAAAAAAATAGCCAAGTAATATTGTATAGCTGCATTTTTAAGGTTGTTTTTTTTTTTTTTTTAATAATACTTTAAGCAGAACAACGCAGCGACAACACGACACCACATTTTTTTTTAACTTAAAATATATGCTCCCAAAAGCTATAAGAAAACTTCAATTCTTAAAGCTCCATAGCAAAAACCAAAGAATATAGGATTATAATTTCCATCAACGAATGAATATGTTAACTCTGAATAAATGTGTTTTTATTTTTAACAGATCAATAAGTCAGAGATAAATTGACGATCAGTCTCCTCACAGAAGGAGAAAAAAATGGTCGTGCTCGGATGTACGTGGGTTTATGGAATATTACAAAAACAAATTCAATATAACTCAGGGTCTCGTTTTTTATTTCATTTGCAATTTATTAAGTTGAGTGCCATGCAAAGATCAGCAGGCATCAGTGTGTTTGAAAAAGTTCTGACATAAGGCCTGTACTGCATATTTAAATTGAACAGAGTATTGTGAGATACAACGGTCATGTTGTGGTCTGCATTACCACTTCCGGAAAAAAAGTCGAAGTAGATTTGAAGAACAAAAGGAAGTAGATTGAGAAAAATCGAAGTAGATTTCAAAATGAATTTTTTGTATGTATGTAAATCTATACTTTTCAAAACTATTGATTCAAAAAAGCCTTTACGGCATTAAGTCCACAAAAAGGTTTAAATCACGCTTTTTAAATTAATTAAAAAAAAAAACATAAATTATTTTTTACTTCATTTTTACATTAATATTGTTTTAGACATGGTTTTATAACAAATCTTAGTTTATTGAAAAAAAAACTTAAGTCATTCTTTTTTTTTTTAAAAGAAAATTCAAATTAATAAAATTAAATTTAATTTAATTATACAAAAAAAGGAATTACAAAAAAAATAAATTTGTATATTTACATATATATGTATTTTTAAATTAATTTAACTAAAAAAACCAAAAACTAAAAATGTTAATTATTTCTACATGTTAATTTTTGTATAATATTATTAATATTAATACTTAATTTTGTAAATGAATATCTCAGACTTCATGTTTAGGTAGGTACTTAAGTAATTATTTTTTGTTTTAAAAAAGAACATTCATATTGGTTTACAGTTAGTATAAGTTCTTACAAAAATAAATAACAAAGATTTCACACTTTGAAAAGTTTTTAGGAATACAAAAAACTTTAAATTGGTTTTGGTGCACATTTTTTTAAATTTTTTGTGGAAATTCTGGGGTTACATACTAGATTGAGAAAAAAAGAAGTAGATTTTGCTGTTTTTGATGAAATTGAAGTAGGCTGAAAAAGGATTTTTAAAATGAAGTAGATTTCAATATTTTGGTGATGGTGCGAAGTAGGAAGTAGATTTTAAATTTTTTTTTTGAAAAAAAGAAGTAGATCTACTTCAATTGAAGTAAAGTGGTACCACTGGTGGTGGTGTGTAACTTTTTGCGAGGAATTACGACAACTATTCTTTTACGTAATCAGTGGCTTGCTCTTTTTTTAATTGGCATGAGGGTGCATCAGACGCCACTGCTTTGGAAAAAGCTCGCCCATAAGCCCTGTACCTACTGACAATTTTTGTTGACAAGAGTATAGGGCCGGTATTTATTCACCGAGCACTCATAACCAGGAGTCTCATAAACCTCTTCACCAAGCAATAATAAATGGATATTGATGAGCGCTCATAAAAGTTACGAGTTATAATCACTATGAACAATTAAAAATATTAATGCTATATTTTCTATTTAATTATAAAACACCGGCCGGTTAATACCTCGGTTATGAGTCTAATACAGTTATGAGGCTCATATGAGCACTCGGTGAATACAGGCCTAGATTAGATGTTAATTATTCTAGTTTTTGAAAAAATTATATTAATTTGAATTTAATTCAGTGTAAGAAAATTTGTACCTATACTCATGAACACCTCGTGAGTGTGCAATATCGAATGAGAAGTTTTAAAAAACACTCGCTCATGAGTTATAACCTGTGAGTGTTTCTATTTTTCTTTATTTATAAAAGCTCACGCCATGCTTATGAGCACTCCCATAATGTTCGATAATGAACTGCCCACCTTATGAACGTAGTGCCAAGAGTGAATTGATTTGGTGCACGTGAGCAATTACCATTTCACAATTATATAATGCAAAATCCAAAACAGGGCTAGTTTTGGTAAATGCGTTAAGCAACTCAGCAAAGTTTTTTTATCTTTACGATTAGATTTTCAAAGGCTTTTTCTGATTGACAATATAATATATCTCGTAAAGTCCTTAAAAGTACCTATTCTTTTACACATATATTTCCCATGCGAACAACACAAATTTTCTTCCAGACTTAGTAAAATTATTCGAAAAAAAAAAATCGTTTTTTTCTTCTTTTTTTGAAATTTCAAAACTAAATTGTAATAAGCCCTTGCATTTGTAACATCCTTGTGAAGTCAACCGATTTACGATATTATATATAAAAACAAAAAATAAGAATGCCAACTAACTGTGAATACAATATCTAAATACATGCATACCTGATGTATAAATTCATTTACGCTTCATTAGCCTAAAGTCCTTGACTACCTCTCGACTTGCAAGTATGTATACCTTACCCATTCACAACATCCCTTGGTTATTGGCCTATCTACAAATTGTTTTTAGAATTATTACATCTTTGTCATTATTTACTTTTATTTCATTTAAATTCCGGACGATTTTTATCACAAGCATTTCTCTTATCCTTTGAAAATAAACGACTACGATGGCTGTATGGTCATAGCGACAACGACGATGCGCGGGGCAAATGCTTATGTTTAGGTACCAACACTCCATATCTATATATACCTAAGCATTGAATATTCGATACCATTAACCCCACTTTTAAGGCAGAGAGTAACTGCCACAAAACCTCCACCACCCCACCTACTCACTTTAACCCATCTCAAAAAAAAACCCCTCCCCAGCATCCCTGTGCCCACGCAAATTGAGAGATCTTAAGTGTACGTGAAAAATTCCAGCTGAGTTAGGAACTTTGTCCGTATCCGTAGATTGGAACTTAAATGTATAGCTAAGGGTATGTATACAATTGTACATGGTTATGGTAAGGCTCAGGTATAAGCACTGACCCCTTCGCCTTTGCCTATATCTAGAGTGTCATCCGCAATGACCAATTGAGCGATGTAGAAGGGGCCGTTGCTGTTGAGAGTATGGGGTTCCAAAGACGAGAAAACTGTCCTGATGGAAGGAATTGCTATACGTACACGAATTTAGTAAAAGGGTAGTGGTGGAAAGTTTAGAAAATAATCAGCCGTCGCAGCCTTTTCGTTGTCGGCCATCATATAACATGACCATTGCGGCGAAAATTCCTATATTCACATCGATATAGCGTACCTATGTATTATATACTATACATATAACGGTTCGGCTACGGCAACCAAGTCGACGATGGTCGATGGTATAGGGACCAAGAAGAACATCCTTCGCTGGGCCTTAGCCTCGGCTATAGTCGGCTTGGTTTCGGCATAAGAACAATATGCGGATGTTCGCTACGGAATACAATTATCGGGAGATGGGGCCCGGATGGTGGCCCGAAAAACTACAAGATGTATAGAAGAGTATGCTGAGACTGACCAGGGGACAGATGATGGTGGGGTGGTAGTGGTGGTGGTAGAATGGTAACATCGGTGGCAGCGGCAGCCACCATTATCTATGTGCCTAATGTATGTCTTGTACAGATAAATTATTCCCAAGCTGTACCGCTGGACTTCTGGCTGCCTGTGTGTTTGTGTGTGTGTAAAGAGTTTATATGCCGATGCTGTAGGTATAGTGGAGTACTGTAACTCTGTATATGATCCGAGAAAGGACATCCGAGGAGCGAAATAGTTTCTGAAGTTATTTGATGTTGGTCGGCCGCACACAGGAACCCCTTTTTCTATGAATGTTGCTATTGCCCTCTGCTTTACCCCTTCTCCTGCTGATGCCTATACTTCTCTTGGACCCTCATTTATATCCCCGTTAGTTTAGTTGACTCGGCAAACTGTAAATACCTATACTTACTCCTTGAAACATGTATAGTACATACATATATGCATGGCTATGTTTATATTGTATGTATGTTATAAGGTATGTCTCTATGTTTTGCTTTTGCTTTGATTGTAACTATGTATGTTTGTGTGTATATATGTACCTATGTATGTGTCGATAAACGATAAACGAACTAGTTTCATTTGGTCCTTCTACTTTTACTTGTGACATCCTTCGAAGGATAATAATAAAGGGTATAGAGGTACACACAAAGAGGCAGCGACGACAACAACTACAACGACGGACAGGCGGCAGCTACATATACAAAAGGACGATTTGCACGATATCCCTCCCCCAGCTATAGTGTCCAGTTTTTGAACCCATCCAAATGTCGTGGTCCAGCATTTCGTTGGGGTTATTTGTGTTCGCGCCAGGATGGAAGTTGGCATCTTTGGGGGCCTTGTCGCAGTAAATATTTTGCAATCCTATAAATACGCAAGGAAAACAGAGAATACAATACTTAACAAACTTTTATGCCTGATTTAGTTAAAAAAAATCAAGAAAACAATAAATGAAGAAAACCTATAATCTCGAAAATCCATTACTGCGAAAATCGGAAATTCAGAAACCCCAAAATCCCAATTACAAATTATTCAGAAAACGTATTATCCATAATGCCAAGCAAATTCTAAATCCCGGAAAACCAAAATACCAAAAAAACTTTTATAGCAAAAACCCAAAATCCAGAAATCTCAGAATCCATAAACTCGAAATCCAGAAAACTCAAAATCCCGAAAACATTGAATACAGGAAATTCAAAATCCCAATATCACAAAAAACCCAAATTTGGAAAACCCAAAAACCACAAAGCCAAGAATCCCAAAACCCAAAATACAAAAAAAAAGTTAAAATCCTGTAAATTCAAGATTCCAAAAATTAAAAGTCCATAAAACCCATTTTCACGAGAACTCTAAATCCAGAAATAAAAACAAAATTCTAAAACCCATTATCACGAAAACCCAAAATTCGAAGTCCAAATCACAAGACCAAACCAATCTAAAATCCTCAGTCCAGAAAACTCACAATCCCGAAAACATTGAATCCAGGATATACAAAATCTCGAAAACCCAAAAACCCCGAAAATAGATAAATTGTTCAAAAAACCTTAAATCCACAAAGCCAAGAATCTCAAAACCCAAAATACAAAAAAAAAAGACAAAAGGCTGTAAATTCAAGATTAAAAAGAATAAACATTCCAAAACCCATCATCACGAAACCCCGAAATTCAGAAGGCCCATAGACCAAAAAATTCGAAGTCGAAATCACAAAACCAAGCAAATCTAAAATCCCGAAAACATATTATCCCAAAAACCCGAGATCCACAAAGTTCAGAATACAGAAAATCAAGAAGTCCCATAATCTCAAAAAAGTCTCGAGGTTAAAACTGAAAAAAATGTTTTCCTTCGCATTTAATGAAATAACATCATGATTGAATGCACAAAATCAAATAAGGATCAATTCAAAAAACAAGAACTAGCTTAACAGAAATGGGGATGTTTAAAATTGTTTTCTTGAAATTTTACAAATTGTATAAAATTTTTCGGGATTTCGATTTCAGTAAAAAATTTTCAGAATAATGGACTTTCGAGAATTCGGGATTTTGTATTTTTGTGTTTTGGGTTTTCGGGACATCGTGTTTTTTTTTTTTGATTGTGTGTTTTTGGGATTATGGGTTTTCGGTATTAAATGTTTCTGGGATTTTGTTTTTTTTTTTGATTTTGGGATTTTGAGAATTAGGTTTTCGGAATTGTGTCCCCAACCCAAATTAAAATGATTTAAACTTGTTAATGTAACTCAGTAGTTATCTTCTAGAAAAAGTTATGTACTTTTTATATAACAGAAACCAGATAGCTTTAAGCTGCCTATATTGCAAATGTCACTTTATTACGAAATTATCTAAGGGCCTAGTTCAACCCAAGATTCGGACCTGTGTTCATCAACCTCTCATACCAACTATTATATATGAGTATAGTTGATAAAACAGTAAAAAAAGGACTTCACGTGCAGGCATTTTCCATTATAATATTTCGGAGATGTGGCCTTGGATCTGGGATGTGAGGGTGTAGATACGACTTTTGGGTTTTCTTCCCTTAGTCTTAGTTTTTTGGTGGACATTGCGGTTGCCGGCCAGCACAATTTCGTGTCCTGTCGCCGTTGTTACCGTTGGCATCGCTAATGTTGGCTCCTTTCTTCTTTATCGGCCTGTGGAGTGCTGAGGGGTAAGGATAATGGTTTGTATATATGTATGTATTCTGTGTATAGGTAACGTAAGTATAGTAGGTATGTAGGTATAGTTGCTTCTGTCATTTGCTATATTCCCATCCCAAGTATTGGCAAGCTTTGGCCCGTTGGTGGACACGTCCTGCCTGATGGTTGAAATGTTTTTTCTCCACTTTGCGGAGACAGCAGAACGTCTATTCAAGGATATACCTTTTTTGGCAACGACAAGTGGTCATCGTAGTTTTAGTTTCTGGGTGATGTCCGTCGACCTGTGTAACTCCCACTTTTTGGATTTCAACCTTTTTGATTTTTTTTTTTTTTTTAGTGCTCGCACAAGGCACTTGATATAGTTTTGGGTTGTGTTGATGATGATGCTGGTTGTGGGATACAGCGGTGATGGTTGGTGGGGTAACTTGTATGTCAAGGTTTTATACTATTCGGACTACGACGACGAAGCTCGACGCTCGAAAAAGACCCACCCAAATTTGGTTACTTTTGCCACGACAATATTGGGGATTGCTTCTTTGGGGTGATTTATCGTCATCACATGATGTCCGAAATGTGCGGAACAATTTTAGTTGGAATTAACTTTTGCGGAGCTTATAAAGAAAAGATGGAGCACTCTATGTAAGTATATGTAATGTAGGTATAGTGGCGAGAAATACTTTTAAACATGTAATAAGTGCTGCAGTATGCTGAAAGCAATATTAATAAATTAAAGAAATAAATAAGTTTAAGGCGAAAGGAAATGGGGTTACAAGAGTTGTCATTCAGTATTTTCTAACAAAAAATAGTACTTATACCTAACAGCAAAGGTTTACGAAGTCATTAGGTACTGCTTACATTTCATTTTCAGTTTACAAAATTTTATGATAAGTTTTGTTTTTTTTTCTCGGTTAACTCGGAAAAACCGAACAATTCTTTAAAGGTTTTGAATTTCTTTGAAGGCAGTTACTAATTCCCTTTTTTTATTTTAATTTAGATATGAAAATAAAGTGCTTCGTAGAATGCATGGATTTAGGGATTGACATGACATACAAGGAAAATCGACTCAAATCGATTTGAGAAAAACGCCAAGAAACACTGAATACATTTTTGTTGAAATTTTATTTCTCATTTTGTGTGAAATTTTTTTGTTTAATATCTTTTTTATGAGAGGACGTCCAAAATAATAAAATTGCCAAGAACAACTGCAAAATAACGAAGTAATATTAAAATGCAAGGCATCAATTTTTAAAAATTGCAGACCTAATATTAAACAACTCAAATACAAATATGTAATATGATTTATATGCTTTTTTTAAATTTACACAAATGAATGTGGACATACCACTCGAATTTTAAAATACTTAGGCTATATTTTAATTTTTTTTGTTTGTTTTTAAGCGATGCAAAATTTGTTTTGAAAATCATCATATTCCTGTAATCCTGGAAAGGTGACAAATATCAAATGCCAATGAAATGTTTAAGTTGACGTATGAGTCAGTTACTTGTTTTTGATCTTTATAAGATCTAAAAGATATCATTTAAAAAAATATTGCATTTTAGGAAAAAAATATCTGAGTAGGTAAAAATTTGTCTTAAATATTTTTAAAGTGTGTATTAATAGATGCAGCACAAAAACAAGCTGCGAAAGCAGAGGTCGTTTTTGCGATTGTCGTTTTTTCAAAAAATAAATTACCGTAAATTATTTTCAGTTAATTTGCATACTTTTTTACTTATTGGCGTAAAGTTTTTTAATTACTTGAGCTAATTTGTTATAAACTTGCGGGTGCTTCTAAACATATTAAACAATATATTTTTTTATTACAAAAATAAAATCAAACAAAAATTCAATTTGTAAATTTTGTAACATTTTTTATTAACATGGTTTAAGAGAGAACCATGGCGATCTACTCGTGCATATTGTTTTTCTTTTGATAATAGACAAGTTAAATATTTGTTATTAATTTGTTGGCACAATAATTTTTATATGTGTATTGGTACGTTCGTGAGCCATTCTATCGTTCATTTTATCTCGAGAACGAATAGAGATATTGACTTCAAATAAATTTTATTTCTTAGATAATAATATTATGAAGTGCATGAAAGAATATTCAACAAAATTCAATTAACGGTTTTGTTACTACATTCATTTAAAAAAAAAAAAAAAAGTTGGAAAAAATCTTTCGTCTCAAATATTTCGAGAACAATAATTGTCATCGACTTCAGATTAATTTTATTCTATACACGATGCCATATTTGACGGTTTTTTTTTTAAGCAAAAAAACTAAAATAAACAATGTTATCGACTCCGCCACAATTTTATTCTACACATAATGAATAACAATAAAATAAATAAGTATTGTAAGCATTTGGTGACGTGAAATAACGCCAAACGAAATAAAACCAAATTTGAAATTTGGTCTTATTTCGTTTTTGAAAACGAAATAACCGCAATTTGGCTTTATATCGTTAGCCATAATGAAATAATACCAAAAATGAAATGGAAACAAGACCAAATTTAAAAAAAAGATTATTTTTGGCACTATTACGCTTTTTCAGAACTGTAAAATTATATAGGTATATTATTTTTTTTTCCTAAAATTTGTTGCTATAAAGTTTGCGATATAGCACCCAGCATTACGACGTTTAAACAGTGAGTTATGTAGGGTGGGCATGCTGCCCCCCTGCAACCCCCCTGCTTGGGCACACTATAACCGCAAGTAGGGGCACGTTTAAACGTCGTAATGGTGGGTGCTATAGCACTATATTTATGTAAGCAAGCAAAAAAACAAAAATTCCCTTATCACATATCATATAATATCAGTTTTTTGAAAATTTTGAAAAATGAGATAAAATAATCGCAAAAAATCACACGATTTTTTACGATTATTTTATCACATTTGTATTCCTTTTTTGTTATGGTGATTTTTTACTGTAGTTGAAAACGAAATAACGCCAAATTAGCTTTATTGTTAATTGAAATAAGACCAAACTCTGAATTTGGTGTTATTTCGTTTTTGAAAACGTAATAAAACCAATTTTTTAGAATTTGTTCTTATTCGTTTGGCGTTATTTCACGTCACCTAAGCATTTGCATAAAATAGTTGAATAATATAATACGCCCCAACTTTTGTTTTTACTTAATGGCATATTGAACATTTAATTTGATAAGGTCTTTTAAGATTTTGAATTAGGAATTTCATTATAAAAAAATAACATCGGGTGTCCAAATTCCACGGGCACCAATGGAAAGATACCAGTGTGGGTCGCACCCCAGCCTCTTTTTGTGTTAACATTTCTGTCAAATGGCACTCGAAGAATTACGTAGAAAATAGATTTTTGTTTACAAATTCTTTTCTACCAACGAAAATAATTTATTGGACGAAAATTTGACATTGAATTTTTGTTGCATCATCAGCAAAAGTGTATCTCAATATGTTTGTATTTTGGATGCAAAATTGAAAGCGCACAACTTTTTATAATATCGACTTTTATTTTACCTATTTTAACAATGCACATACACCAACAAAAACATTGAAATTTTATTTTGCAAACTGAATATCTACCTGTTTCGAAAATGACTTGATATATATTTTTTTTTTAATTTGTAGCCTAGAGGTTTTTTTAGCACAATCTTGAAAATAAAAAAAAAAAATTATCTTATAACCAAAAATAACGGTACCTACAATACATTTGTACTAAAACCAAAAGGAAAACGGCTGGTACAATTTTAATTAACAAAGTCATAAATTATGAATTTTATCAAAAGTTCTAATTAAAAATTTCTACCTATACGTCGCATGGAACTACTTGATTAATTTCCAACTTTCTCGATTATCCTATCGACAAAAGCAATTTAATTTTTTTTTAAATTCTTAAAATATCGATAGGTATCGAATTTTTCTGAAAGATATGTTTCGAAACAAATTACAAAATTATTTTTTTAAAGATACTAGTACAGTACCTTTATACATCAGACCTTGCGTTAAATCCGGTAGTTCTGATTTTTTGCTGAGTTGTTTATGATGTTGGCCTAGTAAATTATCCAAGTTTTTGACCTCAAGCGCCAAACGCAACATTGTCAAAAATCGAAAAAACGCGAAATTTTTGCGTTTTTTTCAGTTATTGGCAATTTTAACCCTAAACGACCAGTTTTCGATTATTATGTTCATTCTACGATTTATAATTGATGATATTTTCTTCCATTTGAGCCCAAAAACGTCTCTGTAGACCCAATAGTTTCTGGCGCTTGAGGTCAAAAACTTGGATAATTTACTAGGCCAACATCATAAATAACTGAGCAAAATATCAGAACTACCGAATTTAACGCAAGGCTGTCCTCTTTAAGGAAATTTTGGAAACAAATGCCTGTTTTTTTTCGTTTTTAATTTTGTATTAAAAAATAAATTTTTACAAAACTATTGATTAAAACAACTTTATTTAAAAAGAAAATACAAGAATGGATTTCTGGCTTTAAGGAACCCTAAAGGACTTTTTTGTAGGTTATGCCATTATTTATATATGGTGATTTTTATATTTCAAGTTTTTTTTTTATAAAATTGCCCCTCTCATCGAAAGGGGGGGAGATAGGCACGCCCTCCCATAAAATTTTTTCTTCTTTTGACCCAGTCTACAAGCCTTAGAAGTTTGATGTATCTTATGTCAAAGACCCTAAATTTGTTATAGTTCTGTTTTTTTGCTACTTGTTGTTATTAAGCAATTATTGCAAATTTTTGAAAAGCTGTATTTGGGAAACTGTTGGGTCTATAGGCACGATTCATAGCTCAAATTAAAGGAAATTTATTGAGTTTGAAATCGTATTAGCAAAGTTTAAATCGAAAACTAGTCCTTTAGAGTTAAAATCGCCAATAACTATAAAAATCGCGAAAATTTCGCGGTTTTTTTGATTTTTGACCATGATGCGATCGGCGCTCGAGGTCGAAAACTTGGTTTCTTCATTAGGCCAACATAATAAACAACTCAGCAAAAAATCAGAACTACCGGATTTGACGCAAGGTCGACAAAGTTACTGTACTATACTAGCTATATGTCAAAAAAAGGCTGAAATTTTTTAAATTTTAATTTTAACTGTTGTTTTATAAAACAAGGCAAAATTTAATTTTGTATTTATGTTTTTCGTATTAAAGATACACATCAAATAGATTTGTATTTCATTATAAGTCTTACAGTATGGATTGGTACTACACATTTAACATTTACTGCCTGAACAAAATGGATACGGAGCTGCAACTGGAACTGCAGCCGAAATTGCTTTCAAAATATTCAGTACACACAAATTCAATGTTACGAGCAAAACACAACGCAACTGCAGTCGGTGCTGCAAGAGTTGAAGTTCACCAACTTTTATCTTTTCACGTGCAGCACTTTTGACGTTTCAATTATTCAACTAAATATTTATTTTATTGATTATTATTACTTTTTTTCAAAGCCACAAATGAGCAAAGCATTAATTTATTCATTAATCAATCAATAAATAATATTAATCCCTCTACTGCACAAGAAACCATATTATATGGCTCTTGATTTTTCGGCCTCGACTACTTAGACTGTAACAGTCGTATTTATTAGATTTTTGTTTACTTAGACACTGTCTAACTATTTTCAAATTGGTGGAAATATGCTTTATGTAATAAAAATAAATATCACATTAGTCACGGTTAAGACAATCTACTCTTGTGTCTAAGTTAGGTACCTATAAGACAACAATAAACAAGGTTTTTGAACACATTTTCCCAAGTTGGACAGTTGTCTTAAGTTAGACAACGTTTATAAATAAGACCATAAATCTCTAATTGGAGAATATGTAACTCCAAAAATCTTTAAGATGAATTATTTGCTTATGCGTATATTATAAGTTGATTCAAAAAACACCTTTCTCGAAATTCAACCGGGACCACATGTCAAATTATTATTAAAGCTTAAATATTTATTTAAAAAATTAAATTTTGGAATAGAACCTGCCCCAAAGTTCATTTGTTGCTTTATTTTGTTCAAACAATATTAAAAAAAAAAAAAAAAAAAAAAACTAGTGTAGTGATGTAGAAATACATAACTCATATCATACTCCACACTCTACAAGGTGCGACAAAATGATTTTTCTTATTTTATTTACTTAAAAATTTCATAACCGCTAATAATTTAATACTAAAACCTAACGATTCTTGAGTTATCACATTTTTTTTGTATTTTAGAAAAATTTCTAATTTGACATAATTTTTGGGTCACCCTGTCCAAAATTGATTTTTTGTTGTTTACCATTTATTTTATTAACACTTCTCAATAGTAAGACTAATAATTTATAATGAAATATTTTTTACATTAAGTTCACCATGAAATTACAAATAATTCAATTGCCTACCCTAAATGGGAGTTAAAATTGATTTGTAACTGAAACATTTGAAACATCACCCTGTATAAATATTCTACTGCTTAGGCTTACTAAAATAGTTATCTTATGAAAGCTTGCCCTGTGTATGTAGTTTCTTAAAAGGTTTAACACTTATAACAGCTCTTAGATCGAAAGTTTTTAACATAATTTTGAATCCAATCAAAAAAATAAAGAGTTGAACCTTTCATTTAATAAACCATAATACAAAGAGTTCATAATAAGCAAGGAATTTCCTTTTATTTGATCAATTATTTTGTATTTGAATTTGTTTGAGAATCTTGATTAATTTTATTAGCCTGATGGAATACCCAATGCCAATGCACTCCTTCCTGAGCATATTATTTGACTCCTAAATGTATCTGTATTGGACACAGTCCAATACTTCTGTGATTTGGTGTATCTACTGGAATGCAGCCTACGGCGCCTGAAAAACAGTCTCAAACCATCATTGAGAATCCCACCGTTCTTTACTTTTGCTTTAAATCGTGTCTCTTTCGAGACCTCTCATCACTGAAAAGCAAACATTTCCATTTGATTATAGACCAGTTACGTTTATCCGAGCCACCGCTCATAGATAATCTTTTTCTACAGTTCTTAGCAGAAAGAAATCGTCTTTTTGCTTGTCGAAAAATATTCTTGCTCCTATAGGAAGATTTTTTGTATCACTAATATTGTATTTGAAGTAGCAAAGGGATATAATATTGTTTAATGCAATATCGCCTTTTCGGCCTTATTTTACGACACAAATATTGCACTTCCAAATAATATTAGTTAGGTATCTACGAATAGTTATTCTTAAACTTTGTTGGGAATCTTTGCTCTTACACGAAAATTCTGTAAAATTAATTAAAAGTAAATGCGATGAGAACTAATAAGCAATTAAAAAATAAAAAAATGAAAGATACTCCACTTTCTATATATTTACCCACATTAAAGCTTAAAAAACATAAAGATAGAAATGAAAGATTTTCAGGAACTCGGTCATTCAATAAAAAAAAAATAAAATAAATGTATGTAGGTACCAACTTGACATCGCAGAAAATGACTTGAGTGTTTTATTTTCTTCTGTCGTTATTTTATTATAGTCCTTCTTCGCCTAAGGGGGTGATGTGTCTTTCCCGCGAGGCAGGACCGACATCGACAACAAAAACATTGGCAAATTCTAACAATTTATTTTTTTATAAATTTCTGTGTGCCATGTGAGTGTGTGTGATGTGTGTATAGTGCTGATATGTTTTGCTCAGATTGTCTATTCACAAGGACACATCAGCACCGTGGTAGACTATATATATTGGATTTATATACATGTATTTTTTTTTGCTATTCTGTCCATCCTTGCTGCGAAGTGGACGTTTTTTTGTCTTGTTGTATATTCTGAAAATCTTTAGCGAAAATCGTTGTTTTTTTTTTTGTTGTTCCTTCATCATCGCTCCGTATTTCTCGTGTTCTTTGAAAAAGACTACTCTTAGCGAAACGAGATAAAAAAAAAATAACGAAGATTGAAGGAAATGAAAAAAAAAATACGTGCACTATAGCGTTATGTCTTTGAACGCCCATTCCAAGTTCTGGCCGCCTTTTTCTAATGAAATTTCCATGTCAGATCGCATCCTTGTCGTAGTTTTGCTACTACACACGTAGATATATATATATATGTAGTTATATATTTTTTTTTGAGTAGGTATATTTCTTTAGACTTTGCGCTTTTTTTTTGCTATTGCTCTCGTCCTTTTGTTATCCTTCGTTTTCGCTAGTGTGTCTTTACCGGTTCTCTAGATGAGTAATTGTATTTGGGTTAAGAGCCATTGATATCATATCCTAGCAACGACGAAACAAAAGCGACAGCCATCGCAGCAGTACCACACATATATGAACCTACCTAACCAACAACAAAAACAACAACATCAACAGTGAAAAACGGAAAAATGTACAAAGCGATCAGCACAGGACGTGGACTAAGGGGCCTATAACGATGACGACGACGTCGGCGTCAGTCGTTCGTATAAAGAGGAGAATGGCAGTGGGTGAAGAAACAAAAAATGAAGAAAACAATCCCCATATGTATAGTATACTGTTCATCAAGTCTCTAGCGAGGTAGTAAAACCTACAAAAAGTCCAGCGGAAGTTGTTCCTATATAGCAAAAAAAAAACGCCCCTAACCCGCAACTAAAGATTCCAACTAATAGAGGAATCATAAGCATTCAAACATAAACGCACACACACAAACTTACACAGTACTCGTCAACAACGGACGGCTGAAGAAGACCACCTTCTCCTGACTCTTGACATCCATCAGACCACCACCGCGAGGATATGTTATCCATTCCGTTCTTTGTGACCCACACTATACCTAATATACGATATACAGAATCCGTGCTCAATGACGGTAAAGGATGTAGCTATTTGAAAACGGCCGTATTTAAGGGAGATACAATTTGAACCCACTTAGGGCCTGAGCTAAAACAGAGTCATGTTGTTCCTGCAATTAAATTGAACCCGAATGAACACATAAGCAGTTTTCCAGTTCAGGATTAACTTTAATTTTCCCTTGTAAAAAATTTATTGAAATCAAAGTCGTCATCGTCAAAAAAATGACGATGCGTTCCGCGGAACGAAATGAGTCGCTTTAGGCTTGAACAACCTTGGGAAATATTTAAAACTTACATATTTCCAAAGTGAGTGCTGTGTAGCCGCCCCAAACAATGCGTTTCTTGAAAAGAAGTTTTAGCCGTGATGAAGCACCCACCGCGCCTGCTGTATGCAAGTTTGTGTAAAAGGTTCGTGAGACTGGTATGCAACTGGAAAACACTCATGATCGTACGGTGCTCTCAGACGAGAATGTGACTGCTGTAGCCGAGAGTTTGAGACTTCAAAATGAGGCTGGGAACAACGTTTCGGTCAACCATGGGCGTTATAGAGCCATATTAACCGACTTTTTGCTTACTGAGATTGAAGACATGGATTTCGAGGGATCTCTGGTTCATGCAGGATAACGCGCTAAGCCACACAGCCCATGACAATCGATTTTTTGCGCACTAAATTCCCAAATCGTGTTATCAGCCGTCTTGGCGATGTCAATTCGCCGCCGTGGAGCTGAGATTTGACCCATTTGGACTTTTTTTTGTGGGGAACCGTGAAGAACCGATGTTATGCCAAACGATTCAAGTACTTAAGGCCAATATCATCCAAGCAATCAGTGAGCTCCATCCCGAAACCATCAACTAGGTCTTGGAAAATTGGAGTGAAAAAATGCGCTACTAAGAAGCCAGCAGAGTCAGCGAATGTTTGCTCTTACTAATAAAGCCATAATAAATGTATTACCATAATACTGGGTGTACAAAATTGTTCGCAATAAAATGATATACAAAAAACATCAGAAGTGTTTTTTCAATAAAACTGCTAGAAAAAAAGTTATAAGCCTTTAAAGTAATTTTTTTTTGAAAATGTTCGTTGATTATTGGCTAAGGAAAGTAAATAAAATAATTTATCATATTAAATAAAATAAAAATTATTCTAAAAAAAATTATATCTTTTTTATTTTCAATTTAACGGTAAAAAGTTTCTTCACCAAAATTGTAGAGGTTTAAATTCTTTACAAATAAGGTCTACAAATTTTTTTGTCAGACCTATATTTCTCAAGATATTGTGAAAAGGGGTTTCTTACCCCTTTTTCAAGATGATGGTCAAATGGGGGGGGGGGGTTACAGCCCCGAAAATCATTTCGTAAACTCATATTGATACAATCTACACATTAAAAATAAAAACCTTGTCCTATACTAAATGCTAGGGCAATGTAACATTTCTATGGACTAATGTAAAAAATTTTATTTTGTTCATTTTATTGCATTTTTAAAAAGAAACTTTTATCTGGCCCACCCTGTATAAATCATCAACCAAGTATAGGTTGAAGAAAACGTGATTATTAACGTTGGCAACGTTCTGTAATTCTCGCTCTCGCATCGAAAAAATTAGTCGAGAAACGATGAAAATTGAAACAAAACGTATGAGTTTCGTTCCATTTTTCACCGTTTCTCGACCAATTCTATTGATGTGAGAGTTACAGAACGTAGGCACAGGTATATCAAAATCCAAATCATGCATATATAATTTTCCACTACATCATTTCATCATGAAAGAAATAAGGCTTCTTGGATAACTAATACACCCCTGTGATATGTGTTGTGTCTTCAACGAAGCCGCAATATGACGTTAGAAGGAAAATGCAACCTGGGATCTATAGTGTAGAAGAAGAAAGTCGCGCTTTTCCCTCCGAGTGAATCCGCAAACGGAGGAAATTCTTTAAAAGGCCAGTTATACGAAAATGGGGAGGGGGATTATACCCGTTCTCAAAACGGCGCGCTGGTTTCTTTCTTTTTATCATGTGAGCACATCCACTTATAATGGCCAAGTTTTCTGCATTTTTTTTTCCGTCCCTCCTTCTTTTTGCAGTGTTTTGTTCGCTTCTTATGTATAGGTAGAGGTATGTATATTCCACATTGAATAGATGCTGCCGGGCGGTGGCCCCTTCCGCCACTTCGGGTTTTCTATAATAGTATCGCAACTGAAGTAGCCATCGCGGTTGCTACTCTTACCGCTTGGCAGCTGTACTGTTCGTACATACATAATATTCTTGTACGAGTAGTATAGGCTCTTGTGGCATCCTCCGCAATATGTTGAGCGGAAATCCACTCGGTTATGTGCGCTTTGTGCACTTGTTTCAAGGAAGAAAAATGCCTCCATATATCCTTGGATATAATATATGTTTGTGAGATTGAGGAAGAGTCACTCTGTGGGGCAGAAGACAGAGGGTACTTACTTACATACCTATAACTCTATGTATAGGGAAAAATCGCGCGCGATTGTGTTTTATTGATTTACGCTCACACTGCAGTGGTTGATGATGTTGTTGTTGTTGTGTTGCTGGTGGTGTTCTAGTGATGATGATGATGATGCTTACAAGGATGAAAAAAGGGGAGCCCATATATAGAATGCAACTCATTGTAAGCTACGGAAACTCCTTCGAATCCTGCTGATGATGGAAATAGTTTAAATTGGAGAATAAGGTCGCGAGGACGACGACGACGACGATGACTACGACGACGACGACGAGGAAAACGAAGACGACTACTACAGCAGTGATGAGGAGGACCAGATAGATATAAAGACCCAGTGTGAGTTAGCCCCTTCTTGTGTGCTATAAAATGCGCTGAATTGGCTTCGTCGTTGTCGTTGCCGTCGTCGTCGTCGTCTTCAAAGTTAGGGTGATGCTGTGTTCTACAAATGCTGTTGCGGTATTTGATGCAGTTGCAATTGAGTTGCAGATCCCGAGATGAGATATAGTCGAGTCGTATTCAGTAGACTATGGAGAACGTGTAGGTTGTCTGCTGTCGCTACAGCACTTAAGGCAAACTTATAACTAACTGTAGTCCTAACGATGGGTGGTTGTGGGGAGGGTGAGGGGCAATAATAGTGACATACTTGTTCGATTACCGGATACAATGAGTTGTTTACTCTGCATGATGTTTCCGCGGTCGGACATTTGTTAGTTGAAACCAGGTAGATATAGTACCTAATGATAAAAATAGGGACGCATACATCAGAATATCCAGTTCTTTTGTTTTTCGTAACAATAAATGAGAAACTAGATTTTTTCCTTAACTATCTGTCTTAATGAACAATTTTTCTTATTTCACTTATGGCTTATTAAACCCTGACGGGTTTTTGTTTGATTCCTGAGGTATTTTTTGTTTGAAAGATTGAATGACCAAATCATGAAAATTGATAATATTTTTGTTTTTTAATTATGTTAAATATATTTTTTAGATAAATTAGTCTTGATAGATAATCTGAGAGCAGTGATTATTTCAAATAAAATAGGTGTATAAAAAAAAAAAATAAATATGTAAATAGATATGGTATTGTGAAACATGTCTTGGAAAACCAGCCCAAGTGACTTAGTTTCAAGAGCGTGTTGTTGTCAAAGTAATGGATATAAAAACTAGCCGACAAAAATTGTTCTACAACAAAAATTATTAAAATACCTATAAAACGATAAATTGTAAAACGAAAAACCAAGAAAAAAAATATCTGATGAAGCTGGGAGTACATAGGTGTATAGGTAGATAAGAGAAAAGAATGCTGCAAGAGTGGAGATCGAACCCCTTGTAATATATTTAGATATTTTCATGTCCATTTATGCGAATATCTTTTAGTTATTATATTTAATTATTTCTGAAACGCCAAAAAAAAGAAGCTATTTTGAATCAATAATTCAACAGGTCCAATTAAAATAGCGCTAAGTCTTCTACTTGGCTGATGTATTTCAGTAGTAGTAGTATATAGAATTTGTATTATTAAAAAAACCTTCATAGTTATTTTATTGTTTTAATCACTTACACCAACTGCAGCCTAACTGAATCCGAATTGCGCAAACTAAAAGGTGTCTCAAAATTAACGTAAGAAATACATTTGATAGGAAAAATGGGTTTTATTTTAAACTTGTACTATAGGTGTGTTTTTTTTAGGAAACTATACATAGTACAGTATGATTCCGAAAAAACGGATTGGCAGCAGCTCGATTTTTAAATTTCACATTGGTATTATTTAACACCTGTCGGAATAATATGAAAATAGAACAGAAATAAAATCGCTCCATTCAAGAATTTCTTCTCTTTCCTATTGATTTTATCGTTATTATAATTTATTTTATATAAGGGTGTGTTCGTAGAATATAGTCAAAATAAAATTTAACCTTTTTCGACTCATGTAGTAGATGGTGTCATCGACGTTGATTATTGCAGGTCAAATAAAATATGTTTTGCAAGCTAATTATTTTATCAATGATTTTTGACACATTTTGAATAGAATTTTCACAACGCAAATAAAATAAACTAATCACAAACCGACATCTCAAAATTCTAGTGGTTTTCGTACAGGATTTGTTAGAAAACGATTGATTTTTTCAGAATGAGAATCGATGTCCATGGAGTGTCTAACTTAGATACTGAAATTGGTTGTCCTATAACAAATTCTAAAGTGGGTACGTTAAATTAACAAAAACAAAAAATTGAAAAATAATCTTCAAATGAACGAATTGTTCATTGAACGTATCCAAATGCTCACGAAATTGACAGATTACAGGGATGTGAGTTAGTTTATGAGAACATTTGTAGGCCACTATTGGAACGCGTTTATAAATAAGGAGATGTCCAATTATTTAGACAATAGCTAGCTGGACAACTGTCCAAGAGTGTTCTAAGGAAATCTAATAAATACGACTGACCTTGTTTAAAAGCAACTTTAAAACTTAAAGAACCAACAAAAAAAAAACGGTACAAAATTGCTTCCCTAAAAGCTGGACACTTCAAAAAATTTCATTTTCAGAATTCTCACACCTTGATAACAAAAGTGAGAAACAGCTTTTAATATTTATAAAAATAGGGACTTCTCTGATATCTTAGAAATAAAAATATCAAAAAGATCGATTTCTTTGTCCAATGGAAAATTCAGATATTAACTACTTTAGGAACACATCCATCGATACACAAATCAATTATCAATCGTACCAACATCTAAGAATAAAAACAAAAAAAAATAAATTCTAGACACGAATAAACGTCAAAAATCCATCCAAATTAAGTTTCTACATTAGCTATTATCGGCTCTAATCCTATACTGCCTACTGTTTTATTGGAAAAAGCATTACATACACAAAAACATTCTATTGATTCATAAAATAGGTATACCTAACTATATTACGGGGTTATAATTATAATTATTTATATTTATTGTAGTAAAAGTGTTCATTTTTTATACAATGTGGCTGAATTGCACAATTTACATAGATATGGTTATATTCTACCTTACTAATGTTAATTATATATTTATTTTTTAAATTTTTAAATGAATTGAAATTTTATTTGAAGGAAAAACTACTTTTAAAAACCTTCATTCAAAATAAATAAACAAAAAGGTATCTAAAGAAATAAGATGAGAGAAGGGGGGCGATGACTAGATTGATTTCATTCAAAGTTCATTGCAAGTAAATTGAATATCAATGTATATTTTAATCTTTAAATAGAACAAAAAAAAAAAATAAGATAAATTAACAAAAACCAAATAAATAATACATTTTTAATAAATTATAACAAAATCATTCTTAAAACTAGCTAAATAATATCACAGTTTGGAAATATCACTATAAATACTATTAAATAAATAAATAAATAAATAAATAAATAAATAAATAAATACATAAATAAATAAATAAATAAATAAATAAATAAATAAATAAAGAAAATAAATAAATAAATAAACAAATAAGTAAATAATAACCAACAAATAAAGGAAATATAAATAAATAAACAAGTAAAACAAAAGGAAAAACAACAAAATTAATGAATAATAAATAAATAACAATAAATAAATAAATAAATATATAGATTATTAATTAAATGGGTAAACAATAAACATGGTAGCTAATAATTCGCTTATGTTTAATTGAATAATGATAATACAAAACAGATAATAATAATAAATATATGAATACATTAACTTGCTATGAAACCAGATTAGAAATCAATATATTATCTGATGATTCACAGGAAAATTTGTATTTTTCATTCAATTTCAGAATTCTAGAATCAACATATTCGATTTTTGTTAAAGTGTGCAGTTCTTCTGTAGAAAAATGCCACGGCAATCTTAACATCATTTTTAAAATTTTATTTTGGCTTATTTGAAGCCTTTTTATGTGGGGAATAGAATACATACCTGGTAAGTGGCCTCATCGGCTTTGCTGGCATCATGTAATCTTTTGTTGACATTTTACACGAGTGTTCTCCAGAACAAAATCCGCACCAAACAGTGACACATTGTGGATGCATTAATTTTTAACAATCAACTCATGTATATTAATTGCGACAATTTTGAAGACTAACGAAGCCATAAAGATGAAAATGGGCTTCATCGATCTTAGCGAAAAACTACTTTCTCTTTTAAATAAGCAATTTTAAGCATTAATGTTTTGAACTTTAGAAAACAGATGTGTTAAGTTTGGACCTCGTTTCTTTCACTGAAAAGAGGTGATACTTTAGCTATTTGAGAATTGAACAATTGCATAAGCTTAGTTCCAGTTAACGGGTCATTCATTCACACAGTGATACATTTTTGATGAAAATTTTATTTATAAATTATTTTTATAAAGTTTGGACTTTGCCACATATCTTCCAAGTTATGATCTTCAATGGCCAGCCAAAAAAAATCGTTCAATTGCTGCGAACGCTGGGAAATCCATAAATTAGGATCATCAGCAACAATTGCACTTGCAGCAGCAATATTTTCGACTGAGCGTGCATCACGATGATGCACAGGCTTACGACATCAGTAACACAATGACAGCTGAATTTGGCAGGTGTCAAATGCCGGCGCTACTGATTTGAAACCACGAACTGCCATCAAAGATTTACTTGCCCAAGAATAATTACAGTAGGTATCTAAGGTTTTTCTTACGCAAGAATCTTTACTTTACATAGAAGATTTAGAATCAACCCTTATTTGATTTCAGTAGGGTAGATTTAAAAGCACTCTTTAAAAATCAAATGCCAACCAATGTATACCAACCTATACACAAATCGCCTAAAAATTAAATTAACACGCCAGCAGCGCCACACCTCCCTGGATGGTTTAAATATTTAATTGAGTCTGCAAATGCCTCTGCATTAATAAACCCTTTCTCGCCCCAAAATACAATTAACATTTCAGTACTTAATTTTGCTGCCTTTTTAACGCGTCAAAATAAATTCCGCTGATAAAAAAGGATAAATGCCGTATTAAAAAGCCCACACACTTGGCAAAGGTTGGTTCATATCATATGGTAGGTAACGGTACGCAAAGCATATTCACGGAATCGTTAACAGCTCAATTACAGTCTGGACAGCCTCCCAGTTATCCTCTTCAACGAATCCCTCGAAACAAGTCCCTATCGCATGTACTCATCAATTTGCGTACGTATATACGCAAACATCGGTTAGTGATATAAAAAGCCTGTTTCCCCGTTTGTATCCTACATACATACATACATACATACATAAAAAAAAGTATATTCGCGCTCCGATTTATTGCTGCCTCCTGTTTACCGAAGGACACGTGTTGCACACAACACACAAACAGGATTCAGGAATTTCAGAATTTTCGCATAAATTAGAACGCGAGAAGCGACACCCCAATCAACAAGAAAATTGTGTGTTTTTCATCCAGAAAATATAAAAGCACACACACGCTTATCAACAATTCAGCATTGATAGAACCGAACCAAGGACGACAGCGACAGCCATAAATGAAACAAGGACTGATAGAGCGATGACGACGAGGACAACAACGACTACATGTATATACGTACGTGGATGAGGACGATGAGAACAACGACTCGCCGGCAGGTAAAGGTCACTCGCGTCTGTGTGATCTCGCATTTGCATATGACATTTGGGTGGAAAAATATCCTTTTTAGCAGCTTGCTATACTCATAGCATAGGCTATTCATCTTTTTCACGTGAATGTGCGGTGGAATCCGCGGCGCGTGTGTCCATCTGACTGGTTTTGATTTGACAAAGAACAAGTCTGACGAGACAACACATAAATCGTTGATGCTAACACATCATGTAAGTACATTCACTCTGGCTTTATGTTGTGCGACGTGGCGTGCGGATTTATGGGAAGAGGGATGCGTAAACAGTGATTTGTTTTTATTTCATGTGCGTAATAATTGGTGGACTAAGGGGTGTTGTGTTAAGTGTTTACGTTACGCGTAGAAAAAAAGTGAATTGAGATGAGGTCGGAAATCTGTTGTTGAAAGTGAAAGCGCCATTAACGAGAAACCGTGTGCCGTTCCAGGAATTAATTATAATTTATGACCTTGATAATACCTACCTACTCCTATTCTTGCTTAGCGATTGAAACCCTCACAAATTTAAGCTATTCAAAATTGCAAAAACCTGTAAAAAATGACGAAGAGTTATAATGGTATTATTACGTGAAAACTCCTTATAAGGAATATTGAAGTCATTGCGAGATAGAAACAAGTCCAAAAAATTCAAAAATTTAATAATGCAGTAATTAGAACGCTAATTAAGTGGCTAGCTAAGTTTAAGTAGGTACTAATGTAAATCCCTTTCGCCTGAAACTTGTGGTGGTACTTACTTGACGTCAATATTCAGGATATAGAACAAAAGAAAATAATTATCAAAATTAGAACCTAATTAAGAAAAATTTAGTACTGCAATATCAATTCCACTGTTTGACGAATTGGCCTAAAAATGCATCCTTATAAGTTTTAGCAAAAATTCTAAGTGACCAGAAAATGAATGCAAAATGCCCCGGCCCCGGCGCAGTGGAAGTAGTGCTTGACTGCTAATTTGGATATGTGGGTTCGATCCTCAGTCTAGGCAGCATTCTTTTCAATATTCCCTCAACTGAACGCCACCCCTGGGATTTAATGAGAAAAATCAAAACCTAATTTCTCAATCCACTGTGCCAACAAAAATCTATCCTATCCTTTTATTCCTTCTAACATTGCCTAATTTATAAGACCCTGGGATATATATTATGTTTGTAATTTAAAGATGCAAATCAAATTGTGTCTATCTAACTTGACGTCAAGATTTCACCACCTTAAATAAAGTCAAAAACTAACAGAGATGTATATTTCTAAGAAAGATGTATATTTCGTCTGTAACGAATTTGAAGGAACCGTTTAGGGACAGTTGAAGTTTCAAGGGAAAAGCGTGGTGGTTGCCGAAAGTTTGTAAAGTTGCCTGAACATTGGCATAGCATAAAAGCAGAGGAAAATCTGGCTTCGGGATCTTAGCACCTCAAATCAAATGTGGGATGTTAAAAAACAAAAATATTTTGCAATCGGCATTCGGCAACTTAAATCGGTCAACGGTGGGCGTTACAGAGCCATGTTAACCGACTTTTTTTTTTTTTGCTGAAATTGGAGACATGGATTTGGACGATCTCTGGTTCATTCAGGATGGCGCGCCATGCCATTAAAAAGTAACTTGTATTTGGACCACCCTGTATGTATGTTGATGCGTTTATAAATAACCTGAAGAAGTGCTTTAGCAAAAATCTTAGTAACTTTTCCACTTCTTCGAAACCTTTGTAGGTATACCTACCTATACCTACGGTGACCATCCGTTCATTATAATAATGAACAGTTCTGTATTTGAAGATGATGTTCATCATGAATTATTTGTTACACAAAAACATATAAATGTTCTGTATTTCAGAAGTTGTTCATTATTTATTCAGTATTTCATACAAATTCTTAAAAACAATAACATAAATATTAGAACAAAATTCATTGACAAGAAAAAATAGTAATGCTTACGTGCCCTAACAATTGAAAAAACATGACATCTATATTTTTTTACTTTTGTCCTGAACGCATTCCATTGGTTTTGATATCATCTGCCATTTACACACCAGAAACTATTAAAAATTTAAAAAAAACATATCGGTTGTTTCCTGCCTGCGTTGTTAAAATTGGTAACTTTTACTTAAAATTTTATATTAAAAGCAAACACAAATATTGAAATTTATTTTAGTAAACCCCAATCCCTGATGCCACCGAGAATGTAAAATCTATTTTGATTGACTAAATACAATAATAAACTCAGAGTAATAAACTTAGAATTCAAAGAATATTAAAAAAAAAACAGAACTTAGTGAAGGAAATTTACTCTTCAGAAAAATATCAACATCCCTAAAAATGAACTGTGTTAATTTGAACTTTAATAGTTGCATTTATTAGATTTTTGTCTACTTCACTTAGACACTGTCTAACTATTTTCAAATGGGTTTTCCACCTAATGCTTTATTTAATAAAAATGAATATCACATTATTCACAATAAACAAGGTTTTTGAACACATTTTATAAAGTTGGACAGTTGTCTAAAGTTAGACAACGTTTATAAATAAGACCATAAGTTTTTTTGTTTGTTTGTAAAACTTTTTTGTTTTAGAGTTATTTTATTTTTAATTTTAAGTTTTATGCAAACAAGGACTGAATTTCTATACCTTCTCTTTTTAACTTATGTAAGTCTTTTTTCCATAGATATTTTTAAATTAAATGGAAAAATTTAAAATTTAATTGAATTTTGTTTTTTTTTATTTGTTCATTATTTGCAATTTGAAAATATGGTCACCGTACCTATACCCGACATGGCATATAATAAAAATACAAATATGCTAAAAACAAAAATTAATTTCTTTTCCCACGAAATAAATAGGATGTTCGATCGACGTGAAAAGCTTGATCGATAAGGTGTAAGAGTTACTCTTACTCCCAGTTATCGGTACTCTCTTTAAGGTGGTCTTAACCTATTTTTCTTTCCTCGAATAGGTATGTACCAGTATTGTTTCGGAATACCATGATTTTTGACGATTTAACTTCTTTACTTAACATTCTTTCTTATTGGCCACGTCTATAAGCAAAATTTACATATTTAGTCTGAATAAAAACCTGAAGAGGCTCAATATAGCTGCTATTATATCCTCACAAAAGGGTTTGGAATACCTGGTTGAATCATCGGTCGATACTTCTACAAATATGAGACCGGACAGTAATTGAATATTGTATCAAGAACGCGCTACTTTATACACAGCCCGTGAGACAATGCTGTCGGAATGGCTACTATAGTAACATTTGGCTCCTTTACTGCCTAAAGGGCTACTATGCTCCCCATGTCTTAAAAAGGCTCCTTAAGTCTCCACATGGAAATTTTAATTAAAAACGTATCTTGCAGTTTGAAAATATTTTTAAATCAATCAATCTGGCAGACGGCATCATGTATAAATCTAAAAAGATTTCTGTATAAATAATAATTGTAATAATTGTATGTAAATAAATAAATCATTACTACTACTACTACTATTTTTAAATCCTAATTTCTCACATCCGTGCTCTTATTAAAAACTTTTAAACTTCAAAATGTCATATTTTCATATGAAAGTATGCAACAGTTTTGCGATTGAATGCATTTTTTTAATTTTTCTTACAAAAAGTTTGTGAGAGAATATAAGGTAGCGATATTGCATAAATCATATATGTTATTCATTCTTTTCAATAAAACATTCTTATCAAAAGTTTGATGAACATCGACAGTCGTATTTATTACATTACTTAGACAACTTCCGAAAATGCTCCTCTAATTTTATGAAAAATGCTACTCTGGGAATTTGTGAAACGACAGCACTGCCGTGGAACCATATAGCCTTTATTGCGAGAAGCAATTAAGGAATTTGATATACTCGTGTCATTGGCAAATTAACAGTGGAAATGTTCAAACTTTTTATCGAAAATTGGAAAATCATGATGAATCATGTTAGTCACTATTACGATTAACATTAAAACATGAATAATAAATACAAAGAATGTATCTATTGTATGATAGTAAACATTCCCCGATAAAATTGATTTTTTTTTTTAAATGTCTAGTTACATCAGTTATAATCACTTAATATAATTGACGAACAAAATTCACACCGATTTTATCATTGAGGGGGTATGTTGCATAAGAAACTAGTTCAGTTTATTTCCTGCTTCTCTGGAGAAACCTAAACCATCACCTTCTTTACGAACACGACGTGTTAAAGTAAATTTAAATTTTATTTCGTTGTGGTAAAGGTATTCTTTTATCTACCTACCTTAGGTAGGTACCTATTAATATTTCCAAAGTTATGGCTGATACTTCACCAAAAAAATTTGATATTTTATAATTTGTCTTCTAAAATACTTCTTTACTGCTTATACCTACCAGGTCTTTTATTAGCTACTAGTTAAAATAAGAACCATTCAAACATATGTATAATTTATATGTATAGGTACAACCATATATGTAGGAACATACCTCTTCAAATGTAAAAGTACTTAAAAAAAACCTTTACATATAAAATAACCAACAACAATAATATATCAGAAGAATAACTGGAAGCAAAATAAAAATCCAATTTCGCTCCAAGGGTCCTTTTTACCCAGTTTTCAATCTTTATCCTCTTTATCTTCTTCAATTTCTATTTTTTTTCTCAAAAATAAAAAAAAAATGAAAAAAAACCAAACAAGGAATTTAAGTCGAACAAAACACGCTGTCTCATCCCGATAGCTTTAGCTCTCAAAGTTTAAACATTTTTTTTTTTGTATTTTGTACTACTAGCGGTCTCTAGCACCAACATCCGCATCGGCCTAAAATAACTCACCCTCCCCACAATCATGTCCACATCCTTTAGCCGCATTTTCTTTGATGCTTTTCGCTTGAAAGTCATCGGCAACGGTCCAGAAATCTTTCGCTATTATCCTGACAGCGGATGGACTTCCTCTTCACATCATCAGCCCCCTTGCTTAATTTTTTTTTCTGTTTTTTTTTTTTTACCCTTGTTTTCCTTTTTCTCCCATCATACGTTCATATATGTACATCATGTGTGTATCGTAGGTATGGACTTGTACATATGTATGTATATGCAAGCGGAATTTATATATTTATACCTACGAGTATATAAATATATATTGTATTTCAGTTCATTGTAATATGTATAGAAAGCAAAAAAAAAGCCTAAGCACGCTGGAAAGTCCAGTTCCTGGTCTATATTCCTATAGGCATCATATACGTGTAGATACCGCAGTCCGCATCAAACATCATCTTTCAAATAAGTCCCCTCGCAGATCTACCTCCCTCCTTGACGGGCCACCTGACACAATCGTCTCCCATTTTCATATATCTGTATGTATGTACATACATATATGCGAGAAAAGGAATAGATTGTATGTGTAGAAGGAACGCGCGGAAGAAAGACGACGATGACGACGATGGACGGGTCCTTTGAAAACATTAAACATTCGTATGTGATCTATTGCTAGGAAAATTTTGCCGCGAGCGACCCTTTTTTACAGTCATCATCTTGATGTCCATGGGATTTTGTATTTCTCATTTTTTTTTTTTTATTTCTTTACATATATTTTGAGCGGCTTCCATGGCGTTTTGTATTGCCTTGGTTTGTTCTTCTCCTATTTTCTGTATTGACCGTCTTCTAGTTTCATACAGTGGTGCCGGTCGCACCGTGCTGCTGCTCCACCGACCACGACTCACTTCGCGCTGGTCACGGCAGTTTCACTAATTACATGGATAATGAGGCCGAGTAAATATGGATTTTATTTGTCCATGGTTTCTCTGATCAAAATTTTAAACCACTGATTTTGGCGGATTAAATGAGGTTCATTCATTACCTATAGCTTTAGATTTAAATCTCTACAACTTTACCGCGAAAACTAATGAACTCGGAGATATGTTTTAATTCAAATTTTTCAAAATGGTGGATTTCGATGAAAACTAAGACTTAAGACCTATTAGTCCTCTTTTCCCACTAATCTTCCTGTAGATACTATTTTTTCTGAAGAAGTGAATATGCGCTACGGTCCCGGTTAGACTTTAGCCTCAACCAAAAAGCTCTTTCAGCCAGCACGGTCCCAAGCTAGATCCTTTCCATGCTGACTTTGTATCTATTACAGTAGGTATTGCCATTCTAATCCCACCAGGTTTCTATTCTGGCCTTATAACCTTGGGTAGATTAGTTCAATCTTTGATAGAACTTTCGGAAATCTCTCCCGTCGCTACAAACTTCAATAGACTTGACCGCCTGCTTATCATGCTTTCTATTTTTCCTCCTGAGAAGTTGGTGTTCCTCCCTTCTTTTTTGCTTGTTAGCTTCCGGGCTGCTCTCTCAGCACCTCTGGTTCTAGTCTGCAATATTAATTGGTATAGCCCTCGGTCTTGCCTACAACTGACAGCCCCGGCCAAATTAATCTAACCAGGGGTTTCGTTTTGGTCACCTATTGAAACCCATATCAGTAGCGGCTCTTCTGATAGCATGTAAACCGGTTTTCCACTCGTCCTCTGCACCTCGTCTATCAGCTGGCTTGGTGAGAGGTTAAGGTATTTGAGCTACTACCAAGTAGGTTCGAGTCTATATTGTTCTGACATCCAGAATACTGCAGCATGCCTGGGTCTATCGAAGCATAATCCGTTACCAGGAGTTTTTTCGTGCAGGCTGTGTCCTCCGTGTATCGAATTAAATATGCTGTCTATCGAACTAAATATGGCGTCCTTTTTGACTTTTCTATTTAGGTCACCAAGCATCATCTTCCGTCGTACTTGAGAAAATCGTAGAATGCTTTCTTCGTTGAGTCATCTTTTTCTCTTGTTTGGGCTTGGAAACAGATCAACGTTACGTTTTTGAATATGGATTTGTGAGACCAGGTGTTTGTGTACATTTCGAAATACTTCTTGGTTAAGCCTTCCCTTTATGGCAAAATCACAATCAAAGAGTCCCCGTCCCTGCTTCTCGTAGCACTCACCGGAGTAGATATCACACGATTTTATCCTTCCGAAGATGTGCAACTCTATAAACCTCTCCAAATTTTTCGTAGTAGCTCAAAAAGAGTGTTCATCAAGTAGTTGAAATAACTGAAACTGATGAAGTGGTGACGCCACCATTGGTACTATCTAGCTAGAAAATTCTTCCGCTGTCGTCCTAGTAAGAGTACCTTGGTGGGAATAACATTGTGTTTCAGGCTTACTAGAAGTGACATGCCTATACTACTTTACTTCGACCTATCGATCGTGGGTGGCCCTTCTGCAGAAACGAGTTCCACGATCGCATAGCTCTAAGTTTCATGGTAGTAGTTACCATAAGTCCGTTCCGCTTACTCTATAGGGATCCCTGAACATTATTATACTATAAGTACAATCCTTTTTTGTAGTTTTTAGTTAAGTGTAAAAGGATGTATTAGTTTTTGTCTAGGTCCCACTGCGAAAAGTAGCGATTTTACATCCTCAGATGGAGCACCTAATGCTTCAACGTCCCCTATATCAATCAGAATAATGCCGCATCAGAATCGCCGTTGTGGATGTTGGACACGCGAGAAACTTTATTTTTTTTTGTTTTTGCCTAGCCTCAGCTATATAGCTTGCGGGTTAGTGTATAAATATGTGAAAAAAAAAATGAAGAAACAACTACATGCATCCTTTTCTATGCATATGATGTTGATTGAAGGATAATGGAGAAGAACTCAAAGTAGATGGAGACGGAGAGAATTGTTTTTTTTTTTTTTTCTTTGAATAAAATCCTTAGGATATTCCGTAGAATCGCATAGAACTATTTCCCATTTTCAAGGATATTTTAGCGGACAGACATATTATGTACGTTGAATACTGCAACCACCCTCTTATGCTGCTGGCACACCCATCGCGCCCACCATCTCATGCCAGTGTGATGCTTTTGTGTTGTGTGTCACATACGTACACGTACCTACTAATGATGATCGTATACACCACCGACCGTGTGCAAAAACGAGTACCACAACGTATATAGAAGAAAAATCTTCTTCTTTCTTACAATTATTGTCGTCTGTTGTGTCGTCTCAGACCTAGCAAATCTATTTGTATTTGACGTATGGGCTGACGGACGCGCACAAATTGCTTGTGACAGCGACCAGCGCGCTTCTGTGAGGACAAAAGACTTTGGTCCTTTCTAACAACACGAAACATCGTATATGAGTTTTGTTTTTTTTTTCCTTCAACTTGCTTTTAGAAAGGGTAATTACTGTAGTAATAAAAAATTTTAGTTATAGAAGTTGATAGAATTTCATAACATAAATGCGTTTGTGCGTCAATAAAAGGAAAAGAATGAAATGAATGAAATGTGAATGAAATGCGAATGAAATGTGAATGAAATGTGAATGAAATCTGAATTAAATGTGAATTAAATGTGAAGGAAATTTGAATGAGATGAGAACGAAATGTGATTAAAATGTGATTAAAATGTGAATGAAATGTGAATGAAATGTGAATGAAATGTGAATAAAATGTGAATTAAATGTGAATAAAATAAATCAAACGAATGAAATAATTTTTATCTTTCATATCAATGCCATGAGCGACTTTCAATGCGTACGTGAGTAACATTGTACAACACAACTGAAACCATAATTTTTGCAATTTTTCCATTTTTTTTTCATCTTGCGAAATAGCAAGAAAATGCCACCTACACACGTTTTTCGCGTGTCTCATGTGTGACCAAGGATGTGTAGTATAGTGTGTACTGTATAATATGTATATATGCATATGTATATAGCACAGGCACAACATGTGAACATCTTTGCCATCAGGGGACGCTAGAGGTGATTGTGAGAGTTTGGGTGGTCATGGCCTTCTTTGCGGATATGGCACGTAGAGTGGACAGCATAAGAAATTGGTTTTGTTTGTAAGTAGATTTTTCATCAAATAGCCGACCCATGTCCGTGGGGTTCTGCTGGTTATGCCAAGTTGGAGCACTATATACTACACACTCTCCCCTATACCAGCCGCTGGTTTTTCTACAATTTCTGCTGCTTTGGCAAAAGACGAAGGTTAACACACGGAGCATCAGCATCAACGACTCACTATATGGTGGCGAAGGGTTGATTTGACTGCCGCGTTTATAATATACAAATATACATATGTAGGTATGTTACAAAGTATACACACACGACAAACCATATTAAAGTATAGATGTTTTTCTTTTGCACCACTAACGAACAGACATTATATTGGGACGTGTGTGTTTTGGAAGAGGCTATCTCTCTAACGCTGACAAACAGCCAGCAACCCCTCTCTTATTTGCAATGTCCGTTTCACGCTAGCTATTTAATTTTGTTTAAATAAGAAAAACATGATGGGGTTGGGTATAAAAGAAAAGGGACCGAATGCCGGATCAGGACAAAACTATTAACTCAAACACTATTTCGTTATTTTATTTTATTTTTTTTTTTTTTTTTAGAGAATCCTTTATGGATGGGTATAGCGAAAATCCCGGTCCAGCGAGTGATGTTGAGTTTTAAATGAGGGGTGGTTTGGGTTTCTATTCTGGTCGGCCTGTTTAGTTACTTTTTGGGGGTTAAGTTATTTAAAAGTGAAAAAGAGGTTTTTTAGAGGAAATTTTTTGATTTAACATTTAACCAAAAGGGGACTGTTTTGTAGGTATAATATACATTTTACATAATATATGGGATAACAAACAGGAAAACTCACTTAAACGGTTTTTTTAATCACTCACACACACACGTGTAGATATGTGCTTAGATTAATGCATCAACATTTTTTATAAATGCGATGATATATCAGTTTTTTGTTTGTTCGGGTTGATGAACGGGATTTTTGCTATTAAAAGCTGTTAAATAAAAAATCACTTATCTATAGAGCATCATAAATATGAGTCCTAAATTACTTGGACGAGTGAACTCAAAATAAGGACTCGTTTTGCTTTGTTTCATTTATTCAATTCATCCCGTTTTATCATGCTTTTGAGATGTGGTATATAGATATAGATAAAGGCTTGGTGATAATGACAGGAGCAGGTCGTAACTCTGCTCTGCTCTTCAAAATACTGTTAATTAAAAGCCTGTATTTTAAAATGTTTTTTGTGAAGAATAGAATTTTATTTATTGCTTTTAGTGCTGCCACCTGGTAATTTAGCAAATTATTTCACGTATATTTCAAGTAGGTACTTGCCTGGTTAGAAAATACTTTAAAATCAACAGATGCGGCAAGGGAATATGTCAAATGCGACTTAGTTCCTGTTACAACAGATATGCCACCCCTCCCACTCCAGTAGGTTCCAGACTACTGGAACCTCAACTGAAATTTATTACTTGTAACTGTCGTACACAATTGTTTAACAAGGTGAGAATGTTAGCGATAAGGAAGGTTACGTTTAATAAAATGTATGTATCTTGCTAGGGAATACCATGAATCAAAACCATCTTAACGATTTACTTATATACATATAAGTAAAGCAATGAGTTGTAATTTGAAAATATGTGAAATTCATAAATAAATAATGATGTATTTGTACATCAGTTCACTTTTTTAACTGTAATATATATAAAAATCATTTTATACATTATATTTTCGTGTTTATAAATAAAACGGAAAATTATCTTTGTTTGATCTAATATTTTCTTTTTTTTTTCTAATATGCTCGGGGTTATCTTAGAAACTACAGGTCCGGTTTTTAAAATTCTTTTACTGTTTGAAAGGCTATACTTGTAGGAAAGTTTAGTGGTATGTGCACTCAAGTTATACGAAATATGTAACTTAACACAGAAAAACAAAAACGAAACTATTCGATTGGGCTGAGACTCAATTTATTTGTTATGAAATGTGAAGAAATGAGGTAAAACTAAATAACTAACCATCCGATTGAAGCGAAGTCTTATCATCATCGTTTTACTATCGCCAATAACCCGATATAATAAAACGATACGGATCCAAATGAAAACAATGTTGTATGCTGTTTATTTATTTTTCTTGTAGATACCGTCTTTTTTCTTTACACTTTTCTTACCATTTAAAAAGCGTAAAAAGCTTTAAAATCAATCTAGCGGCTAGAGTAAAATCAATTTTCTGGATCATAAAGGAAACCGAAAGAAACCTAGATCCAATATTGTTTTTGTATTACGTGTTAAAAGATAACCCAGACCTAGACCTGTAGATAATAAAACGGGGCTAGTATCGGCTCGAAAACCGTGGTCAGGTCCTGGCCTCCTTCAACAAGTCTCGCCACCTATTCCGATCTCGAGCCAACGTCATCCAGTTGCGCACCCCAAGGCTTTGGGCGTCCTGGTCTACGCCATTTCTCAAGTGTAAGAATGGTCTGCCATAAATAGATAGTACTACTATTTATTTTTTTATCAATATCTAACAACTACCTTATTGGCCCCATCAAGCGGGCGCTCTAAGTTAAATTATATAATAACTGAATACTTATGCCTTTCGGTCTAAGAACTATTCTAATACTTAAATTCAACATTATTTTATTTATTATTTTATTAAGAAAGAATTGTTAAAATAAAACTTGAAATATTTATCAATTTTTAATTTGTATATAACGGGTGATTTTTTAGCTGGTTTGGTTTTAGCAACACTGGTTTTGACAGCTGACGTGTGTTTAGTACCTTGTGTCACTGTCAAACAGCTTCAGTTTGGTTTGCAATTTAACCATGGATCGTCTTACAAATGAACAACGCTTGCAAATTATTGAATTTTACTATCAAAATTCGTGCTCGGTTCGAAATGTTCATCGCGCGCTGCTTCCATTTTATGGTCGGCATTCTCGACCTTCTGAGCAGTTTATTCGGAAGATTGTGACCAAATTTCGCACCAAATTTACTTTGTTGGACATTAAACCACCAACACGTTTACGTACTGTGCGTAGTGAAGAAAATATTGCGGCCGTATCAGCTAGTGTGACAGAAGACCGCGAAATGTCGATTCGGCGCCGTTCCCAGCAGTTAGGCCTTTGTTACAGCACTACGTGGAAAATTTTGCGGAAGGATTTGGGCGTAAAGCCTTTTAAGATACAGCTGGTGCAAGAACTAAAGCCAGCCGACCTACCACAACGCCGAATTTTTGGTGAATGGGCTCTTGGAAAGCTGGCCGAGGATCCGCTTTTTTATCGAAAATTGTGTTCAGCGATGAGGCTCATTTTTGGTTGAATGGGTACGTAAATAAGCAAAATTGCCGCATTTGGAGTGAAGATCAGCCAGAAGCATTGCAACAGCTACCAATGCATCCCGAAAAAGCCACTGTTTGGTGCGGTTTATGGGCCGGCGGCATTATTGGGCCATATTTCTTCAAAGATGATGCGAATCGCAGCGTTACTGTCAATGGTGAACGCTACCGAGCGATGATAACAAACTTTTTTTTGCCCGAAATGGAAGTTCTTGACTTGCATGATATGTGGTTTCAACAAGACGGTGCCACATGCCACACAGCACGCGAAACAATGGCGCAATTGCGAGGCGAGTTTGGTGAACAGTTAATTTCACGTTTCGGGCCGGTCAATTGGCCGCCTAGATCGTGCGATTTGACACCATTAGATTATTTTTTGTGGGGGTATGTCAAGGCTAATGTCTATAGGGACAAGCCCGCTTCGATTGACGCACTGGAAGCCAACATCCATGCATTCATTCGTGAGATACCGGCCGATATGTGTGAAAGAGTATGCCAAAATTGGACTCAGCGGATGGGCTACCTGAGACGCAGCCGCGGTCAACATTTGCATGAAATTATCTTTAAACATTAAATTGCAAGGTTCAAACTATCGATTCAAATAAATATTTCATTCATTTTTTCGAATTTTTTGTGTTTTTTTTTTTAAAAAAGTTCTAAACCTCTTAAAAAATCACCCATTATAAAAAATAAGTGTTTCCATTATTACGGGTGTAACAGTGATATAGGTAGGTACTTATAAATTATTTACATTAATAAAATAACTTTAGTAAACATAATCTATCAGAAATATGAGTGATTAAAAAAAAGCGAAAAAGACGAAATTAAAAATTACAGGCATTTTGCTAGATTATCTGTGATCCCTAAACTCTTTGAGTCTATTATTTGTGAATTGCTATGTTTTTATCGTTCCAAATCAGCACGATTTTACAAAAGCCCGCTCTACTGTAACTTTTTTAATGAAACTGGCAAAAAACTGTATGGACTCATTTAAAAATAAAAATCAATTGGACTGTATTTTTACTGACTTCAGCAAGGCATTTGACAAACTCTCACATCGAGTTTTGCTTTTTAAATTAAGAAAGCTGGGATTTAGTGAACATTTTGTAAAGTGGCTCCAATCTTATTTATTCGATAGATCATACTCGGTACTTTTCCATAGTTGTGAATCAAACAGGTTCAAATTCTGGAATTCCACAAGGTAGTCATTTAGGCCCTATCCCTTTCATTTTATTTATAAACGATTTACCGTCTGTTTTGAAGCACTCTAAGTGCCGCACATTGTTACAATCTTCAAAACTATATCAAATACTCCTGATTGGGAAGAGTTGCAATGTGATCTTAATTCATTTATTGGTTGGTATGCTCGTAACTGTTTGCTTCTTAACGTCGATATATGTAAAATTTTAAACTTTACAAGAAAGCTTTCTGTAATTTCTTTTAATTATTTGTTCAATGATGTAGGCATCATTATCTCGTGTATGTCTTTCCTTGGTGTGTCATTCGATGGCAAACTTAAAATCATACAACATACATACATAAACTCTATAACTAATAGGGTCAATTCAATTTTTGTTTGGATTAAGAGAGAGTCAAAACAATTTTCCGATCATTTTTTTTATGAAGCAACTTTTCATAACATTGGTTCGACCAGTTCTCGATTACACATATCAGATCTGGGCATCCAGTTATGCCTGCCATAAAGCCAGGCTAGACTACGTCCAAAAAAGATTCCTGAGATTAGCGCTTAAGGGGTTAGGATGGGATAATCCCTATGATCTTACACCTTACCACCACAGACGTAAGCTTATCAATATGCCGAGTCTTGAGAGCAGACGTTCTTATTTATGTTTTGTGTTCATTTTTAAATTAATAAATGGAAATATAGACTCTTTGCACCTTCTGTCTCGTAGGAAACATATCTCAAACTATCAGACCAATTATGAACAATTTTCTCCTCTAAATAGAATGTTTAAATTATGATAAATTTATCAACTTGTTTGATCATAGAATAAATTTATCAAGTAAATTCAAGACAACTAATGCCAATAATCTGTATATAATTTGTTTTTAAAGCTAGTACTTTACTGAGTTAAATAAATTAATAAACATAATGACGTAGTTCTGTGTACTAATTATATGGCAGTTGAAAAATTCGTTTGCAGAAGTATCGCAGAAGTATATCAACTGTATCATATTGCTTCGTTCCCTAAGTCTGACCTGTGTAAATAAGGACTGATTCTAAAACTCTTTAATATTATTTCCCAAAATTTACAATTAATTAAAAAATTTGTTTCTTTAATAGTTGAACGCATAAACATATAATTTTGTGATGATTGTCATAAAAACCTACCACTATATGAGTCAATTATACCCAAGAATTTAGTTTATATTTTCTACTGAATAACCAAATTACACCAAATAATGGTGAATTTTGTATGATCCGTCAATGGGGTATGATTATCTTCATAAGAACGCTATTAAGGGTCCTCCTTCTTATTTATTATAACAAAGCAGTATACAATATTGTCCCATGGGGCAGATCCCAATCTTAAGTGTTTTTCAGAGAATACTTTTTATAACTCGATGATATTAGTGATAACTGCTAAGATTTAATTGAAAAATAAAAAAATTACGTGGTCAGCGCTCGTGTAGAACCAGGTCCTAGTGATTTACAACTCTCAACCGTTCTTGTGTGCATGTTATTGGCAGGAATAGGGGGACCTACAATTTTCTGCAGAATCAGAACGGCTAGGGTGAGAAGCACTTTTTCATGACAAGAGATACTCTTGGAGGATTTGTCAATTCCTCGCAAGAGGCATCAACCCGTGAAAAACATTTCTGTTTTTAGGTGGCATAGGCTTGGAATCGAACCCAATACCTTCGGCGTAACAGTCCAACGCACTAACCATTACGCTACGGGCTACTAGAAGCCACAAGGTTTAATTATCATTTACAATTATTGAATTGTAAAAACTACTGAAAAGGACTAGCAATTTTTAATTTTGGCCGATTTATTTTAACCCAGCCGAATATTTAATTTAAAAATAATGAAAAATCTGCGTTTGCTTCCATTCAATACTCTGATCTTTTTACAATTAGGTACAGACACCACATTCATATACATTCATATATATACAAAGTTTAATTAACAGTATTGTCCACCCTATAGCACCCTCCCTCGATTCACAAAGAAATTGATTTCACAATCGATGGTTGTCAATGGTGAAGAAACATTCGCTGTTTTCGCTGCAGGATAAATTGACAGAAACAACAACAACATCAACAACAACGGGAAAGACGATAAGAATGTGTTGTAGTACAAGGAGGAAGATGGCAACGGTTTCAACACCAAAGCTCACTCTTCAGTCAGTTATTATTATGGCGCTGAACTTTGTCGGGTTTCATCATCAAACGACCGCGTCACACTCACACTCCCCGAATCCTACAAAAACTCACATATATATATGTATACATATACACATAGATATATTCAAGAACTTGAAGAAGGGAATGGGGAATGATGATGATAGCGATGGGTTAGCGGAAATTCCGGAACATCCGACCCCATCCCCTATGCAATATCTACAAGCATCCATCGATGGATGAATAGATAGACTTTAGCCTCTTCACATCACAAAAGTCATTCGCATCACTGCGGATAAAATTCAACGACCACCGCCACCGCGCGCCACAATGAATAACCCTTGCGGGGATAATGGACCAAGCCCTACAAATATATATATGTATATAGCTAGCGCTGTCAAACCCATCTCGCGTTTGTGTCCTTGTATAGCCGTGGTTGTCCTTTCGTATACTTTTCGCTTCTCTAAATCACCCGACGCTGTCGCTGCCGCGCTGTGCCGTATACCATGCCTCCTTTTGCTCGTGCTTTTCTTCTGCCTCCTGAAAATGTCCTTCGCTTTTCTTCTTTGACTCTCATATAAGTCTATGTATGCTGTGTGAATGTATGCTTATAGCTGTTTTTGCTGCTACCGCCAACGATGCTTATGCCGATGGCCTGCCAGGATATGAACCCCCCATCACCCCAACTTCCTCTCAGTCCTTTCTAACATTCTCGTATGTCCTGTATGTACACTCAGCCTCCGATGTGTTGTCCTCAAAACGTCGTCGTCGTCGGTCGGTCGTCTCCATTTCATTCCGTGGGGGGATGGCCTGTCAATTTTCGCGAAAAATAAACGTGGTGGGAGGCCTCTTCTATTATACATACTCTTACGTTTGCCTCACCCTAATAACCAACCACCCAGCCAAAGCCTCTCCCATGGATTTTCATCTTGCTCAAAAACTTCCACCTGACCCATCGAGCAAGCACTAAAGTGCAAACTTCAGAGAACCATTCGGCCATCGTCCTTGTCGCCGTCGTCGTTGTCGTCGTCGTCGAATTCGAATTCGTTGGTCGTCCTTATACGTGGTATCCCTTAGCGGGGAGGACGTGATACGTGAATAAGATGAAAGTGGATATTTCGCCGTGGGTTTGCTCGCTGCCGCCTTCACCCGCCACTCACACACGACCAAACAAATATTGATGTGTGTTTGTGTAGAAATATAGGTTTTGTCCTGTCCGACCATCTCATGTGTGTGCATACATCACTGGGAGGGAAAACTTGGGCAGTTTTCATCTGAACGGTCGGTCGGTTGCTAGAATTCGAATATAGAGTTAGGGGTGGGAGAAGTTGAGTGGATCTCCCTACTTTTTTCGGGTGCAAATTCCCGTTTTCTCAACATTGGACAGTTGATGCCGGCTGGCAGGTGGATGGGGGGGTGTAAGGGTCTTCCACTTTAGATTAGAATGCTTGTGTGCCATGTCAATCTGCGCCGCACATATAGATAGACTATACAGAAGGCAGGCGAGGTTTAGGGATGGGGGTAGTTGATTTCTGTGCGCTGCTGCTTCATATGTGGGGGTTGATGGGTTCAAGATACATTAGACTCGGGATGATCCCACATCAGCCAGCCCGGGGTGTGTACACCAAATATACGAAAGTCCTTTGTTGCTGACTATTTGGATGACGGTGATGTTAGAGGGGGATCGGGGTTGGTTTTTTTTTTCTCAAAAAAACCGTTCTCGTCAACTGTCGCTTGGGTTTTTTTTCCTGTGTTTCGCGCATATATCGAAGATTATCGATTCGATTTTCCAGAACTTGACCATTCGATATACAGCAGATGTAGATGTAAAAGGTATTTCTCTTATTTTTTTTTTCTGAGCTGCTTCATTTTTTTTTTGTATTAAGTTATATGTATGTGTGAGTTTGGCGCTAGAGACCATCGTCATCATAGTACACGTTCACAGTCCATGTCCTGTATTCATCCCGCTGATTCTGCTTTATATCTAAGAGAAGAAATTCGTTGCCATCTCCTCTCAAATTCGTATATCTATAGTTAAAGAAACTTGTTCAAGTGGAATATTTATGGACATTGGATGGTCGTAGTCGTGGTCGCGGAGATGTGTATTTGTCTTCTCTTGCTCATGAAGTTGACATTTTCAATTTGAATGCGCTTGAAAAGAAAGAGATATATGCATTCATTCGTTTCGACATCAGAACAAAAGTTTCTTTTAGGTAGCTACATGTATTTTTTTTTTTTTTTTTTGAAAATTTGAAATAATCTTGTTTTTTTTTTAAATTAAAGTTGGACATCACATCGAATTAGAGAATAGCTTAAGCTATTTGACTTAATATTGTTTAATCAAAACTTGGTTTTAAATTAAGGCAAAAGTGTGAAAAATATATTCCTTTTTTTCTTTTATAAAAAAGGATCTTCAAAATTTTTAGATTTACAGGAAATAACCCACTAAACGAAAAAAACGAATCAAAGAGGAGGAAGACTTAAAGAGTTATACTTCAGTTCATTATATCTATAAACTTACTATAGTAAAGAAAGATTTCCAGGTCTTCAAAAAGTCTCCTATTTAAATGGTCCTTTAAAAATGGTAATGTTAGGGCTTGATGGGACTCCCGGGATCGTCTTTTCAATATTTGTGGTAGATTTTCTAGGGCAAAAATAATTGCGTTCCCGATCAGAAATGTTGAGACCATAGACTGCGGTGAAATGGGGAGGGAATTGTGAGGGTGGTGAAAAACTAGAATGTTTCAGCCTTACAGCCCTATTCTGGCAAACCTCACTCTAATATTTTCGCATCTGGTATAGCATCGTCAGTTGTGAGTAGGGCTGCAAATGTACTTCATATGTAGTAGATCTACTTCATTTATTTTTTTTGTATATGCATCTGCTACGTAGCAACTTATTTTTACTACGTTTGACTCATTTTGATTCATTTTTCCAAAAGAAATACAAACTGAAAAATATCCGACAATTATTGTTCTACTTTCTAATAATTTTCCCTGTTATGATAAAAACATAACAAATATAGTATCACTAAACTCGAAGTTTAAATCGCTTTTTTTGCTAAAAAATAAAACAAATTAAGGGCAATGAAGATGTTGTTGACTTTTGGTCACGTTAATATTCCTAGAAAAATATTTTGGAAGAAGATATTATGTTTTTGGTGTTGCCTGACCATATGCTAACACTAGCTAGTCCTTCACTTAGCAGTGCAGCAGCAGAAAGACGATTATCAGATTTCAAGAATGTCCCTTCTACTTATCAGAGAGTTTGTAGCTGGGCTGGAAGATTTTGGACCTCATAATCAATTAATACTATTTTTTAGTAAATTTAAATATGTTTCGGAGGGCTGCGTCTAAAAAACTGATTAAATTTTAATCATAATTTCCAAAGAATTATATTTTAATTTTTTTTATTAATATTGGGTGAGTTTGTGTTTTTTATCCTTTAGGGAAGAATTCAATTGAATTGAATTGAATTGAATGAAGCAAAAAGTTCCCATTTATTTTTTTAAATAAACTAACTACATAGTAATGTACTTATGAACTTGTGAAACTTATTCTTTAAAAAACTGTATAATTGTTAAACGAAAAACTAGTCAATGTTATGTTTTTGTTCTGAATATAAAACAAATTTGTTTTTTTTATAGGTTTTTGTTTCATTATCTGCGTCACTTTTTTCAGATTTACTTGGTTTTTTTGCGCGATTTGCTACACTTTCTGGGCCAGCATTGACAGCCTTGCTTGTGAGCCTCACAAAAACTATCGAAATTGTGATCTATGATGAAAAAAATTTGAAATGAATCTGGGTTCAACAAAAAATCAGGAACTTAAGAACTTACCACCTTGCTGTGGTGTTTTTGTTTTTGTGAGGTTTCTTGTCTGAAAATACCGAAAATCTAATCGGAATACAACAACCTCACAAGAAATCAACTTCACAAGAGCTTGTGACTTGAAAGCCCTCACAACGTCAGAATAACCCTGTTAGAGTCAATCGCATGCATTAAAATTAAAATTATCCCTTTAAATGACTAAGAAAAGTATCGATCTTTTTGACATATCAACTGATAAAAAACGAAAATATTTTGTTCGCGTAATCAAAAAATCAATTTAGGTGCTTTCTTGTCTTAAAACTAAATGGTATTCTATATATTAAAAAATTATTGGATATAGCTTTACTCCCATCCCTATTAATAAACTCAAATCAAATGTGAAAAATATTTGTAGTCAGTGAAGTAAGTGCCAAATCTGTCAATAAAACAAACCATAAGTTAATTCATGTTAATTTAATAATTCAAAGTACGTAAATTAACGAGTAATTAAGTTAAAAATACCTAAAATTAATATTATATCCAATGGCTATAGATAAAAAGAAAGTAAACGTTAGCCATATAAATATGTAAATTACAAGCTCAAAGTGCATAAGCTCATACTTTTTGAGAGTACCTACCTATGTATTTGTACAGAAAAAATAATACTCATTATTCGCGACACCAAAGGTCTTGTTAAATATTTTAATTCGTGAATTAAATTATGATTAATCTTTTAGTTGATTTGTGATTATTGATTAAGAAAATAACTAATTGTTTTTTTTTTGTTAATAGTGGTGGTAATATTTAACTGTGGTCAATAATGTTAAATTGAATTATTGAAATTGAAATTAGATTCTGAAACAAAAGAAAAATACCAGCTCCGTTGTTTTACAAAAACACTTATTATCCGAGCCCATATTCAAATCCAGGTATAGAATTCGTTTTTGCATTTTGCACCTTCAATAACAAATAAGCTCACCAAACTAGGATCAAAAAAAGACAGAACAGAAAACAATAAAAAACAAAACCAGGCATTTATGAAATAGCATGCAATGTTTGTGAACAGAAATAATATTATGGACAAACGAAAAGAAACATTGTAACAAAGTTTAATGAGCATCTCGCCAACAAAAAGCTCAACAGACCTAATAAATCTGCGGTTGCCTTACACGTGATAGAGAACGAGCATAGTGTGACAAAAGAAAATTTAAAGCTCATCAAACATGTAAGTGATGACAGATTTTTGGACGCATATGAAAGCATTCAGATGCACAAAAACAACAACATCTTAATGAATACAATGGATGCACCGATCAAGTCTTCTCTCTTCAACATCATAAGAAGAAATTAACTAAATGTTCTATGTTTTATTAATTAATTATTTGTCTTTCTCACTCTGTTTAGTAGATTGAAAGCTTTAGTCATGTATATATTTTAAATGTTTTTAGTCAATAAAAAGAAGTGCTGAGGATGGCATGTAAAGTGCCGAAATGCATACAAGAAATTGACGTTTGTTTTTATTTTTATATTTGTACGTTTTTATAATGGAAAAGTAAGAACGGGCAGAAAAATAAAGTGAAGTCAATAAGGCGTTTGACTTAATACTCATTGTTAATAGAATTCGTAACTACCCTCATATGTATATAATTTGACAAGTGACTAAGATGCTGAAATAATAACTTGGATAATATTTTTTTATAACTTGAATGCTTTGCTGTTAATCCTACGAACAAAACCTACACTCTGCCAATAATAAAACAAAATTAATTCCATTTTGTATCCCTATGGGAATATTATCAAATTCACACGAAGTTCTTCGTGTCAACCAAATAACCCACCCCCATTAGTTCTCGCTGCAATATTCTAATCCTAATCGCTGCAGGGCAATTACCAACAAACAATAGAACCACCAGTAAAGGATACGTGTAATTGCGATCTATTTCAAGGGGATATAACAAATAGAATGCATCTCTCGTTCAGCCCACACACTGTCAGGTTTACCGAATGATAATGCTCACATATTTTATATTTTTTTTTTACAAAAGGCCTCATTTTACTACGAAAAAAAAAAATAACAAAGAAAATTGAATACTAACTGATGAACAGGCAGTTTATTAACAAGAGCAATTGCATTCATATAGTCCTTAGTCCTTTGGATGATCCTTCGGATAGGCTACGCGTAGGTGAGTCGAATTCGACCTCGGGTGTCAGCGGCCATATACCATCATATACACATCGCACACCTAAATCCTGTTCAATCCCATTGTTTCTCTAAATGTTTTCCTATCGTTCCTATTCATTATCCTTTTTTTTTTTTTTTTTTTCTCCAACTTTAGACATCAGCGGCCAATCTGCAGTGATCAATCCTAAGTACGGATTACAATTCCACGTATAGGGCCTGCAGGGATGCGATTGAAAAGCGCGCATTTTCCGAATGCATCCCGCTGTTTTGTTCATTTTATTTTTTGTTGCTTGTCAATAACATCCTGATTCCTGATTCCATGGTTTGTGTTGCTTTAGCTGCCTATATATTGATGGATGTCATGTTTTTTTTTTGTTAAACACAACCGCGCTATATTGCATTTCTGCCGCAGCAGCAATTGTACGGTGCATGATTTTGCACTTTCTCTATGCAGAGGACTCTAGGACTGTTGCCGTATATGTTTGTTTTTTCAAACTTCAACACAATTTTTTGTGTCCTTTTCAATTCTGGCTTTTATGTTTTGTAATCCTTCGTTTGGTGGTAGGATCCGTGTTCTCGTCATCGCATTTGAATCGGTGGTGGTACAAACGTGTAGTAACCTACAACAAAACAAAAAAAAACAAGGACATAAAATCACGTTGCAACGTATCGTGAAGTCGAAACCGGAATGCGTTACTATATTATATTTTGTGTTGTTGCATTTTTTTTATTTGAAATTCAACAGGACATTTTTCTAGACTCGACTCTCTTATACCAATTAAATAGCAACAACAAAAAATATTCAGGCAGATGTCAAGAAGATTAGTGTGGCAATAGTGTTTTCAAAGGGATTTCTTGTAGGAGCATGCTGCGACCTTGTTTAACGGCTCATTTGACGAAGGATGATGATGATGGTTTTTTTAAGTTTTTTCTTGTTAGTTTTGTTGCGATTTTTCGTGGAAATTGATTGAAAATATTGCCGTAAACACAACAGGAACCATATTGGCAGTTATACCTAGAAAAAAATATAGATTATGTACATAATAGGAAAGATAAATGCATTTTTGTATGTACGTATAGAATTTTGTGGTTGGCATAGGTTTGTATTTTCGTAGGCATTGTTAACAACAGAATTGTGTGGGCGTGATGTATTTGTCACAAAAGTTAAAGTAAATTTGTTTATAGAAATTAAAGTAATACTAATAAATTACTCTGGATGACCAACAGTCAGTCAGTCAGTTTTCAGTCTAAACTCAATAATATGAAATAATATTACAGTGGTAGGGGTACCTTGTTCAAAAAATTGCTCTGGTATTATTCCCCCGTGAAGTCCTTCCACTAACAAAGTTTCATAAAAAATCACCAAAGAAAATATAAATAATAATAACATGTTATGTGTTAGGCAGACAATGTCCAAAATTACAGAGTCTAAATTTTATTATATTTCTTATTGCTGCTAACTCTAACCACCTGATTCACTAAGCCACTTGGCTAAAGGGATTGGATTCGAAGACTATGAGGGTCGGAGCGTTTGGGTCCATCCACTCTACATGAACCAGCAATATCTAAGTCGTTGGACTTTGACTCGTTTGACCAGGTCGATCTCGCTGTACAGCCCGTACAGTTCGTGATTGTATCTTCTCCTCCACTCACCATCTATGCAGACCGGACCAAAAATCACCCGGAGAATTTTCCTCTCGAAACATCCTAAAGCGTTCTCATCCAGTTTTGACAAGGTCCATGCCTCTGCGCCATATTTAAAGACCGGGATGATAAGTGTCTTGTAGTGTTGCTCGAGAGAAGACTTTGCTACTCAATTGCCTTCTTAGTCCAAAGAAGCAGCGATTCGCAAAAGTTATCCTCCGTTTAATTTCAGCGCTGGTGTCGTTGTCTGAATTAATAGCGGCGGCGCCTCGGTAGACAAAGTCCTTAACTACCTCAAAGTTATAGCTGTCTATGCTGACGTTCTGTCCAAGACGTCGGTGTTGAGTGTCCTTCCTTGATGACAGTATACACCTGGTCTTGCCCTCATTGACCGCTAAGCAGCGGTGCAGTTATGTTCTTTTATTGTATAGAAAATTAAATTTTAATTGATTGTTTTTGAAGATGATAGGCCATCATAACCGACACCTTATCAGAAAATTATTCTTTCGGCCTAAAGGGTTGAAGTCGGGATCGCCCCAATTATCGTTACAATCAACAGTCAAATTCATTGGTTTAGTTTTGTACACCTTTTGCTCAACATAAAAAAAAAAATTTGGTGAAGTCAGATCAGTTGACGTCGGGGGTAGGGGAAACTTGAGTTTCTGGATACCTATTAATTTGTTTAGGAATTTTTGCAGCTCCACCATAACCGGTCTTACTTTGTGTGGAGCTGCTCCATCGTGCTGGAACTAAACCCTGCGATGATAGGGATACGTCTTCGGCGCAATTCTGGCTAAAAAAAACTCCTTCCATATTTTAAATTAACGGTCCAAAGTGACAGTTACTGTTACACCGTAACAATACCTACAGCACCTTGTTGAAGTTACTACACATCAGTGACACTCTGGCTGCAGTTCCATCTCATGCAGCATTTCTGGTTTATAGTCACTCGATATGCGGCAATTCTGCTTATTTATATTGCTGATCAAAATGAGTCTCATCAGACATAAACAAGCTATTTATCAAGTTGTTGTCTTCTTCGGCCATTTAAATCATTTTTTTGACAAAATTCCAGGCGAACCGGTAAATCCAGGGGTTGAACTTGTTCGTAATTTGGACTTTTGTAGCGAGAGATGGATAGATAAATTCTTTTTTTTTTTTTCACAAATAGTTTTGCAATAAATCAACTTAAATATAAGGACGTGAAAATTCGGACTTTGTACGGAAGCAAGTTTAAGTCATGATGAATTATCCGTTGTAATGACCGAATTTGCGCAGATAAGTTTCGAGTCGATAAGTTTGGATTTACATGTATTAGCGAGGCTATACAGCCGCGATTGTGTCCTGAATCCGATGATATACGGTACTATTCACGCGCCACTCTTTACCTAACAATTTATTAACTTTAAAGCTATTTACTAAAATGTTCTTAGTTTTAAACATTTTTTAACTAGTCTACTACTTAACTCTTTTTCTTAATAAACTTCATCTAAACACTCCTAAAAAAGTGACAGTTCATTCAAACAAGTAGGCAAAAATAGAATTTTCACATTTTTAATTGTCAAATTGACATTTGGAGTTATTATGACTTAGAATAGGCATTTGATGATTTAAACTTTAAATAAATGAGAAATGCAAGGAATCCTGTTCTTGTAACTCAGTTTTCTAATATCTCAGTAGCTGGTGTTACAGTTACGACTTTATACTTGGCGCAGTTTCCAAAGAGTATATAAAAAAACTTGGTATTCCAATGCAAAATTGTGCCAAATTTTAAAGTATATAGTAATGTAAATCATAGTATTAAAGAAGACTATAGCGGGCTATAGGAGTGGTTGAGAGTTTTATAAGCCAGTAAACCCTTGTTGTATACACGACGGGTCGCACCAACAAATTTATATTTTTATTTTTATAAAATTTCTATGAAATAACGATTTTTTTTACAGTTGGGGGCACGTTTTTGAAAAAAAGAAAGATTTTCATGAATTACTAATAAAAAGTTGAACGTTGTAGGTTCCTACAAAAAGGAAAAAAAAAAACTTACCGAAATAACGTTTAGACTGTCGAAAGGACAGTCATCAGACGGACAAGTAAGGAGACCCTTTTTTTACTCGGCTATCATCCTAATGTCAAGTTTGATCAAAATTCCGAGTTTTATTTATGGATGGTTATAACTTATAACCCATATAGATTTTGACCCTAGCCCCTTATTGAACTCGGGCATGAACACAAAATAACAAATAATAAATCGCATTGTTTTAATTTGTTCAAAGTAAATATAAATCGAAACATGAATAATTCATCATTCTCTCATGATAAACGAAAACTTTGGAAGTCATCAAAAACTACTAAACCCCTTGGACTGCGCTTTTAATTAAATTAGCATTATACTGATGTTTGTAATTCGTATTCTGATTCCCATAACATTATTTGTATGCAAAAATCCTCAAAGGCTATTCGAATTTCACACGATTGTCCTGTTGGTATATTGAACTTGAAAACAGCCCTTCTGATTTTGTTAATTTTTTTTTTTTATTTTTCAAATCGCGAAACAGTCAAAAAACCATATCAATGCAGCTGTTTGTTGAAATATCCTTGCGTACGCATAATATGTTCCTTCAAACTCACACTGTACCTACTTTTAGAAAGAAAAAAAATTATATGGTTCACTCATATACTTGCCTATACATATTTATACAATTATAATTCTTATAAGGAGTCGATTTCATCAATGCATGTCCTTTTCGCAGTTTTGTATTGTGCCATGTACAATCCCCTCTCTATATAAGGAAAAACAGCACTTCATGTTAAGAAATATTCTACAAATTTGTAGCCTTCCTCCATTTTTGCTATTGTTTCCTTTTCCGCTTCATTTACATCGAAAGTCGCGTACGAGGACTGTGACACTAAGCAAAAAGGACATACCACCACTTGATTGACAAACACGAACGAGCGCAGCGAATTTCGAAAGAAAGAATCAAGACGAAACCTCTATAGGGGGTAGCGATAAGGACAACAACGAAGAAGAGGACGGGAACGAGGACGAATTGAAAAATAAAATACAAAGGGCAAAGTGACATTGCAAAATGTGAACAAGTCGATTGCCCTTATTGATAAAGAACTTTTTTTTTTCTTTCCAAAACTACACGAAATACAAGGACAATCGATTCGCATATGTGTATATTGATGACTCCCAAATAATAGAATGAAGAAAAGAAAATGTAGCTGCCTGACTTGGAAAATGTAGTGCATCCTAGTTTTTTGCTTGTGTCCTATAGAACAACAATAGTGCGAAACTGTGGCACTTTAAATGCTAATTTTTTCTGTCTATTGCCTTCTTGAAGGATTCACACAAGGACACAACATGTCATTCAATCAAAAAAGCGCATGTAATCGATACCACTTCTTGTATTTGACATGCAATTTGCAATCACATTCGATTTGGTTTGCGAAAGGATTGTATTTTTTTCTTGTATTGTTATTTTGGGAACCATGAAACCGATCCTTAAAACACGATCATTCAAATGCAATCACGTGGAATTTATCACCGGATTTGCATAAGTCTTACACAAGAAATGTTATACCTACCTACTGATGAATTAGCTTGAGAATTAATTGAATTTAAATAGGGCCAGGCGAAGAAAAATAAAAGGCCCAACAAATTATGACATGTTTTTATTTTGCGAATTGAGCTATCAGAGTTTTGGTTTGATTGATCAACGTGACGAAACTATTTGTTAAATTGGATTTCAGGATCTTATTTTGCATAAATATAGTTAGGTACATCGATCGACTTAACTTAGAAAACCCTTTGTTTTCGTTTTGCGATTTGCATGCCCTCGTTTATTTTGCAATACATTTTGTCACCGCCATCATTTCGTGGGATAATTTTTGTTTGCCCTTGTTTAAATATGATGTTATTCTGGGAGTGATCCAATGTATTGCTGATTGATTGGTTTTGGTTACGAATTCAATCAAGTTTATTATTGAGATGCAAATTATTTATGCTGATCGGAAATAAACATTTAAATGTATTTTTTTCTTTGGGAACTTTATCAAAACTAAATGTATTGCGCTATTTACGCTTATGGACTTTATTTAAGTTAGAGTTATCTACAAATCTGAATTTGGTGCAACGTTAAATCTCTATTTTACTTATGTGATTTCTTTCAGAGAAAAAACAAGGCCCTTATTATGGAATACGAAAGGAATAGCAGAAAAAAAAAACGTAACCTAGGGAAACGATAGTCACGGTGTAAAGCGATTATGGGAGACGAGAATGCAATTAAGAAAATGTTGCCAAACAAAAATGAAAAATAATATTTTTTTTTAAAGCGCAACAAACTTCAGACCTATTCGCAAATGTCAAAATACAAGTGTTTATAAAATTTTATTTGCATTACTCCAAGAAATGTGAATACCAACTTTTTTGAAAGTCAAGATGAATCTTCATCTGAAGAAGAAACGCGTGTAACAAGAAGACTTATTAGAGATTCATCGAACCCTATGAGCCTTCCTAGTTCTATGTAAGTAAAGTTTAGCCCCTCCCACATTGTATTCAAGGAAAAACCTTTAAAATATTTTCAAGGTTCAAGCAACTTTTCCGCCTTTGCAAGGAAGCATTTGAATATGTGTTGGAAGAGATCGACCCTAACCTCCCAAGTTACACATCAATGTACCTACCATACGAAACGTACTAAAATTGGCAGCAACTCTTCGGTTCCTGGCAGAGGGTGTGTACTAAAGAGGAACCGGACAGGACTTCTTTGTTGGTATGGCACAATCCACTATATCTGTTACTCTAGCAAGGATTAAACAAAAATACACATGTCGATTATGGAATCCGCAATACTGGATCCGCAGTGATTCGCAGTGCAGGGCTCTCTTTTTTCTTAGGTATTCATTTGCCATGAAAAGAAAAGAGAACACTATATAGTGAATCACTGCGGATCCAGTATTGCGGATTCCATAATCGGCATGACAATTTTAACAAATGACAACAAGTCCAAAAAGAAAGCCAAACGAAAGCAAATGTCACTCGCTAATTTAAAACGAGTTTCGTTCTTATTTATGAGTCTCGTTACTCGTAATCGCAAATAAAATATGAGTTTCGTTTTTTCTACTACAATACTCGTTTCTCATAATCGCAATTTAACAAATACTCGGTATTACTTACGATTATTGTTTTAAATAAGAAGCCTCCAGTGTTTAATGTTTTGTTACCATCACTAAGGTCATTCAGGCGATCCAGGTCCGATATTTAATCAAAATCGATTCGTTGGAACCATTTTCGAGAAAATTTGACGAAATGTGTCTCAAAATTCACGCAATGAAAGAAAACATGTATTTTTATTAAAAAATTTATTTTTTTTGCTGATTTATAAAATATATAATATAAAGTTATATTTATGGACATCTTCATGTTATACGTACGTCTTTCATGTTATACTAAGCGCAAGTATGTTGATACCGCTTATTTACCGCAGTTAAAGTTTTACATCGATACTACGTCCAGAGATTGTTTAATTTACCAAATAGTACACCGATTTACATTATTCATCTAGAAACAGGAATGGCGCGTCTCTTTTTGGAAGCACTTAAGCTGCACTTAAACTGTACCTAATTTAATATTATCATTAACTAATTTTATTTTCTTAAGCACAGCCAACGTGAACATTCTATTGTTACTTTAATATAATTATTTCTTTGATACCCGTAACCACAACAAAGTTAAAATTAAAATTTATTTATCTTTTTGTCCAACTTAATTGAGTATTGTGCTCAGGGCTTTGTGCCCTTGAATAATTTTTTTGCATAGTCATAATTATAATGCCCCAATATTTGTTGTAAACATAAATAAGTTGTATAAATAGTCTTTCCAAGATTTTTAAATAGATGCCGCTATATAAATTCTCTGGAAGATGTCATCAGCAGCTCACTCGGACCACAGAAACAGCAGAACACCTCACGTGATAGATAGATCAAGAAATAGTTCAAAGAAACCAGAAGCCAGACAAGGTAGGGCAATATCTCTAACTTCATCCTGAAGAGACTGCCTCAGTCGGTGATGATCTTCCTTCCAAGATTTTAAAATAGATGCCGCTCTATATATTCTCTAGAAGATGTCATCAGAAGCTCACTCGGACACCAGAAATAGCAGAACACCTCGCGTGATAGATAGATCAAGAAATAGTTCAAAGAAGCCATTGAAAGAAATCTACAGTTTCAAATAATATTTCCAACTTCGTCCTGAAGAGACTGCCTCAGTCGGTGATGATCTTCCTAGCAATTATCCTAAGCAACTGCTTCAACAACTGCTATTTTCCTAGCAAATGGAAAATGACAAAAATTGTGGCTATACAAAAGAAGAACAACAATTTAGACGTCTCTGGATACAGGCCCATCTCCCTTCTGTGCAATATGAGCAAGATACTTGAAGAGCTAATACTGAGACGGCTATAGATCATTCTGCAGCAATAACCGCACAATCACAGATATGCAGTTCGGTTCGGGCTCTGATACATGTTCTCTTTTGTTGACATTTGCCATGATTGTTGTGACAATTTTAAAAGCGGATTGGCGGAGTAGATTTATTTTTTTCTTGGAGTTCCAAAAGGTTGAACAAAGTCGATTTTATACCATAATTTTTCAAAGCATGTATCTTTTTTCTTTGAAATTTGATAAACATACCTATCTTTAAGCCATTTCACTACACATCCATTTATTTATGTTCCTTGCAACAAAGTGCCAGCTTAAGTGTGTAGGTATGTACAATGATAGGTACCTACTTGTTATTCGCTAATATTCCTACAACAGGGGGTTTTATCCATTATGTTTATAAGTTTCTCTTGGTTCTAATATATCCAATATTCCGCAATACTTTGATCTATCGATTAAATTAAAAAACCATCGACATATCAAGGACCTTTCCTCCTTAATCCAGTGCATTATAAACTTTTCAGTAAACATGCAAGTAAGAGTCTAAGTTGAACTTTCATTGACAACTAAAGTACAAGCTCTCCGACATATCCATGACGATATAGCCGCTAAATTGAGCAATTATCCCTGCACGACCGACACTAATACGATGCCAAGCACATCATCCATTCTATATATAGCAAATGGGCACTGGATGAATAAAAAAAAAATATATATATTTACATGCAGTGGCAGTTTGTGCAATTGCTTCTTGTTTGCCCCGCCAAACAAAACCAAGCAAGAGCAACCAAGCCTTGCTGTCATGGCCGTCGACGAGTACAAGTACAAGCAAAACGACGACGTCTCGCAGTCGCTGGTCGACCACCAGGGTCCACCACTACGACAAATGTCAGCCAGCAGTAGGCGCCATATGTCAACTGGAAATGAATAAGCGCAGCAGCATTGGCGGCGGCGACGGCGGTGACTGGCGCGAAGGACCAAATCCTTCCGCCCCATTATGCAGTGGTTGGGTGTTCTCTTGCTATGTAGATGTAAATACGGAATGGAATGGTGGGCCCAAACAAAATCAATGATCGGACGGCGAAACAGACGGATGGACCAGAGCAGATAATTCCACTTGAAGGCACACAACAAACGTAGCCATACACACGTAGCCGTGACATGAAGAAGCATCCTGAAGCCTGCAGCCTTTATAGCCGCCACACCACACCAACACACTACCCACAGAAGTACCTACTATATCCTTCTTAAGATGTTGGAAGGATGTGCTGCTGAGCAGAATCAGTGTACATGAGATGTGTGTATATGGAGATGGAGGTCGGAAGACCAGGTTGAGGGCAAGCAGCCAGAGAATTGCGGTGGAACAACGACACATGGACAACAGCATGGCGCACAGCATAACGGCGATATAAAAAGATGGCGGAGGTGGTAGGTTAGGTTAGGTAGTATAGTAGGGTGGGATTGCGGTACATTGAAACTTCATATCTCAGCAGAACAGTTGCTGCAGTGGCACCGACACTTGCAGCAGAAGCATTCGTGGCAGAAGGAGCATCATATGAAAAACCCGCATCATTGTGGAGGACATGCATGAAAAGTCGTCTCATTCAAAGAGAAAGATAGATAGAGAAAAAGAGAGAGATAGTAGTAAACTAGAACAACGACGGCGACGATGACGACAGCGAAAACGACAGTGACGGCGCGCGCGGCGGCGGCGGCAGCAACGACGACGGAGGTGGAAGTAAGAAAAAGATGGTAGACGCGAGCCTTGTTTTTTGTCATTTTTTTTTTATTTTGAATGCTGAGGGTCTTCATTTTTGTGCTATTTTTGCTATTGTGATGTGTGAGCAAAAAGAACGACGCGCTTGCAAGGACAATGCATGGAAATTCTCCATATTTTGCTATGCCATCATTGCTTTGCTGACGACGACGACGACGACAACGTTGGCTGGCGGAGATGAATCCTTTCTTTTATTTAAGAATTTTCTTTTTTCTTATTTTTCTTTTTACCTATTTGCTTTTTGCAAAAAGGCTTCTTTCTCTCTTTTGATCGTGGTATTTTTTTATTTTTCCAAAGAATTGGCAACCAATATAAAAGGTCATCCTGATGTTGAGGAGGAATTATTATGCGGAATGGTCAGCAAAGCACAAGGCATAAGGCATCAAGGCAACATATTTATGAAGATACGTACGTATAAACTCACGTTTGCTGATGCCTTCTCATACAAAACTTCAAGTGGCATATTTTTGCTTGGTTTGCATTTGAGTTGAGAATAGGTTATTGGTATAGGTAGGTACTATATGCAAGTGTGTCTTCTGTTTCAGTGGGATGGAACTTTTGGAGGACGAACAAAAATAAAGTTATACACATAGAGAGACTCGGTGATATTAAAATTTTCTTTTGAAGCAGTTTGAGTTTGGCTTGGCCACCTGCTCCATGTTGCATGGAGATGAATGCAGGTATATCCTCATCGGCATAGATATCGTATCTTGATGTTCGCAGTTTGTTTTTTTTTCCTTTGATTGAATATACATAGTAATGAGGTCTATGCAAGAATCTAAGTTCTGTACATCAATTCAGAGTCTAACGGCTATAGTGATACTAGAATTGTATAAGTGAACTTAAGCATAAATCACGTGTAGGCAATTCAATTCAATTAAATTGAGCTTATTGGTAGATATAACACTTATAACATTTCCACAACATTATAAGAGGAGTTGCATAAACGTGGTTCAGCCTCGGGTAAAGTTGTTAAATTTTAACCCAACGATTTTTGCTCAAGATCAAGATCACTTCTTAAGGACGTGTTAACGGGTTGAAGTATATGAATAATAGTCTCGAACCCTGGTTGAACCTACGATAATCCCCCGAAATTTCTTAGCCAAGGTTCAAATGCTTGTATAACTGGCCCTAAGTTTGTATGTAATCTCTTGGGTTTACACAATAAATAATATTGCTTTATGTAGATAATATTGCTACATGGTTTGATGGCGTATTTCAACCGAGTTCAACTGCTTTCAATAAGCAGTATGCGAAGGAAACCAAAGATTTCCAAAGTTAATAAATGTACTTAATTAAGGAAAAATCTATGTTTGATTAATAAATATTCCAAATATTTTTGGATTGTACCCTCCCCGGTTGTGGAGGTTTCCAGTTTGAGACAGGAATTTTAAATAATTGAATATTTTTGTCTTAAAATTGGGAAAAAGTCCCAAAATATCCTAAAAATTTTAGAATTCAGAATCCCAAAAATCCCAATTCAAGAACATCAGCAACAGCATATTATTCCTAAATTTCAATTGATATTAAATACAATTTTGATATTAATGCCGAATATGGATTTCAATTTCCTATTTTTCGAAAAGCTCTTGAAAAGATATGTTGTAAGGAAGAAAAAAGGAATAAGGAAAATGCAAGAAGAAAAGGTTATAGGGGTAAAAAATTAAAGAGAAATATAGAATGGAATGAACCCGTGTTGCCGCTGAGAAATTTGAAAAGGTCACAAAAAAAGGGTCACGAGAACAAAAAAGTCGCATTTTGATTCTTTTTATGAAAAATAAATAAAATATATTTTGCCTCACTTGGGTGGTTTACAAGTCCACAACTAAATGAGAAACACTACGGTGAGCATATTTTCAAATTGCAAATAATGAACGAATGAAAAAAATTTCAATTCAATTTAAAATTTTTTCATTTAATAAAAAATATCTACAGAAAAAGACTTCTAGTCAAATGATGAGTTCAAGTGAGATCACCGGGATCAAACGTCAAAAATTTTTGTGGACTAAAGGTTAACGACTATTTTGGATAAAGACTTAAGTTAAAAAGAGAAGGTACAGAAATTCAGTCTGAGTTTGCATAAAACTTAAAATTAAAAACAAAATAACTCTAAAACCAAAAAGTCTTACAAACAAAAACAAAAGAACATAAAAAACTTATGGTCTTATTTATAAACGTTCTCTAACTTTAGACAACTGTGCAACTTTGGAAAATCTGTTCAAAAAGCTTGTTTATTGTTGTCTTATAGCTGCCTAACTTAGACACAAGAATAGATTGCCTTAACCGTGAATAATGTGCTATTTATTTTTATTATATAAAGCATATTTCCACCAATTTAAAAATAGTTACACAGTGTCTTAGACAAAAATCTAATAAATACGACTGTTAAAGTTTAAATTAACACATACACAGTTCATTTTTAGGGATGTTGATATTTTTATGAAGAGTAAATTTCCTTCAATAAGTTCTGTTTTTTTTAATATTCTTTGAATTCTTCTTTTCTTTTTTTTTAAATATTCTTTGAATTCTAAACAACTGAGTTCATAATTGTATTTAGTTATCAAAATAGATTTCACATTCTCGGTGGCATCAGGAATCAGAATTGACTTAAATAAATAAATAAATTTCAATATTTTTGCGTGCTTTTAATAAAAAATTTTAAGTAAAAGTTACCAATTATAACAACGCAGGCTGGGGACAACCGATGTTTTTTTTTAATTTCAATAGTTTTTGGTCTGTACATGACAGGTAATGTCAAAACCAATGGAGTTCGTTCAGGACAAAATAAAATTGTACTACATTTCTTGTTTGTTCCTCCAATCGGCAAGGGCACGCATTACTATTTTTTTTTGTCAATGAATTTTGCTCTAATATTTATGTTATTGTTTTTAAGAATTTGTAGGCAATACAGGATAAATAATGAACAACTTCTGAAATACAGAACATTTGTGTGGTTTTGTGTAACAAATAATTCATAATGAACATCATCTTCGAATACAGAACTGTTCATTATTATAATGAGCGGATGGTCACCGTACTTACAACCTACCCTTATGAGCAAGAAGTATGCACAAAAAAGTGAGTCAATATTATATAGTTTTAGAACGGAAGTGGGTCATAAGTCCACAAATATTTTCTCGATTTTTTTAAATTGCATGCCAAACGTACTGTTTATTAAGAAAACTGATGACATTGGCGCCTGCTTGACAACTCGACATATCCTTAGCTAAGCAACGGAGTTGCGTGAACAGTGCGGATGACCAAAGAAGGGAGTGAATACCCTTTGAACCCGCGAAACAGGCCACCCGATAAACTGATTGTTCAAGAAAATGCGTCGGGCACATCAACCTTGTCTTGGATTTAAATGAAAAATTATTACTTTCTATTGAACTCTTGAAACGCATATTAAGCTTAAAAAAGAAAAAAAAATGTTTTTTTCAATAATAATAAACTATAAATATTTTTGTTTCAGAAATCCACAAGAACAACCCTAGTAACAACTAACTGTCGTTTTCTCCATGACTACTCCTTCCATCCTTATGTTGGAGTATTGTATTCCCAAATGTGGCTCCACTCATCTCGTCACACAACTCCAGCCTATATCTTGTAGACACGCTGAAAATTTGAGTGAAGAGCTTGAAACCATATGTTGTTGTTCATGAACCTTTCTAAAAGATTCTCCTTCATCAAAGAATCTACATAAAGAATAAGTAGACACCCTGAGCAAAAGGATTGATATTGAATGATGTTTCTTGTTTGGAACGGTTTGTTTGTTTCGGCAAAATTTTAGGAGCTATTACTTAAACTTGAACTAAGTCCTTGGCAAGTTGCCATCTAGATTAAAAAGGATCTCTGAGAAAAATTTCGGCATTTTTTTTAAATTTAAGTACTCCATGTATTAAAATCATTTTATGAGTGGACTTTAGCCTCCATCAAGCTTCTTCACTGTTTTCGTGCCTATAAATATCAGAAAATTTGTCAAGGCCCCTCCCTGTAGACAATACATACTTCCGAAACCCCATTTTTAATGTCATACAAATTGGGTTTCGAATTCGGCAGAATTTATACCAAAATTTTAAAATTATATTGCATAAGTTATAAAATTATTAAGACTGTCTGCATTGCAAAATCAATATTTTTACCAAAACGAAAATTATTCAAACAAGTTATTTAGCAGGAGTCATTCAACGTTAACTTTAAGTGGCAGTTAGGGGGACTGTCTCAAAACGTTAGAGTGCCGTTCAAAAGAATGACAAGTTGGTAAGATGATGCTTAAATAATGTTCATAGGTAGCCAAGTCCTAGGCCATTGACCATCAACGTCGCAGTCGCCATCGCTGCAACCGGCGTCGCCGCCGCCGCCAGCGAAGATACAAAATATACAAAACCTCTTTAAGCAATTTGATCCTCTACTTACGCACGCACAAAAAACCTGCCACACAATGTCATTGCATATTCTTCCTCGAAAATTCACTCATCACTGGTTACCACCACAGGCTACTACTTGTTGCAAAACTCTGCTAAACCGCGTCATCGTTCTGGTCGCGCCACCATTGCTGACTGTTGTGTCCCGTGCATCAACAACCGACTAACAATAACAACGAGCCAGCCAACACAACATCAACATCACCGAAGCGTACGAGTGCGATGCGAAAATTAAAAATCGCGTGTTCGTAATTTCCGCCGAACGAATTATTGTGGCAGCGCCAAGAGATTGAATTGCATCCAATCCATCCAGCACAGCGAGAGAGAGGGAATCAACCTTGAGTTTTTATGGGAGCCTCTGGACATGTCGATACTCATCCAATTTTTTTTTTTTTTTGTGTTCAGTTTGCTTTTTTCTGTATCCTCTGACATTTGAAGTAGTTTTTTTTTTTTTAATTCATGCTCTCCTTTCGGTTAATCCGTCAATTCGAGTGAAAAAAGAACAAAAACTGTACCAAATGCACTCCAGAGGATGGACATGAAGACACCGCACCGATTGAGATGACAGGAAGAAGCTAAAATCTCGTGGTTGGCGGTTAGCAGAGCTCCAAGAAGAATGCCACCATCACATCTTCCCAATCCCAAGCCCAAGCCACCACGGCTACACTAAGGCTTCTTCGCCGGTTCCACACTCATTATCGCGAAATTTCTCATGATCATTGTTGCGAACAGTTTAGTAGCATGACGGCACAGCACAGGCGAGATGGTTTAGCCATGCCAAAGCTACTTCAGAGATTTTTCATATAAAAGGGCAACACACACACACCAAAGTGTAGAGCCTGCAGGATAGGAAGCACAGACGGGCATGTTGGAGTATAGTGCCTCTGTTTCTCATGCAATTGGTGCATGATGGTGTGGTTCATCTCGTGCCAGAAGTTCTACTCCGCATATACACATATGTAAGTAGGGCACTTGTCGTCTCAGGGTGATTCGCGTATGTTTTACCGGATTACAATTATTGACGATTCGAACACAATGCAACTTCTGCTTTGAGTTCTTGCTTTTGGAATTTGGAGCCTTCAATGTTTTTCGACGGGAATTAATATCCTTTGGGCGATATTTTGCGTATCGATGTATCGCATTTGCATGCGAATTGAGAATTATTGTGTCCATCATTCTGATTGAAGATACGCGTCAGTCAGTGGCACTCTTTTGTGGAATTTTTATATATTTTTTTGGAGGAGATACATGTGACGATTAGTGTTTAGAATTATTATATTTCATTGTGAAATGTACACCGGGTCTTTGTTTGATAGATCTTACCTTCTGTAAAATACTTTCGAGCGATTTTTTTGATATTTTGGCTTTAATTACACTCAAACGGTTGGACGGATTCTAATGATATACCTAGAAGAAATATAAAAATACATGTGGTGTTGCAGTGTAATTTTCTCATTTCACAGATAAGCTTTGTCTCATATTCCACATAAAGTGAATAAAATTACTTGACCATCATCATCCAACACATATACACCAACCACCATCACCCTAAATCAACATCCAACCAACATTATATCATCCATTCACCACCCACCGATATCACATTCATCGCTCAAAATAATTATATTAACTTCATTGTTTCTATATAGTTCACACTTTGTCGTTCCAAAAAATGTAACAAGAGGATGTATGAATTGTCAACAATTCAAAGCTTATCGACTCATGATTTTCTTGTTTTAGAATTAGAAGTGCAAAGAATTTAAGTTCCCTGCTGATTTCAGTTTGTAACAATAATTTCAGGTTACTTTTATTGGTGCATTTGTGTATTATTATTATATTAGTAAAGTGAAAAAATTGTGTTCCTAAAAAGATCACTAAGCCTAGCCACCGAGATTGTTTTGCCCTCCCACCTTCGCTTTAGTGAGTTATGTGTGTAGAAGTAGAATATGAATTACATTCCCCTCTTTCTTTTCAAATAAACAACGGGTTCAATAGTTTTACCTCGGATTTTGGGCTGGGATCTGGGCTTGAATCAGATTTCTACCGTTTTTCGTCATTTAACTTCTTTTAAGTGAATTTCATGAACTAATTTTACTCCTTATACATAATGTACTAAAATAGCTTTAAATTATATGAAATACCATTTTATTTAGAATTAGTTTTGAATGAAATAAATAAAATTTGAAATAAATATCTGTAAACAAATTTGGTAAATGGTTGGACTTACCCCGAGCTTTAATTTAGACTATACGACTGGCCTGAATAGTCTTGACAAAAAAGCATCTGTTAGATAAATACCAATATATGTATGTATGTACAATGTACATACTTCAAAGAATAGTTCATAGAATCAAAGTATGTACGCAGGCATACATAACGAAACATTGATACAAATCTAATTTAAAACACTCTTTTTAAAAGCTGCAATAAAATAATAAAAATAAAATAATAAATAAAAGTAAATAAAAAATTTTTCAATGTTCAATTTCCTTCCTAATTTCGTGCGAATTTGGCTGAAATGTGAAATTTGAATTACTTTGGGAACTGAGAGATTTGGAGTTGAATTTGGTATTCTTAATTGAAATTATCTCTCGACTGAAAAGGTAAAGTATCTTAAGTCGAATTAAGATGATTTGTTTTTTTTAATGATCCCTATTACCAACACAGAGACGCACAGTTCTGCCCTATCCGAATTCTTCTATATCACTCCGTTTCCTTTTTATAAAGGAAAAAAAATCATCTTATGTTGGAAAATAGCATGTTGAAACAAGGTAAAATATCTTAAGTCCACATAAGATGTTGTGTTGAAGCGAATTACAATATTTTAAGTATACTTAAGATTATTTGATCTTAAGAGTTTGTAATAATTGTGAAAAGGTAAAACATCTTAAGTGGACTTAAGATAGCAATCTTAAGAAATCAAAGTATCTTATCTCAACTTAAGATTTTTGAAATCAATAATTTAAAATAAATTTAAAAAAGGCAAACTATCTTAGGTCATAATTTGCCCTATAACTCAATAAATATTAACAATATCTTTTTACAATAAATTTAAAAAAAAAGTTCATAAAAATTCACCTTTAAAAAGTTTATTCTAAGAAGTCTATGTTTTAAAGGTTTTTTGGGAAGCCTCTTTCAACAGTTTTTTTGCTCTCCTGAAAAATGTTAAAAAATGACTTAAGATACTTTACCGTTTCAGTCGAGATCTCATCTGCCCTGATGAAAACGTAAAATACATAAGATATTGCTTTTACCAAGATCGTACTGTAGTTATTAAGATGCCAAATTTCTGAGTTAAATATCATTTTTGTGGAAAAAAATATACAGGCTACTTTATAAAATCATTTTTAATATACCTATCTACCAATAAAACTAAAAAGGACCAAATTAAAATTATTTTTTTTATGGAATAATACCTACCTATAGGTTACAGTGAAACCTATTGTGGAATATCCCCTTGGACAGGCAAATTCCTACGAACGTGGATATTGAATTCAAATTCCATAAATTTTATGATTCCTTAAGCGAACACTCCCTTACCGGGACGCGGAAAATAATATTAGATTCAATTTTTTAATTTTAATTCTATTAGGTGGACTAAAAATGTTTGTAATTTGTACATTTCAACCCCTATTTTCATATCGTCTTTTTGCATTAAAAACGTTCTCACTCGTTCACAAACGCAATAGATGCGAATGATAAAGATAAATAAACTAACTAAAAAAAAGAAAACAAAATTGCAATAATGTAGCCAAGTGTGTGTGTGTATGGTGCATGCCTCCAAATCACTGTTTGTGACCATGCATAACGGATTTTATTTCTGCAGATGATCTGTTTTTGTATCTTGTTTTTTGTACAGTTATTTTTTTTTAAATTGTTTCCCTTGGACAGACAACTCACTTAGACGGACAAAAGCGTTGCGATCATTGATGTCCGTCTAAGAGGGATTTCACTGTATTAATTGAAGCTGGCAAGTAAGACAGGTATTGAGTCAGTATTGTTTTTCTCAAAAATTGTACCTTTTTGAGAAGAATTAATTTAAAGTATACCTAGTTTGTTAGTGTTCTAATGGGTGATTTTTTAAGAGGTTTAGAACTTTAAAAAAAAAAAAAACACAAAAAATTCGAAAAAATGAATGAAATATTTATTTGAATCGATAGTTTGAACCTTGCAATTTAATGTTTAAAGATAATTTCATGCAAATGTTGACCGCGGCTGCGTCTCAGGTAGCCCATCCGCTGAGTCCAATTTTGGCATACTCTTTCACACATATCGGCCGGTATCTCACGAATGAATGCATGGATGTTGGCTTCCAGTGCGTCAATCGAAGCGGGCTTGTCCCTATAGACATTAGCCTTGACATACCCCCACAAAAAATAATCTAATGGTGTCAAATCGCACGATCTAGGCGGCCAATTGACCGGCCCGAAACGTGAAATTAACTGTTCACCAAACTCGCCTCGCAATTGCGCCATTGTTTCGCGTGCTGTGTGGCATGTGGCACCGTCTTGTTGAAACCACATATCATGCAAGTCAAGAACTTCCATTTCGGGCAAAAAAAAGTTTGTTATCATCGCTCGGTAGCGTTCACCATTGACAGTAACGCTGCGATTCGCATCATCTTTGAAGAAATATGGCCCAATAATGCCGCCGGCCCATAAACCGCACCAAACAGTGGCTTTTTCGGGATGCATTGGTAGCTGTTGCAATGCTTCTGGCTGATCTTCACTCCAAATGCGGCAATTTTGCTTATTTACGTACCCATTCAACCAAAAATGAGCCTCATCGCTGAACACAATTTTTCGATAAAAAAGCGGATCCTCGGCCAGCTTTCCAAGAGCCCATTCACCAAAAATTCGGCGTTGTGGTAGGTCGGCTGGCTTTAGTTCTTGCACCAGCTGTATCTTAAAAGGCTTTACGCCCAAATCCTTCCGCAAAATTTTCCACGTAGTGCTGTAACAAAGGCCTAACTGCTGGGAACGGCGCCGAATCGACATTTCGCGGTCTTCTGTCACACTAGCTGATACGGCCGCAATATTTTCTTCACTACGCACAGTACGTAAACGTGTTGGTGGTTTAATGTCCAACAAAGTAAATTTGGTGCGAAATTTGGTCACAATCTTCCGAATAGACTGCTCAGAAGGTCGAGAATGCCGACCATAAAATGGAAGCAGCGCGCGATGAACATTTCGAACCGAGCACGAATTTTGATAGTAAAATTCAATAATTTGCAAGCGTTGTTCATTTGTAAGACGATCCATGGTTAAATTTCAAACCAAACTGAAGCTGTTTGACAGTGACACAAGGTACTAAACACACGTCAGCTGTCAAAACCAGTGTTGCCAAAACCAAACCAGCTAAAAAATCACCCGTTATTATCCGAGTTTTGGGCTTAGCTCTATTTAACCATTATAACTTGTTTTTAAGTTAATATTAACAAACAAATTTTAAGAAATATTTTTTATATCTTTGATTTTTCAGACTAAACAGATGAATCTCCCAAAACATTGATGATAACAGGATTTCAAGATGATTCCTATTTTTTTACGGAAAACATCATTAAAAAAAACACCAAACGAACTAGCTAAGCCTTTCCTTTTCTTGTAGCCTATTTTTTAAATTCTTTAATGTAGGTATCGTATAAATGACAAGTAAAAATCTAGTCATTATTCGATTCACCACCAGATTTTATTATTCCAAAAGTTAAAGTAATTATACTATTTAAAAAATTTCACAACGATGATTACAATAATTCACTTTAGCCACACCGCGGTTTTTAAGCAATGTTTCCTGTATTGCCTCAAGTTCTATAGTTCATAGTTAGTTGGTAATTATTTTAATAATGGACATTGTGTTTTTAAAGTGTAAAAAAGGACTTGCATGCAAGAAATTATGTCTACCTGCTTACCTTTAAAAAAAAAAACAAAAAAACTGCCAAAAGACTTTCGCCAATTCTGAATTTAGCTTTGGTTTTTTGATTGTTTGATTGGCAGTTTAAAGTTGTTTCATTGAATTTCAAATTTAAAAAAAAAAAATTGAAAAATAATAAGAACTTTGTATGTCTTGTAAAATCAGACGTTAAAACTACGAATGCTCTGAAAACTCTTTTCCCTTGAATAATAATTATTTCATACCAAAATCGAAGGAAAAAAAAAACAACAAAACATCTCATCATTTATACGAAACTTAACTTTTCCATAATAAGTATGCACTTAACCTCAAACCACCACTGCATGATCTTTATGGCAGCCAGGACATTATAATTGTTAATGTCCGCATTACAACCATAAACGCCGCAATACGAATTCATCACTTAAGCCATAGCTATCCTATCCGTTCCGTGCTGGTCCAACTAAGTTTGTATATCTATTTATGTATCTATTCTGTCATTCCTTGGACACTCTTATTCTCGAATACAGTGTATATATATTATATGAACCGAATCTATTTTAATGAGCCACTTCCAGTCATGGAACATATTTAACAACCACTGACGATATATATAAGAGCCAAAGCACCACCAAGGACAATAAAAACCATTCAAGTCCTTATTACGAAAAATATTATACGAAAAAACCTCTAGAAACATATAAACGCAATGAGAAAAAACACTGCAAAACCATTACACACATATTTTCATGCGAAACATTCCGAAAATCCTGCAGAAGTATATCCAGGAGCTCAGAAATTGTGGAATTGTAGAGTTGCCTTTATACGAGGAGGATGACACTTGTTCGCCACAGACAGAAGAAAAAAGTGAATAAAAATGCAGAAATTCGTTGACATAAAAAAATAATGTTACAGAAAACGGAATCAAATAAAAACTCTCTGTCTACGGATCTGGTGCTATATATAGCTTAGCTAGTATTATGCTCCTTTTGAAGCCGGAAGGAACATAAGGAAGAGGATAAAAGAAACACAACACACAAAAACACATAAATGAATTGATTTAAATTTTATGAGCCACTTGTTGGTTTGCTTATGCTGTTGATGCCGTTACCGGGACCGGCTTGGCCCGACTTTGGCTGTAACTAACTAAATGCTCCAACAGCCCCATTTCTAGCACACCATACTTTTATATTTTTACAAGCTCTTACAAGTGCACAGAGAACGAAAGTATTTTTATGGCTCAGACGGTTGGTTAGTATAGAAGCGGCAGTAAGCGCCACATAGACGTGCGTCGTCGTCGTCGTCATCATCGTCTCATCGTTATCGTTCGGTTGTTTGAAAAGGAACTCCATAATGTTGTATTCTGCTGCTACCACAACCTTGATGTAAGTGTATATAGTGGGTGTTGTTGTGATGTTGATTTGTGTACCCATCTTTTGGAAAGCATAAAAAGTGACGTCATGTTTTTAACACAAACCATAAGATGACATCTTCTTTATCGAGTTATGAAATTCTCAATTGGAAACACTACACAACAAATTTTGACTTTGAAGAGCATTCTCGGCGAGAAATTACTTTTCTTATAAATATTTTTGATGAGCTGAATACAAAAGTTAGTACAAAAATTACATTAGTTTCAGTTCTTGGAAAAATTATTTTTTTCTAAAAACTACGAGTGGGTACCTAGTTCAACACAGTTTTACAGTTTTTCAAAACAATCTTAACTTTAAATTTAAGAGATTCCTAAACAAGAGTATAACAAGAACAATTACTATAATTAATTAATTTTAAGACTGGTCGAAGTGGAAGATAAGTAGTAATATAAGATAATACCGTAATGAAACATTATTTTCTCTCTTCAATCTTCAAAACACATACCTACTTGGTATAATATTCGGTACCACTCAAAAACTACCGGGAAATCAAGACCAATCAGGAAAACACATCATGAAATTTTTACTGTTTGGTACGGTTTTTGTCTTGGCGATATATTTTTCTTTTAAATAATATTATTTTTTTCGAAACAAATAAGCACAGAAAGCTTCACTATTTTTGTCTGGCTTTTTCTTCATACAAATTGAAATGTGAAAAGTGCTGCACGTGAAAAATTGCAGCACCGACTTCAGTTGCGTTGTGTTGTGTTAGTAACATTGAATTTGTGTGTATTGAATATATTGACAGCTATTCCAGCTGCAGTTCCAGTTGCAGCTCCGTAGCCATTGTGTTCAGGGAGTTAACTGGATGATATGGATACCGACGAGATGTGGTTCCAACACGACAGTGTAGTGCATGTAGTGTCCACACACCGCTTACCACATTGACAATTTTTGCACTATCGCTTTGAGGGCATAATATGTACATATATACAGTTTTCTCGAGTGGCAGCGACTTCAACTGACCACGACGAGATCGTACGATTTACCACCTTTTTCAGTTCTGTTCGAATAAACCGCAAAAAATTGAAACATTCTAGGTCAAAAATTAAATACGTCTAAAAAATAAATTTCGCACTCAAAAGTTGATAGCTAGGACAATTTTTTTCAAATTATTTTTTTTTTTAAATTTTTTATAGCTATTTTTCCTCTATTTATGCATGCATATAAAAAGGAATTAAAAAACAATGGCGCAAAATTTTAAACGATTTAGTAAAATGTTAAAGCCATTTTAGTAAGTTGCTAAGTTAAAAAGAAGATTTTGCTAATTTTAAACGATTTTAGCAACTTACTATCTCTTAACATTTTACTAAAGTTAAAATCGCAAAATGGCTACTTTAACTTTTAGTAACTTGCTAAATTCATATGAAATCTGTCATTGTCCTCGAAAAAAATTTGTTGGCAAAGAGTTAAATTGTGTTTTTTTTTATGATTCGTGTGCTAATTGTTTTTCAAATAAAATAAAATAAAATGTTTTCGGAAGACATCAGGAGTTGCTGCAGCTAATGGAGGTGCTGATTCCAAAAAGATATCAACCATCCCTGTACGCCGCCGTAAGGTTTATGGTTGGTTAGATACACTCCAAATTTTTTTTGATTTTTCATCATGATGGCAAAAATTAAGAAAATTGAAAAAGATTTTGGAGTGTATCTGGCCAACGGTAAATCAAATTATTAGGACGTTTCCTAGGTTTAGATTTGTTTGCTTCGTTTTTCTTTCACGAACTGTCATTGTTTGGACGTGTTGAGATGCACCGTTTTTAATAAATGGGAATTAGTATTTTACTATACGAAAAAAAAAGGATTAAAATTTCGGAAGAGCTAGTAAATTACTAAATGTTTAGCAAATTGCTAACTAGTAATATGCTAAGCCCTTAACAATAGATTGTTTAAAATTTTCCCCCAATGATTTTTAAAATGTACATATATACATATTTCCAAATTTACCGTTCAACTAAAAATAAAATATGCGACTGGGTGGCACGGACTTGCTTTTATGTACGATCACACTGTGGTTTTAAAGTCTTAATAATTAAGAAACTAGTAGCCTATATTTGATGGCACCTGCCAAAACAGTGAGTACAATATTGAATTTTCAAAAATTTTTTTTTGAAATTTTCATAAAAATCCAAAATTTGTCTTTTTTTTTTTTAATATTGATATGCAATATAATTTAAATTTAGAAGCTATTGTGCAAACAATTTCATTAAAATCCGTTCAGCTGATAATGATGTTCGAAAACCAAAAAACTGGTTCAATGAGAGAAACCGTTAATAAATACTTTTTTTCCAATAATTATTTATTTATTTGAATCAAGCTAATAAATATCTAGCGTACAAAATATTACTTAGAATTAAGAATTTATAAATTATACAATATTATAGAATTTTTTTTTTAAAACCATTATTTGATACATCAGAAATTTGTTTTAATAAATTATGATTGACGTTATATAAATTAAGAATGTTATTCAATGGTGAATTCTGCTCATAGTTGGTACGATAGTGTTTTATGTAAATTGGATCACGAAAACCTCTAAGATTACGATTTGGAACATTAAAATTAACGCAATAAGATTAACAATAAAAACAAAACATAAATAAGACCGTCTACGCTCCAGACTGGGTAAATCTATGATTCAATGGATTCTGCCAGCCTAAGCCTCTAAGAGCAAATTTTAGGAACCTTTTTTGAATTTGTTCAATTCTTATTTTGTGACAGCTGTAGTAGGGGGTCCATACCTGGCAAGCATACTCTATAATGGATTGTTTGATAACATAAGGATCAGAAAACTGACGTGATTCCCTTTTAATCCAACCTAATATTGAATTGGCTTTATTACATACCATATTGATATGCTGTGTGAATTCGAGTTTCTTATCAAACAATACACCAAGGATAGAAACTTCATTAACATTTAACAGATTTACGCCATTGAAACTATAGTCAAAAGATAAAATGGACAATTTTCTTGTAAAATTTATAATCTTACACTTGTCGATATTTAACAACAAATAATTACGTTCGCACCAATTGTAGAAAGCATTAAGATCAATTTGAAGCTTTTCACAATCAAGATTGCTAGAAATGGTTTTAAATATGTTAACATCGTCTGCATACATAAGACAATTAGAGTACTTTAAAACTGAAGGAAGATCATTTACAAACAATGTAAAAAGAACTGGACCCATATGGCTACCCTGGGGGACACCAGAATTTACAACAAAACTATTTGAATGGTAGCCGTTAAAATTCACTGAATAGGATCTGTCAAGTAAATAAGATTTTAGCCAAGCAATGAATTTTACGCTGAACCCCAGCCTACTCATTTTATTTAGCAAAACTCTGTGCGACAGTTTGTCAAATGCCTTACTAAAATCTGTAAGAACACAATCCGTCTGTTTTTTATTTTTAAAAGAATCTACGCAAAACTCCGCTAACTCCATGAGTAGGGTGACAGTCGAGCGGCCCTTTGAGAAACCATGTTGATTATGATCAATAAACGATTTCGTGTAAAAGCTTAATGTTTTGCAAACAATTTCTTCAAAAAGTTTGGGAATAGCCGACAGTTTAGCAATTGGACGGTAATTTACAATTTGATCCTTTTTACCTTTTTTATGTAGAGGAATTATGAAGGATTGTTTCCATACATGAGGAAACTTACAAGTAGACAATGAACAGTTAAAAAGAACAGAAAGTGGCATCGACAAATTATTGACACATTTTTTCAGAACTGAAGCTGGTACCCCATCAGGACCACACGCGTCGTTATCTTCTAAATTAGCTATAAATTTCATAATATCATCAATAGTTATATGAAAATTTATATCAGTCAAGTGAGAATATGATTTCAAATGACCAAATAATTGATCATTTTCGTCAAGATTATCACAGTTTATGTTATCACAGTTCGAAAAGTTATCACAGTTAGAAAAATCACAAATGTATGCACTTTGAAAAAAGTCTGAAAATAGTTGTGTTAGGATACGTGGGTCATGGTCTGACATATTGTTATGCATAAGAACGGATAATTATATGTTAGATCGTACTGAAATTAGCTAACATAAAACTTTAATCCAAATCGTAGTAGTAGTTTTTGAGAAAAATGACATTTTCCTTACCGGATTTTAAACTTGTATACGTAGGTACCGTTAATTTTGGTTGGAATGCTTTTTGTTTAAAATCTGGTAGATAATATTTTCGAATGTTTTCGAATTAATATAATTATTAGTTTTCTAAAAAAAATGGAACGATTTTTGTATGCAAAAAGTTAAATAAACATTATTAAATAATCTTCATACAAAAATTAATCAAAATCATTTAAACTGCTTTCGAGAAAATCGAAAATAAAAAAAAAATGATTAAATGGGGGGTACCATTTTTAAACATTTTTCTGATTTTATTTTTTGCAAAAAGGCTAAATGATAAAATTACTGAATTTAAAAAAAAAAGTTTTGGGCAGGTTTTTTAAAAAAAAATTGATTTTCATTAATTGCTAAATTTTTAGGGCAAGTACCGTTATTTGTGGTTAAAAAATAAATAAAGAAAGAACATGTCCAAAAAATCTAGATACCAGGTTTAAAGGAAATCGTCCCACCCGTTTAGGTTGCAGACGAACTGAGAAGCAGACAGTCAGATAGACAGACAGGCAGATTAACTAGACCAACTTTTTTTAACTTAGCTATATCATCGTATAATGTCAATCGAGTTTGATCAAAATTAAGAGTTCGATCTTTTTTATGAATACAACTCAAATGAACGAAATAGACTTTCTAGAAAAAACTTACTGCAGGTCTTTCCGATAGTCCTATATGCAGTATTTGGAAGGATCCTTATTTTTTTATAATTGAGAACATACGTTTGCTGTTTCCATAAACCCAGGAAGTAGTATAGATATTCGATAATAACGCAATATTGCCGATGATGTTATTGATCAAAATATGCTTTATAGCATACCTAAAATTTTTGGAACTTTATCTAAGCCACTTGACCTTTAGGTATTTAGATTCCTATACATCTCCGTCAATTCTTCAAGAGTCATCTTAAAGTAATTGTTCTTGCGATCATATGTATAATCTGTCAGCTCTTAATCTTCATTGCTAGATGCAAATATCAAACAAATCACAAAGTATACATATATGCCATGCATGACCATCGTAACTAGAAAACCTTCTACAGACCTAAACCAAAACCCATTTGGCAAAACACGTAGATATCCATCAACAACAAATTATCCCGATTACAAAACCATAAACGAACCAATAAATCGAGGATTTTATTTAATTAACTCCTCATGATTTTATTAGCCATCTTAGGCAACATCCTCCAACTCCTACTCCCTTCTATGGCCCTCTTAAAACGAAGGTAGATTCATATAGTGGGGTAGACATTTCCGTAATCTCGTTTTTATCACTTTTTTTTCCCTTCTTTGACTCTGATGTATAAATGGTCTTCGTTGGATCTTTCTGTCTACTGTCTATATACTAAAATACTAAAAGGACCTTATACCAAAAGGTATAACTACTATACGAGTATATGTTGAGTTGGCTCTCCAAAAAATACATAAACGCAATCGTAAAAGAATTTAGTGACGATATAAACACATCATCAATAAATGAACGTAGTTAACATAAAATTCGCACTCGTAAAACATAAATAAAAAGAAAGAAAAAAAAATTGAAGAAAGATGTTCTTTAAGATGCGTTCTACATAAGCATCTATATACATATATATGGTCCATCTTTTAGTCCATCTGTCCCGAAAGCACATACACATCATGCAAGCTATAAAGAGCTATAAAAGTGAACCACAAAAATCCATTGTATGTTATACTGCCGGGACCACGACCCGAAGAGTGGAGATGATATACGAGCGTTGTAGTTGGGTAAGGGTGAAGGGGTTCCATTAAAGTTCAATCTGTATAATAGAATCTTCTACGAAAGTATATAGATATCTTTTCTTTCATGAGTGTAGTTTTTCTTAACTTTTTCTTGAGTAAAAATTGTCCGGAAGAAATTGAAAGTTAGTTTTTCAAGACCGCAACAACTTTCACATAACATTATAGAATACTTCTTCTTCCTTTTTTAAAGCAATTATATGGTTTAAGGATCATTCCCCTTGTAATGCTTTCTTGGAGTTATAATTCATAAAAATATATTTTAAAAATGTTATATAATATAGAACCTACTTATTTAAGAAGAAAGCTGTAAAAATGCAACAAGTATACAGATTACAGGGTGTGAAAAGATGCTAGTACCTATATATGTGTAATAATTGTAGGTTGACTTGAGGAAGTAATAAAATGCACAACAAGGTCGCACGTACTGCCTCTTGTTTGAGAGGCTATAAAGAAGTTAAGCATTAAAGATGTATCGCTTTGGTTTTTTTTGATACATACATATGTACATACTTAGCCAAAGAGAAATTGTGAAAAAATTTTAAAAGAATCTACACATATTATGTACCTACTAAAATATTTGAAGTTAAGAATTCTCGGGAGAGTTATCCTAACCCCGAGGGGCTGGCCGCTGGCCCAATCGTTCGACTTACAGGTTAATTAAAAAGATTAAAGCTTAATTTTTAATTGTTATTTTTATTCACCACCGTATATTTTGTTTGAGAGTAAAACTGTAACTGACTAATCTTAATACTAAAATTCTTAACATAGCTTAATCAAAATGTTCGTGCAAGGTTAATTCGCTGATACAGCATTTCTCAACTGTGGGAACAGCGGATACGGATCGTATTCATTTGTGGCCTGCGGTAGTGCAAGTGCATTTACCTTTGCTATTGAAATGCACTGTCAGCACTAGAAGTTCAGCTTGTAGGAAATGCATGGTGTTATTTTTGATTTTTTTCTTTATTTTTTTTTTATAGCGGCAGAAGTATCCTTTTTGATTTTTTTGCATTTATTTATTTATTTATCTATATCTTTATTAACAGGTAAGTAAATTACAATGCTAATATATCATTTGTGAGCTTTAGCTACCAGGACTACCAGCTCGAATTAATACTAAGATAAGAGTTAATAAGCATATTATACAAAATAAGATAGTTTTAAATTTAATAATAATTTAATTTCAAATGTAATTTTCTAATTTAAGTTTGCTGATTAATTTGTATGTATGATTGATGTTGTCTTCAGTTGGGTTTTTTAGTAACTCTGGTAAGGATGAGTTCGAAAGTATTATTTTTGCAACGTCTTTGACTTTGGGACAATCGTAGACAAGGTGTTTGATGGTGATTGTTTCATTCGTGTTGCACAGATGGCAGTTTGGAGGATCAGTTTTTGACATGAGATGGCCGTGTGTAGTGAAGGTGTGTCCCAATCGAAGTCGAAGGTATATTTTTATGTTTTTACCAGAAAATTGTGTTGGATAAGTGATCCTTGTTGTATAAAGTAAAACTAACAACTATAGTTTCTAAACTTGTTTATGTAAATATAAAATATATATATATATTTATTAGCATATAATGTAACAGTTAACTGAACACATTATTTTAACAACGCAGATTATAACAGATCATTACTTGTCTTCACATCATAGAGTTAAGATCACTCCTTATTAAAGTACTCTCTAACTTAAAATATAATCATGTGTTTCAATAATAAAACAATCCTTTCGGCGTTTGGATTAAAATAGGAGTAATGATGTCTATATTGCATCCAAACGTCCAATAATTTCACGTCCCAATAATGATTGATTTCTCTTCTGGTGTCTTTGATGTTTGGGATATAAAAAAAAGATAATGGCTCACTTGTTGCAGATTTAGCGGCTTTGTCTGCGGTTTCGTTGCCTTTTATACCAACGTGTCCTGGAATCCACAAAAGTTTAATGTGTTTCCCACTACCAATTAGTTTATTGCGAATGATCTCCGTCAAAAATGTACTGTTTTCAACATTACGCACTGCTTCTAGTATAGAGAGGCTGTCAGAGCAGATAATAGTTTTTTTCGAACCTGAAATTTCGATTGCCTTTAAAACAGCCATAGCTTCGTCTAAAAAGACGGAAGCAGAATGTCTGAGAAGACCTTTTGACATAATAATACCTTCCTGAGTAGAAACAGCAAAAGCTGTGCCAAGATCATTTTTAGATCCATCAGTGAAGATGAAATTAAAGTTGTGCTTTTTTTCGGTCTGCATTATTTCAAAGAAACTCTGCTTATACTGTTCGTTCGAGGTTGTCATTTTTGGTAGGCACTTGAGTTGGGTATCTACACTATCTTCTGGTAGGTTCCATCAAGGTGGTTTGGCGGCAGGTCGACTGACATTATTCATTACATATTAGGATTTTGAGTTAAGATCACTCTTAGTCACCAAAATGGAGTGAATCTGTTGGGCAGATCTCTCTTTATTGTCGCTTCCAATAAATTAGTAAGATTTTCAATTCGGCACCATTCACAACTGCGTGATCGAAATCATCGAATTATTTAATTGGCAAATGCATTTTAGGGGAGCAGAAAATGTGTCCACAATAAGAAATAGACCGCATAGCACCGTTAGAAGCAGTGTTTTCACTTTACTTCAATTAAAGTAGATCTACTCCTTTTTTTTTGTCAAAACTTTTGAAAACCTGCTTCCTACTTCGCACCATCACCAAAATATTGAATTCTCTTTCATTTTAAAAATCTCTGTTTAAAACTACTTCTTTTTTACTTTCGGTATATGTACAGTGAAAGCTCTAAAAAGCGGACACTCGTGGTCCCCCAATTTTATTCCGGTTAGGCGAAAGAAATAGAAAAACTTTTTTTTTAACTTCATTTAAATTATTATTATTATTAAAAAATGAAATCACTCTAAATATAACGGAACGCGATGAGAAAAGGGAACCATACAATCGCAAAATTACACCAATTTAGTTACTCGAGAGTCGAGATATCCTCTAATAAGGTTATTAGAGCTTCACGTCCGGTTATCGGAGATTTTCAATGGATTAGCTTACGTATTAAAAATAAATCAGCAACTATACTGAGAACGAAGCTTTTGTTTTTTTTTTTTTTCTGTTTCATTTGTTGATAAAAAATAATCTCTAAATAAAATTATGTGTCCGCATAATATGCGTTTTTCGAGTGTCCGTAATTTGTGTGAAAAATTCGAAAAAGGAGTTTGTTCCCGAAAATGTGTCCGTTTAATTGAATTGTCTGTCAGTCCTGTCCTTTAGGCTGCAGCCTAAACGGGTAGGTCGATTTTCTTTCAACTTGTTACCCAGCGGTTTTTGGGTATACCCCTTTACACTTTTTTTTTCATTTTTTTTAAGACCAAATGACGATACCTGCCGTAAAAATTGTTTTTTACCAAATTATGAAAATCTTATTTTATTCAAAAACTTGCCTACAACTTTTAAAAAAATCAGTAATTTTTCTAAAAAAAGGGCTACTATTTTATTAAAAAAAAACGGAAAAACGGTTATATAAATGGTACCTTCCATAGAACAAAAACGGCTAAACTGATTTTGAAAAATTTTTTCATAGAAAAACTTTCAAAAAGTTTTTAGAATATTTTATACCAAAATTGTAAAAAAAAAGTTTAATTTTTTTTTTGGCAACTTAATAATTCGAAAACCGTTTGGTTGATTTCTTTTAAACTTTGCATTTTTAACATTATCTATCCGAATTTAAATAGAAATACTCCTATAGCACTTTTATCAAACTAGATACTGATAAACTATCCTTCGGAGTAACTGAACTTACATAAAGATGCAATAGGATTAAAAATGTCGCCCTTTTTACTCTTTGGAGTATTATACAAAGCTTAAATAAGTGCGATAAATGATAATAAGTTGCTTTCTCTGAAGGAATATAGGAGTAAAATTGTTAGTTGGGTATAGCTAGCATTGATGAACATCAGATAGAAGCAGTTGACTGGTTTCTGTATCTTCGGAGTGGTGCCTCAAAATACGGTACGATAAAGATAGGTACATACCCATAAGAGTTTTGAAGGTGCAACGTGAAGAAGTTTCTTGAAAAAAAAGTGAATGTCCAATTTCATTAAAAGTTAATGCGTCTGGCATTTAAACGCTGTACTTTTTTATGGATATGTAGGTAGAAGTCTTCAATACTTTCTCCAGAACCATTTTCCAAAAATCTATATCCTTAATTCTATTTCTATATAAACCTACCTTTTATAATAAGTCAAATTAACTTAATTTAGTATTTGCGTTTTTAAAAAACGATGTAACTTTCGAACTTCAGCAATATGGTTATCTAACTTAAAGCTGAAACTAAACGTTTTCAATTTTTAAATAATAAAGCACTCATGATCATAATATCATGAACCTATTCCCCAAGGGCAAAAAAAAAGAAGAAGAATATCTACCTACCTACTCACTTATTCAACTTACAATTTATTTGTGTATAGGTATATAGAGACCGCATACAAATACATGTTTTCGATTATAAATTATCCCGAATCATTCTTCTTCATTTCATTTTCATTCTGCCCATAATATCCTCAGTGGTGTGTTTTGACCAAAACGGTCAAACAGGGCAAATCAATCTAAAAGAAAAAAAAAAAAACTCCCAGAATAAAAAAAATAAGTACCTAGTGCCCTGAAAAATTACCACAATTCGATACGTTTAAGTCTTCATTTGAGTAAAACGTTCTAAAAATTACCGTTCCTCGCAGCGGAGCTGCTCTTCATGGCCGTACAAATACACGAAACACAACACTTTAGTTTTGGAGATGAGAGAAGCAAAACAAAATAAAATATATAAAGCCTAAAGGGATGAACGCACATTATGAATTATTCAATGCGGCATTGCACCCCATAGTGAGCCGAGACACGGGACCTTCTAACCAGGTCTATCATGCCTATAACATGTATGTAGTTTTTTTTTCTTTTCATTTTTGGCTAAAAAGCTCACCATACCACAAATCCACCAATGATGCAAAGCACTCTGTAAAGTGCAAAAAAAAAAAAAAAAGAAGATGAAAATAACACACGCAAGCAGTGACCAAACCCAACCCAACCCAACCAACCCCAACCCCACGGCCACCCCATTCTGAGAAAGATGAAAAATATTTTCTCATCCTTGGTAAATTCGACGGGTTTTTTTTTTATTTTTTCTGTCCGTCCAATGTCCGTTTTCATTTTCAGTCAAACGGGCTCACGGTTGGACCCACACAGAAAAAAAAAAGAAAAAACCGTTTTAAGAATTCCCAAAAGGGTAAAAAGAAAATCCATCTAAGGCTGGCCATCTCCCCTCGACTTAAACCCTCCACCTCTCTCCCTTCCAACCTCTTTTTTTTTTCGTAATCATCGTCATGCAGTGGTGAGCCTTCTTTTATCCTTAGAATCTTCTCCTCTTCTTCGTCTTATTTTTTCCAATTTATTCCACATCTTATGTGTGGTACATTGTTAACAAAAAAAAAAAGGACACACGAAAAAAAAACACCACTCACATGTGAAAAACCATCAGTAGCAGCTATGGCCGGACGAAAAAGGACCAAACACGAAAAAAATGATATATCCAACCTAAGCCCAAGGGTGGCGGACAAAAAAGCGCTAAAGGAAAATAAATAACGCGCAGCCCATCACACGCGCGCAAAAAACCGAACAAACAAGGCGATGGGGAGAGATGGGCGGTGAAGATTGGGAACTGGGAAGCGGGGATTCAGAAAAAAATAACGTCCTTTGCGAAATGAAGAAAAAAATCGCCTATTTGGGTCCTTGGAAGAAACATAACATATACTCGCCAACCATCATACATATGTGATGTGTACATATGTACATTCGTTCATACATACATATAAGCAACGCCAACGCGACGAATGGACAGACGGACGGAGAAAGTATACCCTTCGCCAACATATTCGTTTTGCCGTTAGGAAAGCAGGAAATTGCCAGGGGGTGGGTAGATGGATTGGATTGATGGTTGGGGAGGAATATCTTATTTCGCATACAATGCACAAGGATATTATGGAAAATCGCCTTGTGCGCGTCGTTGCGTTGTCCGAAAATGTGTGTTCCCGTGTCAAATCTTCGCTGCTGTCGTATATATAGCCGTAGCCGTTGCTATTGCCATTGCCATTGCCTTCGTCCTTGTCGTTAGTCCCAAATGGATAACTTGGTTTCTATACCTTCTTCATATTATGTGGATGGACCTGTGTGTGTTTGTATAAAAATTTTATTGAAACGTGCGTGTTGTGTTTTCTGTCGTAGGATTACGAAACGGGATGGGTGAATTTTGAGAATGGATTTTGAGGACAAGTGGAATCGCCAGCAGCGGTGGCGGTGGCAGCGACGACGACGACAACGTCGACAATATCTAACGACAACGAGACGGTGGACACACGTAATTCCCTCAGCTGTATCTTGTGAGGGTTGTTTTTCGATTTTCCAGTTATATTTCGGAACGAAAGAAAAGAAGTCTTCTTGGTATGTCAACGTAAAAGACCCTTTTCTCCAAATGTCTACAAACTTTAATACATATATAAATGTCAGATGGGTGATTTCGGGCAGTTAAAGGAAGGTCCGGGGGGGGGGGAGGTAAAGATCTATCGAAATTAGATGATATGTATAAGAAGGCTAGTTTGTCCCATAGAAGCTCTTTCGCGGAAATACTTCGATGTCCGAACATAGGATATTTGCGAAAGGCACACACAACGCTTCCAATATCTGTCTGGCATCCCTTCACCTCAATTTAAAGATACTGTCCATGGATATCTACGGTTTTTTTAATATATTTATGTGAGGAAACTTTATAGGCAGGAACTTTTGGTTAGATATAGAAAGCTTTAAGCAAAGACTAAATTAAAAATTAAAAATTAAAAATACATTGGGTGACTCGACAGCTCGTGTAGAACCATAGGCCTATGACTAACAACTCTCAACCATTCCTGAGTAGGTACTTTTCTTTGGAGGGGACCTACAATTTTCTGCCAAATCCGAAGGGCTATGTTGAGAAGCATTTTTTCATGATTATATGGAGATACTCTTGGAGAATTTGTCAATTCCTCGCAAGAGGCAACAACTCGTGAAAATAATGTAGGTATGTCTTTTTTAAGTGCCATAGGATGGGAATCAAACCATGGACCTACAGAGTAACAGGTCAACAGTAACAGTAACAGTAACAGTCGTATTTAAGTAAAGTGTTCTTAAATATTTAAATTGCCTTTTAAATGACTTACCTTAAATTTTTATTTAAAATCGTTTTCATGCCACGAAAAGTAAAAGAATCTACAAAACTATAGAGTTCAAACAGGGCAAAATACTATACGACATTTCTCGGCTGTTTTTTGACAGTTTCCAAAAATGTGCAAACAAAAAACGAGCTCATTAACAAATAAGAGAGATGTATATAATCCAAAGCAAAAAAAAAGGAAAATCAGACTCCATCTTGCGTTAGTATGTTTTTTTTCTTTCATACATTTTTTTGGTTTATTTGTGAGCCTTTTTTGATATAAATATGTATGTAAAAAAAAACAACGGAACAATTTATTTTACAGCTGAAACAAGAAAAAAAAACTCTACTTACGTACATATGTACATATGTATAGATATGCATGTTTGTATGCATGTACGCATTTCTTTAATAAATAAACAAAAACAATTCTTCTCAGAAGTCAAAATATGTATATTTAAGATGGATATCGATTTCACACTAAAGAGCTACTTAGTCCAAAAATATATTAAAGTGAAGAAGGCTTTAAAATATCTTTATAGATACCTACGACTGTCAATGATGTTTATTGAACACAGCCTAGAAATAATGGAAATTAATTTGAGATGCGGAATTTTTACAGATTTCATTTTTTTTAAACATATCTCAAAATACATAATATTTCATAACATTTTGTTGCACAAACAAGCTTCATTGCAAAAATCATTTAATTTATTAGCAAGTAACTGCGAACACAATGGATACGGAGCTGCAACTGGAACTGCAGCTGGAATAGCTGTCAAAATATTCTAAACACACAAATTCAATGTTACGAACACAACGCAACTGCAGTTGGTGCTGAAAGAATTCCCCAATTTTTATTTTTCAATACAAGCATTTTTTACTATGGGAGGGGCAATTTTATGAAAAAAGTACTAATAATGAAAAAAAATCATTAAAAAATAACGGTAATATCTACAATTCAGTATTATGCCTTTTTTTAAAGCCAATACTTTGTTCTATTAGCCAGTTTTTGAATCAAGTGAAATCTATGCATAGTTTTTGGAAAAACGAGTTTCAAACTCAAAATTTGGGAAAAAAAACATAAAAAAAATGGTTAAAGTAAAATTTTTCAATACTTTTTATTTTATATTTTATATTATTTCTTTTTTCTTACAATTCGTTGCTATTATTAATTCTTAATCAAAAACTGAAAACTAGATGATTTTATGTCTTCTAGTTTTCGAGAAAATTGTAATTGTAAATTGTAGATATTACCGTTATTTTTTAATAATTTTTTTTCATTTTTAGTACTTATTTCAAGAAATTGCCCCTCCCGCATAAACTGGGGGAGATAGACCCCCCTCCCATAGTAAAAAATGCTTACATTAAAGTGTTCTACAAAAAACCGTTATCATTTCTTGTCGCCACGGTTATCATACTCTCCCCGTGCTTATTTGTTTCGAAAAAAATATTATTAATTAAAAGAAAAACATGAGAAATAAAAAAAAGCGAATAATAAGCCAGTGATTGTCTGTTTTTCATTAAAATATATAAAAAGCTGTACAGCTGCATTGTGGGCACATAAAAACTAGCACGTTGCAACTCCAGCTCCAGTTGCAGTATTCTATTTTGTTCAGGCAGTAAACAAAAAATCTACTAGCGGGAGTTCGCTCAGTCAGCTTGTTAAGTTTTTTTTACAAAATATTTTCTAATATTTTTATATTGCTCCAAAATAAAATATTTTTTTTTATTTTTATTAGATATAAATATTTCTATACCCAATAATTTCGTGTGATCTCCGCCATTCAATAACAATTTACATTTGCTTAATTTTGACGTTTGTGGTGAGTCACCTGATGAATGTTCGTTGGTTGTAATACTGAATTGATTCCTACGCTTTACGGTTTTCTGGGTGAGCTGAGATCTATGAAGCAAACAAAGCTTCTCAACGCTCTCATCCACAAAGCTAAGTATACACGATTGGAAGATCTAATATTGGCCGAACTGTCAAAAGTCTTCCAATAGCAACCAATGAATTGACAATTGCCAATTTTCTATCAAGTGAAACTTGTCCGTTTATACGATTGGTTGATTTTATCCAAAAATTAGACAAATTTTTAGTAGAAAATAGGCTGACAGTTGAGGACATTTTTTTTTCCAATTAAAAATTGTCTGTTTACACGGTTGGAAGACTTTAGAGAAGACAAAATTGGTAGACTCATTGGAAGACAATTTTCTTGACAGATGACAGAAAATATGAAACTTTATTTTAGAAGTGAAGTATTTTTAAAAACAACAGATTGTGAAAAAATCATTTATAAAATATTATAAAATATAAAAAAAGTGAAAAACAATATGAAGCGAGCAATAGGGACTATCTTGGCAGCATATTTGTTGGAGACCAGCGAAGAGGAAGATTTGAATTGCCACAGAAGAGACGTCGCAAAGTTTGGACGAAAGATTGGATAGCGCGTCATAAGCAGGAAGAGAAATGAATTTTGTTGTTTCCTCCACAATAGAAAAAATGTATCTGCAAATTAAAAATTGGATGATGTTTTGGCAAGAACATCATCCAATATCCAATTAGTCGACAATCGTCCAATTATCTGAAAATAATAAAAATTTTCGGTCGTATTTATTAAATTTTTGTCTACTTTACTTAGACACTGCCTAACTATTTTCAAATTGGTTGAAATATTCTTTATTAAATAAAAATAAATATCACATTATATTCATGGATAAGACAATCTACTCTCGTGTCTAAGTAAGGCAACTATATAAGATAACAATAAACGAGGTTTTTGAACACATTTTCAAAATTCGCACAGTTGTCTAAAGTTAGACATCGTTTATAAATAAGACAATGTGTGTTTAGACGAGTTCATACGATAGTAATTTTTTTTTTCGGTCACTTTTGACAGGTAAAATTGGATGTTTACTCTGTTGATAGAAAATTGGTGAAAATTTTTTGCGAAAAATCTGCCAATATTGGATGATCTTCCAATCCGTTTTGTGAAAATTCACAATCTAAACAGGGTGTTAGCCATTTTATTGGTTCACTTGGCAAACGGTACCTAATAGGACCCTTAAATACATAAAAATCTAATGTGTTAAATTTTAAGCAAATAGTTTCACCCATAATTTTGGCTCTATTGCACGGAAAGTACGAAGGTATAGACCGACGACGACGCACGGACAATGGTATGGCGAAAACCAATTTTTTCGATTTCTCCATCATCGATGGTATTATATTGAGTTTTAATAAAACCTCGAATTTTTTTTATACGAAATATAGCAAGTAAAAGAGTGTAGTAATGAGACAGAATAAAGGTCTAATGCCCAATAGGCCAATACTATAATAAAAAACATAGTTTTGTGGGATCCGAAAAAATGAATAAACGGTTTTGTCTGATAGTGTTGTTCAAGGTTCATCGTCAATGGCACAGACACACATGATGTCCCTACAAATATTCGTTTAATGAAATTCACTAAAATGCCTTTTACATCTATAAATACATGTGGTACATAGATAATTTTTTCGAGGCCACTTCTTGGAGTTGGGATTGCTTAAAAATGATTAGGGGAGAGTGAGGCACATTTGAACACTTTTTGGTTTAGAATCTCCAAGAACCCAGTGTGATAAAATTACTGGCCTGTAAATTATTGGCACTTCGAGATATGTATTTAAAGTTTAATTTAAACTCATTATTCATTAAATCTAATAAAGATTTATATTTTATTTTTATTAAAATACAAAGTAAGTCCTTACGTTCAAAGGTATGTACATCACATGTGGGGCAGTTTTGAAGTTACCTGGGGCACTCTTGAACGGAAGTATTTATAATTATTTTCAACAGTTAATAATGTGAATCTAAGAGCTTATCTGTTGAAGGAAAGAATAATCTATATGAATAAATTAGTTATGTTGAAGCTGAATATGCAAAAGACTTTAATAGGATATAAAATATTTTTAAGGGTGTAAATCACTAGTTAAAAAGTAGACTTTTGGAAATAAAACAAATTTTTTAAAGCAAAAAGTCTCATTTAACTAGTTTGAAACCCGTTCAAAGGTGCCCCGCCTGTTTCGTTCAAAACTGCCCCAACATATTAAACAACATACAACTCGGCCATAGTTATTATGTATATTTAACATATTTTTCAAGAACTTTACTTTTATGTTAATCAAAATGAAGGTGCGAATTTAATAATAATTCTTTAAAAACGAAAACCTTTGCAAACAAATTTTAAACTCTTACAAACAAAATATTACAAAAATACAATTTACGCATAAAAACTGCATACCTAGCTACTGTCAGATGAACATAAGAGAGGCTCCGCAAAATCTTTAACGTGTAAAGATATCGGTATTGTCATGTTTAAAATTTAGTTAACACGTTGAAAAATTTATTTTTTAAGATTTGATTAGCCATGTTTAAATGTACCCCGCGTTCAAAAGTGCCCCACTCTCCCCTATACATAAATATTTCCATATCGGTTAAAGAAAAATTACTATATTTAAAGGTATAAGGTCATGCAATACCATTCTATTTTCTTATTTTTTTTTTTTTTTTTTTAACCTCTGCTTTAAAGATTTTTTTTTGGTTGCAAAATTAAAAAAATAGTCTGGGTTTGGCGTGCTGGTTGAAAAATTACAAATTTTCTGTTTACGTTGTCAAAAGATAAGAATGTTACTTTTAACCAAAAGAATCATAAACTTTCCTTTTTTTTCAAGGTTTTGTTTAATTTATATACTGCCTCTATTATAATATGCTATGCAATATCCTATGCATACATCAAAATAAGTCGCATTGAAAATCTATTGATGTTATACAACGTAAAAAATGATTTAATAAAAAAAATAACCAATTCATTAAGTCTAAATTTTAAGCATTGTAACGGGTCATTCATTTCGTGGTTTCAAGTTGGTAGCGCTGGCATTTCACACCTGTCAAACTCAACTGTCGCTTTTCATATAAAATTAGTTGAATGTTTCCATTTACGATAATGGATCGCTTAACAATCGAACAACCTGTTAAAATTATTTAAACTTACTACTATGCGATGATTATGGTCGCCATAATCGACTGACTACGCAAGCAATCGGCAAAATTGTGAAGAAATTTGAAGAGAGTGGAAGTGATGTCGTAAGGTGTGTGCATCATCGTAATGCACGCTCAGTCGAAAATATTGCTGCTGCAAGTGCAAGTGTTGCTGATGATCCGAATTTATCGATTTCCTGGCGTTCGCAGCAATTGAAGGTTTTTTTTTTTTTTGCCCGGCGATTGAAGATCATGACTTGGACGATATTACCAATTGGATTAAAGTGACAATGTTAATTGGTTGCAGTACACTCCCTCCATGTTGAAAAAACCTGCCAAGAAAGTTCTGTAGGAGTAAAAACAAAACGCTGCAAACGATATTCTTGATTTAAAAAAAAATTCTCCAACAAGAAGAAGAGTTGGACGAACTAAAAAAGCTGCAATTGAGGCAAGAAATAGATCAAGGGAACTGATATTAATTTATTTATAATATCTAAAAAAGTATTTTATCAAAATAACATTTATTTTTAATTTATTTTTTAATTCTTCCTCTGAATCATACCAATTCTCCTTTTTTGAGAATGCGCTGAGTGACTTCTGATTAATTACTTTTTAGGAACATAATTATGTACGTAGGTACATCGAAGATACCAACAAAATCAAAGAAAATCAATAGGTTTATCGATAGTTGATTGGAAGGTGCCAATTTTCATCATGGTACATTTATTTCAAAATGATTATTTTGAAGCTTGACCTTACACGTGGTCGGTCTTCGATTTTATATTCAATCGAATCCCACTTACAAAAACAAATCCTATATACTCAACGACATTCGCACACCACACGCTTAATAGCGATATGCGTCTATTTCCAATTTACAAAATGAAGCCAACCCAACACGGGATAATCAGGATTTTAATTAAATTCGTCTTTATTTCGACCTGGATGTCGCAGCGCAGATATTGCCTTGCCTGATGTAGCCTGTCGCCGTTGTCGTATAGTCATCGTCGTTGTCGTCATCGGCAAAGACAAGTTCATGACATATCCCGTGATGTTTATATGAACTCCCTTTGAGAATTCTTATCTCAGAGATGTGTTATCGAGGAGTAGGATGTACCTACACGAACAGTACATACATATAGGAGTCATAGTGGGAAGTGAGATGTCCTTGCTATCTCGCGTTAGTCGATACACGAAGAAATTAGATTGTTAGTAAAGGCCCGCAAAGGATATTTCCCCCACTCAACTCTCACTTCTCACAGTGCAGTTTGCTTGAGTTTTTCAAATACAAGTGGGTATCCCGGACGTGTTTCCTGACACTCGCTTATTTTTTCCTCTTCTTCCTAACTCTCTTCTTTTTTTTTCTTTGTTGTCCTGCTTAACACGGATACCGTCGACGACGTCGTCGTAGTCGCAGTTGTAGTCGAGCGAACTAAATGAGACCAAACTACTGAACTGACAAGACACCATTCTTGACAAAGCAGGGCAATGCGGAGGGAGAGGTTAAAAGGCGACAAATACTTCAATATATAGAATTCAATAAGGACATTCGAGGCTGTTATGTGTTTGTGTGCGGCCAAAGGTGGGTGGACTCGTATCTATAAGTAAGTGAGTCCTGAGTCGTGTTGCACGGCAGGAGGAAGATCGTTAGAGAAAGCGAATTAAATCGCTTTTCTGACGGCAAACTGCTATGACTAAAAGCGACACTTCTATATGTAGCCGATGTCGATGTCGACAACAAAATACTCACTCACGCTCCAACACCACTGCATATACACATAGGTACATATCTACCTATTAAAGGATCTGCTATTGAACTACGGGGAACGAGGACGAAGACTAGGACTAAGCTATGTTTAAAAAAAAAAACAAAAACGTATAAACGACGACGACGCGACGCGACGTCTTGCTTCGATGTTTCGCACGGGGACATTTTTTGAAAATCAATTTACCGCCCGTTGGGACGGTTGTTAAGGTATTTATTTTGTGCCCCCTCTTTTTTTTTTGTCACACTTCTCTCACCACCCCGTATATATATCTGCCTTTAATTCCACTAAACCATCTCTTTTTTAAGCTAGCCACATGGACAGAGGGAATAAAAAACTTCACTGCACTGGATGGCGTGTCGTTGGTTTGAAATACCAATTGATTGAGTTTTCGCTGCAAGTTTCTAACATACCGTTAGTGTGTCTATATTCTCTTTACTCATACTAAACATCTTTGTACTTTGTAGTTCGCTTTTCATTGATTTTCTTTAATCGAAAGGAAGCTGGTAACGGTTCAGGGACTCCTTCCTTCTCGGTGTATATTCCTATACCTATAGTGGGTTCATTGATGAACTTGGCCATAAATTAGGATCTGGTTAAGGTGAGAACACTTTTAATTAAATAGATGAAGAACTTGTTGTTGATTAGAACAGTAGGGTGAGATGGTCAAATTGGCCATACAACTTTGCGGGGTGTATGGTTTGGTTTGAAATTTAAGATCCTATACTGAGAGCAGCGGATTTTATAATTTATATTGAGTTGAATAATTTAAGAAAAATTAGTCTATTAAGGTCGGTGTTGAAAATTGCGCTAAATATTTACAATTTTATATTTAAACAAGATTAAATTGGCAAAATAGAATCAGATTAAAATGACGGTACATTATATCTTAAGTTCAATAGAAAAGAATCTGATATTTAGAAGGAAAATTACCTAAATAAATAGGTACGTCAAATTTCTAGTCATCAATGTATTTAAATCTAAAGGGTCATCCATTTCGTGGTTTCAAGTTGGTAGCGCTGACATTTGACACTTGTCAAACTCAGCTGTCATTTGAAGTGTCATGATAAGTTGAATATTTGCCATTTATGATAAATTAAAAAATTATTAAAACTTACTACAAAAGTGGTGATTCAAACGTAGACACTTTTCGCGCATTACGCGATGATTATGGTCGTCATAATCGACCGACCAAGCAAGCAATCGGTAAAATTGTGAAGAAATTTGAAGAGAGTGGAAGCGTTACTGTCGTTTTGTCGAAAGGCGTGTGCATCATCGCATCGTAATGCACGCTCAGTCGAAAATATTGCTGCTGCAAGTGCAAATGTTGCTGATGATCCGAATACATCGATTTCCCGGCGTTCGCAGCAATTGAACGATTTTTGACCACCAGTTGACCACAAAGATCATGCGATTTGACACCGTTAAATTTTTTTCTGTGTGTCTACGCCAAAGACCGTGTTTACGCCAATAATCCTTGAACTCTAACTGCATTAAAAAGCAAAATTACTTAAGTTAAGGCCGAGATACCGAGCGAAATGTTCGAAAAATTTGTTAAAATTTACCTCAAAAGAATCGCAAGCTGCGAAATCTTCCCGAGGCAGCCATTTGAATGATATTGTTTTTGACATTCTATTGCAAAGTCTAAACTTTTTAATGAAATAAAATTTTCATCAAAAATGTATCGCTGTGTGTTTTTTTTTTAGCTTTACTTTCGAAACCGAAAAATGAATGACCCTTTATAAAAATAAATAATAATAATAATAATAAAATAAATTGTATATCGAACCACGGCCGGCTTAGTGACTTACATACTATCAACCATTCCTGTGAGTATTTTTTATCAGCTTAAATGAAGAAAGCCTACAGATGAGTTAAGAAGCACATTTTTTTGAATTCGAATACTCTAGAGTGAACTCATGAATTGTAGTAGGTAAAAGTAGACCAGGTTTTGCAAAATAGCCCTGAGAAATTAGACCAAATAAGAGTCCAAATTTTGGAAAAAACTCCGAAAAAGCAGACATTAAGTGGAGAACTTAATTTGTATGTTTTAAGCCATTCTTCAAAAGTAGGTAGATGGTCACCAACCTTTCACGCTCTATTGATGCTGCCTGACCAACAGATAGCCAATCGCCTCCTTTTTTTTTTTGTGATTAGCCTGGATAAAGTTAAATAAAAATATCTTAAAAGTTTCAAATGATTAATCCATACGCCTAAAAAGAAAAATTTTACATATTTTACCAGTTCTTTTTCTTTAGGGTTTGTCGAACCGTATATTTTAAGTGAAAGGCTTCGCCGCAACTTTAATTGCCCGAATCCAACCAATCTTACAAGGTGTCCTGCTTTTTCATTCGTATTATCAATGCGGTTCTTTTCATCAAGTTTTTTTTTACATATTTATGTCAGAAATATAGCTTTCCTCACTTTTCTTTATCAATTGTACTTCTATTTGTCTTCTTTTTTTTGAAGTTTCGAGCCATAGTTTACTAACTTTTATGAATAGTGCTATCATGATATTGTTTCACAATACAAAAACCTCTTTCTTTAAGTTCACAGATCTCTTACTTAACAATAGTCCAAAAATTACATAAAAAATAGAAAATAGAAAAACGAATAGTTGAAATAAGACTGCCAAAGTTCATAATAGTAGTAAAATTAGACTTCTTCTAGATCACACCGAAAAACGCAAAATCAAATGTGACTCGGTGTCAAATGCACCCCTGTTTACCCTACATGCAGTTCTAGCTCCAATCTTATGTAGTTCTAATATACCTACAAGTTATCTATGTATGTACAGTAATATAGATGACAAATATCAAATGCAGTAAGAAGTCTAAGTCGTCTCAAATAAGTCTCATCCATCTCGGCTTTGCACATATTTATGAAGTCTAATTTTTAAAATTTGATGATTTATCTACCTTTTTCAATTCAGAATTCCAATAGGTACATCTAATGGAAAAGTTCACACAAAATTGCCCTTAAACCACTAAGAACGCCTATAGAAGGTCATCACTAAAATTCAATTATATTTAAATTTAATATTTTTCAAAGCCACAGAATGAAAGTGCACGACAAGAGCCAGAAACAGAAGTGACAACACCGTTAAAGCCAAAGAAACGACCTCGATACCCATTACCAAGTATAGAAGACTCAGGACCACGAGTTATTCCAGCAGCTGGTTGCTTCAGTGAAGGTTACTTGGTGAATATCATTACTGAATTCAAAAATATTCTGTGGCGTGACATGCAATTGCATGTGAATTAAGTTGCATTCAGAGGAAAGACTAATTTGCCATCTGAATTGAAAAAAAAACTGCCTTTGAATTTTTTTATTATTTTTTTTACTGACGATCTATCGATTTCGATTTCGATATCGATAAATCTGGAAACAAATCGAGCTGCAATCACATAAAACTTGAACACACAATTCAAAGTTGATAAGCACGGAATTCGCAGATATATGTAAATGTTGGGGTTTTGATTTTTATGCCGATTTTCCATTACAACATGGCCACTATAACTTAACAAGTTTCGAGCATGCCTATCGGAACAACCTTCATTTTTGAATGCCTGTATACAGTTAGTACAACAGCTCTGCTCGACGTTATTGTACAGGCAAGGAATGCGATAGATGAAAACAAAGTTACCTTTTTAATACTCCTAAATTATTCAAAAGCGTTTGACACTATTGACCACAACATTATGTGCAATAAGCTTTTGAAAATGTATAACTTCTCTCCAGAATCTGTAAAGCTAATTTTTTCTCACTGGAAGGCGTCAAGCCGTTGTTGTAGGGGATCAAGTTTCTGACTTTCAATCCCTCTCTTGTGGAGTCCCGCAAGGTTCTATATTGGGTCCAACTTTTTTCTCTCTCTATATTAATGAAGCCCCAAATCTAATTCGTCACTGTAATGAACACTTATTCGCTGATGCCCTTCAGTTGATGAAAAGTTGTCCAGTTGGTATGATAGAGGATTGTGTCGCAAAAATAAATGAGGATCTTACTTCAGTAAAACTGTAGTCTATGAGATGTGGCCTGACAACAAACTCCCACAAAACTAAATGCCTGGTTGTATCGAAAAGAGTTATGGATGTTTCTGGTTTTCCAGCAATCAAGTTAAGTGACACTCAAGTGGAATTCGTAGATACCGCAAAGAACCTAGGTATATGCTTTAATCGAACGTTAAACTGGAACAATCATATTATACAAGCTATAGGCAAAGCATATGGGGCCCTTCGATTGCTTTGGCCAACCAGCCATTTTACGCCGCTAGATACAAGAAAAATGTTAGCGACGTATGGCTGTGAAATTTTAGCAAGCTTGACAGTGTAAGTCAGAGGAAGCTTAACGTAGCATTTAACAGTGTAGCTCGTTATATTTATGGTCTAAGTCACTATGACCACATATCTTTTTTCTCCAAAAGTATATATTGGATTTCACTAGATAATCTCTTAAAGTTTAGAACTCTCATAATGCTTTTTAATATCATGCAAACGCAACAGCCTTCATACCTTTATAATAGACTTCACTTCTCGTTATCTAGAAGATCTAACCAAATCATAGTTCCTCGTTTTTCTTGTCTTACTTCAGAGCGACAGTTCTTTGTCAACGCATCTCGGTTATGGAATTCTTTACCACGTAATGTACGAAACTCAGATAATATAATTAGTTTTAAGAAGGATGTCTTCGAGCACTACGCGATGACATAACTTATTTTCTGTTCCTTATTCTGTATGCTTTTATTTTCTATTGGGTTTGCTGTACTACTCTATTTCATTTTTAACTTTTTCATTTTTAAATTTTTCATTTTTAACTTTTTTCTTCGAAATTTTAATAAATTTTAGTTTAGTTAATTTGTAAGTTAATTTTTCAATGGATCTACTTAAATTGTTGAGTTGAAATTTTTGAATGCTATTGTATAAATGTATATAAGTCCAATTTTAAGCTTAATTATAAATAAGATGTTAAACTTAAGATCAAGATATAATATTAATAAATACAAATAATAATAATAATTCGTGCTCGCAGGGGTTTCTAGCGGAAAAGTTGTGGTTATATTTTGAATTTATTTCATTTCGCACCTGTGCTCCGAATCTGAGGTTTACCCACAAAATTTGCAGACGGAACGTGGATATAAAAATACACAAAAATAGAAAATGGAGTTTTTTTTATTAGAAATTGAAAACTATCAACTTTTCTCCGCTTTATTTTTTGTGTTAACAGAGCAAAATTTAATTTGCCAAAAAAATACGAATTCTTTTGTCACTTCTGCGTGAACAAAAAACCGTTAACCAAAACAGCCAGCAAATTGATATTGTACATCAGTATAAGTTAATATAAGATACACATCATAAATATTTCACAAAAAATGTCTCAAATTATCAAACTATGTAGCGAAAAAAGTCAGAAAATTAACGGTGGCGGAAATTTAATCCGCCAGAAACACGGTGGCATGTCCAGTTACTTTCAATAAACAAGCGAAGACGCCACCTTATTATTGAAATCTCATCATCATAAGGGACATAAAAAAACTAAAAACAAAAAAAATAAAATGTCGAACGGCTACCAATAACTCCGAACTTGATACTGTCTTAAAGCAAACTCATTCATCCAGAGCCATGGCCTTCAAGAGCGACTTTTTTTTTCATATAACCGTGCATCCTGCAAAGTTAGGTAGGTAGGTAAGGTATAGGTATTTTTTGTATTAACCACACCATCTGTCAATTAACGTTAATTTAAAGTTATCTTTCGTCTTCACTTCACACCAAAACAACCAACGCCAACCGGATGGCCATTAAATTGGATTGACGGATATGCTTTTGACTGATTGAAATGAATAAATTAAGTTTTAGGAATTAACTCTCCCCGCAACAACCTATCAGCACAGTTAAAAGAAATCTCAGTTTCTGTGTTTGGGAATAATTGAAGGCCACTTTAGTAGATATGATGCGAATCCAGCAGAGAGGGGCTGTGTGGATTAGTTTCAAAACAAATTACTAAAATATTTTCTTTATTTTATATGTCCTTTTGTAATTGTTGTTGTTTTTGGTCATTTATATGTACACCTAACCTATACTCGTATATATTTATACATATAAACCAAAATGAAAGTTGGGAAAATTTATCTTAAGTATGAAATCAAAATGGCTGCCGCGGCAGAAAATTTTGTAGGTACTCTTCTTTTACATATAAAACATAGTACACTCGGCATCATTTCATGTATATTGATATCTGGAGCATTGGAGTTATATATGTATGTACAATGTACATGTAAAAATATACATACACACACTTTGAGGTTTTAAAAGGTTTTCAAAGGGTCAAGCCCAATAGCAAACCAAGTCATTTCCATTCTGCCCATTTCAAAGAGTCCTTCTTCCATATCCGCCGTTGATGCTGCTGCTGCTGCTGATGTTGCTGATGTTGCTGCTTGGTTGCCTGCCTACTCTGCCGCCACCGCTGCTTTTGCTTTTGATTTTGCCTCTCCCAATGAAATATACGTAAGGATTCCAGCATCTCCAGTGTTTCTACGAAAATCCTCAACCTTAACTTTTCACATATCTCTCCCTTCTTTTAGTTATTCTTGTTCTTCTTCTTCGAGTCCTCTTGCTGGACATCTCGGTTGGTATAGTATACTCGTATAGGTTGTATTTGTGCTTGCATGTGTTCGTATGTAATATCCTTTCAATTTACGTACGAAATTTCGTCGTCATCATCATCATCATCATCATCAGCATCAGAATCAGCTTCAACTATACGGGCAGCGGCAGCGTCAATTCTGGGGGGTTGGGGGAAACAACATAAGCATCGTGGTCATTGTAGAGTCCACGACCAACGACGACGTCGTCGTTGTCGTAAAAATGGAATGGGAAAGGATCCCAAATACAATTCCTCCACCTCTACCTATATCGCACTAAATCCCACTTCTAAATAGTGGGCAGCTGCTGCTGCTGCTGTTGGCTATTTGATGTGGAACTCTGGGTTTTTGGTCAGCAAATGTTACCGTCGTCGTATAGCTCAGAAGAACGTCTCTTTGTTTCCCCCACGTCCTGCCCGGACTTCTTTACTCTGTCCCGTTTCTGGTCCCATCATCATCATCATCATCGTCGCTGCCATAGCAGCGAACCGGATATTTCTTCAGGCCCGAACCCTTCACTGCCTCTTCTTTAAAGATATCCTCTCACTCACAATGCACAGGATGACGACCAGGACGACGACGATTTTGACGAAAAAAAATAAAAAATAACAAAAATAACGGTACGACAAGAAGAAAATAACACACGTATACCTTCTCCAAATATAAGCAAATGCCATCCTCGCAGATGAGATGAATTTCGCAAGGATACACACTTGGCCATATACAAAACGAAGGAAGATAAACACCAACACAATTCCTTTTATGCTATTCTATGGGTGGTGGCAATGGTGGTGGTTGGTTCTTAGCCGAACGGGACAGAACCTTCCGTCCGTCGTCGTAGTCGTCGTCGTCGTCGTCAGCGTCGTCGTGGGTTTGGGTGGTGTGAAGGCGAAGTGAAGTGAACTCAAGCCTTTCAAATGGAAAACTGACCAGAAGACCAAGAGTATACCAACTCATGTAAGAATATGTAGCTATGTATATATGTTTTTACGTGCCTCACTGTGTGAGTGTGTATATATGTTAGAACTATAGATACGCTCTTTCAACCAAGTGAAGGAAGGGGGAATGGGCAATTTATTCCTTGTTCGCAAGGATGCTTTTACCGCTACTGCCTAACTGATCCAGAAGATCCAACAACTAGGCAACCACCGAATGGCCAGTGATGGTGATGGTGATTGCGATGGTTTGAGTGACTTTCTATACCTATCGAGAAAATTTGTGTGTGCCACCCATAAAATGGTGCACACATCATCTCCTTCGCATCTACTTCCAAGTTGTCCGAAAGTCCGAGAGGTACAAAATATTTTGGTATACGTCTTTGAAAATCCATGGCGCTTGTTAAAATTCGCAGGGCTCCTTTCTTCCCTTACCTATATAATACCACTGTTTAGATATACATAAACCTTCTTACATACATAGGTATTTGTTTACATACACATATATATATATATATATATATATATATATATAGGAAAAGGAACTGATGTAGATATAGGGATATTTATATAGGTTTTATCCTAATAGTTGGTCAAGCATGACTGTATCTCCTCCATCACCTATTCCATCTTCATGATGATGATGACAAAAAGGAGAGCAAAACCTATATATATGAGTATAGCAATATCTTTTGTATATAGCTATATGGAATATCTCACGAAGTGAAATATCCTTCCACATGCTCGCACGTTATCAACACAACAAGCTCCAAAAACCGAAACATACAGTACCTATACAAATTCAGGGCTGTCAAACTATGGAAGGTGTATGATGATGTCATTATGGGGTATACCACTCCGGCTTTATTCCTTTTGCTAAGTTTATATTATGTCAACATCGAAACTAGATATTAGAGAAATATTATAGCATCGATAGGGAAATAATATGACGGTCATATAGCACCTTCCAGTAGGGAGCTAAGAAGTTGGCCATTGATTGTCGTAAACTTACCATAAGTTTTTTTGCAGATGGCGCCCAACGTGAGGACCAAAAATGTGCTTTTTCGAAAGATAAGTTCCTTTACACTTTTCGCAAATTGATCCAAATATTCATCGAATTGATTATGTGACAAAGTCTATTTTTCGATGAATGGAAATGTGAACAATATAGCAAAACAATTCCAATCCACATCAGATAAACCAGCACTAAAATCATCCCGTGAAAATCACTGTTTGGTCCGGATTCTGTTCTTGCTAAATAATCAGTCAGTAATTCTTCGAAAATGAAACGTGCATTGCCATTATCATCAACGGTTTGCGCTACAGAGAGATGACAAGCAACTTCTTGTGTCCTACCTAAACTGCAGGATATTGATACCTACGACATTATGAACGTGTCGATTTAACGCTTTATTAGACTTCTTTCTTTGTTGCTAATCTTAAATCATAGGTCTATGTGAATAAACTGCAAATAATTGATACTTATAAGGTTAACATAACGAACGCCATCTAGCAGATTTATACAGATTTATGCTAAAAACTCATTGAAGCTTGGGCTTTCCAAATAAGTGAGAAGCTGTGGTGGACGACATTATATTCCTTACACTATTAATGCCGTTAAATGTTTTTTTTTAAATTAAAAAAAAAAATAAATGCACGCCTAGATCGCACCAACTTTTTATTTAAGAAAATTGTTTCCATTTTTTTTTAATTTTAAAACATTATTTTGAATAGTGTCGCATTCCGTATTGTGATTAGTGCGTTGTATAGCATTGCTATACCGCTTCGGAGGTTTTGGGTTCGATGTTCAGCCTATGCCTATGCCACCTTAAAAAAAATGTTTTTCATGGGCACTGCCTCTTAGGAGAAATTGACAAATCCTCATAAAGTATCTTTTGTCATGAAGAAGTGCTGCTCACCTTAGTTCTTCGGATTTTGCATAAAATTGTAGGTCCCCTCCTTTCACGAACACAGGAAAGGTTGAGAGATGTAAGTCACTATAGGCGCTCTGGTTCTATACGAGTTATCACCACCCAATTGGTTGGTTGTCTTTAAGCAGTTCTAGTATGTCTTCAAGTACTCCTCTAGTATGAATCATTTTTTAGCAAACTCCGATTATTAAAAGGTGCATCTCCTTAAATTAAATCTCAATTTTAAGATCTAAATGTTGAAGATCTGACCGGTGGCGGCGATTGCGGCACTATTAGAACTCAAGTTGAAAGTTTGCGAAGAAAATCATCAAATCGTCTGTTTTTAAATTGTGTGCATAAAATAACGGGATTGGTTTAGAAATTTGACAATTGTTATCAGATCTTGGAGATCTCAGTAATCTTAGTTACATGAACAGGATCCCTCAGCAAAATTTCTCAGCTTTGCTGTCAAAATTCTAAGGAAAAAAAAATTGGGAATTCGCTTACTCACTTTTTGATGAAGCGAAATCTCTAAGATTTTATTTTTCAGAATTTTTTATAAAATAGGGCTTAAGAGACAGTAGCTTTTGATATGTCAAAAAAATTGTCACTTTACTTGTTGCTTCTTTGGACTAAGAAGGCAATTGAGTTTGAATAGCAAAGTTCTATCTCGAGCAACTAAAGTGTCCCTCTACAAGACATCTATCATTCTGGTCCTTATATATGACGCAGAGGCATGAACCTTGTCAAAACTGGATGAGAACGCTTTAGGATGTTTCGATAGGAAAATTCTCCTGATGATTTTTGGTACCATCTGCATAGATGCTGAGTGGAGGAGAAGATACAATCACGAACTGTACGGGCTGTACAGCGAGACTGACCTGGTCAAACGAGTCAAGGTCCAACGAATTAGATGGCTGGGTTATGTAGAGCAAATGGACCCCAACGCTCTGAACCGTAAAGTCTTCGAATCCAATCCCGAGGGACGGCGCATTAAAGGAAGACCGTGATTTACGTGGGGCACGCAGGTGGGAGAGGACCTCAACCAACTTGGCATACGAAACTAGAGACAGCTAGCTAGGGACCGAGTTGGTTGGAGAGGCATGTTGGTTGAGGCACTGGGCCATCCCGGACTTTAGCGCCACTTTAAGTAAGTAAGTAAGAATTTGAGAATTCAAGCCAAACCAAATCCATTCATGCGGGGCAGGTCCTCGCTCAAAAAGTCTGTATTATATGCCATAATTTCCTTGCTACATCTACAGCTTCACATTAAAGCGGTGTATACAAGTATACCTACTATTTTTGTACCTTTCAATTTTGACAGTTCCATGTTCCATGCTACTAGCTACGGCCAGCTATTGTATTCAGTCAGTTAGTTGTAAGAGCGCAGTGGGATGGTTTGCCATCTTTAAAGGGACAATTAAATTTCTGAAGAGAGGCTTCTGCTACTCAATTTTGCCTTCTTAACATCTTAACCAAAAGAAGAAACAATTGGTAAGAAGCAAATATGCTCATGATGCACTTTATTGTTTTATTTCATACAATTTTTTCATGATTTTAATTTAATTTAATTTAATTTAATTTAATTTATTATAAAACATATTTTGTAAGAGTTCAGTCCTTAAGAACTACGGTCCTGCTATATATTCACATTTGGCAAGGAGGTATACTGATGGTAGGTACCTTCACTAATATGTTAAAATAGACTGAGGTTTTGCAGATATCAAGTCTCTAGAACGAGATGTAGATGCAACTGCTTTCGCAAGAATTTGTATATTCTCGCTTGAAAGCTTTCTCAATTTCTCAGGGTTCTCTTAGCGGCTTTATTGGAGCAGTCTGAGTTCTATAGTAGACGCATCCGCGTATTGTTTCTCTTTGTATGAACATTACAAAACCAACATGTACATCAGCTAAAAGGGAACAAGTGTTTTGTGTTGAAAAACAGAATCATCATACCGACTTTCTGGGTACGCATAAAGCCCGCCCCTCCATTCCCCCTCCAACCGTCAGCAGTCTCATCAGATTGAAGCGAATGCAAATTGTATATATATCTCTGGAGGGTGTCAGAACACGGGAAATAATATGTGGCAGAAGATATACAAGAAAATCACACATACAAGCACACACCCATCAGATCTGTGTTTTACTGGCAACTTGCATTCAGCCAGAGCATAACAAAAGGATAACATAATACATTTACCTTAGGTTATTATTTACATTAGTTCTCCTAGGATTCCCTGCATCGATAACAAGAGATGCACACAAAGCGAATAGATGAGGCTATAGCATCAAGAAGACGACAGCATCAACTACAACGACGACGACGACGACGATGATAATAATAATGATGATGATGAGCTCGAGAGGACTTCCTTCTGCGAGATGAGATGTTACTGTGGCCGGACTTTGTTGTCCAAAGAGCTTGACCTCTCCCATAAATGAAACCCCGAATCTTCCTCGTTCTTCTAGCCTTCTGATGATGATGCTATATAGATGATGATGATGGCTCCTCTACCTTTGGGCTTTTGTGAAAATCTAAACCGTAAGCTGGTTTGCCATAAATATTTTGCAAAAGCCAAACCCCCTTTCATTTTAAAATGTCTAACTACGTCTAACGTTGTCGTCCTAGTTCTTGTTATGGTCCTGGTCTGGTTCTCTGGAATGATTTGAAGAAAACTCCAAACCCACACACACACACTATGTATGCATATATATATAAACTAAATGAGGGGTGCAAGTCAAATGAATGACCAAAAACCAAATTCATCATAAAAGGATGAATTTAACCGACTTAGGGATTTCGGAAGATCCTTCTTCTTCTTGTATATCTTTCGTAGCTGAGTGCCTAATTGCATACTGTAGTGGCACTAAAATATATATACTTAATATAATAGCTATGTATGGATGTGTATATAAATACTTACATATACACATAATATCCTATTGCAACCAACCGCTTGATGCGCATTGAGATCATCATTATCATCATCATCATCATCATCATCATTTATAGCCTTTTCTCTTTCCACAATCCTTTCACCACCTCATCCTTTATGCCTTAAGTGTGGAATTAGGTATCCTTTGAGTATTTAGTTTTAGATTTTTTACTATCTTCTTGAATCCTTGATGCGTTTCCCTAAGGAATTTCTTCTAAATTACCAGACCAAACTATACGTGCATATAGAATGCATCACAGAGATGAAGAATAAGAAGAAGAAGAAAAGGCAATTTTAGAATAGTAGAATCAAAATTCGTTGAAGCTTTGTGGGAGTTGCTAAGATACAATATATTAATAAGATTTCCAAAATGCAAAGATAGGTGAGATAGAAAAGATATATATAGTACATGTGTTCAAATAAGACTTCGTACATATGAACCTAATGCATCTATATACCCGCACATTTATGTTCTTTGTCCAGAATTTAATTAAACAAATCCAAAATTTGACCCCTTCGAATGCTCACCAGAAAACTAAAATAATATATAGAATTGTAGATATATACCTACCATGAGATACGTGTTTTTCTATACAATGTAGAATTGCACCATAATGTGGACGAATAAGAAAGAGAGGTAAGTTAAGTAGGTACTGTTGAAAGCATTTTCTTAAGTTTTAAAAATAATCGGAACTCACGGCCGGGTACCAGACTTCGAGTTTTATATCGTACCATGTACGTGTGACACGTAACGTATTACACGTAACGTGTTCCACGTAAGGCACACGTTTTAAGTTTACCCTCGTACAAGTCCAAATGCCTGGTGTCCAACAAATCTCAACCATTCATGTGTGCGCGTTTTATTGGCAAGAATTGAGGGGACCTACAATATTTTGTCGAATCTGAACGGCTTAGGTGAGAAGCATTTTTACATGGCAAGAGATACTCTTGGAGGATTTGTCAATTCCTTGCAAGACGCACTAACCCGTGAAAAACATTTTTTTTTAAGTGCTATAGGCTGGGAAACGAACCCAAGACCTTCGCGTTACAGTCCTACGCACTATTACGCCGCCAAGGGCTTCTACTTCTTAAGTTAAGTTTATAAATTCTTATGTACACTAAATAATCGGTTAAAATTGCTTGACCCAAAAGGACGCAAACGAGTTCAGATCAGAATATACAAATTAGAAGTTTAAAAAAATCAGGATCAAGCGGGAAAACATTTAACTGTACACTTTGTTTTTTTATAATAGGATGTGTAGTCTTTCAGGAAAATCGGATTTGAACTTAAGCCGCCATCTTGGATTTAATCAAGAATTAGTTTTTGCTGAATAACTCGAACGTTTTTTAACTTTTGACAAGAAAAGGATAAATTGTAAGTAAATTTGCTTCTATTCAACTTCAGCAAACGTTTCTGCAAGTTGGTGGCAAGAAAGGCGACCTCTGGTTTACTCAAGCTACTATATTTTAATACTGAAATATAACCCTTTCAGTAAATGTATTTCATAAGATGCGTCAAAAGACTTGAACGTGTAGTTTGTGCCAGACCAATAAAAAAAATTGTATGAGAGGGGTGAAGTATTTGCCCACGTCTAATAATACAGAAAAAAAAAAGTGTGATTGCCGGGACTCTCAGTTAAGATGTGTAAACATCAAATGGCCGCCTGGGGAATATTCGCAGCATGCGATTCTTTTGAGGTAATTTTTAACCACTTTTTCGCACATTTCGGGCAGTATCTCGGCCGTAACTTGAGTAATGTTGCTTTTTAATGCAGTTAGAGTTCAAGGATTATTCGCGTAAACTCGGTCTTTGGCGTAGACACAGAAAAAATCTAACGGTGTCAAATCGCATGATCTTCGTGGTCAATTGATGTCGCCAAAATGTGAAATTACGCGACCAGGAAACTTCTCACGCAATAAAGCCATAATTGGTCGTGTTGTGTAGCTTGTTACCATGTCTTGTTGGAACCACATAATTATCGTCCAGATCATGATCCTCAATCGCCGACCAAAAAAAATCGTTCAATTGCTGCGAATGCCGGGAAATCGATAAATTCGGATCATCAGCAACACTTACACTTGCAACAGCAATATTTTCGACTGAGCGTGCATTACGATGCGATGATGCACACGCCTTTCGACATTACGACAGTAACGCTTTCACTCTCTTCAAATTTCTTCACAATTTTTCCGATTGCTCTCTTAGTCGGTCGATTATGATGACCATAATCATCGCGTAATCCGTGAAAAGTGGCTACGTTTGAATCACCACTTTTGTAGTAAGTCTTTATTATTTTAACGCGTTATTCGATTGTTAAGCGATCCATTATCGTCAATGGCAAACATTCAACTAATTTTATGACACTTCAAATAACAGCTAAGTTTGATAGGTGTCAAATGGCAGCGCTACCAACTTGAAACCACGAAATTAATGACCCGTTATACGTACGATCTTTACACAGAATGTCAAATAAATCTACCGAAGCTGAGTTTCTATTCTAGTAGTACTAAAGGTTCAATTGAAAGATTGTCGTTTTGACAATACTTTTCTTTACCTATATCTAATTTATAAGAAAAGATAAAGAAATCAAGTGGAATAGATTGTTTATTGGCAAAAGAACTACTCTATGATCTGATTTGTTTGTAATGAAAATAAAATAAAGCCTCATTCAGATTTCATTTTAAAATAAAAAAAAAGCGAATAATACAAAAAAATTAAATAACGCACAAATATAAAAAAATTTTTTATTATTGTTGTTGTTGTTTAAATGTCTGCAAATTTCACTTTAATGGCATTTAATATTTCCGCACCAAAACCAAAGTAAAATAGTCTTTCCGGTTTCCGGAGATATAAGAGTAGTTCGTGTTATAGCGCTCATAGAATCCTATTTGTTATAGAAGTCAAAGCTGGGGGCCAATTGTGGTTCTGTGAAAAATCGAATTGAATAAATGGAACTATATTATCGATCCCGAACTACCTTATCAAGTTTTTGACGTTTGGTTTCACATTTTCGCGGAACGATTATCGGAATTATTGTGAAAAAGTAAAAAGTTTTTCCTCTCACTTTTTCACAAAACCAAAATCGGCCCCCTTATAGACATAATTAATAGTTAAAATATTCTCTGGAGCACATTTTATGAGAGATACAGGTTCAATGAGCATTGGATTTACCCAAAGGCCGCTTAGGCCCAGGGACCAAAATAAATTATCGGATTATCATATTTATTTGTAAATAAAAAATCTCAATCTTTCTTACTTTTCATCATTTAAAACATGGAACTACAGTACTTCTTATCTTCAAGTAGGTGCTGCAGCTACTTCTGCAATCAATAAATCATTTGATAAACTATTATAGCCAAATAAATAAACGTGAAATAACGAAGGGTTAGGTCTTATTCCGTGGACTAAGTGCAAAATGTTATAAATAAAACAAAATTTCTATTAAGTGACGTTTACTAAGTTAAACCAAGGAAGAAGATGGTTAAGCGAAGGAATTAGAACCAGATATGTCAAATTAATTCTGAAATTAAAAAAAAATAAGTGAAGATTGCTAAGTTAATACCTAATGGTGGAACCAGATGCTGAGCAATGTACCCAAAATATCATCGTTGGGGAAACTTTTGTGACACCAAAAAACAACATACGAATACTGAACATCAAACCGTACGAAATTAAGCTCACAAAAGGAGAAATGGTTGGGCAAAGTGAATCTGTATCTGCAATAACGAAGATCACCGAAGTAGACACACAGAAGTCTCTGAACTGCAAAAAAATAAAGGCCAAGATTCTAAAGTCATCCAATCTAAGCCAACATCAGCTTAATGTCGCTGGAAGTATTGAAAATGTTGGAACTCACTGTATTAATAAATACTGAATACATATAATATGAATAATTATAGTACGTACACAAATATTTTATACCAACAAATACATGTATGCATTGTATGCTTTCTTTCTTAGACCTTTTAACCTTTCAATAAATCAATAAGTTATTGTAAAACCATCGAGCGATCGACTTTCTTTTGGGAATAACTCAACAGGAAGCCTCCTTCATTAGTATGCTGACATATTCTCTTCACTCAGCGGTCAGTTTGTCGAACACAACTTGTGCAGTATCGAATCCACACAGGAGACGCTAGACTGATTCGTCAACTAGCAAGATGCCTTCCTTTTGCCAAACAAGCCGAAGTTGAGGAGACCATAAAGAAAGATGGGCAAATATTTGATGCAAGCAAATCGAGCTTTAAATCAATACTATCATTATTTAGTAGAACTGACACGCCGCCGGAGGTCTTGGGTTCGAATCCGAATCTTTGTCACCTTAAAAAAAAAACTGTTTTTCAAGGGTGCTGTCTCTTGACAAGAGGAATTGACAAGACTTCCAAGAGTATCTTTTTTCATTAAAAGGCACCTCTAACTAAACAACTAACATCAAAAAATTCCATTCTTTAAAGTTAAAATCCCAGCTTCCGGTTTATACCTACCTACATAATATGTATGCTATTAAACAAAAAAAAAAAAAAATAACAGCAACAACAAAAACAATAACAACACAAATTATTTGCCCACCTCCCAAGAGATGTCATTATGTCAAAAGTTTTAGCACAAAAGTTCATACAAAAGGGTTTCGCAAAGTACTTTGCCCAGCATATTGTCAAAGTATCAACACGTGTGTATGGCGATTTTCAAACATCAACCGATTAACATGTTATCGTGTGACCAAAACACCAAGTGAACTCTCAAAAAAAAAAAACTAAAATTAAAAAAATGAAAAGAACAACGAAGAATGTCGACCGTCCCCGTCTAAATATGTTAATTACTGCCACCCGGGTGTGTCAAACTACAACAGCTGTGTCTAGTTATGCATGCGCTCCCGCCGCCGCCGAGCCGCCACGCCACCCGTGTGTTGCTGTTCAACTGCCCTGAGTAGAGGTATGCCAAAAACAGGATGCACATCAGTTAATCTGCATTGTTGGCCAACACACATATCGCCGCCTGTCCATCACCATCATCATATACAAAGCAGCTCTTCTTCGACCAGCCAGCGGACACACAAAAGCATGCCACAGCGATAAAGTGAATAAAAGTGCAATTCCGTAGGAAGCCATGCAAATTGCATACAGGGAAGGTCTCTTTCTCCCAGCCTTGTTGAATATTGAGTCCCGAGTCCGTAATAGAACAACCGACAGCTTTTGCTGTTTTTTTGATATGTTTTGCCTTTTTTTGTGTAGGTAGGTAGTCCTGTTTGCCACATACACTCCTTCAACAACAACCTGTGAATCACTAAAAATATTCCCGTCAAAGGACGAACAAAACAGCAGTCGTGTGTAGTGTGGAGTTAACAGGGCACACAACATGCCAACACTGCCACCGCCCCCGCCGCCGCCGTCGTCATTCCTGTTCTCGTCCTTGTAGCCATCCTTGGTTAGCATCAACTGACCAGGGCCACCATCGACACCAACCACCGCACCGCCATCGTCAACCCGACCTCTTCCAATCTCCACCTCCACCACCGATCAACTCGACGACGCATAGGTCAGCATTTAATTGGTGTGGTCTTTATGGCACCAAAGTTCCTCCAAACGCAGTGCTCTGGTTATCCAACAACAAACGGGTAATATCACGACCTGAAGCAGCATCAAGTCCTACACACAGTAGCAGGAGCAGGAGTACCTACAAGCAAACAGCTTTGATGGACCGTTTTTTCACTTCTCAACATTTTTTTCGCATTGAATCCAATTCACTCGCTTGGTTCGCACAAAATGTCACATCCTTGTTTTTAACGAAGTTTTTTTTTTTTTTTGTTTAACGGATCCCATTCCCTGGTATGGGCTATACCGAGATACCGACTCGACTCCTATCCGAACCATCAGACCACTGTTAATATTCAGTAGGCTGGTAGGTAGACAGGATTGGCGGTCAGGCCAGCAGTCAGTTAGTTGGCTCTTTAGAGGAACGCAACAGGTGCCGAGCCGATATATAGAGCGCCGCCGTATGGTGGCAGGCATTGGGTTGGGCCAACATCACGGTTAGTCAACAGGCGTCAATTGAAATTGCAACGGCAAGTGATTTTTAATTTTTTTTTTCTGGATTTCTTTGTACTGGCGGGGCTTCGTTGGTTTTTGTTTTTGTCTTATGAATCTCTGGATGTTATTGAGGCGACATGAGACATGGAACACCGGGAATGACGAAGAAGAGGAAAAAAAAAAAATAATACGAAGAATTAACGCCGCGATGTGGAAAATGCGCGAAAATGAGTGATGCGTAATTTAATTACTGTCCGTCGACGTTGTAGTCGTCGTTGTCGTCTTCATCGTCGTCGTCTCCATCGGAGACGGATTCGTGAAATTCGATATGCTATACCGTGACAGAGGTATTGATATGGCTATATATAAAGCATCTCTGAAGAAGAACTCTCGTTTTTTTTTTCAAATTTATTTATGTATTATTTAATGGATTGAGTGATGAAAAAGGGTTCTTGTTGTGAAGCAGTTTCGATTTCAAATTCCAAGATCATTTGGTGGTTTTTGTTTTTCTGCTGCTACCGTTCATATAATAAGGTGCCACAGATGGGAATGTACCTAACGTAGGTAGGTAAAGAGAATATTATAGCTTTTGAACGAAAAAAAAATATATTAAAAAAATACAATTTCCGCTGTTTTTGAGTTTGAGTTTTGATGCTGAAGTACGCTTATATGTAGGTGTATGTTTATGTACTTTTGAAGATACAGAATTGAATTCTCTACAACTTTGGTTGTGGTACTATTTGCCGTGAAATTGAAAATAAAAAAAATAAATTCAAAACAAATCACCGTTTAATTAAATATCATTAAAGGGTTAAAAAATTAATAGACTAAAAATTCATGTTTTTTTGTCTATTTTCAATTAAGTAAGGTAAAAAGTACTATAACCAAAGTAGTAGAGAATTAAATTCCCTAAAAAAAAATATGTTTGTAGTGTACCCACCCCACAACCTGGGGAACAAAACGGTCGAAAACTCTAGGAAGAGCACCTTGTCCAGCAGAATCCCTGAAGAGGAATACGAAGGAACAATATAGGTTGGGGAATCCTTATCAGAAGCCCTATGTCCCTACAGCGTTCCCACCCAAAAAAAATGTCCGTGCCACATTTTCTAAAAAATCGTGTCATTTTCGTGCAATATGAAAAAAAAAAAAAAATTCGTATGTTAAAAAAAATATAAATCAATTGTGGGGTGAAATACAACACAAACAAAATGAAAGAAATAATTTGTTCTATAAAAAAATAAGAGCTTGTCTCAATTTTCTCAAAATTTCTTCAAAATTCGCTTTATTTGGAGTAAAAAATGAAAACAAAAAAAGCGTGCCATATTGAATTTTTTCTTGCCACTGTGCTATGATAAAGTTTTCGTGTCAAAAAGGCACGATCGTGCCACTTCGGCAACGCTTGTCCCTAGCAGCGTTACTATTTTTGGAAAAAAAGTCGAAGTAGATTTGAAGAAAAAAAGGAAGTAGATTGAAAAAAATCGAAGTAGATTTTAAAATGAATTTTCTTTATGTATGTTAAACTATATTTTTCAAAATTTGTTTAGTTAAATTTAATCTATTGACTCGAAATAGCTTTTTACGGCCTTAAGCCCACAAAATACGCTTTCCGTTTCGGCGATATCAGTTATTGGAGGTTTATGAGGTTTAATAACACTTTTAAATTATTTAAAAAAAACATACATTATTTTTTATTTCATTTTTACATGAATATTTTTTATACATGGTTTTATAACAATTAAAAAATTATCTCAGGCATAATTTTTACCTACTTTAGTTATTCTTTTTTATAAAAAGAAAATTAAAAGTAATAAAATTAAAGTAATTTAATTATAAAAAAAAAGTAATAACAAAAAAGTTAATTTGTATATACCTATATAATTTTAAATATAATAAATATTTTATATATAATTTCAAATAAAAAACCAAAACCAAAAATATTAGTTATTTTTACATGTTTATTTTTGTATAATATTAAAACTTAACTTTGTTTAACAAAAATAAATATCTCAGACTTCATATTTAGGTACTGTATCGAAATAATAATTGGCAAAGACTTTCTTAAATTTTTAATTTTAATTAATACAATATATTTATAATTTTTCTTAAAGCAAGATACAAATTTCTTGGCCAAATACAAAAAAAGGAATTACTTTACTTAAACAATTTTTGTTCTTATCGCGGTGGTGGTCAAACAGCAAAGAGAATGAGTGATGCTTGCAAAAGGTTAACGTTACAATACAATTTATTACAAATCAAAGAAATACTGCAAAGGCCGTTAGAATAGATGAGAACATAGATTTTAACAACAATTAAAATGAAACGTTAAATAAATATAGGGTGTTTTTTGTTGAAGGTTGTTAATGACTTATCAGGTTTTGTTTTGCAGCACATTTCATAACATTCAGCCCCCCCTGGAAGACTCCGGTCTTTCAGTAAGTGGAAGTTTGGCAACCTTAGTGACAGGACGAGTGTAGTTTCCAAACCTTGTGTGAATAGTGACGACTCTTATTTGGCCGTCCTTTCCAGGATGTATTTCGGAAATACGACCAATAATCCATTTTGAGGGTGGTAAGTTCGGTTCTTTGAGTAGAACGACGTCATCTACCTGTAGATTTGTTTGAAGTTTCTGCCACTTTGGTCGATGTTGAAGTGATGTCAGATATTCCTGATGCCATCGCTTCCAGAAGCCTTGCAAGAGTGTCTGTAAAGCAAACCAATTAGTTTTTATGCAATTATTTGAAATATTTGATTGAGGGATAGCGACATATGGTTCCCCAATCATAAAATGGGATGGGGTTAATGCAGTTGGTTCCCCATCTGATACATGCCACATTGGGCGTGAATTCAAAAGGGCCTCGATCTTTGCTAATAAGGTATACATCTCTTCGTATGTCAATTTGTTATCACCAATAACACGTTTGATGTGGGTTTTGACAGATTTTACGCCTGCCTCCCATAGTCCTCCGAAATGAGGGGCGGCAGGAGGAATAAATTTCCACGATATATTGTCCTTTGACAGATGATCAGCCACAATGGTGTTATGATGTTGAGTTCGAAGTAGATTGTACATTTCGTCAAGTGTACGTTTTGCACCATGAAAGTTCGTGCCGTTATCACTCCAAATTTCTGTTGGTTTTCCGCGACGCGCAACGAATCGGTCTAAGGCTAACAAAAAAGCATTTGTCGAGAGGTCTCCTACTAGCTCGAGATGGATTCCTTTTGTAACAAAGCACACGAATAAAGCTATGTATGATTTAATAAATTTAGGGTTTCGCAAGCGAGATGATCTCAACGTGATTGGACCGGCGTAATCACAGCCTACCTTACTGAATGGTCGCGAGTAAGTAACTCGATCCATTGGAAGGTTACCCATTAGCTGCTGTGATGTTGCAACTCGTTGACGAAAACAAACGACACATTTGTGAATTATTTTGCGAATCAGGTTTCTACAGCCAAGTATATAAAAGTTTGCGTTTATTAACGAAAAGGTTAATGTCACTCCCGAATGTAAATATTGTTCGTGTTTGTAAGTAACTATAAGTGCTGCTATGGGATGAGATTTACACAATATTATAGGGTGTTTCTGGTCATAGCTCAGATTTGATTCCTGAATACGACCTCCGACACGAAGCACTCCAAAAGAATCAAGAAAAGGACTAAGAGATGCAAGTTTATTTCTCTTTGACAAAGGCTTGTTTTTCTCGAGCAGACCGATTTCTACTGCAAATAACGAACTTTGCACCCTTTTGATAAGAATATTTTGTGAAAATAAGAGTTCTCTAGTAGACAGCGGTTGAAAATTACGATAAGCATGTTCTCGAAAATAGTTGTATAAAAAACGACGTACATATGCAACTACGCGAATCAGTTTTATCCAACTAGATGAATTTTTAACAAGATTATCCACATCAAAATTGTTAGATTCTAAATTTGATACAAATACCTTTGTCTTAGCTGTGGGTGTACTTCTCTCTTCCAATTCTTCTTTCGAAAACTCCTCAGGAACATTGGTTGATGCAGGCCAATTATTTTTGTTCAAGCTTAGCCAATGAGGTCCTTTCCACCACATCTCATTTACACATAAATGCGATGGTGAAATGCCACGAGAAGCAATATCTGCTGGATTGCTGGCCGAGCGTACGTGGTTCCACATCTTACGAGGCACTGAAGATAGTATCTCCGAGGTTCGGTTGCCAATAAAAACAGACCATCTTTTTGGCAATGCTGATAACCAATGGAGAACTATGGATGAGTCCGTCCAAGCAAAAATTGGTATCTCTTTCTCCTGTAAAGAAATCTGAATTTTACTTATTAGGCGGGTTAAAAGAAGAGCTCCGCAGAGTTCAAGTCTAGGGAGTGAGAGTATTTTCATGGGTGCAACTTTACTTTTAGCTGCCACCAGAGAAACTGATACACTTTCATCTGGGTTAACACTTCTGCAGTAAACTACAGCTGCATAAGCGTCTAACGATGCGTCACAGAATCCATGCAGTTCATAATTGGTTTTGTTGGACCATATCATTCTAGGGATGCTTAAGGTTTCAAGTTGGTGAAGCTCTTGATGAATTAAGGTCCACCGATCAGCAAGATTTTCTGCAACTGCTTCGTCCCAAGATAATTTTTCCTTCCAGAGGTCCTGCATAATAATTTTCACCCCAACTACCACTGGAGCTAAAAAACCGATTGGGTCAAAAATTCTGGAAGCTTCCGATAGTATTCGGCGTTTAGTCACTGTTTATGATGTACCTAAGCGAACCTTAAAGGAAAAGCAGTCCCTCGATGGGCACCATTGCAACCCAAGGACCTTGACTGAGTTCGAATCTTCAAATTCCACTGGAGAAAGCTCTCTCTCTTCCTCTGGCAGAGACAAAAGCAAAGGCCAGCAGTTGGTTGTCCATTTTCTGAGATGGAAGCCAGCAGAATTTAGTAATTCTACTAAACTAGATCGAAGCTTGATCACCTCATCGATGGAATCTGCTCCGGTCATTACGTCATCCACATAGAAATCGTTAAGTATAACAGAAGAAGCAAGCTGATGTGAGAGAGTGGATTCAAGAGCTACTTGTTTCAGTGAACGAACTGCTAAAAAGGGTGCCGAGGCAGTGCCATAGGTGACCGTGAGAAGACGATAATGTTTTACTGGACTTTCAGGTGTTTCTCTCCAAACTATCCTTTGAAAGTCAGTATGTTTGGGTGACACCCATATCTGACGGTACATTTTCTCGATGTCCCCCGATATTGTGTATTTATGCCGACGAAATCTAAGGCATATGGAAAATATATCGCGTTGAATTGTGGGGCCTACAAGTAGACATTCGTTTAATGATGAACTAGTGTAGCTTTTGGCAGAACCGTCGAAAACTACCCGTATTTTGGTTGTGCTACTATCGTTCTTGAAAACCGCGTGATGAGGTAAATAATAACATCTTTTGTTATCGATTGCAATTTCATTGAAAGGCACTTCTTCCATGTGCCCTAGCGATAAATATTCATTCATAAACTGTGTGTATTGACTTTTTAGGTCAGGATTGGTTGTAAATCTTCTTTCGATTGACTGCAGACGATTGAAAGCGATTGAAAAAGAGTTTCCGAAATTAGTATTTTTATTAGGCTTAAAAGGCAATTCCACCATAAATTTTCCATCAGAATGACGAATGTGGGTATTTACAAAACTATCCTCAGCTTGTTGCTCTTCTGTGGACAGAACAGGTATGTTTGACACTTCTTCTAACCTCCAAAACCTCTCGAGTTCGAAGTCTTGACTCCAATCTAACTGAGTGCAGAATGCGGCTAGCTTGGGAGGTTTTTGTTTAGTTTGGCCAACTACAACCCAGCCAAAAATAGTAGGAATCCTTTCGGGAATTTGATCGTCTGCCGGAGTTGCAGGACCAGTTATGATGCTAAAAACTTTATCTGCACCAATTAAAATGTCGATTTCACCAGGTTCTTTATAGTTTGGATCAGCTAGGTCGAGTGAAAGTAGGCTAGAATTAATTTCAACGATGGAAGACGATGGCAACACTGAAGTAAGTTTAGACAATACGAAGCAATCAATTTCAATGAAACAATTATTAAATCGGGAGTAAAGATTGGTGGTAACTAAACCATTGGTTACTCCAGCTGAAGTGGATGCAATTCCTGTGATTGGAATTCGAGAACGTTTGCGTTTAAGTCCCAGGCGTTGAACAGCATGTTCAGTTATAAACGAGACCTGTGAGCCTGTGTCAAGCAATATACGGATGTGTTGGAAAGATCCTTGACTGTCTTGAATCTTAACAATTGCTGTAGGAAGAATTGTTTGAGAAGGACGAGAAGATTCAAGCGAGTGATTGGAAACAATTGGAGGATCTGGCGATGATAATATATTTGTAGGTTGAATATTATTCGAAGACGTAGCTTCAGTTGCTGGATTTTGTGTAAGATGTACAAGAGAATGATGACGAGCTTTGCATAACTTACACCTAAAGTTTGACCGACATTTATTAGAACCATGACCTTGACGAAGGCAGTTAAAACAAATTGAATGGTTTTTGACAAAATTACGGCGGGAAATAACATCAAGACTAATAAAGTCTTTACATTGTGGCAAAATGTGATCACCATGACATTGAGGACAAGCTTGCTTTGATTCTACCAAGTGTGAGCGAACTGATACAGGAGGTTTCTTACGTGTTGGAGCAAGTGAACTACATGACTCCAAATTACTGCACCGAGTCTGTAGGAAAGTCAACAATTGGTCTATAGTAAGACCTTCACGAGACCCTGCACTATCAGCCCATGCCTGCCGAGTATCAGGATCGACTTTTTGCAGTAGCAAATATATGAGCCATGGATCGCGATTGTTAGAATTTAGGGCATTGAGTCCTCGAATGACTTCATCTGCTCCATCAGTTATCTTTCGTAGTGTATGAACATTTTCTGAATTAGATGACGGTAACGAAAGAAAAGATTCAATAAAAGCCTGAACAATAAGATTAGTTTTTTCATATCTTGCCTCCAACCTGTCCCAAGCTTCAACATAATTATCTTCAGAACATCGCATATGTTTTAATAAACCCGCTGCATTACCGCGCAGAAATGACTTAAGGTATTGAAACTTTTGCGAACCGCTCAAGTTTGTATTTCTATCAACCGAACTTAAGAAAAGATCTTTAAACTCAGGCCAGTCTTCATATTTTCCATCGAATATAGGAATATTAGCGGTAGGTAACTTGACCGATGATTTATTTGCAGCAGAGTTTAAAGTTTTCAAGAAAGAAGTCTGCTGATCTGCTAATTTTTCAATTATTGAATCCTCAGCAGCAGCATTATGGGAATTGAATTGACGAACTCGATTTGTAAACAATGAATGCGCTTTCAAATATTTTTCCTCATACTCTTCAAATTCAGGACCCGGGTCAACAAAGTTCTCATCATCACAAAACTCGCATATTTCCTGATTTAGGGCCAAAAAATCTAACCACGCTTGGTATAGCCTTTCCAACCGAATCTCGAGCTCTGAAAGAGTAATATCTTCAGGTAACGACTCTGCAAAACCGACTGCACGTGTTAGAGTACCTTTCGCGTAACCCCGTTTAATTTTAATTGCATTCATTTTGATTAATTCAAGAATCAAATGTTCGAAAATATTCCGCGTGTTTGTCTATGCGCGCAAGATATCACGTTTTTTTTTATTTAATCTTATAGTTTTATAGATATATCACTAATATTATTACATGCACTTATCATAAAACCAAAACTACCATGCGTTCATCCATCCATGATCCATATCACCATCAATTGCCATATGCAACGATTAGGTGCTCCAATTTAATCAAATTAATTATAATTCGATTAATTCTCTTACCACGATTCCGTTTCACAAATGTCCAAAAAATGTTTAAATCCGGCTCGAAGGACCATAAAATGTATCGAAATAATAATTGGCAAAGACTTTCTTAAATTTTTAATTTTAATTAATACAATATATTTATAATTTTTCTTAAAGCAAGATACAAATTTCTTGGCCAAATACAAAAAAAGGAATTACTTTACTTAAACAATTTTTGTTCTTATCGCGGTGGTGGTCAAACAGCAAAGAGAATGAGTGATGCTTGCAAAAGGTTAACGTTACAATACAATTTATTACAAATCAAAGAAATACTGCAAAGGCCGTTAGAATAGATGAGAACATAGATTTTAACAACAATTAAAATGAAACGTTAAATAAATATAGGGTGTTTTTTGTTGAAGGTTGTTAATGACTTATCAGGTTTTGTTTTGCAGCACATTTCATAACAGGTACTATAGCAATTATTTTTTTATATTGGTTTACTATCACACTTTGAAAAATTTTTAGGAACAAAATAAAACTTTAAATTGGTATTAGTTCATATTTTTCGATTTCTTGTAGAAATTCTGAGGTTATATTCTAGATTGAGAAAAAAGAAGTAGATTTCGTCTTTTTTGGTGAAATTGAAGTAGGTTGAACCAGAGATTTTTAAAATGAAGTAGATTTCAATTTTTTGGTGATGGTGCGAAGTAGGAAGTAGATTTTAATTTTTTTTGAAAAAAGAAGTAGATCTACTTCAATTGAAGTAAAGTGGTACCACTGGTCCCTAGCACATGACCAAGGAAACAAAACGGGCGGAACTCGCGATGGAGAACCTAGGAACTAAAAGGAATCTTGACATAAACAAACCCTTATCCCTAGAATGCAACCAAGATCAATAAACGACCGGAGCTCTTAGAAGAGCCTAATCCAATTTAGCTTCTTGAAGAGGAGTACAGAGGAACGAAACGGGTGCGTGGATCTATATCGGAAGCCCTATGTGCGTGCTTAGCACACAACCTAGAAAACTAAACGGTTAGAACTCTTGAAGGAGAACCTTTGTCCAGTTCTTTAAGAGGAGTCCAAAGGATCTATCTTAACCGTCAGGGAAGTTCCTTGATGGAAGCCCTTATTGTCCCTGTATTCTAGCTTAAATCCATAACAATGTTATGTCAAAAATTTAGATTGGTTTCTCAAGAACTTTCAAATCCCATAAGCAATTGCCTATCTTTAAAATAAATTAAAATTAAAATAAATTATATATCATAGATTGGTACCCCCACACTGAAACGAGAACAAAAAACAATTTTCTTAACTTACATTTGTTAATTTCAAGGCTAAAAGTCAATGTGATCTGAAAAAGAAGGAAGTTCAAAATTGAATGGAATTCTGTGAATTCCAATTTCGTTCAACTTAAATGATTGTAAAATATGTTTTGTTTGTAATCGGCTGGGTATATAGTTAGGGTATATGTATATACATAGGTGTTGGTGGGACACGTTGACAAACTGCTCGTCAGTGTGTTGACCAGTAGAGAGCCAGAGCAATACGTTTCCAAATTGTTTCTAGATGTAATTTTGGAGCAAAAGCAATAACAATTTTTTTTTTAAATATTTTTTTATTTAAATTTTAGGTAGGTATTTAAATTTTATCAAAGAAATATTCAAAAATATGGACTTGGTACGCACACTCCTATGCGGAAAACATACAAGTTTGCAACAGACAACTTGAAGTTGGAACTTTGTAAGCTGTATAATCAAATTTTTGAATAAGTATTCATACCAAGAAGCTTCAGAGATGCGGTAATATTTCCATGTTTAAATAAAATGCACGACTGGGTCGCACGAACTTGCTCCTATGTGCGATCACACTGTGGTTTTAAAGTATTAATAATTTTAAAAACTTTTCATTTGATAAAAGAAATTTATTAGTTATTGGAGCATTTATTTTATGCCACCTCCTAAAAATATAGCTTAGTTTAAAGAAGTACTATGTGCCTTGCACTTCGCACATACATTACGTATGACTGTTAAAAAATTAGAAAATTAGAAATAGATTGATTTAAAAAATATCTAAAATTGATTTGACACCAACGCAAAGTACACCAAGTGATTTTTTACACAAATCTCAATTTATGAGAAAAAAATTTAAAAATCGTTGGAGCGGTTTTTTTAAAAAAATTAATTTTTATATTTAAAATTTTGAATATATTTTTAAGAAAAAAAAAAATAGTACTTGAAAAAAAAAGACATCCACTCATTTTCGAAAAAAATCCTTTGAAATTAAAAAAAAAAAATCAAAAATTTGATTTTTTTAAAATTTTGATATGCAATATTATTCAATCTTATTAGTGGTCTTTGTGTAAAAATTTGTTCAACAGATAATGAGATAGTCGAAAACCCAAAAAATGGTTCTATGAGAGGTACAATTTTTAAACGATAGATACATTTTGTTTCCCAATAATAGGGTAGATCGTTCTGATATTAGTTCACGCACAAATCTTAATAAAAATCGTAGGAGCCGGTTTTGCGTAAAATGAGATTTTCAATACCGGTTTTTAAAAGTTTGTATGTAAAAGTTTGGTTATAAGAAAAAGTTGTATTTTAAATACTGCTAAATAATATTAAAAAATTGCTAAGTGGTAAGTTTAAAAAAATCGGCCAAATCGTTTTCGAATTACATATTAAGTTGTAAAAAAAAAACACTTTTTTTTAAATATCCAAAAAATATTTTTGAAAATTTTGGTACACATTTTGGTATTATAAACATTCTCTATACAAAATTGATCAAAATAAGGTGAACCCGAAAAAAAAATGGTTCTATGGGAGGTACCATTTATAACTATTTTGGGGATTTTTTTTTATAAAATGGTAGCCTTTTTGTAAAAAAAAATACTGAATTAAAAAAAAATTGTGAATACGTTTTTGAGAAAAATAAGATTTTCGTATCGTTATTTTTGGTCTTTAAAAAAATAATTAGGCTACAGCCTAAAGGACAGGACAGGACAGACAGACGGACAGAATTGCGAGACCCACTTTTTTCGACTTCGCTATCATCGTAATGTCAACTTTGATCAAAATCTAGAGTTCGATTTTTTTTAACTAATGCATAACTTGCCATATATGTATGTAGTACAGTAAAACCCGCTTAAGAGAAACGGCAAAATGTCACAGTATTTCTTTCACTTAAGCAGGTTTTTCACTTAACCGAACCCCGCTTAAGTGAAAAAAAAAATTCACTTAAGCGGATTTAAAAATTCCATTAAGCGGAAATTTAAAGCTAGAAAAAAATTTAATTTATCTTTTGGAGTTGCCTAATAAAAATTAAATAAAATCCAACAACGATTTAATATGTAACACAAAAATATTTTTTTGATAGCCAAACCAAAAAGCAATTTGTTAACAAAACGAGAATGAAATGGTTGTGACATACAGAAATTTAAATGTCATTTTTGTGGTGAAAATGGTGGAGGTGAAAAATAAAAAAGAAGTGAAAGCGTTCAGCAAATTTTTTGTTCTGTTCGATTCAATTTTTTTTTTCACTTAAGAGAGTTTTTTTTAATGAGAAATATAAAATTTAACTGAAAATATTTTTCAGGTAAGCGGGTTTTTCACTTAAGCGAGTTTCGCTTAAGCGGAGTGTTTTATAGGTGATTGGTCGAAAAATGCTCGGGGATGAAAGATTTGTTTCAGCTATAAGCGGGTTTTTCTCTTAAGCGGGTTTCTCTTAAGCGGGTTTTACTGTACCTACCTTTGTATATATCGCAAGTAAAAAGCAGATTCTTCATCTCCAGAAAATTGTAGAAACATTTTAGTTACTAATTAAGTCATCAAAAAAAAATCTTCGCACAAATTATGTATACCAGACTGATGAAATAATTAGATGATTACAATCGCCTTACAGTCTTTCAAGCCAGATTTCAACCAGGATTTTTTTTACCGCTGATGAAGTTTTTGTGATTTACTTAAAAAAAATATCAAAAGATACTCTTTGTCTTTTAAAACAGCTTATGATAAAGTTATTTGCCATATTGTTATGCAAGCTTTCAATAAATGGTCTATCAAGAAAGTTAATTTCTAATGTATAAGAGTAGCCGTACCACAAGTACCACAAGGTTGTATTTTAAGTCCAATAATGTTTTCACTCTTCAAAGATGCCATCAAATTATGATTTAGTTCTTTTTCCCACTTCAAAAATAAAAAAATCCTCGTGTCGTAGCCTATTTACTCTTCACTTTATTCCTTGGACCTTGACAAAATTATTATTCCAATAAAGATGAACTCAAAAATGAACACTTCCATTTTCCAATTGATAATATTTTGGCATGTGACATGTCGGGTCGGTTCAATTTATTAGGTCCGTCCACAAAATTGTTTGTTATTAAATGACAGTGGGTCTTTTATTTTTACATAAATGTAATTGCGTGAATCGTCGCACGGGTAGGCTATTATATGTTTGTATTCTGCTTTCCTTGCGAATGAATTAAATATATTGATAAAGAAGATACATATATACAGAGTGTCCCTTAATCAATGGTCTAAACTGATACTGGTGATGGCCCAGGTCATGACCTCTCAGAATTTATAGAAACTTGTCCATACCGCATCAAAACAATTTTCGATTTGAGTATAAAAATTAAAAAAACAAAAATCAATATTGACCAAAAACCTGGTCGAAATTTCGAAAAAGAACAGCGGTTAATTAAAAACGAAAAATAAAATGATTCGGTATGGACAAGTTACTAAATTCTGAAAGGTCATGATCTGGCTCATCACCATCACTTCCAGCTTGGAACTTTGATTATGAATGACGTACACCTACATGAAACATCAGGTAAATCGAAATTTTCGATCGAATTTTTTAAGCAAGTTGGAACTTATGTTAGAACACCAATTCCGATAATTATTAATGAATGATGAAAAAATACTTTCTCTTTACATATCCCCTTAACAACTTCATTCACTGATTGATTTTAAGCACCTGAACTAACATCTGTCATCTTTAAACACCTCCTGGGGACACAAGCCACACACAGTAAGTTTCATATCAATTACTTTCCAGCTAATATAAATTACGAATGAACAGAAAAAAAAAACTAATAAAAGCATATCCCACCTGCAGAAATAAAAAAAAAAAAAAACCTTCCATCAGGAAAATATAGTCCATTTAATTTTTATTATGCCGACCAAACAAATTTTTATTTAAAAATAAAATAAAAAAAAAAAAATAATACATAAAGTGAATGAATTGCAACATATCACTGGACTAAGGACCTGATTCAGTTTTTATATAAACCATACATATATACAACATGGACGGGACGTATAAACGTATTTTGTCCTTAACCCATGAGTTGGTTATAGAGTGAGGCACATCTAGACAGACAACAGGTTGTTGCCATGTTTTTATCGAATCTCATAAAATTTTTATGTAACGATTACGTTCCTCCTCGTACATGTATATAGCTCCTGCTCCCGCTCTAGCTCCTGTTCCCGCTCCCGCTCTGGTGATGCTGCTGATATGGATATGGTAGCTAGATCTGGTCGTCTTGGTGTTCTTTATCGTCCGTTAGAATCTATTCCAAAGTGTATTTATACATTTTGTTTTCTTTTTCATATACTTTGTCTGTGAATGCTCGTTTAGCATGGGCACAAATCCAGAAGGGTATGTATAAGGCTGAATATGGCAGTTAGAGGGGGAGACGATATTGTTCCTGGTTCTTTTTTATATATGTTTCTATATGACTCTCTTCTTCGTTTCTGAGACACACTTTGCTGCTGCTGCACAAGACGAACGAGCAATAAAAAATATTTCTAAGGACTTCTACCACACTAGGTATTTTTTTTTTTACTGTTACTGTGGCTTTTGGAGAAATGGGCATGGGTTGAGTTAAGAGGTAATGCTTGTCACCCTTTGAGCATAGTGGGCTATTTGTATATTAAAAAGCTAATAATTTTCGAGAAATGTTCAAAAAATTAAATAAGCCCCTTTCGTCCTACAAACTCAAAAATTGTGGGTAATTTTTAGGATGTCTCCAAATTGTCAAAACAAAGCTCTCCACAAGTATTCAGAATTTTAGAAATTTTCTCAAAGCCTTGTTTTTTTTTTACTAAACAGACAGAGGGTGAGAGAGGATTTTAATGCCATAAAAAAAAATAAAACAACTGTTCAAAATTGTGGGTCCTTCAGAAATTTTTTCAAAAATTTTATCCAATTTTTTAGAATTAAAATATCCCAAGTAGATAACAAAAAATGCAAATGTTTAAAAAGTGCCTTTTTTTTACAAAATTCTCGAAAACAACTCAATCTTTTCTAAGAAATTAAGGCTCAATTTTGTATTATTTGCTGAAATGCAACAACACCAACACCACTTCGAGCTCTAGTGACAGATTGTGTGATGCAAACTACTTTTTTGGGCTTCTCCCCCATGCATCGTTATATTTAAACTCTCTTTCTATAGAGCAAGTAAAAATAAAAGAACAAATTTATTGAATTTAAGTTTATTCCAACTTTGCCTTAATATCTTTCCCACTGTACTTACAGCTGACGAAGATAAAGCTGGACTTTCTTTTTAATGGCTACCCGTTCACCGGCATTTTGTCGTAAAGTCATGCTAGAGGTCCTTCTTATCTCGCCCAGCCCTCTTCTTCTTTACAGACATGTTCACAAGTTGTGTGTGTATGGGTAGGTAGTTAACTTTCTTAGACATTTTCTGGGACAATGTTTAGTAGTGCCAAGTCGACATTCCTTTTGGCCCCCAAGGCCCATGGTAATCACTAGCCGGCCGGCAGCGCGGTGCGGCACATTTGCAAGGATGGAAGTAAAAAGGAAAAAAAAAAAAAAAACATCATCATGGATTCCAACCCCTCATCCTGCTCCTTTTTCTCTCGCATCCAATAAAACGATAATAAAATTTATATGATTGAAAATAAAGTTAAGTGTTTGTTGGATGGTTTGATTTATCGTTTGGTAATTTGTTAATAGAGCATGATTTACCCCGTCCCGTCCGTCTGTATATTTATATAATACAAACGAACGAATGACTGGAATAGTCTTCATCTTGTTCCAGGTTCTCCTGTGGATCTGGATTTTGGAGTCTTTGCTGTCTCGAGGTTTATGATGAAATGTTTCTATATAAGTTTATTTTCTTTTTCTTTCTGTTTTGGTCCTTGGCTTCTTTTTATGTCCTTTTGCGTGTTGGTTGTGAGTCGGTTGTGGTGCCCTCTGTTCGCTTTGACTGTTTACGATCTATTAAAGATGTGTTCGTTCTGATGATGATGATGATGGTGATACTGATGCTATGAGTTGTAATTTGTTGAGTGTTTGTTTATTTATATGCATTTTTGTGTGGATATGATGTTAAAATAACTGTGGGTTTTTCCTTTTCATCTCGAAGAATAAAAATGTATGTTAACGTGGGAGTATTTGATATAATTTATTGTTTTGCGATGATGATTTAGATATTCGGTATAGTCAGTCGTGAAGAGGACTAAGCCAATTTGGAATTGAATAATTATCAATGAAAATGATATAAATATCTTTTCTGAATGTTTGCTAGGTATGTGGAAAACACTTTATTATACAAACAGATAAATCATAATTTATAACAGCTTGTTGCGATCTCAGATGAATTTGGGTTTTCGTGAGAAAAAGAAACCAGGGGGTATTCGGATGTAGGTTAGTAGAAATTTTTTTTTTTTTTTTTAGAATTAGGTAGGATTACGCAAATATACCTACCTACGAAATAAATAAAATAAATATAAAATATAAATGATCTTTATAAGGATTTTTTTTGTGTGCTAACACACTTGTAGTTAGGCTGCCAAGCTTTCGCACGATCATATTAATATTGAAGGTTTGAATGAAACCTGTGTGTGGCTAGTAAAAATGCTGATTTTAAATGCAATTGTCAAACAATAAAACCTTAATTGGGATGGTCTTAGCTCACCTAAATGATCTTTATTTTATTAATGTCAAGTTCATTCCTAAAGTTATGTTGAACATATATTACACTTCCAAACACGAAATTTCAAAAAACTATAATGTTGAAGGACTGAAGTACTATTTTAGTGCTCCTTATTTGGCGGAATTGATCTGTTATTTGATTGTGTTAGCTGAATTTTCATAGGAAACTGCAGCGGCTTTATTTTTTTTTAACTTATCACTTAATTGGTTTATAAATTATTTTGTAGAAGAAACGTTGCCTATAAACCTGACGAACTCAACTTATGCATATGAGATCTCCAAAAAATTTATTGTTGTGAAGAATTTGAAGGGGTGGGCGGGTAATATTTAAATACAGCTTGGTGAATAGTATAACTCTTTATTTTCCTACATATCTATGCATATCAATTTTTAAGAAATACAATTTATATTTTTTTTTTAAATTGCCGAATTCTATTCCTATAATCTGTAAAGTAAAGTCTCCACGATTTTGTGTTTTGGATTGTGAATTTCAATTGGTTAAATCGTGTACTATTTAATTTGGAATTCCACCAAATCAGGAGCACCAAAATTGCATCTTCAATGCTTCAACATTAGTTTTTGGAAATTTCGTGTTTGGAAGTGTAATTTTCATGCTGGGTGCATCACAGGTTTAGAGGGGTTAGTGTAGGAGTATTCAAACCAGTGGGAGTAGAAGAGTGAAACATATTTTTTTTTCTAATTAGGTCATTCTACGTCTAAAAAAATTTTTAATTTTTTTTTTTGGTTGTCGAGTATAGAAAGTCTACACGATTTTTTATGTTTGGTTGGTGTAGGAGCATTTAAAACCGAACCAGTGGAAGTAAAAAGGCGAAACTGTTTATTTTTTTAATTAACTCATTCTTCATCTAAACTGTATTTCTTAAATTTTTTTAAGGATTTGGTATAGAAAGTCTCCACGACTTTTTATTTAGTTACTTAATTTCAAGGTCAAATCGTGGAATATATAATTTGCAGTTTCGCGAAATTACGAGCACCAAAATAGCACTTAATTCGCCCATCATTACTGGATGGAAGCGAGCCAAATGTTAAGCATTTTCAATAAATTGGTGATCAGTGGTCAGGCCGTCAGGAGCGTGGCGAAGGTTCGATTCGTGGGGGTTTGACTTTCATTGAAATACCAACTTATTTTAGGAATTTAACAACTGTATACAGATTAAACATCCGTATTAAAGAAATAATAGTGTGATGTTATGAATAACCAATGATTTTCCATGAAACAAATTAAAAATATGTATTGGGAATTATAAAGTTGACAAAATATAAGACAAAAGTTACAGCGATTAATTTTTTTTAAATTAAAAATAAATAATTTTTAACAATATGAAATAAATAAAGGAATATTATTATTGCAGCAATTTATTTATATAATTTATAATCCCGTGTGCACATTGTAAGTTTGCAGGAATTAAATTTGATAGGAGAGGCAATTTTTCTCTAGTTTTAGAGAATTTTTCACTTCCTGTTCTTCACATATGACAATATCTACCCCATTTTGTTTTCCCATGCATATTTTAACAAGTAAAATAAACATACAAATACCAAAGTGCTTTAACATTTTAAAACTACTACCATAATCTTACTTAAAAAGAAGTTTAATGCAAAGAACATTATTGTGATTTTAAAAGCACACTTGACAGGCCATACAAAATACTTTCTATAAATCAAAATACTAACTATAATAATCGAAAAACTTTCTTATAATATGAAGGTATAATTAACTAATAGTAAAAATATAGTTAAGTGAAAAAAGTTTGTTTTAAATTCGGTTTATATTCAGTTCAGGTTTCTTTGAAAAAATTAAATAAAACTTAAAAAAAAAAAGTGTGAGTGCTGGAACTCACGGACACGGTTAAGATGTGTAAACATCAAATAAGATGCTGTTTAGATTGGGAAGATTGAGTCCGGTATCACGGCAGTTGATTGGCCGAGGATGGATGAGGAACACATAAAAACCCAATTCATTAGCTGTTGTTTCAATGTATGCGGTTTTGTTAAAAAAAAAAAAACTCAAGGTTATGAAATTCTATTATTTAACACTTATAACACTTTTTTTATAAATTGCCTTAACGAAGAAACTGATCATGTTCTTTCTTCTTGTTCTTTCTTTAAAAAAAAATTAGCTATTGAAATCTCTTTTTGATGTTCCTATTCTTGAATTAATTTTTCTCGCCACAACTCCATCAGTTCATCTTTTTTATGTTTAATCTGTTTTTTTTATGTATTGTATAGAGACTTGTTCCTTTTCTTAAAGCCATTTGTGTTCAATGCATCCAATTCCAATCTAAAAAGCTGTATCTAAATGTGCATTTATAAAATGTCCCCCAAAATATAAGTCTGTTTAAGCTTCATTGTCTTCGTTGTTTGGTTTTATCGATTATCATATTTCTTTTGAAATTGACTGTCATTAAGTATCCTGCAGTAACACATTCCAGAATTTTCTGGAGTACCTCAAGGGAGTTATTTAGGACCTCTTATCTTTGTTTTGACTATATTAATGAATAATAATGCTAAAAGCATCTTATCTTTTGTAAATGTGTTTTGTAAAACTTCTTATAAACAACATGAGAATTTCGAAAAAAATTTCATTCCCCAAGATCAGTTTTTTTTCTAAAAATAGATAGATTGAAATAAATAATTTCTAAGGTTAATTAAAATACCAAAAATAAATATTTGAGCTTAAAATTAAGAAATATCCACCCATACCTTTCTCCTTTGTCATAAAGGCAATACCTGATTTATGATGATATTTTCTTCTTGTTAAAATAAAAGCTTAAATTTTAAACACCCTCATTTCACATGTCAAACAAAACACCAAATTTATTCAAAAGAATTTAAAAAAATCTAAGTTTGTTATATATTAGAAAAAAGAATATTATGTCACTCAATTATTATTATAAAACCATTCCAGCATTGTCATCCTTTTCATTTTTCATTATTTCCCTACTGAAATACTTTTCAATTGCAGACGTTTGTCCTTAAGCAATGACTGCTTGACCAAGTCATATTTCTTTTGTGCTTCTTCGTGTGTAATCGTTAATCTCTTTTGCACCATTCTCTTATTCAACTCGAGGTCCTTCGATTCCTGCAATAGACGTTCATAATCGAAGTCATCGAATTTATTATGGAATTTCCCCAAGAATTTCTTTAAGGATTGTGCTTCAGCCGTCAACTGCAATATATAGCAAAAAAAAATAATGATTTCATAGCCGAAAAAAAGATAAAAAGGATTAAAAAAAAAAAAAAAACTAACATCTTCATAACGTCGTTGCAATTCATTCAAAAGTGATACAAATCGCGTCTTCAAATCATTTAAACACGCATTATAAGCTATCATTGATTCCTGCTGAGTCAAAGTTCGTCCATTGTAGGGTACCAAATAAGGAGCCAAGAAATCGGGAAGATTTGCACGTCTGTCCCTTTTAATTTGTTTCTCCATTTCATCCTTAAATTATAAAGACATTTAAATTTTAAGCATAGTTTTTTTTAAAGAGCATAATATTAATAGCTTCGAGTATATTATCAGGAATCTAATATTAGATTAAACAAATTAAGTTCAAGGTCCTTGAACAAAGAACCTTGGGACAAAAGCCGGTCGGCCAATTGGCCGGCCATCATCATCTTCACACAACCAATACACTCATGCTCGTGTATACAACTTAATTACGTTCTCCAAATATTGATGCTTTCCATTTTGCATTAAGAAGTGGGACAGCAAACATACAATAAAGTGACACTATCTATTCTCAAGTAATACAAATGCATTAATCTAAATAGCCACCGCCTTGGGAGGCCTCTCATCTTTCTTGACTATACATACATAGCACTCTCAGACATCAGTATAGACGCATATCCCTATATTGTACTAAATAGGTAAACAAATTGAAATTAACATATATAATAAGGTGGTGGGTAAGTGGGGGCTACAAAACAGTAGCCTGGACAGGACAAAACATACAACACACGCACGCATATTAACATATCCTCATTCACCAATTACAAGGATATAAATGCATTTATCGAACGGAAGACGATGACGGCCGGAAGAGAGTTCATTACCACCAGCTAATTAGGTCATTCTAAATTAAATTTGCTGATTATGTGAATTGAATGTGATGCGTTTGACTTGACTTTACCCTCTCGAGGCGAAGTTTCCTTGCTGTGGCATTTCGTAAAGGATCAAACGGCTTGAATTGCAAATCTGTATTTTTGATTTCTCGCTTTCTTCTCTCGAAAATACTATTCAACTCCTCAGTGGTTCTGTCAAAGGACTTTTTGGCGGATTCTTCTGCTTTTAGTTGTTCCAACAACAATAAGTAGAGTTCCAGTTCAGTAGGATCAGGATTCGAATCGCCAAACTGAAATAATAAACAAACAAAACAAAATTCAAGATATTATTTTAAGGGATACAAATTCGTAAGGACGAAGGATATTATTTTATTTGTGTATATAGCTATGTGTGTGAATGCCGTCGGCTTTCTTCTTCACACTACAAAATATATGTTTTCCTTGCAAAATATTGTGTGTTCAATTCTTCGGAAGGGATTTTATTTGCTAGCTGCACACACCTTGTATCCTTTTGTGAGTGACGGATCGAAGATAATCTCTTGACCGTAATCCGGCTTTGGTGGTTTAATGAATTCCCTGATTGCGGCAGTAAGTGCACCACAAACGTAGTGATATTTCAGAAGAATTTTATTTTTCGAAAGTAAAAATGAACGAATTGCAATATCCTGGTTAGCTGGTTTGGTGGTGTCTCGCTGAAATTTTTCTGTGATTTCCTAGAAAATATTTAATATACAGAAAGTAAAGTTGATATTTGAAATGATTGGAGGTGCGAAAATATTATTATTACCAGGAGTTTATTCATTGCGTGTTTTGTAATGAATTCTTTGTAGAAACATCTGTAAAATAAAATGTTTGTAACTGGTTCATTTTCTATAATTTCTCACTTTTGTGCAAATTAATTTGAAATTTAAATTTTACATGAATCATCGGTGCATTTTAATAAATTGGTATGAAGTCATGAATATAGAATTTGAAATACATTAATTTCAAATTCTATATTCATGACTCAAAAAATGCTTCGTGGGAGCAATATCGATTGTTTCGGAGGTTTTTCATAAATAAATAGACTCTCCTGCTGCATGTTAATTGTTATGATTTTTTTAATTTAATGATTATTTAGCTTGTGAAGCTTTTAAAACACATACTAATAATGTTACTTGTAATTATATCAAAATATAATTGTATAATCATTTTTAAGTTCTCTAGATTTGTGTTTTGTATATACTTGTATCTAACTGCATGAATCTGGCAACTCTGCAGTCGATGTTTTTATAAATTATAGCGAATATTATGGTAAGAGAATTGAGAGCGAAAACCACGTACAAAAGGGAAGCGATTGTGTTAGAGCAAATTCAGACCTCGACCAAGATTGTCGTGAAAATAAAGTGAAAGAATAGTGGTTTTTTAATTAATTTTCCACTATAAATTGATTTTGTTTTATTTATAAAATGTTGGTTCTTTTCCGAATGCTTTCACTGAGCTATCGAAACAATACTTGTTCAAGTCTAAATTTCATTCTTAAAAAAATCGTTAACCTTATAAAGATATTTTATAACCTTTATTTTGTATTTTTTTTAATGTTTTATATAATTTTTTGTTTATTCAATAGAAAAGACATTAAAAAATTAAAAACCGAAAAACTATATAAAAATACAACCAAAATATCAAAAACATAAGTATAATTGCAAGGAAAACATGAGGCTTCACAAATTACCTGGTTTTGATTTATTTAAATAAACTCTTAAATAAACTCCCTTAATCTTTTCTGAAGTCTTTAATTTGTGCAATTTATAAATATGGTAAATGCAACCTTCCAGAAAATTATAGGGAAATTTTCATTCTGCCTGTTTTGGCTGATGTATTTCAGTAGTAAATAGAATTCGTATTATTAAAAAAAAAACTTCGTAAAATCAATTTGATTTTCGTTTTTCATATAAAATACAAAATTTAATGAAAACTAAAAAATAAAGTTAAAAAACATAAACTTTATAATTTTTTTTGTTTTTAATAAGTTTATTTAATACTATCACAACATTTCAATTTTTTGAAAGCGATTTGTTTTGGATTCAGGAATCCACATTTCATCATCATGACGTTCACTTAACCAAACATTATTTCGGATAATTATTGTTTCAGATGAGTTTGGTCTTTGATTCGGTGAATTGGCAAAATAGAAGGAAAATATAATAGATCCAGTTTATGAAATGAAAATTTATTCATTATTTGAAATCAAATCAACTTTAAACCAATTTAAACTGCGCCCAAATAATAAGAAATACCTTGCAAATGAATTACCATAATTCATAAAATAATACCATAATACCATACAAAATGTGTTACGCAAATCCATCTTCGTGAGTTCCTATAAAAACCCCTGGCAAAAAAAAGCAATTAAGGAAGAAGACCGTGTGTCATGTCACTTAATTTAAGATTTTCATGTTTCAAAGGTAATTTAGAAATGTGAATATTTGTTATTTTGCTCAATAAATAGAGAATTTTTTAATTTGTCGAATTGAAAGGGTTCCCAAAAAAATTCAATTAGCAGTGTTTTAACTACAGCAATTTAAAAAAAAAAAGTTGTAAAAAATTTTCGTCTCGAATATTTCGAGAACAAAAAATGCATCGACTTGAGGTTAATTTTGTTCTATACATAATGACGTAATAAAGAACTGAAGAGAATTAAACAAACATTTTGGTTACTGATAAAAATTAAAAAAACAATCAATTGAAGGTTTTTTTAAGCCAGAAAACTACAAGAAAATACTAAAAATCGTTGAAAAACACTTTTCGGCTAGAATATTTTGAAAACAAACACTAGCTTAGAAGCCGGACGAATTTTATTTTATACATATTGACGTAGTCAAAAACTTATAAGGTTTGTAGAATTATTCAATAGACCGTTTTTTTTTTTTAAATCAACAAATTTTCAAACTCAAACCACTAAAAAAAAAATTAAAAAAATGTTTTTCGACTCGAATTTCTTGAAATTCGGAAAATTATTCTAAAGAACCTTATTCGGAAAATTAAAAATCTTTTTTAAAAAGAATTAACCAAATCGATTTAGCCGTTCTTAAGTTAAATGCTTGCAAAAGTACAAAGTGTTTTTTTTTACTATAGCTGATGGTTCTCCCCGGATTCGCACGGGTTGAAAAATCATTTTTTGAAATTAAAAAAAAAAAACTCAAAACCATTATGGAGGTCAGCTCCATTTTTGGAAAATATTAAATTCTAAAGCTTCTCTTAAAATTTAAATTTTCACTTAATTAAAAATATTTATTCATTAAGCCATTCTTAAAATAAAGTATTTAAAAATTAATAATTTTCCTTTCATCCCAATTCAGCCTATAAAAAGCTAAATTTTAAAAATATACTCGAAGTCCATCCCTATATAAATAGTTATATATTGAGAAAGCGATTCAAACATTTGTTTTCCTCAGTATTTTGACAATAGAAATGATGCACTGAAACTGAACTCAAATCTTGTGTTATTTTACGTCCAACAGATTGTGTTGTTTTTCTTTTTTTAATGTATATACAAACACTTTTGGGTATTTGAATACAACGTTGTGTTAAAATTTCACAGAACTTTTTAAGATCTAAGATAAAAACAAACGAAAATTTATATTTTTATTTATATAGATAAATAGAGACAGATAGAAGATCGAACTTTAATTATTTATGGATTAAAAATTGATTTCATCGCTTCATAAAAAACAATGAGCCGTTTTACGTAAAATTTTTAATCAATTTTATTAATTTGATTTAAACAATAAAAATATTAAAAATATTTTTGACGGAAGATTTAAAATTAAATGCATAACTCAGCCCCCTGTGAGTAGATTGAGATCAAATTAACAGATAGATATAGTTGCACTACCAGCGTAATGTCAGGTTTTGACTTAAAGTTCGATTTTCTTTTAGCGTGTAAAATCACTCATACGCCAAAGTGACCAAAATAAATAAGTTTGTAATAAAAACGAAAATTTACAACTTTATTTATTTAAGACTTAACTTATTTGCTTAGCTTGACCCTGCAACTTTTTGACACACTTATAAGAAGGGCAGTATGCGGATTTCCATAAACACTATAAATGATTTTAGGTTAATAGAGATTTATTATACATTTTTAGCCTTCGAAGATATATATGTATGAAGGTATGCACAAATATAAGGATACAATTCTAACAAAAGAAAAGTGAACACGCCCACTCAGTGGGCGATAAAAATAACACATGTCATGCATTTGGTTGAAGAAACAATTTTAACGTTTAATAATGAAAAAACTAATATGATAAAAGTAGGCGTGGCAGTGGGTGGATTTTAGTCAAACTTTCTTCTTTCTAAACCATCTCGCAGCTGAAATAATCATTTTTTTATAATTTCAGCGAAATAAAGTTATTAGTTTTTAAATCTATAAGCCTCATACCGACTACATTTATTTTCGTATATACGTAGGTACTACATTAACTCTACACTAACTACACTAACCCCGCCACGTTTAGCAGCGCCATCTTTTAAAAAAAATATTAACTTCAACTTTCAAAGAAAACTTTATAAATATGAAAAACACTTTTTCCGTATAAATATGTAAATATTATTTCATTTAATTTGAAAAAAAGCTTAAAAAGAAATTATCAAAAGATTGTATACTCACGATCCTGGTGCTTTTTCAAAATGCAATACAATTCTTTTCTCGTGTACTTCACACAATCGCATTGAGTCCAAACGTGGCGATGAATAGAAATGCAACATCTTTGCTTGTTTTTCATCAACATTATGAATAAAATCTGGATAAAGTGTTTCTTTATCATTTAAAGTCAATTTAATACATATATAAATATAAAATTACGTTTTAAAGAATCAGGTCTTCCCTTCTCAAAAGATTCTTCTGTTTGGCCACTTGAGAAGACAAATTTAATTTTTGTCAATAAATCCGATCGATTTTCATACCAATCCCAGCGTACTTCTGGAACTTCATAGCTATCATCTGAGAAAAGTGTCACCTGCATTATTTTCCCGTCGGGCTGAATGTAGTTTGAGAATCTTTCATGCAGAACACGCTGGTAATGAATTGCCTTATGAAGATTTGGATATCTTTCATCGAATTCCCTGTCACTGATATTCAACTTTTCCACCCAAGATCGCCCCATGTCCAAATGTTTTTCAATAGATAGTTTTTTACTTTCATCAGTTAAATTTTCGTCAGAACCTTCCTCTTCAATTCGCATCTCTGGTGGCTCACCAGCTAATAGATGTTCCCATTGGCTTGTGTCTCTAAGATCCCATTTCATATCTCGAATGCGACAAGTTTGCAAATTAACATAATAATTCAAATGGTTCCAAATACTTTCGATATGGATGTAAGCTTTCGATGAAGGATCATGCTTAAATCCGGTAGAGGGTTCTATAAAAGTTGCACTTGGTGGAGCGTCAACTTCATCGCCATCTTCATTTATAATCTTGGTGCGAGGCTTACAACTCCATGGGGCATTATGAATTATCACAACCCAAGAGTGAGAAAGGCGATAAGGGTCATTAAATGAAGCTTCATCTTCCAAGTTCTAGCAAGAGAAGATAATATGCATATTAACATTGAAAATATGACATCAAATTACTTACCTCACGCTCAATTCTTGCAGCTTCTTCTTGTTCGAATTTTTCTTGATTTTCCTTCTCCAACCTCATTTGCTCAAGTTGTTCTGTTAAGTGGCTTACTAAATCTGGTTTCGATCTCAACTTATATTTGTCGTTTTCTTTGGTTTTTTGTATTTCATGTTCTTCATCTTGATCCCTTGAGTAGTCTTGATCCTCTGGTAGGGAATACTTAATATTTCGCTGATCATTATTAACAGTGTCCTGTTTGGCTGATCCTGATACAACTAAAGCTGGAAAACCTGCTCCAATCAACATGCTACACAGTAAAGTGGCCATTTCAAAGCTATTGCCACAACGTCGGCGAAGTAAAGTTGTGGGTGACATCAGGCTTGGAGGCTGGAAGCAAAAAAAAATCAAAATCAATACATAAATGACCCAAATCCTGCTGCACAAAAAAGGGTTCTAATACCTATCGCAGATTCTAAATCAATACCTACAGAAAAGAAACTATAACCTGCAACTATTTTGTTTTGTTGCCACCAACGAGTTAGTTTTGTGAAAATAAAAAGAAAGCCATTCAACCAGTAGTCGTTAGTATAATACAAATGGTGGTGGCGGCGGCGGCGGCGCGGCGGACCGGCAAGTGGGCAATGCGTCAAGGGAAGAATGTCCTCGAAACGAAAACAATGGTCGTCCATGTTTCTCACTTTGTGTTCTTTTAATAACTTTATGCGCTAGCGAAATGGGTTGAATGATATAAACTCAGCCCATCATCATACCTCCTACAGCCATGGAATCTTTTTTTTTAGCGAAGAAATTAAAATATATAAATAAACAGAAGACACAAGGACTCACCTTATACCGCAGAGATTACAAAACAACAATGGAAACAACAAAAAAAAAAAAAAGAAAGTTAAATAATGATGAGTACAGAGTGCACTTTGAAGAGACATTATTTTTATGCACCTTTTATATGCCTATGCACTGTGCACCGCTATTTTGCTATACAACTACTTTTGCATTAGAAGCCTTTTCATCTAAAAACTCTGCTTTGTTATTGTAGTCGGTGTTTGTAAAAAAATTGTATTTCTGTTTGAAGAAAAAAATTAAATGACTGGTTGTTCCTTAAGTTTGGGGATATTTATGCAGCAGATGGACTTAACAAATTCTATGAAGTTAAATGTATGGAAATATAATATACCTAATATAAATTTAATTGAAATATTAAATTAAACACACCCAAGTATATTCTTAAAACTAGAATATTTTTTTAAAAGAGCAGGAGATACAAAAATATGCACAAACGGAAGGAATTAGAAACATCGAACTCATCTTTAAAAAAAAAAAAAAACTTTAATCGAAATAATTTCAGCCGTTCACGAAAAAGTCGAAAATTTGGTTCTATAATATTTCAATGCGAACCTTAATTTCCTAGTTTTAAGTAAATCGAGGAATCAATTCTCTACAAAAATGTTCTAAAATTTAAATTAAATCACACTGTCCACAAATCTTTTATGGATTTTTAACACACCTTGGTGGGTCAGAAGTCCACAGGAAATTTTTGTGGACTTCTTTCCCATCAATTATGCGTTTCTGACTCACTTTAGTGATTTGGGGGGCTTTGTGCCGCTGACGCGACTCCGTTGCTTTGCTAAGGGTATGTCCAGTCGTCAGACAGGCGCCAATGTCAACAGTTTTCTTAATAAACGCATGGTAGGTAGAAATGGCGGCCACCGAGCGCTTAGCCCGTGACCCAATTAGCGCTTAATTGCGCCGTTTTGATACCATAACTCGTTTGACCTGTATAAAGAAAAAGAATTTTTGAAACGACTTTGTGGAATCATCAATACACTCCCCCAAATACAGTAGGGCGTGGCCGATATAGAGGTATGTAAATTGATTTCCGGTTCAGAGTGAATTTATATGATTTTCAGAAGAACATTGACCACTTACTCGCGGTCGAAGTTCATCTAAGAGCCAAATCGTTGTGTTGAGAAAAGAGACCAAATCTGTGATATTTATTTCAGAAAGTTCGTTAAGGTCGTCTAAGAATATAAGAGTGACCTTGAGGTTAACACAGCCAAATCAATGGCTTTCACGGCTGTATTTCGATTTTGGTAAGGATCTTGTTTGGGTATTTAGCACGCTTCCCTAATTGCCATTAGTTCCGCTTGGAAAACACTAGCAAAGTTGGGAAGCCGAAAAGATTTATTTATGTTCAGAGATTTGGAATATACACCTGCACCAACTCCATCTTTGATCCATCAGTAAAAATACCTTGGGTAATTTTAAAAAATTCCAGAGAATGTGGAGTTATGACCTTTCTAAAGTTATGGAATATTTACCCACTTTTTTGTGGACTGGCTCAAAAGAGTACATTATAAGTCCACAATTCTAAACGGAGTTCCCCAAGGCAGTCAATTTGGGCCCATTCTTTTTATATATTATTCTTCAATAACATATATACTCAACTAATCTTGTATTGTAAAATTTTCATGTGTTCTGATGATTTCAAACATCAGGGTTTAAAAAACTCAGATGGTTACCTATATCTACAACATGACATTTTATAAGTTGCACGTTACAAAACGGAGTATGGATCTAAAAACTAATAAATGTGCTAGATAATGACCTACTCTCTCGTTTAGTTGAATCTTCAACAATGTACTTGTTTAAAAAGTTCATATATTTAATGATAGGTATGGGAGCTTTAAGTTAACAGTCAGCTTTCATTATCAGCAAGGCAAGGATTAATAATGAGGTTCTCAAATGATCTTTACATCTTTAAAACACTAAACTGTACTTTTATCCAATGAAACGCTTACAACCATATAAAAATCGATTAATAATCTTCTTAATCTTTCTAAGCTAGAAAAAAGGTTAACATCGTCATGTTCCTATTTCAATTATTTGATGAAGTTTTAAATATGGAAATAAATTTAATTGATAATTTTTTTTCTAATACCTACTGAAAAGACTGGTTTATTTTTATAAAAGCTTTCGTACCTCTAAGAAACAAAATTAAAAAAAAAATAATATTGTAACGTTGACTCAAGAAAGATTAATGAAAATTGTTCATTATTTTATTCAAAATAATTAAGTTTTTTTTCGAAAACGGCTCTTATGATTTTGATGAAATTGTCATAGTTTGTTCTCTTTGAAAATTTCATCAGAATCGTAAGAGTCGTTTCCGAGGAACTGAGATAGGGTGCGCCACTACTACACCCCACGCCTCGAAGAAGGTAAAAAACTGATATTTAAGTTGCTTTCTTCTACCAGAAACGACTTGCCAAATTCCAGCTTATACAATTTTTTTTATTTATGGAAAGGAAGATATTTTCTTGGTCAATTAATGTAAAATATTCATTTGGACCAAGAAGTGTATCTCCACTTCATCTATAGCGCCTATATTTGCGGCCAGCAAATGAATTTCGACTTTTTTTCTTTGCTATATTATTTTCCCATTGCACATTTTATATGAACCGAGTCGAACTATGCAACAAAAACCATAATACAAAAACAAATTAAAATTACAAAAACAAAATAAAAAATAAAACACTAAATTATAAAATAAATCCAGAAAGAAAAAAAAAAACAAAGACCACCTAAAACATAGAGAAACCCATTGCATCGTCATCGCATCTCGTCATCATCCATCGAAAGGGGCAACAGCATCATAAATATGGCGCAGCGTATTTCCTTTTGAGTAATCATTTCTTTTGAGTTCGTCGTCCACATCCGCTTTGCAAGGAAAAAAAAAAGAAACGATTCTAACAAAAATAAAAAAATACCCTCCTTAAAAATAAACCAAAATAAAGAAAATTGAAGAAAAAAAAAATTGGAATCGCATCGCAAAACGTCGAAAAAAATAAAATAAAAAGAAAAACCAAAGAAAGCTGCTGTGCTGAAAATATGAAAAAAAAAAAAAATAATATTCATCTGCCATTGCACATGAATCAAAAAATGGATGAAAGGCAGCCGCAATATGACAATTACAACGGATTGACTGCATCCTTTTTCTCAAACCCTTTTTGCTTCTATGTTACTTACTGATGGTCCAGGAATCACATCACATCACAGCATCACTGCAAGCAGCAGTCCTTAGAACACACGATCCGTAAACGCTTCAAATTAATTCAAGCGAACCGTTCCCCAAAAAATTCATATTTCTAATCTGTAAATTCTAAAAAAAACCCTTTTCCCCCCCTTCTTCCCAAAGCAACTTTATATAATGCAAAGAAAGTATGATGACAGCGATTTCATGTGTTCTACCTTCAAATAAGCAAAAGCACACATGTGAAACAAAATAAAAAAATATAAAATAAAAAAAAAACTAAAAACAAAAATCCTTCAGATTCTAAAAAATGAAGAAAAAATACCCGAAGGATATACTTATCAACTAAAAACTACCCAACCTCTGCCAGGACGACATGCATTTTCTGTTTTTAACTATCAAATAATTTCCACTCCCTTCGCTCACAAGTAGCTAAAAAAACATAAAGCGGGTATGAGTAGGTATACGATGATGTGGATATGTAAAACAACTACAAGGTCCAGTTAAATCATCCCCATCGATGCCCCTTCCCCAGGCTTTCAGAATATTCTTTTTGGGGCCGAATTCAGATGAGTGGGTGCAAAAAAGACTTCGACGACGACGATGACGATGACGACGGACGTCGACTTACAGATCTTTTGGCTCCCCTTGTGTGGGGACTTGAGAGTTTTTCAGGTAGTTTTGGGAGTTGCATATGCAAAGTATTAAATACACCCTTGCTGTTATCCTTAGCCTTATACACTAAAGCCTTTAGCTTTCTCGGTACAAAAGGGGAAGCAGCAATTTGAAAACACCCCGTGAGCGCTATTTAGCCCGGGCTAACTCAAAAAACTGGACGGACTTTTTCTATACTCAGTTTAAATGGGTGGGGTAGCCTGCTTTTACTCTTTCTTCAACTTAGTCTATTGTGAGGATTTCTGGATACGAGAAGTTTTATTTAGTTTTTTTTTTTCCTATTTCCCATTTCGTATTTTGGAGTTTAGTTTTAGTCGTTAAAAGAATATTTCTTGTTCTTTTTATTATTTTATTGTTTCTTCTTGTTTTTCATCCTCCCTTCTCGCTCTCTTTGTAGGTCGGTCGGTCGGTCGGTCGGTCGGTCTTATTCTGATGTTGTTGATGCAGCTTCCCGTTCGCATTTTCCCCATTGCCTGGATGTGCCTTTGTGTTGCTTAATTTTGAAGTCTAATGTGAGCTGGGGATATATAATAGACATATAATATGGCCATATATGTACATATATCCACCAAACCTAGATGATATTTTTGAGAGGAGAACCCTTGCGACCGCACTGATAAGAGTTCGACGGTGAGTGAACTTAACTTACAAAGTAGTTAGACTAATCAGATTTAAGATAAAAGTGTTTACGGGTAATGACTTAGGTAGATATAGCGCGATGGAGGAGAACTTTGCATAATGCCTGGCCCTTCTTATGGCAGAATGGGATATATATTTTTTTATAAAAGGGTGGGCCGAAGTACATAAACTAGAGTGGGTTGGTTTATGATTATGCTAGACAAAAAAAAACTTCAAATCTTATAGTACTATGTGTAGCTTTAAGCCTAATTTATTTAAACAAAAAGTTTTGAATTATTCTCAACAAAAAATAAAAAAAATAGAGAGCAAATTAAGATTTTAACTAATAGATACTAGATCTATTCTTATCATGAGAATACCAAAGACTGATGAATTCTGCATAACAAAAAAAAATGGGCTTTGTTTTTAACTCTTCCAAGTTTGGCTATAATTAAACTACACCGGCGAAATAAGACATGAAAAAGCCACTTTTTTAAAAAATTCTGACAAAACTGAATTTTAATGGAGAGGTTAATTTACAGATCCTAAGCATTTTATAAAAAATTAACATTAATTTGGGCGGGAATAAAACTTTTAACGGATTTTTTTTGTTCAAGTCTCAAAAACTATACATAAAAAAAAAATTGAGTAAAGACTAAAATTTAAATAAGCACGAAAAATAAAGCAGCACTAGTTTCTCTAGGCCACATATTATTCATTTTTAAAAGAGAGCAAAGGGTTGTCAAAAACGTTTGTTAGCTAAAATCTTATATAGTCCTAGAACTTAAGAATTTCACTTCCGAAAAAGTCCAACCAAGCTTAAATTTGGAAAACGCTAACCTTTCAGCTCTTCAAATAAGGTGTGAAAGTCCCGGGAATTAGGCTGTATGCAAAACTTGTGTCATCGATCCATATTTCTTTGAAAACACCAGGCCATCACCGTCAACGGCGGCGGCGGCGCGGCGAGTGCTATTTTTCGATGATTGCCAACTTCTTTTGGCCTGAATTAGATGATGTGCACAGGACACCAACGACATTTGGTTTCAACAGGACGGCGCGGCGCCTCGCTACAACATACCACACAGCTCACGCCCCACTGGAAATTCTGCACGAGCGTTTCGAGGGCATGGTCATCTCACGTGGAGGTGATGTGAACTGATGGCCAACGAGATCGTGCAATTTGAACCCGTTAGACTTTTTCTTGTGGTTTTTATGAAGTCGCAGGTAAGTTTTTTTAAAAATATAATCATCTCATAGGGTTAGAAGCACTAAAAAAAAAATTAAGAAAAAAGAATGTTATACATTTTATAAATTTTTTTTTTATAACGGGAGGGCTATCTAGTGGTTTCTTTTTAAATCATAAGTTGTTTTGACACTGACAGCTGTTTCCAGTGATGTTCGAATCTATGTAAAAAAAAACTATTTTTTACCTTTTCTACGTTAAAGTTGGTAAAAAACGCGTAAATAAGTGTAAACAATGTAAAAAACGTAAAAAAAAAACTTTCGTGAAACTGGTATGCTAGTGGTCAAAACTCATGGTCCCTGCTGTAGAACGTTGCGCACAGACGAGAATGTGGCTGCTGTAGCCGAGAATGTGAGACCCAATTCACGAACATAAAATCGCCAACGGTCAACGGTGGGCGTTACAGAAACATGTTAACCGATTTTTTTTTTCACTGAAATTAAAGACATGGATTTGGACGACATCTGGTTCATGCAGGATGGCGCGGCATACCACAATCGATGTTTTGCGCCACAAATTCCCAAATCGTGTTATCAGCCGTCTTGGTGATGTCAATAGGCCGCCTTGTAGTTGCGATTCGACCCCTTTGGAATTTTTTTTTGTGGGGAACCGTGAAGGACCGATGTTATGCCAACAATCCGGAAACGATTCAAGGACTTAGGACCAATATCATCCAAGTAATCCGTAAGCCACAGCCCGAAACCATCAACAACGTCTTGGAAAATTAGAGTAACAGAATGCTCTACTGCGAAGCCAGCCGAGGCAGCCACTTGAAGGAGGTTGTGTTCCATAATCAATGGGATTGTTTAGGTTTACTGTTACTAATAAAGTCATGAAAAAAATTTAATTTTGTTCATTTTATTGCATTTTTAAAAAGAAAATTGTATTTAGCCAACCCTGTAGGTACTTTAGTAAAATTTATTTTATTTTTTTTTTTTTTCAAAAAAATTCAAAAATACCCAAGTAGTCCAGTAAAATCTCACACCAGGCCAACTTAATGGCTTCAATCAAGGCTTCTTTGTCATAGTACTGCTTTATTCCTTCATATATCCGTGTTAGCCATCCCCATAAAATTTAAATTATGTTAAGATGCGGTAAATACGGTGACCAAGTCAATAAATGTACATTTTGGCTTGTAATAAATGATTTGACCATTCCAGCTGTATGGACAGCAGCGTTGTCCTGTTGAAAAATCCATGAGGTTGTTTCAAACAGATCGTTGATTTAACGAAACACTGATTCCAGCAACGCTTTGTAGCTATTTCCAGTCATCTTGGTTCTTTGAACTACAAGCCTATCGTACCATAGTATGAAATTGCAACTCAGACCTTCTCTGCGGTTCAAAAAACGCTCGTATTTCCTCAAATCATGGAAATAATAATTATAACAATCTTGAACATCCAAGTTGAATTTTTTCTCGTCGGAAAAAAATGATTTTCGCCAGTCATCAGAGTGTACTCCCTGTTGCACTTTCCAAGTCATGTGGTCTTACGAAAAACTTAAGCCTTGCTTACTTTTTGCAGCATTTATTGGCGGTGTTTTTTTAAGTTCTAATCGCTTTGAATATTTAGCATTACCTACGAATCATGCGGGGAACAGTGCCATTATGTTTGCTTTATTCTTGATTTCAGCTGCTGAGAGGGATGAATTCGATGCAATTTTTCTTATTTTTTGCGTTTCGCGAGGTGTTAAGGCTGAAGAAGTGTTTCCTTAGCATTTTTTTCCTTAAGATGTTGGGCTTTTCAAATAATGGGTGACAGCATGGTCGGTTCTCTTCATTTTTCTGCCTATTACTCGGTTTGAATGTCATTGAGAGTGATAAACATCTATTTTTGCCCGTTCCTCCAAACTCAAAGTCACACACAATTTAAAGTTACAAATTTATAAAATGTAGGTACCTTTCTCAATTAAAAGGTCTTAACCACTTCACCAATAACCTTAATACTTCGACTGCTTCCGATCTTATGACGCAATTTAATTGCCTATATTTTGTGTTAAATCTTTAACTAGCCTTCAAAGTCCCGTTTACTTGATCTCTTAAAATATATAAAATGCTTCTTGAATTAGACTCTCTCCTACCATACTCTTTTTTCTTAGTGCAATCATGTAACGGTAGTACTTTATGTGAGTTAAACTTCTCAAATGTGTCTGCTTCTAACCTTATGAGTTGCAGTGTTGCATGTATTTGTATTCTAAGTATAAAAATGGAGTAAAAAGTAAATAAAAATAACAGTAACTATAATAATCCAAACCTTAAAACAACTAATTTTTTTTTTAAATTCGATATGCGCTCAAATAAACAAAATTAATGACCTTTTTTAATGACTTTTTTACAAATAAAACTCTATAGGAGTGCAGTTTTATACTATTTTATGCAACTAAGTTGTGTTACAGTTATTTTCCGTTGAACTTAGCTTAATTTGTTTTAATGTTTCAAATACTTTTTATATAGGGTGTCCGCCGAGAAGGTATACTACTTTCGTTTGTTTATAATTTTTGATTAAATGAAAGAGAATGGATCTTGTAGTAACCTAACCCAAGAAAAAGAAAGACGATTGCAATTATTAATTTAATTCTTTTATTTTGTGTTAATTGAACTGCTGTTTAATGAGGTTAGATTACGAATGAAGTTTCTTCACGACTTCACGAGGTTCGATTGACAGTTGTCAATTGATGACAGCAGCTCAGCTCTCGACAGGGTGTGCCCATTTACCACAGATCTTATATTGATAAATGTTTTATTTAATGTCGGCAATTATTAATGGAATACAATATTAGGTAAATGTCCGCCTCTGTTAGTCTCACAAATGCAAGCCCTTTTGAGCATATTTTTCATTACATTCTCACACATTTCAAGCGGTATTTCATTAATTTCATCACGAATATTTTGTTTTTGAGTTGCTCAAGCATTTCTGGTTTGTTTGCATAAACTTTGATTTTCAGATATTCCCAAAAAGAAGTCCGGAGCAGTCAAATCAGGCGACCGTGGAGGCCAATCAACACCACCATTTCTTGAAATAACTTGTTGTGGAAGGAGGTTTCGCAGTAATTCCATTGTAATCCTGGCTGTATGCGATGTGGCACCGTCTTGTTGATACCACATGTTAATAAAACCCAAAGCATGCAGTTGTGGCGTTAAAAAGTGTCCAAGGTTTTCTTTGAAGACCAAGCTCCTGAGCACGGCGTCGAATTGAGGTTGATGGATTGTTTTGAACACTTCCTTGAGCAGCAGTAATGTTTTCAGCCGATCTTGCAGTACGTTGTGGTCCATGCTTGGGCCTATCACCTACAGACCCTCTTTCTTCGAAATCATTCACTACACGATAAATAGTGCGTTTTGTTAGCACGTTGTTTCTCCCAAAAATTTCACGTAACTTTCTCATCGTTACAGTAATCGATGATTGATTTTTATAAAATGTTTTAACGATTAAAACACGTTGGTTTATCGAGTATTTTTCCACAATAAATTTTCCACGTGTCTACTTCACGACTGCCAAATATGAACTGTCAAGACTAATGTTTACCAAAATGGCGGCAAAACAAAGTAGTATACCTTCCCGGCGGACACCCTGTACAATCAAAACTATAAAAAAAAAAAACAAAAAAATACAAGAAAAATAATGTTTTGTGAACTTTAAAATTAATCTAATCTTTTGCGAGTTCTACAAGCAAAAATTTTAATCCAAACTTGAATATTTTTTTCTACAGCTCCAAATGCATTCAATTAATTCAGTAAATTTAAGAGTTTTATTTTATCATAGACCAATCCGAAAACTGACAACCACTTTTGCCTAAACGGGTCAATGTGCGTCATTGGTTTTACATATTGTGAAATAACTGTGATTTTATAGGCCATAGTACCACCCCAGAAAAGAATACATATTTTAATATAGGTAAGAATTTTAAACAATCAAAATCTATGGTGTAATATTTCTTTTCTTCTTCTTGTCAGTTCTACTTAATTTTTGTATTTCTTACAAAATCAACCTGGTGTTGGATTTTCAGATTCACTATCAGTTTTACAACATAAAATCGATCAAAGGCGCACAACAACCAACATAAAGAGTTCCCTGTATATCACAATCGGTGATTTGTTTTTCTTTAACAAGCGGCTATAGGTATAGCTATACTTTTCGAATTAAATACCTTTTTAATCTTCACCGCCGGAACACGCCTTTGTACAGTTCATATACATACATACCTACCTACGTATAAATTCCTTGCTGGATTCTGTTTTAGAATTTCGATATCTCCTCTCTTTTCCTTATGCCTTATACCTAGTACCTTAGCTCGTTGTATATAATACAATATGGGTAACGAATCTTAAAGTTAAAGTTGCCATAGTTGCTTCGATTGCTTTGCCTGGCAACGGAGTGGTCATTTCAATCTCTTCACATGCTAAGTGGAGCTAAAGGAGGATTTCTACGAAATACATAGCTACGGTTGCTGGACTTAAATTTCTTCATATTTCCATCCTCTCTACTTCTAGATATATATGTAGGTATAAGTTTCTATCACTATGCACCATCAGGCCTCCCCTATTTCTAACTCAACTCACTCCTGCCCCTGTCTCCTCGAACATCGCACATAAAAGATAGAAAATACGGGTGAAATTTATTTACATGCGAATCTGCAAGGATATGCACCAAAGAAATGATTATACTGCACATGGATGTATGGTATTATGTATAAGGATAGGTATACTGAAAAGAGCGTACTAGAAAATGAGATTTTAGACGAACATAGCAAGGATATTGCGAAGAAGAAGAAGAAGAATAAGAAACACCAGCTGCAGAATTGATAAGGACATTATAAGAGAAGCAATGCTAACCAAGCAAAAGCTCAACCGAACTGGTCCTATACTTCAAATAAAATGCATCGAATATATCCCCAAGACTCATTCCGATCCGACTGTTGTTGGTCAAAACTAATATCGTGTTCTATATATCCAAAGATGAAGATGAGCGGCAGGACTAAACTTCTACCTACCTACACCTACTTGGGGCTGCACAAGCACATCTATCTATAGTTTTTCAGGTGGGAGTCAAATGGGAAGAAGAACTATTCGTTGTTACAATATATAGAACTTTACCTGGTTTGATTTTGTCAAGATGGCTACCACGCGGCGATTGTGTATTCAAAATGGTTTGAGTTCAGCACTACTCCTCCTCCGCCCTGCTCTCAAGTTCTGGTCAATCCTGAAAGGATATAGTGAATAGGAGATGAAGAAGAAGAAGTATTGTATTCCTCATATCGTTCGTCGTCATCATCGTCGTCGTAGTCGTATAGTCGTTGTTGTCCTCCTGCTGTCCAGAATCAAGCAGTTCTGTCCTATTTCATTCTCTTATGCAAACTTTTAGAACGGATGTATTCAAGAGCGAAACTCATGGCACCAGCATCAGAAGCAGAAGCAGAATCAGAATCAGCATCAACATCAGCATCGGCATCAGCAGCATCGCCTTTAGTTGTCCGCTTGCCAAAAGGATTGAACTCTCCTTTTCTCATCCCCTAAGACGTATACCGTTAAACTTCCTCAAAATTGGTGCACAGTATAAAACGTGGTGGTGGACGTTCGTCGTGTTTGACAATATCCTTGGCAACGGACATTCTTCTTGCCCAACCCCTAGCAACCAACGACTACGACGACTTCGCAATTTCGCTTACTCACTCATTTACTGGTTCGAATTGCCAATGTCGATGTATGTCGCTCCATCTATAAAGCTATCCTCCCCATCCTCGTCCTTGTTCTCCTCTATATACGAATATGTAGCTAGCGTCGTCATTTTGGCTGTGGCACAGTCGTGACTGTTTGCCGCAATAAGCATACCCACGTTTGATTTCCTAAGACCACCCACACTCGATATAATCCTGGTCATTCGATTCAGTGAAGGACTTTAGTGCAGCAGCACATCAAATGCATTAGCCAAAGGAGCCTTATAGATCCACATCTTTCTTCTTATGCCTGCTTGAATGGCTTTCGCATATTTTCCACCTTCTCCAGTGGCCAGTCATCAGAATACGAAAGTAGTAGGAAAACCCATCACTTTGGCACAGTGGGACCGAAATCTATTTAATATTTTATTTCGAATACTACCGCAAAATGTTTTAATACTTGAAACTACTATATGAGGAGGACAAAAAGCATTATTTGAAGGCTAGTTCTGGGAGGAGTTATGTTTTTCTATAATTATTGTCAAATGTTACTAATGGAAGTAGCCTACTTTTTAAAATTCAAAATTTAAGTTATAGTTACCTAGAGATGAATTCTTGATAAAAATTGTTCATTTTTGTATTTTAAGAAGACACAAGGTTATAAGTCCACAGGCCAAAAGTCCATTAATGGACTTTTGATCCATGTGGGTGGGTTACAAGTTCGCAAATCAGTTATAGACCTATAGCCACAATTGTTGAGCCAGAACTCTACAATAATGCAGGTCAAGGTCTACAAAGAAGTAGGAAAGGAAGTGGGTCATAAGACCAAAAATATTTTCTCAAATTTTTAAATAATTACTTGTTTCAAAAAAACAATTTTGAGAAATTCCTGTTTTTGTTTGTAAAAACGTAATTTAAAAAAAATTGAGTTTAAATTAAATTTGAATTTTTAGAAATTGCAATTTTGAATAAAGCAATTTAAAAAAAAAAAGTCTTTCGATGCGTTTTTAAAAAATGGCCGCCTCGGAAGTTCAACGGATTTTAACTCCCTTTATTGGGTCCTTTTGTAATACTCACGCAACCATGACGTTTCTCCGTTTAGGGTATTTTCAGTTGCCAGGAAGTTGCCCCATCGCGAAGCTACCACGAAATAATTTTTCCCAAAAAACTTACTTGGGGAAATGTTTGCATTGATATAAGCAAACATTTCTCTAGAAAAATTATTCACGATATCTATTTTGCTAAAAGGAATATTTTCTTTAATATATTTTGAAGGTGATTCTTGATATCAAATTTGCCAAAATGGGAAAAAAAACCCCACGGAAATTTCTTTTTCAATAGAGCTGAATAAACAAAAATTTTGAGGATTTTTTTCATCTAAAACTCATCTAATAAGTACCTTTCATTTATTTATTTATTTATTTATTTATTTAGTTTCATCTACAAGCATTTTACAGCTAACAGATATGTGGCACTCCAATAAAAAGTTAAAATTTTAATAAATATAAGATTTCTGATTTGAATTTTTCACGAGTGAGACATAAAAAATCAATAATTAACGACACTTCATTGAAATAAACAATGGACCTGGATAAAGGCTCATTACAGCCATATCTAGTATTATGTGCTCTTTGAAATATAAAAAATCTAGCTCTCAGTGTTCTAGCTGGAACATAAATAGGAACCAATGTAAGAAGTGATGGACACTTTATGTTATAACAGAGTAAATCTCTAATGAGCATTACACTATGAACTTTTCGACGGGATTCCAGGGATTTTATATCCAGTAATTGGCACCTAGCCTTATATTCTGGACAAAAGCTCCAATGCATTTGTTGGAATATATATTTAGTGAACCGTCTCTGAACTTTTTCAAGCCGGTCAGAGTGAACTTTATATGCGGGGCACCAAATAACATCTGCATATTCAAGAATCGATCTAACAAGAGATATATACAATGATAAAAGAGCGTAAGGATCTCTAAAATCTTTAGCATTTCGCTTAATGAAGCCTATCAACGAATTAGCTTTAGGGATCAAGTAATCAAAATGGAATTTAAAAGAAAGGGCAGAGTCAAGTATTACACCTAAATCGTTAATCCTTGAGACTCGATTAATAGGTTTAGATTCAATTGTATAGTCAAACAATAAGCAAATAGTTTTCCTTGAGAAAGAGATCACATTACATTTTTTAATATTAAGTTTAAGACCATTGACATGACACCAATAGGATAAACTATTGAGGTCAGATTGAACTTTCTGACAATCTTCTAAACTTTTTACTTTTAAAAACAGTTTGAGATCATCTGCATACATCAGACAATCGCAGTAATTAATCACTGAAAGACTATCATCAATAAAAATAATGAAAAGGAGTGGACCAAGATGGCTTCCTTGGGGAACACCGGACGTGCATAAAATGTCCTTAGAGCATACGTTATTTATCTGAACTTGTTGAGTTCTACCAGTGAGATATGAAGATAACCAACGTAGCAATTCTGAATGAAATCCAAAAATTTCAAGCTTTTTTATTAGTGTTAGGAGATTCACTGAATCAAATGCTTTACTAAAATCTGCATAAACGGCATCGATTTGAGATCTTTCTTCCATAGTATTAGTGACATATGATGTGAAATAAGGTTTTTTTTTTATTTTTTGAATAACATTAAAATGTTTTTTTTGTTGTCAATTTTTTTTTGTATATTTAGAGATAATTGCTTATGTGCACTTTAGCAGGTTTCTTACACCACATTGGTACCTCTCAAAACGAGGCATTTATGGTGAGGCACTTATCCGGATTTTACTGTATACCCACTTGAAAATGTATAGGCTTGTAACGCACAATTTCTAGCTAGTCTAGCTGGACCCGGTACTAGCTCTGATAATCGGTCTCAACAAAAAGTTAGTACCTGAGCATTTTTTCACATCACTAGTACCGGACCTAAGTTCACAAAGCGGTACTCGGAACTTTATACTGGTGTAAAGAAATAATAAAATGTCATTTTTAGAATACCCTTCAGTTAATACAAAGTCCTAACTAGTACTCGGTACCACTTTGACAAGACTAGAGCTTAGTATTTGTGTGAAGAAATGAGTTGATACTGATTGGAGTAATATCTTCAGGACTAGTACCGGTACTAGCGCTAGAACTCTGTGAAGAAATTGGCTGTAAGCAATTCGAAAATTAAGGTGATTAAACAGACATTTTTACCCGTTTTTTGTTTATAACTTCTAAATTACTTACTCTCGAAACAAATATTTTATAGCAATTTAAAGACAGTATACCTAAATTGGAATAAAAATGTATTTAGGAGGAAAGCGGATAAGCCAAAAAAAAAAATCTTATATAGATGATAACGGGTACCCCACAAACTCGATTTTCTCCCAATGAGAAAGAAAGGAGCAGATCTTAGCTGATTTAATTCGGAGCAATTTTTTGGAGCCGATTATGGCAATTAATGACCCATCAATTTATTAAACATAATATTTGGTGAACAAAAAAAATATCGGTAGTATCAGGGCGTATAAATTCCATCCAAGAGCCCACAAAGCGAGGCGTAAAAATCCTAACTGGACGGCATCAATACATTCTATGTGAACTTTATGAAATGGTAACTAGACTTCGAAAGCACAAATTTATCCCACATTACAGTTTTTTCGACAGCAAGTAAAAAAGTTTTTCAAGTCTCTTTGCTGAAATTTGTTTCGGCATCCTCGAATCGTCGACGTAAGTTTCCAAGTCAGATTGTGGTAAAATGAATTGAACATCATTTATAGTGAAAACAAATATAAGAGTTCCCAAATGGCTTCCCTAAGGTACTCCAGATAATGAATAGGTTTGGATACACTCGCTCTGCAAAGTTCTTGGTAGGTACTTGGTAAACGTGAGAAATCTACTTAATTTTTTATTTTAAGTGACAACGCTATAGTGACTTTCTTTTGATCCAGCGATATTCAGCTTTACACTAACGATTATTGTAACAATAATCTACTTTTTCTGTAGTGTTATCTGTTGATTAAAAAGTAAGATTTTTCTTATAACACTTGTTTTTATTTTTCGCTTTTTAAAAAAAGGGGGAAAAATCAATTAAGAAAATATGTATACGACCTAACATAAGTTCCCAAACTGACGTTTGATTTTGTTGTATTTTTTGTTGTATTTTTTATGTAAATTACATAACCAGTTGCTAGAACTTAATAGTTTTGTATGAGTCTCCAATTGAAGATTATACACCATACTGACGTTTGATTTATGCATGAACATGATCAGTGTAAATTTTTGTTTAGAAATGTATGGTTTTTAAAATAACAGGTGCCTTTTATCTCAAAACCTTCCAAAAATTTCATTCTGAATGGCTTTATACAATTTATTCTTACTAGATTCTTTTCAGTCTTCTTCATCTATTAATTCTTTAGACATTAAGTGAACTCGAAATTTAGGAACTTATTTCATCACCAAATAATATCGGAATATTTCAAGTTTGAAATAATTTTTCAATATCGGCGATCTATCACCAATTTGGGTTCTATACGTTCTAGAACTTTCTAACTTTAAATAAAAACAACATTTTCAAATAATTTCCTCCAACTATATAAAATCAATAGTTGCCACTTTTGGAAGCCCATGTCCGCCACCACCATAATCAATGTCGTCTTTATTTTGGAAAGAGTATTAGGTGATCCACCAAAACCATCAGCTAGAAACTAGCAGCAGTGTCGGCGACCGACAGCGGCAAAAGCAAATCCTAACATCAACGGCTCTAAAATGTGTGTAGAAGTATACACAGTAGATACTTTCGTGTCCACCTATATGACCATGTTTTCTCCTTGTCCGCATTGCGAACGGTACATGAGTCCAGAATCTATCCCTATACTTACTCCCTGTGTGTATATTAGTACATGACTTCGTATTTATAAAATCATTATGTGCATGTCTAAGAAGAATAGCAAAACCCAGAGAACAGTCCAAGAGTCCAAACCACTAGCTCACCAAACTCTTTGGTTTGGGGCAGCATCTGCTGTCTGTCCGTCCGTCCATCGTCGTCGTCGTCGTTGTCGTATACACAAAGACTATACCTACATATGAATTTTCCTAGGGTGCGGGCATCAGAAAGGGATGCATTTCGGATTTTCTTTTTATTTTGTATCCTTTCTTGGAACGTACACACTCCACTGCCCATCATCGCTGGGCATTGCCGATATCCAAGTCCAAGTCCAGACCGACCGACAAAGCCCCCCACCATGTGTGTGTATAAATTAGAAATCGGGAAGTGTTTCTCCATCTGCAGCACCCCGATTGAGGTATAGGTGGATGGATATTGGCAAGGATAACATCCAAGGCATATGGAACCTCTTCCATAACATCACTCACCCTCTTGGTCTCTTGGAGCGATATGGTTAGAAATAGTAGACTATACGAAGAACAAGAACAAGAAAAAGAAGTCGTAGATATGTAGAGTAGATTGGGCCAGGACAGCAAGCAAGCAAGCAAGGATCTGTATCTGATGTACGTTAGAAGAATTGTGTGAGCGCGCGCATTCAAAATTTCACATTTTCCCAACATGCAGCTTGGACTAAAGGTATACAAGAGTACACAGTACAAAAACGGATGTATGTGACCGAAGACCAATGTCCAGTTAACGGGTATATATGCATGCATATATCGGATGTATACGAATCAACCAGTATTTTGGTTCTTACTTCTAGCTCCGCAGTAGATTTGCTAAGTGCTCATTCTTGGTTGAGTTTGTGTTTGTGTGCATGTGCCTGTGTGTGTGTGTGCTTGTTAGCTGATATATCCCAAAGGATACGTTCACCAATCATTCTATTCCGTCAAGAACAAGTAAAATAGCCATTGCCACCGCCGCCGCCGCCGACGCTATTTCGATTCCTTCCTATGGTGCACCTGATGAAGCCGTTATTAGCCTCCTACTTCTATTTAATATATCTATACATCGCTTTACCACCTTCTTCTGTTTGTCGTAATATGGCCACATGTATTACTTGTTTCTAGGTTGTGCGAGGGCGGTGCGGCGGGGGTTGATTTGTAAGCTAATGCAGATACTAAAACGAATAGAAATGAAAGGTGAACGTTTATAGCCGCGAATTTAAATTGTGAAAGACGTGAGGCACATAGCTCATTTTGAATATATTCAAGTAAGCTCTTGTTGAAGTTAACATACAAGATTATCAAGATTATCAAAAACATTTAATCGATAAACAGATTATCAAATTGAAGTGAAAGAACCGTACAGTGAAACACAGTCCAATGTCCACAGTCCAGAAAGAATATTTTGTGCTTGAGAGAGTGAAATAAAATCAAAGATGAACTTCAATTAAGTCCAAATCCAAAGTATTAAATCAAAATATTCATGAATTTTTAAAATAGCTACTGTGCAATATTGAGGCTGCCTAGGAGCGTTAGAATTAGAAATACCATTGAAAGCGCAAAACCAAACATGACTTGGAAGGTTTGGGCAAAATTGCGCACTCTAAATTCTATTTGAACTTTATTTTATGGCACTAGCTTGGCTGTGATGAACTTTTATATCACATTTTCACATTTAAAAGATTGCTAAAAATAATTATAAGTCCTATTTGAATATTTTGATACGTTTAAAAATGAAGAATAGAGTTGCTGCTTGGCACCAAAATTTTAGGTGCATTCCATTTCTGAAAATAACACGCACAGAGGAATGGTTGAGAGTTAAAAGTCACCTAGGTCTTGGTTCAACACGAGCTGTCTTAGAATTTTATCACAAAAAATTAAACTTTTGATTTTATTATTCCTCAAAGTCTTAAGCTAAGTAGACATCAGCTGGAGCTAAACGAAGTTTGTCTGTAGTGTCAACTACAAAATGCTTACGGAAAGAAATTTACGGAAAATTTTATAAATTGCGAATAAGAACAAATACATAAAAAAAAATTCTGCCACAAAAATTTAATTAGTCTAAAATCAGTAGGTATATAGAATTGAGAGAGTTTTGGGAAATAAACATACAATAACAATATTTTTATCTCTTCGCAAGCAATAATACTTTTAAGCGTAACACGCTGCTGATGCGAAACGAAATTATCTTATAGGTAGTATCCAAACAATTGTGATTGAAAATATGACATTTAAGTTTTGTTCGGATTATTTTTGCCGTTTGTTTCATTGTTCGTTCAGTACGTGTAATTTTTCCTTGCGATACTTATGCATATTGCATAGGTACTCACTATATGGCAAGTTAAAAATAAACGAACTCGAAATTTTGATCAATCTTGAAATCGAAGTCGAAAAAGTGGGTTTTTGAGCATTCCCCGCACATATTTTTTTAATTTTTTTTTATTTTCGACTTTCTCAAAAACGGTTCAACTGATTTTGACCAATTTCTTATAGAAACTTTTTTTTTCTGATTTTTAAAAAGAGCTTAAAAAATTTTTTTTTGAGAACTTAATAATTCGAAAATGAGTTGGTCAATTTTTATTAAACTTGGCACCCAGCAGTTTTTTTAATATTATCTAGCAGATTTTAAATAAAAATTATTTCTATGACCTGAATTAGCGGTACCTCCCATAAAAGTGTTTAAAAACGGGTATAGAAAATCTCATTTTTATCAAACACGGCTCCTACGATTTTGATTAAAATTTGTATGTAAACTTATATTAGTACGATCTACTATTGTATTCGAAAAAAATATTTATCGATTAAAAATGGTATCTTTAATTGGGACACTTTTTTGGTTTTCGAATATCTCATTATCTGTTGAATCAATTTTAATTAAATTTTTTGCACAAGAGCTTCTAATAAATTTGAATAATATTGCAGATCAAAATTTAAAAAAAAAAACTAATTTTGGATTAAAACAAAATTTCAAAATTATTTTGTGAAAATTCGATATTTCGAAAATGGGTAAATAATATTTTTCAAAATTAATTTTTAAACTCTGCATTAATAAATACTAATAAATGGCGTACCAATTTTCTTCTTTTAAATGTTTTTAAAATTTTGTATATAAAAAAACGATTTTTAAATTTGTTTTTCTCATAAATTGAGATTTGTAAAAGAAATTAGATAGTGTACATTGCGTTGGTGTGAAAATAGTTTCAGAAGTTATTTAATCAATTTATTTCTAATTATATTGAATTTTTAACAATTTGTCAGTCTTAAGTGTAATTAAATTACCATGCATACTTTAAAATCACAGTGTGGTCACACATAAGAGCAAGTTGGTGCGACCCAGTGGTGAATTTTATTTTTAAACAATTTGTCAGTAACTTTATGGTTAAACCAATTACATTTATTAATTTTTTGAGAAAATTGAATTCCCACAGTGAAAGAATTAAGGTGGTTTTTGGTTCTGATTTTATTCAATTTAATTTGGAAAAAGTTTTCTCTACAATTGCTGAAGAATTTGATAAAGTTAAATAATTTTAATAAGTAAGTAAGTAAGTAAGTAAGTAATTAATTCATTTTATTGGAACATTAATTAGTTACATAGTTTTAGTAATGAATTTTAGATAGCTTTGGCTTAGCCGTCAGCTTGAAAATCGGAAAATCTGTCATTGCACAGATTTGGACAGAAATTCACAGTTCAGCAAAATTTCAGTATGAGAGTAAATGAATAAAAGCGAACCATCATGTCAAGCTCTTCATAATTAAAAAGTTTGGGAGTTTCTCTATACAAAGTAAAGAATCAGACCTTATATCTATAATACAAGAATATCCCTGATTTATATAGTTAAAGGATTTGCCCTTTCAGCGAGAGATATACATACCATAAAGCTATCTAACAAATAGAACAATAATAGTAAAGATATCCAATTCAGTAAGTAACGAAAAAAATCTATGGTATGGATGTGTTCTGGGACCACTGCTTTACATAATATATGCAAACCAAATTCTCAGCGTTTTACAAAATAACATCGACTTTGCTTTCGCGGATGACACAGCAATTGTTGTCAGCCATAGAGACCTATCAATTGCAACCGACATAATGCACATCAGACCTACACATGTAGTGAAAAAATTGATAAAAAATAAAATTCCACACCACGGCATGTTAGTGATGCGGATACAGTGGGGAAATTTAGGAAAAATGTTTTTTTTATATTATTCGTCGTCCTAGTTGGGTCTCCGGTTGCCTGATTGCTGTTGGCTTTGTTTTTCTGTTAATTTATTTTCTTTAATTTATCTTACTAATTTTTAATTATTTTCTTGCATTTTTTTTTTATAATAATTTTAAAAATTATAATCATTGTAATTATTCTTTTTTTTTAAACTTGTATTTTTTTTAATTTTAATTTAATTAATGATCATGTCCTTATATTATGTTCCTTAATTTATACTTATAATTATAAATAATATGTAAATCTTAAAATTAAGTGACATCTATAATTAATACAAATAAACGGAAAATGCTTACACCAAAACGCTAATGAAGAAATACTGACTTACGATGACAATTGCCAGGAGATAATTGAAAATGTATAACATTTTAAGTATTTGGATGTTGAACTTGACTGTTTTTTTCAAGTGGGATCTGAACTCGGTAAAAGACTTCGAAAAGCAGTATACGCCCTCCATCATTTAAGCATATACACCAATTTCAATGTCCTGAAGCAAGTTTACTTTTCATTTGTGGAATCAATACTAAGGTATGGAATACTGGCAAGATCACATCAAGCTACTTTTAGGAACTACAAAAAAGACAAAATCGTGCCATAAAAATTTTAATGAAAGCCAAAAACGGAGTAAACTCGGGAGCATATACGGGTCAGCAAGATAGTTACAAACGACTTGCACTGTTAAACATAAAACAACTATTCGAAATGAGTTTTCTAGCAGAATACAACAATAATTAGATCTATAAGCGACCAATAGAATATCAATTTAATACAAGAAGAAGAGCACATGGATTATTGCAAACACCAAGGTTTAATAACTCATAGGGCCGACAACAACTTGCAGTAATTATTCCGCAGATATTCAATAAAGTACTCAGAGAACTACGTAATATATCTTCTGATGGCCTGAGGAAAAAACTACTAAAGAATCATCTGTTAAACTTCCACTAAGAGACAGAGAGAATAAGAAAAAAAAATTAGCTGAACCCTTTTGAATACTTTACTAAAAAAAAATTGTAAATATAAAATTTAAACAATCTTCTGCAGAAAAGCCTTTCCAGGCTTCGCATATTTGATTATGTAATCAAACTTTTATAGTTACGGAAATAAAAATAAATTAAATTGAAAATAAATAACTACATAAATGTATACGTAGAAAAAAATATAAACTTTTTAATTTATTTGTTAATTAATTCCTTGAAGTAAATTCCCTTCTTTGAAAATAAAAAATAAATTAGTACGTGTGACACGAAAAGTGTCACACGTACACGGTACGATATGTTAACCGAAATCTGGCACTCGGGCGAACGTTTATGTTTACACATCCTTACCGTGAGTTACGGCAGTCATAGAAAATATTTTTTTGCTCTCAAGCACTTCGGACCTCAGTCAAAACATGAAAAAGCGTATTCTTCGGAACTTAGCCGCCTTTTGTCTCTCTGGGAAATAAGACAAGAGACTCGAACTGTTGGAAATATCGCTTTCAACAATGCAACATCCCCATTGCGGTCATATTTTTCTGAATGATTTTTAAACTTTAATGTCAAATTTGTTTCCTTTTAAAGCTCTTCATTTTTATATTGTTAAATTCTTCCTCCTTCTTTTAATTTCAATTTTAGGTTTTTCTTAAAGCCTTTAGACTTTTTAAGTTTTTGTTTTCTCAATCCTTGAAATTTCATGTAGTCAAGTGTCCTATACTTTTTTTATTACGTCACTTTATTGTGAAACGCTGTAAAACACCTACATAAATACTGTACTTTATCTTGTCTATTATCAAAACTTGATATTGGATACATATACTCGTATTAGTGTGAATGATAAGTTTTGGGTTACTATATCTTTTCATCATCATCTTCTGATGCCGCCCCTCTTGGCCAGCAGGACCATACGTCATGTGTATGTCCATTACAAATTCTCGGGTGGTTAAGGTTTATGGATTTCATTCTCAACCCTTACCACACATCTCCTCCAGCAATATAGCCACCACATTCAGCCTCCCTATTTGTGTTACATAAATTTAATGCGGGATAGATTGCGATATTGCCTTGCGATTGCGATACACTGCGGCACAAGGAGCTTCGATATGGTTGAAGTCCTTATATATCCCGGGACAACGACGATAAGGACTCCTGAAGTGGTTGGACGTTATTTTAAGAGAAACCATTCTAATGCTGGACCTTCACCACAAGGAAATGTTAGCCCTCCGATAAAAAGGGGTGACGGTCCGGTCGCGTCGATTGGCCATTTTCAAGAATCCAATTCCATCCCTTGGTGCATTTGGTGGCCTGGGGGATGGGAATTTCACAGAAATGCTAATGACTATTCCGAACTGAACTCGGACTCTGTGTTCTCTTGGTGTATACAGATTTTGTGGACCGAAAATTTGAATAAGGTAAGACGTGTGCACGTATATGCGCTGCGGTCCACTCCTTAGCTTTTCAATCGTCGTTCGTCGTCGTCGTCGTCGACGTAGTCGTGTAGTCGTCGTCCTTCTCCTTTGCGCTCTGAAAACTTAAAAGGTCCTCCACCTAACCATCACCATCACGACAACTATACACCACTGAAGCTGTTGTACGTATATACGATGACGAGGGAAATTTCTAAAGTTTCCACCAGAAAGGTTTAGAAAACGGAAAGGATTGGCTTCCCGGAGAGGGGAGTCTGAAGGGTTAAGAAACGAGTATGCTGATGAAGAACAAGAAGAAGGCAAGCAAGCAATCTAAAACCAAACCACACACACTGAACTGGACAAAGGTAGATGGACGTTCGTTCGTTATGTCCCGTCCTGTCCTGTCCAGGATAAGAATTTCAGCTTCGATGTGTGTGTATGTGTGAGTGTTGGTTTTATTGTCGTTGTATACAATGCGTATATGTTAAAATGTTCGATATTTATCCCATATTTACATCGACTTTGTATTTCTATACTCTCAGGGTGTTTCCATGTATTCATTATCCTTAACAACTACCAAAATAAAAAAAAATAAACCAAAACCGAACAAGGAGTAAATGAGCTCGTGATACAAAACACTCGAAGTTTCTCTGCCATGGTTTATACTTTTATAGCTTCCCAATGACCACTCCAGTTAAGTTTGGTCCACCACCCTTTCTAATTCCCTTCCACTTGCCCTTTCCCTTCCCCTAGCCCCCGAGCCCCAACCATTGTACATTTATGAATATTGAAAAGCGATTGCTTAAAGGCTTCTTGAAAATCTTTTCGAAAAGTAAATTTTAGTTAGTGACCGTGTTTTTCTGCAAAAGACTTGTTCTCCCCCTCTCCTTATGGTTCGCTCTCTTATTCTCTGACTCAAAACCTCTGCCCACATTCGGGGCTAACCCAGAGCTCTAGTCCAAAAGTGCGGTTAAGATGGGTGTGGTGATGGCAGTAGATTTCTGGGTTTTTGTTGGTTTGTGTGCATGTAAATTATTAAATAAAATCCACGAGACCGGTATTTAACAAAAGTCGAGAAGTGTACAACTTTATGCAATATCCAAATATTCAAGGAGCTTCTATATGACGTACACAAGGTAACTACCTACGGGCTATACGGTACCACCTACTGTTAAAAATTTTACGAAAATTGTTTAAAACTATGGAAAAATTTAATATTTTTTGGGAAAAATTTAATTGAAAAGGTTAAGGTGGAGGAGAGAAGTCTTGACATTTTCAATTCTCAGCACTTAATCTTTAGATAAAAAAAAAAAAAAAAACACAACACAACACTAAAAGCTTATAGAAAAACCAAGAGCAAATTCCATATATCCTTTGGGGTTGGATTAGATTGCTTGAACCTTTGTTTAGCTTTGTGAAATTTTCTGAATAGTAAAACACATTCAAAATATGTTTTGTAAATAAATTGTATAAACAAATTTATAATTAAAACCAATTTTGTGAGAAATATATTATAGTGATGAAAGCTATAAGAGAACTCAATTTTTGTATTGTTGTGTGGGTTTGTTTAATTTCAAAAAATTAAAAAACTCCATGGCAAATGAAAAATTTATTTTGAAAACTACAAGATGCTTTATGATATTGGTTTTTAAAAGTTTTATTTAAAAAAATAAAATCTGTTTTTCAAGTTCGAATTTTTACAAACTGCTCTCGCTTTGGAAAGCTATTATTCATTTATTCGGATTTATTTGCCGAATACAAAAGAATCCTTTAAAACCATTAAAATACAGGAATTTATGAAATACTTCGGTGATATTTAATGGATATTGTCAAGAAGTTTAAAAATTCATAACATTAAGAGACATTTAAATATCAAAAAATATTTCAAAGAAAGGTCCTGTGTAGGTGAAGCTTCAATGAGCTGCCGAGAAAGTCGGTAGTTTAGTTAATTAACAGCAACTTAAAAATGTTGTAGAAGAAAAAATATTTAAAAAAAAATGAGAATATTTTCCAACAGAAATAAATTTATGTAGTTCGATTGCTTTATAGGAAAAGAAGATATATCTATGGAGTATGAATAGAGAATAAGCACAAATATTGGAAAAAAAAACTGTAAAAAGATTTACCGTTATAGAGTATTCTACTAGGTATAAACAGGGTCTTCTGTTAAGCGCTTCTTATCTTTAAATTTTAATAAAACTAAGTGTGTGTGAGACATCATCAAAATTTTGTATTCGTTTGAAAGGACTATCGATGCATTTTGTTTGAAATATAAGGTCTTTGTTAAAGTACTATATAAAATTATTAGTAAATGATTTCTTTACTTATTTACTAACGTCCAATTTTCCATAACTCTGGCGCATAAATCAGCCTGAATTTGACCGATGACATGGGTTAGTTGGTTTTGAGGGCCGCTGTGTTTGCGGCTTATTCGCATAAACCTGCGACTTCAGATAACTCTGTTATATTCAACTACATTCTAAGTTTTGGCAACACCTTTGTATAACATATTATGATATGATAATTGATGAAAATCTAAGCCGAAGTATAAGGAACGTCAGATTAGGGATCTCTCTTTCTGTCCAGCATCCAAAGGGTTAACGTCAATAATTTAAATAGTAAGCTAAAATAAGTTATTATAATTTGTACTTAAATAAAGAATTGAATAAATATAAAATAAACTCCACAAGAAAAAATCTAACGGGGTCAAATCGCACGATCTCGGTGGCCATCAGTTCACATCACTTCCGTGTGAGATGACCATGCCCTCGAATCGCTCGTGCAGAATTTCCAATTTGGCGTGAGCTGTATGATCCACACAAAAGAGTGACTTTTTCGGGATAAAATTGGACGCTCTTGGATCTCATGTGGATTGGTATTTTATTTGTTGACGTACTCATTCATCCAGAAATGGGCCTTATCGCCGAAGACGATTTTTTCGATGAAAATTATGCCGGAGACATGACTTATTCACAATGCGACTAAAAAGTGAGACGTCGACGTGAAGAGAGTTTTCGTTGTGTTCTCGCATTTTGAATCAGGCACCACACCTATCTCTTGTGGTGTGTTGTGGAGTAATGTGTTGTGTCTCTGACTATGCACAATAATCAGAATTTTGTGTTGCAAACTTTCATTTTTTGTTTCGCTATTTACTTATTCTCTTCCTCGAACACTCTCTTATTTTTTTCTCTGAAAAATATGTCTCCAACACCACGTGTTATGGCGCCGCAATCGCTAAAAGATTGATTTCAACACAGCCACAGCACACCACACCACATCACACGAGACAAATATGGCCCTACACATATAAAATACATTGAAGCGATAGCAACACACGGCTCCACAACACAACACACCAAGTTCTTGTGAGCGACGCGAAATCGACTGCCTCGGATTTTCCTACACATTCTCACGAACAGTGACGATGTTTTCGGCAGATCTTGCAATACAATACATATATTGCAGCTACCAACTGTCAAAGTTCGGAAGTCCCTACTGGAAGACACTTTACATAAAGCACCTTTCCCCATTGGGATTTTGTCTGGATTGAATGCAAGTTAACACCCTGTACCTCTGATGTGAAATTCTCACATTAGGCATTAGGGCATAAGGTACATATATTTCCGAGGCAAATCAACATAAACTCAAATAACAAAATGAGACAAAAATGAAAAATAAATATATTTTCTGAAAATTACAATAAAAAACATCATTTGAAAAAAATTTATGCTTAAAAGTTTTACAGCAAGAACCTCAATTTATTATCTACCCATATGGACTGAAATGTTGTTATTTCTAAAAAGATATTTTTCATAAATATTTTAATTAATATGTTGATGATTTTTTGGAGTTTTGGAGATCTAAGCAAAAGAAAATATTTGTTTGGTATGTATTTTGTCCATAAGGGTCCTTTTACCAAGGGCATTTTGTCCGATTAAGATATTTTTTTTGAAGTTATGCGTTAAGCTGCTAAATAAGCTTTTATAAATTTACAGGAAACTCAAATAAAAATCCACCATAAACGTTGCATTATAGACTACATAAAAAACTTTAAAGTTATATTTATAATAAAAGTGATTAAAGGAATGTGCTCAAAACGTATTTCTTAAGAACATGGCCGACGGACTGTATGTTATCCAAACTACAAACAGATCGAAAGAATTTCCAAATGGCATTCAGCAAAGAGCTTAAGGAATAAATGCGATTTAGACTAATCGAGAAATCACTTTGACATCTATGGCAAAAATTGGATCGAAAAAAAAACATAGAAAAATCTGAGCTGGAAAAAATGTTTTGATTAAAAAAATAAGTATCTTTAGCTTTTTAATTTAGGCATTTGGTTAGATTACAAAATTATTATAAAATATAAAATGAAAACCTGATATTTTCCTGTCAAATGAAATGTTTTTTTTATTTTCAAGTTTCAAGCACCAAAAATTTAAAAAATCGCTCATTTATGTCAATTTGTTTCAATCAAGCATTATTTGCAGTGTTTGATTTATTCGAGCATTATAAATAGTTACAAAAATTACAATTATTTCGTTTATGTACTTTTTATCTTATCGTTAAAAATGCCGCACATTTTTTTTCGCAAATCACTGATTTTGTTTATTAAAAAAAAGTTACGCATACGCCATAGTGTCCTTATTAAGATAAAAATTAAATTGCGTTGTCAAATATTTACGTTGCATTTATTGAGAGGTAGAATTAGTGAATATGCATGGGCGTTATTATTTTTACCCCAAACAAATAATAAGTCCATGAAAATATAATGAACGAATAAAAAATTAAGACTGTATAAGTGGATATAATTTTTATGTATTATAACCAACGTTGTACATTTCTATTTGAGACCAAAGTGATATGTAAGTTCTGTTATAGTGTTGCCATAAAATATTTTGTTTCGAAATCGGGAGATAAGTAGATTACTACATCACAAATCGGTGTCAATCGGAAAATAATTCTTTTTTAAGTTAAAAATATTTAAAAAGCAGGGTTCGCAAAATATCGCTCGCGAATCATAAAATACAGATCTTTATCAATATTTATCGATCTTCTCACGAACCATAAAAAATATAGTTCGCGAACGATAAAATGTTCGATCCCTAAAAATTTATAGTTCTCTCACGAACGAACTAATTATATCCATTTTTTTTTGTATCTCTCGTTCGTGAGAGATCGGAAAAATAAAATTCAGGTAGAATATGGTTCGCTCGCGATAAGGATCCGAAAAGATCCGTAAAAAGAACCATTCGTCATCAATGGATACAGTGAATGGATACAGTGCGGATGTGAAGTGATTTATTTTTTAAATGATTTTTGTTGAAATGGGTAAAGTAAAAAAATTTGAGTTAGATAAATATGTTTCTTGTAATGAAGAAGTAGTTGACGAATCAACTTGTTTAATTTGTGAAAAAAAAAATTTAAGAAAAAGTGACAGGAAACATAGAAAGGCACTATACAACAATACATAGTGTTAATATTAATGATTCGGGGGTTAATGAACAACTATCAGGAACTGGAAGTGTGTCAGTTCGACAAAAAAAAAGTAAATCGGTTTAATTAACATGAAGAAGAGTGATTTTTAAATGTTGTGTGGGATTAGTTACGATAAAAAATATCCCTATTTACTGTAATATATGATATTTATATTAAATCTAAAATGAAATTTTTTTTTATTCGAACGGTTCGTGAATGGATCTTCAATAGTTCCCAAGTGATAAATTCGCGAACGAACCATATTTTACAGATCGCAACAGATATAATTCGTTCGCGAAAACGAATTTTATTTTTAAGGAACCAAAAAATAAGATTCGCGATCGAATCAAAAATAAAATTCCCTTACGAATTTTTCGCGAGAGAACGAATCATATTTTATCGTTCTTCGAACCTTGTTAAAAAGAAAGATAAGAATTCTTGTTTATATTTCTTTTATTTGAATTAATATATAAAATGTTTTTGTTTTAATTTATTTAGCGAAACCTTAAAATTATTTTTTTTTTCTATCTTTTTGTATTGTCACGTTCAACCGCATCATGTAGCAGCTTTATTTAAGAAAATTGTAAAGCATTCGCTTTAACTAAAATACTTGTATCAGTTATTAATTTTTATTTAAATAAAATATACTTTCACTCAGAGCTATTTAAACTTAAATCCCTTAATTATTATAGCGGGTGTATTTATTGACAGGCTTCTAAAAGAATGCAATCTTTTGTAAATTCAACGTTTTGTTAACGACTTCAGTAATAAGATTGCGTTGATTAATTCACTTTGAGACTACAGACTTAAAAACAAATATAATCACAATTTACTTAGATCAAAAAGATTACAATCATTTTTATCCCATTCATTGCACAGCAACCAATTAAATGCAATCTTTTGGGAAGTCATACACTTTTTGCATTCTTTTTCATTTTTTGCAGTCTTTTGGATTTTTTACTTTCTTTTACATTCTTTAGGGAAATGGCAATGCAAAGAATGAATAAAATGCAATAGAATGCAAAGAATGCAAAATAATCCTAAAGAAAGCAAAAAAAAAAAATGCTAAAGAATGAAAAAGAATAGAAAGAATGCAAAAGAATTTCGACTGACACAAATAAAATCAGAATATCAATAAATTGACAAATTCTATGGTTATTAATCAACTGATATTTGAAAACTGTTATAATGGTAAAAAATTGAACTAAAGTTCACTTTAAGTACATATAATTTTATCAATCAAAAAGTTAATGTAAAAACGAAATAATTAAACTGTGATACTGTTAAACATTTAACTAAACAGAAAATAATATCGAGAGAAATCTTTCATGCAAATCGACCTTAGTGGAATTTTTTTTTACAATTCATCACTAATTCTTAAATTTAAACATTTTTTACTTGATCTATAGGTAGGTAGAAAGTATTGGTTCCGTGTACAAACAAAACTTGACTTTGTAATCAAAAATAAAAGTAGGCTTCGACATATTATCCTACGATCAATACGTCTGTGCGTCAAAAAATTCCCAGTACAGAAATAGGATGCTGGCATTTTTCGATAACCTTGCCGTATTTTTAGTTATTCACTTATAGCTTTTTAACGGCTGGACCAATTTTTTTTATAATCTTGCAATCAGAGTAATATATGCAATATTGCATTTAAAAATAATATTTTCTTTAAACAAAAATAAAATCAAACAAAATTTTATTTATTAGTATTTTATATAATTTTTTTTGTTACCATTAAGTTAAAAAAAAGGTAGGTATTCATGGAATTTAACATGACCACAATGTTGGAGTTAGTATGATTCTAAATTGTAAATTCATTTTTTTTATCTAAGCATTATTAATTATTAACTTCCCATTGGAAGTTATTGTAAATGGTCCGATTTGTCAAATTGAAAATTTTGACATTTCTCGACGTTTCGAGGTCCCAGGAATCGGAATCCGTTGTTTTTTGCGAGATGTCTGTATGTGTATGTGCCTGTACGTTCGTATGTTTGTGAGCTTTCTATCGTTCACTAGTATCTCAAGAACGAATAGAGATATGGACGTCGAGTAAATTTTATTTTACAGATAAAAACATCACAAAAGGCAGAAAGGATTCCCAAAAAAATTTAATTAGCGGTTTTTTTACTACAGCAATTTAAAAAAAAAAGTGTGAAAAATGTTTCATCTCGAATATTTCGAGAACAAAAAATGCCATCTACGTCAGAGTAATTTTATTCTACACATAATGACGTAATAAAGAATTGAAAAGAATTAAAAAAAAAAATCAGTGGGCAGTTTTTTTTTTTTTTTTTAATCAAAAAAACATACTAAAACTTTGTGAAAAACGTGTTTTGGTTGTAATATTTTGAGAACAAACAACGATATTAACTTCCTGATAATTTTATTCTAATCACAATGCCATATTTAGTTACTGATGTAAATTAAAAAAAAAAAAACAATCGACGGTTTTTTTTAAAGCAAAAAAACAACAAGAAAATACATAGTGAAGTAGTCAATAACTGATAAGGTTTGTAGAATTATTCAATTGACTGTTTTTTTTTTAAATCAAAAAATTTTCAAACTATAAAACGATTTAAAAAAATTTAAAAAAATGTTTGACTCGAATATCTCTAAAACAAACAAAGCTATCGACTTCAGAATAATTTTATTTTACACACAATGCTATAACTATGAATTGATGGGGTTTGTAGAAAAATTAAATTGCTAGTTTTTTTTAAACAAAAGCATCTGCCAAAAATACAACTTAAATAGTTGAAAAATATAATACGCCCCAACTTTGGTTTTCACTTTAACGCATATTGAACATTTGATAAAGTCTTTTAAGATTTTGAATTAGAAATTTTCTTATAACAAAATAACATCGGGTGTCCAGTTGCCACGGGCACCAATGGGAAGTTACCAGTGTGGGTCGCACCCATCTTCTTTTTATTATTTATTATTGTATTTTTTAAAAACATTTACTTTTTATTATAATAAATTTAAAAAATAAACTCTAAACTTTTTTAAATGATTAACTTAAATTATAGGCGCCACTAAACTTTATTTCACATTCATCATTTCTAATTTGACTATAGGTAAATTTTTCTATACCATACTAAATATTTCTTTATCAAACAAAAAAAAATAAAAATTGCCATAAATAACTCCAAATAAAATCTTTTGTCAAAAGAAAAACTTCCACAACAAGTTAAAGCCATTTATTTAATTCACTTTTCCATTTATCTTTATTTGTCTAAGAAAAAATAGAAAACCTAAAAATCCTTTTCCATGTCAATCTATTATAAAACAAATACAAAAAATAATTTAACATGACACACTTTAGCCACAATATGCATTCATTTAAAAGCAACAAAATTCTTAACAAGAAAGAAATATATTCTTTACTTTCCATAATAAAAAATAAATATAACAATGTTACTCGTATAAATCAAAGGCATAATAAAAATAAAAATAAAAATAAAAATAAAAAAAAAAACAACACCTCAAGAAAACTCTGTTTTTCAATGTCAGCTATATTCATACATACGTAGGAATTTATTTACATTACATACATTATATATAAAGTTCACTTAAACAAAAGCAAAAGATAAACACTGGGCCAAACCGGCAAAATAGAAAAAAAAAAAAAAAGTACGACATCTCTCTGGCTTCCAGACAGAAAGAAGAAAGAATCTATATAGAAGCTACAAAGGAACTAAAAATGCACCTAAAGAATCTTTATATAGAACTATACTATAGAACTTTCTCTCAAGCTGCAAAGGGACAATAACTTCTTCTTCCAAACCGGAGAAAGTTGTTCTACTTAAATAGAAAATGAAAAAAAAAAAATTGGAAAATAAAATACTAAGAGTATTGCACAGCAAAATACCAATAAAACCAAAGAAATACACACAAAAACTAACTATAATGAGATTTATGTCCTTGAATCATAAAACCAATTTTTCGTGCATTAATATACTCTTAGATATACATATAAAGGTATAAGGGCTCTATAACCATTTTTACTACGATTCTACGACTCTACTCGAGTCGAGTCTACAACTATACTATGTCTGCAGCTATATTTGCCCTTTGCCAGTACCAGGACCAGGAGGTATGTAGGTACGAGGACGAAAAAGAAGTAGGTAGGTACATATGTAACTATATAAAAAATATACACACAGATACATAATGTAAACACATTATGAATGTATAGTCTGGCATCTCTAACCAGAATTTTATTGTCCTAGGTTAGTTTTTATCCTTTTTTAATATAATGATATCTGTGTTGAACTTTGCTTCCTGCATACCCTCAAGCTAGTCGTCAGTGATGCCACCCCATATTCCCCCCACAGACCCCTCCACTGAAACGACTCAATGCCTGGTTTATGTGGCAATAACAAAATTTTTTTCTTTTTTTTTTTTTTTTTTTCTTTTAGTTTTTGTTCGGCTCCCTCCTTCGTTCTTTTATCATCATCATTTCAATGCTTTTGCAGTATCTTTCTGTCTGTCTTTGGGTCTAACTCTCTGTATGGATGGCGATTGCATACACATAAACCTATAAAAAGAGTGTTCTTCAGTCAGGGCTTTGATAGAAAGAAAAATACTAAATAGGGGTGCTGCTGATGCTGCTAATGCTTTGAGTGCTAAGGGGGTTGGTAGCAGAGAAGGATATAAGAAGAAGTAGAAGAAGAAGAAGAACGACCTTCTATACTCATTCGGAGAGAGAGAGAGATTCTTGCAATAAATTTTTCATTCATTCATGGTGCTCCAGCTCCTTAAGCCCAAGGATGATGGTGTGCCACATAAGAAGAGTGTTGCAACATTAAAAAGGGCCATAGACCTCGCTTGCCTTTCCAGACGAAGAACCCCTCAGCCCTCCATCAACCATCCTCCGCCCTCCTCCTCCTCATCAGCATTCTTCGAAGGAGCCATTCAATCCACAAAAGTTTACTTTTATTTTATTATTTTTTCGTTTATTTTTTTTTTTTTTCTATATTACTATACATACGTTCTTATTTTATTTCCTTATCCTTAAAAGACTTTGCTTTGCCTAACTACACCCCTTATCATCATTCGAAGTGTTGTTGTAGTCTATATATATGAAGGTATATCCTTGCTGACATTGAAAGTGGTGTTTGGAAACGGAAAACTTCTTAAAAGAGAGAAAAACTTACACAAAACGTTTCCAATGCACACACCAGTTTCCCAGAGTCACATCATTATCCTGTGATGATGGTGATGATAATGATGATAGCTATATTTAGATACACACAATGGCAACATACATACGTATATAGAAACGATAAAAATATATAGTTAAAGAAAAAAAAAAAATAATAATACACATAATAAGGACAACACAGAGGACCTCCAGTTTTGGAGAAAGAGCTATAAGATGGGGGCAAGAAGTTTGCTTGAAAAAATTATACATTATTATGTCCTTTCGGTTTCAATAGAGCCTTGGAAGAGTACCTAGTACCTTCCTCCCCATTTCCATCCCACATACCTAGTAAAGGTTCGTTCTTTTCTTTTTCAATGTTTTTTTTTTTTTTTTTATTTTATATTTTTTTTTTATTTGCCAGGGATTCCATATCCTAGACTCTGTATACACTCCTTTGCCGGTATAAAAAGAGTTTCATTCATTTTTAGTGTATTCTTCTTTTTCTACCCACACTTAAGCTATTATTGCCGGTACCATTTATATATACTATATACACTAACAAGTAATTTGGGTGTGAGAAGGTTGCCCTTTTAACCCCACATCGCTAGCCAACCCTCCGCCACCCTTTATACAATTTTTTTATTTTTTTTTTAAGTAAAGAAGGCAAAATGCAACCAGAAATTACTGAATTAACCTTCAATGAAAGGGAATGGAGAAATGGCAAATAAAAAATTAAAAAAAAAGAATATATGTATATACATATTCTGTTACACATGACAAAAAAAAAGAATCCTTTCAAGGACTTAAAACGAGTATTGGGGTAAAGCAAAGGAAAAAAGAAAGCTCCACATACCAAAACATTGTAATATAATGAAAGTAAAAGTTTATAATTTTTTTATTGCAGGATGTAAGAAAATAGAATTAAAAATGAAAAAAAAACTGCAAAAACTCGGTTAAATGTTCTTAAAGGGTCATCGTCACGCAGTCGTCACATGCATCAAACTGAAAGTTTAAATCTATTTAAAAAAAACTACTAACTCCACAGTAAATACGGCGGCGGAGCCGGGATTATTTCGAATTGTTCGTTTCATAATGAGTTCTATTAAATATAACACAACTTTTAGTTTTAACACGGGCAACTAAGGAAGCTTCGTTTGAATACCTTCATTACTTTATGAACATATGTATTTTTGGCATTTATTAATGTCTCAATAATTTTGATTCAGAATATCACGTCATCGCGGTTTAAAAATTATTAAATTTGATATAACAAAATATGTATTTTTGAAACGCTCGTATAATATTGTTTAACTTTTAATTAGAAATAAATTTAACAGGAGAGGTGGCAGGGGCACTTTATTTTGATTTTCCACAAAACAAAAATCTTATAGAAAAACATGTTATCTATATTAAGACAAAAAAATTTAAAATTAAAAAAAGAATATAATATAAATTTCAACCGTCAATCTTCTTGAAAAATGTGAAATGATATTTTAGTGTAAATTACACAATAAACACAATAAAACTTATCAACTTTATCACTAATTTTCAAAATTAAGAGTTCAAGATATTTATTGAAAAAATAAAAAAAAAAAATGGTATACCATAAACATATAAACATACTAAACATATTAGGAGCTGTTTACAAAATTTCATTAAAACTCGTTTAACTGATAATGAGATACCTATTCAAAAACCAAATAAGATTTCCCTTACCGCTTCTGAAACACCTGTATGGTAGGAATCGTTATTTTTGGTTATAAGAATAATTTTTGTTAAAAATCTGGTAGATATGCTAAAAAACTGCTGCTGAGTGGCAACTTTAATAATAATCGACCAAGTTGTTTTCGTATTATTAAGTTTAAAAAAAATTTAACATTTTTTAAAAATCAACAAAAAAAATTTGGTAGGTATAGAGAACTTTAAAGTTTTTTTTTTCGAAATCAGTTGAACCAGTTTTGATAAAGTCGAAAAATAAAATAGTTCTATCGCAGGTATCATTATTCTGTTTTTTTTTTTACGAGTGTCAGTGTAGTTTTTCGGACAAATCGGGCTGGAGCTTAAGCCGCTAAAAAACAACGGCAACACTTAAAATGTCATGTTATATCTTTTTTTAAAGCCAAAAACTAACTTTTAAATTTTGTTTTCAATTCAAATTATTTGAATACATAGTTTTTTGAGAAATTAATTTTCAAAGTCAAAATTTTGTTTTTTTTTTTTTTAATTAAAAACAATTTTTTTCTAAACTTTTACTTTATTGAGTGGTATTTTTGTTTTTAATATTCATCGCACTTATACATTTTTAATATCCTAAAATATCCCCTAGGTTTTGAGAAAATAACAAAATGTTAGTTTTAAATTAAAAAAAAAAACTGTATTCAAAATTTTCACTTTGAAAATTAATTTTCCAAAAACTATCCATTGAAATAATTTAATTTAAAAACAGAATTGAAGAGTTGATTTTTGGCTTTCAAAAAAGATACAACATTGTAAGTGTTGCCGTTGTTTTTTAATATTTTTTTCTATTTTAAGTCAATTTTTTTTAGGAAATTGAAGATGGCGATGGCGGCTTAAATTGTATACCTTTTAAGAATAATGGCAAGCTTTTAAGTTTAAGTTTAAGTTTTAAAAATTATTGAGCAATCGAATATTTATAAAGGTTGCTGTTACAAATGTTTCAAGTAAAAAATAAATTTTGACCACCATTTAGTTTTATCGATTTATTTGTAGCTACATCGTAAAGTAAATGAACAATTTTTCACTACAAAATCTAAGACTAATTATTAAGTAGTGTTAATAAAAAAAATGTTAAGAAAAGAAATCAATTTTGAACAGGGTGACTCAAAAATTAAAACAAAGTAGAGATTTTTCTAAATTAAAAAAAAAAAATATGATAACTTAAAAACCGTAAGGATTTAGTATTCAAATATTAAAGGTTATAAAAGTTTTTTAAAGTGCTGTGCTAAAAAAATTCAAAGTTCAAAAATTATCATCATCCAATAATTATAATTAAATGTAAACTAAATTTTTTTTCATATTTAATAAAAAACCCCTGATGAAGTCGGGAATTTACGACGAAACGTAGGGAAAAAGTATGAAATAAAGTTTTTATTTGCATATAGAAGGAAGTGACCAAAAAAGCCTGATTTTTCATAAAACATTTAAAGATTATAACATTTTTGAAAAATGCATGATGAGTTATTTCACATTAAGGTTATAGTGTTTTAACGAGTTTAAGCAAACAATTAACTTTGGGATATGTTTTTGGTGTAATAAGACGTAATTTGAAATTAACACCAAGTCCCAGATAACTTGGAGTATTTTTCTGTAGACATTTATGCTCTTATTTATAAACGTTGTTTATCTTTAGACAACTGTCCAACTTTGGAAAATGTGTTCAAAAACCTTATTTATTTTTGTCTTATAGCTGCCTAACTTAGGCACAAGAGCAGATTGTCTTAACCGCGAATAATGTGATATTTATTTTTATTTAATAAAGTATATTTTCACCAATTTGAAAATAGTTAGACAGTGTCTAAGTAGAAAATAAACTAATAAATACAACTGTTATTTTTTTGTTACAAACAAAAAAACTATAAAAAATGCATATCAGAAATTAATTTTCTAAGTAAATGTTCAGAAACTACATACAAATATGAACACTCCCTGAAAATTTCAAGCTTTTATCATCAAAACCCAAAAAATTTTGCAGTTTTTAACATTTGGTAGTTACGCCGAATATGCAAAAATATTAAAAAAAAAACACTGGTAGAGACCTCTAAATGGTGTTGGATTTTAAATTTGTTGGTCTTAATTATTTAGTTTCAATCTAAGCTTCATAATTTTGCCCGATCCCGGTTGAATTTCGAAAAAGTGTTGTTGTTTTGAATCACCCTACCAAACAATTTACCTACAATAATTTTGTTTGCTGGCTTAAATCTATGTTTTCTGTTAGTTATAAAAAACAAAACAGTTGGATTTTGTATTTTTTCCACCACTTTTGGGTCATGGGTACGGTGACCATCCGTTCATTATAATAATGAACAGTTCTGTATTTGAAGATGATGTTCATTATGAATTATTTGTTACACAAAAACACATAAATGTTCTGTATTTCAGAAGTTGTTCATTATTTATTCTGTATTTCATACAAATTCTTAAAAACAATAACATAAAAATGCTTACGTGCCCTTACCAATTGAACGAACGAACAAGACATCTATAGTTTTTATTTTTGTCCTGAACGCACTCCATTGGTTTTGACATCATCTGCCATGTACACACCAGAAACTATTAAAATTAAAAAAAAAAAAACATCGGTTGTTTCCTGCCTGGTTTGTTAAAATTGGTAACTTTTACTTAAAATTTTGTTTTAAAAGCAAACAAAAATATTGAAATTTATTTTAGTCAACCCCCCCTCGGTGATGCCACCGAGAATGTAAAATCTATTTTGATAACTAAATACAATAATGAACTCAGTTATTTAGAGTTCAAAGAATATTTTGAAAAAAACAGAACTTAGTGAAGGAAATTTACTCTTCAGAAAAATATCAACATCTCTGAACTGTGTTAATTTGAACTTTAATGGCCTTATTTATAAACGTTGTCTAACTTTAGACAACTGTCAAACTTTAGAAAATGTGTTTAAAAACCTTGTTTATTGTTGTCTTATAGCTGCCAAACTTAGACACAAGAGTAGATTGTCTTAACCGTGAATTATGTGATATTTATTTTTATTAAATAAAGCATATTTCTATCAATTTGAAAATAGTTAGACAGTGTCTAAGTAGACAAAAATCTAATAAATACGACTGCTAGTTTTTATGTTTGTTTGTAAGACTTTTTTGTTTTAGAGTTATTTTGTTTTTTATTTTAAGTTTTATGCAAACAACGACTGAATTTCTATACCTTCTCTTTTGAACTTAAGTCTTTTTTCCGTAGATATTTTTTAATTAAATGGAAAAATTAAAAATTGAATTGAATTTTTTTTTTTTATTTGTTCATTATTTGCAATTTGAAAATATGGTCACCGTAGTCATGGGCCATGGCACCCGCCGCCGCTAATAAAAAAGTCTGATAATTTCAGCGGAGTCAGTTCAGTAGTTTTTGTGATTGTGTAGGTAATAGCGCCACACATAATATCTCACTGAAATAGCAGTTCTTGGAAAATAGCTGGATATACTTTAAGAAAACTTTACAATAAAAAACTGTAAAAAAAAGTATATAAAAAAGAAATATTGATTTAAAATAGCTTTTAACGGCATTTAGTCCACAAAAATGTTGGTGTTTTGTACCGGCGATCTCATTTGGACTCATCATTCACACTAGGTATTCATCATGAAATCTATGTAAGATGAACTGAACTTAACAAAGGTCCTCACTAGTTAACTGATGAGTCCAAGTAAGATCGTCGGGACGAAACGCCTAAATTTTTGTGGACTAAAGGCCGTAAAAAGCTATTTTGAATCAATAATTCAACAAGTCCAATTAAAATATTGCTAAGTCTTCTACTTGGCTGATGTATTTCAGTAGTACCTAATATAGAATTTGTATTATTAAAAATAACCTTCATATAAAAAAATATTAATTTTCATTTTCAAAATGAAACTTACCGATTTGATAAATGTAACAAAACTAATTATACTAATAATACGCCATAATACAATTGTACACAAATTTTACTACAAATGTATTTATGTAAATTTTTGGTAAAGTTTATTTTTGTATTGAGATAAAACTCTAAATTCGAAAAAACTTTGTATTTGAAGAGTATATCTATAATCTAGAGAGTTGCCAAACTTTTACATTGTTTGACTCTTTGACTACTTTATTTTTCAGTTAGCCTTTTTTATATAAAAAATTAATTCATTATAACTTTGCTGAAAACCCACTTCAACCTTATAGTAGAAAATACTTGCGTAGGTACATATGGAATTATATACACATTAATATTGTTTTCATTCAAAAAGTTGACCCTGGCACTATAAGAATGAGTAAAATTAAAACTACAAATCAATACATTTAACACGAAAATAAAATAAATATCTACCCCCCTTTTGATACGGCAATGGTATATGGTACCTAATTTGTTTTTCGTGACTAGCGAGTTAAGTATTTTGTTTCACTTTTTTTTGCAAAAGATCTTTTTACACATACATACATACTTATACCTATACACAGAACAAAACTACACACATTTATATTATATAGCCAGAAAGAAGTTTTGCCTTTTTATTTAACAGAGTTTCTTTGGTATAAGCTCTATATGGTTCCATAGCAAAACTCCTGGATGTGACATCGCAATTTCCCTGTCACGTCTCGTCCTCTAAGATGGTCATTTTCTACTTGGAACCATTCCCACCATCATGCTCCAGTATAACACTACACTACTGCAACACTCCTTTGTGCTCTCCTCTATAAGGCCACATCTGCGGACACATTCGCACCGAGAGCGAAGCTTCATTTCAAGTAAAGGATTTCGATGCCAACGAAGGACAATGATTCCATCCGAACTTATAAATAAACACAATGGACAGCCATTCGACCACTATACAGACACCACGACCACTGCTGGCTTGGTGCTACTGCTGCTGCTGCTGCTGCTGCTGCTGCTTCTGCCACCAACATGAATGCAAGTTCTCGCTGTGCCATTACCCCACAGGATAACCAATGAGCGAGCACCCCTCTTATATAGCACCCAATTTAACCCAGTCACACTATAACCCAAACCTCTTGTGTGGCAACCACCTTCACAGATTAGATTTAGCCGTTCCGAATTGGTGTCTGGATTGGATTCTTTGCTTCCAAGATGGCATCCGCAGGCACTTCTAAGGATGACATTCTGTGCTTAGATGGTGCTCTGCTCTTGCTATACCTACCCCACCTACTGAGGGTAAATTAATATGTGCGTTTGGTTTGCGGGTTATATAGGCGCACATATTGCGACCGCAGGAATGAACGACATCACACCAGGACATAGCTCAATTTAGCTTGGTCACGACTGCGACGCCGAAGATAACAAGACCAACGACTACGACGCCAACAGCAGCGTCCAACAACAACACAAGGAGATTCTTGGAATTTCTGAATTCAAACAGAGTCGCCCACTTGGGCTGCGGTCGCGGTGCACAAATTAAATAACGTATTCACAACATACACATATGTATATGAATAGAATACATCCGCATACTGAACTGATGATGTCCTGTTGAAAATATGTAAATCAATATGTTACATCTATGTATAGTATATACATACATTACGTGTTGGAAGGAGCGGAAAGTTTAATGAGGTATAGTATGAAATTGTAATACTTGTACATACATACATTCATACTACGTAATATGTGGGTTCATTGTGAGGACAAAGATTTACTTTGTTGTCTTCAATAAAAAAAGTTTTGTTTTTATTATATTTATGCACGTTAAGGCAGGATACAATCACGAATTATGAAATAAGTATCCGCGGACAATGTCCACTTGGGAATTTATCTCAAACGTGAATAGTGATAAAGGATATTTTTTGTAGGGGTTTGGTTTTGAAATTGACAACACTGGTTGTAGTGACATTTCATTTAATATTTGACAGCTGAAATCGAATTCGATTTACACGAGAGACAATACTCTGTTCAACAAAAATTGTCAGTACAGGCCTTATGACAGAGCTTTTTCCAAAGCAGTGGCGCCTGATGCACCCTCACTACACTGCACTGGGAAAAATGCCAATTAAAAAAAGATCAAGCCACTGACTTTACTTAAAAACCGTTGTATCCCACTGCTGATGGGATACTGTCAAAGTATCAAGTCAATACGATCGTGCTCTTGTTATCTACATCAAAACAGAGTTACCATTATCATTCTCAATTACAAGCAAGGAGCTTATTCAGTGGATTTTATTAAGGAGCTTTTGGGATTTGAAGCTTTTGAGAACAAATTTTTTGAAGTTGAGTATGTTGAGTGTTGTCGTATTGCTTTTTCACTTTTAATTTTTTTTCTGGAGAATCCGTTAAAATGCAGTTTTTTCTTGGCTTTTGGTCTTTTAAAAGAAAAAAAGTTTTTTGTGCGAGATTTTCAAATATTCGCATTTCGTGATATTATTCATTAAAAAATTTGTGTTTTTAAGTGATATTGTTTTTAAATACTTTATAATTAGTTTATTGGATATTTATTGTGTTTACCGTCTACTGCTTTTCCTACGGCCTTCGATTTATTTTCTAAGAAGGCCATAGAATGTGTATTTAATGCCTCAACAATTTGCTGCTTTTTTCCGCACTTAAATCCTTTGAAGATTTTGTATCAATTTGTTATTTTGAATGTTTAATCAAGTACGGAAAAAAGCAGCAAATTGTTGAGGCATTAAATGCACATTCTATGGCCTTCTTAGAAAATAAATCGAAAGCCGTAGGAAAAGCAATAGACGGTAACCCTACGCGATTTTCTCTCTCAATTGCGGCCATTTAAAATGTAAACTACGGAAACCCTGTGAGAGCTTTAAAAAGGGACATGTTTATGCAAGCCAATAAAACTAGAGTGAGAGACAAACGTCCTATCTTCCCTGTACTGACAATTTTTGTTGAACACTGTTTTGTTACATTTTATTTGAGATTTGATAGCTTACAAAATGATTACCCTGTATTTACATGACTGAAAGTCGCCATATTTGCATAACGGGTCAATTTATTGTCAAAAATAGTGATATTTTGTAAGTATATTAGATTAAGCATTATACCAAAACAATGATTGCATGTGTGGTAAGTGCCCATATGCAGCTCTAGCTGCTCGATAAACTGGTCGAAAATTGCACTTCCACATAGCTTTTCATTATTCGAAGCAGCCTCGGTGCGTTCTTAGGTTTTTCCGAAATCATTTTTAAACACAAGTGGCAGGCAAATATTTGGGTTTGATTGATTTGGGTAATTCTGCGCTAATTAAAAATTTAATGCATGATTTACTGGAGATATCCGTGATTCAGCAGAGAAATATGTTATTTACCAGAGAAATATGAGATTTACTAGAGAAATCCATAGTCTACCAAATAAAGTAAATCTTAGATTAACTATAGCGATCTCTAATTTAAAAGACAATTCTGTCAGGGAAATCTGAAACTTATTGGGAAGCTCCGATGATTAATCAAAAAAATCTGCGGGTTACAAGAGAAATCTGAGATTAACCAAAGAAATCTGTGATTTACCAGGTAAATCAGTGATTTAGATCAGTGATTTAGCCGAGAAATCTCAAATTTACCTGGGACATCTGAGATTAACTGGAGACATAAGTATCAGACAAATCGATGATAAGACAGTGAAACTTTAGGTTTAATATAGTAGGTAATCTGTGATTTACAAGGAAAACATGAGATTTTACTGAAAAAACCGTGATTAACTAGAGAAATTTGTGATTTACCAGGGAAATAATTCACCTCAAATATTTGTTATTTACAAGAGAAATCTTAGATTTACCCAACAGATCTTTGATTTTCCAGAGAAATCTATCATTTACCAGGGAAATTTTATATTTTCTGTTATTTACCATGGTAGTCTCAGATTTATTAGAGAGATTAGTGATTAATCTGTGGTTAAGGAAACAAATTTGGATACAATATAAGATATTGCATATATGAGATATGCAAAAATTCTCCAATAACCAGAGAATATGATTAGACATGGAAACTTAAGATTTAGGTACTAGAGAAGTTTTTTGATTAACCAGAAAAATCTGTGATTTACTAGGTAAATCTGAGATTAGCTGAAAAAAAATTGGCGTTAAATTGAAAAAAAAATGTGTATCCACAAATCTATTACAATTTAATATATCGACCCTTCTAAATCACCCTGTATAGCTTTATATTTACAGCATTTTGAAAAGTTTCCAAACGTCATTAGTTTTAAAAGCTCATTGTACCGTTTTTCTAAAAAAAAAAAAAATAACTACAATAACCTTCCATCAAAAATAAAAAAAAAAATACCCCCTCTCCCTTCAACACGGTCAAAAGTAGAAAAATCGCCCAGCATTCACGCCCCCTCTTATACAAAAAGTGCGTAAATGTAAAAGGTATCTATACATTTTCAAACGCACATATAAGAAGGCAAAAAAAAAAAAACATACTTACATCCGGTCCTAATTTCATTCAACGTAAAGCGAAAGTGGAAAAACCTTCTCCACGGATAAGCATCACCACCATCGACCACCCCCAACCCCCAAAAAAAACTCATCTAAGCTTCTATCCCAAATGACACATGAACCACCATATATGTGCTGTGTATACCTCCATCCCACATCCTCCATATACCCACGTATACACAACACATGAGCAGATATATATACGCATGAGGCATGAAGCATGATATACAAAAACCGAATTCGGGATAAAAGTCTAGAAAAATAGTAGTTGTAAGGGCAACAAAAAATAAACCTTTTTCGGGTGAAAAATGGCCACGGGCGACGCGCGTTACAGCACAACTTAACTAATTAGACTCAACTCACATGGGGAACTATTATTTACAAAATAAGCTCGGCTATGAACGAGCGTGTGTTATGTTCTGCTCTGTTGAGAAGTGCGTATGATGGCGACTCGCACGCACACACACTTAATGCCCGAACAGGACATAATATAATATATGTAGTGTTGTAGTCCCGTTTCAGAAGCAAAAAAAAAATGCGAACCTTCGGGGAAATTCATCCATCCACCCGCGCCATCAGCCTCTGCCTCGGCCCACGCTCGACACAACAACGTCCAGCACGAGGATAATGGTGTCTTCAACCCTTGTAGTGAATTTAAAGTAATAACCCCTGTTCCCTGCAAATGGGATAGCTGGCCGGTGGGTGGTGGACGGGGAGGCGGTGAAAGGCAGAGGAAAGAAAGTGCGAGAGGGGTGGATTGGATTGGAATAAATGCTTGGTCCCCGCGACATGTCCTTACATCACGTATGGTCTCGCATGATGGGGGACTTGTGAAGTTTTCCTCGAATTTCTTCGCGCGCGGCGTGTTCCTGTCTTTCCTCTTATTACGCTTATTTGGCGCGGGTTTTATTGTTCCACACGCACACCATTATAAAAATCGCACTTTAGGACTGAAACGCGACGCTACGGGACGGAACTCACATGCAGATCCTTGCGGAATGTGATATGCCACGCCGAAGGGGGTACGGCGAATACATGTGATGACTCCTTTTTTTTTTGTATTTATTTTACTTAGTTCTTCGGTCGCCCCCTTTCAATTCAGTGGAAGTGACTCAATTGTGTCAACCCTTGGCGGCGCAGCGGCAGCAAGGATGACAACGACTTGCCATGGGTATGAAAACGGATGAAGGAAGACAACTACGGTATGGCTATCTGTCGGATTCGGGATCGGGTGGTTGGGCTGATGGAATGGAATCGCTGGAGGGAAGCATGTGCATGAGAACTGAAAATTCTCTAAAAGCGAGTTTGCCTTTGTGTGTAGGTAGGTAGTGTATCGCGCTTATTATGTATCATTATAAGGATCTGTGAACTCGGTGTCCCGTGTTTTTGCAATGCGAAAATCTTTTTCACGTTTTTTTTTTTTCATTCCTTTTTTTATTATATGCTTTTGTCCTTTTCCACCCATTTGAAGACAGAGGCTTATGAACATATACAAACAGTTACAGCACGGGAGACTAGATATGTATGTATTGTATGTACGGAGACAGAGTTCGGAGAAATCCTGTATGTTGTATACTGACTGACTGAGACTTTCGCGTAATTTGAGATTTTCTTTTCTGTCCTAATTTGACTCGTTGCGACAATGACAACGACGACTATAACGACGACATTGATGTCTCATGTTTCGCGACGCACGTTGAATTGCTTTGGTTGTTGATGGAATTGGGGTAAGCATTTTTTTGTCATCTTTTGGTGTAAAAATAATACAGTTCATATAAGGAAATGTTTTCAATGTTTTCGCTGTTGAAATTTTTTATTGAATGCTTTTTTAATCGGGACTGACCAGGAGCTACATTTTGCATTGTTCTTTTCAAGTGATCCCTTTTACTGATGTTTATTGTTTTCCGCCGTTTTTTTTTTTTTTTTAATTTATGTTTAGTAAATAAAAAATGCCCTTCTCTCAACTTTGGATTGAAATCAAACCTGTTTCTTAAAATATTTTGGCTTACATTTAAAGTAAACTCTCAAAAGTCCAAATTCTCTACACTCAGACAGGGTGGCAGTAATAGTTAAGGAAAATGTTCGAGCTCTGTCGACATCAGCAAGTGTAATAACCATGATCAAGGATTTCCTTTTGACTTTCCAAATTCTAAATAATCTTAACGGTAAATTCTAGAATATCAAAAATCGTATTCATCGTTTTCAAGAAAAAGTAGATTTTCCTTAATAGTTTTTTAAACATTTTTATGGTACGTATCGTAATTTTTGGTTATAAGAATAATTTGTATTTATAATCTGCTAGCTAACGGGTCATTCATTTCGTGGTTTCAAGTTGGTAGTGTTGGAATTTGACACCTGTCAAACTCAGGTGTCATTTGAAGTATCATAAAGTTAGTTGAATGTTTGCAATTTACGATAATGGATCGCTTAGCAATCGAACAATGCGTTAAATTATTAAAACTTACTGCAAAAGTGGTGATGATTATGGTCGTCATAATCGACCGACTACGGAAGCAATCGGTAAAATTGTGAAGAAATTTGAAGAGAGTGGAAGCGTTTCTGATGTTGTTAGGCCTGTGCATCATCGTAATGCACATGCACACTCAGTCGAAAATATTGTTGATGCAAGTCCAAGTGTCGCTGATGATCCAAATTTATTGATTTCCCGGCGTTCGCAGCAATTGAATTTTTTTTTTGCCGGCGGTTGAAGATCATGATTTGGACGATTTATGGTTCCAACAAGACGGGACAACATCAAGCCACACAACACGACCAATTATGGCTTTATTGCACCAGAAGATTCCTAGTCGCGTGATTTCACGTTTTGGCGACTTCGATTGGCCACCAAGATAATGCGATTTGACACCGTTAGATTTTTTTTCTGTGGACCTACGCAAAAGACCGTGTTTACGCAAATAATCCCCGAACTCTTGATGCATTAAAAAGCAACATTATTCAAGTTATGGCCGAGAAACCGCCCGAAATGTGTAATAAAGTGGTTAAAAATTATACCTCAAAAGAATCGTCTGCTGCGAATCTTCCCGACGCAGCCATTTGAATGATATTATTTTTCACACTTAATGGCAAAGTCTAATCTTTATAATGAAATAAAATTTTCATCAAAAATGTATCGAGGTGTGTGTTCTATTTAGCTTTACTTTCGAAATATAGTACTGGAGCAGATAGTGCGCAAGAGTGGTTTTAACCTGGAAGGCACTATCTTCAACAGGTCTTCTTAACTGCTTGGCTATGCGGACAACATCGACATCATCAGCCGGTCCAAGCGAGTTGTACTTGAAGCATTCACTATTGAAGCATTCAGCTATTGATGAACATGCGAAACGCGTTGGTCATGAAGTAAATGAGGACAAAACAAAGTATATGCTATCAACATACAAAGCCTCATCTGTCCATCGCCTAGGACAAAACGTCACTGTTGGTAGCAGTAATTTTAAGGTAGCCAAGGAGTTCACCTACCTCAGAACGACCATCAATTCCACGAAAGACACCTTAGTGGAATTCCGACGAAGAATAACTCTAGCGCTACTACTTCGGCTTGGCCAAACAAATGGGTTCAAAACTCCTTTCTCGAAAGACAAAGTGCACGCTATGCAAAACGCTAATTTTACCAGTTCTACTCTACGGCACCGAGTGCTGGACGATAAGTAAAAAAGGGGAATTGATACTGGGCACTTTCGAGAGAAAAATTCTTCGCCGGATATTTGGTCCTATATGCGAAGAGGATGAGCTGGTACGAGCTGTACCAAGATGTGGATGTAGTCCAAAGACCCAAAACACGTAAACTGCAACTCCACTGGCTACACATCGAGCGAATGGATAACAACGAACCAGCCAAGAAAATCTTCGAATCCCAGCCCCCAGGTTCGAGAAGACCAGGAAGACCGAACCTCCGCTATAGGGACCAGGCGGTCAAAGACGCAAGAGCGCTTGGTTTCGACGACTGGAGGGAGCTAGCGAGGGACCGCAACCGATGGTAGACCGCAATATCTCAGGCAGAGACCCTCAATGGATCGGGAGCCGGACAAGTAAGCAAGTAAGTTACTTTCGAAACCGAAACCAAAACCTGCTGGGTATTAAATATAATAAAAATTGACTAAGCCCTTTTCGTATAATTAAGTTTTCAAAAAAGAAATTTGAAAATTTTTAAAAATTAATAAGATTTAAAAAAAAAATCCCCATAAAAAAAATAAAAAAAAAATTTTAACTAGTTTTGAGAAAATCAAAAAGAATTTACATAACGGTTGCCTTTTTATAAAAAAAAAATTACTGATTTGTTTTTAAATTTTGGACACGTCTATAAGAAAAATAAGATTTTCGTTAATTGCTAAATAAATTTGTACTACGTTGGGTGATTTTTAAAAAATGAAGAAAATGTTTGTGGATTTATGACCCACTTCCTTTCTTAAATAATGCAATATTGACCCAGTTTTTTGTGGACTTCTGGCTCATAAGGGCAGACTATAAGTTCGCAATTGATTTATGGACTTGTAACCCACCCAAGTGTGTCAAAAGTCCATTGTCCATATAAATTTAACTTTATATTATTTGCTACTACTTAGTACCTACCTGCATAATATCTATACCATACCAAGAACATATCCAGCTTTGTTCACGCATCAATACAAAATATTGTATTCATCTTAAAATAGCCAACTATAACCATCTATAAATCACAAGCATGTCAATATTGTGTGATTTTATTCCATATTATAAGTCAAATTTATGACAAAAAAAAAATCACAATAATTTGTTTCATTTCAATGCGCGCACATTTTCCAATTTGATACACAATAGAAAATTCGATGAAGAAAAACATAAAATAGGTATCGATTTGGTATACCTACATTTTTATATTACTTCTACTTCAAGGTCATTCTTGCCTATTTTTAAGATAAAAACAAACAAAAATATTCACTGAGCAAACACCACATCACCAATTGCCCAATATCCTGAGCATAAAAATTGAAAAGAAATATGTATGTATGCATTAAGGACCATTTTGGACAAATCAGCAGCAGTTTTATACCTATTTTGAAAACAACACTTATATCGTAAAAGTTCGCGGAAGAGAAAAATCACCACAATATAGCTTTACGACTTGTCCTTAAAGTCAATTCAAATACCTACACCATAAATCACACAGGTTTGGTTGTAAATCACACGTAGAGGCCGTAAAATCACAGGCACACACTTTCCGCGTTTTAGTGTGCCTGCTGCATCATAAAGACGCGATTCGATCAGCCATCAGCCCTTATACATAGCTGATATGTGATTTAGGGCATGCGATTGATTTACAAGTACCGGAGAATAGAAATAATAAAATAAGAAAAAGACGATTCCTTCAAATGGCTATAAAATCAAGAGGTAATGTTCATCGTAAAATCACCGCGCGAACATCCTGTCAATTCCAAGGATGTCTTTTTGGGAGAAAAGACATGCTATGTTAGATAGAAACGTATGCCCACTATAAGAATCACGCCTTGCCAGGTTGTGCAGGAGTCGTATATATATTTTATGGACAACAGGATAGGCATAATAAAGTTGAAGGGTATAATCCTATAGACAATATTATACCATTGACCATATATACCCACACATATGTATCTAACTATGTATATACACTTCTGATGCACGTTTACAATAAGGGACTTATCGACTGTATATACGTCCGTCTGCAATTAAATATACGAAACCGATGAAATCACATTCCATAAAAATGTCCTTTTTTACAAAATGACTTGCATTAGAACTGTCATTGTTATAAATGCGTTCGATATATGAGTAGAGATGCGCATTTTCAAATTATTCATTTCGTCACGCTTCTATTCATGGAGAAGGAAGGAGAAAAGATCTAAATAACCATCTTATATTGTTGGTAATTGAATTCGGCGGAAAATGGTTTTTTTTTTTTGGAGACAAAAAAAATCGTCCTTTACTTATGAGACAACATCTATGTATAAACTAACAACTCTCTGTATGACATGTTCTACGAATGCAGGAAGTGTGTATTTTTGATTCTACCCTCACAGCCTGTTTAGTGCGGTCTCGCACAGCAGGCTTCCCATTCCCAATATGATGATCCTTGAACAAAAATTGAGAATACCAACATTTCTTATTGCGATTTTCTGCTAACAAAGGTGTGCTATGTTGCGCGACTTCGCGTCCTTTTATATTATTTTTTTCTTTGCTTTAGTTATGATATTCCTCAAAAATTAGGATCGCATTTTTATTTTATTAGCCTTGCGCTATAGGTTGCATGACCGTCTTGTATACCTTCGATTAGCAATATAGAGATTTATATAACAGCTATATATCGACGATCCCTGCCGAAGATGGATGAATATAGAGAAAACGAGAGTTAGAAGGGGGTAAAAGGATTACAACGTTCGATTTTTGTTCCCTTATTTTTTTTTTCAATAAAGGCTATTTGAAAATTCAATTGAAGGTACATACGAGTAGAGTAGTACCAAGCGGTGTCTCAAGGGACAACAAGGAAATAAAATCGCGCACGGCCGTTTTTTTTTTCTGGGGATAAAAATATGGTATTTATGAGGATTTTAAATTTTTGTTCCCGCTTTGTTTGTCTTTTGATTTTGACTGGGAAAATGTGGATTATGATGGTTGCAGATGTTTTATTTTCATGCGATTGATCTGCAAATAAATTGATAAGAATTCTGGAATTTTTCTTGCGTTCGAAATTAATGATTAGTTTCAATAGATTCGAGGATTTAGATGGGCAACAATTTGAAATGATGTTTATTAGGTATTTTCTATATTTTGTACATTTGAGAATTCTATAAGTAACTCTATAAGGGAGGTAGATAAGAAGGTATATGGATTGGAAACAACAACAATGGATTTTCATTTGACATTTTAAAGACTTTAAATAATGTCTCTTAAAAGTAACAGCTCTTAAGAGATCAGAGTGGAAAAATAAAATGGTTTGATAGCTCAGCTCAGGAAATACTATATAAACCCCTTTCTGACTAAAATATGATTGTTATGGCTGCATGACTTTGAAGTTTATACGATTTTTATTTGGGTTATACCTATATCCATTCCAATTTAGCTGAACTTTCGGCCATGGTGGCAGCAGAAAATTTTCAATTCTGGAAAAAAGTGGTTAGACTTGTAGGGGGGAAAAAGACTGAAAATGTTCTGAAGTTAGAAATTTTAGTAGTATAGTAGTAGTAGTATAGTATCATATAAAGGCTGTCTTGCATATAAGATGCGACAAAAGCTAGGGGGTACAGATTGTGTCAAGACAAGAAAAAACTGTTATGGAAATGGGTGTTTATTTTCCCTGTTTAGGCGGGAGGTTAAATTTTCTAAAAAATCAACTTGAAATTTAAAAAAAATATATATATTAAAAATCAACGGATTATGTTATAATTTTTCTAATATTAAAAATATATATTTTAATTTTATTAAATTAAATTCTTTTAGTGAACAGTTTTATAACAATTAAGTTAAAATTTTGAGGAACAAATATTTTTTTTTTAGTTGTTCAAAATTTAACGTTATTCACTAATATTTTTGTTTCTAATATTAAATGATCGTTATTAATTGTAAGGTAAATCCTAAATCCTGTATTAAAAAATATTGAATTGGAAAAAGAAAGTTGTGGCATGTTTTTGATAAAAATAAGATTTTCATTAATTAATAAAATGTTTTGTATGGCAGGTACCGTTATTTTTGGTCCTAAAAAAAGTTTCAGAAGAATGCCAAAAAAAAAAAACTTTAGGTACGAAAAAATCAACATGACGGAAACCCTACAAAGAGCTGATGGTCGAAAATTTCGATGATGTCTCCTCCATTTGCATATTGAATTCCTATACGAGTCATGACTAATATTCTGGACTAGCGACATAATATTTATTTTTTTTTAATTTAAATTTAAAAAAATTAAATGTACGACTGAGCCGCATGAACTGGCTCTTATGTGTGACCACACTTTCGTTTTAAAATACGAAATTTTTTTAAAAATCGATATAATTATTAATAAATTGATTAAATAAATTCTAAAACCGTTTTGACTCCAACGCAATGCAGGTACACCATCTGATTTCTTACACAAATCTCAATTTATCAACCAAAAATCATTTTAAAAATTGGTGGAGCGGTTTTTTTTTAAATTAATTTTTATATGTACATACATATGTATATACAATTTTTAAAATATTTCTAATTAAACAAAAATTGGTACCCCATTTTTGGTGTTTATTAATGCGGAGTTTAAAAATTAATTTTGAAAAAAAAATCTAGGTACCCATTTTCAAAATATCGAATTTTCAAAAAAAAAAAAAAAATTATTTATTTTAAAAATTCAAAATGTTGGTTTTTGAAATTTTTGATATTTGATATTATTCAAATTTATCAGATGCTCTTGTGCAAAAAATTTCATTAAAATCGAATCAACAGATAATGAGATAGTCGAAAACCAGAAAATTCCTTATTTGAGAGATGCCATTTTTAATAGATAGATAAAATTGTATAATGATTTTTCATAAAAAATAATCTATAAAATGGTAGCTTTTTTTTTAAATTACTGATTTTTTTTTAAATTGTGGGCACGCTTTTGAGAAAAATAAGATTTTCATAATTTGGTAAAAAAAATTGTACGGCAGGTACCGTTATTTTTGGTCTAAAAATAAAATGAAAAAAAAAAGCTAGATACCAAGTTCAATGAAAATCGTCCCACCCGTATAGGCTGCAGCCGAACAGACAGACATACAGAATTTCGAGACCCACTGCTTCTGATTTAGCTATTATACGATATTATACGATAAGTATAATGTCAACTTTGATCAAAATCTCGGATTCCTAAATATCGCAAGTAAAAATGAAATGATTTTAAAATATAAACATTTTTATTAAAATAGTGTGTGTACACTGTACATGTTAAGTGTTTTGATTTAAATAAAATATTATAAATGCTATAAAATATTATCATCCATGTAGTATGTATGTAGTTTTTCTGCGGATAAAAAAATAGTTTCTTTATTTTAGTCCGCATCTTAAAATGTAGACGACAATAAAACTAGCTCTTTTTTTAAAGATTAAAATATAACAAATGAAAAATGGTTGTGTGAGTGATAGTTAGGTATACTGCAGACTTCACGTTTCACGTGTGTATTTTCCACGTTAATATTAGGTAGTTAGCCGCGACAGTAGCATATAATATGCATATGTCATTATGTTGAGCCTGAGACAAAACAGAAAAAACTACAACAACTACAAAACAATACCCTCGTATGGGAGCATACAAAACAAAAAAAAAAAACAAAAAAAATCCCAGAGGCATTTTTATAGTTACATAGTTTCTTTGTTTAATTTGCAGACAAAAAGTTCATGGAAGACAATAATTCCTCAGTCCATCACATACATATACATATCATCAGTCGTCAGGTTAAGAAGAATGTTCTTTAAAAAAAAAAAAAACTAGACTATGACGAAATACAATTCTGCAAGATTCGCAATGGTAGGTATATGGCACTATGGCATAGTGGTTTAACTTTGCTTGTTTAAAAAAAAGCCGCAAGTCGCGACTTTGGAGACCACGCAGTCAAAAATTACAACCATAGTGAAAACTGTAAAGGTATTACATTGCCAATTGAACGAAATTAAGTTTTTAAAGTCAAACAGGTACAAAGGGAATTTTCATAAATTATGTAGGTATTTTATGGTAAATTCATTCTAATTGGATTGGTTCATCATTGACGTGACTCCGAGAGAAATTCCATTTTTACTTTCGATATACATATATGTATGTAGGTACTATATGGCAAGTTATGGATTCGTAAAAAAAATCGAACTCTAGCTAGCGAAGTCGAAAAAAGTGAGTCTCGAAAATCTGTCTGTCTGTCTGCTCGGCTGCAACCAAAACGGGTGAGTCGATTTTCTTTAAACTTAGTACCTAGCGGTTTTTGTACATTCCCCTCTCACACGTTATTTTTTCCATTTTTGTAAGACCAAAAATACCGGTACTTGCCGTACAATTTTTTTTACCGAATTATGAAAATCTTATTTTTCTCAAAAAACGTGCCCACAACTTAAAAAAAAATTCAATAATATTTTTTAACAAAAAGGCTACCATTTTATAAAAAAAAAAAAAAATTGCAAAAATGGTACCAACAGTGAGACAAACGATGTACTCGACTTATTTAGTTAAATGTTAAGCAAATTTCTTAATACTATTTCAGATACTTACTGTCATTTGAAAAAAAAGTGTCTCACTGTTACGTACTCTCCCCTACATTTTCAATTTGATGAGCCATAGTATCTAAGATTTATGAATCAATATCAAACGCTATAAATTCAAGGTTGAATCATATAGTTATTTCAAAGTTGAATTTATTTGGATTTATACGATCCGGTGCACTAGTAACATTGCGACTATATTTTATTTAAAATATTTAATTTAAAGTGATTTTCTTTGCTTTAACGTTTTTTTTTTTTTTCTCATAAGCTATAATGGCCGACGAGCTCCACTACATTATCAGATGTGACCTTCTGATTCTTTAAGTCTATAGTCGCGTTGTACACAAAAAGTATATATTTAAAGGGTGGGCCAAATACAAGTTTCTTTTTAAAAATGCAAGAAAATGAATAAATGTATTATAGCTTTATTAGAAAGAGCTAAGATTCCCATTAATTATGGAACACAACGTCGGTCGTTCCAGTAGCTGCCTCACCTGGCTTCGTAGTACCGCATTCTATCACTCCAATTTTTCCAAGACCTTGTTGCTGGTTTCGGGCTCTGGCTCACGGATTGCCCTTAAGTACTTGAGTCGTTTCCGGATTATTGGCATAACATCGATCCTTCACAGATCCCCATAAAAAAAAGTCAAAATGGGTCAAATCACAAATCCCAGGCGGCCAATTGACATCGCCAAGACGGCTGATAACACGATTTGGGAATTTGGTGCGCAAAAGATCGATTGTAGCATGGGCTGTATGGCATGGCGCGCCATCCTGCATGAACCAGAGGTCGTTTTAATCTTCAATTTCAGTGAAAAAAAAGTCGGTGAGAAAATCTCTGTAACTCCCATCGTTGTTGACCGAAACGTTTTTGAAGAAAAATGGACCAATGATGCCACCACTCCGAAATCCGCACCAAACTGTCACTCCCTGTGGATGCATTGGCTTCTCGACAATAACGTGCGGGTTTTCCGAGCCCCAGATGCGGCAATTTTGTTTGTTAGCCGCCGAGTTCAAAATGCGTCTCATCAGAAAAGATGATTTTTGCCCAAAATCGTTTAAAAGCAATGTTTGGGCTACACAGCACTCACTTTAGAAATAAGTTTTCAATATTTCTTAATCCCAACGTTGATCAAGCGTTAAGCGACTCATTTCGTTTCGCGCAGGTATGATACTGACTTCTGTCAAAATTTCGAGCGGAAAACAACTGTCAGTGTCAGAATAACCTGTGCGTTAAAAAGAAACCACTAGATGGCACACCGTTTATATACGATTATAATATTGGGAAATAATTGTATGTATGTAAGTATAAGTGGTCAAAATTAAATTTAAGGCCTTAACAGATAATTTTGGTGGATTGAAAAGCAATTAATATTAAATTGCAGATCTAAATAGTGTTTTATTTTATTTTTTGTTGTGTATAGAATACCTCTCTAACTATATCTACCTGACACAAAATAGCTATTTAAAGCTACCTTATTTTCTATCCAATTCTTTGGAGGATTAGGCAAACTAATTTCTTACCTAAATTCACATATATACATATCTATAGCACTAAAAATACAGCTAAAAATATGCCATTGTTTTGCATGTCCCTTTTCAAATTCATCCATCATTCTTACATTCTGACAGAATTCCCAAAAGTAACGGCTTTCTTTTTCAATAGGAAAAAATATAAAAACAGACACAAACAAACACCGACCACCATCACACCATACCATCAAAATAGTCAACAAAATCCGCTTTCTAAACTCAATTGGAAAAACGTAGCAAATCACCGCGAAAAAATGCAGAATAGCCGCTGCACTGCTAGGTAAATGGATTCTCATTTTTTGGTAAATATAGCTTAGGTAGGTGGATATTGCATATGCTTCTATATATTTAGGTATGTACCTACTACACATTGAAATAATAATACAACAAATACACGATGTGCAACTCTGTTAATGGTATTATCCCGGTTTCGCATGAGAACTTGAATATATTTAGGTACATAGACGCATCCTGCTGTGATTGCAAAGAAAGGACCGCTTACTTTCCGCTTGTGTTGTCAATTTAGGAAGCGTCCAAACAATAACACCATGTCCTGTGCAATTACCCGCACCTTCGCTGATGCATTTATTTTATTCCAAAGACCACCAACACTAACAAAATACTTACCTACATATATCTATACTTTTTTTTTTGCCCTTTTGCCATTATATTCATTTCGTTCGTCCTTAGCTGCACTGCTTATTTTATACTCTATTCGTATCATGTCCCTTTTTTCCCCGGCCGGCGAATCTTTCTAATTTTTGGCGGTTTTCTAATACTAATAATAATTTTGTTTCGTCCTTGCAATAGGTAAGCATATTTTCCATGGGAATGGGTATGCGAAAGTTTTGCAGGGAAAATTAAATGTGCGAGGGATGGTATTAAAATGGCACACATCCTTTCAATTTATATCCAACATGAAATAAAAGTAACAAAAGAAAAAGGGGGAAAATAATTTAGATCGCGAAAATCAAGCGGAAGTTGACAACTAGAAATTCACAGGCTCAGGGTACACAAAAAAAGGTACAACAAGAACAAATGTCCCCGCGTCGCGCAATGCAATGTATCCTTCCCACTATACCTAATAGAAAATGTCTCAATTTTGTAAAAAGGTTTTCTTTTTCTATTTCTATTTTGCTAAAGGACTCAGTGCTCGGGGGAATTGGTTGGAAATCGCAAATCGAGAAAAAAAAAACGCGAAGGATATAGGTAAGTAAGAATAACCCTATCCAATGCTGAATCCCTTTTCTTTTATTTTCATTTAATTGGTGTGTTTCTCTAGTTCTAGCGATTTCGATCCATTTTGGTTCGCATTGTGTGTTTGTTCTCAGTTCGGGAATTTTGTTATGAATTATTTAGTGCCACTGACACGGGTCCTTTGCATCAGGCCACATGGATTTTATGTACATGTACCAGTAGTACCTATCCTTCTTCAAGAATCCTTGCAAATAATTGATGCAGAATTGAGAGTCCTTTGCAGGTAGATTGCAACATTGATCGCCCAAGCAGCGGCGTACACACAGATCGTCCCTAATGGGAAGGTTTGATCACCTTAATTCCTTGAAAGGCTCTCCTATTGTATTATTATTTTTTTGTCTACTTTTTTTTTTTTAGACATTTCACCGTGTTCCCTTTGACTGTTTATATATATTGGTGTGAGTATAGAAAATAGGAAAACACTTTTCGCGCGTTTTTCCCAAACGTTCTGAAAGTGTGGTGCACAAACAATGCAATTTTTTTTTGTTGCTCTTGGCAATGAAATTTGAGGATGTTTTAATGTTTTGTCGGAGGCAGAAATAAGTATATTGCGAAGCGAACTACCTATAAAGGACGTAGATATGAAAGAACGGAAATATATCAGTTATATTTATTGACACAGCGAAAATGGATGAAAGAATTCTCAGTAATGAGTTGAAAGGAAGGCGGAAATAATGGCGACAGCCAACACGTGAAATGAATCAAACAATTTTGTTTTTTTATTTTTCAACTTTAAGGGCGTTGTTTTTTTTTGAAATTTATTGCATTTATAGGTGCCTACTTTTGGAATTTGTGAATGAAAGAATGAATTGTTTTTTTTTTTTTTAGTAAAAATTTGCAATGGCCTGAGGCATATTGGTATTTGATTTTTTTATAATTATTTAAATTTAACTAGATTTGCATTGAATGTTTGAATGAACAACAAAATCTTGGGTGAGCTACATTGCTTGTTAAAATTATTGTTTTTAAATTTTAAAGAAGTAGGTACGCGAGGGACAACCGTTGGTTTAAAATTATGAAACACGAAGTTATAGGTAGGTATAGTTCCAAAAAAGGATCAAACCCAATTTTAATGTCTAAGTCAAAAAAATAAAATGCACGACTGGGTCGCATGAACTTGCTCTTATGTACGATTATACCGTGGTTTTAAAATTTGAAAATTGTTAACCTATTCATTTAGTTTTAAAAGATGTAAATAAGTTATGGAAGCGTTACAGATTAAACTGAAATATATTTTTGTAAATCAGAATATAATCTTTAATAAATCTTAAATTATGAACATTTTTTAGTATTTATTAATGCAGAGTTAAAAATCAATTCTGAACAAAAAAAAAAAAACATCTACCTTTTTTTTGAAGTATAGAATTTTCAAAAAATAATTTTGTAATATGTCCAAAATAAGTTGTTTTATTTTTGGAAATTTTGATAGGAAGTTATTAGAAGTTCTTGTATAACAAATTAATTTAAATCGGTTACACAGAAAATGAGATATTCTCAAAATATCAGTAACATATTAATGTTAACAATTAACAAACAGAAACACTTTAATCAAATTCGTAGAAGCCGTTTTCGAGAAAAATAAGATTTTTCCTAATTGTTTTTAAACATTTACATTTTGGGGTTTCTGTCTCCAAGTTGTGTTTAAATAAATATATATTTTAATTAAATAAAAAAAAAGAAATTTTTATTTTACTTTTTAAAACTTTTTAATGTTCAAATATTTTTCACAACTTAATTTATAATTTATTTATTATCAGGATTCGCGACGCGTTTCGGAGTGTACCTCCATCTTCCGGCAAAATACTCTTTTATTTAATTAAAATATGTATTTATATAAACATTTATATGGGAGGAGCGGTAGTTTTGGCCATAAGAATATTTTTTATTCAAAATCTGCTAAACAATGATGAAAAACCTAAAAAAAATCTATCGAGTCGTAGTCTAAATATTGAGTTTTCAAATAATTTTTTGTTTTAATCCAAAAAATATTTTTCAAAATTTTGGTACAAAATACTTTTTAACTTCTCAAAACATTCTCCATAAAAAAAAAATCAATTGAATTTTTTTTTTCGAGAAAAGCGTAAATACAAAAATGATTTTATAGCTGGTACATTTAATAACCACTTTTCGGAAATGTTTGTTTCACAAAAAGGAAGCTTATATGTACATACATATGTGTTTTAAATTACTGAATTTCATTTAAAAAAAAAAAAATGTGGAAAAATTTTTAAGAAACCTTCCGAAAACGCTAAAAAAAATTAAATTGCAAGTACCGTTATGTTTGGTCCTATCAAAATGTGTTAAGGGAGTATCCAAAAATCCAAAGGTGCCAAATTAAAAAAAAATCGATCCATGTTTTTAGACTGTAGACGAAAACAGATAGAAAGACAAAGAGAGATCCACTGTTTTGTTTTAACTTGATTAATTGATCGAAAAAATCAGATAAAATGGTCGCCAGTGTTGTTCTCCTACGTTTCGACTTTAGGTTTGTTTGCCTACTAATTAGAAACAACCCAAAACTTCCATTTTCTACCAGATTTAAGACCAGTTTCATACCAGTGCACACTTACCAGAATAAGTGCCACTTAAGATTTTCATTTTGGCACTTTCAGATCAGTTTTGAAATCTGAGTAAGTGACACTTAAGTTGCTAAGCCAATACGGGAGACTTAAGTGTCTGTTTGCACTGTGAATTTGTTCTTAATTCTTTCATATTGGCCACTTAAGTGCCACTTAATATACAACTGTGAAACTGGGCCTTAGTCCAAACCTGTTTCGGGCTTTGAGAGAGCAAGTTATTTCATCTTCCTGACATTTTGTTCCAGAGAAATTTCTTCAGACAGAATTGTGTAGGTAAGTTCTCTGTTCTATTAAAACCCAGATTGAACCCAGTCAAAGAACAGCAACAAAAATACAAAATTGCCGTTGTTTACTTTTTTCCTTTTTTTGACGCTTAACATGTTTCAGGTATTTTTGGTTCAAAACGTTTCAAAAGCTTTCAAACTTAATTCTATCACCATAGGTATCTGATTTAATTTTAAGATTCATAAGAGTAAAAAGGATCAAATCGACATCGTAGAGTAGTTTTTTTTCATACCTATTTATAAACAAAACGCATATGAACTACTTCCAACGCTTATGGTAATTTATCCTTTGTGTCTAAGATATACATCACAGCTTCTATGTTTTTGCTAACAAAATAACTCAACACAAAAAGATACAAACAAAGGCTAACAAAATACATAAAATAATAAAATAACAATATTTTAAAAAGAAGAAAGATGCATCAAACTAAAAAATTTCAATGCGGTTTAATACTTCTTCACTTAACTGTGAAACATCGAGTCGCTTGTTGGTCGTCGTTGGCGTTAGAACGTTATATGGATTTTGAAACATTCATTATTTTAAATGCTTTAACTGTTTAATCAACCCTGAAAATTTCCATCGATTAAACATTAGATGTGGTTGATTATATGCGGCTACATGACGCGTGTGTATTTGTAAGTTATTGCCAAGTGGTTAAAAATTAAACGAAATTCGATAACATATCTATCTGCGTATATGTATGTACATCGTATATGTTTAGAATGCTCTTTCAAATTTTACATATTTTTGTTAGAATTTAATCATAGATTAAGCTCCGAGTCCCTAGCACTTCATAAGTGGGATATTCGTAAAAAAATATGCCACTTTAAAAGTCAGTAATTGGTCAGAAAAATATATATATTAATTGATATAGTTAAAGTTTTCAAGGTCACTATAAATTGTTATGGGACATTCCAAAACAAGTTGGTTGACAACTTGAAAAGCCACAAAATCGTCATAAAAGGTAGGTAATCTTATTTCAGTAGAAAAATTTATGGCTAACTAATTTATGAAATGTTTTACCTTTACCTAATGAGGTTAAATTAAAAGATGGTATACATTTTTTCGAATATCCCACAAATGGGGTGCTTGAATAATACTAGGTATACACCTAAAGACCACGGTTCTTTTAAGAAGGAATAATAGGTAAGCTAAGAAAGATTTTTTTTTCGGTGCAATAAACTTAAAAAGGGGGTTTATTATCTCATGAAATCCCACTTTTTTGCGAATATCCCACAAATAATGAAGTGAAAATCTCAAGTGAAATTATTTTTAGAAAAGATTGTAATCACTCTCGATTTATACTTACGTTCGATTTCTTTGAGATATCCGGCTGGGTGTCGCAAACGACCTGACGAGATACGCCATGAAATGCTTGATTGCGCCGATATTTTTGAAGTGCTCCGCACCGATATAGCGCTGCGACATTTTTCTTCTTAATAGAACATGAAAGTCACGAACGTTTTCACTTAAAAAATAACCATTTTCTTATACTTTTTTTTTGAGGTCCGTCAAGCTGGAAACACCACAACTAAAATTCAAAATTCTAATGATGCAGGAATTAAGTGCTAATTTGGTACCAAAATCCTAGCTTGGAACAACAATTTTGCCCCCCTCAAACCTGTGGTGTTCCCAGCTTGACGTCAAGCTAGGAACACCACATCTCCAAAACAAAATTTAAAAAAAATAATGATGAGGGATTAAGGTGAAATTTAGCACCGAAAATAAAAAGCCATGGAGACTTTCTATACTAAATCATTAAAAAAATTTTAAAAATACAAATTAGATGAAGAATGAGTTAATTAGAAAAAAATAAAAACAGTTTCGCCTTTCTACTCCCACTGGTTTGGATTTAAATGCTCCTACACTAACTCCCTCAAACCTGTGGTATTCCTAGCTTGATGTCAAGTTGGAAACACCACAGGTTTGAGGGGGAAGGGATTTTAGTTACAAGCTAGGATTGCGGTACTAAATTAGCACTTAATTCCTGCATCATTAGAATTTTGAATTTCAGTTGTGGTGTTTCTAGCTTGATGGACCTTTTTTTTGCCCAAGCGAGATGCTACACCATTCATACTTTCTTCATGTAATTTATAACGAAATACAGCAAAACAAATAATTAATCGGGGTAAAATGATGAAGCAATTATGTACGCTATTATGGTTCTTAGAATATGCCCCAAAAAAAAAAGTCTTCTACGATTTGTCTCTAGATAAATACAAGGGTAGCACTATAGCAAGCACCTCACCACACCACCACCACAATACAGACGAGCCAAGTGGTGCACTTTCCACACATAATCTAGGTAATACATCCACTCATAGAGGTCCATTTAATGACGTGGAAATAATTTGAATGGCGAGGACCATGTCGAGCCTGCATAAAATGTTTTCTTCTTCCAACTAATTTTCTATTTCCACTACTTATTCAGATTTTAAGATTTCAGTCTGATGATAATAATCAAAATCCAGCAGGACGAGGTCCTATTTTTTTGTTTTTGTGTTGCTCTAGGTAGCTAACCTACCTGCCTTTATTTTATTTTTGTCTGTGCGCTATTTCATGTGCTAATTCGCATCCGTGGAATGATTCTAGGGATGGTGTTTTGTATACGTTGTACCTAAATGTATGTTTTTTTCTATTTTGGAATGCCTTCGGTTTATTTATTCCCCGGTATAATTTTTTTTTGTGCAAGAAGATGAGAGCATATCCTGGATTTCATAGTCAAAACTTTAAGTTGACGACTAAGGTGCACGAATTTAGCCAAAACATACGTCTGCAATTCCATCATATGCCGCATGAAGAGGGCAACTTCACAACGCACATATCCACACATTCACGTGCACGCCACCACCGCCGCTGCTGCCGACAGTGCACCTATATATGTAGGTATCTGGCAAGCAACTTGAATAATTTCGCGTGGATTTTTTTACTTGTACTTTTCTGCAGAATATAACGACTAGGACTTATCTCCTTTTTTCAGAAGGAATAGGTAGGTATACAACATCCCTTTCTCTATATATCGCCTTATGTAGATAGGTATGAGTATATGCTCCTATTTGAAGAGTGAACGTTCTAGATTTTCTGGTCATCGAGTCAACAACACGCTCTGCAGCTATACAGTGAGGAGGACTGAGGATGAAGAATGGATATTCTTCGTTGCTTTTCGTCGTCGTCGTCGGCCGGGCCGGCTTAGATGAGTATTAGCGGCGAAAAGTATACGCCTAGTGATGTGATCCTTATTTTCACAAAAAATCTCGTGTTTGTTGATTTTGGACTGATGCTACTGCTGCTGGTGCTGCATTTCGTTGGTCCGAAAAGAAAAGGCGCTGATGTTAGGAGATTCATGACAGCCACGGACAGCTAACATATGCATGAGTTCGTTCCTTCTCTAATACCTATATAGGTAGATAGTCGAGTCGAGTCCTTTTTACCTGTTTTGAAGTGTTGTAGTTGTATATGCATTGAAGAATGCTTGTTTTTTTTTCTGTTGGTCTATCTAGAAAGTCATCGTTTGTTTTCCTTTCATATTTTTCAATTTAAGTTAAAAAAAAAATATTCTGAAGTAGATATTCTTGGATTTGTACGAAGGTATTTGAATTTTAACGAAACAATACTAAGCTCTATTGCCAATTCTTTCTTTATAAATTGGTTGGTTTAGAAAAGCATGTTTGATTGCCTTAAGGTTTTTGTTTTACTTTTTAATACAAACCTACAAATGAATAGATACTTTTTGATAGAAGGAATGATTTGTAAATATCGAAGGAACATAAAGAAACTGACTGTTTCCAAATCTTTCAAATTGATTTCATCCTTACAAATTAAGTATCGGATGATGCTAGGGCTATTTTAAAGGTCCGTCTGTGCAAAAATTTAATACGAAAGCTAAATATGTACGCAGCTTCATATATAGGGCACGGTTTTATTTAAATTCTGGCCACGAGACGAATAATCGCAAACAAGGATTTGGATTTTAGAAACTCCTCAATACAGTGAAAAAAGAAATCAAAATTATTATTTTTTTATCCATGCTATACCGATGCCACCTACACCGATACAGCGAGATCCTCATACGTCGACAAAACGCAAGATCTGCCGAAAACATCGCCGCTGTCTGTGAGAGAATCCGGGGCAGTCGATGTCGCGTTCCTCACAAGAACTGGGCCTTTCACCGACCACAACTTGATGAATTTTGCGTCGTGACTTGGGATGCACCCGTACAAAATTCAACTCACCCACGAACTGAAGGTAAACGAGCATATAGACGACGACGTGTGTTTGCTGAACGGCTAAATGGGAAACTGACCCTAATTTTCATCGAAAAAGTCCCTTCTTGGCGCGAATTTTTGGCTGGCGGTGTCATCGGTCCATATTTCTTTGAGAACGACGACGTTGGCCAGGCCATCACCGTCAACGGCGAATGCTATAGGTCGATGATTATCAACTTCTTTTGGCCTGAATTAGATGATATGGACACCAACTGTATGTGGTTTAAACAAGATGGAGCTAGATGCCACACAGCGATTTGAGGGCAATGTCATCAGGTTTTGACGTTTGACAGTAAAACTCAGGCGCGTTCGAATACGTGCATAAAATGGAACTATAGAGTGTAATCAAATGTGTTTGCTATTTTATTCTAAAGCCGTGTTTTATTTATTTTTTACGGATCTGCATCAGGATTATTTGTCAACACGTAATAAAACAACAACTTGTGATCCAGATAGATAAGTTGTTGTTGCATAAGGAAGCGTGTGTTAAACAGAGACGTGTCAAAATCAGAAAATCATAATTAAGAAAAGAGAAAGGAAATAAATTTGTTCTAGCAAGTGAGAGATTACCCGCCATATTTTCAAAAATCTTCAGTACTTTTTTCCGGATCTTTTTTTCTTTATACAATTTGAAACGTCAAAAGTGCGCTGCACGTGAAAAGTTAAAAGTTGGTGAACTCTTGCACCGTTTGCAGTTGCATTGTGTTGTGTTCGTAACATTGAATTTGTTTGTATTGAATATTTTGACAGCTATTCCAGCTGCAGTTCCAATTGCAGCTCCGTATCCATTGTGTTCAGGCAGTAAAGCTTAGTGATAAATAGATTACCTTTAGGTATACCCACCTACCTAGGTATTAGTATTTACCTTTTACTACCTTAAAACATAAATCCATTCTTGGCTTTTCTACTTAAACCGGATTAATTGTCAACTTTTTTGTACCTTCATCGTTATCTGCTCGTATTTTAGTTTCTCCTCGCATATTTTTGTATATTCTAATATTTGTCCCTCTTAACCATTATCTATAAAGATAGAGACAAAAACAAAAAAAAAATCATGCAAAAAGTCGCCTCTATATGAACACATATCTATACCTAACCTAGTCGTACGTTAGACGTGTAGGTACATATATAAATATATTATATATTCTTCTTCTAACACCAATAAACAGTTGTTGTAGTAAAATGTTAAATCTGCTCTTATCCTATTGTCCTCCGGCAGTCCGCAGAGCATCAACAGCGCAAGCAGCAGCATCATCAGCTAAAATATCCACGGAAAAAAGGATCTGATCCTAAAAAGCGATTTTCTATCTTTTCGTTTCTCTCTCACTCCCATTTAATTCTACATCTTGTGTCGTATTTGTATTCCGTTTGGGGTTCATTTTTTTTTTTTTTTTTTGCATTTATTTTGCTCATTTTCCCCCTATTTCCACACACATCCTTCTGTCCTACGGTTTGACTGTGTTCCTTCGTCTCTGTATATTCTTCCTTTCCTCGGGTATTCTCATCGTCGACTCGGTCGACCGTCGTTGTCACCACCATCATCAACACCAACGACGACCGACCGTCTGTCCGTCATCATTGTCCTTGCTGTATTTATTTCTTCTCCCGTATGTGAACGGACAGTTTGCGAGCGAGGACTTCGCGAAACGCGATTTAATGTCAAGTATATGTATGGGTGGGCTATCGGCTTAGCAGCGAACCCACATGTACACATCTCCCTATAGCCATAGCCATAGCTAGCCCAGGACCCAGGCCAGGCCAGAACATACACGACAGGACATACGTACATTTCACAGCAGGATATATATATTATTTTCCTTTCTCTATTATTTTCTATACCTACATATATATTGATTGCTTTAGTTTTTTGGTGGATGTCCGCGGTCCTGGGATGGTGGGTGGGATGAGATTGGTAGAGCTGAGGTGCGGTAGGGTGGGGTGGTGTTAGTGTAATGGTAATGGTGCTATGGGGTGGGTTAGAGATTTCGTGTTTTCTGTCGCGAAGGACATTCAACGCAAAAAGGGATAAACGTGACTGGGCGAAGAGGGTGTCTGGCTGAGACGTGGTTGAAAGAAAATCGCCAAAATGCCACACATGAGGGTAGTGTCCTGAAAGCGTCGCGGCTGTGGCAGTGGCAGTGACAGCGGCGCGGCGACGGCAGCGGTTTATTTATTTAATGTTCAGATAGTTGTACCTATCTATATCTATAGCCACACATATGTATATATGTAACCTATGTAAATGGACCAAAGCAGAACCCTACAGACATATTCATATACATATACATATATGTATAAAATAAAGTGTATAGTGTTACGCGGGATGAGATGTGATGAGGGTATTCTTAATTTTCACCCCCTGGCCGGTTTTTTGCTCTCTTTTTCGCGTAATTTGTTGGCCACCGCTTTAACTCTATACCTACTTTATGTATGTGGGCATATATGCATTACAAATAAATAAATATATGTATGTATGTATGTATCTGCAATTTACGTATACACACATTTATTTTTTTTTTTTTTTCAATTCTATTATAGTTGAGGATTACATTTTTCTTTTTATCCGTCGCGCCTCTATCCTGCCTGCTTATGGTAATGACAGCGATATAAGAAGATGTCTCCTTCCATTTCATGGATGAATAGTGATTTAGCGCGACTTTTCGCATCGAATTGCAAGGATTCTTTTTGTTCTTGCTTTTTTTTTCTAGAGTCGCATATGTATATATATGTATGTAGATAAAATGTATTGTGGACCTCATGTGGAGGGTGTTTCTGTTTTCTTCTTTTGCATTAGCTGTCGAGTGCCAAGAAAATGTTATCATGTCTCTAATCGAACAACATTATATAGAAACTCGAAACACGTGTTCAAGGACCTTTTTTTTTTATATCTATTTTACAATATGACAATTTTTTTTTGCCATGCAGATTGTATAGGTATATAGGTACCTACCTAAATGGTTTTTCACCTTGAGTTGACACAGAATCTATGGTTGAGGAAAATTAACATAGCGACATCTAGGCAGGTATATAAAACCAGTTTTTTTTTATGATGGCTAGTTCTACATATTTGAATACAAGGGACTCTATGAATCCTATTAGGATATATAGGTATATAAGTGTATTTGGGGTTTACGCGGACAGGTGCTAAATTGTCGTTCTATATGATGATCTCAGTTATCTACTGATTTGTAGAATTTAGATTTCTATACCACATACCTACATAAGGTAGGTTATAATTCATCTATATTTTCTAAGTACATATACGTAGGAGTTATGAAATTAAATATATGTAGGCATTACGTACCTTACCTATGTATATGTACATATTTTAAAACAGGTAGGTACAGAACGTACGTACTGTAAGCTTACAAGTATTTATACGAAGATTTTCTCTAAGTTGACAAGGTACAAGCATACAAGGCTAAGTTAAGTAAATACGCGAGAAGATTGATGTAGTGAATGAAAATGGTTGTTTGCACTCCCTAGTACAATATTTTGATCTTTAAAAGGTATTATTTGAAAGTATCGGTGACTATATTATTTATAAGCCACATAAACCTTGATACTTTGTTTATTTATGCAAAATTCACTTTTTTTTTCAAATGCAACATAAAATTTTAAAGCATTTTTGAAGTTAAATAAAATTGCCACTTCTGAATTGAAATAAAAATAAAATGCACTACTGGGTCGCACAATGCTCTTATGTGCGATAACACTGTGGTTTAAAAGTATGCATGAAAATCACACTTTAGATTGAAAAACAAACTTTTAAAACTGTTTTCACACCAACGCAATGCAAATTTCTTACACAAATCTCAATTTATAAGAATAAAATTTTAAAAATCATTGGAGCAGTTTTTAAAAAAATTAATTTATTATATCTACCTATAAAATTTTGAAAACATTTTTGAGAAAAAAAAAATTGGTACGCCATTTTTTAGTATTTATTTATGTAGAATTAAAAAAATTAATTTTGAGAAAAAAAAAATCATTTTCGAAATATCGAATTTTCAAAAAATAATTTTGAATTTTTTTTTTTTAAATCCAAAATTTGTTTTTCTTTTGAAAATTTTGATTTAAATATGAAAATATGATTTATACTTATCAGATGCTCTTGTATACAAAATTTCATTAAAATCGGTTCAACAGATAATAAGATAGTCGAAAACCAAAAAAATGTTACTATGAGAGATAAAATTTTTAATCGATAGATAATTTTTTTTTTCAATAATATAGTAGATCGTACTGATATTAGCTCACATCAATATTTTAATTAAAATCGTTGGTGCCGTTTTTGAGAAAAATGATATTTTCCATTCCGGTTTTTAAACACTTGTATGGGTAGTACCGTTATTTTTGGTCATAAGAATAATTTTTATTTAAAATCTGCAAGATAATGTTAAAAAAACTGCTAGGTGGTCAAGTTTAAAAAAAAACAACCAAGTCATTTTCGAATTATTAAGTTCTCAGAAAAATTTGAAACTTTGTTTATAAATTAAAAAAAAGAAAAAAATTGAAAAATTTTGGTTTGCAGAACTTCTCAAACTTCTTTTTTTTTCTATAAAAAAATTGGTCAAAATTAGTTGAGCCGTTTTTGAAAAAATCGACAATAAAAAAATGGTAAGTACCATTTATAACCATTTTTATGATTTTTTTTTTTCATAAAATGGTACACTTTAGGTAAAAAAATTACTTAATTTATTTTAAAAAAAATTTGTGGCACGTTTGTGAGAAAAATAAAATTTTCATAATTTGTACGGAAGGTACCGTTTTTTGGTATTAAAAAAATGAAAAAGTGGGGGGATGCCCAAAAACCGCTATGTACCAAGTTTGAAGAAAATCGACCCACCCATTTAGGCTGCAGCCTTAAGGACAGGACAGACAAACAGACAGAATTGCGAGGCCCACTTTTTTAGCAAGTAAAAATAAGATAGATAGAAACCTTCTTAAATAAATGTATTTAAAGGCTCTAGAGCTTATAAGACTAGGTATTATGAAGAAACACTGCATTGGAACTTACAACACTCTTAAACATTCCTGTGTGTTGTCTAGAGAAATGGAGTGGTAGGGTGATAGGCACTTGTTCATGACAAAATAATATATACTCTTAGGGCCAATGTTTTTAATGCCTGAGTTAAACCAGAGTTCCCTAATCTTACAATTAATACATTCAAAACGAGTTAACTCGGATGAAGTAATAAGTTTTTCTGTGAAGGATTAACATTTACTTTCAGTGTTGACAAAAATCTGTCGAAATCAAAGTGCGGCACTATGGAAATGCAGAGAGGCCAACAACGTACTGCAAGATCGGCTGAAAACATTACTGCTGCTCAAGGAAGTGTTCAAAACAATCCATCAACCTCAATTCGACGCCGTGCTCAGGAGCGTGATATGATTGAAAACTTTTTAACACCATAACTGCATGCTTTGGGCTTGATTAACACATCGCATACATCCAGGATTGCAATGGAATTACTGCGAGACCTCTTTCCACAGCAAGTTATTTCCAGAAATGGTGATGTTGATTGGCCTCCACGGTCGCCTGATTTGACTGCTCTGGACTTCTTTTTTGGAATATCTGAAAATCAAAGTTTATGCAAACAAACCAGAAACGCTTGAGCAACTCAAACAAAATAGTCGTGATGAAATTAATGAAATACCGCGTGAAATGTGTGAGAATGTAATGAAAAATGTGCTCAAAAGGAATCGCATTTGTGAGACTAACAGAGTCGGACATTTACCTAATATTGTATTCCATAAATAGTTGCCGACATTAAATAAGATCCATTCTCTTTCATTTAATCAAAAATTATTAATAAACAAAGTAGTATGCCTTCCCGGCGGACACCCTCTACATAAACTACTTTAAGATTATATGGCAGCTACCTAACATGAATTTTTAATCTTGAGAAAATCAAATTTCCCCTCTAGGGAATTAAATAAAACCTTTGATTCCCAAGTTTCTATAAAATAGCTTCAGAAATGCATACAAATCTTACATCACACATAATTATACTGCTGACAGAATTTAAGGACCCATTTTTTCGCGCTCTTGGTGTGCAAACTAAACAGCTCACAGCTCATATTTGCCTCCCAAACATGTTAATTTTTCAGAAATTTATTTTGTAATTGCTCTATAGGCCATCAAAGTATCGTTTTCTGGTTAAACAAAAAAACGAGATTGCAATCAAAATTAACATTCACAATAATGATGGAGAAGTCCGCAAAAGGGGGATTCGTGTTTCGTCATACCGTGTTCGTCCGTCACTGTCAGTCTATGTGCTGTGCGTCCACTGTAATTTAAGATCAAGCCTAAACGGGTCGAATGATTTTCTTCAAATTTGATTAATAGAGCGTGTTTATGTGATTTTGTAAATAACGCAGTAACCAGTCATCAGTGCTAACGCAGCCAAAACTATTTATGAATCCCTCCTAGTATAAAAATTTAGTCCTTTTGAAAATAAATGTAAATTTAAAAAAAAAATAACGTAATTCATTGTTCTCATTATACAAATTGTAGAAAAAGTAATTTCCAATATTTTGATTTATGTCAATCAATCTATCGCGTCAATAATTTTCCAGAAAAAAATCTCTGTACCAAACTAGAAGCCCTAAACCTATGGTGCACCTACGTCTTGGGCACAGGTACCCAGGGTTTATTCAGTGGCTAATCTGACCAAAGACGAAAGTTCTTGCAGCACGGGAGATAGAAAACCTCTGGACTTCGGTCCAGTCATTCTATTTCAGGTTGGCCCCATTGTGAGATTTCGTGCTGACTGTAATTATTTTAAAATTAAACTCGGTCAATAATTACCTACTTCCGTACTTTGTGTAAAAATTAGAGGTGGGATAGTCTCTAGCTGTTCAACGAGCAGTCAGGATTTTGTCTCAACATGATCATGGAATTCGTACAAAAAAAAATTAAAACATCATCGTCTCTGTGGTGTTGACCGGAACTTCTCCCGGCCCTGATATTATGGGTAGGCCTACCCTGAAATTAATCCTAAACGGAATGTGTTTACGTAGAGCCATTTTCTAATATTTGTTATTGGGAACACCTGCTAATTGGGCACGAAATTCTGTATATAAACGAAACCAATATAAATTGCCCTACATCCTAAAGTAAAAAAGTAAAAATCGGACTTCGTTTCACAATAATTATGATGGTTTTTCTTTAACTTTAATTATTCTCCTGTGGTATACACTTTATAAAATAGTCATTTAATCGGTCAATTCAATTCATTTTCGACTAACGCACATGCGATTGTTCGACTTCGTTATCGCAGAAGGAAAAACATTTTTTTTAATAGTATTGAACTTCGGAATTTAATTTTTGATCAAATAAATTTTTGTATGACACCAAGTTTTGAATTTGTTTATTACTTCAAAGTAGTAGCCCATTGCGTAATGGTTAGTGCCTTGGACTGTTACGCCGAAGGTCTTGGGTTCAATTCCCAGCTTATGTCACCTAAAAACAGAAATGTTTTTCACGGGTTACTGCCACTTGCGAAGAATTGACAAATCCTCCAAGAGTATCCTCTTGTCATGAAAAGTGCTTCTCACCCTAGCCGTTCGGATTCGGCAGAAAATTGTAGGTCCCCTTTATTCCTGCAAATAACACGCACACAGGAATGGTTGAATGTTGTAAGTCACTAGGCCCTGGTTCTACACAAGCTCTGTTGCGCTGACCAATTTATTTATATATTTTTTTTTATTACTTAAAATCTAAAGCACAAAATCCCTAATTGGCGTATGTCTCTCCTCAACACTTCCCCTATATCCGGCCTTTTTTGGAAAGTACTGGAAATAGGACATGTGACAATTGGATATTTTAGGTTTTAGACTTTTAGGAACAACAAAATGTTAAGTAATAAATTTTTTTTCAATTTGTTTTATTAAATGTTGATTAAAGCCATTTAATTCCATGTTGTACGAGTGTTATTTGATTAAGACTAAAAACATAATACATTTAATTTGATATATGAAATAATTACATATTAACAAAAACCACTTTTTAATTTAGTTAGTTTGATGTTTACAGAAAAAAACAAACAAGGAACCCTTTGGTTGACAAACAAAGATATGAATTTAATTTGTATAAAAGTCCTTAATCCGAAGTCACCTAGAGAAGCTCATTCTATGTACTTTATTTCTTTTTTAACGACCTAGAGACCACCGTCAGCACCTTATATGAAACAATGGATAATATGTTCATGCACTGTGTGTTAAATTTTGTTGCAAATAAAACAATGCAACCACCCATATTAATAATAATTGTATGTATATCTAGGTATAAGTCCTCGACAGCCTTTTTCACCTTAAAAACGCACCATTCCCCTGCAAAAAAAAAAAAAGAAAAGAAACACCTTCAGAGCCATCACTCTCCCCAGCAACCTATAGCAATAACCCCGCCACCTCAACCTAGTCTAATTTATTTCAGAATCGTTTCTTATGGCGCACTATACACAATACCTGAGGAGAACTTAAGCCCGAACGTAAGGAACTTCACAAGCACAAAGGATGTCATCCACAGAGGCTAATTTCGAGTGGACGTTTGTTCGTTCATTCGTTCGTTGTTGCGTCATGTGTCGGCTTCGTATGTGTGAATGTATCTTCATATGTATGTATCTACAAACATACCTATATATATAACAACCCCGAAACCAACTTGGATGTTAAGACGACGAACAAACGTCGTTTTCTATATTCACAAACCTACTTATACCCTAGCCTTGTATAGCTTTACCTATCCCATCCAGTTCTCCCACTCCCACTCACACTCTTGTCCAGTTCGCTGTCCGCTTCAACAACTGGACATTTGCAAAGCGAAATTCTTCGTCGGAACTGACTGGACATTCGACCCATATCAAATAGAAATACCATTACCACCCGAACCCACACTCCTGCCAACTGCCAACTCTCCCAATATCCACGAGTGTTTCGTTCGTCAACATCTGACACCACCCCACTAAACCTTCATTCCCTTTCTGATTTCCCCCTCTGAACCCGGCCGACTACAACGACGACGGCGACGAGGACGACGGATGGCAGCGGGTACCCTCTTCGCTGACCACGTATTCGTTCATATCTCATCCTTCGTCCATCCCGAAAACGTTACGTTAATTTTACGAATCTTCTCCTTCTCCGTCTTTTGCATGTTCCTTCGCTTGACCCAACTCTGACAAGCATCCGATTCCACCATCCCTCACATCCCCGGCCGGCGACGGCGGCGTCGGCGGGTGTTCTTCGGTTGTTCTTCGTTCGTCCTCTCAATCGTTGCTTCGGTGCACAAATATGTGTCCGGCTAACGCTCGTATAGTAGGTATACTCAAAATCGTCCCCATGACTTGCCTTGCCTTGCCACACAAAATAACCCTCCATCACCATCCCTCTAACACAATATACACTCAGAGTCAGTGCAAGAATTTCGAAAGGAAACCCAAAAGGGATGCTAAGTCCATTTCGTCCACCTTGGTTGTTGGTTATATAGGTATGTGTGTGTGTATACATCCGCCGAGATCTACAGGATACCGTTGTGATAGAATCAAAGGATACACTTTGCCTTCGCTATAAGAATTGAACACAATCCCCTCTGTTCCTTTGGTTCCTTATAATGTCGCCACCACTGAAGCCGGATGAAACGAAAGCCCACGACAACGAACAGTTCTTCCTCGCACCCCACCAAAAAATCTATCGGCACATAATGTATCCATGTGGCGGCTGATAGGCATAAATGGCCTTAGAATTCCGTTCTCCCCCTCCCCCACTCTATCCTCAATCATGGCACATGTATTGCCACAGCGAGGACGAAAGACGCGAATAAAATAGCGAGGGTAGTCGCGCGATAACTACTACGACTAGGACGACGACGACGACGATGTTCAATGTTGTCCTGTCCTATACGAGTATAATGGTATCGGTGTATGTCTGTGCCTGCTTCTGCTTCGCTTCGCTTCGTTAGAATCGCTGCTGGCTATTTTCTCTTCCACATGTCTACGTCTTCTCCTTTCACATATCTAATGATGGCCAGCACAAGGATTCGGCGGCAGAATCGGCGATGGCGGCGAATACATTCATGTGTGCCCAAGCTCCATTTCCCACTTCTATAACGACACCCGCCACCCATCTTCACTCACACACATCATCTCATTGGAGATATCCTCTGAACAACTTTGAGTTTCTCATGCAAAGATAAAAGATGGATGCTGGCGGACATCCGTCCTTACACGTGAATGTTTTTGCCATCCCCCAATATACCTCTCCTTCACACCAACACACACACTACCACTCACAAAATTCAAACACCAACTATACCTACGTGAAGACGAAGGAAAGGATATAGATTGTCCGTACAAACCTTGGTCATATGTGAATACACTTGGCATTTGATTGTATAGGTGCAGGATCATCATCAGTGATGGGGGATTCTTGTCCTTTGGCAATTTAAAAGAAAGCGAACGGAATATCCCACCGTTCGTCGTTGTTGTTTTATACTGTAAACTGCGATGTGTTTAGATAGGATATCCCCCCACCCCTCCACCCTCTCTCTAACCATCATACTTATATCCATTTCTAGAGCATCGGCTCTGGATCTCTTGACCATGTGTAGATTTTCGGGTATGAGTTCAGTATACCTTAGCTGTAGAATTTCAGAGTGTATTGGATGTTTCGACGTTCAGTAGAATAAAAGGCGAAGAAAGGATGTTTAAATGAGAAGGGGCTCGAGCTGGATAATGGATTTGCTCATAGAATTGAATTTGTGTAGCTACCTAAAATTTGAACTCGGTAAAGAAGTGTTTCCTTTGTTTTTTAGGAAATATGATTATTAAGTATCAGAAAGTAGTATATCTACATATTTTATCCTTACAAGTCGTTCAAAGATCGTGAATATATTCCGACCTTAAAATAAAAGAACGAAATAAATATTCGAAACAATAAATATGTTTAACTCGAATTCGAATAGAAAATTAACGATGTGGATTAAAATGAAAGGACTTCGAAATAAAATAAAATCCAGGGCTGGATTGTACATAACTTAGAAGCTATTATGGACTACGCATTGTGCTCAGCATTGCCCATGTATGTCACGATCGTGCTTTTTTGACACGAAAATTTTATCCTTGCGCAGTGACACGAAAAAATTCAATATGGCATGTTTTTCTTACTTCCATTTTTTACTCAAAATAAAATGAATTTTTCAGAAATTTTGGGGAAATTGTTCAAATAGAGTAAAAAGTGGCAGAAATTCTTATTGTTTGACAATTATACTGGAATACAGCAACTTATTTCTTCTAATTTTTTGTTGTATTTCACCCCACACCACGGATTAATGATGCGTATTTTTTTAAATATAAGAATTTGTGTTGAAAATGTAGCACGGAATTTTCTTCAGGCGGCAACGCCGTGCGCTAGCCAAGTCACGTGATCAGGTCCATCCTAATTTAGGTTTTATTGTTTGACAACTACATCAACCAAGCTTTTTTACAACACACAAGTTGTTTGTTGTACCTAAATTCGGTTTCTTTCTTTTTTCTCCGTTCTCGATTCTCCAAATTTCATATAAAAAATAAAATTGTACTAAAATTGGTAGATTATTTTTTAGTAAACGAATTAAAATTCCGAAATCTAAAAATTCAGATTTAAAAGGTTAAACGTAGGGGAGAGTGGGGCAAAAAGGACCACTTAAGATTTAGACAATCCTAAATTTTTTTCTATTCCTAAAAAAGGAGCAAATATTTTTTCAAATAATACTTTAGCTTTAGAACTTCAACAGAGTGAACAATCAAAATAGTTGAAGGACCTTTGAATAGGGCAAAACGAACCACTGCCGAAACGACTGGCTTATTAAAAGCTTGAGCTCTGGCTTTTGACATCGGTTCTGCGTTTCGCAAAACGATTTCCGGGTTCCTTTTTTGGAAATTGAGAAGCCAGCCCTTGCCAGCCATTTTTGTTTCGTGGTCAAAGTGATGGGGTTCTTATTTGTTTCGGCTAGCTCATAAGCAAGAGCTCGAATATCGCGAGTGGTCATTCCGAAGAATCTTTTTTCGAAATCTAACAAATGTTCAATTAATTCTTTCTCTTGCTCAGAACTGAAGAATGTTGTGAACCGTCCAAGTTTTTTTTTCATTGGTGTCCAAATTTACTTTCCGAATTATTGTGGAGTTCGGGATCTTAAGTGCCTTGCTGGCCTTGAGATAGCCCATTTCTTTCCTTTTAATTGCGTCGATAACTTTTTTTAAGTCATCTTTGGTCCGAGTATCACCCCTAGTCGTTTTCCGAACGTAAGTTCGAACCATCTTCAAAGACACAAATGTTAAATTACAGCTAAGTACCTAGGTAAAAAGGTAATACATAAAATAAGTTGTGAAAAACATCTTCGTGAGGGCCATGGAGCAAAACAAACTTATTTTAGGTTGTTGTTTTGCTTTGAAAGTGGAACCAGTACGTTTTGGGGCAAAACGGTTGCATTTGCCCCATAAGTAGTTTTTATACAAAAAAAAATTGTATGTTTCTTAATATTATTTACTTACCTTAATTTCCAGCAGTTAAATTTAGCATAGCCCGTTTTCAAACTTTCATCATATAAATCGCAACTAACTTCAGTTTTTCAATAGGGGGGTTTACATGGACCAGCATGCTCGACAACATGGCTCGATAATAACTGTATGCACAACTTTGCGTTTACATTGATACTGATGTTGTCGAGCATCAGTATTTTAAAATTTTCGAATCAAACAGACGCAGGATGGCGAAAATGATTTTGGCAGCGATAATTATGAATGAGGTTCTTGAAAAGGAAATAAAGGAAAAAAAAAAGAAAAAACTCCAGCACCTGTTTTTTGACTTTTTTTGACTTTTTTTAATTCCCGTTGGCATTAAGGTCTATTTCCTTATATTTGTCCAGCAACACTTCGTATTTTTTTAGCTTTAAATTTTTATTTTTATAAATTTCACTTTTTATTTTCCATACCTCAGGTAAGCTTTTGTATAGTCCAAAAAATTCTTTCCAAAACTTACTATTATTTGCCATTATTTTCGCTTACCGTGACCGTGTTATCTGGCCGAGATAATTTACCAAATGAAAAAAAAAAAAAAACGAAGTTGTCGAGCATCTGTTCACATGAGTTGGCTGGTTGGACGAGCCTTCAGGTTTTCAAAAATTTTTGAAATCCATCCAGCATGTTGGTCAAGCAGTTGTTTTGGGTTTTAATGATCAAGCATCGATGTTGTCGAGCCATGTTGTCGAGCATGCTGGTCCATATAAACCCCCCTAATGAAACTAAGGGATGTGTTGCGAAAGTAGGTTTTTTATTAGTTCTAATTATTGAATATAAGATGGAGTTAAGAAGCATGGTAAAAATCGGTTTGGTTCTTTTTGCCCCGTGGTCCTTCTTGCCCCACTCTCCCCTACTGCTTTGAACGTGGCTATTAACTATAAAGGCTTAACTATTAGTAAGTTTATGCAGTTGGATTAAGTTTGGACTTTAGGCACAGATTTAAAATAACTACAGATGGGAGCTCCATTTGAACTGGTTTTGAGATTGCAGAAGAAAAAAATTGCATCAATGCATTTAATTCGCAACAAAGAAACAAATAAAATTGACTTAAAACAGATAGGTGAATTCTGCTTAAAATGATATAGATACTTTCTGTATGTATTACTGTTCTATAGAAAATGGTTTAACCAATAACTGCTGTATTGGTGTGTTAAACACAATTATAACAGTTTTTTGATAGAATCGGAGTAAAGAATTTAGCTCCAGAAAAAAAGATGGAAAAAAGTATTGACCATAAAATTTCGGCTAAGGTGAGTACTCTTAATTAGCGAATTAATTTAATAATTAAATAAATAAATAAATGAATTGGTTGGCGTGACAGATCGTGTAAAACCAGGGCCTATAGTGACTTACAACCCTCAACCATTCCTTTGTGCGTGTTATTGGCGGGAATGGAGGGGATCTGCAATTTTCTACCGAATTCGAACGGCTAGGGTGAGAAGAACTTTTTCATAACAAGAGATACTGTTGGAGGATTTGTCAATTACTCGCAAGTGGCAGTAACCTGAAAAAAACATTTCTGTTTTTAGGTGGCATAGGCTGGCAATCGAACCCAAGACCTTCAGCGTAACAGTCTAACGCAAGGGCCAAGGGCTAAATAACAATTTAATTAAAAGGAACTTAATTTATTTTTAGCCACATGGTAAATTTTTTGAGCTTTCAACATTAAAATCATTTTCAATAGTATCTAATCTACTGGGCAAGATGATATGATACTTCATCGTCCAAGTTGACATAAATGGCATTTTAAACCAGAAGAGTAATATTTTATTTTAATTCAGTTTTATGCCAAGAAATTTGTAAATAAATACAAAAAGGGATTAGGTACATTAGTCATATTATAATAATTGGCTTTGCGCTTCAATAATTAATAATTTAAAAAATAATTTAAAAACATCCTAATTAATATTTTAAATCCTTCTAAATTTTTATTTTATATTTTTATACATAGGTAAATAAATAAATAAACTAAATGGACTTTGTTGTGATTTTTATAAACAAAATCTTTTTAATTTTTGGTTTTAAAGAAAATACCAAGCAAGCGGGATTGATTCGAACGAAGCTCATGCAACTCAACCTGTGTTGAGTAAAAAAGATTCAAGAGAGTTTATTCTAGCTTATTTGCAGTACTCCATGAAATCCCACAATTTAATTTTTAGTGCCTTATCAGCTGACAAAGTGACCATCCTAGAAAAAATCCCTAACTATACGTGCGTCAACACAGACGAGTGAGTCCGATTGAGAAAACGGTTGCGTTCGACTCTAAAAATAAAATTGATTTAATTACAATATGTAGTGGAAAAGAAAATGCTTTAACCCAGTGTTTCCCAACGGGGGGCCCACGATCCATAGGGGGACAATTTGATTTTATATGGGGGCAATTTAAAATTATGCTGCATTACACTTAATTCCGAAAAATCAATGCTCCTTGTGTTTCCACCCTTGGAGATATATGTCTGAACGCATCCAGGATCTGTCATTCATCAAATGTGGATTTAATGCCATAAATGACTTGCTGACAAACATGAAATCGTCTGGATTGGATTTAAGAAAAGGAAATGAAACAGATGTTTTATAAATTTTGATCTGACATAAAATATATTTGCAGGAGGCATCTAGGGCAAGGATTTTACTAAACTTAAATATTACATACCTACTTACTTATTTTTTATGGATTTCTTCCTAATAGGGCCGTTCATATCCAACGACATGTTCATCAACATACGTCGTGTCGTTAGATTTTTGCAATGTGAATACCAGTCGAACTAGCTCGGTGGTTAAATTTTTTTAATAATTTGCTCTGTCGAACGACCGCTGTAGTAAATGTAAACAGCAGTCGGACGACTGAAAATTTCAATTTTACGCCTTCTTTCAATTTTTGTCGGAAGATTAAAAGAGAATGGGTTAAAATGTATAGCAAAAATATAAAACGAGAGAGGAAACAAATGAAATTATTGCGCTAGTATTGTTGGTGCAAGTAATGAGTTGCGCGTTCTGGTTTTGTATGTTAAAAATTGTTTAAGTATAATAGGCGCATTCAGAAAAACGGGATCTCAGAGATTTCTTTTCCTGAGAGTTTCGACAGCAAAACTGAGAAATTTTGCTGGGAAGTCATGTTCATTTAATTAAGATTGCTGAGATCACCGAGATCTTGAGGGGACATGAAGATTTTGGAAAGGTTCTGGTGGGACTTAGCCAAAAAAGGTTGGGAAACACTGCTTTAAACAGTCGATAAATGGGTTTATTTTGTCCATGTTATTACTTCATCGCTCAGCGATCGACTGAAAAATTAAAACAGATTTGATTGCAGAGCGACGTCGCTCTGTCGCTTAAAAAAAATTGGAAGTAGTCTCTCAGGGTTTATGTGGCCACCTTCATACGATTTCATTTCATGTGTTTTAATTTTTTTGGGTCGCTCAGTGACTCGTCGCACAATCGATCATTGCGAAGCCGAAGACTAGACGGTTGGATGCGGCAGAAAATTTTAGCTCCCTTCCATACTTGCTGAACAAAAATTCGAATGGAGTCAGTTAATCAAATAAATAAATTTAGTGACACGACAGCTTTTATTGCACCAATACCTATAGTGACTTACAACACAACTTTCAACCACTCACGTCACTCACGCTTGTCTTGTTATTGGCAGGAATAATGGTGGACCAACAATTTTCTGCCAAATCCAAACGGCCAAGGGGAGAGACACTTTTTCGTGAAAAAACAATTCTGTTTTTTTTTAGCTGGAAATCGAAACCAAGGCCTTCCGAGTAACAGTCCTAAGCACTAACCAATTTCGCAATTTCGCCACTAGGCTAATACTCGTTTATTTATATTAATATGTAATGTGATGATCGTTTTATTTTAGGCCTCGTACCACGTAGACAATTTTATTGCCTTGTTTTGATGGAGACAAAAGCAACTATCCACTTGTGAACGTCCGGATATATTTTTGGAGTCTAAGCTATGCATTTATTGGATTTATTATGTTGATTTCTGTCACCATTTTTTTTTCGAGTGACTTCTAACGAAAAAACATGGATTGAAGTAAATGATAGCCAATTAAAGTATGACGTCACAATGGCATTTAAGGTAGGTATATTAATTTGAAACTGTCAGAAAGGGAGACTGAACTTAAGAATCAAATATTTCTGTAATGTTTAAAATTTAATAGAATACCTATTTTTTCATTTCATTCATTTTTTCATTTTGTCAATGGGAACCTAGCCTACTAATTAAAAAAAAATGTTAAAAATCTTATCTATCTAAATAAAGATTGAACTTGGAACACTAACCACAAGTGCCGTAAAACCTCCTACCACTAAACTATATCTTAAATACCAGAAGCTCATAAACGCACCAACATAGGAATTGGGCATTGTCATAAATAGATAGGTACATAACATATGTATGCAATTACATCTCTATAGGTTCTTCATTCAGCAACAACACTTAATTATTATCTTCCCAATTCTATGATACACGTTGCATACATAAATTCTGAACCCCTAATCCCAGCATTAAAATAAAAACAACAAAAACAACAGAAACATCGTAGTTATCTGTGCCTCTGCAAAAAAAGGACTTTCAAAACTATGTTTAAACATCAACGCAACACATCAAGAATATTTCACTACATACAAATGAAACTAAACAAGAAACTAAAACCGAACAACAACAAAAATACTGTAAAGTACCTATAAAAAGAAAAAAAACATTTTTTTTAAGAAAATGAAAAAAGGACGAAATGAATGTTGTATAAAGAGCGCCAAAGAAGAAATGCTACCGCGGCGGGTGGATGCGGTGCATAGAAACATAGAAAAGTTAGGGGCTTAAGTTGTCTTGTGCTCTGGACACATGACTAGACGGAGGACCCATGCTGCGGTCCTCATACAGACTTATTCAAGAAGAACACTTTTTTTCTGTTGTCCTATTCAGTGCTGCATTAAAACGTGTGCTTTTTTCCAAAGGAAAATGAAAAAAAAAAATCATCATATTCCATGCAATTTGAACTCGGGAGTAGGTAGGTAGTACCTAACCTACCTAGTTGGGTGTAGGTAGTTAGAAAGAGGTACCTTCCAACATCCTTGGATTAAAAAAAAAAAAAAAATAATAGGAGTCTTCCCCACACATATGGCAATGATGACGACAACAAGGATATGAAAGTACTCGCTACTTCTATATCACTTCTATTTCTACACATATTCCTCTTGTGCTTTGCAGCAGGACGATAGTTTTTTGGTTCCCTTTTTCTTTTCTTTTCATTTATTTTATTTTTGTTTTTTTATATTTCTCGGTTTTTATTCAACATGAATTCTTTTATTCTCACACAGATATTCTCCAAACTTTGTAGCGAAAGGATATGATTTTTGTGCTTAATTTTCTATTTCGGAATTTGTATATAAAGGATAACAAAGTTGTTTATAAGGAATAACAAGTAAAGAAATCGCGCCGTTTATAATTTGAAAATTAAAAAAAAAAAAATACAACAATCGGTTAAACTTGTCATTTCGTAGAATTAATTTCAAACCTAAGTGAAATCTAGACAAATCATAAAGGGGTAAAAAAAACAACAAGAACTTAATATCGTATAACTAAAGACACTCGGGATTTTTAAAACGGCTAACCCCCATTTTATTTTATTTTAATTTTAAACAAATACACAAGATAATATAACAAACATTTCCACAATAACAAAAACAACAACAAGGTGAAAGGACATCAACACCATTGTGCGCGGCAAATAGCATTATAGAACCAACTAACAACGACACGGGATCAGCGAAGGGCTGAATAGCAAAAAAAAAAAATTCAAAAAAAAAAAAAGAATAATGGAAAGCAAAAAAGAAAAGGTCGGTTTTGAACAGTAGGATAGTCCCAGGATAAACATGGGAATATTTTTTAGTACCTACTTGACCACTGTGAGCTCGAAGGATAAATAATTATTGTAAGGAGAAATTGCAAAACACATATGTATGTAGGTAAAGTATGTAGGTAGATATCCTTTTGCACACGTACGCACTCACACAGTACCACACAATAATAAGTCTCTGAAAGTCCGGCGAAAATGTTATGCGTACGCATAAGGTACGCACGAAATGTAATATCATATGTGTGAGGAGATTTTAAACTCAAATGGTCAATCTTCTTCTAAGGAACTCGAGATATCCTTATACCACCACTCTCTTGTCTTAAATTCAAATCATCGGTAGTACCTTCTTCTTTGACGGGCAAAAAGGGGCGGTTAAGGAAAGTTATCTATAGGTACCTACATTCCAAACCTGGATAGAAAAAGCAACACATACATATATTTGTGTTGGTAAAATATTTTCGACAAAAAAAAAAAAACAAACCATCCCCAAATGAAAATGTATCCTTCATAAACAACCACCACATACATATACCTATAGCTAACTATCTAGACTTACTCGAGTTATATTTTTGGTGGACACACAATTTACATATAGTATAGAGTAACACACATGTTTCGCGAAGGAGCATCTCCACCGAGGGGATAAGAAGAATCAAGAAAGCGACGATGAAAGAACACTCAAAAGGCACATATACCTACCCATATACCTATAGAGAATAACTAAAACTTCGAAAAGCATCACACACACTTTAAAGTTCAAAAACACACATCCAGATCCAACAAACAAGAAGTCTCTTTGTTAACCCCCCCTCCGCTTTCCTTTTAACCCACAATCATCCCACAAGGATCCCAAGTCCAAGCTCTAAATAAGAAAATGGCAAAATACACGCGCGTTTAAATGCCCACTTCCCATTCCAATTCCAAATTCTAAACAACTGACCAGCAGCGCGAAATCAAGTGAAACTGACATAAAGGATGCTGGCGCTGGGCATGCTCTACAACCACCACCATCATCCACCTACCTACCACCCAAGACTCAAACCTAACAAACACACGGCTGAAGCTGGACAACATCTTGCGCTCGCCACCGCTGCCGCTGCCTCTCAGCATCCAAGAAGAGAGAATCCTCACACGAAATCATCGACGACGACGACGACTTTGCATATGCCAGTCCTATTCTAATCGTCCTTTTCATCCTCCTCACATGATTAGCACAACTACTTACACACGAAAATAACCTTAGGTACGTACAAACATTGTATGGCTGAGTGTGTGTGTGAGATTGGAAGATGTATATGTATTCGTGAATGGACACTGGTCAAACAGAAACAACACACAAGAAAATCACAGAAACTAGGACCAAAAGAAGCAGAGAGATGATTGCTATATTGCTATTTGCGAATAAGAAGAAGAGAACCAAGATTATACAACATACTCTCGCCGTCTCAATTTATTATCCTTTCGTTGTGCACAACATGTCAAATGTGCGCGTCTTTTTCCACACCACCTCCCCTTTTAGCAACGTTTGTCTCTGAAAACTTTGAAGAAAAGGACATATATGTATTTTCATGTGTGTGTGATGGCAGTGGCGAGAAACACACAGAGCAGCAATATTAATAATTGTCGCGCTTGAAGCCAAACAAAAATCCTTCTTCCACTCACCCACATTCAATTCACCAACCCCCAACCTACCAAACTACCACCCACCAACGCCGCCGCTGCCCACAAACAATCATTTAAAAAATACCCCAGAATACACGGCGAAAAATCAAAAAAAAAAAATAAAAATAGGACAATAACGGGAATAAATGCCAAACGGCTAGAATTTCAATCACTCGCTGCTAACACGGGACTGGACCGTGGAATCGTGGCGCACACATCCCTCGAAACAGCATCATCAACAACGAACGAGCGAAAGAACGGTCCTCATCATCAACCGCTACCCACCACACCACCATCATCTTCATCTTGGTCGTCATCGTCATCCCCACATCTCACACATGTCCTCCATCTCCATATAGTCCTTCGCTCGTCCTCACACCGTACTTCGTAGATATACCGTTGTATTAGTAGGTCCTTTTCTTCTTTGGTTTGTGTGTTCGTTCGCCGTACGTATCATCATCATCATCGTCGTTTCGTTGTTGTCCTGTCTCCCCTGCGTCTCGTCCCTCGCCTTATTTCGTGTGTACGTTTAGTGTTGGGAAATTTTGGTCGGTGTCCTCGTCGTGGTCGTGTCGTCCCATCATCCATACGTGACTTGTTCGTCGATCAGTCAAGTCAGAATCTAGAATCGCGAGTGTATAGTGAGTGAACGGCGAAAGCGAAATCGAAATAGTAGCGTACCTATAAGAGGAGAAGAACAAAACACACAAAATAACGGTCACACACAGGAATAGGACCGTACCTACTCCGTATCCGTACCTTTATAAACTCCATGACACTCTACAAACGGTCGGACGACGACGACGCACGGGACGGCTTCAATAGAGAACATAACAAAACAATAGCAGCAGCGAATTAAGGAGTTGAGTTGAGTCGTGTTTTGGTGGTTGTTGATGGTCGTCTCTGTTCCGTCTCTTCTTCTGCTGCTCTGCTGGGCCGATGGTGATGTTCATGTTAGTCGTTGTCTTGCCTTTGCCTTCGCCTCCTGATTTTGCAGATGCCTTCAATCCGGCACCAAGTCGTCGCTATTAATCATTGTACTTTTGGCTGCCGACACGAAAAGGCGGTGTGCGCTATTTTAACACATAAACACTCAGTGTGTCATTTTCATGTGCAGTTATTTTCAAAGGATTAAAAAAAAAAAAAATATATTCAAAATTTTTTTTTTTTATTTTGAAATCCATTCAACAATATCGCGAAACGGAATTTTGCATTCTAAAACTTCGGCATTTACTTGTGAAAAATTTAAATAACTTATAAACAAAAGGATTACAATAAAAATCTTTCTGATGTGTTTTGACAAAAATTAAACAAGGATACAAAAAAAAAATCTCCTTTGTGTGCCAAAAAGTATAAAAGGATGTGATGTGCAACCAACAAAAAACAGCTTATCAAAAATAAATAATAATTTGTTTATCAGTGATAAAAAAAAAAATTAATTCATCAGCAAACAAATAAACAACAACAACAAATTGCAGACTCAGTGAAATAATTAATTGGATCAATTAAGCAAACGAAAAGCAAATTAAAAACAAACAGCAAACCAAAGCACAAAAAAGAAAACAACAAGTTTAACACGCGAATTTGCGGTGTTGAGTTTTTTTTATGATTTTTTGTGCGAATTTTTGGTTGATTTTTTTTTTTTTTTTTGTGAAAACAATTCTTTCTCCTTCTTATCTCTGTTGAGTGATCTTCTTAAAGAGAATTTGTGACAATCTCTTGGTTAGTATTAATTTGCACACACAACAACAAGTGTTGCAACAACAACAAATAAAAATACCTACAAAGTTAAATAAAATAAAAATAAATAAAAAGTGCTACTGTGCCACGGTGATCAGTTGTGGATATCATCAGCGATCATTTTTCATCAAGAACATCAAGTGTGTGCAAGGCACACAATAGTTCCAGGATTTTTTGTGGTTTAGGTAAGTTTTCACTTAAATATAAAAACAAAAATGTTTCAATAAAAATATTAAAACTTGAGAAGGTGTCGGAAAGGTCAGAATGTGTTTCAAAGTTTTGTTTTTATTTTAAAATCAGGCTTAGAACTAGAAGCCAGATAGAGCTAACATTGAGAAGTATCAATTAAACTTTTACTTTTGCGACAAAAAATCAAAATTCGATGATTGATTTTGCTAACAAAAGTTTTAAAAAGACTGGTGTATTAAAAATGTTATCATTAAAGGCCAGTTTTAAAAACGTGATTTATCCTCGGATCAACTCGATTTATTAAGACGAAGCATTTACCCAAAAGAAAAGAAAATTTCCCATAAAAATGTAATTAATGGTCAATCACATATTTACATATAAATATTTTAATCCTTGTTGAACCTTACTTAATTCGTCAAAATCACTGGTTTAAAATTTTGATCCGATAACATAGTTAACTATAAGTTTGAACAATTGGCCTAAATTCATTTTGTTTTGTTTATATTTTCCTCGTTCATTTGCAGTGTCGAAATGAAATTTGGTATAAAATTGGACTTAATATTTAACGCAATTGACACACGGTCTAAATTTATTGGATCAAAATAGGTATAGGTATTCTTACAGCTTAGAAGGATATAGAACTCTTTTAACTTCTTACTGATAAATCTTATGCAGGTTAATCATACTTTTCTGTCAAAGTAACAAAGAAAAATAATAGATCTGTTCGTCTACTTCAAAAAACAGCCAATTTTCAATAATTTAAGTCCAATTTTATTTTTGTAGGTAGGTATATGAACTTTGAACAAACTGGATTAAAATCGATGTAAATAGTCAGCTTTGTAAAGTAAATTCCACAGAGTTAAATTTAAGATGATCTCACAAACGTGAAGTGACTAATTTCTTGTGATCAATTGCAAGTTATAGTTTTGTAGGTACCTACCTATACAATTTTTAAAAAAATACCAAATTTGCCATTTCAAAGGAAAATAATAATTTTTTTTTAATGTCAAAGATGCTATTCATAAAGGTACATTACATAAACTTATAATCTTAGGCCCTTATGGTTTGAAGTTTTAATGTGTTTCTATAATTATATTGAGCTTGTGGTGATTTTAAAACTATTCTTACATTACGTAAAGATTAAATGGCGGGAAAGTAGTAAAAGTAACATTTTAGAAGATTTATCTTTTTGAGTCGTGACAATAATGTATTCACAATTTAATAAAACTAATCCCCTTCATTAAGTATATGAATAGATCTATTAAGATTATTGAGTCACTGAGGATTCCATGGAATATTCTCCTTTTATAGGTATTAGTACGTAATTAAATATTATTTAACCCTTTAAATCATTTGACTGACAAATTAATACATTATTGTGTGTTTAGTATTTTTTTTAAGCTGTATGGAATCTTGTTCATCAAAGTTTCGCAAGAGAACTCTTAAAACCTCAATAAATTTAATCTTTCTTATTAAATCACCATACTTTAATTAATCAAACTTATTTACTACCTTGTACCTAATTCATAAATATGTAGGTACATAGGTACATCGTACAAATACAAATTTACAAATACAAAAATTTGCACAAAGTATCTACCTAGTCTGAAATAATTTATAAATATATGTACCTTCATATTTTTAGAATAGAAAATAGGTAAAATAAGATTTAAAAACAATTCAACGTCAATTCAAACAATGAAATGACAATCGCTCATTTTAACCGATCCTTTGGTATCTTGTCTGACTAAAAGGAAGTGCAGAACATCAATAAGAACAATTTCGACGGAAAATCTTCTCAATGGACATCAAAAAGTTGTCGGTATCTTTCTGAAGTTCTGTAGGTACTGTCCTGAACTCCAGAAAATATATAGAATTAAAAGTAGTTATAGGGCGAGATTTTAAATAAAGTTTTTTTGATCAAAAACTTCATCATGATACACAACAAACGAATATACATAATTATGTTCAGGTAATATATTGTCAGGTTGGTAACATTGATGGTGTGTAGGGCGCTTTACAGAGGGAACTAAAAATGTAGTTTAAAATCAAATAAGTTAAAACGTTTTTATTTTAGTAAAATACCAAAAAAAGTTTGTGTTTAAAATTTGAATAGTTTGATAAGATGTTGGTAGATTGGGAATAACATTAACATAATTGCAATCTTCGAGATCAACGAGCATAATTTTCAAAATTCACATTAAATGACAGTGCTTTCGAACGTTTCACATTTTGTGTACATTCAACAGAATTGAAACAGAAGTTTCTTATTCCAATTATTAATTTTTTATTGGTTATATCCTTCACTGACACTGACACATAAAATGTCAAATTGTATAGAAGTAAAAAAAAACTAGCAAAATATCAAAAAATCGAATTGTCGTTTGATTAGCTTACAATATTACAAACATTTATCGTCCTTGTAGTGATAAAAATGTCATTGATAGCGAAATAGAAAACATTAGACATTGAAACTTGTTGAATTCGTTTTATAAAAAATATCTGCCGAGTGCACTCTCAAAAAATCTATGTAAGTACTGTACATCTGGTCAGCATAATGTTTCAATTATTTCTCAAACTCTCAGGAAATTAAATTTTTTATTCGCTTTCTCAATTTTTTAATGCGAAATGTTCGAGAAAAAATTAAATGTGCATGTGACCAGGGACATTAGCAGCTTAACTACCTTTTTTAAAAACATTTTTTTAGTTCTGTTTCACTAAAATTATAATTAATAATATCTCAAAATATAACAAGAGTTCATATATTTTCGAATCCTTTTACGACATATAAAATTATAACAGTGTAAGACAAATTTTAATTTATTTAATATGATATTGTTTTATAAGTAAAAAGAAGATCTTTTTTTTTTTTATTTTATAACTTTTAAATTCGAAACCTATCTTGTAGTTTTTGGTCTAAGCTTTTAACTTCACACAGCAAAAAAAAATAGCAATAGGTAGTAAGAAATTTAATCTACTTTATTGTTTTGTGGTTTGCCATTTAGCAGTTATTATTTTAAATTCTGGTTTCAATTTTTTCATGTTTAACGGAACATAAACAAGTTTTATGCTTTGAAATAATAGCTTAAGTAGTCAAGCTGACTTCAATACAGATAAAAAAAAAAGCTTGGTATATTTATGGGGTACCTAGGTATAACAATATTGTGTCACGTAAAAAGATAGCCCCGCTTATGTTTAAGTTTATATTGTTGAATTTCAAGCCAGTAATAGTTTTATTTTATTCTAATCGAAGATGAGGAATATTATATTATTAATTAAAAAAACAACTAATTTAATAATTACCGCTGTTCTGATTTCCATACTGATTTGAAAAAAAAAATTGTTCTGAATTTCACTTTCAGGTAAGTCAAATTTAGTTCGTTTTCAGTAAAAACCAAATTTGAAACTTTACGTTTGTTAAAACAGATTACTTTTATTACAAAGAAAAAGAATATGTATTTGCCCCTATTTTCGTTACGTATATACCTAACCTACACCGACTAAATTAGTTTTTGGATAAAAAAACAATACAATTATGGCTTAATAACTTCCAAATTTGTTTTTTTTTTTTAAATATGTTTTTATATAAAAATAAAGTAATTTGTTTTCTTCTTAAATAATATTTAAGAATGAAAGATTTTTTTACTTATGAAAATATTTAAAAAAATAATATCAATCTTTATAATTCGAAGAATCCTAGAACAAATCAAAGTAAATCGATTCAAAATTTATATAACATTTTATTTAGTGGTAGAAATAAATTATTTTAGTTTATTTTGTAAAATAAAATTATTACTCATATACAACTCTATAAATTCGAGTATATTTAAAATCTTGTCAAAAAATTTGAAATGGAATTTAAAATTCCGGGCGAACAAAAAATTGTAAGGTGAAATATTTTTCGGGTGAAACCAATAATAAGGTTGTATGAGTTTGCATTGAAAGACGAAGATAAAATTATTTTTTAAACATTGATTTAATATTTATAATTTTAAAAACTGAAAGAAATAGCTAATACCTAAAACTCATTGTTTTAAATAATTTTTTTTTTAATTATTGTTTTTGGAAAAGTGAACAGTTTTAGAACTTGACATATCTTGATCTATTAAATGTAGATAAAATCACATAAAAATAACATAATAACTAGTTTCATAGAATTTTCAAGAATAATAAAAACTTATAATACCGCTGACTTATTTCGCAAATTTTTATTTCAAATTCTTTTGAAAACAGCAGTTTTTATTTTACGACAGGTTTTTATTAGATCTATATAGGTATTATAGCAAAAGTTGTAAACTTATATAAATATACTCGTAAATCACTGTGCACCTGATAATTAATATTATATCTATTATACAGGTTATTATTACCATCTTACTTAGTATCAATTTCGTTCAACTCGTCATTTCATAAAACAAACAAGCACCCTTTCCAGGTAGATTAACTTAAGTGGTGGTTTTAAATTTACATAACTTCTATTGTTATCTGATTGATAGGTAACGAAGGATAGGTAAATAATATGAACTTCAAATATTTGACGGATTCTGGTTTATATAAATACATATACATACCTAGTATTTATATAAACCACAATCCGTCAAATATTTGAAGTTCATTTTATTTATTACTTAATCCTTCCAGAAACCGATATTACCTATATCCAAAGAATTTTTTTTCGCGAAAATAAATAAGGAACTTATGTATGCAGGTATGTAATATTATTATTTGCAAAAAGAAATTTTAACTATACCATTAAAAATCATAAAAGGAGTAATTTAGGCAGACTTATACATAAATGTTTCAGTTTTATGACATAAGAGGTTTAGAAGGTCTTTATAAAATGAAATATAAATAATAAAAATATTATGTCCAAATAATGGTTATAATTATTTATAATAGCTTTATTGAAGGAACCCTAATTCTTTGTTTTGTAGTCAAAAGTTAATAAGTTATTAAGAAACGGTCTGTCATTTAGATGAATTAATTTTTTATATAAGAAGAAGTTCCTGTAAAATTAGCTGAATTTTCATATTACATATTTAAAATTTGAGTTAGTTCAACTACTTTTCCACTTCCAGATTCCTCTTAAACTGGTAGGTAGGTAGCTCATTTCTATCAATTGATCAATGGTATTGATTGAAATAAAATTCCTCATCATTCATGCAGTGAAATTCCATTAAGTTCCCAAGATTAAGGCCGCATAATTTTTCAGTTGTGCGTTAAATCAGAGTTATTTACTTTGGACATAAATGAATTAACAAGCAACATATTGAAAAGCAAAGCATTAATTCAGAAGGACCTATACCTACCAAACTCGGAAAGTAAAATATTAAACAGATCGGTTTAGATAATCTAGAGTTAGCTTGATCAAGGATTATTGCAACTGGTTCTTAAACTATCGAATGTGCATGGTAACCAACATTTTTATAAATGAATCTATAAAATGAGTTCTTTATCATGGAAATTGTTAATTAGCCGATTTTGGTTGATTAGTGCCATTTAGCTATAGAACCTTTGAAATTCATGGGGAGATTTAACCGGCTGCACTGTGAACAAACTAGCCCTTAATGAGTTAACTGAGATTTAGCTTTAATTTGGCAGATTTTTTTAATCACAAACAAGCAATGCATAATTGTTTATTTTTTAAAAATTGTTTGAAATATCAATCGATTTGTTGCTTTTTGAAATTATTATAATACTTATTTCGCTTCGTTGAAAAATGCTAAAAAAGTATGTATGTTGTTCTCATTATCATTGAATAATTATTAATAATTACTATGGTGAATCTGTAAACAATAACAAAATAAAAAAAAAAATCTAAAATGACTTTGTGATTTTTTGTAGAAATAATATTAATTTTATTTGTTACTGTTTTCATGTAAAACATTTACGTTGCAATAAGCTTTCACCGTCAAAACTAATATTTCGACGTTTATATATAATCACCTAAGTATATGATGTTTATTTAGGTAGGTATATAAATTTTCCTTTTTTTAGTAAATATTCGTATACAAATTTAATCCTTAAAATTACCTCGTATCTCTTTCATTTAAAAAGTACCTATACCTACCAAACAACAAACTTTTAACTTATCAAAAAAAGGGAATCATCATCATTAATTTAATTCCTACCACACAATACCTACCTTCCAAACGGGAGACTCTCATATTTTCATTATATACATACATGTACTGTACATGCTATCGCTTTTCTATTTAAACAAAAAAAAATGAAAAATAAAAGGACACCAGTTGACTGCACTTGGGGCCAAAAAGCTAATGCACAAAATTATAGTCAACACACGACCAAGCAAGCATGTCGCCCGCAATGAAATTACACGAGCAGTTCATTCCTTTGACCTACACAACAACTCCCAAAAAAAACAACAAACATCTTTCCCACACAGTAAACAAACGCACAAACTTTACAGGATCCTTTCCCGGGCATCCAAACAAACAAACACACAAAAAAAAAAAAAAAACTCTCCTATTACTTACTGTACTCCAATGCATATCCTATAGCTAGACCTCGCTCCTACATATAAATATAATATATGTAGAAGGAAGCTTCCTTTTACAACTTCAACACCAACATGCATTGCAGTTTCTCACATTCCAGACCTCAACTGGCAGACAGTCAAAAAGGACATGAACTGTGACTAGGTATAGTATGTGAAGACGAGTGTGTGAGGTTTGGGGGCTATAATATAATAGGGAAGGCGAATTTCGCTCCAACAGTGTTATATTAATCCCAAAAGTCACGTACAAAAATCAGCTGATTATTTACATAAAAATCTCATAAACATTTTTATATCCCCGCACATAAAATCAACTCTAGACTTGTGACTGCTTTAATTTTCCGGCGAATTCCTTGGTGTTTCGTCTGGTTGCAGTTAAAAAGCAAAGCAAACAAGAATATTGTAAGAGGGTGGGCGAACCCGAGAGGACATCATTATTATCATCATCGTCATTATTATCCTTCTTTTATTTGTCTATATATTTTCTTGGTTATTATTTGTATTGTATTCTTTTTGTGGTTACATTTTGTAATTTTTATATGAATCGGAAACAAATCACTATACACACTAATACACACACACACACAAGGGATTATAGGACTATATATGTACATATAATGGGGTCCTATTTAGTATGGTTTTATTGTATTCTTCGGTTTCTGGGACAAAACTAACGGGGATCATGTACATGTAGATACAAATCTAGTAGGTAGATGAGAAAAATTCTTTATTAAAGAATTGTCTACATTCTTTGAAGATACAAAAAAACTACCTACATACATACCTCTATTATAGTCTACTATACCTATATTTAAGGATATTTCCTTATGTGTTTCTGTGTTGACTGGAAAAAAAAGGAACAAAAAAAAGGACGAAATGGGAAGAGAGAAAACATACGTTGTTAAATTTTTACAATGCATTTTCTTAATGATGTTAAGTGGTGTTATCCTTTTGTCTGGCGTGGGAGTGAAGAAACAAAAAAAAAAAAAATAAAAAAAAACTATGATCAAAACAAAATAAAAGAATTTAATAAAAACGAGATGAAAAAAAAATAAAAAGAAAACAATTTACCCACGTGGCATAGATATTTTTTATGTTGTCGTGGGGATTTTTGATGTTTTTCGATCAGTCAGGCTCTCTTTAAGTGAATAAAATTATAATTATATAAAAAAAAAAAATGTAGGAAAGTACCAACCAACCACTAGGTAGGTAAAGACACTTTTATTGAATGTACTGTGTATGTACTATTTGTATTAATTAAATAATAACTAAAAGTGAATTAAGTTAGAATTTATTTATATAAGTATAAACCTACATAGGTACATATATGTGAGAAATTATTGGCCTTATTTATAAACGTTGTCTAACTTTAGACAACTGTCCAACTTTTGAAAATTTGTTCAAAAACCTTGTTTATTGTTGTCTTATAGCTGCCTAACTTAGACACAAGAGTAGATTGTCTTAACCGTGAGTAATGTGATATTTATTTTTATTAAATAAAGCATATATTTCCAACAATTTGAAAATAGTTAGATAGTGTCTAAGTAGACAAAAATCTAATAAATACAACTGTATGTCTCCACGTTAGGTATTAACAATATTTTTTAAATAAATGTAATACATTTTTTGTGATTTCAGTATGTGTCCAACAACAATTGATTATTTTAAATAAAAGAATTGGATACATCAATTAAATATAGGTACCTACATATTTTTAAGTTACTTACAAATTTTTTGAAGAAAAAAAAAACAGTTGAACTAAATTTGTATACTTTAAAATAAAAAAAAAAAAACTTAGATAAATGCTTTATTTGTTATATTTACTTAGAAGGTGTACAGGGTGTTTTTTTCTTTTAGAAGTTTTGTTTTAAATTGGGAACACTGTTTCAAGTGACAGTAAATTTGACAGCTGAGAGATGATTAGTGTGTAACAAAGTTTGTAAAATTGTAATTGCCGATGTACAGTACAACAGTTCAATAAAGTGGTCAAAAATTGGACTTCCATTATTTTTACACAAGGTAGCTCTGTTAAATTTTAACTTAAAGATCCCAACAAAATTAAAATTAAGGATAAATAAGTCAGTAATCAAAGTGCATATAAAAGAGAACATAGAGTTTTGAAGATGGCGCTGAATTCAGTTGTAGAAAAATATTTTTTTACTTGAAAGGTGGGAACATCGATTATTTTTAGCTGATAACATATATGTAGGTACCTACTTCTATTTCTCATATAAAAAAAAAACTCAAAATAAAGTTTTGTTACCTAAATATTTATTTCTATCAAACTCGATTCAGTCCAATTTTTCTGAAGTAAATAAGAACCTTTGACAGCACTGATAAAAACAGAAACATGAAAATAATCTTACAGTTGAAAGGTACGAAAATAGCATTCAGCGCTACAATGTGATGCTGTCTGGCTAAATGAAAAAAATCGAAGCAAACTATTATCAAAATTTACATATGTATGTGATAAATAATATTTCTTGATAAAACAAAAGACAAAAAATAATAAAACAACAAGGACGTTCAAAAAAGATTAAATCTAACAAATTTCTCTGCGTCAAAAAGTGAGTCCAAAATTTGTTTTCCTTATTGTAATATTGACAGCAAAGGTGAGATAATTTTGCCTACGAATTCTGTAAATAGGAATGTTTAGGAAAATGTAACAGTCATCTCGATTAAATGAACACGATTCCTCAGTAAAATTTCTGAAAAATACTGAGGAAAAAAATATTTTGGATTTGTTTCCTCACTAATTTTTAATGGCGCGAAATCTCTGAGATTTCATTTTTCTGAACGTGCCGGATGTAGGATGTAACTGTATTCCTGAGATCTCCGAGATATCATTTTCTTGAACAAGCTAAACGATTTAAGCAAAATAGCAATTTGTTGACATTTCAATTTTAAATTGTTCTTTATTTGAAGAAAAAATTTAGAATCAATTTTGTATTAAAGAATAAATGCAACTTTTTTTTACGATAGGGCAACAGTAAGTACGTTTCGGGATATTGTAATTTTCTATAATTCTAGAATGAACAAAGATTGTTATAAGAGTAGTTTCAACCGACAAGGTATTATTATTCACATTTCAATTGATTTCATCTGTAGAAAATTGCTTTTTTTTTATTTGAAAATTTCACTTCGTTACCATCATGAAAAAACTAAGCTCTTAACTTAGTATTATTTTACTAAAATCGAGAGCGTAATTTCAACTCTGAATGAATTAAAGTTTTACTGTATAAGTACCTAGTTTTTATGTAGGTATAAGTATCTAGTTGGTTTTGACATTTACCAATTTACGTAGGTATAAGACTTTAGATTAAATGTCAACTATCGTCATCATATTTACAAACTTTGATCCCGTACCTACCTACCAATTTAAAATTCTATTTTCATTTAATTTTTTTTTTTTACTGTGGTAGGTAGGTACCTGGGTTTTACCAAAAAAGTACTTAACTATAAGTAAAACCTACCTACAAATATAATTAAAACAGATGTTGCAAAAGTCTTAAAAGCTAACAAAAAAAAATGAACCAAAATCTAGAAAAGAAACGAGTTTGGTAGGTTAGCTACCTACCTTATCTATATTTGTATCTTTTTATTGACCATGTCTACGTACCTTCATACAAACATACATTAAGATAAAACTAACAAACAAGATCTTCCATTTAGTTTGTGCCTTCACATCAATCTCACCATACTCAGATTCTTACAAACAAAATATTCATTCATAGATTTGACCTTAACTAAAGAAACAAAAAAAAAACATAAAAACCCATTCTACCATAATACGCACACCTCCATATACATACATTCCAGTCTAAAAAAAAAAAACAAATCTGCAAACAATTCCAGTAAGAGAAATAAGCATTTAACAAGCAGAAGCACTCTCTTAATGTGCTTCCCCTTATAAAACTCAAAAGCACACAAAAAAACAAAAAAAAAAAACAACACTTGCCAAACCAAAAAGGAAATAAAAAAAAATCCTAGCGCATGGTAAACAGGTTCCATTCACTACCACCCAATACACACTACCACCTCATCAAGTGGTCCACAAACCACCTCATGCCACTTTTTGGGCGGAGTTACACCGTTAACTCTATACAGTTATAAGCACACAGCCATCTGAGATTACGATTGTGTATGTATAAACCATCACAATACTTATGCATCCTTCTCCACTACACAAGCAACTGTACTCAAACACAAACACAAGACACACAAATTTAAAGAATGTGTTTTTCCTTTTGTTTTTAGGGCTGTCCCCGTTACCACCACTACTACAAAAGAAAACAGGTAAACAAAACATAAATCATCCAGGAGAATCAAAATTGCTGTTGTGGTGGCCACAGCAGCAGCCAACCACGTGCTCCTTCGCCATTTGTGATGTCCATTCGTGCACCAGCACCAGCACCACCGTGGTGGCGGTAGTTCTACACTGATGCTTAACTGCGGCGCGGCTATTTTTGAATTTCACAGATTTTAGGCTGAAGTGCGTGAATATACAGGACACAGACGAGCAGCATCCTTGTCGTCCTTCCTAGGTGTATTCTGATGTGAATATAGTGTGCGTTTTGTTCGTCACACCGAGCAATTAAGTATATCAGCCAAGCGGCAGCAGGCGTATCCTTTTCTACAACTGTCGTTCAGCGGGTTTTTTTTTTATTTTTTGTTTTCTTTTTCGATTTCGAGGGGCAATTTGAATTTTTAATCATCAGGCAAACGCGAAACACATTCTGATTCGTCGCTGTTTGGTACACACCGTTACGCCTTATAGTTTTTGTTGTTGTGTTTTATTTTCTCTTCAAATTTAGGTTCGTTTTTTTTTTTTTTGTATAGACTTGCAGTTTTATTAATTAAAATTATTTATTCGTCTATTTGTTTTTTTTTTTCTTTTTAGATATTTATCCCCCGTCCGCAAAGCTGAACGGCCTGAAGTTGGATATATCCACATACCAACAAATGAACATTCGGATGACGACGAAGGGCAAGCGTCCTTTGCGGAGCTTGACCCCTAGTGACAAAATCCATGCCATTCAAAGGATTCACGATGGTGAGTCGAAGGCTTCGGTGGCACGTGACATCGGTGTACCGGAGTCTACATTGCGTGGATGGTGCAAAAATGAGGACAAGCTGCGATTCATGTCACGGCAATCGGCTTCTGACAAAATGGCTGCCGATTCGCTGACAGATAAGCTTGTCGATGGTGCTGCTGCGGCCGCAGCTGCTCTTCTCGGAGGACCTCCAGAGAAGCGTCAAAAGATGGATCCATCAATGCCATTGAACTTCTCCAACAAGATGAAGTACGAAGATTTGGCCTACAAACGAAGCCCTCTGAATGGTTTGGACTTCAGCACAAACAAAGCATTGTCCGATTTGAGTTTCAATGGATTAGGTCCCGACTACACTGCATTTAAGAACGCCGAGATGGCAGCTATGAATGGTGTGAAAAACAAAGGCTATGGTGCTGATCTATCTCGACAAAATGACCCATCCCTCGCTGCTATCAGCCCTCTGTCGAGTTTAAGTCATCTGTCGGGTCTGACCGGTCTTGGACATAGTCCTTTAGCAATCAGCTTTAATGAGCTTACTTCGAATTTAAATTTAATTGCCCAGCTTAATCCTAGCTTAGCGGCAACAATGTCTAGTCTCAACGGTCTCAATCCAAGCTCTCTGCGAAATGTCAAGCCAAAACCGCAACCCATGCACAGCCCCCGAAGCAATGACGGTGATCGAATTACACAAGGATTATCTGTCAAAAATTGGGCCAAACAAAAGAACTCGGGCAGTGATAGCTACGGTCTGAATTTAAGTGCAAATGAGAAGAATAAAATGAAATGCCCTTCTCCGTCTCTGGCACCTTCATTGGGGGCAGGAATGCCAGCCATGGATGATCCTCTATTGTATTGGTTGAAGTCCCAGCAGGCTATGTTGGGCTTAAACAGCTTATACCCACCCAACCCGCCAAGTTCCTCAAGTCCACCTATTCGATCTTCCACTCCCCAACAACACGGCCATGCCTCCACTCCACCAATCTCTTCAACACCGCAAACCCCATCCTCCACACCATCAGGAAGTCTCGACGATAAGAACTCGGCATGGTTCAATTGGTGTAAAGCGTTTGGAGCGAGTTTGAACTCCTTAGCACCGCACAGTGCTCTCCAGCCATCATCTACTACCATTGATGGCGGTAGCATGAAACCTCAATTTGAGAACATCCTCTATTCTCACCTGACCAAAGAATCCAGCTCACCCCACAGCACTGATGCCATCAATAACAACAACAACAACGAAGTTACTAGCAACTCAAAGCCCGAAGATCTATCAGCGAAGTCATCATCAGCAAAGACGCCAAGTCCAGCACATAGCCCTATAATAAAGTCCGAAGCTGATACGGCTTCGGCAAACACCTCCAAAGATGCCCTCGACAATTTGTTGTACAAAATGAATCAAAACAACAACGGTACAACTTCAAATAATCACGAAGCCTCCGCAGACAACGTCGAGGATCATGATCGTGAGTTGGAGAACAATAGCAGTGCCAGCAGCAGCCATAACATGCAAGTGGGTGGTGGCAGTGAAAGTGACGCCAGCTATAACAGCGATAGCCTCAACAACAATGACAACCATGACAACAATAACCACAACAACAACAACAATAACTCTAACAAAACTGACGAAGAGGAACGTGCCAAATATGCCTCCTCAGACTGTGAAGACATGGAGGCCATCGAACATGGCGAGAAGTTCCTTAAATGGCTTGAAAATTGCAGTAATCCTCGTGTGACATCTGTCCAATTGATGCAGCTCCGTTTTCTTATATCGGCGATAAAGTCCGGCAACGAGAAGCAACAGGCCAAGGACAGCGATGAAGAGAACAAAGTGGCGAAGATTCGCCGCCGCAAATAGGAGCAACCTAAATTGGCGTTAGACGTTGGAGGAGAGGTTACAGCAACTGTGGAAGAATGGGTCGACGAAGATGAACTATTTGAGGAATACGAAAACCATCGTGACCGAGACCATGACCAATTACTAGCGTGGCATCAGGACTATCATAGGTATACCTTTTCGCCACCAGCAACTCTACTTAGCACGTACAACATCTATCCCTTTTGCGAAACTGTTGAACCCATCATCAATAGTTGTAGCCCATTTCGACCCGAACCTGACGATGACGAAGACGAAGAGGAACAAGTTGATGAAGAACCTGTCGAGGAGTCTGCATCCAGTGTTACCTCGGAAGTATGCCTACCACCAACCCAAGAACAACCGTCTGATGCAAATTTGTTGAATGAAGAAGAAGTGTTTTAATTGTTTGTTTTGTTTGTAAATTTTGTTTATCTTCGATTTGTAGTTCAATTTTTAATTAATAAAAATATAAAAAAAAATTAACTGTAAAAAAATCTACGATTATATCGACAAAAAAATGCCAAAACTATTATAATAACTGTAAATAAAAAAAAAATACTTTATTCCATAATTAATTCCCTGTAGATGTTAGAATTTTAATTAACAAATAAAATACATAAAAAAAATAAAATAAAACAAACAAAAAAACTCCCTAGAAAAATGTTATTGTTAGTTAAATTATTTTAATAGTTATAAATACAAATTATTGAAAGAAGAAATTAAAAAAAAAAATTACAAATAAAAAAAGACTTTTCTACATTTTTGAATATCCTTTTTGTAAAATATAAACAAATGACAAAAAATCTCAAATAGCTGTAAAAAAATAAAAATTCAAACTGATTCTCTTTTTAAGGCTAAATTTAAAAATAAAATCATTATCTAAATGTTAAAAAAAAAATACTTAAATAAACAATTTATTTAAATGTGTATCATAAAAAAAAAGACGTGAATCCCGCGATGCAACAAACATTTTAACTAAACTAAAATTTTAGTTAAATCAAAAACAAAACAAAAAAAATATATCCAACTACATATTCCAAGGATCTCTTTGTCAGAAATAAGTCTCACAAAATCTAAAAATTAAAAAAAAAAACTACTAAAAGTTATATATGTAAAAATTTAACAAAGATCAAACTTCTTAGATGTAAAAAAAGTGTTACTTTAAATGTTTTATTTTTTTTTTAATTTTATGAAACAAATGACATTCCTGATTTATATTTTTTTATTATTTATGTAATCAATTTTTTTTTTCTTAAATAAAAATGTTAATTTTTGATTGTTTATAATATTTTATATTTTAATTCTCTGTTGTACATGAGATCCAACTAAATATGTAATTTATTATTCTTCAAAGTCAATTTAGTTTGAATTTTAATTAGGCCTTAAGGTTATTGTTTCAACGTTGGATAAATGTTAAAACTGAAACAGGAAAAATCTAAGAAAATAAATTATATGAAAAATTATAAAACCAAAAAAGAAAAATGTTTTTATTTTTTAAAAATGAAAGGATGCATTTTTTTAAGAATCCAGGGAAACAAAACAAGTACAATGTTTATATCATTTGCAATTTTTCAAACCGCACAAAGATTAAGGAGTGAAAATAATTATAAAAAGGTCCGACTGATCAGAACTAATCTCACAACACAAACTCCAAACAAAACCAACACCATAACAAAAATGCAAAAATGACACTTAATTCTTGACAGGATTTTTAGTTATGCTAAAGAAACAATATTTGGCGATCGATTTACACAGAGCAACGAATAGTTGATAATCAAAACCGACAATCAAAAAAGCGACAATCAACTATCGCCTTACGCGATTCCACCCCAGTACAAAAAACGATTGTCGATTTGATAATCACCTTACATGGAGCAAAATTGTCGATTTTGATTATCAACTATCAACTATCGCGTTAGCCGATTCCACCCCAGTTGAAAGTTGGTAGAGTGTGGAGATTAAAAAACGAACAACATCTACCTGGTTAAACATCTAAAAATACAGCAGATGGGACTCGTCAAGCGTATTAGGATAATGGAGCACCCCGTCCGACAAGTCCACAAATGCTTTTCCAGGAGAGGCATTTTGAAACGCTCTACATCTTTTAAAATTTATTGTTTCAATAAAGATCCCATAAAGAAGACAGCAATCCCTGCCGAAATGTTATAAAGTAAATAGAATAACTTTTTTTTCATTGCTATTAAGTGACCAAAAAAGCCCAAGAGAACCTTAATTCTTCACCAACATACTAAATACAAATACCTAGAATCTTAAAAGATTGAATTTTGATATCGGTAAACAGAATTTTGAAAGCAGAATTACGACTCATTTTGAAATTCATTTCAAAAATACAAATTCCACAAAAACCTATAGTTAAAACATTTTAAATAATGTTTTATACATAGGTACTTACAATGTTCCATAATTTTTGCTTCAATGTTTTTTTTTTTTTTCGTGGGTTAAATCTGTACTATTACTTTAACAGGCTCTTATTAAATGGCGCCAATTAATAAAAATCGTCTGATTAGAGATTTCCATGATTAAGAACTAAAATTCTCATTCGAGGATTTACCAGTTGCCCTCTTTTATCAACCATAATTAAAAAAGCAGCTGTTTGACCTTTAGGTACCTACTTATTTGGATATGCTAAAACATCAAAATAAAACATTTTTCCTTTTTTATGTTTGGCATTTTTATCTTAATTGTCTTGTAGTAAATACAATTACCAATATCAATTAATAATCTATCTATAAAATCGATAATCTCCGAAAGTTTTTAACTGATATCTTCAAAATTTTGACACAACATTGCATTGAACTACCTGCGTATTTATATCTACATACATTTTTTTTGTAAAAAAAACAGCGCCCTATATTGGGCATGAAAGCATCACCCGCTATACTGAAATCCAAGCAATAACCCCTATCACAAATTCCATCGTAATCGGAAACTTATTACGAATCCCGAAAAAAAAAAACTATCACAGATTCCATCGTAGTGGAAAACCTCATACAAATTTTCATTACGAACGGATTCGGTGATAGTTTTTTTGGGATTCGGAAAAGTTCCCGATTACGATGGAATTTATGATAGGGCTGAATCTCAGTTTCATAAATAGGATTTCTTAGTTTTGCTGTCAAAATTCTTAAAACAAAAATATATAAATTATAGGGTGTTTTGAAATTATTATAAATATAAAATGGAAAATAAAAATTGTTTTTGTGTTTAATAGGTTTAATTTTGGGTCAATAATTCTAGAATTTAGATATTTTAGGAATTTTTTAAGGATACATTGTGTATGTAATAGGTACGTATTTAGGAAATGGCTTAATATTTTCATCATTTAGCCATTTTAAACGGTGGGATGGAGTACTTGCAAAAATAACATAAGATAAAATAAGTTGGTTGATTAATTAGAGTGATTGACATTGCCTGGTTATAATTTATATTGTTTTTTTGAAACCCTTTTGTTTGTCAACCCGTGTTCCCCTCCTAGCACTTTCCACAAATTTCATCCACAATTTCACAAATTTGTGGGCAAAAAATGTTCAGTTCACAATTTTGAACATTTGTTGAATAAGGTCTGACTTTCTGTTGTTATTGTTAAAAAAAAGATAGACAGCTCCAAAATTTCCAAAAATCAGTCAGGTCAAAAGATGAAGAAATTAAATCTATTGGTCTCTATATTTTTAGGCAATAACAACAGAGAGTCGGACATAAAACAAAAGAACAAAAATGTTCAATATTCATTATAATCTGAATATTTTTTGCCTAGGTATAGGTACATATTTGTATCTATTATTTTTAACGGATTTAAAAAAATAAAAGGGCCAAAATGGAGAGGGTGAGAAGGGGAATACACCAACATTTTGTATGCTTTAGTACATCAGATCGTGCTAAATTTTAGTTTTCATGCAAAATACTCTCCAAAATTTAGCCAAGCTAAAATTCACGAATCAAATTTGTGTTTCTTACTGTACACCACTTATCTGTCAAAATTTAGTGCATCAAATAATCTTTTGCCGCATTAATTCTCCAGCTAAATTTTGGTAGATTCTGTAATTCTTAAATTTTGTGTGAACTTAACTTTGCGAAAATAAAAATCAAAATGGATGAATATTTTTGTGAAAAAAAAAACTATTTAACTCAGACAACGAAAAAAAACATAGATATTATTATTTTATTAAAATCAATTGAAAAAATTAAAAAAAAATTCTTTGAAATGGGTGAATATAATTTCTTCTAAAAAAACAGCTGCTGTTTTCCAAGACAATTGTCATATTCTCTGCAACGCTCTCACGTCAAAATTTAGCTAGGGTTTTAACTGATATTTGGAGTGAAAATTCAAAGCTAAAATGTGGCGCGATCGGTGTACTAGGCTTAAAGCCTAGTATACAGTTCTTTTCAACGAAAAAAAAAAATGTTGGTGAACAAAAAATTTGTGTGTTGAAACAAAAAAGTGGAAAAAACAGGCGATGATATTCACCTGTTTTTTTTCGACTTTTATTAAAAAAAAAATGACCGACAAGCCGAACAATCAAAACCAATTCAAAAACGGTAAAATATGTTCTTTTTTTTTCAAATGCAAATGTCACCAACATTGTTTTACGCGAAAAAATATCCGTGAAGAATATAATTTTTTTTTCAACAGGTTTGGCGATAATAAAATTTTAAACGTGATAAATTTTTTTGCGATAAAATCACTACCATAAGAAGTACATAAGTACATGTATTTTTTTTCGAGGAGGAACTGTATAATTTAAGGAACAATAAAATGTAAAGTTAAGTCGCTGTTACAAATTGTTGTCAAAATCTGGTTTGGCTATACCAAAAACAATTTGAACGAAAAACTAAATATTTTAATAATTTTTTTTATTTTGGTGAAAGTAATATGTATAAAGTATTTCAGCAATTTTGTTTTGCATGTAAACAATATCAAAATAAAATTGAAAAATTTTTTTTTTGTGTGCAGAAAACAAAAAATTATTTGTTATTGTTGCGTGTAAAAATTTTGCTCAACAACTACATATCTGTTTTCATACAAATAAAAAAAATTGCCTTAAAGAAAATGAAACAAATTAATTGATAATGCACTTCAATTGAGGCAATAGAAGACCAGTTAAACAAGGAGGAGTTAAAAAGTTTTTCGAAGAGTCAAGTTATGATATATTTTGTAGCTGTTGAAAGGTACAATTATTTGGCAGTTTATAAAAATTAAAGAGTAAATAAATATTAATAGTGTAAAAACTAAATTCAATCAAATATCCTACGACTCGCCTTTGAATAATGGTTTTTTGAAAAAAAAAAAAAAAAATAAATTTTCTCCATTAAAAATTGAAAAAAATTAATTATTAAGAACCCTATTCACATTTTGGAACTGCTGAGATTTAAAATCTTGTTTTTCTGAATATTGTCCCTAACATAATATGTAATTTTAATCACTTAGGTACACTGCATAGGAAAAATATAAATTTTCATTTTTTGTTTATTTGATTTTTTCAACAATAGAAATTAGAAATCAAGTGTTATCTCATATCTGTGTATTGTAAGCTCAGTAAAATATTAAACGATAACTCAGAATCTGTCACTTTAAATCCCGTTCTCTTACCAATAGATTATTTTGAAATCATTGGCCCAAAATTTTAAACGATTTAGTACGATGTTAATATGATGTTTTAATATGATAAAAATGCTTTAACATCTTACTAAATCGTTTAAAATTTTACCCCATTATTTTTACATAATGGGAAAGATTTTCTAACATATTTTTTTATTTAATGCAAAAATGAGCTAACGTTTAAAAAATAACACACTTGACCAACATTATTTATAATTCTAAAACTTACCAGAGCTCCTGGATTTTCTAAAGGTTGATATTCAATAAAATCCGCAACAAAGCTTGAACATCCTTCCAAACTTGAAATCAATGATGGAAATAAAAATGCAGTCGGTCGAATTGTTGTGCAAACAAGTTTCTGAAAAAGAAGATAATTCCATAAAAAGCTGTAATGTAATTTATTACTTGAATTTAATTTAATTTAATTTCATACCTGAACTTCACACTCATTTTTAGCTGCTAATAATAATGGCCTTCTGTTGGGGTACAAATTATTAAATTGCCGTCGGAAATTCTCAGCAAATAGAAGAAGTAATCTTTCTTTGCCGGAAAGCGTATAATAACTTCGTGGATAGCACTCCGATGACGATTCATATTCCAAGTGTTCCGGATATGCCAAATCAATGTGGCCATCATCATAAGAAGCTACAAAATCTTCAACGCACAATCGTTTTTTCGGTGCAATATTTTTTGGCGACAGATTTTCTTTATCCATTCTTAGGAGTTCTTTCTTAGAAGCAGCTTCAAAGTTACTTCTACGATTATGTTCACCTGGAATAGATTGTTCTGTTTCAGCTGTTGTTATTGTTTTATCGATAATAGTCTCGTTGCCAAGGAATTGGTCTTCCTCTTCGACATCATTTTGACGACCAACAGTGACGTGTGATTGTTTACGAGACATTTTCTTGCGATTTTCGGTGAAAGTTTTTTATTGTAGAGTTTTTTTTAATGTAATTTTTTTTATGAGTTAAATTTCTACAGTTTCTAAAGCGAAATAAAGTTTAAAATTGTATTTGAAAAAAAATTGGAAGTTATTTAATTAAAGAAATACATACCTACATATGTACATAGGTAGATGGTTGTGTTATTGGGTATTTTTCAGTCCGAGAATTCGGAATGAATTTTCTTCTGTACACGAACCATAACACTTTGCGACATCTAGTTGTATAGAAAATTTGTTAGATTCGTGTGGGTTTGAACATAAAATATTTAAACCATCTTTAGTTCTCCGTAAGAAAATTGGCGCTGCATTCATTAAAGAGAAAATAAAATCAGTTTACCTGAAGAGACAGAACTGCCATGTAGTTTTTTTATAAAAAAAAAAATTATTTTTTAAACCATGGCATTATAACCATCTCTTTTTTACTTTTGTTTTTTTATTTTTCAATAACAATAACAATGACAATAAGAGCAGACAATAACAGCAGAAAGAAAAAACAATGTTATTGTCCTCTAACCTTCTAGGCAAATTATTTGAAATTAGTGAATATACAAAACTAGGGTCGAAAACTTTGCATATTGACCGTGTTTTCGTGAAAGTGTATAGCAACTTAATAAAATTTTTTACACGCAAAAACAAAAACAAAAAAAGTGATTATACAGGGTGTCCGCCGGGAAGGTATACTACTTTGTTTGTTTATAATTTTTGATTAAATGAAAGAGAATGGATCTTATATTAATAAATGTTTTATTTAATGTCGGCAATTACATATGTATGGAATACAGGTAAATGTCCGCCTCTGTTAGTCCCATAAATGCGAGCCCTTTTGAGCACATTTTTCATTACATTCTCACACATTTCACGCGGTATTTCATTAATTTCATCACGAATATTTTGTTTGAGTTGCTCAAGCGTTTCTGGTTTGTTTGCATAAACTTTGATTTTCAGTTATTCCAAAAAATAAGTCCGGAGCAGTCAAATCAGGCGACCGTGGAGGCCAATCAACATCACCATTTCTTGAAATAACTTGTTGTGGAAAGAGGTCTCGCAGTAATTCCATTGTAATCCTGACTGTATGCGATGTAGCACCTTCTTGTTGATACCACATGTTAATAAAGCCCAAAGCATGCAGTTGTGGCAACAAATGGAAATCCTTGTGCAAAATTGTGGCCAACGTTGTTTTTTGAATACCAAGCTCCTGAGCACGGCGTCGAATTGAGGTTAATGGATTGTTTTGAACACTTCCTTGAGCAGCAGTAATGTTTTCAGCCGATCTTGCAGTACGTTGTGGTCCATGCTTGGGCCTATTACCTACAGACCCTCTTTCTTCGAAATCATTCACTACACAATAAATAGTGCGTTTTGTTGGCACAAAAATTTCAAAAAATTTCACGTAACTTTCTCATCGTTACAGTAATCGATGATTGATTTTGATAAAATGTTTTAACGATTAAAACACGTTGGTTTATTGAATATTTTTCCATAATAAATTTGCCGCGTGTCTCCTTCACGACTGCCAAATATGAACTGTCAAGACTAATGTTTACCAAAATGGCGGCAAAACAAAGTAGACACCCTGTAAATACTTTGATATTATTTTATACACAAAACAAAAACTAATTTTTTATTGTTTGCGTGTAATAATTTTACTATGTAAGTTGTTATAAACTTTCACCAAAACACGGCCATTATAAATTAATGAGAGATGTATAAACTTTGTGTCAACCAAATTAAATTTTACAACTTTTTATATTTTAAATAGTTTACCCCATTCACCGTTGGTGTTGGAAAATTTGATATTTTTTAAAATGAGTAGAAAAGTTTAGAATTTTCAACTTCACATTATAAAGTATTAAAAATTATCGTACCATTTTTTTTAGTGTACTCTATGCTGCCAACATTTTAATTTTGAATAATCATAACAATAATTTTATTGATAAACCAAAAATACAATTTTCTATCTGGCATTGCTGGTTAAGTATTTGTTTACAAAAAAAAAACAGAATAAGAAAAAGGTGAAAACTTAAATTGTAAATCGTAAACAAAAAGAAAAAATAACAGTCCATGAATCGGCAATTCTTTTTTCTTTTAAATTGACGTGTTTCTCACTTACATACATATGTATAGTATAGGACATAGGTACATCTATACGAAACTCTTGTCTTTTCGAACAAGAGAACAAAAACACATCAGAATATTTTAATTCTTCATTTACTCTCTCCTCTCCCTGTCTTTAATGAATTTAATTTTTGTTCTTTCTTTTCCATCTCTTTCCAATAAAAGAACAAGTTTTTTTTGCATTCCAAATGTTTCTTCGGTTTCTTTTTTTTTTTAGATTCCAAGAAGCTTACTTGCAGCAACTTCAGCTGATCACATTAGTTTCAAATGAGTACCACACGTTGTCGTCGTCATCATTAATAAGAAATTATGTTCCGCTAACATAGTGACTTGGTTAATTTAATTTATTAATTTTCTAAGATTTACCTATTTCATTTGTTTGTTTTGTTAGTAATTGTTTATGGGTAAAATGTGCAATAAGAAGAGTGAGAATTCAATTAAACATCGCAATGATGAAAAATCTGTACATAAAAATGGGAAAGATATCGAAAAATTGTAAGAATTTTGTGCTGACGAAACAAAAGAGCTGAGCAAAGAACTTTAGTTTCTTTTATTATTTAAATTCTTTCTTTTTCAAGTGTTTTCTATATTGTATTGTTTGTGTTTTAGAAATTGGTGGGTAATTTTTGGTGCGGTAATTGTTTTGACTGCAGCAACAAGATATTACAAGGTCACTGAACCTGATCATGTGTGGTAAGAGATTTGTATGTGTTTTTTCTAAATGCAATTGATTTTTTTTTTGTGCGGAAATAGTTGACCTAGTTCATTGATCTCTGTTGTTGATATTGGTGTATATAAACGAGAAAGTTTTTTAAGGCGGGAGAAATTAATAGTTTTTAGGTGAATTTTTAAAAACAATGAAAAGCTAGTTACAATAACCGGATAACTTTTGCTCATTTATGAAAGGAAATTATAGTTTTGCTTTAAAAAAAATCAACATATGATGTGAACATAAATCTCATTTAAATTATCCAATAGTTTTATACTTCGATTATTTAATCAATATTTAAGGAAGTGTCTGAACTAAGAACTTGTTTTCAGAGTAATTAGAAAGAAGTTACAAAGAGAAAATTGTATTTATTTTATTGGTTTGTGTTAAATAAATCTTTTTGGAATTTCAATTATTTTTGATAGTTGAAAATGTCTAGATTTCTAATTTGGTTTATTAATGAAGTATTTTAACTTAAATCATAGAAAATTGTTTTTTAATATCTGATCAAGTAATTAAAAAAAAAGAAATATATTTTGCATCAACATAAGTTTTATAAGTATTAATTTACAAAACTGTCAAAAATAAAAGGCTGGATCTGGGGTCTTATTTTTTATATATTTACGTTCGTATTTCCATTTAAATGTATGATAAAGGATACTACATTACATACATATGTACATATATGAAAAATTATGCATTCGTACAAAAATCTAATTCAAAATATGGACCAAACTAAAGTCTGATGATAGGGTTGTCATTCAGGGGAAATTCCCCCAACATGTTTATTTTTTCATAAGAATCTAAAACATGCGTTACCTGAATCCCAAATTTTTTTTTTATTAATTTTCCAATTAAAAAAAAACTATTTTCGGATACATCCCATACTTTTGATATTTTGAAAACGACTCATTGAATTTTTTGATGAATTTATTTTTAAGTATTATGGGAACTTAACATACTAAATTTTTTGGTACTAAGTAAGTACCCTGGGTCACTGCACTGCTACATTAAAGAATTCGGGCAATTTTCTTCATCAAAAACTATGTTTTCAGAATTTTAAAACCACAAACATAATTTGCTAATTTACTAAAAACCAAAAGGAATGGAATTTTATTTCAATTTCACTGAATTCACCAATTTATTTTGTATCATTTCGATATATATTTATACCTTTGTTATATGAAAGGCCCAGCTAACTTTTGAATCATCATTAAAACTCAAAGCCTTTCTCAAAACTTAAACATTTAAATAAAACGAAAAATATTTATTATATCTATCTACCTATTTAAAAATATATAATGTCCTCTTTACTCCAATTCACCTTTTACATACATATGTAGATATCCAAATTTTAAGAAGTATCTAAAACTGAAATTCTTTTTTTGAAGTCTATCCTCTAAATATAACTTTTCAAAAACAAAGATTAACCCCAGTTTACCCTATACCTTAATCGGGTAGCTAAATTTTAAAAATATATCTAGCGCTTAAGACTTCCCCGAAAAGGATCTTCAAATAAGGGTTGCGAATTTTTGAATTAAAAAATCATTAAGTCATAAGTCTGTAGATGACTTTTGAATTAAAAACAATTTAATTCATAAGCTACTAAGTGACTTATGAATTAAAGAAAATTTAAGTCATAAGCAAGTTAGTGACTTATGAATTAAAAAAATTAATTCACAAAGTACTAAGTGACTTATGAATTAAAATTTTTAATTCATAAGTCACTTAGTAGGTTGTGAATTAAATTTTTTTAATTCATAAGTCACTCAGTAGATTATTATTTAAATTTTTTTAATTCATAAAACACTAACTAACTTATGATTTAAATATCTTTAATTCATGAGTCACCAGCCAGCTAATGACTTATTTTTATTTTTATTTCATAAGTCAGTAACTAGCTTGTGAGTTAAAGTCAAGCTTAAGCTAGAAAGTGACTTACAAATAATTATTATTAACAAAAGAAAACCAATATTACAAAAATTACTAAAAAAAAAACTGAAAGCAAATAATGCACCTCCCGCCTGAACAAAACTCTTCCCTACTGGAAACATTTCTTTGTTTCGCGGGTAAAATAGCTCTAAAATTAAATAAATTTGCTAACTTATTATTCTTGCCATTGTTAAAACATCTAAAACATTTGTCACGGGAAATAATGGTTGGTTGTTAAGATAAAATATTTTTGCTTATATATAAAAGGCCTCTTGTTGGCAAAAAATTTCTACAAAAGGACTAACTTTTATTGCGTCGAATAAAATTTATATTTATTCATTTCTTAGCACTTTATTTTGATAAAAATGTCGTTCGAAGTATAATCCTGCAATCAAAACCATTCAACCAATAAAAACAAAAGATCCAAAAGCCATCATAATCTCCATCATAAATCCCCAATAGTACATACCATGTTTAAAATTCAGCAACAACATTAAACTTTAAGTTCATTAAAGCCTTAAACGTGAATGACCCAAACACAGAATCGTGTCACCCCAAACATAATCAAATCTTATAACTTTTTAACACAAAAATAGACCTTTGTGACAGGAATATATATATGTGTATATATACGAACTCCATCTCACCCCATTAAATAATCATATCGTTACACCAATGTCAACATTCAACTTTCCATTTCCGCCCATACAAATAGAAATAACGTCGACGACGACGACGTCCGTCTCACCAGTTCGTGAAAATCGATTTCTCATTATATTATCATTTTAAAAACATTTTTCAGCTGGGACGAAACCCATTTCGGAAAAATGGGCAGTTGGTACATCAACCGGACGTTTTTCTTTGACGTCCATCCGCCCCTTGGCAAGGTGAGATCTCAAAATCACCCTTCAAGTACCCCATTTGGAAAATATTTCCATTAACCCTTAACATTTGCATTTATAAAATTTAATACAAACTAAAATACAATTTCAGATGTTAATTGGCCTATCTGGCTACCTTACCGGATACAATGGCACCTACCCTTTCGATAAACCCGGCGATAAGTACAACAACACCCGTTACGAAGGAATGCGTTACGTAAGATTTAATTTTAGATTCTGCCTTCCTCTATACCTATACCTATGCCTATGTACATATAACTCGGTCTCGACCGATAGAGGTGCGACCGGATCTACTTATTTTCATATTAATGGTCATGGCCATCAATTTTACAGTTCTGCACCACACTGGGCGCCCTTATCGTTCCGATGGCCTTCGACACGGTACACGACCTCACCGGATCCAATGAGGCAGCCCTTGTGGCAACAGTCTATTTGATTTTCGGTAAGATACTCCCATTTGAGCGACTTCTCCAACTCGATGCGGTGTGTAATTCTTTTCCGTTCCATATAAAAACCTATACACAGACGTGGGACTCATCACACTCAACCAGTACATCCTGCTAGATCCGATACTCCTGTGCTTCATGGTGGCCTCTGTCTGGGGCATGGTTAAGATCTCGAAGGTGACAAGAAGTGGCGAGTCGTACACATGGAGGTGGTGGTGTTGGTTATATTTTACGGGCACAATGCTAGCTTGTACGATAAGTGTGAAATTTGTTGGCCTTTTCATTGTTTTGCTGGTTGGATTTCATACGGTCAGTGAGCTGTGGGTTATCCTTGGTGACTTGGAAAAACCTCTCGTAAGTATAATCGTTTTTATCGACAAAAAAATCATGTAACGAATATGTAATTTAGTTTACACATTTTATATTTTTAAATTGGGCGAAATGATAATCTGAATTATTGCTCTCCAGGGAAATAAGTTTAAGTTTCGTTGTCCTTTTTGAAAAAGGAAGTTTTTGGTGTGATTGCTAAAATAAATTTAACATCCATACGATTACAACGGGTGTTTTTTTAGAGGTATAAAACTTTAAGTTGGCAACACTATTATAACTGGCGGCCATTTTGTCAGCTGTCAAGTAATTTATTTTTAGTTTGGTTTGGCATTTCAACATAAATAGACTGACGCCTGAACAACGCATGCAAAATGTTGTGAATGGGCTTGGAACGAGATTGAGGTTGATCCCGATTTTTACAAGAAAATTTTGTTCAGCGATGAAGGTCATTTTTGGTTGAATGGCTATGTCAATAAGCAGAACTGCCAGATTTAGAGTGCAGATAATCCTCAAGCCATTGTTGAGACGCTGTTACATCCAGAAAAACTGACAGTTGGGTGTGCTTTATGGGCTGGTGGAATCATTGGTCCGTACTTCTCTAAAAACAATGCTGGCCAGAATGTTACAGTCAATGGTAACCGCTATAGAGCCATGATTAATGACTTTTTCGTTCATCAATTGAACAACCATGATGTGCAGGAGCTTTGGTTTCAATAAGATGGTGCAACATGTCACACAGCTCGTGCGTGCCAATTTTGATTTATTGAAGGAAACGTTTAGTAACCGCATAGTTTCACGTTACGGACCCGTGAATTGGCCTCCAAGATCGTATGATTTAACGCCGCTCGACTATTTTCTGTGGGGACATGTGAAGTCGATAGTCTACGCCGATTAGCCCGAAATGATTGACCACTTGGAGGACAACATTCGCCGCGTTATTGCCGATATACGGCTACAAATTTTGGAAAAAAGTAATCGAAAATTGGCCAGCCGTGGCGGTCATATGCCAGAAATTATATTTAAAATATAATGCCAGAAAATTATCTTTCGAATAAAGTAAATTTCATGTCAATTTAAAAAAAATCATCTTTGTTTTATTCCATTTCAAAGTTCTATACCTCTAAAAAAAAACACCGTTTATTTTTGAATTAAATATCTCTTAACTCTTTTACTTTAAAATCGTATTTAACTTAACTTAATTTTATTTTTATTTTTTTTCATGTTTGACTCCAAATCTATAAAACCAACTATGTCAATTTGCTGTCTGCGTATGCACTATTACTATGATGATCCTGATGGAACCCAACGATTCTATATATTTATTTATCAGGTGGAAACTATAAAGCAAACATTTTGTCGTGCTCTTGCATTAATTTTATGGCCAATTTTCTTGTACATGGTGTTCTTCTTCATCCACTTGTCGGTTCTGAATCGGAGCGGCAATGGTGACGGCTTTTATAGCTCAGCATTCCAGTCCCGGCTCATTGGCAATTCATTGTACAATGTTAGCATGCCGCGCGAGGTGGCATATGGAGCTGTCGTTACCATTAAAAACCATAAAACTGGAGGAGGATATTTACATTCGCATTACCATTTATATCCAAAGAATGTTGGTGCCCGACAGCAGCAGGTAAGTGCCAGGATGGTCTTTGTCTATGTATATGTATTGTATTATGCTGATCCTGCCAGAGCATCACATCAGGCGGGTCGTTTGGTGCATGTGATGTGACTGTGTGTTTGTGTGTGTGTCCTTTGGGATTAATGTTGGCTTTTCTTTTTTTGTTCGTTCCTCCAAGCTTTTAAATTCTTTTAATGACCCAAACTCACGCAAAAAAAAAAACGAAGAAAAACAAAATTGACGAAAACAGCTAGCTTTTTATGATGGAAAGGTTGGAAGGACGAACGCGACGAACGGGACGATGCGACGACGATACGCAAACGTTATATGCATTATGGGGTTGAACCATTAAAAGCTTCCAGGCTTAGGGGGCTGGAACGTTTTTATTAAATATTTTCCCAAGCAGGATGTTTTCATCGAAGTTTGACGATTTACGGCTTCTGTGTGGGATCTGTATATATCGTCTAGGTGTGACGTGTGTGCGCTACAGCAATAAAGTGGGTGGTTATAGCTGGCTGTTTCCCATAATATTTTGCCTTTATTAAGTAGATACTTTCGGTTTTTTTTCTTTTTTTTTTATAGTCGCAGACTGAGCCAGATGTAATTTTACTCCCGTTGCATAGTCTTTTTATGGGGTATTTAAAATCCATTTAAATGCAAGGATATTTAAAAATATTCACTCAGATTGTGGATTATTGAATGAGAAGAAAAAGAGTTCAAATGAAATAATCTAAATACTAAGTGAATGCAAAAAGTATATAATATTTTAGGTTTCAAAATCTTAAAAATTGTGTTATCTTAGGTTCTTACTTATTCGAAAGGAAAGGAAAGTGTCGTGTTCGGTAGATATACGCATTGGTCTCAATGATAAATAGTTTTAAACGATTAATTCAAATGGTCATTTATGTTAAATGACGCACGCCACTGCCAAAATTTATATAATACATGGATAAGGAAATCCCTCCTGTCAATAAGCAAGCTAGTATTAGTGTAGGACTGCATATTGCGACTCGGTGGATTTAGCAGGCATATTGAGTTGAGTTCTCCTGACCATGAAAGGGAAATTCTTACCGAGTTTGGCAAATGTCTAAAACGTGCTTAATTCGAGTTAATGTCCAGAAAACGCAAAATCCTAGAAAATCCAAAATCCCCAATTTTTTTTTTACTGAAATCGAAATTCCGCAAAATTATATAAAATGAAAATTTTAAATAAAATAAATTTTTGAGGATTTTTCGTTTTGAGGGAATTTGAATTTTTATGAAAGTTTAGGTTTTCTAGTTTTTGGACTTTATGGATTTTTGGGGTTTCGAGATAATATAGGTTTTCAGGAGTTTGGTTTAAATGTAGATAAAGATTTAATTTTAATATTGAACTAAATGGTTAAACAAAATTATTTTTCATGAAATTATTTTTAATAACCTAAGCTTAAAACTCGTAAATCATATTTGCACTGATGACGAATAATACTAAATAAAGAGTCATGGCAATTTATTATCGTTAATTTACTTTACTATCTCATTTCTAAAAAAATAAAAATATTGTGATTCTATTTAAAAAAAAAAGTAAATTCTCAAATCCTTAAAAAGCTTACTTCACTGGGATTTATTCTTAAAAAAAAAAATCCTCGGAATTTCAGTATAATTTTAGTATAAGTTTAAGAGGAGTAACTTTTCCACATTCAATTAACCTTGGTTCTGTTGGTTTACTATAGGTTATTTTTTTTTGTTAAATCCCACTCCACTTTAACTTTATTTCATGTTTGAAAAACTTTTGAGTGGATTTTATTTTCAAAAAGACTTAGATAACAATATAAAACTCACAAAATATTTTATTGTTTTTTTTTTTTTTTACTTTTTACTTCTCTCAGATAACCACATATACTCACAAGGACGAAAATAACAAATGGCTGATAAAGCCATACAATGAAGAAACTATTCCTGAACTTAAAATGCTTAAAAATGGTGATTTAATAAGACTACAGCATATACCAACTAAGCGGAATTTGCATTCACATGGAGTTCCAGCACCATTGACCAAGAAACATCATCAAGTTACTGGATATGGTGAGGTAAGTTTAAATGTAGATATTTATGGATTTTGTATGGAAGATCTGATATAATACAGGGCTGGATTAAGTCATAATAGAACCTCTAAGAATCAATTATAAGAAGGAACATTTCATGTCATAATAATTTTACAAAAGCCTATTAGTGCAATTTACGTAAAACATACAATAGACGAAATTTTTAGTTATATATACCAATTATTTTTTTGGGTGAATGCAATAATAATGGAAACATTTTATAATACGACGACCGAGGGCGCGAACGCGGTGAAATTCTCAATTTTATTTCACTCTTCCTTGGCCGCCAGTTATAGCTTTCATTTAAAACCACCATTGTAAATTTGCAGGCAAAATCAAGATTTATTTGTATGACAAAATAAAAAATATGACTCAGTCATATTCTAGCCAAAAACTATTTCATTGTACCATTCCTGTGTATCACCAGGAATTTTCTTATAAATTTGATGAGAGACATTTTTTGGTAACAAAAGGAAAGCAGTACCCGTGAAAAAAAAATATTTCTATTTAAAGCGGTAGAGGCTTGACTGGAATTTAACCCCAGACCAGCGTTGCCACCCAAAAAAAACCGTGCTGTTTTCCTATACTATATGAAAAATCATCAAAAAATCATTCATTAAAAAAAAAGTAGTTTAATTGTGAAGTAAAATACAACAAAAATTATTATTTACTATTATTTAAATATAAAAAATCCTATCTGATTTTAAACCATTTGAACCAATTTTCATCAAATTTCGTCAAAATTTGCTTTATTTGAAGTTAAAATTTAAAATAATAAAAGGTTCCATATTGATTTTTTTTGTGCCATCGTGCCACGATAAAATGTTCTTGTCAAAAAAGCAAGATCGTTACACTTTGGTAATGCTGCTTCAGAACTTCGGCGCGTGACAGACCTACGTACTAGCCAATATTCCACGGGCTGCTGCTATCTAAATAATTACGGTACCTACCTACTTTTTTAACTATTAAGAAAAATCTTATTTTTCAAAAAATTGTGTCCAAAGATTTGTGTTTAAAAAATTCGGTGAATTTAAAGTAAAGTCCATTTTATTAAAAACAATTTTTTTTAATTATTTTTTGTTCAGATACATAATGTGCGATGAAAGTCAAAAGTCATCCAATGGCGAAAAAATAAACAAAAATTATTAAAAATTTAAATTTGTCTCTATAGTGGTATTTCTTATACTAGGGCAATAACGGTACCTTAAAAAATCATCTGCTAAAATATTTTAACAAAAAAACATAAGGCTTTAGATTTCCCTTTATTTCATTTTAATGCGACAAAGCTCTTCAAAAAAACAGAAAAATGTGTTCATTTCTGTGTTCTCATTGTAATACTTTCTAAACTCAACTATTTTTTTTTACAGGTGACATAAAATTAGGGCTTTCATTGCTATATCATTTATTTCCTTTAAAATCAAATAAATAAGTTTACATTCAGATTTTAAAACCACGGTGTGATCTTTCCTATGTACATATCATCCATTTTATTTAATTTTGCATTAGATTGTATAAGCCAGCGATTTTCGACCCCCTTATACTTCAGTTCCAATAAACTTCAAGTTCGGAATATCTGCTAAGATGATCAAGGCACAGACAAGACACCTCACCAAATTTCAATCCCGTACCATGAGTAGTTTCTAACATATAGGCTTTCAAAAATCGCTAAAATCGTAACTGACTCACTCACTCACCTACTCACTGAGGTCATCAAAATTACCCTTCAAGCAAATTCACTGACCAAACTTTGTCGGTTTTTCTTGGATCCTTTCAAAACGTAGTACATTTTGTGCCAAGCTCAAAGTTCAATAAAAATTACCTTCAGGTAAAAAAAAAAAAAAAAGAAAAACAATTTAAAATCAAAAGTGAATTATTTAATTTAAGTGATCACAAAATTATTCCATTATTCAAAGGACAGGATCCACGCACCAAATGTATAAATGTCACCACATTATGTGTATACATTTTTTTTAATATTGTGCATACAATATTTTGTTTTCTTTATCGAGGCTGGACAAAAGACCTCTTTTAAATTAACTTTAGGATTAAATTTGTTAATCAAAAACGAAAAAAAAAGTAAACTTGAAAAATAAAGAAAAGTGAAAATAAAACAACAATTTTTTTATTTTAGTTGTAAAATGTCACAAATTGTTTTTTGTACTCGATTTTCGCATTTCAACACCTGTTTCGATTCGTTCATATTTTTGGATCCGTTCTTAATCCAATTTGGTTACGGTTCTCGCTGAGTATGGTTAAATGGTAAGCTTTCTCTCTCACAATATATGCACAAAATGGGTCCGTGGTGATTCTAATTTCCATAATAAATATTAAATTTAGCCGACAAAGGACAAACGCAGTTTCGATCCATATACGGAGTCATCCATACGTTGTTTACTACGTGCGCGGATCCAAAGTGGACACGTTTGCTTGAAGGATATGGAGCACTTCCCGATACCGCAGAAACTTGTTATTTTGCCACCAACGAAATGTACACCATATGATTTCTTACACAAAACTCAGTTTATAAGAAAAAGATTTGAAAAATCGTTGGAGCGGTTTTTTTTTTAAATAATTTTTTATTTATAAAATTTTGAAAACATTTTTGAAACAAAAAATTTGCTAGGCATTTTTTACCATTTTTAGACTATAGATAAAATTTTCTTTTCAATAATATTTATGATAGATCGTACTGATATTAGCTCACATAAAAAATTTTAATCCAAATCGTAGGACTCGTTTTTGAGAAAAATAAGATTTTCCATACCGGTTTTATAACATTTGTATGGGAGGTACCGTTATTTTTGGCTATAATAATAATTTGTTTTTAAAATCTGTTAGATAATGTCAAAAAACTGCTGGATGCCAAGTTTAATAAAAATCGAATAAAGTTTTAAAAAAAAAATTTTGAAACTTTTTTAAAAATCAAAAAAAAAAAAAAAAAAAAAAAATTGAAAATTTTGGCATGCAATACTTTTTAAACTTTTTGAAAAATTCTCTATATAAAAATTGATCAAATTCAGTTGAACAATTTTTGAGAAAATCAAAAAAATGGTTCTATATATAGAAGGTACCATTTATAACCATTTTTAGGATTTTTTTTATGGTGGCCTTTTTGTAAAAAAAATTACTGGATGTAAAGAAAAAAAATTGTGGGTACGTTTTTGAAAAAAATAAGATTTTCAGTTTTTGCGGCAGGTACCGTTATTTTTAATCTTAAACAAAAAATTAAATAAAACGTGTGGGCGAATGCCCAAAAAACGTTAGGTATCAAGTTTAAAGAAAATCAAACCACCCGTTTAGGCTACAGTCGAAAGGACAAACAGACAAACAGAATGGCGAGACCCACTTTTTTCAACTTCGCTATCATCGTAATGTCAACTTTGATCAAAATCTCGATTTTTTTTACGAATCCATAAATTGCAATATAGTATATCTACCTACATATACATCGCAAGTAAAAAATTAAATTAAACATAATTCAAATTAAAAATTCCAGAATATTTTCACTAAATTCCTTAAATAAATATTTTTAACGTAAACATTTCTTGCACAACACACTTTCATATTTTTATATCTTGAGGATATTCTCAAAAAATAAAATAAAATAAAAATCCAATAAATATTTCTTATCCTTTCAGGATGGCGTTGGTGATGCAAACGATGTGTGGAGAGTTGTCATCCTTGGCGGACGTGATGAAGACATTGTCCAAACTGTCTCAACAAAAATCCTTCTTGTCCATTACATGCAAAATTGTGCGCTCACGTCGTCAGGACAACAATTGCCAAAATGGGGTTTCGAACAGCAAGAGGTGTCCTGCAATCCAAATTTGCGGGATAGAAATGCATATTGGAATGTTGAGGATAATGTTCACAAAAAGTGTGAGTATACATATAACGACCAATCCACCTTGGTCCTTTTTCTATATAATACAAAACATATGTACATGTGTATTAAATTCTATATACCACAAGTATAAAATGGGTAATTTTCCAATTTCTAGTGCCCAGCGTGAGTTTTCATGTGTATGCTCCTGGATTCTTGTCAAGATTCATTGAATCACATGCTGTGATGTTTCAGGGCAATGCCGGCCTCAAGCCCAAGGAGGGTGAAATTACAAGCAGACCATGGCAATGGCCTATTAATTACCGGGTATGCTATAGAAAACATATGTATATAAACATATGTATATGTACGTGTAGTTGAGTATAGATGTCCCACTGGACTTTTATTAAATTGAATTTTCGGTTTGCAAGAGAATGTCTGTGGGCATTAGGGTAGGGGTTTTGATTTAATTTTCTTTTCATCTACTTTTCAAACGATCAAACTATGTATATGAACAAAATGCGTTTCTCCTGAATTCCTGAATTATATCGTTTTTGCCAAGTCTTAGGAGTTAGGATGTCTTCAGTCGGAATCTTCATAATGGATGCGGGGATTTTCTTGTATTGAAATTGATGGTTTTGTTTTTTTGTTTTTTTTTTTTTTTTCTAAAAAAGGTCCTTTATATATTAAGAATGTTAGAATGTCCTCGATGGCCCGGAAGGCATACCTGCTGGCACAGGAAGACGTGTCTCTAAACTCAACTTGGCGTGGCCAGTACCAGTACGTGCCGGAACTTCCGGTGGTGTTTTTTTTTATTTTTTTATTTTTGCTGTTGTTGTTTTCTTCATACAAAACGATAGCAATTTGTGTCTGTCGTTATAGGGTGTCCATTGAAGTTTATTATTGAGGATTTTTTAACACACTTAAAATGGTACGATTATTTATTGTTGCAGGAGCAAGTTTTCCAAAAATAGAAAACAAAAAGGTATATGTTCGACTTTACCAAGATGTTGAGGAACAGACATAAATGGATGTTATAGGTACCTATCCCTAGCTGCTTACCTTCCATCGTACATCTACCTACCCTATACAGCATGAGGAAAGAGAGATACATATATGTGATTTTAAGACTGATGTTATTGGCTTTAAGGGACAATGCAGAAAAAGGATAACAAATGATGTGGCATTATTAAAATTTACTGAGAACGATTAGGTTGTGTGAGCTCTATTCTTGGTGTTTTTTCTTTTTTTTTTGTTGGTAATTTCACCAAATCAGGTTAAATTTATTTCGGTTATCGATTCTAAAGGACGAGAAGTTTCATTTTTAGCTAAAAGAATAGGGAAGGTTTTATAGGTTCATTATACTTTTTTTAGATTCTGATTCGTGAACAATGTAGATCGGGTATTTATAGGCCATATTATTTGGACAGATTAAGGTGTGGAAAATTAGGGTAATTTGTTTGATGAATGAAGGAAAAAGCTTCAATTTATAAAACAAAAAAAGTATAGTAATATAACCTTTTAATAGAAATAGCTATATGTGAATAAGGAGAACGACAATAAAATGATAGCATTAATTTTAAGAATGACATTAGCTTTATTAATTTTAGCTTGCGATATAATATTCACCCTTATTCTGTAAGGCGTTTTGCGAAAATGCCAGTAAAACGACACAATTGGTTCTATAAAAGTAAGTTTGTAACTAATTAAAAGGGCTTGATATTAAATCAAATAAAAATGTACGAATAAAACACTTATTTTATTTAAAACATTGTGAATATTCATAATAGCATTAATTTTGTAGATTTAAATAACAAGTTTTGCCAGCTGTATTTGACTTAACTTAACTCATGAATAACATTAAAACGAAGAATAGTTAAACATCATGTAAAGATTGAAGAAATAAGTTGCGAAATTATTCAAATCCCTTAAAAATATTTATGTCTTTGTCAAATTTAATTAAAATAAAAACATTTATTGGTGGCCTTAAAATGTGTAAATGTCTCAAAGAAGCTGAATAAAAAACTTTTCAAAATTATTGAGTTAACTGGAAGCATGAAACCGCTGTGGAAGTATCAAGTTAACAGTCTCTAAATTCTAAATTGTTGTTGAGTATAACCGAAATTTTACCAATTCAATTTGAGTAGTGGGATATATAACGGGTCTTTCATTTACCGCTTCCCATCCTTTAATTTAAATAAAACAAAGTGTGTGTTTGAATTGAAAGGCCTATTGATGTCATTATGTATGAAATACATAACATCGTTCAAATGTCGTTAAATGTCCTCCGCGACTTCTCTGGGTGTCGCGCATCCGAAATGTCCAATTTTCCATGAATCTGGCAGAAATAATAAATGTACATTAAGCTGACACCTGCCAGGAAGGCCAAATTCACCAAATTCATACTACCATTTTTTGCCTGGAATAAGCTGAACCAACGCACGTCTATAAATAGACTAAGTTAATTTCATGTCAACTTAATGACCTCGTTTATTCATTTAAATGCCCGAAAGCTTTCGTTTATTCTATATTATATTTGAGTCAAGAGGATAACTACTCCCGCATAGTATTTAATTGAAAGATCTTAAGAGACCATTAATTTTGGAAAATATTAGCCTGGAGGCCAACACTCGCCAAGTCATCGATCTCGTTCAACCAACATTATTACCAATTGACTATACACTCTGATTAAGTCATCTTGGTTTGATTTGTTCTATCTAACTACCGGTGCCCAGCCACCGATAGCCTTGCACATGCATGGTACAAACCACAGCCCCCGCGATGCTCCACAAGGGGCCGACCTCAACGTTCAGACGTAAGCATTACTTTCGCAACACTTACGGGGCAACTGTACCCCGCGGTACCAAATTTGGGTTATTTTTCGGTAAGGAACCCTTCAAAAACCAAGAAACCAAGGTAGACATAGAATAGGAGCCTTACCTTATCTTTTTCGTCGGAGCGAAAGGGACGACCATCCAACAGAGTCCTTGGTTACCAAATCACTGTCAAAGACTTCCCCGGAATATCTTGCTTGCCCGAAGGATAAGATATTCCTTAATCCGTTTGGCAAAGAGACGCAATATCCTACCAGGTGGATCTAATTAAGCCCTCTTGGCAAAACCAGAGATGTCCGTTCCTTAGTACTCACTTGAACCCAAATTCATACATTACTGTTTTAAATCATTTCATATGGAAACAGTCTCTTAATCATCAAGTACTAATTCACAGAAAAAACAGTCTACCATTTTTGGCACATTGCCAGCTCTGACTCAACTTTCGCCAAGCCATAGCCTTTGTTTTAAAGTCTTACTATTTAGCAGGATGAACCACGAGAAGGTATAGTATAGGCACGTCCGGAGACAAATTAGATGTCCCACACTAGGTGTATTTAAACCAACCGTCGACTCCAGCTAAGTTACATCGATATAGTTAGCGCATCCAGCGCGAGACATCCAGCGCGAGACATCCAGCCTAGCTCCCATGAATCTGGCACATAAATATGTCTGAATTTGACCGATGGAATGGGTTATGTTGGCTTTGAGGACCGCTGTGGTGTGTAGACCTGCGACTTCAGAAAGTCCTACAAGAAAAAGTCTAACGGGGTCAAAGTGCACGATATCGGTGGCCAGTTCGCTCGTGCAGAATTTCCAAGAAGTGCGCAGAACGTTGCCCTCGACACCTATATTGATAAAACAATTTTATCATTTACACGTATTGTTGAACGCTATTTCCATCCCTGGTAATTTGGCAAAACAGGCTGAATAAATGAAAGCCAATTTGACAGATGTAGTTTCAATAATATGGCCACTTTCAACTGTCAAAGTTTGGAAGTCCCTATTAGAAGACGCTTTTCATACATATCTCAATGGATAGGCAATGAGCTTTCACAACAAAAATATGATTGTCACTCCAGATTGTCACTCCAGATTGTCACGCTGACTTAAACGTTTATCCAGATTAAAAACTAAGTGCCAATCACATTGTGACTATCGTTAATTTTACAATTTTCCATCACCTTAGCCGATTCCAACCTAGGATTTTTGGGCATTTTAAATTTATAAAATAAATCCAGTCATGTGGTGCAATCATTAGTGCAAAGAACTGTCGCGCCGAAGATCTAGAGAACGAATCAAATCCTCTGTTTTCTAAAACCAGAAAAGTTATTTTCTTTGCCTCTGGCGAGGAATTGACAAATAAGTACTAACCTCTCGTCACGAAAAAGTAGCTTTCACTTTAGCTGTTGGGACCATCAATCTTTCCGATAACACGAACATGGGAATAGTTGACAGTTTTATGCCACATCGCAAGGCAAAAGTTCAACTATGCCAATAAAATATTGGCTGGAAATTGACTGGACATTAAAACTAAACATTGGACATAATTTCATTTGATCTTTTTTAGGAAATAGATAAGTATTTAATTAATAGGCAGTTAATCAACCCGCGCCATCTCACCCTTTTGTTGTTAAAATTCCTTATAGCTAAACAAACAACGAATTCTTTCAGACCTGGTAGGGTATGTAGATAGGTACCTACAGTTGAAAAACATATTTTCAAATCCAATTTATTTTTTTTTCTCTGTCAATCTTCTGTCTCCTTCATAATTTAATTTTTTGGTAAAAACAACTTAGAAATTTATCATTATTTTTGGGTAGGTATTTATTTTCGTTTCCTTTTTCAAATTTAACTAATCTTCATTTTCAAGGAAACGGCCGGCTTCCTAATTAAACCCTCGTTTCAGTCCAAGTATATATCCAAGAACTGTTGTACAATATACAGTCGTCCTCTAACAACCAAACTTGAAGTGCGTTTCCCGTGCTTAAATCCCAAATTTATATAATTAAATTCCCGCTTCAGCTTAAGTTCCCAATTTCACTGACAAATAATACAAATTAAGGACTCTCGGGGTAGGAACTCTCAAGTCTCAACTAATTATGGTGATATCTACTTCTTCTTCTTCTTCTTCGTTGTTTTTCTCATTTTTGTGCGTCTTCGTCGTGTCGTGTTTGCGATGGCCATTCGTTCTTATTTCGTTTGTCTTGTTTTTTTTTTTTTTTTTATTTTTTATTCATTGTAATATTCTTAATTTCCTTTATTTTTTTTTTTCATTTTCATCTTGGTGTGTGCCCCCTTAAAAACACAACAGGGGCAATTCTTTTCAGGCACTGCTTATCGTATATACTTATTAGGGAATCCAATAATCTGGTGGAGCAATCTCATTTTCCTGGCGCTGTTCTTAATCGTTTTCTTTATTACTGCCGTTAAGGAACGCCGAAGAGAAGGACAACGACAGCACCAACAACAGCAGCAGCAGCAGTACCACCCACTGCGGCAGCAGCAGCAACAAAATAAACAACTACAAGGACATTCCAACACGTCCTACTTAAGAAGTCCTGAAAATGGCAATGGCACAAGTACTGGCACCGGCACCATCACCGGCACCGGATATAGCACCAATGCCAACACCAACACCCCAACCACTGCCACCACTGAGGATCTCAATGGAGAAAGCAGGAGTGTTACTCCTGTTGGAGCTCCAGCTTCAGTTTCAGCTCCAGCTCCTGCTCGTGCTAATAGCAACAATGGAAATGTCGGCGAAGAGAATGGTAATTTTATTCACATTTAATATTTTGCCAACTACTACGTGCAGATCCTTGAAATCGGGTGTTCTGCAGCGCAATTCTTGGCCATAAGTTTAAGCGCTTGTTGAGCCTTTTTGTTAAATTTTACATTTTAATTTTGAATCTGCCATTTTCGTTTTGCTGTTTGTTGTATTTTTTTTTGTTTTTTTTTTTTGCTGCTTTCTAATAACATTTTCTTGACAATAAAAATAGCCAAACCGGAAGGAGCAAAAGATGGTCGCATTAACTTGTGAATTATTATTGTATTTAGTTGATGCTGAATATTGGCTTTTAACCTATTTTGACGGCTATATTGGTGTGATGATGTTTTGTAAATAAACAATACTATAATTCTCACTTTAAAGCTTATCGCAATAAAATATAATGTATTTTTTAGTAATGGTCGAACTAATTTCTTTAATTATATTATTTAAATAGAGTTCTAATTAAAAACTTAAGACTCAAATAGTGTCCATTGTTTAGGAGTTCTTTCGAACGGAAGTTCTTATTACCAAGTTATTTGTCGATTTTTGGGGAATGACTTAGAAAAAAAAATATTTAAGAGGAGGTTGGATCTCCCCTGTGTATGAGGGACAGTTAATTTTCCAAAATATATTATTATATAACTATTATTTTTTATTAAAAAATTAAAAACTAGATGGATTTAAGCTTTTTTTTTAAATATTATTTTTGGTATTTATTTTTGATCAGAATAATTTATAACACACCTGATTTAAAACTATAAATTATTGATTCAATAAGTCTAACATCTGAAATACTCAGTTGGGGTAGCCCATTATTTCAACCCCCCTCCCCCCGCCTAAGCAGAGGAAAAAAGAACACCCTTTCATTTTTACATTAAGATGATAGCGAAGTCGAATCCTCGCAATCCTGTGCCTCTGTCTGTCTGTCCATTCGGCTGCAGGCTAAACAGGCGGGTCGATTTTTTTTAAACTCGGTATCGAAAATAACACTAACTGCTTTACATTTTTTTTAAAAACCTGCCCTTAACTTTTTTTTTTTTAATTCAACATTTTTGTTTACAAAAAAAATAACGTTAATAGAAACATTTCTCTAGTTTTCGATTTTCTCAAAAAAGGTTCAAATGTTTAATTAAATTTTTTATGGATAAATTTTTTTTTTTAATTTTTAAGAAAAGTTGCATTTTTTTTGTTTGAAAAATCGATAATTCGAAAACAACTTGGTCGATTTTGACTTAACTTTGCACCTAGCAGTTTTTTTAACTTTATTTATCAGATTTCAAAAAAAAAAAATTTCTAAAAACAAAAAAATAACGGTAACTCACGGCATACATACCTTAAGTATTATAAAAACCGTGGAAGAAAATCTCATTTTTCTCGAAAACAACTCCTATACAATTTCGATATATTGTTTTTGTGTGTTACCTTATATCGGTTCGAGGCATTAGGAAATAAAGCCCAAGGGAATATCACCAAAAATCGATTTCGAAATAACACCCAAAAAAAAATGCTTTTATTTTGGGTGTTATTTCCTTGTTACAGTAAACGCATTAACGCCCGAAATAAATAGGTAAAATATTAAAATAGGAATTAAAGTCCAAAATAGGAAAAAATCGCCCAAAAAAACAAACGAAAAAGCACCCAAATAAGAGGAAATATCTTCCAAAATTGTATTCATTTTATTTGATACCGTGACATTGTGCCAAGTAAATATAAAAATTTGGTACAATGACGCTTTTGAAAGTGACATTAGGCCGAATATTAAGATTTTGTACAATGTCGTTTAACTAAAGCGTCATAAGGCAATAAGTCGCTTTGGGTTTGTGGTTTTTCTTACCATCATAGTACTGCACTTTATTTTCTAATGCATGCGCTGTCAATTATTTTATTAAAATTTTAATTAATCTGTTATGAACTTTATTTTTAGTCATATATATTATAATAGATATTATGTACATGTACCACAGTATAAACAGTGAGGTATGTATGGAAGGGCATGCAAACCCCCTGCTTGGGAAAACTATAGGATTTGGGGTAGCTGCGAGGTTGAGTGTATGCAAAGTTTCTTTTGCCACTCAAAACCTCGAAAGCTATGCCTTCCATTTCTTTACAACTGAACCGACCTATACAATACTTTTATTATTTATGATCTCATTCGCAGCATACTTTTGCGTCTAACATTTTTGGGCGATATTTCACTTTTGTGATTTGGGTGATATGCATATGGATGGAGTCTTGGGCGTCAAGAAAATTTGTTGGGCATTATTTCCAAAAACGATTTGGGGGTTATTCCCTTTTGCCTAACGCTTCAGTACGATCTAAAAAAATTTACATTAATTCATTAGTACCTCTTATAATTATGTAGAACCTATTTTTTTCGTTTTCGAATTTTTAAAACTTTGATATTTCGAAAATGGGTAGATGATTTTTTTTCAAATTAATTTGTCGAAACCACTTTAATAAATACTGAAAAATGGTGTACAATTTTCTTTTTCTTTAAAATGTTTTCAAATTTTTTTGATATACAAATTTTAATCTCTATACACCCTGAATAAGTAAATCCAGATTTATCATGTCAAATTTAGTAGTTTAACTTCGAGATAACACGAGATTAAAATACAGTAGAATCTTAGAAAGATGAACGGTTCTATAAGATGAACAGTTCGGAAAGATGAACGAAATATTTTCACCCTCCAGTGCTCAAAAAGATGAACAAGTTGAAATTTTACACTCGAAAATATGAACGATTTATTCCAAAATCATTTTTTTAATTTTTCTTTGCATTTAGCTCCTCGTATTATATTTATGTAACGTTATTCAGTTTTTTTTTAACTTCATTATGTAAATTATATTTTATGTTTTTATTTATAACTATATCTTCTTCCTCAACCAAATGTTGATGCTCGAAAAGATGTACAATTTGAAAAGATGAACGGGCCCTGTTTTATATCTGTTCATCTTTTCAAGATTCTACTGTAGCCTAAAAAATACATGTTTCGGTATTTCACTATGACCTTAGTTAGCAAACTATAAGCATTTTTTTGGACTGTAATTTAGCCACACCTAATCTTCTCTATTGTCTAAAATCTGGATTTTATTCCTAATAATATCTTAGTTCACCTTATCCCTAATTCATATACTATTAATATAGAATATAAAAACCTTTTAAACTTACTAAAACTCTAATTTCAATTATTAATATCATTCACAGAACTTCGACGGCAATCACTCAATGGCGCTACTTGGCTCTTCTTCGGATGGGTGCTGCATTACTTGCCATTTTGGGCGATGGGACGAGTCCTCTATTTCCATCATTATTTCCCAGCTCTAATTTTCAACTCAATGCTTACAGGTAAATGATGTACTTCTCTCTCTTTCCTTCTTCCAACGAAACAGTTTTGGGTGGGCTTTTAAAAACAAACTTTACCTTTCCACTCAACTTTTCCGTTTATCAAAACCAAGAGCTAAGCGTTTTCATACCTAATTCAAAAAACGAAAAAAAATTAAAATATCCCTTTACAGTAAAAGCTCCTATAAATGAACATACACATCTAAATGTTCAACTGAATTTTTTCAGGTCTTGAAAAGTGCTCGGATAAGAGAAAAAAATATAACGGCTTATTGGTATATATTTTTTTCATTAAAAAAACGGAAAACGGTTTCTCAATGATTAAGTCTTTGTGATAAAGCACTTTAAAATCTCTCTTACTCAAAGAAAAAGTAAATTTTTCTAATATTCAAAATAATTATTGTTTAATTAATTAATTCTGTACAAAATGTTGGCATTCAAAATTGTGTTGGCAGAAATTAAGGAACTGTTAGAGTTATCTTCAACCGTGATTAGAGATTCTACTGTTGACAATGTATATACAATTTTAGAACGTTCGTTCTCTTCATAAGGAATAAAGCCCTGCACGTATTCTTTTTTTTTTTTTCCTTTAAGCCGGATGGGTTTAAGGAACTTTTATGAAAGTTCTATTACGAAAATTTGTCACAAAGTTCACAAAGTTAATTTAAAAGTTAAGTCCTTTTCGGATGACGGTGCTTCAGTGTCGCGGGCTGGCCTCTGCAAATGATGCCACTATAGCATCCAGAGCGCTTAGCAATGCAATGCAAGTGTTTCTCACTTAAACACGCTAAGGTTAATTTTCTTTAGCTTAAACAAAAAAAGCTTCAAGTTTTTATCGGTTCAATGGAAATTTTGCCGAACATTTATTATTGAATTTGGCAGGGTTCACTCAAAGTGTTGTGCAATTTTACACTTCACAAAAAAAAAAAAAAAATAGAGATGAAACTTAAGTCTCAGTGTTTGACAAAGGGTTTTCTTCTTTAAAAACTTTTGAATATAAATTTGTGAAAATTTTCAAAGTTTCAAATTAAGTTTATAAAATTGGATAGCTTAAGAAACGACATCTATCTTATATATATTTTGAAGGAAGATAAAGTCATTGGCAAATGGGACAGGATAAAGTTTTTAGGTGTCAATCGTATACTTGATACATCATACTTGAAATCATTAATTTAGTAATTTTATGAAATAAATTTGAACATTTTTATGAATAGAAAAAGTAAAATGCACTACTGCATCGCAAACTTCACTGAAATAGCTTAGAATTTTATAGATTTTATTTTCAAAGACATCAAAACAAGCATGGTTATTAATAAATTAGAAAAAGAGGCTGGGTGCGACCCACACTGGTAACTTCCCATTGGTGCCCGGTGGCAACAGAACACCCAATGTTATTTTGTTACAAGAAAATTCCTTATTCAATATCTTAAAAGACATTATCAAATGTTCAACATGCGATCAAGTGAAAACTAAAGTTGGGGCGTATTATATTTTTCAACTATTTAAGTTGTATTTTTGGAAGATGTTTTTGCCACCAATTCATAGTTACAGCATTTTGTGTAATATAAAATTATTCCGGAGTCGATAGCTTTGTTAGCTTTCGAGATCTTCGAGTTGGAAAACATTTTTTAATTTTTTTTAGAGTGTTTAGTTTGAAAATTTGTTGATTTAAAAAAAACTGTCAATTGAATAATTCTACAAACCTTATCAGTTATTGACTACGTCACTATGTATAGAATAAAATTTGCCCGGCTTCTAAACTAGTGTTTGTTTTCAAAATACATATTCGAGTCGAAAAAACTTTTTCAACGATTTTTAGTATTTTCTTGTAGTTTTTTTTGCTTTAAAAAAAAACCGTCAATTGATTTTTTTTTCAAATTTATATCAGTAACCAAATATAGCATCGATGTATAGAATAAAATTATCCCGAAGTTAATATTGTTGTTTATTCTCAAAATATTACAACCGAAACACGTTTTTCACAAAATTTAAGTATGTGTTTTGATCCAAAAAAAAAAAAAAAAACTGCCCGTTGATTTTTAAATTTAAATTTAAATTTAATTTAAAAATTTTTCAATTCTTTATTACGTCATTATGTGTAGAATAAAATTAACATGAAGTCGATGGCATTTTTTTGTTCTCGAAATATCGGAGCCGTAACATTTTTTAAAACTTTTTTTTTTTTAAATTGCTGTAGTAAAAAACCGCTAATTGAATTTTTTTGGGAACCTTTTCTGCACTTCATGATGTTATTATCTGTAAAATAATATGTATTCGAGGTCGATATTCTATATTTGTTCTCGAGATACATTGAACGATAGATTCGGATATCTGGGATCCCTAAACGTCGAGATATGTCAAATTTTCGATTCGACAAATAGAACCAATTACAATAACTTTCAATGGGAAGTTAAAAACTAAATGTTATTTTATTTTTGATTCGAAAAAAAAAAAAAAATAGAGAAACCTATCAGGGGATTTTTTTAAAATTAAAGTTTGTATGTAAAAGCTTCCAAAATGTTTTAATTATTGTTTTAGATTAAAAAAAAAATCAAATTATTTTTGAATATTAAAAAAAACAAATCAATAATGAGTAGATTATTTTTTCGAAACCACATCACATTAATATATGCATGTATATGTAATATACGTACAAGGTTAGTAAACCTATATCGTATACATTCTTTTTTTAAATGTTTACAAAATTGTATGCATACACATTATTTTTTTAAAGCGGTCTATCGATTTTTAAAATGTTTCTTTCATTGAGCTTTTTAGGCTTAATTTAAGCTTTTTAATAAATTTGTTTCTATAATAATGTCGTCACCTTAAACATAAAATATAAAATATAGGCTCCCATAACGTATACGATATCCAAATTTTATTGAAAAAAAAAAAAATCCGAATCAATATTTTTTATCATCCCTTGAATTTTTTTAATGTTTAAAAATGAAAAACTATCAAAACTGTGTCCATATCCCCTTTTACAAGTTTTAACTAAATTTCTTGTCGGTCACCATGATCGAGCCCTAACTGCCAATTTATCATAAGCAACAAAATGTGAACTTTTCCTGATCTACAAAACGAAACGAACTTATTTTCAGTATTCAGTTGTATTTTTGTAAAAGTTATTAATTAAATAATTATAAACAAGACACTGCTGTTCACAAATATTGAAATTGTTTTTGAAGTTTTTGGTGCTTACGATATTTTTGGTGTTCACTACTTACTGCAAATTTTGTCGTTTACGATAATTTAAAAACATAACAAAACTGTCGTATTATAACAAAAAAGTACCTACCTTTATTTGTGTCTTTTAAGATAAAATAACGCTTAATAATTAATTTTGCAATCAAAATCTCTGTTACCTAAGCATGATACGTGTAATTTTTTTTTCAAAGTCTGCTTCTGTTGCCACAGCTACTTTTCTTATAGTTAACTTTTTATTTTTTACATAAAGTTTCCTTTGAAAATTGAAATTTTGTTGTTTGACAAATGTTTAATTGGTATCGCTGCGAGAGTGCCAGGGTTCAGCTATAGTAATATTATTAAAATTTAGCTATTTTAACTGTGACCAATAAGGCAAAGTTTTTTTTACATAGCAGTAACACTGTCATTTGCGATATTTACCTAGCTTTTAACAGAAAATAAAAGAATGTCGCTTACGATAAATTTGTTTTCTCTGTAACTTTTTTTTAAATTTTTTATTGAGTTATGTAAATAGATGAGTAATAAGATAAACTATCGAATAGCATTATTAACTAAATTTTGTAAAAAAAATGTCGCTTACTATAAAATGGCGGTTAGGTCTCGATATGTAAACTTATAACTCCACATCGCCCTGATAAATTCGAACGTTCGCTAAAAGAATAGGTACAGAGGCATTTCAGTTTGCCAAATATTTGACATTTCAGGTGAATGTTATTTAACGGTAAGTTCCAAAAGACACATTCTCCAAATTTACCTATCGTGTCAAAATATAGACGCGTATAATAATCCCTTATCTTCTCTATTTAAAACTTTGAATATTGATTAAATGATAACAGCTAATATTATTTTATTACCTTAAAGCTAATTTTCAGAAGATATCCTGTCATACCTCTTTTTTTACTCTTTTACGAAAATATAATATTCAAACAATCTAGAAAGTGAAAATTTCATTTCAATGATGATAAAGATTTCCTTTCTTCCAACATGTTTAAGGTGCATGATAAAAATATATTAAGAAAATTGAATTTATCAAAAAAAAAAAAAAAATCAATTTAACTCGGAAATCTATAACATTGTTGACGTTAGATATATGTATGTATTTTATGGCAGAATTATCGTCTTCGATGTCGTATCCTAGACGTCTTTCTCTGATAACCAAATAACGTTTATATACGTTTATTTTTGGAATTGAAATAAAATTTATGCAAAATGCTTGGATATGATCCAATGCAGCAACTCTTGATTCAATGACACAATATTGAAGGAGCAATTTTTCAATCCTCAAAAAAAAAAAAAAAAAAATATATAAATAAAATACTCTAGGCAAGCTTGCTATAGGTACCTATACTTGGTGTATGCACTAAAGTTGGAAAGGTTAATAGATGCAGACTTGTTGCTATTTATATTATAAAATGAGCGTGTTTGCATTTTCAATAAATTTATACGAAATTGATGACATTGAAGCGTGAGGAGAAAATATACTTGTGAAACTGAATTTTAACTTATTGAATTTATTTTTTAAAATTTTTATATAAAAGCTTCTAAAAACGAGGATGATGGCAGTTTTTATTTATAAGATTTTGATGCTGAATTAAGACATGGAAAATAATATATTGTTTGGGAACTTTGTCGCCTCCAAATTTTACAGACAGTCAGACTTATACTCAAGCAAGACATATTATGGAATGTCCAAAATGTCCGATTTTTTTCTAGCTTACTTAGTCCTTCAATACAATGCATAATAGAAATTTAAAAATTGTAAAAAAATAAAATTTTTATTAAGAACTTTAAATAAAAATAAAAAGCAATGTAAATGTAAACATAAATTAATTTTATTTAATTTATTTAAAGCTCTTAATTAAAATTTAATTTTTTGACTTTTTTAAAAATTAATTTATGGGCACAATAGACCTTAAGGTCGCAGTGCAATTAATTAATACCCGGAAATATTCATTACAATATTAATTTGAAATCAAATCTCTTCTCTTTTAAGGAATTATGTTCAACTATTTAACTTGCCGCTTATCGAGATGGACACAACATGTACTAATGGGAACACTGCTGTCAATATTGGTCTATAGTTTCATGATTTTCTCACCACTTGCATACGGATCAACCGGTCCAATGGCTAATGATAGCAATTCAACGATGTACGGCCTTAAATGGCTATCATCGTGGGAATTTTAATTAGACTATCGATCTTAATGTATAAGTGCCTCCTGCTGTGTCGTCATATAGTCAACGTTATTTGTCCTGTGATGGGATCTTTGTCGTCATCGTCGTAATACGTAGCTTGCCAAAACCATTTCCTTTGACATATAGTGAAACATGAGATTAACAAAAGTTCGTGCAACGCCCAGCCGATATGTATCGTTACCATCACTACCACACCACATTGATCCAAGAATGGACAGCATGCATAACATCCACAAACTTATGACGTTGATTGTAGAAATTAGGGTTGTATTAGATTATATTACTGTTTCCTCAATTTTGTTGTTTGAATGATAAAACGTTGAAGGACATGGGATGCAAATGAATGAAAATTTTATTCTAATTTTAAGAAATAGCTCTTTTTAAATTTTTGACTGAAGGATGAATGATTTGTAAGGAAGACTTAGTCATCACAGCACATATAGAAAATCTATCAACTTACATTTATATTTTTATACTTAACATTAAAAAAAATGCTTTAAAAAAATTTATCATATTTGTTTTTCGGTGCAACTTGTCAAGTTTTGCACAGGACAAGGGAAAAATTCAATACTTTGTAATTCAAAGTGGACTTCGACAAGGTTGTTTACCCTTACTATCATTGTTGATTCTATTAATAATTATTGGGAAACCGATTTTTTTTGTATAAAAAAGGGAAAATTGATGAAGATTAAACCTTTAACTACCGAAGCTAACTAGAATGCCTATAGATAAGCCGAGACGATACTAAATGGCGTTTTTTTTAAGAGTCGGATTCATAAAAATGTGTTTATTTGACAAAAAATTGTATGTTATTGATGTTTGAATATAATTTTGGGCATGTAATCACCAGAGCTGGTGCGTACATGGCGCAATCTGCAGGTGTAATTTTCACGCACACTTCACAGTAAATCACGCTGTATTTCGCAAACATCAAGTCAAATTTGGGCTTGGAAGTTCCAATTGTTGGTGGTTTGGCAGCGGAATTGACATGCGAGATATGACTTTACAGAGAAAATAATCTAAAGGTGGTGTGTTAATGGTTCGTCAAATGATTAATTCATTCACATGTGTGCAAAATTAATGCCTTCCAATTGAGTCACGAAAAAGTAAGTAATCATGTCTCTGTACCGTTGACTGTGATAATTCTGATTCTGACCATAATCATTTTTTACCAACATATAGACCAATAAAGCGCACTAAAAGATTACTTTTTCTGGGTTTAATTCTATTTCGACAGCTATGGGTTGTGACCTATCATCGTTCGAAAAACGTCAATTCTGTTTATTGACATCACTGAAAAAATTAAATGCCCGATGAGTTTATCGAATTAAATTTGAACAATTGCATCGGCGCGATGATAATTGCTAAATCAAACAAAACTTATAAAAGAACCCATAACCAGTGTTCCAACCTTACTCCAATTGGAGAAGATTAATTCCGATTTTAAGAAAGAGAAAAAATCTATTGCTACACTCCGATTTTTTGACACAAAAAAAAAAAAATATATAAAGAATCTTACAGACATTTCTGTAAAACCGCAGAAATTAATAAGGTTTATTAATTAAATACAAGTTTCTCCATGGCGATTTTTTTTTTTTAATTTAAAATAATATTAATAAAATAAATTACAAATTATAAGATTCTTTTAAGATTTTGTCAAGTTGGAATCTGTAACAGACCGAAGTTATGTGATTTATTTTAGTTTTTCGTTTAACCCTTAACTGATGTGCTAAAATTAACTAAAATAAATTAATTTGGTATTGATGGCTTATAACAAATATTTGACACTAGGTATGGCAACCATGTTTTTGAAAAATGTCATTTGTAAGTATTCAATTGAATTGAATTAAGTTGAATCAGTTGAATCACCTTACCCAGACAAAAAACTCAATGACAATCACATATGACTATGGTTAATTTGACAATCACGTATCACCTTAGCCAATTCCGCCCAAGGTTTTCAAAACTTTAAACGAGTAAGCATCGTGCTACCTTTTGACATTTTACTAAAGTTAAAATCACCAAATATGGCCATTTATTTAAGTACTACAAATGTCACATTGACAATTAAAAATGTAAAAATGGTAGGTATGTTTGCTTACTTGTTTGCACGAACTGTCACTTTTTTAGATGTGTTCAGCTGAGGTTTATTAAGAAAATATAGGTTTAGTTTAATTCTTTAAGTTTAAAAATGTTTGAAACTATGAACATTTTAGTCAAAAACTTTAAAGTTAGTAAATTGTTAAGTAGATGGTAATTCCTTGATATCAGACAATTTAAATTTTAACGCCAATGAATATTTTGGAAGTTTATTTGAATTTTTAATAAAAGGGAGACGTACAATTTTAGTCCTGTGTAATATTATCGTAAACTAATGCCCCTATTATGGATTACAACTCAGCTTAGTTGAGTTGTCATCAACACAACTCAACTCTTAGACAACCAAACGAATTTTTCGTATTATGTAAGTCAACTAAACTCAGTTGTAATGAAAAACTACGTTGCCGTCTTTTAGGAGTTAATTTTCTGTCAAAATCAGCTGCTCAGCATGAAATAAAAAAGTAAGAATAAGAAATTGTATGATGGAAAGTTCTTTTGATTTGTTTTTCGGTGATTTGGAAGAGGAGAATTCCCTTGTTGTAGCCAAAATTATTAAATTATTAATGTCTATTAAAAACTATTTTATTATTATCTTTACATTATAACATACTCTTTGCCATTCTTTTTATGTTCTTGATGGAGGCCCGAAGCTGTTCAGTTCCACAGTTATTTTCCCCCACTGATCATCATGATCCTTTTTCGAGGAACCGAACTATCCCTTACCCCTAGCAAGTTCAGGTTGTTCGTGGAGAAGAGCAACAAGTCTTTCAAATTGTGTAGGCCGTGTAATTTTCAAACTAGAAATACACTAATTAAATTCTATTTTTTTTTAAATTGTTGTTTAACTTAACGTTTTTTATCCATATTTGTTTTTTGAATTCCGCTTCTTTCAAAATCTTCTACACAACTGCTTCGAACCAGTTGTTTGATTTTGACGTTCATTACAACCGAATCACAACTCAACTTACTTACATAATACAAATAGACAACTGAAAAGTCAACCATTTTTTTAGTTGTCTGCCAAATGACAACTGGTTGTGTTTTGACAGTCAACTAGTTGTGATCGATAATACCAATTCTAAGAATGACAACTAAACCATAGTTGAGTTGTCTTCCATAATAGGGCTATAAGACCTTCCCGCATCTTTAGTATTATTAACCAAAGATACTGAATTATAAAGATGCGTGAATCATTGCAGCCATTTTTAATTTGCCTACAAGCTAGAACTGTCAAACTGCGGATAAGGAATGATATAGTATGCGTCCTCCATATACTAGATACCAGAGTCATCTATACCCGTCAGAGTAAAAAATTAATGTTTGGATAAAAAAAAAAAATGAACCTGATCCGGATCCGTAGATAAGAAAATTCTGCTGCTATTATTTACAGACGATGCCAATGCTGACTTTATTTAATTTTATATGTATATTTGAAAATACAATATATATGTTCATAAATATATATAAATGCAAAAATAATTGTATGAACAAAAAAAAATAGTTTTGTAATTTCAATTTTCTTTAGGCACCAACCAAATATCAGAGGTGCAATCACCGCCAGGATAACGAATTTCATGTGGTAATGACGGCCCATATGGCTCATTTCCAAAATCAACCAAAAAGTCTTCATTGACTTTCATTCCACCATTTATGGGATCAATGTCTAACATTGCAATGGTTCCACCAGCAGCAACCATTTTTGGATAGAACTAAATTTAGAAAAAAAAAAGTTGTATAATATGATTTTTTTTTAATTAAGGGAACTTTCTTACTTGTTTATCCCATGGTGAACACAACGAAGTTGAAATATAAAGACGCTTTCCATCCAAAGACAACTGCATCATCTGTGGTCCACCCTCTAGACGGCGACCTTTGATTACACGAGCTTCTGGTTGTTCCTACAAAAAATAAATATCCTTACTATAAATCGATAAACCAAATTAATTAAAGAGAACTTACCGTTAATTCCTTGTCTTCGATCACCTTGACTCCTGAATCTTTACAAATTGCTCCGCCCAAAAAAACTTGACCAACCAGTTTCGGTTCGTCGGGATTAGTTATGTCATATTGACGAACATCACCATGTCGCCAATTGTTAACATACAAAAATCGATCGTCCAAAGAAATAAGGATATCAGACATCATTCCTCCAATATATTCCGAATCTAATCCTTCGACCTTCTTTTGTGGAACGTCAATGACCATCTTTGCTGTGAATTCATCAGAATCGGGCTTCTTCTTGAAATGAAAGACCTTGGAATTAAGACAGCAGCCCACAAAGCCTTGGGGTTGTTTTGGATCGTGTAAAAATCGAACTTCCAAGGGAGTAGCACCTTCCATGCCCAAGTCGATGGTCTGCATTAAAGTTTGAGTTGACCATTTATAGAAATTAAGACGACAACCGTATTGAGTGAAATCTTTAATGTGACTGTCGTCCCATCCTCTAAAATATTTGTATTTTTTGTTCAATGATATTTAAATAATTTCAATTTTTTTTTTCACTTACGAACGCCATAGCTTTGGTGCACCCCACTCAGTCGATATCATGGCATCGAAGTAGGGCTGGTACCAAAAATCATAGCCACAAATTGCCTTTTTTTCACCTTTAGTCCATGTTCCCAAACAATTGAACTCCGAGTCGAATTGAATAAAATCACCCTTGGTATTGCCATCTTTATCACCCATGGTCGAGATCATGATATTACCATTGGCAAGACAATGTGCAGTATGGGGAGCTGTTACATTGTGCTGCTTCAAAACTTCTCCACTAATTTCTTTGATTATCTCAGGTTTTCGCGGATCAGTGGCAACATCCACGACATAAATATTGTCCGATATCAAACTTGGCATAATCAGCTTGTCTCGTTTGGGAACCACGGATGCATTTTCATCGACCAAATGACAGCTGGAGCAAGCATTCCATCCACTGTGATGGAGTTCGTTGTTCTTGCGATTGGTGTAGGTTCTATGAATAATCTATATATTGATATAAAAATAAGATTATTCTTCAACAATAATTGCAATTCATGAATCATTTAGGAAATTATCGAAAACAAAACATACGGTTTAATCATTTCCCCGTAAAATGACTTCTTATCTTGTTAAAGATGTATAAAGACTGAAGCAGTTTTAAGAACCGCATCCGCTTGTTTTATTGAATAATATTCATTCATTCACAATACCTTGTGTATATTTTATTAAGTATCAAGATAATGATAAGAAAGTGGGAAAGATAATAATTTATAATGCAGCCATTGAAAATTATAAAATTTTTAACTTTTTAACTCACCTGGGTGTATGTTGGACTTTCTGGATCAACGTCAATTGTGGACAGATAGTCTCCATGTGGTTCATCGAGATTTGGCTGTACAGTAATAACATACAGCAGCTTTTCACGTGGACCATTTTTCATAGCATCAAGCGGTGTAGCATAACCAGGCCCACTACAACATTCTGAGAAAATTAAATTATTAACACTAATTTCTACATAATTATTTTCTGTATAAGAACAGGTTTATGAAACAGCGTGTCAGATTGGATTGAAATAAATTAAATAAATTAGTCGGCGCGGCAGCTCGTGTACAACCAGGGTGTAGTGACTTACAACTCTCAACCATTCCTGTGTGCGTGTTATTGGCAGAAATAGAGGGGACCTACAATTTTCTGCCGAATCCAAACAGCTAGGTTGAGAAGCACTTTTTCGTGACAAGAAATACTCTTGTCGTATGTAATATAAATATCATTCTTTTTAGAATAGATAATAATAATTAAAATGTGCATTTTGAAAAACTGAATCAATACTTCTCTCTTATCTAAGAGGAATATATAAATCGTCTCTGTTAATAAAATGGAAATTATTAAAAAAAAAAACTCTCTTGTTCTGTGCGGCTTATCAAAGAAAATAAAACTATAAATACATTGTTAGCCGAGCAAACATCAAATTAAAAAGATAATTAAGAAAGATTAGCAAAATAATATGTATGTAGGTGCTCTGCTTGTAATATAAAAGATATCTTATCAAAAATACATACCTACCTAATCAAATATTTTATTAAATATTCATTATAATGTATCGGATAAATTGTTATTTGGCTCAGTTTTCATTTTACATAACTAATGTTTTAAAAAAAATTAATATTGATGTGGTTAGATTATAACTTTTGCTCTTTGAAAAAAATTGTAACACCTACAAACATAATTTAACTTTCATTTGTATGTTTTTTGTTAAATAATATTTCTCCAAAACTGTCAGTTTTTTTGGCAAGAAACAATCAAGACAAAAATTCTTTTAAAAAAGATTATAAAACTTAATTTTCATAAGAAAAATAGGTTTTCAAAAAAAAGCTAATATTCTTTGGTTATTTTGGGAAAAGTATACAAAAAAAATGTAGGTATTTATGAAAAAATTAAATCATTTCATTTTGGTTGAATCCTAAAAGGTCACGAAAAAGGAATAATCATGTCATTTTGTCTAGCCCGCGTCAGTCGAATTAAAATAGTTCAGGCACATGGCCAAGACACAACACTTAGAATAAAATTCTTCATAAAACTATGAAATCCTTTAGATTAGATTTAGAATTGTGCTTAATACAAATTATGCTTTTCAATAAAATTTTATGATTGAGTCTTCGTGAAAAATGGATCATGGATACCTGCGTCAATGGTCATCATAATGTTCATAGTTATAGTAATATAGTAAAATTCACATTTGATATTGATATGTGAAGACAAATCCTAATACCAATTCAAAAATTAATGGGCTTGGATTCTGAATGACCAAATAAAGGACTGTATGAACTACCAGCAACAGTTTTGTCTTTGTTCTGTCAGAAGATGTGCAACACGACAGCTGTTCAGCTCATTATGGCGGTATTGTAAGACGCGATGCTTCACTTTGTAAACCCTGAACAATGGATTGGGCCTGGAGGACCAATTCTGTGGACATCTTGGTCACGGGACTTAAATCCTTTAGACTTTTTTTTATTAGAGATGCCTTAAAGAAAGAGCGTATGCAAAGCCAATAAATATTTAGCATCCAGTGAACTTTAGAAACGAATACATGGCTGCTCAAGAGATACACCATCGTATAAGTACAAGTAGGGGCCATTTTGAAATTTTTGTTGTATAAGTTAAGCAAAACAAAAAATTGATCCAAAGTAAAAATAATGAATAAAAATTATTAACACTGCTTTTATTTAAAACAAGATTTATTTTAATTTGTTTTAGAACCCTCTACGATTGAGTTCAAATAGTTATAAATTTTGATCTGAGTTTAGTTTTCGTAAGTTTTATACCTTTTGAGAAAGTTGAAGAACATGGGTGAAAACTAGTAATGAGTAATACGATTTTATTTTAGGGTGTTCTTTTAAAGATTGAAGTAAAAAAAATCAAAGCGTCATATTATATGTATATTAGTTTTTAGAATGTGTAGGTGCAGAAAATAAAATATATTTTAATTCAAAAAATTTCCTTAAAATATTACTTACAGGTTATGAAATTCTTAAGAAAATAATTTTAAAAAAAATTAATTTTCGCACACCCTGTACAATATAATATGAGTTTTATTTAGATTAGGGGCCAGTTATAGCTTTCATTGAAACTCATCATTGAAAATTTTAATTTCTTATTTTGAGACACTTTAAGGGTAAAATCACTGATTATTTTGATCCCAATTTAAAGCTGATGACTCATTTATTATTTCTAGTCAAAAAAATATTTCATTTTGGCCCAACCTTCCACGTAGTATACGACTTCTAAGTTTTCAATGATCAATGGTAAGGTTGGGTTGGGCTAAATTGAAACAAATTTTTGACAAGAATTAATATTTTAGTCATCAGCTTTATATAATATAATCACTTATTTTGACAAAAATTCAAACAAAAATTCCAACGATGGTTTTCAGTTATATTCTTTTTTTTTTTTTATTCTTTGAACAAGTTTAAGCAAGATATAAAATTTGGGGAAGGTTTTTGGTCACTCAAATGTGTTTCAGTGTAACTAGTTCTAGATGTAGATATACCTTGCGAATTTTTCATGTAGACACTTACTTTTTTGTTACAAGCAAAAAAAAACGTGTTTAATTCAAAATTACTATTCACAAGCTACATATATGAAATTAAGAAGAATCTCTGAAAATTTCATGCTTTTATCATTAATTACGATCTTGAAGAAAAATTAACGAAAAACCGCTGGTATAAGGATCTCTACTTAAATGGTGTTCGACTTTGAACGTTTTGTTCTTGATTACTTGGTTACAATCTAAGCTTCATAATTTCGGCCGGTCCCGATGGAATTTCGAGAAAAGTCTTTTTCGCAATCACCCAAAGCATATACAAAGCATACCTATACAAATTTAGTTTTACTAAAAATTATGGAAGGCATCAATGTACTTTTGATTTTTTATACTAACTTTCAACTTTACTCTATTTTCTTTCAAGTTTTAATTATAATGAACCATAACACCTTCCTTCCTTTCATACATCGTCGTCGTTTTATTAAAACTCCCTAAGTCCATTTTTGTAAATTTTCTAACATTTGCCTTTGTGAAGGAATTTTACTGACAAGAACTTGAACATTTTTGAGTTTAAGAAATTTTGTATTTAGACTAAACGTAATTAAGAGTTGGGTACATTTTACAAAACCTAAATCTTGATATTCTGTTAACTATGCCGTATTTATGAAAGGTCTATCAGTTTCTAATGAAATGGACTTAGGGAGTTTTCATAGAACGACGACGACATCTTCAATAGATAGTAATTTTATTGTTTTCAATCTAGTCGTGCATTTTATTAAATAATTATTTTCTTTTGGAGCTGACAATCAATTTAGTTTATTTTGATGATAGTAACATATTGCATAGATTATTTTCTAAGATTTGAAATTAATAGAATATAGTTTTAGTTGCGTTTTTCAATTCAATAATTTTTTTTAGTAGATTTCAACACACATATACATATATTATTAGGTAAACAAAAAGAAAAGAAATCAATAACCTAGAGTTGATATTTTTTACATTACGCTAATAATGGTAGTTTTTCTCTTTCTGTAAACAAGTTTGTCATGCGGTAATTATTATGTATGTGTAAGCATATCATTTAGCAGCATCTCTAAATACACTTTTCCATTGAATAAAATTTATATTTGCGTACACATAAAAAAAAAACAGCTTTAAATTATGACATATTTTATAGATAGGTACTCCCATCCCATGCACAATACATTTTGAACTCACTTTTTGACTTTCCCATTTTTTACTTTTTGACAAAAAAATTACAAACAAATTATTTAGACTGCCACCAACCCAACGGAACGAAGAACAAACCGGCAACTGAAAGAAATTGACTTGTATTTTTTTGTTATCAATTTAAAAATAAACAGCTTTTTCTCTTTAAGATTACACATTGTATTAGCGACTTGCGATTGCGATTAATGAGTAAATACTGATAAATAAAAATACGATCAAAACTTTCGTGTCGAAAGCTTTATCTAAGCTTTTAAAGTAAATTTATTCAAATTGATTTCACCTCTTGTCATTGTTGCCAATTTATTTTTACTTGCGATATAAAGGGTGTTTTTTTTAGAGGTATAAAACTTTGAAATGGAATAAAATAAAGATGATTTTTTAAATTGACATGAAATTTACTTTATTCGAAAGATAATCTTCTGGCATTATAATTTAAATATGATTTCTGGCATGTGACCGCCACGGCTGGCTCGGAAGTAGTCTAATCTGGAGGTCCAATTTTCGATGACTTTTTCCAACATTTGTGGCCGTGTATAGACTATAACGCGGCGAATGCGTTGTCCTCCAAGTGGTTAATCGTTTCGGGCTTATCGGCGGCGTAGACTAGTGACTTCACATATCCCCACAGAAAATAGTCAAGCGGCGTTAAATCGCACGATCTTGGAGGTCAATTCCCGGGTCCGTAACGTGAAACTATGAGGTTACCAAACGTTTCCTTTAATAAATCAATTTTGGCACGAGCTGTGTGACATGTTGCACCACCTTGTTGAAACCTCAGCTCCTGCACATCATGGTTGTTCAATTGATGAATGAAAAAGTCAGTAATTATGGCTCTATAGCGGTCACCATTGACTGTAAAGTTCTGGCCAGCATCGGTTTTAAAGAAGTACGGAGCAATTATTCCACCAACCCATAAAGCAAACCAAACAGTCAGTTATTGTTGATGTAACGGTGTCTCAACATACACTTGAGGATTATCATCACTCCAAATACGGCAGTTTTGTTTATTGACGTATCTATTCAACAAAATTCGCAAAATGTTTATCTGAGCTACTATCAGTACGATCTACTATATAATTGAAAAAAAAAAATTATCTATCTATTAAAAATGGTATCTCTCAGAGAACCATTTTTTTGGTTTTCGACTATCTCATTATCTGTTGAACTGATTTGAATCAATTTTTTTTATACAAGAGCATACCACAATTTAAAAAAAAAAATTGGATTTTCAATAAAATTTCAAAATTAATTTTTGAAAATTCAATATTTCGAAAATGAGTAAAAGATTTTTGATTCAAAATCCGCATTAATATAGGCTTAAAAATGGCGCACCAATTTTTTTTAATAGCAATGTTTTAAAAATATTATATATACAAAATTGATTTTTTAAAAAACCGCTTCAACGATTTTAAATTTTTTAATGAATTGAAATTTGTGTAAGAAATCAAATGATGTACATCGCGTTGATATCAAAACAAATTCAGAAAATGTTTATTTCAAATTATCAAATTATATTAATTTTTTAACAATTTTTCAGTCTGCTATACAGTCTAAGTGCCATGCATATTATATGAAGCAAGGTGCTACCTTCTTTATATTTATGTCCTCACATAATACTACCTTCAACTAAACTACCTTTCTGGCAGGTGGCATAAAATATAGGGTAGGTTCCCATAACTAATTTATTCTTCTAAATCAGATGAATAGATCTAAACTATATAGTTTTTTAAACCACAGTGATGTGATAGCACATTAAAGGAAGTTTGTGCGACACAGTCGTGCATTTTATTGTTTTCTAAATTTAAATATTATGCTCTATTATTTGAACTTTAAATCGGTTAAATAGAGAATAAGATTGTTGAAAATCACGAAAATAATGTATATTTTTAATTCTGGGATAAATTACTTTCTCTGTCTATTGGACGAGGTACCTATAAAGATTTTCAAGGTTTAAGTTAAAATCTATACCTATAAGTAGGTACCTTTTAATTTTATTTCGCAATGCTCAACTTATTGAAATTATTTATATGTATACCTTTACAAGGTTTTTGTCTTAAGTTTCCAGGAAAAATTATTGTAGTTGCAGGACTGTCAAATATTAAATTTGAAAATAATAATAGCTACATTTCAAAAAATATATATAGGTACCTACCTAGGTACCTCCCTCGCTTTTACTCCCCTCTTTCAAACTCTCTTCCACTTGTATTGTTCTTACTCATTAATATATCGACTTAAAGTTTTCCAATTGCTGCTTTTTTAATTAAACTTTATGCAAAATTTTACCATCAGGATAGAAATAACCATTGTACAGGCTCTCCTTAATTGGATATAGAGCTTGGGTGTTTTGATAATTGTGTTGAGAGAGGCTTTTTGAGTAAGTAATTATGTAGGTATTTCAAATTTGAAAATAGAGGACTGACGTACATAATGCGTATGGGATAATTTTTAGTTAGTGGCAGAGCACACCACCCTACACCAACCAATTCTATTATATCGTTTATAGATATAAATAGGTAGGTACTGTCAAAAGAAAGATGTTTTCATTATTAAGTTCTTCTTTTATGTGATAAACTTTTTAAAAAACTGTTTTTGAAACATTCCACAATAATGGAATTCTTTTCAATAATTGCCTTGTTTTATTATTTACCGATGTGGATCATTTTTTAAAGACGTAATACAATAACAACGTAGGATCCTGATCTCTATGTGAATCTATTTCAAAGAAATAAGTTTTTACTCTGGCGGGTAGATGGCTTTTCAGTTTTAATAATGGTAAGGTAGTGTAAAGGAAAAAGACATCATCTATACTATACATGAAACATAATACAAGGAAATCATTACTATTATAATAAAGACGAAGCAAAATTTTATGTCCGGCGTAAACTCAGAAAGTATTAAATTGATTTACTTGAAATAAATTTTATAATATTCTTTATATTTATAAGATTGTTTAAGACTATTTTTTATTTTGCTAATTTGTTTATTTAATCAGAATATTATTTTTTTTTTAATTTTTGTCAACTTTTTCTTTGAGGTTGACACACATTTTTACTTATACGTCAAAACCTTTTGGATAATTTACAATAATAGAAATTGTTTCAAAAAGTCAATATTTAAAAGCAAATTTTAAGGCTTAAATCTTTTCTTAATTATATCTACGAGCCGAGAAATATGTACTTAAACAAGTTTTAAAATTACAAATTTTTGTATTTTTTAATTTAGAAATTGGTTTTATGCACAATCAAGCGGTCGCTGTTTTGTTCCATTTCATTATCATTCCGGTGTTTTTGTATTTTCTTCCTCTTCCTCCTTTTTCTATTTGCTTTTTTTTCTGTCCACTCAATTCCTCTCTGTGCCATTGAACTGTTTTAACAGACGTGCGATATTATGTACATACATGACATGTAAGAACTTTAATAGAGGCAGGGCAATTAATGGATTGGTCAAAAAATGTGAAACGGAGAAAATGAAAAAGTGGGTGCTCTTGTTTGTCTATCATTCTAACAATAATTGACTTGAGATACAAATAAAAATTTGAGTGGAAGCGAAGCAATGCAAAAATGAGCCGAGTGAAAGGCTGAAGATAAAAAGAAAAAATATTGAAGTTGAGTTGATTTTGGATTTACTCTTCCTCCGACATTTTTTCCGTTTTTCCTAAACTTCCTGATTCCACTCAGTTGTTGGCTCTTTTTTTTATAACAGCGTAGCGCAATAGGTAGGTACTTAACGTATTTGTTTTTTTTTGTCTGCATACCTAGGTACTGAAGAATTATGAGGGCAATACATTTTAAAGGGCAATCAAGTTAAAAAAAATTTAACGGGAAATAGCAATCGAACATGGCATCGTTGCGATGATAAAGAAAAGAAAAAAAGGGGGTGTAAAGATTCTGTTTCTCTGTCGAACATGAACCTACCTAACAAAAAATTAAAATATGTACATAGATAGGTACCTACAAACAAATTATTTTTTTAAAAAAGGGGATTAGACATATAAACTTTTTTTTTAATAATATAATATACCTACATAAATTAAGGGTATTTTGCGAAGCAACGCGAGCCCGGGTCTGCTAGTAAGAGATAAACATACAACACTGTTTTCACTATAAACGATCCGTATCGTACTATTTTCATGGGATGATCCTAATAGATAATAAAACGCGGCTAATAACACGAGATTTCATTTGATTCATGCAAAAAAAATATATTTAATAAAATCCGCCCACTACCACGCCCACCTTTATTGTTGTTTTAGTTTTTCGGAAACGACTCTAACGATTTGGATGAAATTTATAGAGTTTGTTCAAATCAATGAGGAAATTTTTTTAAATAAATTCCGCCCACTTTTCTTATAAATACGGTTCTCGACAATGGCTCTTAGGATTTGGATAAAATTGGGAGTTAGTGTTCTAATGAACAAGAAATTCAAAAAATATTTTCAGGAAAATCCGCCTACTTCCACTTCCATTTTTATTGTTTCTTGGTTTTTCGGAACGGTTTTTACGATTTGGTTGAAATAAGCAGGGAGTATTCTGAGGAAAAAAATTCAGAAAATAAAAAAATTCAGAAAATAAAAAAATTCAGGAAAGTTCACCCACTTCCACGCCCACTTTTATTGTTTTTTTGGTTTTCCGAAATGGCTCTAACGATTTGGATGACAGCGAGTGTAATGGAGATAGAGAAATAATTTCAGAAAATAATTGCTTTGATTCACTACTTGCTCATCTTTTTTTTTGGAATTTTATTTTGTGAATTTTTTCTTCAATAGATTTCATCTTTGGAATTTTTCCTAAAACTTTAGTCAAGTTTAGGGATTTTCTTTTTTGGTACTATGGGATTTGGCCATAAAAAGTCTGATACTTTTTTTCATTTTTATGACAATTTTAGATATTTTTCCATTAAAATCATGTTTTGATTATTGCGGCAACTTCCCAACCTACTATTTTTTTTAACGGTGACCAAACAAAATTTTAAGGGCGAATTGTTTTTATTATATTATTATTTTTTGGAGTGATTTTTAATTATTGTACATATTTCTTTTAAAGTCGGATAAGTTAAAATTATCTCCAATTTTTTTTTCTCAAAAGTGTCGAGGTAAAAGGTTATACTAAAGCCGTTGATTCTCAAAATGTCTCTGATATGACCAAAATGGATTGGTTTATCAACGAATCTAAAGCACTCATTTGCGTGAATTCACATAGACTGAAGTAATACAACATAGATCTCAATTCCTTGTAACCTTTTATTTCTTTATTTATACAAAGCAACATACCTACATACATACCTATCTCGTATTTTCTTCTAAAATTAATTTATTTTGCTGAGCAATGAGAAAAATAAATATATCAACAGCAAAAAAAAAATCTTTCGCATAAAAAATATCCATCCGTACAATTCAATCAAACATCTTATTTCCTTAATCCATTTAGAAGCCATAAAGTTGCTCACACAAGCAATTTTATTCCTCCTCCTACTTTGTATGTGTATGTATATGTATATCCTTCTATATAAATGTCATCCTAACTTTTTTGTATTCTTCTTATTTTTTTTGTTCGTTTTCTTCTATTTATCCCTTTTTTATTTCATTCATATAATGTAGGAGCTTTTTCATTCAATGTCATTCAGTTCGAACTCAATAATCGCTCAGACCTAAAGTCCCAACCGATCATTGACATCAAAAGGAATCACCAATAATATGTTCCCAAGAAAGGTCTTAAAATATAGGAATAGTACGGGAGAGGAGATAAGGAAAAAAAAGCAACAGAAGCCCAATGAAGGATATTGGAAAAAAAATAATAGAAAAGCAAAAAAAAAGAGAAAACCCCCATCACATCGCATTGACCTTTCAAAAATATTTCCTCTATCTCATGTTCAATAAATGACATTGGAATGGGAAATGCGTTGGGTCCGTTCTATTGAGGTTGCACCTCAATCACAAGCAAATTAAAATGCGAATCAACATCGCACATTTGACACCACACAGCACACTCATATAACATTTTCCCAACAGCATATCAGCAGCATTCTTTTGAAACGAGGTCCTTTCCTTCCCGTTAGACATCGTCGTCGTAGTCAATGTCGGATGAATAGTTCTGAGTTCTGACAACTGCAGTCGTATCTCTATACATACCTACCTAATCTTCTATTAAAAAAAAAAAAGTAACTTGAATTTTAACAAACTTACGAGCCACTAGTGGGGGAGGAGAACACCAAAAACAAGCATGATCTTCATGAAAAGGGATTCCTTTTTTTTTTCGTTCTTCGTAACTAATGTGTATGTTTTACGAGTTATGTACACAAGTGTTTTCACCAAATTTCCCACATACCTATCTTACGTACACCATAAGCTTTTTAAAATGCTAATTTCTCTACATAATTCATCCTGTTGCATACACTCTGTGTCGATGGATAAATCTTTAATTTTTATTGTAATGCAGTTTCTTTCTGGGGGACGAACAGAATCCCGAAATCTAAAAAAAATCGAAATCCCTGAAATCCAAAAACAATACCTATAACCAGGGATAGGATTTTGTTGACCTAAAAATTTAAAAAAAAGGCAAAGTAAAACATCTAAAAAGGCAAATGTCGCCCTTGATTTTGTCTAAGATATTCGAAACTTCTCCAATTGTGTTTCCTAAATGTAAAGAAAACATGAATTAGATACTGTTACAATAAGATGTAGCGTTGTCGTCAATTGAAAGCACTCAATGGGATAGCAGACAAAAAAGTTCATAGATTTATTTGTATTCATTTGAAATTTTTGTTTTAAGCTAATTAGTCAATGCATAGAAAAAATTATGTGGATCCGAAATATGCATGTATTTACATTCAGTAAATTTACTTTTTGTGTGTATATTTGAAAAGAGTAAAAATATGAGAAAAGGCAAAAAAAGGCAACAACCAAAGAAAAGGCAAAAAAAAGGCAAAATAAATTACATATATTCTTCATCACTAAAACTCAAAACATGTTTGTTTAAAGTCTAAAGTGTTATACGATTGCGCAAAAAAAGGCAAAGTCAGCAAAATCCTATCCCTGCGTATAACTATCAACATCCCGAAAACGTATTATCCCCAAAATCAAAAATCCAGAAAACTCATAATCCCAAAAAATACAAAATCCGGAAAAGCCGAAATCTTGAATACTTGAATTTCTTAAAACTATTCTATGCTATTTATATCAATTTTACATAAAGGGATAAAAGATAAAGAAAATGTATGCACAGAAAATGTATTACCCAATAAACGAATACAAGCGTGGTGATAATTACTTATCTCTTGCAGGCTTATGGTACACACACACGATCGTGGTTGTATTCGTTTGTTTAAGTATACGGTGTTTAATCTTTAAACACCCATTATATCGGAATTTGATTGTGTTTTTTATGGGATTTTGGGTTTACTTTTTTGTGTGTTTAGGAATTTTGAGTTTTCTGGATTTTGTGTTTTTGGGATTAAAGGTTTTTGTGTTCGGGATTCTGACCCAACCTCTCTTTTCCAGATAACCGCAATTTAAGTTCGAATTTCTTAAAAATGCGTCTCTTTAAGAATAAAGAATCTTTCTGTTATAAGAAATTTTCAATAAGCCAAATCAAGTGACGAGGCTTGTAAATGTCAGCACTTCTATGAGAAAATACTTCGCATACACAAATATTAAGAAACGATATTTTTTGTGTGATAACCTCAAAAAGGATTTTCTATCTCGTTTATCCTTTAGTTAACTGATGGTTATAAAATGTATCATACTGTCCTAGTATTTCGAAGCAAGTGATTGTGTGTGTTATTTTTTTTTCACCACCTACACCACACAGGCAGACAGACACGAACAAAAAAAAAAAAAAAATATATTTTGTGTGGAAAAGACCTTTTTTCAAAGGATTTGCGGAGGGTTTTTCTTCATGAGGATACATGAAAATGTGCCTGGGTTGGGTTATATATGTATGTGCATATGAAAAGCCTTTGACGTCGTCATGGACATCATCATCGTCCTTTGGAGCATCTTATTCATCTGACGAAGATAATACAATGGCAAATTGTTACATTCAAAACTGAGGTTCTTTTCAATTTCATATCACAATATGTAACATATAGATCCTTTTGAAAGTTTTGGTTATTTTTTGTTTGCATTATTTAAACAAGGATATATTCCTTCGATTTAACACGAAGAGTGACGGTGAGGAATTTGAATTTCTGTTCACACAATAAAATATTGTGGGATTTTAGGTTTTTTTTTTTTTTTCTTTTTTTTAAGGTATTTTTAGACAAGAACAAAGACATGGTACATCTTTGGAAATGGATTGGATAGTGTTGATGATTATGAAAAATTTAAAAGTTTTGTTTATATATGTTAACATACTTAGTGATATAATAACATGAAGGGTTTTTTTTATTGAACTACAAATACCATCGTGTAATGTATTTCAATTATGATGTCAGAAACGATAGAAAGATAAAAAAACAACAATTTCAACCTAAAAGGCAAGTGCTCTTCTTGCCTCCAACTTTAGAATCAAATTTATTTTCAATTTAGCCATAATGATTTTTTTGTCAAAAGTTAAAAACGGCGGCGTCTTAAACTCCAGCTCGATTTTCCCGAAAAAACACAAGTAAACTCCTTGTAACCCAATCTAAATAATTGTGAAAGAATTAATTTTTTTCCATTAATTTGGCTTCAATCCTAAATTTAAATTGCTTTAAAAATCCTATTTCCACTTAGTAAGCAGTAAAGTACATTTTATTATTTTCAATTTTCTCAAAAACCAGAAGATATTTTAGCATCTGGTTGTCAGTGGTTGACTACAAATTGATAAGACCATTGAATGTTAAAAACAAAAATACTACATTAGGGCCCAGTTATAGCTTTCATTGAAAACCATCATTGGAATTTCTGTTTTAAAGTTTTGAGGCAATTAAAAAGCAAAATTAGTAATTATTTTGACGCCAATATAAAGCTGATGACACAAATATTAATTCTTGCCATTTTTTTTTTTATTTTAGTGCAACCTTTGACATGAAATAAATTTCCTTATTTTAATGATTGAACTACCTTATCATTGATCATTAAAAATTTAGAAATTCTTTTATGTGGAAGGTTGGGCCTAAATAAAATATTTTTTTGACTAGAAATAATAAATGAGTTATCAGCTTTATATTGGCATCAAAATAATCAGTGATTTTGCCTTTAAGTGCCTCAAAATAAGAAGTTAAAATTTTCAATGATGAGTTTCAATGAAAGCTATAACTGGCCCCTTATATATGTAAAATTTTTAAAAAGTTATTTAGTTTTGTTTTCAAAATTTTGAGTTAAAAAATTAGTTTTCCCAAAACCGTTTACTTAGATAATTTGATTTAAAAACAGGATTGAAGAATGAATTTCTGGCTTTAAAAAAGATACGTATAACATGACGTTGCTAGTTGCACTCGTATTTAAATATTTTTTTTTTTTTCAATTCCAAGTTTTTGATTTAAGCTCCAGTCTGATTTTCCTAAAAAATTACATCTAATTATTATGCTCCATATTCTCCTAAGTGCTAATACATAATTCCTTCTAACGAATTGTGAAAGAAAAGTGTACAGTTAAATTTTTTCCCGGTCAAATGGTTTCTCCGATTGGTTTAACACTCCAGAGCTTCACTTGTGTTGGAATCGAAATAATTATTATTATTATATTTATCTAGTTTTAAAAATTTTAATATTTAGTTTTAAAATAATAAATATACTTGAATTAGGTAGATATTTAAGCTTATATAACATTTTTTAGAGCCAGAAACTATTTTTAAATCAAGGTGTTTTAGTGGAAATTAAAAAAAAAAAAAATTTAAATTAAAAAAAAATTGTTTAGTTTTAAGTTTTTTCTTCTTTGCAACTTATACTATAATTTTTACAAAATGTAAAACACAAAATTTTTATTTAACTTTTTTTAAATATTTTAGCAAAAACCATTTTATAAAACTACTTTATTTAAAAAGAAATAGAGAATTTATTACTGAATTTAAAATTTATAGCATAGTATGAATATGAATATTGAATATAAGTTTTTTGTATTAAGCATCGTGCTCCATTGTCATTATATCACCTATTTTTACATGCGATATATAGGTAGATACTATATGGCAAGTTATGCATTCGTAAAATAAATCGAACTCGGGATTTTGATTAAAGTTGTTCTGTCTGTCTGTCTGTCCTTTCGGCTGTAGCCTAAACGGGTGGATCGATTTTTTTTAAACTTGGTGCCTAGCGTTTTTTGGGCGACCCTTCCACACATTTTGTTTTTCATTTTTTTAATATCAAATAACGGTATCTGCCGTAAAAAAAAATTTACCAAATTATGAAAATATTATTTTTATCAAAAAACGTGCCCACAACTTTTTTTTAAAAAAATATTTGTTTACAAAAATGCTATTATGTACCTACATATTTTATAAAAAAAAAAATGTCTCAAAAATGGTTTTAAATGGTGCCTCCCATGGAACCTTTTTTTTGATTTTCGATTTTCTCAAAAATGGTTCGACTGATTTTGATTAATTTTTTATAGAGATTTTTTACAATAATTTAAAAAAAAAACGTGTACCAAATTTTTCAAAACATTTTTTTTTTGGATTTAAAAAAAAAAATTCAAATTTTTTTTTGAGAACTTAATAATTCGAAAACGACTTGATCGATTTTTATTAAAATTAGCATCCAGCAGTCTTTTGACATTATCTAGCAGATTTTAAATACAATTTTTTCTTATAACCGAAAATAACGGTACCTCCCATTGAAATGTTTAGAAACCGGTATTGAAAATTTCATTTTTCTCAAAAACAACTCTTACAATTTTTATCAAAATTTTTGTGTTAACTAACATCATATCTATTGTTTAAAAATGGTACTCTCATAAAACCATTTTTTGGGTTTTCGAACTATCTCATTATCTGTTGAACTAATTTTAATGAAATTTTTTACACAAAAAGCTATACTAATAAGTTTGAATAATATTGCATATAAAAATTTTCAAAAAATAAAATTTTGGATTTAAAAAAAAAAAAAATTAAAAACCATGTTTTGAAAATTCGAAAATGGGTAGATGATTTTTTTTTCAAAATAAATTTTAAAACTCCGCATAAATAAGTACTAAAAAAATGAGATTTATGCATATGTTTCATACGTTTCATTATTTCGTGGAAATTTTGTTGGTTTTGCTGTTTCGCCTTTTTTAATTGCCATTCAATTGCTTTGCTATTTTGCGAAATTTTAAGACATGTAATTTAATGGAAGCCAAAAATTAGCAAAGCAACTGAATTCCAAATAAAAAAAGCAAAACAACAAAATGCTAAATAAAAAACAAAAGAATAAAATAATAAAATACGAAATAAATAAAAGCAAAACAACAAAATTCCAAATGAAAAATTGCCGAACTTCAAAAATCCAATCCAACAACAAACTAAATGAAAATTGCGAAATGAAAAATGTGAAAGGATAATTTGTCAAATCATTTAAAAAACAAAATGTAATTTGCAAAATGTGAAATTAAAAACACGAAACAATAAAATTACGGAAAGGAAAACGGCGAAATTAACCCCGGCGAAACATTAATTTGCCAGACAATTCTTGCAAAACATACCATACCTACATTTTTGCTGTGTTAGATATTTAGCTATAAAATGTATTATCTTCTTACACAGACTGAATATAGTTGATTGTGACTCTCACTTATCGCAAATAACACGATTCCACCCCACCTTATATGGTAGTATTGTGAGCAGAAAATGGCAGCTAAAAAAGATTATAAGATAATCCATGCGGTTATTTTTCTTTTGAAGTTTGAAATTATAGCAAAAGCAACTGGCGTGATATTAAGATATGTTTGCTCTTAAACGATTTGATTATAATTGGGTTTTACTGTTTTTTCTTTGGAAAATTTTAGCTTTTCAAGTTTTTAAAAATTTACTGAATATAGCGTCAATTTTCGATTTGTTAAAGTTTTTCGAATGCCTATCAATTTTCTAAATACACTAAGAAAAAAACAAAACAAAATGGTAGAAGTTTTACGTCTTAGTAACACTTCAGTTGTTGCAGCCATTAAACACGTTAAATTAATTTTTTAATTGTGTTATTATTGGTTCCCAGCAAACATTTTCCTTCAAAACTGTTTCATAAATGATTGAAATAAGTGAACAAGATCTTCGATTCTGAATTCATTTCTAAATCGATTTAGATTCAAACTCCTGATCAACGATACCTCACATATGAATCTTTTAAATTAATCATAAATAACGAAGAAATCTTGGACATAAGTGAATATAAATAGGGCACTATTTATTCGTTTTTGGCCACGAATGTTAAGTGAACATTCACCTTAATGTTTGCTGGGTTGTAACATACTTATTTAATTTAACGTTTAAATAATAGGTGCCTACATATTTACTTTCTTTTAAATACCTCACTTAAATCCCCAAGTAACTTCATATACCCTTGATCCACATAATTATAAGAACTATTGTATGCTACACTATACACAATGATCCAGTTGCAAAATAATTAGCACTTATGGTTCCAACAAAATTTATATAAAAATTTCAGCGAAACATATCCCTCTGCTGCTAACTTATGAAATTGAAAAAAGTTTGTTTTTGTTTCCATAAAATAATACGAATAAATTAACATCATATAAAGAAACTGTCTCATAGGGGAGCCAAACATAATACATATTTACAAACATAATTAGTGTTTTATTTTTCTAATCCAAATAAAATATTGTCTTGGGACATCATATCGTAGACCAATAAAAAAAAAACTTTATTCAGATAAGTTGATAGTTAATGAACGAAAAGAGTCATAAGAAAAGTCTACCACAACAATGACGTCACCTGTCGGAATTTCTTCATGTGTTAGTTATTGTTGTATTTGCGGATTTTATTCAACTTTGAATATTTTTAAACCGGAGAGATGTGATTTTTACGCAAGTCAATATCCAATGTTATCAAGAGAAAAATTAGGTTCTCTTTTTTTATGGAATTAATTATAAAATAATGCTCTCTTATAAATGCGCGGATAAAATTTCAGTATTATGTAAAACTCAATTGTTTTGTATTTTGTAGTGAAAGAGTGATTTTTGTCAAAAATTCAAAAATTTGTTTTTATTTTTAACTATATAGGGAAAATTATGTTGCGTAAACATTTCAAAATCATTTCATGATTAGCAAAGACTGCTTTTAGACGACTGCAATTTTTATCGGCAATTCTCTTTTGAGTTTCTTACGGATTGCAATATCCATTCAAACGCTGCAAATTTTAATAGCTGCAGTTTTTGTTAAATGAGAAGGAAACATATCTTTACACTCTTTACTCCGCTTATGTCTCAAACAATAAGAAAAAGCAGAAAGAAGAAAGAAGAAAGAGCGATAACCCTGCAATTATTTCAACCTCTGCAACTTTGTTTACCCCGGCCACCGCATACGTCCCTCGCCTACGTGCTTAAAAAATTGCAGGGGGTAATTGCAGCGTTTAAAAGCAGTCAAAGCTGAAACCGCTTTTATTCAAAAGCTAGGCGGGTTAGCATATAAAACAATAATACCTATCTATATTGAGATTTGCCAAGTAACTGCCTGAACACAATGGCTACGGAGATGCAACTGGAACTGCAGCTGGAATAGATACACACAAATTCAATGTTACGAACACAAAACAACGCAACGACCGACGACGCGAGACGCACGATGAGAAACTGCTCTTGTAGGTCGTTTGGCTGACTTCATTTCACACAATACAGCCTAATATTTAAAATTTATTTGATTTTTTAAAACTGAAGTTAAAAATGAAAATTATTTTACCTTGCCATTTCGCTGACTTAACTCTACATAAAGCTTGACATACACAAAACCTATTTTAATTTTAAGATGGCAAGCACAATCAATTACTTTCGATTAGCTTGATTGTTCACAATAGAAAATAACTCAGTATTTTATTAAAAATGCAAAAAATGGGAAATATACAGTACAACACGCTTATAAGAAAGTCTGAAAATCCCGGACATTTCTTTCTTATATCCGAGTTTTTCTTATATGCAAACAACGGATATAAGAAAGAAAATTTCTTATAAAGAACAACGGATTTAAGAAAAAAAACAATGCAAAAAGTTTTTTATTTCTTCTAAAATTTTTAGTTTTATTTTTACGGATACCGTTTCTAAGCATTTTAAACACACAACATAAAAAAAAACAAAACAGGAAAGTTAAACGAAAACGAAAACAAAAACAAACAATCAAATATAAAATCAAAATGTTACAATTTATAGACCACGGAGTATTCACGCTCTTGTCAATCTGACGTTGTCATTTTTATTGGAAAACTAGAAGTTGTTATTAAAGGTGGAAACATATTGGTGCGTATGTGTAAACAATATGCGTACTTTTTTGTTCTTGAAATTTTGTATTGTGCATTAAAAGGTATTTCTTATAAACGTTTTTTTTTTATATGCGAGTTTCTTATATACGTTCAATTTCAGAGAGAAATTTAAGAAAAAGACATGGTGTTTTAGGTTGCGTTTCTTATAAGCGAGTTTTTCTTATATGAGTGTTTCTTATATCCGTAAAATACTGTAGTACCTACTTTTTGGTGGTGTTCATCCATAAATAAAAAAATGGGTGGAGCAGTATTTATTAGATTTTTTATTTATTTATTAAATTTTTGTCTAACTATTTTCAAATTGGTAGAAATAAGCTTTATTTAATAAAAATAAATATCACATTATTCACGGTTAAGACAGTCTACTCTTGTGTCTAAGCTAGGGAGCTATAAGACAACAATAAACAAGGTTTTTGAACACATTTTCTAAAGTTGGACAGTTGTCTAAAGTTAGACAACGTTTATAAATAAGACCAAAGGTACTTTAATAATAGTACCTAAATCAACAAGTTTTGATTTGTTGTTGAAACATGTTTTTGTTGTATTCCATTTCGGATTGAAATTTTATTCACCACACTTCAACAAAAAGTTCTCTTTATAAGTATCTCCATGTTTTACTCTAAAATCTCATGAGAGCAAAGCTTTCGTTTCAACCCCAAGTAAGAAGAAATTATTTTCCCCATTCAAAAACTCTTCCAAAAAATGCACATTTCATCTATTGTCGTTTTTGCAGTTCCATTAAGGTTTTCGTGAAAATTAGATAAGGTTGAAAATTCGTCTTCACTTTAACCAACAATTTTAAAGGATTTTTATAATTAAAATATTTTTTTTTTTTTAATTTTTGTCTGCTCTCCCATTTTGCTATTTATTTGTATACTTAATTTTAAAAATGTGTGAATGAGTATCTTCCAACTGTAAATAATAATAATAATACAAAAAAATCTTTATCGATTTTACAAAGATGGTGTTTTTTCCGATTTTTAGAGCAGAAAATCTAAAAGCTATATATTTACATACATATGTATGCAAAATACTTGTTGTTAATAATAAAAATGTAAAAATGAGAAAAAAAAAAATAAATAAAATTCAATACACTTAGGTAGACATAATGTGTTTGGTTTGTATTAAATTAAAATGTGAGGAAAATTTAAAATCGTTATTTAAAAAATAAAAAACCACCAGAAATTATAATTTTTATTGATTTTTGTGTACGCTGGAACTTATTTTCGAAATTATGTTTGGTTGCTTAAATCAATAATGCAACCATAGCTTTTATCATATCTCGATGATAAGTACAATGTGCCAAAATCAAATGTCAACAAAAAATTAATTTTATTTTGTTTGCATTTTGAAAACCTACGAAATAAATTGAACAAAATGGTTCGCACTTATGTATCTATGTATGTCTACTTATTATTTTATTGTTTAAGTGTCTTGTGTTTTTAAGATTTAGTAGCGGGATATGTAAAATAACAATAAATGCGTTCTTTAAATGACTTAAACAATTTTGAGCACAAAATTAAGGTTCACTATATTATTAAGTATAAGAATTTATGAAAAATAAAGTGACCAAGTGAATCGCACGAACTTACTTTTGTCGTTAAAAACACAATGGAAGATGTAAGTGAACGGTTCAGTTAAATTATGTTAAAGAATGGGTTAGTGATGTTTGTCAAAAATCCGTATTCCAAAAAAGAAAATCCTCAAAACCAAAACCCCAAATCTAAAACCAGTTAAAAACAAAATCCCAAAAAGAAGATGTGCAAGTATAGTGAATCAAGCAATTAAATCGTGTTATTTTATTGCTTGCTATATCATTACTTGCACATCTTAATTTTGGTCAAAAATAAATAGGCATGTCCTAAATATGCATTGACTGGCATTCTAGATTACTAATGCAATAAAAATCAAAACAAACATTTGTGCAATGACCTTTTGACTTCATAATAATTTGTATTTTTAGACAAAAATGAAAATAAGACCAAACTAACATAAATTCAAACCAAAAATTCAAACATAATACAAAATAGTTCGTCACAATATATAAAAAAAAAATATTTAGATTTAAAAGTTTTACAACAATAGCCTCGTTTTATTATCTAAGGACCTGGACTGAATCGGTGTTATTGATAACAAATTTTATATTCTTATATTTTACTTAATATATTGGGAATTATTGGGTATTTTAGTATAGATTTGGAAACTTTAGCAAAATCACTTTGTTATTTTATTTTAAAGTGAAGATCATTTTGTTTTGACAAGAAAACATTTTATGTATTTCAATATAAGGACAATTTTCATTTAATAGGATTTGATTACGTTCAAACACAGCAATAAATAAGAATCAATATAAGAGTCGTTTTAAAATAAATGGATTTTCACGTTATTTAGACAGGGAAAACAATATTTTTGATTGTATTAAAATGCAAATCATTTTGAATCAACACGATATACCATTAGAGCAAATTTATAGCCGAAAAATGTTGGAATGTTGTTTTTTTTTCATGTGTTACATAACTTCAACTGCTCATGGGTCGATTTTCTATTAACCTTGGCTTTTTGCAAATTTATTTGCTTTATGTAAAATGTATTAATTAAATTTAAAAATGCTAAATTATTGATTATTATAATAGCCCAGTCGCTATATGTATGTACAAAAAAGGTGTAGCTTCGGAAACATTTTTATTACAGAATTCGTTAGAGGGTGTTATTAGGAGCATAGGTATTGTTTTTCGGGAAAATCGGACTGGTACTTAAGCCCCCATCTTGAATTTTGTAAAAAAAATGACTTAAAATAGAAAAAAAAAAAATATTTAAACAAACAACGGCAACACTTACAATGTCATGTTATATTTATATTTTTTAAAAGCCAATTTATTTATTATTTAATTTTAAAACTTTTTATCCTAATTTTACGTTATTAAGTGGTATTTTTTTTAATATTCATTGCTCTTATCAATTGAAAATAACAAAATGTACTTTACTACTTACTAAGTGGAAATAGGATTTTTAGAGCTATTTAATCAAAGGATTGAGCCAAATTATTTGGATGCTTACCCACATTTATTTTCACAATTCGTTGGAGAGGGTTATCAGAAGCATATTTAGGGTTTTTCGAGAAAATTGAGTTGGAATTTGAGCCGCCATCTTGGATTTTTCATTTCATTTCATTTTTCACTTTTCACTTTTGACAAAAAAGATTAAGGCAAAACTGGAAGAAAATTTGATTTTGTTCAACTTCAGCATAGGCGTCCGCAAGATGGTGGCAAGAGGGGCATTACCTGCCCCTTGGTTTGGCTCTAGACTATATACCCATCTACAAGTAGTTTGTTTTTAGTTTTGTTACTTGGGAGTCTATTCTTTGCACATTGCTCTGATCCTGATCCAATAAAGGTAATTTTCTTATTCCGTGAGTAAATCAACCCCCTGGAAAAATCCTGCCAACATGCACCTATGTATGAACATTAGTCTCGAACTGAATTAAATGAACCTACATATTTTATCTCTAGCATTAATTGTTAGGGGTGTAGCGATTATTTATTTAAAAAACACCATGTTAAAATTTATGTTTATAAATAAAAACTATATGGGAGTCAAAATCCTCTAATAATTATTTCTACCAATACCTCGCTTAAGGTGACTTTAAAAAAAAATTATATTATTCCAATTTGTAGATAAGGATAATTCCTACAAAAAATATTAAACAATAATGATTTCCTCTAGCTTTTAGTGCTTGACTTAAAATTGATAGAAGCATTGCATACCTACTTAAAACAAAATACTTATTTATACCGTAAAATAAAAAAAAATAGTTTAAAACATTTTTTTAATTTTTTATATCTAAATTTTGAGTTTGAAAATTAATTTTTTCAAAACCTATTCGTCTAAATAATTTTATTGACAAACATAAATAGAGAAGGGATTTCTGGCTTTAAAAAAGATATAACATGACATTGTAAGTGTTGCCATTGGTTTTTAATATTTTTTTCCTTTTTTAAGTCAATTTTTTTTTTTTTATTCAAGATGGCGGCTAAAGCTCCAGTCCGATTTTCCCTAAAAACTACACTTATACTTCTATAATAATCCCCTCTAACGAATTGTGAAAGAAAAGTGTACGGTAAAATTTTTCAAAAGTGAAATGTTTATTTCGACGTTCTGTCTTCATGATTTCCTTACACCTACATGTGTGAATATCATTACGCAATTCATTTGCCATCCACAATTTCAACACCCCTGAATAAACGCATTGCAGTGAATTATACCTATATAACTACATTATATTGTGTATTATATCATCATATTGGAACATTGCCTATCATTTGAGGTTTAACTACATATATTATAATTTGTATAATTATTTCTCAAATATTCAACGTGAATTAATTAATTTTCACTTCAAATGATATCCTTAGAACATATACAAAGCATTATGTAAAACAATACTCCTTGATGTCTTTACATTGCAATTATATGATGTACCACGCAGTGAAGCCCCTAACAATCAAAAGCGTAAGTGGTTAGGTAAGGTGATGTTTACAAGGAAGAATCGAAATGAAACCATAATTTCAAAGTCTGCAGGGACAAAATTAATACATTTAATTAATTAAGTATAATGTCTCAGAAATTACTGTGAATTTTAAAAGAGAACATTGTGGCAATATTTTGTTCAGTTTAAGGATATGGCTGTTAATAGCGAAGGCTTATAACTTTATTGGAACAACAACTGAGTGAGTTTTTGGGCGTTAGGTCTTTTCGCCCAAAACCATAACGCCTAAATTAAAAATGTCATAGCACCAACATCAACTTTATTAAGATTTTGTTATTTTTGCGTAATGGCATAAACGTTATGGCATTATGAAGTTCCGATTTGAAATCGGCGTTTGGTCTTTTTTCCCAAGGTAATAACGACCAAATAATAAAAATGTCATAGTGTCCAAAAATAGACAACTTATACAAAAAATGGCCAGCCCAAAATCAGTGTCTAAGTGCCCAAAATAATGGGTGATTTTTTAAGAGGTTTAGAACTTTAAAAAAAAAAACACAAAAAATTCGAAAAAATGAATGAAATATTTATTTGAATCGATAGTTTGAACCTTGCAATTTAATGTTTAAAGATAATTTCATGCAAATGTTGACCGCGGCTGCGTCTCAGGTAGCCCATCCGCTGAGTGCTGTAACAAAGGCCTAACTGCTGGGAACGGCGCCGAATCGACATTTCGCGGTCTTCTGTCACACTAGCTGATACGGCCGCAATATTTTCTTCACTACGCACAGTACGTAAACGTGTTGGTGGTTTAATGTCCAACAAAGTAAATTTGGTGCGAAATTTGGTCACAATCTTCCGAATAGACTGCTCAGAAGGTCGAGAATGCCGACCATAAAATGGAAGCAGCGCGCGATGAACATTTCGAACCGAGCACGAATTTTGATAGTAAAATTCAATAATTTGCAAGCGTTGTTCATTTGTAAGACGATCCATGGTTAAATTGCAAACCAAACTGAAGCTGTTTGACAGTGACACAAGGTACTAAACACACGTCAGCTGTCAAAACCAGTGTTGCCAAAACCAAACCAGCTAAAAAATCACCCGTTATAACATTTCAAATATCAAAATGCCCAAATTAGTAATTGTTATATCGTATAAAAAAAATTTGGGTATTGTGACAAATTTGAAGCCCAAATTTAACAAACTAGAAATCCACTGGACTATATGACATTTTTAAATTTGGATTTGGGTGAAATGTCATTCTATTTGGGCTTTGCGACGCTTCCCAACTAACAATTTTGCTTCTGATTTCCGAAACTTAGAGAGTTAGGCGTTAGACAATAATGTCTAAAATGATTTTGAAATATCGCCCAAAAAAATTCTGAACAATTATTGTTGTTTTTTTTCACAATTCATTGTTTGTTTGTTTTTAAATTGTTTTTTTTTTTTTTTTTTTTTTAAGGAAAGAACGCCTAAAATTAACATTTTAAAAGTCAAATGGGAAATAACGCTCTAAATTAGAAATATCGCCCAATAAAAATCCAGAAAAAGGAAATAACGCCCAAATCTTAGGAAAAAACGCCCAAATCAAAATCTTGTCAATAATTGAACTCAAACAACTCCGTTTTAAATCAAATCAACTTTATTTTACTTTAATAAAATATAAATATTTATAAATAATAAATAAATAAATAAATACAAATTGAAAAAAGAAATAAATAAATAATTCAATAATAACAAAAATAATAATAAAATTAATGTTATTTATTTTCAATTAAGAAGGCGGCGTATAAACAGTGATGTATTTATCGGGGGACATGCTGCCCTCCAGCAAACCCCCTTCTTGGGCACATTATAGGATTTGGGGTAGGTGCGAGGCTGGGTTTATGCAAAGTTTCTTTAAATCCAGATTCTTTAAATGCAAAAGAGACTTTGCATACACCCAGCCTCGCACCTACCCCAAATCCTATAATGTGCCCAAGCAGGGGGTTGCAGTGGTCAGCATACCCCCTCTACATACCTCACTGTTTATGCGCCGCGATTTTTTTTATAACACGATTTTTCTTCCATATATGTGTTTTTCGTCTTGAATTTTGTCTTTTTCCATTTACTTTTTTTTAAATGATTTTCACAGCTTTGCGGACTTAAACTTAATGGACTCTCCTCGATTTTTTCTACTCAGCATAATTTATCACAAATTTTACCGCAACTTCCCAACTAACAATTTAACTTGTAGTAGGTCCAGTTTTTAAAATTTGGAAAGCTATAGCTCGCATAGTATTTTTGTTATGCTTAATTATGCAAAGCAATTTAAATAGCTTGTTTAGGACCTTCAAAAATTAGTTCTATAGAAAACTATTCCGATGGAGCTTACTTAAGACCTGTTAAAAGCCTCCCGAAGTTAGAAAAAATGAATAGCTTACATAAAGCATTTAGCTGAAAGTCATAACAAACATCTTCTATATGACTTACTTAATAAAGCCATATGTATGAAAATTTCGATTTTAGTCTGTGATTTCATTTGCCGGCTTTTCACGAGTCGATTTTTGCCGTGCGGATTTTTTCTTTTTAATTTGAATATTGTTTGTGTAATAAATTGATGGTTTTTGTCGGTGCGATTTTAATCATCAAAAGATATTGTGGTAAATGCTGTAGCTGTGCGCCGCACCGAGTAGCATGATTCAAAGGGGCGACTTGCTGCAAGTCAAAAATCGACTCATGAAAAGCTGACATTATTATTACCTACATAATTTCTTTACTGATGAAAAATGTAACAATGTAAAGCTGCATTAATATTTTTTTAGCGAACTTATATATTAAATTGTCTTTATCTAAATATCATCTGCATTTTGTTCAAACCAAACTTTCACAAATGTTAGGTATAGCTTGCACATTTTGTTAATAGCAAACTTACACAAGTGTAGGTATAGCTTGCGTATTTTGTTAATAGCAAACTTACACAAGTGCGTAGATATAGCTTGTGTATTTTGTTAATAGCAAACTTACACAAGTGTAGGTTTAGCTTGCGTATTTTGTTAATAGCAAACTTACACAAGTGCGTAGATATAGCTTGTGTATTTTGTTAATAGCAAACTTACACAAGTGTAGGTATAGCTTGCGTATTTTGTTAATAGCAAACTTACACAAGTGCGTAGAATATAGCTTGTGCATTTTGTCAATAGCAAACTTATAAGTGTTTAGCTCGTGCATTTTGTTACCATTTACTATAACATATGCCTAGGTATATTTGTTTGTAAAGCTCATTCAATTAGAGAGAGAATGAGACAAACTATTTTAAAATATGCTACAATTTTGAATGTATTATTTCAAAGCATATGTTTCTAAAGCAAATACCTTAAGATTCAACTGATTACCAATTTTCCACTCCCCATTTGAGTTGTGGATTGGCGTAGTTGCTTGAGTGCTGGACCAGTAATCAGAGGGACGTGAGTTCAAATCTCGAAAAATCATGTAAGTAAAAGTAGGTTTTTTTAAAATTAATTTAAATTCTATACATTTCAGAATAAATAAAAAGCAGTACAAATACCCCCCTAAGAAATAGAAAAATATAGATAAAATATAAATAATAAAAATTAATTTGGAAGGCAAACACTTTTCTTTTTTCTAATATGTATAACTTCATTTTATAGTTGGTATAAGGCCTTATTGAAACATCCAATGCAAGCTATTTTTCTTTGCATAGTACCCGCAAGTGAAGGTCTTATCGGAGTCTATTTGTCCTTCATAAGGCATTCATAAAACTGTTCGCGGAAAGTTATTTAATTGCATAACACTTGTGATTAAAGGTCTTAAGGGAGTTAAATAGCTTCTGTAATGTGCGCCAAAATGGTTTGTATAAGGCCTTCTTTTGTTACTATACAAGCCGGAAAATAGCTTGCATTAACCCTACAACAAGTTAAATTGTTAGTTGGGTTGAACTGTTACTGTTTTGTTGGCGATATTTGTCAATAAGTTTTATTGAAATTTCACTTTGGAAATATCGCCCAAAATTTAGGATAAACGCCCAAAATTGAGGAAATAATGCCCAAATTTTACAAAAACAATTTACATTGAAAATATTTGGGCGATATTTCTAACTTAAGATTAAAATACAAAATTGGGCGATATTTACAATTTTTTTTTTCGAGCGGTAAACAAAAATTTGGGCGATATTTCCAAATCGATTTGTGCCTTATTGCTGTATCAGTTAACTTTACCGGTGCGCAGCCTTGTACAAATTTGAAATTGGGATCATGATTCATTGTATAGATATCATGGTAAACCCTTTGAAATTATGTATAGTAAGCGATGGGGTTTGCAGCAATTCAAGTCTGTTTTGACGAAAACTTGCAGCTATAACTTGTCGTGTGCGCGGTTGTAAGTTAATCTTGTTGACGAACTAGCACAACGAAAAAGGCTAAGACTTTTATATTTTTATAAGTGGGAAATTCGAATCACTAATAAGGCCATGTGCAGCCACCAAAAAATTTGCGGAGTTCCTAGACTGCTAAAGGGTATGTATACAATATAATGACGACTTTGTATGCTTCCCATAAAAAAAAAATAATAAAAAAATTGTTTTCTTCTGAAATGCAAACAATTAAAATTTCTAATAAAATTCAACTTAACTGGTTTATATTTTTATAATTTGCCAACTGGCATCACTATAATGCAATTAAAACTCTAAGCAATTTCACATTTTTAACTTTCCCAGAAAATTGAGTTTTATCGTCAAAAGATGAGTTAGTACCATGCCATTGAGAACTTCTCAAAATCCAACGAACCATTTAAGCTTTATATATTTATAATGATGCTTTTTCTGATACGCCCAGCTTTTCTCTTGGTAGCCATCATCAGGACAAGATATTCCTTCTATGCTAGATCCCAGTAACACCCACAATATTGTTAAATTTCTGTTCCTCTTGTTAATTAACTGTTGAAAGGAGAAAATTCTCAAAGAAATGGAGATAGATTACTTGCTTCTGGCGAATTCATTTCATTTTGTCACCCGATGGCAGGTGAGTTATTGTCATGAATTTTGGAATGATTGTATTATAGGGAAGAATATAAAGGACATTATTTGGTAGCGCTGTACAACACACTGTATTTATCTATCTATATATTCATCCCAATGGAAACAAGAGTTTGGATTGAAGGCGTTTGAGTTTTACTGCCATAAGATAAGGAACATAAACATAGCAAAAGGAACAAGCATTTAGCAAACGTGTTTAAGATAAGCAGAGAAAGGTACTTAAAATGGTTTTATGGTTTCTATTTTATTCTGGAACAGATAAGAACATTTCTTCAGAAAATACTTGTCCAACTGAAATTAAGGAATACCTACCTTAATGTTTGGGGAGAATTTATTTTTTGTATTTTAGGGAACTTGAGTTTATATATTGGAATATAGGTATAGGTACACAAAAAATCTCCATAGCTTAAGGGAACCTAACAAACCACTCTCCTTTCCCTGTTGATTAACCAAAGCAATCTCTAAACTTAGTGAAAAAATTCTCGACCTATATTGATTTAAAGTTCTTGTACCATTTTTATATCACGAAAAAGTTAAAGGATTCGCAAATGTCTGTCCTACCTCTGTATTCCTATCATTAATTTTATGTATATCACCGTTCATAAGAATCTTTTATGAAAAAAGTGCATTTTAATGTTTTTACAAAAGCTTTGGGTTGGCGATGAGATAAGTAATCTTACGATCGCCTTCCGCCGCGACAAATAAAAGAGTTGATAATGTTTAAAAATTAAAATGTTTTCAATTGTAGGCAGGTATGGTCCACCGTTTGGTCTAGAAAAGTCTATTGACTCATTTAAAAATATGAAACAAGCAGACTTCAGTAAGGCTTTTGACAAACTCTCACATCTAGTTTTGTTATTAAAATTGAGGAAGATTGGGGGATTTAGCGAATATTTTATAACGTGGCCCCAAAACTTATTTATTTAATAGATCTTACTCGGTACTTTTTAATAGTTGTGAATCAAGTTTCAAGTTAATTCTAGAATACCACAGGGTAGCCATTTAGGACCAGTTATTTTCATTTTATTTATTTTACCAACTGTTTTGAAATCTTTAAACGGCCTTATTTATGCGGACGATGCATGCTACAATCTTCAAAACCATTGCAAGTACTGGGGATTATACCCTGAAATAGAGTTAGGTTATAGGTCTTTGAAACTATAAACTCGTCCTATGCTACATTTTATAATCGAATTAGGAATTCTTTTTTTAAAAAAAAACCATATTCTGCCATTACATTATAAGAATCAAACCACATTTAATCGAAAGTAAAGATGCCCAACCCTGGCTGTTAACCGAGTTTGCCTTCAAGCTGATTTAGGTGGAACACGCCCATATAGGCAGTTGGGGTCAATTCTTTGCACACATTATAAATTGTTCGGCTAAATTCACTATAAATAGAGCCACCTACATAAAATGTTAGTAATTTTTTAAAATCTTATGAATTACTCTCGCCGTTTTCGAAAACACCATTTGCTTCAAAAATGAAACTGCTAGAAGATGTTCTTAAACGCAAACTCCAAAAATTCAACTGTTCGAAAACCAAAGCAATAATTTCGTAAAATGATTTGCAACTATGCATTAAAAAAATCGAGATGACGACAAAAATAATAAGCGACCGTGTTAGTAGCGTCAAATGCGTTTGCAAGAAAATTGGCATTATTGGCTGACCTTTTTCAAAAAGTATAAAAATGGCAGAAAGGTGCTCATCACCTCACCTTACATATATTATTTGGTTTTAAAGCAGCATGGAAGATTTTGAGAAACTGTGTATAAAAAAGAAAGTTAAACAACAAACAAAAATGCATATTGACAATAATAAATCAATAATTCAATAAGATAGTAAATAAAAAAAAAAATAATTGGTGTGTGGAGGAATAGTACAAGTTCACTTATAAAAAGAATTTAAAAAAAGAATCTATACCTGCAACTGTCACAATTTAGTGTCAGTCAGATGATGCAAACCTATTTGCTGACAAATGATTCCACACGGAAAAATTTCATGATTTCATATTACGGGGTTTGTGTGGAAAAAGTGTTTTTTTTTAAAATGGTTTCCTGTTGCAAAATTCTTCATGATAAATACATAAAATAATATCTACATATTTTACCAAAAAAAAAATAAAAAACACAAAAAATGTTTGTGGTTTATTCCGAAATGGAAATGGTGGTTTAAATATGGTAGGCATTGAGGCCATTAAAAGTGATTTTATTGATTGCCGTAACGAACGTACAGACCAACAAATTAAGCGGCTGTACTGTATAGTGTATATGGTCAGTCTAAATGAAATTTTCTCAAACCAATATAACGATGACGACGAACGTCGCGTCTCCCTCAACCACTCTACAGAAATAAAATTAAAAAAAAACATCAGAATTATTGTACTTTGTAAAGGAATGTTTGATGTGGATCAATTAAATTTATTATATCTGCTGTGCACTTTTTATGTTTGTCGTGTCTATAGTTGTTGAAATGAAATAGGTCAACCCGAATGTTATGTTGAAGTGTCATGATAAAAAAATTAAGTATAAAAAGGGCAAAAGATATTTTTCTATTTTCATTTTCTGTTTTAATAATAGAGATTTTACCTCTTACCTACTTGCTCTTTGAAACCTTTACCTATATATGTATACGAGTGTTTTGCATTACCTTTTCCTATAAAATTATTAAAAATATTTGACTATGCTATGACGCTGACATAAATTGCATAATGTATACCGCAACAGAACATAACACTGCCCCATACCACTACCCAAATTTAATTTATCTACCGACCACAGCGCTGGTCAAACTACCATCATTGTCCAACACACATAAACCAAGCACCATCAGCATCCCACATTAACATCGCACCAGCCATATACCAGCCATACATTGAACGAAGTCAACGACATCGCTCAAAGTAATTATATTTATTTCGTCGCCTTTCTACTTCACACTATGTCGTAGCAGAAAATATAACAGGAGGACGTAAGAAATTTTAACAATTTGATTCGACAACCAAAACCATCTGAGGGGGAGTTGTTCAAGGATCAACGCAACGCTTGGACCGTATCTCTACAACATACACAATACACACACCTGACGAACCTCAACGTAATTAATTCGCTCTATGTTGACGATTTATTAACAACGTACGCGAAAGCACTATCCCCGATCATTGCGGTTTAACTAATTGATCAATGTAAAGTTGATTTACTGGTGGCCTTTTAAAGGAAATACATTTTGTTTTCGAATATCCCACAAAAAAGGTCCTTAATAGATATGTCTAATGACCTTACGAAACTTGAATTATTAAATACAAATTTTCTATGGTTGACCAATTTCTGAAAGTAGTTGACTTTTTTTCCCAATCAGCGACTATTTAGATGGTTTTTTTTTTTGTGAATATCCCAAATATGTATGTATATAGTTATAATATCCCTAGGCTTAGGTGCTAGCTAACAATCTGTAAGTAATGTTACTTTGAAAAACACTTTAAAAAATCACGTAGAAACTTACTGAAATTAATTAATCTTTTAAAAAATATACTTTTTTGCGAATATCCCACATGAACTGGAAAAACTTAAACTGTTAAATAAAAATTCCTGAAAGTGGTCAACTGCTTACTGACCCCTAAGATAGCATAAGTTTTTGTGAATATCAGACAAATGAGGTGCTTAAAATCTCTTATGATCTAAAAATAAATTTAACTATTTTCTATGGCTAACCATGGACCTTTTTTGACCAATTACAGAGCATTTAAATTACATAACATTTTGTGAATACCCGACATTTATGATGTGCTGAGATTTCGGAGCCAAGGGACTAACAATCGGTAAGGTTGAAAATCCCTTAAGCAATTCTTGCTTTTGACTGACAAATTACTGAAAATAGTTGAATTTTTATGACGATTTGTTTGACTTTCAAATGGTATACCTTTTTGGCGAATATCCCACATTTAGATACTACTAAATAAGTTTCTGAAAGAATTTGATTTGATAAATTACTGAGCTTATGGATTCCATTCTCTTTTTGTGAAAATCCCATATATGTATGAAATGCTAAGATCCAAGGAACGAAATAATCTTAAACAAAACAGTTCGTTGTCATGAAAATAAAAATAGACCGATATTTATATATATACTACAGTGAAACCTCTAATAAGCGGACACTCATGGTCCCCCAAATTTGTCCTGTTATGAGAACTGTCTGGTTAAGGGAAAGAAATAGAATAAAAATGACATCACTCAAAATATTTCAATCTGAGAAGGAATCTCCTGTTAGTTACTCGGGAAATGTCCTAATAAGATTTTAACATAACATCGCTCTCTCCGGTTATAAGAGCTTCGCATCCGATTAACGGAGATTTTCTATGGATTTGATAAAGCATTAAAAATAAAACAGAAACTATACTGAGAACGGACCTTCCGTTTTTTTCTGTTTCAATTGTTGATAAAAAATAATTCCTAAATATATGTAATTATGTGTCCGCTTATGATGGGAAGTTTTCTATCAAAAATGAGCAAGAAGAAGTGTCCGCGTCCGTTTTTGAGAGTGTCCGTTTATGGGAAAGTTATTTGTATGAGTATTTCGAAAAGGAAGTTTGTTCCCGAAAATGTGTCCGTTTAAAGGAATTCTCCGCTTATTGGAGCTGTCCGCAAGTAGAGCTTTCACTGTATATGAATAACCCATGATAACTCTTGAAAGTTATCGCATCTTTACAATGCAGCCGGTTACTTCGAAGTTATAGCATGCGATTGTGTGTATCAATGACATTTTGTGAAAATTATTAAAATTTTTTTCATTGAAAATTTATTAAGAATAATAAAACTGTATTGTTCGTTGATTCATTCAAACAACAAAATCGATCCTATGTCTGTGCAGGATTCATGATTGAACCACATATCTAGCTGCCTGCGTAATATAATGCTTCAAAAATCTATATTAAGTGATGAAATTGAATTTTCAACCACTGTGAACAAATTCGCTTTAGTGAACGTCCATCTGAAATGGATTTGCAATTTTTTTTCTGTGCTCTCTAATGGTATGTTATGGGAGAGTTTCAAGCCATCATGGATGGTTCTGCATCTGGATTCTGTGCCTAATATCCGAGCAATAATTCATGCACCTATATATTATGTGTGATGTATATGATGCTGGAACGTGTGATTTTGCTGAGCAATTTCTATATAGCTGCTGCCGTGCCGCCGCCGCTGGCGCGGGTCTGGCTGCCACAAGAACCAAAAACCGTTGCCCTTATAGCTCTGCAATCTGCAACTATATGCATAGCAGGATAACTACTCACCGTGCATTGTTTTGACAAAAAACTAATTGAATTCTGGATGAGTGAACAAATTCGGTTTATGTGTTTGGTCAAGTGTCTAAACCACAATCCAGTTTTGCCGGGAGGTTTTTGGTGGTGCGAAGCTAGGTATCCTCGTAGTCGTAGACGGCTTTACCATATAACATGTGGAAATGGTCGGTTTAGTGGTCCTCGACATGTTAAATTAGAAAAAAATCCTATAGTTGTTTTCAAATTTGCAATGAAATTAATAATGCAGTATTGAAATGAGGAGTTTTCTCTTTTTCTTTTTTTTTTTTTGCTAGTCCGTTGAATGCTTTACGGCTATGAGTTTTAAATTGCCAAATTTCTGTTTATTTAGTTGATTGCATCAAAATATTGAAAAACAAAATGGGTTGTTGATATTTTACATTTTTAATAAATGGCTAGAATATTAAAGAGTTATGCCTTGACTTTTGGTGTTAATTAAATAAAAGTAAACTTTTTGGTTGAGGAAAATAGTTTTTCATACTAAATTTAACTTTAATAGACGAAGCACCACCAAAGGAGTCTACTCATCAACCTGGTATGAGTTAAAAAGCTCTAACTTCAGCCTATAAAAAACTTGGTGGTGTTTTATTCAAATTTCTGAGGCATTTCTACCAAAATTAAGAACTTTAATGCAAGATGTATCTATTTTCAAGTTGATGAGCATTATTTTAGGTGACATGACATTGCGCCAAGCGACATGACATGACGCTTTTGAAAGTGAAATTAGACCGAATATTAACATTTGGTACAAATGTATACAATGTCGCTTATAAATAAAGCGTCATAAGACCAAACTAATTTTTGACATCATGCAAAATTCGGTCGAATGTGGAGATTTGGTCTCATTTCGCTTTGTAAAAGTTAAATAAAGCCAAATGTGGGTGTTTGGCTTTACTTCACTTTGTTTAAGAGAAATTTGGTCTTATTTGCCAATTTGGTCTTATTGCACTTTGAGAAAATTGAAAATTACTAAAACTACTTTTTTATGAGATTTTTGTTTTTTTGCTTGCTTACAGCACCCAGCATTTCGGCGGCGTATGCAACCTCCCTGCTTGGGAACACTTCACGATTTGGGGTATAGATGCGAGGTTGGGTGTATACAAAGTTTCTTTTGCAATTAAAGAATCTGGATTTAAAGAAACTTATGAATGTATCCTATATATCCAATGTCAATAGGTGTTTTCTAAATATACATATACATGACCCAAAGTTGCATATTTAAAATTTTCAGACATGAAAATGTACTGCATTATAAAAAATTCACATTTCCTAGGTACTACTGTATACGGCTGCAGCAAATTTATATAATTTCTTAAAATTTATGTTTGTGTCTTACATAGCATATATAATGCAACTTTAAATGCAAAAGAAACTTTGCATATGTACACCAACCTCAACCTTGCATTGATCTGCGACTTCAGAAAACCCCACAGAAAAAAGCCTACGGAACGTTGCCCGAACAGAACACCCATTTTGATAAAACAATTTTATTATTTGCACGTGTTGTTGGACAGTATATCTATATACCTTGATTTCTTGGAAACGAATCTTACGATGTTGATTTGATAAACATACATACATGTAGAAAGTTGTTTAGGTAAAATCCACCAACTGCCACGTCCACCTTACTTATATAGGGTCACTCATTTTCGGTTTCGAAATTAAAGCTTAAAAAAACACATACAGCGATACATTTTTGATGAAAATTTTATTTCATTATAAAGTTTGGACTTTGCCACTTAGTCCGAAAAAAAATATCATTGAAATGCCCTCCTCGGGAAGATTCGCAGCATGCGATTCTTTTGAGGTAATTTTTAAACACTTTTTCACACATCTCAGGTGGTATCTGGGCCGAAACTTGAGTAATGTTGGTTTTTAATGCGTCTATAGAGTTCTGGGATTATTCGCGTAAACAGGGTCTTTTGCGTAGCCGCACAGAAATAAATCTAACGGTGTTAAAGCGCATGATCTTGGTGTCCAATTGACGTCACTAAAACGTGGAATTACGCGACCAGAAAACTTCTCAAGCAATAAAGCCATAATGGGTCGTGTTGTGTGGCTTGTTGGTTGTTGGAACCACATATCGTCCAAATGCTGCAAAATACGCCATAGTGAGGTGTACGACACATTCAATTGCTGCGAACGCCGGGAAATCAATAAATTCAGATCATCAGTAACACTTGCACTTGCAGCAGCAACATTTTTGACTGAGTTTGCATTACGATGGATGATGCACAGGCCTTACGACATCAGTCACGCTTCCACTCTCTTCAAATTTCTCTACAATTTTACTGATTTCTTGCGTAGTCGGTCGATTATGACGACCATAATCATCGCTTAATGCGCGAGAAATGGCTACGTTTGAATCACCACTTTTGTAGTAAGTTTTAATAATTTTAACGTTTTTTTCGATTGTTAAGCAAGCCATTATCGTAAATGGCAAACATGCAACTAATATTATGACACTTCAAATGAAAGCTGAGTTTGACAGGTGTCAAATACCAGCGCTACAAACTTGATACCACAAAATGAATGACCCTTTATTTTTCTGTCTTGGAAATGCATCTAACATTATCTTAGTGAATTCCACCCAATGCCACACTAATTTTTCTTAAATATCTGAAATTCTCGAGATTGATCTTTCCAAATAAATCAATATTTTTTGAAGAAATTACGATATTAAAGAATTTCTCACTAATTTCTCATTATTAAATTTTGACCTGAAATGTTCAATTTTTTATTGAAATTATATTATTTTTATGTAGTCGTAACAATTTATAGTAAATTAAGTGTAATGTAGTTAATGATGCAATAAATCTATTTAAATCAATTCGGCTAACACTTATTATTCCATTGCATTCGGCGATGTGTTGAGAGGTTATGGTTAAATTGATTTCTTTGGATGTTAGTTTGAAGAGTAAAATATGAAAATCATTTTCAACACAAAAATTTGGCAGTCGCATGTAATTATATCCTGCACTCTCTTCTTTGATGTACCAGATTTCGTGAGCAAAATTTCTAATTATGGTAAATCAAAAGCTCATTCAAACGAGTGTAATATCAAAATGTTGTAGAGACATCCATAATAGGCACATAAATATATTTATATAATATTATAATTCAAAGCGGTCAAATTATTACCGAAATATACGGGATTAACCGATAACTTTTTCTCAATAAAAAAAAAATGTTTTAAAAACCCGATTATCGATTTATCTGAATTCCCCGCTAAAAATCGAAAACGAAGTAGGTACATATTATTTTGAAATCACTTTGGAATTGAAATCAAAATCGTTAAAATCTCGATTTTCTTTTTACACGAACTTGTCCTTATTGAGCAAGTTATTAACAAATAATGGTGCACTGCTCACTCACTGAGAATTGAACTTGGATTTTATGCTTCGAGGAAAATAAAAAATATGAAATACAATTTTTTTGAAATAATATCAACAAGCCAAGCTTCATTTTTGCTATTGCATCATATGACCATACCAATCTCACTTTATCCTCTATTCGACACATTTTTTATAATGCAGCTAGGGTAGTGATAGCAAAAACAATCTAATGGATGCGGTGATGGTAGAGGTATCGTTAGAGCGAGTTTGTAATAAGAAAAAAATGGTTACTATTGCAGCATGTTCTGTGGTACGGTACGGTGTGGTGACTTGAACTTGATACAACAACCAAAAAAAAAAAAAAAAAAAAAACTACCTAAAATCTGGTCTACCGTTAATAAAATGAAATTTCACTCGTCACTCGTAGAGGTATAATATACATGGCCATAACTAAAAGCAAATATAATATATACCAACAATCGCATGGAAGCGATGGTTGTGTTCGGTAGCAAGGGTTCAACAAAGTCAACACCTACTACATACAATGTAGGGTCGAATAGTGTGTTCAAAAAACTTTGTTCTCGCGGAGTTTAGCATTTGCTTTAGCAGGGCAGAGCCAGTGCCATATTGAATTGGCGATGAAACCGGAAATTGAAATCTACCTTTCGACAAACTTTCATACTGTGCTGCGTGTGTGTATCTACGTGTACGTCCTGTATACGTGCAACACCAAAACGACAAAAGTGTTTGTATTTGGAACTCTATTTGAAAGCCTTCAATAAAACAGCACAGCAAAACTATAAAAGTGGGAAAAGGCAAACTTTTTCAATCAACTGCAAATTTTATTGTTTTATATACTTTTGGTGTATTTTAAGGCTTGTATTATGTAGTCTAAGTGTTTTTCACCATAAAATAAATCTCCCAACACTTTGAGTAAGATTTCTGTTCTCATTTTGTTGGCTATTCATCAGCATTATGAGTGCAGCCAAATCTTTTAAATATAGTACATATATAAAAATGTTTTATAATAATAAGGATTTTCTATACTCTACTATTTCTTTAGGTATACAGACTTCAGCCAATAGGGTATCCCGAATTTCGACAGTTGATAGCAGCCATATTGTTGAAGCTACATCTGTCAAACTGTCTGTCATTTTCTCAGTTAGTTTTTCCAAATCACCATGGACGGATAAAGCGTTCAACAACACATGCAAATAATAAAATTGTTTTATATTAGTACTGAGGGTGTTCTGTTCCGCACGCTTCGCCCACGGTCACGGTCGCCATAATCGTCCTACTGAGAGGATTTTTCACAGTATGGTAGATAAATTTGAGTCCACTGGTTCAGTAAAGGATCAACCAACACCCGTAAGTCGACTAAACGCAAGATCTGCCGAAAACATTGCCGATGTCCGTGAGAGTGTACCTACAGGAGAATCCGGGCAATCGATTTCGCGTCGCTCGCAAGAACTCAGCCTTTCGCAAACCAAAACTTATCGAATTTTGTGTCGTGACTTGGACCTGCACCCGTACAAAATTCAAATGACACAGGGGCCAGGAGCTGAAAGTAAACGAACATATAGACAACGGTGGCGTGCTGAATAGGAGCAGTTGAAAACTGACACTAATTTTCATCGAAAAATAATCTTCAGCGATGAGGCCCATTTCTGAAAGAAGAATGCGGTACGTCAACAAACAAAAGGCGTGTTTTTTCGCACGCCCGGGGTGAATTGCATATAATTCACGCCGGTAACACAGTTTCAGTCCGTAGAATTCTCTGGGTTTAGTTTAGCCCGTAGAGGATTGGTTGTTTATGTATTTAACATTGGTGATTGTTTAGCACCGACGCCTACGTCGTTTTTTTCGTCCAATTCCCTCCGGGCTTACAAAAAACACGCTTAAAATTGTCGAATTTGGGACGATACCAATCCACATGAGATCCAAGAGCGCTAAGGTCGACGATTAACAATTTCTTTTGGCCTGAATTGAATAATATGGACACCACACAGCTGTAGCTCAAGAAACAATGGAAATTCTGCACGAGCGATTCGAGGGAATGTCACGGGGAGGTGATGTGAAATGGCCACCGAGATCGTGCGATTTGAAGCTGTTAGAATTTTTGTTGTGGCGTTTTCTGAAATCGCAAATCTATTCGCATAAGTCACAAACACACAGCCAACATAGCCCATGCCATCGGTCAAATTCAACCTGATTTAAGCGTCAGAGTCATGAAAAATTGGACTTTTCTACCTAGAGAAGCCGCGGCGGATACTTGAACGATGTTATATTTCAAATATGTATAATTGCATCGATTTGCCTTTCAAACGAATAAATAATTTCGTTGATATCTCACACACACTTTGTTTTATTTAAATTTAAAGATAGGAAGACCCTTTAGCAATAAAAAGCTGAGCTTAGGATTTTATTGTTCCTTGAAGCCAATATTTGTTGTTAGAATTTATGCAAAATTCTTCCTTTGTAAACCCGTCTTAAGGAAGGTGTTGATTTATTGATAATAAAGCTAGTTTTTTCATAAATTTATTTATATTTATTTTGGCTCAGCTTTAAGTAATTGAGAAAATAGCTAGTACCTACGGATTTTATTTCACATTTTCATTCGACGCAAAATTAAATCCACGCAATTTCTACCGCAGAAGGGGAATACAAAACATTATTTTATTATTTCTGAATAGCAACAAAACATTTCTATCTAGTATACCAAGAGATCTACATATATAGAGTTTTCATGTTAAACAAAATTAAAAAAAAAAAAAGTTACATTTAGCTCTTCTTGTAGGTATATGTATGTATATGAAATGCATTTATTTTACTGACATGATTATATAAATACACTGATATATTTGAACAAACTCGAACCGAACACAAATTGCAAAAGTCCTTGCTCAAATTGACTATGTGTATTGTATATCAGTGTTTATGTTTACAATTTAAACATCAGTTAAGGAATGAAAACTTCCCTTTAGTGTGCTTCCAGGACATCGGAAAAATATACTATAAAACGTGTCCGCATAATTGAGCACAAAAAACACCCATTGTCGTTCATTCAATATAATAATTGATTTATGCCAGAAAAAAAAATGAAACAAGAAATTCCATTACAATTTTGTTCGTCTGTTTAAACTTGTGTTTTTTGTTGTTGTTGTATTGAAGGATACCTACAACAGTTTTTCAAAACCAAGTTTAATATTAATTACAAATAATATAATGTATATTATGTACATATGTATGTATAAAATGTTATAAGTTCACAATGTTCGAAATAAATTTAAAATAAAAATGACAAAAACAAGGACAACCTGTAGACACAATTTAAATTAAAAAATCACACACCACAGCATTGCATTACCTAGGACAAGATAATTGAAATCGGAACTTTTTATATGCAATTAAAATAATTTTAAATTAAAAAAAATAAAAACGTACAGAAAACAAAATCATCATATGTACTGTACATATACATATACATATAAAGTTCGTTCGGAGAAATCTCTATGCATATAAAAATATTAATTGAAGGTATGGCAAGTGCTTCTTGAAAATTTATATTTAATGTGAGTTTTTAATTTGTAAAGTTGTCTTTATTTACTCCTCATTATCTCTGATTGTATTCTGTGCTTTATATATACTGAGATTTGATATTATTTTGCAACAGCATATTATTCTTAGGAATATAGAATATTAATTTTATTTCTCAGACAATTTTTAAGAATGCATACGGAGCTGCAACTGGAGCTGTCAAAATATTCAATACACACAAATTCAATGTTGCGAACACAGCACAACGCAACTGCAGTCGGTGTTGCAAGAGCAAGAGTTTAACAACTTTTCACGTGCAGCACTTTTGACGTTTCAATTTTTATGAAGAAAAAAAAAGCCGAATAAAAAATAGCTTTTTGTTGTTATTTGTTTCACGAAAAATATTATTAATTAAAAGAAAATTATCGGAATTAAAAAAAGTGAATAAAAAGCCCGTGATTGTTTTGTTTTCTTTTTAAAATATACAAAAAGCTGTACAGCTACATTGGGGCAGTGTTGCCGCTGAAAAAATGTAAAGAGTGTCCCAAAAAGGGTCCCGAGACAAAAACAGGGGCCCATATAGAAAAATGCCCAATGAATAAAGTAAAATAGACTAAAGACATTTCATAAACATTTATTTAAAATCTCAATTAAAAATTATTTTCTTCATAAAACGTCAAAAACTATTCGAATAACAGAAAAAAAAAATACGGTGTAGTGTCTTTTGTCAGTTTGCTTTTGCTGAATGCAAAGATGGGTGCATGTCGAGATAAAACGACAGCGTTCAGTAAAAAATTTTGTGGAATTGATTTTTTTATGAGAAATTCAAATTTTCAGAAGTTTTGGAATGTAAATCTCATTGAATTAAATAAAAAAGGGCCAATTGGGTCATTTTCAAAAAAGTGGTGGCTACGGGTCCCAAACGCAAAATAGTGGCCATTTGGCCCCTTAAGTGGCCAGTTAAGTTTACAGTTCAGGAAGTTAGTCTGCTACTGCATAGAGTTTTCAAACTCATATTGCATAAACGGTAGTTTTCACGTAGTCGTGAAGTTTAAAGCGAATAAAGATTATTATATTAAAATTTACTTGAACAACTTTTATTTTAAAAAGAGACGGTTTACAAATTGTACGGTCGGAGACAACAAACCCTATACATATATAATTACTTTAACATTTAAATACAAAAAATGCTATGTTATTTTTTTAATTTATAACAATATACCTAAACAGCCGGGGTCAGTTTGACCCTGGTCACAAGGAAAATAAAAAAAAAAAAACTATCTTATCCGTATTTTTTTACTTTGCCCCCAAACGATATAAAACTGTGAGCGAATTCCCATCTGTGGACACAATGCAACTAAACAGTTATGGTACGATAACAGAGCACGCTTTGTTCTTTTAGTACTTCCGGTTTCTGAGTAATTCGCCTAGTCCAACTAGGTGAATATAATATTTCTAAAATCTAATTAAAATCAAAAAAATATTTTATTAAGGAGAACTGAATGGCGAATACCTACATTGCATCCCTAACTCTCATAATATTATTATGTATGAGATATCCATCATATCCTGCAGATATTGGTTTTTATTTCAGTAATTAAATTTCAACATTTCGAATCAATTCATTTGACATTGATAATTTTCGATTACACTTCGTATGATTCGATATAGAAAGATTATTTTCTGAATTTTTTTTTTAATGGATTTATTACTGACGAAAATCATTTCATATGCTTGCAATCAATGAATATATTGAGCTTTTTCGTCGGAATTCCAACAATGCTAGAGGCTAGAGTGGTGTCGCAGCACGATACGACGACGCAATGCACCCTTGAACGTTCGTGTGAATGGTGATTTAATCAATTGTTTGATCTGAGGTTTTTCGGTATGTACATAGCTACATATGTAGTTAAATTCTTTCAATTCTAGGAATGTTTTTCTTTATTTCTTTTAACATTGATTTTGAGAAAGTTTGAATGTAGGTACCATGGAAATCTGTAATTTTCCGGTTCATGCTGAGGATGAAGCAATGCGTGAATAAATGAGTTTCGAATCAGATTTTATTTAAATATACTTTTTTTCTATTTGTAGACTGAAGCCAACGAAGTTTAAGTGTAGGTAGGTACTTATTCGAAAAAAAAAAATTAATTTTAAACTTAATTTATTATTAAATAAGATACAAAATTAAAACCATATTAGACAGGAAAGTTGTGGTGTTAATTAGCATGAACTTTTCACTTTTACTTTTTAATAAATTTAGTTTTTATTATTAATTTAAATTGCGAACTTAATAATGCACTTTTATTACATGCAACTTTTATTTATTCATATACATACCTTATTATAAAATATTTTTTGACAAGCTATGTAAATGTATTATGCATATCTGGTAGAGGACAAAATTTTAAAATTAATGGTGACTTGAGCTCCAATTGTACCATACCTTAAGAAGTTCTTCAAGGTTCTGTTCTTGGTCCGAAACTTTTTTTCAAATTTCTACTCTACTCGCTCTTCTTGCATAAATACGTAGCAAGGTAAATGCGTTACCTGATGACATGGCATGATCGTTTCAAAGTAATTCTCATCTTAATCTTTCAGCCGACATAATTCATGATCTGGAAATTTTAAGCCTTTGGTTCCAAATGCATCAAATGGCAATCAGAAAAAATACTAAAATTGTGTTTTTAGTCAATTAACTGTTTTAGTTAATTATACACAGTCAGAATATTAGTACTGTCTGCGACTGGCAGATTACAGTTAAAGTCTTTTTTGTAAGTAAAAGACTTAAGAAGACTAGTCTTATTATTTCATTTACTGTAGTACTAAAAAGATTGCAGCCTTTACAACTACTACTGGAATGCAACGTTGACACAAAATTTCCAAGCAATCGGTAAAGAACTTTTGAAGATTTAAGATTTTAAACAAACGGACATTTGCATTTTTATTAATATACCTAGATGTAACTAATTTGTAAAGACTATATAAATTTTTCGCAAGAAGTCAAAATTTTATTAAAATGTGTTGCTTAACCAACATTTTTCACAACCTATTTATCTTCACAAGCTAAATTTATCTATAATGTTGTTGTAAATCCAAACGTTATACTTTGCAACATAAAACGGTAAAACGTTCACTTTGTTATTGTTATACAGCCATAAAAAATCCCTTTCCCCTTATTATGTGATTACATCCTGCAAAGTGAATTAATGAGGTTGCAAAATGTGTCTCACTCGCAAAAAAAAGCGTATATAATATGTAGGTAGCGGAACGAGAACAAAAATACAAACGGCGGCGCACATTAAGTGTATTACTTTCAAGGATAAAATCTTGATTATTTAAAATAAATCAAGGTTATCCTGTGTGAGAAGTTGGAAATGCTTCCTACACATTATATGTATGTATTGTATATGCCTTCCTTATATGTATGGTACGAGTATCTACATCCATTCATACATATATATATTTTCGATAAGGAGAAACTCAATTTTATTGTGATGTTGATGTTGATGTTCTTGGGGGAGTGGGTTGAGGAAAGCCCTTAAAGTGCTGATTCAAGTTAAACGCTTCATTTATTTAAGTTCTTATCATTTTTGTGTTAATTCAGGAACCTGCAGGTAGAAGGGAAACTTTACGTCGCACGTGTAAAAGAATATTTTCTAAACAAACGAGTAGATATAGATATACTTGTCCTTGATAATCTAAATGACAGCAAGTGTTCCGTTATGAATTCCCATCAGACTCTTTTCTTAAGTGATGTTCATCAAATTACGGTAATGGGTATAGGGTTTTTCTGTTCTGTCGATAATTTATTAGAAATTTGATTAATTTTTATTTTTTATAAGCTATAACATTAGTTAAGTTAGATTGTAGAATGTAGGTTACATATTTTATAAAAAACATTTGCCTATATAAGTTGAATTATATATCCCGAAACTGGAAATAAATGATAAAAGCTTTATTTAAATGAGAGTTTGGTAGGAAAAGGTACCTATGTACAAATAAAAAAAGCGGGCTTGGCAATCAATAGAGGAGAATGTAAGAACTGATATCTACACATTTAAATAAATGAGTATCCAGTCCAGGGACTATACCTACTACTCTTCTAGAAATATTTATTATACGGATAGATTCTAGACTAAATGACTCGTCAGGGGTCTAGACAGTGATGGGCGATTTGCTGTAAAAAACAGTTTTTTACATTTTCTGCGTAAAAATCGGTAAATAATGGTAAATAACTTGTAAAATAGTAAAAATCAGTAAAATATGTATTTATTTTGACAGATTGTCATTTAAGGCACGTATTTGATCAGAAAACATTGTCCAAGTGGAGAAAACAAACACATCAAGAACTTATTAAAAACTAATTAAAATATGCCGCGCCCGAATACAACAAATTTTGATGACCTTAATTTTCCAGATTGGCTTTAAAGCTACTAAACATGCCAGCTTCATCGGCTCAAATTGAAAGAGTATTTTCGAATTGCGCCCAAATCAATACGCCTCTTCGAAATCGCCTAACCTTTTAAAGGTCGAAAAAATTAATACACGTTTATTTTACGTTAAATGGCAAACGGAATGAAGAGTTTCCTATGGAGTTTGATGATTACGATGATGAAGTATTTTGAATATTGTACTTGTACCTACTATAAAAAAAATTGAAAGAATTAAATATGTTTTGTTTTTTTTTTTTTGTTTAATAAGTAAAGCCAAAAGAATTTTTTTTTATTTTTTACCGTTTTTTACAGATTTTTTAATCATGTGGTTTTTGCTGAGTTTTTTACACTGAGTTTTTTACATTTTAAAAACCTGGTAAAAAACCGACACAACACTGGGTCTATAGTAATCCCGAATAAAGTATGTAAAACTCGGGTTAAGAACAAAAGAAATTACCAGATATACAAAACATATTATGGTTTTACAATCTTAATTTTGTCAAAAAATTTATTCTTTATAATACGGTATTTAATATACAGTAACAAGTTGTTTTAGTATGTGCTTAGCTCACGAGTCACGAGTTTATCTTTGTAGAAATGAACTGAGGAAAAACGAGAAAAAACAGAATCTGATTCCCGCCCAAGGCTAGTCCAAGAAAAAAGGAAGTGAGCACGATGCTTACTTAAATAAATAGCACGACTGGGACGCACGAGCTTGCTCATAATATATGCGATCAGATCACACTGTAGCATTGCGCAAACCGACGCGATGGTGGTGGCGATGTCGCACATGTGAATCAATGGAGAAGCACACATGTATGCGATATGTGTATTGCGTTCACTACTGCGTTAGTGCGTTCAATTACGCGACTTTTGTTGAATGCAGCATATCACCATTTGTTCGCCATATCGCACGAAGTGAGCTTTTAGTTTTTTGAAGAATACTCAAAAATTAAGAAACAACATTTTTTACCGCGTCAACTTTGCTTGCGTTCACCTCCATTTAATTTCAAAAATTTTTGATTATGTATAGTGGTTTTTTAATACATCGATATCGTAACCATCCTGCAATAGAAACGGACGGTTTATTGCTTAATATAGATGGGCAACAAACTATATATTGTCGTATTTTAAATATTTTGATCCAAATATTATCTAAAAGCTCTGAAAACGCTTTTTCCGGAGCAAAAAATTACGGATTTTTTAGAGGTTTTCTGGATCTCATTTTTCTGAACTGCCCGCCATACAATATATCGCATTGATTTGAGCAGGTTTTTGATCGCATCTTTATTGCGCGATAAAAGTTATAGTGATCGTACCGCCATCGTGTCGGTTTGCGCGTAGCTTTTAAGTATGCATGCGGTACTTACACTTTAGACTGAAAAATTGTTAAAAAATCAATATAATTAGAAATAAATTGATTAAACAACTTCTGAATAAATTGTTTTGACACCAATCAAAATTAAATAATAATTTTTTTAAGTTGTAGGAACGTTTTTATAATTTGGTAAAAAAATTGTCTGGCAGGTACCTACCGTTATTTCTGGTCTAAAAAAATAAAATTAAAAAATAGTGTGGGGGAATGCCCAAAAATCGCTAAGTACCAAGTTAAAATAAAATTGACCCACACATTTAGGTGGCATCTGAAAGGACAGGGGAGACAAATTTCGAATTGTATTTTATACCTATGTATAATGTATATATCGCAAGTAAGAGGGGATTATTAGTAGGGATCTGATTTCAGTCCACAACTCACTAAAAACTCGAGGGCAAAAGGAATACAAAGAAAATCATCAATCGATAAGCTTCGAATTGTTGAAATTTCTTACGTCCACTTGTTATGTTTTATGCTACGACATATATTAAGTTAAAATACTTTATAATTTTATTTTCAAAAATAAAATACCAAAAAGTTACCTAAGTGATTCTATAAATTTTTTATGTCGACTTTAAGCTATTTAGACACCACAAAGTGATTAGGGTTCAAGAGCGTTATATTTCAATTATATTCGAGCAAAACTTACATCAATATATGTAACTTTGCAAATAGTTAATTAAGTATAAAGATGTCATTTTAATGTGCCAGTCTTTTTCCCCATCACATGCCCACATCCACACTGCACCGCGCGCCGCCGCCGCCCCCGCTGCCACCACACGATGATGCCAGTACTAGATCCTACTCTGTATTTAAATAATACAAAACTGCTTGAGTCATAAAAAAATAGGTACCTATGTGTATGTATAGGGGATATTTGAATGGAAATTTTCCACTTTCTTATATAAATTTTCTCAATTGCAGGGGCTCTGTTTCTGTTTCTGAAGCTGCTTGTGTTTGCCGTTAAAAAAGAAGCCCAAGTTTTCGTCTGCTAATTTAATATATCTTTTTTAATTGCGCAAGAGTTTGGAGCCGGGGTGCGTTTTGAGACTGGTGGTAGAGTAGAATCTCGAGAATTGTCAAAAAACTAAGGGTGTGTGGAGACACCATCCGAATCCGAAGTTCTGGATGATGGTTATTTCTTCCGCAGTCATTTTAAAATTGAAAATTATATTCGAAATTGTCAGCAAACTTCCTGTGTAGGTACAACATACCTACGTATATTCAATACATATACAGCAAGGACTTTGTAATGAAATTATTTTTATTTCATTAAATGAAGTCGCGCGTACCAAATTAAGCTTTCGCAGTCGGCAGACGAGCCTGGCTGGGCTTTTTTTATATTATGATGATGGTGTTGGTGCTATAGCTGACACCATATTATCGTGGCAAAAAAGGGGGACAGTATTATTTTTGGGGCCATGTGATGTCAGGAAGGAGTTCTTCATTGGCGCGTGTTTCTTGTGCCGGTAAGTAGGTATATGTATATATATATATGATATTTTATTTCATTAAATTTTGCTAATTAAATTAAGAATTCGTTGTAATTGCAAATTTTTTGTAGAGGTTTTTCGTCTGCGCTTGTGATGATGAGATGGAAATTGATAAAAGAAGTGTGAATTCATGCGGACATTTTCTCATTAAATTAAATTGTATTAAGTATCTATCTATCTATACCTATCTCTATTGGTAATCATTTTGAATTTTGTCGAACGTCTGCTTGGGTATATATTTATATGTACCTAACAAATTGACTTGGCATTTATTTTTTTTTTTTCAAAAACAACGAGCAAAATTTATGTCTTATTGTTTTTTTTTTTAGATAAATTTGATAAGAAATTATCGAAGTGGAAAATCTTACAAATTCTAGGAACATAAGAAAATGTACAACTGTTGCAAATAAAAGTTAAAAAATTAATCATTCAATCAAAAACTTAATTCTGCATCAAGGGTTCTCGTTTGAGCACAAAAGGTGAAGTTGAAAACTCGTCTGGGTAGATTCTATTTTTTTGCAGAGTCAAATAGTCGCCAATAAGTAAATCGTTCAGCAGTGAATCCGTTTTCTTTTTTAGATAAAACTTTTGATTAAAATCTGTAGGATTTTAAAGACACTCAACATTTGGCTAACAATATTAAATTTGTTCATTATGGAAAAAACTACAAAGCTATGGATTTACATATTTCATTAAGAATTTTCGGCAAAATTTAACTAGTATTTTTTCAGTATAGCGTTTAAAAATATTCACTTGGATTTAATGTGGGCCAATTTAAAAATAGTTGCAAGTTCAGAAAAATGCCTAATGTCACAAAACTGTTTCAACTCGAATAATACAATTTCATTCTTGACATGAACTATATAGATATCTACACCTTTTTTTCAGGACATTAAACAAAGAAAAATATACTTCACTTACACCATTCCATATATCAGTACATATACATACATATGTACCTAGACCATAACATTAAAATATAGGATCATATAAATTTCATTAAACCAAATAAATTAATTCTTTATGGTTCTTCTTTTTATTATGAGATATGATCCTTTAAAATTTCCCTTCCGAACATGCCTCATACACACAAACAATTTATTTCCATCCTTCCTCTTGTGAGAATAGCAATAAAAATTAAGTTCATTGTAGTATGTAGGTATGTACCATGGTCGGGTTTGACATAACAAATAACAATATACCCAAAGTCAAAGGAAACTCATGTTATTTAATTTTCCATAAAGTGTTGCCATCAAGTGTGTAGGAAAATTTAAGAGGCTCTAAAATTTAATAAGCTCTATGTGCTTGCTTATAAAACACAAAAGGATATTGTTGACTGTATGACACCGCACGTAAATGTCATATCAACAAGTTGTAAAATGTCCCATTAAATGTTAACGCCTCATTAAATAAATAATATTTTTTTTCCCCAAAACCATATATGACTAGCTATTTATAGTATTTGTTGAATTTGAAAATATGTTTCCTATATAGTTGGGAATATTTAAATAAATAAAATAAAATAAAAAGGGTCTTACAATGTTTAAGTATCTACAACATACATTCCGGTTTTATGTCGCACTTAGAATCAGTAGTTTAATGGTAAGGCTTCAACATTAACAGTGCTATATTCTATACATTAAATTTAATTTACATCTTGGCTGAATTATATAGGTAAGTAAATGTGCTTATAGAATTTCTGTTATAAAACCTTAACATTTGATATTAAATTTATAAGTACCCTTTTTTCTAAGTGATATAAAATAAATGAAGAACTCAAATGGTGAACCTGCTAATGCCTAAAGTAAGTAAGTAAAATTTCTGGTTGTAATCAAAATTAACACAAATATGATTGAGAAGTCCGGAAAAGTGAGTTTCGTCGGCCTGTCTGTGTGTCTACTGAAATTTGAGCTAGAACCTAAACGGGAGGACCGATATTGATATAAAAATTTATATACAAAAAAATATAAAAATTTGATATAGAGGAAAAATTCGAATTTTTGTTTTAGTTCATCTTAAGCGGGTAGCTGTCATACAAAGATTTCGTTTTTTTTTTTTTTTAATTTTATCGAAAAGGGCTCTAACGATTTCGATTAAACTTCATACCTCTTGTTACAATTTTGCAACCTGGGTTCTTTAAAAGTTGAAACAATATTGCAATTAGAGATTATGAAAATATTTTTTTTTAAAGAAAAATAAAACTTATACAAAAATCCTTTTCTGTAGGACATTTTTTCGTGTTATCCAGTAGTGCATATTTTTTTCAAAATTAATTTCAGTCCTCTATTCGATTGAGCAAATAAAAGTGTTTCACTTAGGTAACTAGGACATCTGTTGTGGATTACATTATGGATTTTCAGTATTAACCTGAACTTTAAGTAATCAACAAGGCTTATTCCAAACAGTGAGTTACGCAGATGAGATACACTGTTATGCCTTGGAATGGAGTAAATAAATCGAATACATCCGTTAAAAGCAACATTCAGTTTGCACTTACATTCACAGTCCAAAACGGGATAGACAGAACTATTAAAACTGAAGTAGGGCAAAATCAGCGATTTAACAAAGTGTTTTTTCATATTGGGTAAGAGCAAAGCTGAGGAAGATCTTAGTGAACGTAGTCCGTAGTAAATCTTTCTAACAGCATCACTTATGGCATTGCAGCAGGTTAGATTACTGTTGATGTAAAATCCCAAGTATTTAACATGACTCACATAAACAATAACTTCGTTATCAAGAATAACATTTGGAAAATCTAAGGTATTAATTTGGACTCTAGAGCATATCATGGCCACTGACTCAGTTGGATTGAGATTCAAACCATTATCAAGTGACCAAGCAAGAATATGACACAAATCTTCATTTAAGCGAGCTATACAATCCTCCATCAAACCTATATTGGACGAGATATATAAAGTGACACATCATCAGCGTACAGATGCATTTGGCAATTTAGGGCAACGTCAGGAAGGTCATTTATAAATAGAGAAAACAGTAAAGGACCCAATACTGAGCCTTGAGGAATTCCCTTATTTGTAACAACGGAATTAGATATGCCAACCTCCGTTTTAACTCGTTGAGTCCGGTCTTTCAGATCGATATACAATAGTTTAAGCGAAGTATTAGAAAAGTTGAAATTTCTTTTAGTTTTGGTGATTATATGACATGTATTTAGAAAAAAAACGACTTTTTGTTTAGATTTTCGTTTTTTCGTCACTGGAAAGGGATTTAAGATATAAATAATTTTAAATATCTTAAAAGAGATAATTAAAAAAAAATCTTCTTCCTTTTAATACATTTTAGGATTATCAAAATGTAAATATATATCATAAAGGTACATTTAGCAAAAATAAATGTTAATTAAAAAAAAAAAAACATTTAGAGACCTGAGGAAGTAGGTACGTAAACACATACGAAACGTCGTCTATTTGAATAAAGCTAACCAAGAAAGAAAGATCTTAAGTCCACAAAATTAGGACTCAACTATTTTGCATTATAAGTTAACGAAAAAGGAATAATTAAGAAATATTTAACTTTAGCATAGTTTCGACATAACTTTCCAAAGAATAATGAAGACTAATGAAGAATTGAACATATTATATGTAATATACAAACACATGCATTGTATGTTCATTGTTGTAGACATAAATTTCTACAATAATTATAGAGAGGGAAATATAGTAGGTCTGCTTTTGTAAATATTTACATTATGATTTATGAATGAAATTGTACATAATTTCTTATCGATTTTCAATTATGACCAAGTGCCGAGCTGTTGCCTATTGAAATTAAGTATTCTTATTAGATAAGATATTCCTATTTGATTGGAAAAGGCAAGAGGGTCACCTATGGCTTTGGATGGACTTTTTATTTAATAAACATCAGGTCACATGTAAAAGTTCGATTCAAATACATGTATTATTTTTATTTATTCTCGAGTAATTAAGATATAACCAGTTTTTAAAAACTTGCAAGTTAAGTTTGAGTTAAATTTTCAAATTTTAGTTCTTCGAGGTTATTTTTATTCACAAATCAGTGGTCTTTATTATTTCAATACCATGATTATATTTACTTATAACTATAGTTGTGTATTGGTGAAAATGTATAGCAACTCAGCAAAATTTTTTACACGCAAACAAAAACAAATGATTGGCTAGCGTTCCTATACTCGCGCATTGGTCTCTCAGACCGACAAATTATTAATTCTTTGTTTTCTTGAAAAATATCGTCCTTGTCTCCCTGAAGCTTTTCAGTAGCTTCCTAAATAAGTGTTCTTCATTGTTTAGTTGGGCGCAAGCGCACGTGCCGAGTGGACGTGTTCTTTTTTTGTGAGTTTATGGCCCCTCAGACTGACACCCGAGTAGTTATAAGTGTTACAATTTTTGGATAGTGAGTGAAAAATATTATTTTACTTTAGGGGTGTTTATAAATATTTTTAAGAACCGTTTTTAATTCTTTCAAGTAGTTTTTGTTAGCACAATAGACGAAGAAGGAATAATAAGTGCGCTGTTATTTATGGTATGTTCGGATTGCTACGCTTCTCAAGCATATGAAGATTGAATCTTTTTGTATACATTTTTATAATGACTGTTATTTGGTTTTATTGAATTAATAAGTTTTTTTTTGTTTTAATTAAGATAATATTTATTTTTTTTTCCAAAAAAAAAATTTCATTAATTTAGAGGCTAGTTTTAAAGGTTATTGCTTCCAAATAAAGTAAAAGTTCCTATATTTTTCTATTTGTTTTAATTAATTATATTACTTTCTTAAAAATAAATGGCAGAACTACTTATAGAGAATACATACATAATCAAGAAAATACAGACGAGATAAAATCTCAGTCTGAGAGAGCGTGCGCGAGTATATGTGTGTTGTCAAAATGCGCGAGTAGAGGAAGGCTAGTCACTTTTTCCAAAAATACATTTCATATGTTCTTAAAAGATAGTAGTGTCCACCCTATTACAGTCTGAGATAGCAGACGCCACTAAATTACAGCCAGAAACAGCAGTCGCCACTTACTAACTACTTTTACTTGGGCTTCCTCTTTCTCTTCTTGAGCCTAAGCTTTTCAAAAAGGAGTGCAGGTATTCTTGATGGTAGGTACTATATTCCTACTATGAAAGAGCTCGTTTTTTTTTTCTTTTTTTTATTGAACAGATTTATTTAAAATTGGTTCTTAATTCTATGTTACATAATATTACATTTTTATATTTTTTAAGTTGTGTTGGTACATGAGGTTTTCTAATTTTCTTCCACTCATTCACGATCATTTATATATACTTTGGTTCGCATTGACTGTGAACTATAATATTACAGAGAAAATGATATTCTTATTTTAATATTTTTCACTAGGGATGATTGAAGTGATATGGTCAGGGATGTCGGAAGTAGTGGTAGGTATTTACATTTTTATAAACGGTATCGGTCGGTCGGTGGTAGGGGGGACGAAATGTAATGCATCATTACAGGATAAACATAGGCAGATGCAAATGTGGCATAACAACTAACTGGATCACATTAGAAATTTGCAGTTCACCAAATATAGGGTGTTGCACGTGGTACAACCAACCAAAAAGCTATCAATTTAATAAGGCTCCAAATTTGCATTTCTTTTTGGAGTTCCAGAAAGAAATTAGAAATTGAAGTAATTCTAAAAAGAAAATTTTGATACTGTACTGCTAACGACAGGCGACACGTGAGTGCCATTGTTTTCTGAAGTAAAGATTATGGCGATATATCGTTCAATGCTATCGCATGGACGACTATTATCTGTTAAGTTACGGGATGCGACCCTAAATAGAATAAAAAGTTCTTGTCATAATTAAGTTTGACCTATCGTAGTTTTTTTTTTTTTTAATAAAATATTGTTAAATCCTCAGTAAGAAACTTTTGGCTTTAACTATGACATTTTGGACAAGGACAACGATAAAATATAATGCACAGGTTCACAATAAGATAAAAGAAAGTACAATGTACATCTAAACTTAACGGCCTTAACTCGTGTTTTCGTTTAATTATTTTTTGTTCGTTTATTTCCCTTGTCGTTCGTCTTTCTTGAACAACGACCTTTTATATCTTTATGATGGACTTTCCTTAAATTAATTTTTTGTTTTATTTTTTTTTATAGATGCTTCCTGAATCCTGGTATATATAAAATTGACTTAATAACGGCGGAAATTGTCTCTTGTTTCTACCACTTTCAAGCTCCTTAAAACGGAATGAAATATTTCTGCCATTTTATTTATTCTCCCGTTAAAGGAAACATCAAAGTGTAGAAGTAGGATTTTTGTTGTGTTTCTTTAAAGATGAATACAAAAACGTTGTTGATGATTATGATGCTGGGAACACAAGGGGGAAGGTAGAAAATGTATTTTAAATTTTTGTATATTTTTATAGGTTGGAATTGGAATATTCTTTTCTTTTTTTATTTTGAAGAGGAAGCAAATATAAAGCATCAGTGATTTTAAATACTCTTCTTGGAGGTTTTTTTCTTTTATTTTTTGATATTTTTTTCCTCACAGGGAGAATCGAAGGGAGAGCGGGAGATTGTTGAATGTTGACACAATGTTTGGTGGAACATGATAGATGGAAACACATATTTTTTTATCAAGATTTTTTTTCTGTGGGTATAGAATATAACGACTTTAATGAGATCACTTGAGGGTTATGCGAGAGAAATAAATTAACCAAGATAAATTGAGGTGAGCTTTTGAGGTATTTTTCAAATTATGCTCATTATAAAATTCATAATAATACATGAACGACGGGAAACGTCGCGTCGTTAGGTTGCTTGCGGTTATTGTAAAGATGGTATACCTACATGGTATTATGTGATGTCTAGTCTACCTACCTTCTATTCGATGTTTTGTGAAATTGATTTTTTATTAAAATTTTGTGGTAAAATTTAAAAGAACTATGGACTGAAATTTAAAAATAATAACTAAGCGTTAGTGTATATTGTTCCATTTGTTACTATTATATGTATTTTCAATGTAGGATTTGTACTTAACCGGTTAATGAAGGTCTTGGGTTCAATTCTCAATCTTTGACATCTAAAAACAAAAAAGCATACATATTTGTCACGGCTTACTGTCTCTTGCGAGTTGCGAAGAATTGACAAATCCTCCAGGACTATCTCGTAATAAAAAGATCTTCTCACCTTAATTGTTTCGATTTGGCTTAAAATTGTAGGTCGCCTTCATTTCTGCCAATATCACGAGCACAGAAATAGTTAGAAAGTTTTAAGTCACAAGGTTAAATATAATTTCTTCTCAAAGAACAGAGCGTAAATTTTGACGACGACGTCATCCAAAATGAACTATGTGTCTCTTTCATCTATCCTTTCCAACCGGTGGTATCCTTATTTAACCATAAATACAGAGTGGCGCTCGACATGAATAGTGCTACAAAAAACAAAATAATAACTCTTTTTTCGTGTGATTAATCGGATTTATTAAAATAAATGCTTGGGATAACGAAACGAGGATTTGAATAGTGCAGTGGAATCAGGCTTTGCAGTCGGTCATTTCCGTTCAAGAGGAATTTAGGCGGTATAGTTTGGAGGCACTCCCCCGAGTAAATAGACCGTTATGAGGAGTGGTACATATGTTTGCCGACTCTGGAAGCATCGCACGAAGACCGTACCATCGAGATCCATATGTTCGGGTTCAGGACATAATCGCGGCAGTTATAGCCTCGTCAATACAGGAAAATGCAAGAGCTTTGATTTAAAATTTATCCGCTCAGATTGGAATACGCAGACGGTCATTACAATGGATAATTCATGATGACTTAAACTTTCTTCCGTATAAAGTTTAAACTACAAGCAGGTACCCCTGGATTTGCCTGTTCGCCTGGAATTTTGCAAAAAAAGTTATTGAAATGGGCGAAGAAGATAACACTTTATACATTGGCTTGTTTATGTCTAATGAGGTTAGTTTTGAACATAACGGCATTGTAAAAAACAAAATTGCCGTATTGCCGGCAGAAATTCTCCATGAAATTCTCCCAGAGTGAGTCACTGTGTGGTGTGCAGTTTTATCAAGAGGTGCATTGTCTGGCCATATTCTTTTTTGAAGTAAATGGTATAGCCGTAACTGTCACTGGGGACCGTTATTTAAAGACGTTGAAGGAGATTTTTATTTACCCAGAACTGCGCCTAAAACGCAGGATTTGGTTTCAAAAAAATGAAACAACTGCACACAGCCCGGTTATAAGGGAGCTGCAACGAAAATTCCGAACCAAATTAATATCGCAGAAAGTCCAATTTCCGCTGGCCCCCAATGCAATGTCAACTGACCTGATTGCACCAGATTTTTTTATATGAGGTTATGTCAAGCAAGAGGTTTACAAAACTAAACCAAGGAATTCGATGAATTGGAGCGATAATTAAGGCGGTCCCGACTTCATCCCTTTAGGCCATAATGAATATTTTTCACGTCAGATGTCGCACAATTAAACTGGTTGCGAGTGCGGCCACACATAGTAACTTCCCATAATTGCCCTTGGAAACCGGACCCCGTATTATATTTTTTACGTACTTTTTGCAGATTTTTTCGCTTTAAAAAAAAGTGTCAGCTTAATTTCTTTCTTAGTTAAAACATTGTAAGCAAAAAAAAAATTATTTCGGAGTCGATAGCATTGTTTGTTTTCGAGATATTCCAGCCGAAAAACATTATTGAACAATTTTTAATAGTTTTGATTTGCTATTTTGTTCCTTTAAAAAAACTGTCAATTAAATATTTCTACAAACTTTATCATTTATTGATTACGTCATTGTGGATAGAATGAAATAAGCCCGACTTCAAAATTAGTGTTTTTGACCCGAAAAACGTTTTTCAACAATTTTTAGTATTTTTTCGTAGTTTTTTTTTTTCCTTAAAAAAAAACTCTCAACTAAATTTTTTTTTAAATCATATCAGCAATTAAATATGACATAGTGTATAAATAAAATTAGCCCGAAGTCAATATCATTCTTTGTTCTCACAATGTTATTTAAAAAAAAAAAAAACTCTATTGATTTTTGTTTGAATCTTCATTAGGTACCTACATCACTATGTGTAAAATAAAATTAAGCTGAAGTTGATGGTATTTCTTGTTCTCTAAATATTCGAGACGAAAGATGTTTTACAACTATTTATTTTATCGATGTACTTCACCAAAATTTAATTTTCTAAAATATAGTCGATTATATTTGTATGTGAAATCAGCCGACAATTTTGTTAAAATCCAAAAAGTTATATAGTTGCTCCTTCTTCATAAAGATTATTCATAGAAATCCAGTCTATGATCGCTTTGATGATGACAAGTCTTTCTTCAAGTTATGTCATCGGAAAAACACCAATAAAACTCATTCATTCAAACATATCACTAGACTTAGTAGTACAAAATCACTATCTTGCCTATATACTTGATATTCTAACTCAATGTGTTACAGATACATATACTACAACAACGTACATGAATAAACGTTGGAAAATTTTCAACGCGCATTATTAACTTTAATATGCTTATTTCTCCAAGTATTATTCATCCTGTTGAATAAAGCCGTTTACTCATGGAATAAGGCTGATTCCATCCTTGCATCAAGATTCCTCTAAAGACTACAAAAAAAAATATACTTCAGATGTACGTTTGTCTTTTTATGTCATGTAAAGTTGGCCTCGATGTTTATTCAGTCGACGTATACTACTTTAGTAAGTACTACATATAAGTAAGAAAATATATTTATTTTTTTTTTCACAAGTTGTTTTATCCCGATCCTGAAATATAAACATATATAATATGTACGTTATATATACATATAGATATAGGTACCCAATGTGTGTCCTTTATATATGACGACCTTTCTGAGGGAAATCCTTCTTTATGGGGGCACTCTGTGTGACTCTCTGCATTGCGGTCCCCGAGAAGATTTTGATGTCAACGACATCATCATTATCCTCATATTCATCTGCATGATATGTTTTTTGTCAAATTGTATCTTTAAAATTAAGATCCCTCATATAAAAGAAAGGTAAATCCTTTTGTAAGCTACATGTTTCAAGCAAGCTTCATAAACATTTTACACTCCATTTTTTTTTCAATGATACTGTGGGACTTGGGTGATGGGTGTTGGTAAATTTTGAAATGCGACATTATTATTTAAATAAAATACTCTTCATTATTTAAATTTTTGTTTTGATGTTGAACATTTTTGTTCTTGATCTGACTACGTTTAAAGATTTCTTTTACTTAAATGTTTGCAATTTTGGAATTTTTATTTTATATTTGACTTTAAATATTCGTCATTATAGAAATATACCTGGAAAGCCTTGACTTCTGCAAAATTAAATTTCTTAGAAGTAGTTAAGGACTTTATCTATGCCCTAGCTTCACTATTTCCTTTTAAAATTACATCAGTTGTGATATCAAACGAAGAATCACTCTTGTCAATAGCTGTTTCTTCAGGCTACGAAGGTTTGCTATAGAAGGCCTTGTTCATTCTGATCCTGCTGTTTGCGGAAAAATCATGAACCTTTCCATGAAGAATAAAAATTTGTTTTTTTTTTTTTGTGCTTTCTAAAAAAGCATTTTTGTAAGAAGGACCAATAAGATAATTGAATAAAAATGAGTTAGGTATATCTAAAAAAGCCAAAAGTTTGGTCAAATTTGCACAACTGAAGGTAAGATTAAGAAGCATTGAGATGATAAGTACATCTATTAAAGTTTCACAAATTGTATTTAATTTAAATGTTACTGTTATTATTAGTGGGGCATCATCATGAAAGTTTTTTAAGGACCCTTAAAAATAAATAAATCGCGATGAAAGTTTTTGGTAGATATAAACTTTGTTAAAAAATCCTTAGACTTAAATTTAAAAACAACAATTTTAACCCCACAAACAAAATTAGCCAAATTAACAACCAAACGCAGCAATAAAATGTTACCATGTTCTGTGAGATACATTTGCGGGTGAAACTTTTCAAAGTTTAAATAGTTTTGAGATAATTGAGAATTTTCAACACACAGAGAAGTTGTGGGTGAAAAAGTTGAATGTTGAATTCGCCATTCGCAAGGGTCTGTCTCTGCATGCATTGAAAACAAAAAGATGACTTAACCAATTAAAAGTCTAGAGCCTCAACGGTGAAAAGTTTTTCCAAAGTGAAGATTTAAAATTAAAGGATAAATTTTGTAGGTAGGTACTTGTAAAACCTATATACATAATAAAAGGCAATATAACGGGTCATTTATTCCGTGGTTTCAAATAGGTACCCCCAAAAATTTTGCGCCCTGTGCATTTGCACATCTTGCACATATGGTTGGTCCGGCAATTATCATACTAAATATATTTTCTAAGTAAACTTCTCCTGAACACGTCTTAAACACAAGTAAGCACACATACCTACAATTTTCATATTTTTTAATTGTAAAAGTGACATTTGGAGATAGTGTGACATTAAAAAAGTTAAAATAAGCACTTGGTGATTTTAACTTTAATAAAATGTTAAAACAACAGCACAATACTAAGTCGTTTACAATTTGGAAAATGCTGTTTTCAACTTAGCAACATACTTAATCGTCTAAAATATGTATGTAGTTCGATTTACTGTTGATTATTGTTATGAATCAGCAAATCTTTAATCGTGGAACGACACTAAAAATGTGCGTAGAAAATGTAAAAAATAAAATAAAATCGTCACATTGTCTTGATTTTATGCGATGCGGTGCGATTATTATTTTTTGTTAACTTATCTCTCAGACTCAGAACTTTGACATTGGCAAACTAAAAGACAATCAAGAAAAATAAGTAGGTAAACAAAATATGGTCTATGCAGTTAGGAAAGAATTTTAAGTAATAGTTTTTGAATATTTGTATTGATATTTAAGCATCCATATGTACATATGTATGTATAATGTATGTATATACCTAACGTTCAGTTTAGAAAAAAAAAATGAAAAGCAACAAAACTTAATATGATTAAGCAAGCTTAGGTGGTCAGACCGCTATTGAAGTAAGAAACCTTGGATTGGAGGAGCACGAAATAAAGATGCTGTGCTGACTGTTCCATGGTCATGAACTAAGAGGCATTGACGTACATATGTCCACTACATGAAGCAATAAGTGCATGTTACAGTCAGACACAGACTGCTTACATACATTCAGCTTTTTAGGAATCGATTTAAAGTTGAAGAAAGGATTATTGATAATGAGCTCAAAAAAGTAAACCAATCTTTGGAAGATCAAGGTAATTGAACAAAAAAAAAGATATAAAATTATAATGGATGCACATTGCACCACCGTGAGGAGAAAAACAAGATTCGCATTTGGGCTTCCCTCAGTTTAAGAAAGGTCTTCATGATTCAGGATATCTAGCATCAACAAATCGTAACCTAAGTAACCTTATTTACCAGTGTAGTACCTAGCTAGCCGATAATCCAAGAAAAAATGTTAGGTATACCGTATATACCTGTATATACCTACACAAAATGCAGAGAAAATCCAAGTGTGTAGATTTTTAAGCGCAATTATCTTTATTTTGGAAGAAGTTTTGCTAAAAAGTCCATTGTCAAATTTGGCTTCGATAAAAATTTATTTAAGGTAAAATGTCAAAAATATCCGTTTTTCGCATACATATATGAATCCTTTAAGCCTAGTACGCTGCTGATGCGGAACGAAAAATCCCATACAAAAACGACACAACGAAATCATAAACGAAAAATTTCGTTCTAGTTTTCGTTTTGTAGTACGCACTACGCAGTTCGATGAGCGAAATTGATTATTGTAGCAGATTATTTGGAGAAGTCTCTGCTCTTTTTTCGCACAGAATTAATATTGGACCATTTATTGTGTGCGAAATAGTGACATTTGAGTTGTATTCGTGTTTGTATTATAATTATGTTATTTCTTTCATAGCGTGCCTCTCCTTGATTTTTATACGTTGTGTTTTTGTATTTTTTTTTTGCAATTGGTGGCTTGACGACACTTTGAGTGGGAAATTTTTCGTTGTCGTTTTCGTAAGTATTTCACCGCCGTGTTGAAGACCAACGAAAAATTTCGTTTCGCATCAGCAGCGTACTAGGTTTCAAATGGTAAACGCTGGAGAAAAATACTTCGTAAAGAATTTAGTAGATTATGCAATTTTCTTCAAAAAGCGTTTTGACATTTTTCTTCCTGCGGATGCGACCAATCGTTAAGCAGATAATGGCCATTTCAAAAAACTTAAAATTGACAATTTCGGTTTTTCACGTATCTATTAGAATTTTGGCTATTTGTCTTATACCTATATGTATTTCACCGATATCTCTAACAAACTTCCCTTGTCACTGACGGGGCGGTTCAATTTTTTTTAAATTAGTCTATTAGCCCATATATCTTCTTATATTGTATACTTTTTGTGGTATTGACGCAATTTATTTTGATATGTGTGGTAATAAAATTGACATTATTTGTCATTTATAACAGCTGCATAATTTTGAGATTTATCAAATACTACGCTTGATTAACCTAGCACCCGAAAATCAAGACAGCTTTCAATTTTTTAAATAAATATTGTCAACTTTTTTTTTATTTTTTACCTTTCCCTTACTTTTTCATTTTTTTTAAGGCATGTACCTTCCTGAAAATTTCTTTAGACTAATTAGGAAAATAAAGGAAATTTAGGAAGTAACGATATGTATGTATGTACATACATACATATGTATGTATGTTTCAATGTTCATTATGTATTAATATTATGCATCAAAATAGGAATCAAGATGAGCCCTTCAAGACGCCTATAAAATGTCTCTTTATTAAACCGAAACTGTTTTTTTATTTTATCATCCAAGATAATTATTTTAAAATTAATTTGTCATTATTTATAATTTTTCGTTTCGAATTTTTGTGTGTCAAAACTTTTGACACACACAATATATTTTATTTTTGTGATTTTGACAACTTAATTAATTTCTGTCATAAAAAACTTATCCAATACACAAACCTGATTTGAGTCTGAACTGATTTGAAAGAATTGAACTTAATTTTCAATAAAATATAATTCACTGAATATTTTTCTCCACCCGGACGAAACATATCAAATTTAATTCATATCCCCATCGGGGGTCGGTTGGGCGGTTACATATCTCATACTAAAATGGTTGACCACATTCCATGATTGTGGGTTTAGATTAATTGTGAAATTCAAAATTTTAAGTTCCGTAAATGTCCGGAGTGTGTTTGTGAATGTTTATGATTTGATTAATAAGTGAAAATAGGTTAGAGTATTGAGATAACCGTGATCCCCTATTCTCCCTGACATTGTTTTGAATCTTAGATGTTATGTGTTCAAGAATTGCTTTTTAGTTTTTTTTTTTTTTTAATATGAATATTGTAATAATTTATTTATTAAGAACGGACAATGCTTTATTTATTTTGCTTTTTTTATTGTCTAATCTAATGGTAATTTTGAAAAGAGGGAATTGCAGTTTGTGGAAAGAGCAAAGTCGAATTTTTTACTGACACAATCATCGTATTTTGCAGGCGAGTAAGTCTGGCTCAAAATAAATGTGTTTGATTAGATGGACAGAAAACTATGATTTTATTAAAAGATTTTTGCAGTCTTTTTAGGTTTTACTACCAATGAATAATTTTATCACAAATGTTAGTTTTCATTCTTCTATGGCTAGCAGCTTGGGCTTCTTATTAATTCTTATGTGTGTATTTTTATTCTTCATCTTTCGGTTGTTCCAAATTGTTCTTCAGTACTTAATTGGTCCCGAAAAATGTTCACATACGTTATGAACCTTTGTATCTACAGGGACATACATATGTATATACATACACATATGTACATACATACATACATATTTTAAGAAGGAAGAAAATCTTGAAAATATTTTTTTGATATAAATTTTGAAAATATAATTGAGAGCTGTCTTGAAAGTTTCATAAATAAGCATAGAAAATTCTAAAGGGCAAAGTAGTGGCAAAAATGAAGACTCCATAAAACTAATAGAATAAAAATGACCAGAGTTAAAAAGTCGTCTTTGATTTTGTCAATGTCTTTTCGTATGTATTTATCAACGTTTTTTTGTTTTATCTTAACGCCATCTGTTGGCGTTCCCATTTTCTTGAAACACAAAATCAGCGTGTCGATTTCGTATTATTTGTCATTCCTTAGATAGAATCAATAATTTCCCATTCCCATACAAAATGGAATTTTCAGATATCGCCACCATCCAGATCCACCCCTCAAAATGCAATTTTGAGCTTTGACGATTTTACAAAATTTCCAATTGAAATTTCAAATTTTAGGCTCCATGGTGTACAATACATACCTGGGGACCTTTTGGTTGTGTCAAAAAGTGTATCGAATAAATAAATTTCACATTCGCTCACATCCATTGCTTTCACTCATTCGATTCAATTGCTGTAAAAAAGCGATTCTGGTTCAGTGAATAAAATTCTACGATGATACCGATCCCGAACCAGCGTTGCCGAAGTGGCACGATTGTGCCTTTTTGACACAAAAAATTCATCGTGGCACGGTGGTGGTAGGAAAAAGATCAATATGATACGCTCTTCTTATTTCCATTTTTTACTCCAAGTAATGCGAATTTTGAAGAACTTCTTGGAAAATTGCTCTAAATGGAGTAAAAAATACAGCAGAAATTCTTATTTTTTGATAATACACCAATTATTTCTTATACTTTTTTTGTTTTATTTCAAAATGTGGGATGGAAATTTTTGTTTTGGCAGAAACGCTGCCCGAACCACCTTATAATTTCCCCTGAAGCGCATGCGCAGTGCTTGCAATTCTATCAATTTTCTTATTTTTTTGAAAAGAAAGGAGAAACGCTTGAGGTAGAAATATTTGTTTCTTCATGTATAGGACAGGGAAGGAGATGTGGTTGAATTGAGCATTGTTTCGTATTCACACTTTCTCTTCAAAGATTCAAGCCGGCTCCACACTTATCTCGTGTCGTGTGTTGTGGAGTTGTGTGTCACTATCGCTTCAAAGTATTTAATATGCTTAGAGCCATATTTGTCTCGTGTGGTTTGTTGTGGTATACTGTGTTGTGTCGGATTCAATCTTTTACCGATTGCGGCATACCACGATGTTTCGGAGACATATTTTTTTCTGTGGGAAAATTAAGAGAGTGTTAGGGGAAGAGAATAAGTAGAAAGCGAAAAAAAAGTGACAGTTTGCAAGACAAAATTCTGATTATTGTGCACATTCAGCGACACAAAACAAACACAACACAAAACAACACTTCACTTCAATATTGGGTATGTTAGTCTTAGTTCGTACTTCAAACTAAATTAAAAGATCGAGTTGAGTTTGGGTTGAAATTTGGTTGGCAGTTGGAACTCAGCACTTGAATATTATTTTAATTTGATATTTACACATCTTAACTGTGAATACCGGCACACACACTTTTTTAATACATTTGTTTTCTAAAAATTATTATTTTTCCAAAATTCCCTAAAAATAATTGTAAAAGAAAAACCGGTCAGATTTATTCGATGAACATTTTAGTATTAAACAGAAAAAAATAATATTCATTAAATTTTATTAAATTCCATTTGTTACCTAGAATATACCTACTTATTACTCATATAATATAAAATTACTCCATGACTCAAGAATGTCTTTTTTGTTGTATTTGTTTTCATCACAAGCTTGTGGTAATTAAGGTATGTAGGTAGATTGATAGGCAAACACCAACTTAAAATGATTCTACAGGTACTCACTCAATGTACCAATAACTTCCCAGAATTCTGTCTTTATTATGTGTATATGTTGTGCATGACTACGTAATATGTATGGAATAGTGACCTAGTGTACAAAATTATAATAACATTTATTATCAGACGAAACATATTCTCGTGCAGTAAATAACAAAAAAAAAAATAATGATTTTGGCATCAGCCGTCATCATGAGTCATGACCTTACGTATCCGGGCCCTTAAACTACACCTATATATTATACACATTCATACAAAAGATAATAAAATCTCTGCTAAGTGAAGATGACTATTTTTTCCTTTTGTTATGGAATGCAAATTGATAAACAAAACTGTAGGTATAACATAATAAAAACAAAGTTGTTTTTCCACACGCACTTGTAAAAGTAATTAACATCAACATCATAGCCGTAGCTCGAAGGGGGCGGGTAAAAGGTGTGTTCAAAATTAAATAATTTTGTTCATGACAAATTTTTTGTGTTACTATTCCATCTATTTATTAAAACATATCCATTTAGATTAAGTTAAAAATACGATCGATTTATTTCAGTAATACGTTTGGAAGCTCTCTAGAAATAATAATATTGAAAAGGGCGTTTTGACTTGTAAAAGTGCTGCTAATCAAAAACCATCATTGAACATTAACAGCTAAGTGTTCTGCCACCAAGTGAAGGTTGGAATTTTAGCCATATCACGGCGACGAACTCCATCATCTCCTTTTTGTGGTGCTTAAGTCTTGGTTCTTTTGAACACCACTGTGACTCGAATTGAGGCCATACGCTAAACTTCAATTGCTGACTTCCAATCGCCCGGCCTTACGAAGTGCAATGTCCGATGTTCTGAAATACGCGGTAGGATCGAGACCTCTATATTTATTATATCACTTTCGATTTCCAAACCCTCACAAGAAAATATATTGGCTACGGCTGTGCTCATCAATCTCATCATATTCTTCATCATCATCATCATCATCATCATAAAATAAGCTAATCTCTCATAAGCATTTTAGAAAAAAATGTTTTTGTCCGTTATAAATAAAATTTGCCAAACATTTTAAACAAATCGAAAATAGTGTTATCTTTTGACATTTATTTTTGTAACCCTTGAGATAACCTTCTGCTATATAATAAGCATCTATACCTACATAATATTTGGTCCCTGCGTCATTATCAGTATGCAAGTCTTATATTAAGGTTTATTTGCTTTTCATTATTAGTAGTTCTTCGAGATTCGCCTTGTGAGGTGGAGGAAATAATCTATTCACTGATTATACAAACAAAACAAAAAAAAAACAATGTCGGAAGCTAAAATTGTAAGTGGGCTACAGCTTGCTGAGCAAATTAAACTTCAGTTGAAAAGTGATATTGTAAAAATTTGTAGTGAACTTCCAAATTTTCGGCCGGGACTTTGTATCGTTCAAGTTGGTAATAGAGAAGATTCAAATGTGTACATTCGAATGAAAATTAAAACTGCAACGGAAGTTGGTATCGAAGTGAATCATATTAAATTTTCAAGTGCTACAACCGAAGGAGAGTTGTTATCGAAAATTCATGAACTTAACCAGAATGATCGGGTTCATGGCATAGTTGTTCAAATGCCATTGGAAAGTGACACTCAAATCGATTCGAATAAGGTTTTGAATAGTGTGTCTCCGGATAAGGACGTTGACGGTTTGCATGAAATAAACAAAGGCCGTTTGGCTGCTGGTAATCTAACTGGATTTGTACCTTGTACACCGTCAGGATGCTTAGAGCTTATTAAGAGTACGGGTTATAAAATAGCTGGATCTAAGGCAGTTGTATTGGGTCGTAGCCAAATTTTGGGTTCACCTGTAGCTGAACTTTTGAAATGGAACCATGCTACTGTAACCATTTGCCACTCAAAAACCGTTAATTTAGAAGAAGTTACGAAGACAGCTGATATATTAGTCGCTGCGATTGGGTGTGCAGAATTCGTTCGGGGAAGCTGGATAAAATCTGGTGCAGTAGTCATCGATTGCGGCATAAATTCTGTTACAGATCCTTCCAAGAAGAGCGGTAAAAGTATCAAAGGTGATGTTTGCTTTGAGGAGGCAAAAAAAATTGCTTCTTACATAACTCCTGTCCCAGGTGGTGTTGGGCCAATGACCGTAGTTATGCTTATGAAAAATACCGTCATGTCAGCGAAAAAAGTTGCAGCCCGGACTTTAAGCAGTTGCTGGGAAGTTAAGCGACTTGGTCTTAAACTTGTGAAACCAGTTCCGTCAGACATTCAAATAGCCCGATCCCAACAACCAAAACACATATCGGTCCTAGCTGAGGAAATAGGTTTGGTGCAAGAAGAAGTTTCACTTTATGGCAGTATGAAAGCTAAAATTTCTTTAAATGTCGTCAAACGCTTGGCAAGTAGAGCGGATGGAAAATATGTTGTTGTTGCTGGTATAACACCAACCCCATTAGGTGAAGGTAAGAGCACCACCCTAGTTGGGCTTGTTCAAGCCTTGTGCGCTCACAAAGAACGCAATGCTATTGCCTGCTTACGTCAACCCTCTCAAGGACCAACATTTGGCATCAAAGGTGGAGCTGCTGGCGGAGGTTACTCTCAAGTTATCCCAATGGAAGACTTCAATCTTCATTTAACTGGAGATATTCATGCTGTTAGCGCAGCAAATAATCTATTAGCAGCTCAATTGGATGCAAGAATGTTCCATGAAGCAACGCAAAAGACTCAAGCTTTGTATGATCGTCTGGTGCCCACTCTTAAGGGAAATCGTAATTTTTCGAATATTCAATTACGTCGCTTGCAGAAATTGGGAATCAACAAAACCGACCCCAATTCACTTAACCCTGATGAAATCGAAAAATTCGCTCGATTAAACATCGATCCAAATAATATTACCTGGTGCAGAGTTGTTGACATTAACGATCGATACCTTCGGGAAATTACGATTGGACAATCGCCAACGGAAAAAAATTTGACTCGCAAAACTTCATTTACCATTTCGGTCGCCAGTGAGATAATGGCCGTACTAGCTCTGTCAAAAGATCTGGGCGATATGAAAGACCGACTTTCGAAAATGATTGTAGCTTTTGATAAGTCAGGAAGTCCAGTAACTGCAGATGATTTGGGCATCACAGGAGCCCTAGCAGTCCTGCTGAAGGACACTTTAGAACCAACATTAATGCAAACATTAGAGGGCACACCAGTTCTTGTGCATACTGGTCCTTTTGCAAACATAGCCCACGGGTGTTCGTCGATAATTGCCGATGAAATCGGTCTAAAGTTGGTAGGCAAAAATGGATTTGTTGTGACTGAAGCTGGTTTTGGCTCTGACATTGGAATGGAAAAATTCTTCAATATAAAATGTAGGTCATCTGGAAAAGTTCCTAATGCCGTTGTTCTTGTAACAACTGTTCGTGCTCTCAAAATGCATGGCGGCGGACCTGCTGTCGAACCTGGTACACCCTTGAAAAAAGAATACAGTGAAGAAAATATTGAGCTTCTTAAAAATGGTTTACCCAATTTACTGAAACACATCGAAAATGGCCGAATATTTGGGCTTCCTGTTGTTGTTGCTATTAATCGCCACAGTTCTGATACACAGGCAGAACATGATTTAGTTAAATGTGCTGCTATCAAAGCCGGAGCATATGACGCTGTTGTATGCTCTCACTGGAGTGATGGTGGAGCCGGTGCACTTGAGCTTGCCGATGCAGTTATCAAAGCATGCGATAGTAATTCAGCATTTAAGTTGTTGTATAAACCTGAAGTTCTGCTATTGGATAAACTTAATATAATTGCAAGAAACATGTATGGAGCTGGACAAGTAGTCTTGACTAAGGAAGCTGAAGAAAAACTGAAATTTCTGAACGATAGGGGTTTTGGACAACTTCCAGTTTGCATGTCTAAGACTTCTGGTTCTTTAACAGGAGATGCTAAAATTAAAGGTGCACCAAAAGGATTTACCCTGACAATTGGAGATTTGTATGTTTCTGCAGGAGCTGGTTTTATCGTTGCATCATGTGGAGAAGTATCAAAAATGCCTGGACTACCAACAAGACCTTGCATCTATGATATTGATCTTGACACAGAAACAGGTTTAATAGAAGGCTTGTTTTAAGTTAGTTAATCTTTATACTTCTAAATATATGATGAAATTCATTTGTTAAGCCAGATTGTGAATACAAACAAAAATTTATATGACTTACTTAAATAGGAATTGAATTAACATTCAATAAATAAAAAATAAATTGAGAAAAATAAAAATTGTTGGTATTTAAGTTTTTTGAAAATGAAGACTGGAAAAGTGGTATTCTGCTTCTTATTTGGCGGTAACTGGTCATAAAATTTCTTAAACGTCAAGGAAAATTCTTATTTCTCATAAACGGTTCCACAGATTTTTATATAATAAAATAAGTTGGGTATCTTATTAGATATTGGTGGTACATATTAATAATAGAAACGTTTTTTTTTTTTAATTATGACTTATATAAAAATTACCCAACTGATTTTGATTTTTAAATAAAGAAGCTTCTAGAAAGTATAAAAAGTTGGTGTTTATTGTGCACGAAAATTATAAAACATTCTTGTTTGGATTTTAAGAACCAGTTTCAATTTCTTATTTCAAGATACTGTGGAGACTCTTATCATTTTTCAATACCTATTATACTATTTACTTTAAAATTTAAAAAATTCATAACACTCTGTACTTTGCAATTTTCCACTTTTCATTTTAAAAACAAAACAATAAAATCATATTAATTTTCTATAAAAAAAATTTAATAGTTATTTTTCATTCACTTTTCTGATTTAAACTGTTCTTTTTAATTAATATTAATAAGGTACTATATAATTTGTATTCTTTTATGGTTATTTTTTACATTGGCTATCGATATACAGCTTTCAGTCAGCCCCTTTTTTAAGCTGGATTTTTAGCACCTGACTACAGAATTTAAAAGCACAAAATCCACAATACAATAGTGACATTTGACACCGGACACATTTGAATTTGCAATTACTGGTGTGAATGCACCCTTTAAGAAGATAGAGAAAGAAGACTGGTTTGATTAAAATGAAGGATATGAACTTTGACAGACTTACTTCAACTTTTCGCGGATTAGCATTCTTGTGTTTTTCTTTTTTTGATGTAATTTTTGACCACTAGTACCTAAGTAAGAAATGTGTGAACTTAACGAAGGAGTTTTTTTTTTTTATTGTGATACCGGTCACTTTTGACGAAATGACTTTTTTTTAAATTTTTATAGAAGAATAACACAAGTCAACATGATTTTTGTCTTTGAAAAAAGGGTATGAAATTTACAGAGGTGTATCTATAGTCATCCGAAAAAAAAATATATTTGATAAAAAAGTTTGCTTTTGTAGCAAAGAGAACGGTTTAAAAATATGATTAATTTTTTTTTTTAAATCAAAACTAATAGATTTGCAAAAATACATATTAATTTTTAAAAATATTATAAATTAACAAAAGTTTGAAAAATAATATTTTAAAAGTGAACCCTGGTACTTTTTCTTTAATGTTCATAAGTGCTTTCTCGTATTAAACCCCAAATGTAGTCTCCCATCATATTTTCATTGTATTATCCTTGATAACGGCGATCGAAGTCCATAATATCTTGATGAAAACGTTCTCCTTGTTCTTCTGAGAATGCTACCATTTTATTTTGAAATTTATCTACATATATGAGAATGTAGCATATGTACATACTTTTAGACATCATTCTTGGTACATTTAAATGAAATATCTTTTGTTTCACGCGTCAGGCATATTAGCTTGTAACTCATACAAGTTATATTAGCAGTCCTCGTGCACGCGCCGAAGCGCACGAGAATTTTTCTTTACAGTGAAAATAAGTCTTAATAGTTTAGAAAGAGCTTAAATTGTTTCGTAATAATTGAAAATTTTATTTGTTATACGTTTTTGTATGTTTAAAAAATAAATATTAATATGGTAATCTAAAAATAAAGATGAAGTACTATATTGTTATTTTTAAATCTTTTAAATTATTGGTGGTTCAGCGCACGATCGCACTTAAGATACAGCCGCCACTGATCGTGAGTGACTGTACAAGTGAACATACCCATTGTCTAAGCTTATGCGGATTGCATGCACTAATTTCAAAGGCAAAAAACATGTAAACATTTATTGCTGTAACCGTTACAAAAGCAAACTTTTAAATGAATACATATTGGTATTATTTATTCATTTTGGTGCGTAGTGAATAGAAAAATCGTAAAATGAATGTTAGGACAAGACATTTTTTTCATTTTGTTGAGTTGTGTAATCAATGCATCTTTTAAAAAAAAAAATACATTAGAATCCATCAAAAATTTTCGGAAATACAATTTTTTTTTAAATTAAGTGTTAAATGTACCCAAATTCCCCATGTACCCAAATTCCACTACAACGATTCCGGTATATTGATAATATTTCGCTCCTTCAGGTTTCTGTAAAAAAAATAGAATTAGAAAATAGGAATTTAAAGTTTTTTGAGAAAATTGCCTTATTTTTAAGTTATTCAGTAGTACGTTTTTAATGACTTGATTAATTCGATTATAATTTTTGAATATGGTGCTTCCTAAAAATTGAAACAATATTGGGCCCTATCATTGTATCCGTTCGGAGAAATCTCCGATCGGAACGTTTATTTTGTTCATGGATCCGAATCGTAACAAAAAACTAGACGCTTTACCAACGCACCTAGTTGACAAGAAACATGTGTCGGCTAGTGTAGTTTCTAGCAATGTCTGGCTTTGTTTTCATAAAATCTACTAGACGGTCGTTTTTTCTGAAACAAAACAAAATCAATAACGTAACAAAACAAATAAATAAAAAACTTTGCTTACACTTCATTTTCCTGGTCAACATCCATTTTTCTACGAAATTATTCCGCAACTATTTTGCTGCCGGATACAATCGGAACTTAAGCATCGCATGCATTTAAGGTGCGTTGATATATTTTGACATTTAATCGCCAAACATCGCATGAGATCGCGACGCGTTACTTCGATTTTGACATTTTCAACGCACATTTTAATTTACCTACTTCGGTATGTCCGATTTTTCAATCGGCCGATTTTTCAATCGGAACATTAACCATGATAAAAAATTCTTACATTTCGTAGAAATCGGAGAAAATTTCGTTCCGATCGGATATAAGATAGAGCTCATTGCAATCAAAAATTTTTAAAATGATTAAAAAAAAAAAAACAAATAAAATATCCTTTTTTTTAGTACTTACATACATAGATACTTTTTATCTTAAAAAAATCATTAAAATGTATTTTCATAACAGTTATTTACCACAAAATCCAGTCGTTTATATTTTTAAATTGTGTTTTGTGTTCTTCGATAAATTTTTCATTTTCGATTCATGAAGTTTTAAAAGAAGAAGTTAAAAAGTCGAAATGTGTCACGGCTTTTTGAATTGTGTTGGTATTCTACACTAAATTACTTTATGTTCTTCATTAAACACTTCTTTTTTTTTTTTTGAAAAATTTAAATATTGATAAATTTAACCTTATCGTTATTTTTACTCCAAAAAATAATTTGTTTTATTAAAATTGATATTTCGTTTGCTTTTGTGCATGTCTTGATAATATCTGCAATATGATTTTCTTATAAGCTCAGCATGGTGTCAGAAAAATTTTTAAATCATTCATTGAAGCCTGAGAGACAAGAGCGTGACGTGAAACGCTGTAATCTTTTTCTTGTTATAATATCGTTCCCCAATTCACAACACAATGCAACGAGTTTCTTGACGATTTTTTTTTTTTTTGATAATGTTAACTAATTCGGTTGTTTGCTTTCAGTACAGTGGTGTGCGAAAAAGTGCACCAAATGATTTAAAGAAAAACAATTAAAAAAAAAAAGAAACATGTAGGTACATTTAGAAAAAATAAAAATAAAAAACAATTTGAGAAAAAAAATGCTTGTGTTGTGATCAAAAAGGCGAGCCTGGATGGCGACAGACGATGCTAGCAGAACTGATGTATCGGGCAGGAGATAGAATATATGGCATTTTTACCTGCAATTAAAATAGACACAGGTCTTGGATTAGTTCTTCACTTTTGATTTTCTTTCATTTTTGTTTTATTGTATTTAATTGAATTACTTTAAAATTAAAGGATACATACCTACCTATTCTATCCAATTGAGATGCATTGGTCTTCTGTGTTTTTGTTTTCACTCTCTGTCATTAACTTGTGAAATTAAGAAAATCGTCGTCTCGTCTTTTTTTCAATTTTTTGAACTCTTGGCGTGACGTGACGACGAGAAACGCATTATTATGTATACTCTGGTATACTTTCATTGCTTGAAATTGGTTTGACAACTGCGACGAGTTCAAGTCACGCTGTGAATCAGGCATGACGTATCCTTACGTAACGTATTCTATTCACATCACGTTCAATAATTATTTTTCAAAAAAATGATTCCAGTTTTTTATGTACAATTATGTAGGTATACAGCTTTATTCTTAAATTCATTTAAATTAACAAGTATTTTCAAAATGAAATTAAGTGCAGTTATTAACTACCATAAAAATGTGAGGGATCTACATTTAAACCACCAAATCAATACCCTATTAATCTTTTTCATTTTCTGTGAAACATAAAAAAGAATTTGATTAAAATTTGTAGATATATGTATGTTGTAATGTATATAAATTTACATACTTACATATGTACATATATCATTAACAATTATAAATTTAAATACATAGCTCTTGTAATAGCGATGCTGTGGCCATAAGGAACCAGGGCCTCGTGGCTTACAAGTCTTACAAAAAAATCAATCTGCCACACAAATGTGCATACAAAATAAAATAGATACGACTGGATTGCACGAACTTGCTCTTGTAATTTAATTAAGCTATATTTTGACGAAAAAAATTTAAAACTGTCAAAAGTAGATTTTTGCCGACAATATTTTCTAAAATAATTTTAGCATCATACATAATTGTTTTTGTTTAAATTTTATTGATGTGCTGAAACTTTGTAAAGCATTGTCGAAAATTTCCGCCTTCCAAAATCTGCCGCCCTACAGTCCATGGTCAAAATGGCCCTAGACGCACGGACGAATAGAAACATAGAACCCATTTTTTGACTTCTCTATCATCGTAGTACTAAGTTGGTTAAAACATACACGAAACCAATACCCATATAAAGAAAATATAATAACCTGAAAAACTCCAATGACTGCAAGCTGTATATAGGGATTCATTTTAAGTTAGACTATCCCAGATTTGACTAAAATGTTAACAATTTAAACATTGTTATTATGTTGTCTCTGGGGTAATGTAGTTTTTCATCATTAGTACCAACGTAATTTGAATTAGCATTTCTGTGTCCCAATAAAAAAAAAAGTTAAATTTGTGCCTAGCTTATAAAATAGTATCATTTAGGTTGTGCATCCGTGGTCCGCATATAAAATACCAGCCAAATTGCTAAGAATACCTATATATACACAAAATAGGTACATTATTATTCTTTTCTTTAGTACCTATGTACTGAACATTCATATGTACCTACATAGTTTCGGTTGCAGGTGATTACACATACTGCCTACAGGAGAAAATAATTTTTGTCTGTGTTACAATGAAGTAAAAATAAGAGAAAAAAAAATGTTCCTTGTTATTATTCAACTGACCAGGGAATTGGCCTAAGTTAAGTTATTTAGGAAACGTCGCAAATGGTTGCAGATGGCAATTGTTTATTTTTTTTCAGAAAATTAGTTAAATTGGGTACTGAATCAGTTATATAGTTGAATTTAATAATTTCTTTTCCATTCTCTAAATAATTTTGATTTTTTTTTAATTCAAAATTTAGTTTTTTGATAATTTTGATATGCATTATTATTCAAATTTATTAAAAGCTCTTATGTAATAAATTAGATTAAATTCGGTTCAACAGATAATGAGATAGTCGAAAACCAAAAATTTCTATCAATCAAAATCGTGGGAGCCGTTTTTGAGAAAAATGAGATTTTCCTTGTCGGTTTTTAAACACTTGTAAGGGGGTACAGTTATTTGTGGTCCTAAGAATAATTTTTATTTAAACTTTGCTAAATAATGTTAAAAAACTGATAAATGCCAAGTCTTATAAAAATCGACCAAATCCTTTTCGAGATATTACCTAAGTTCTAAAAGAAAAAAATTGAAACTTTTTTTTAAAATCCGAAACACATTTTTTTTTATGATTTTGGTAGACTTAAATACTTTTAAAACTATTTGACACATTTTCTATAAAAAAAAATTGGTCAAAATCAGTTAAGCCGTTTTTGAGAAAATCGAAAAAACAAAAAAATGGTTCTATATCCATTTTGTAAAAAAATACTGAATTAAAAAAAAAAAAAAGTTGACGTTTTTGAGAAAAATATGATTTTCATAATTTTGTAACCAAACGAATTTGTACGGCGGGTACCGTTATTTTTGGTCTTAAAAAAAAATTTAAAAAACGTGTGCGGGGTATGCCTAAAAACCTCTATGTATCAACTTGAAAGAAAATCGACAACGCGTTAAGGCTGCAGCTGAAAGTACGGTCAGAATTGCGAGATACATGTCTATATGGTAATGAGCCACCAGCCTTCCCTAGGTAGTCCAGTTATTCAAAGTGATGGAACCAGGGCTCTATGAGCGTATTGTTAGTCGGTAGGGATGGAGTAGACCTACAATTTTCTGCCGAAACCGAACGGTAAAGATAAGAGGAACTATGCTCTGACAATAAGAAATGTGTCATTGCCTTGCAAAAGGTAGTAAATAGTTACCCCTTAAAGCATCAACTTCTTTTTAAGCTGTAAATTAATAATCTTCTTTGGTTGGATGTAAATCTTTAGGATTTTAAGCGTTACCCTTTTAGCAAGAATTTTTATTACTCTGCTAAGGGTTCTTTCGCTTAAATAAGTTTTGTGATCATCATAGCTGGTTTCATTAGTTTAATCAATGAAACATACAAATTAATTAGCTTTAATTAATTTTGTTTACCTTAAGGTTCTTTCATATTTACAGTACCTACTCAGATACTAATTAGATACCTATATCGCTAAAGTAACATCTTACAACACAAAAATATTAGCAATTATAAATCGCAAAGACTAAAATAATAATTATTATACTATTAAGACTCACATTGCCAAATTTTTCATCTTGATATAGGCAATATTGTGAGGTCATTTTCTATATAGGGTTTTGCTTCCTGTCAACAAAGGAGTTGTAATAAAGAAAACGATTAAAAATACTGCCAGGGAAATGAGATCGTTGCGACAGATTATTGGATTCCCTGCTATAATATAATAAGAAAATACGACAAACAGTTCGTTCCTGAATAAAAATATATTCCTATGCCAACACAGCAGCAGCGCCTCATTGTTTGTTGTTTTCTCAAGGACTATTATACTACAGAAAGGCAAGCTTTGCACAGAATTCAGGATGAAACACCTTCCTTGGGAATTATAGTATAGTTGGTATAAAATAAAAATAACAAAAAAAAAAAAATCGCCACATAACAGTAAACAAGAGGATGTAAGGCAGCGGGAGAGGTGATATTGCTATAATTAGTTCGGACCACCTTCTCGTAGGTATATCCAAGACCGGAGGACTCTTAATTTATATTATTTGCCCGTAAAATTGCGAGGTTTATTTAAAACAGGAATTTAATTATATTAATTTTGAAGGAAATGAGATGGAAGCCCAACTTGCTTATATAAATATTACTAGACAGAGGGTTGAAAATGTTGAATTAATTAACTGCTGCTCACTGCTCAGGCGTTGGATTCAGAATATTGTTAATATAAAATTTTAAGAATAACTATACTATATAGTAAAATAATATTTAGATTAGGGGCACTTTTTTATTACTGCTATATTAAAATAAAATCCGTTAATTGCATGAAAGAGTTTATTAAATTATTCTATACAAGGTTAGGTGTGCTTTAAGTTGTATTATTTTTTATATATCATGCTGAACTTACTTCGGTACCTATGTTTATAGTAAACTATAATAACATACCTAACAAAGGAATGGTAATGGCACAGAAGTTGAAAAAAAAGGAGCCGACGCATAAGTCGATTTTCTTTAAACTTTTTCGACGTTATTGATTTGTCGTAGACGCTGTATACAGCGTCCGAAGTTTTTGACATCTCTATACTTTATCTCATTCCCACTTAGTTTCGAGAAAAAGATGTCCAAACAAAGCAGGATTTTTTAAAATTTGTTTAAAATTTGCGGATGTTTTTGATGTTTTCTTTTGTGACATTTGTTTTGTCTGTCCGTACTTTTTTTAGCACTTTAGCACAGAATAGTTTTGTAAAGGTATTTATCCACCAAAGTGGGTCAAAAATTCACTGTGGACTTTTGGATCTACCGGAAACTCGCCATGTGTTGCTTCAATTTTATTGTACTCTCAATTAAATTCTTGAATAAAGAAGACGTGTAGTCTATTACTAAGAATTTGAATAATACAGTCCACTTTGAGAAAACTCCCCAATATTTTTCATGGTCCTTCGAGCCGGATATTAACCAGCGATCTAACCTATGGATATACTCTTCATATAGAGAACTCCACAAAGGTATCGAACTTCCGTCCCATAGAAGTCTATTTGCTTATTTAGGCATCTAATAGTTACCGAAATTCCATTTTGTAACGTAAAAGATGTTACATCAATGTCCGAGTCCACCAATTCCGACCAATTTTGGTATTTTCGATTTCGTCATGCTCAGGTACATTTTCTTCTTCTTTATCATTTTAGCATGCTTGCAAACCCAACCCTTTCAAAAACTCTATTTTCTCTACGCATTCTGTTTGTTGCCTGACGTAGCAAAAATTCAAACTCGGATTGACACACAATTAGTAAAGCTTTTAAAATTTGTTTTGCGTCTCCTTCATCGCGTGATATGATTTATTGCCCAATTAAAGACAGATAAAATGTTCTTACTGGCTTTGAGGACTTTTTAAGTTCGATGGAATAATTTTTAATGAAATTTGCAACATCAATATTCATTAGGCTGTTAAATGCCAAGGTCATCAAAAACGATTTGACAAGTAAGTACACCTTAAGTTGAGGAACCATTTCCGGTTTTTTCGATGATTTACAGTAGGATGTTTAGTTTTAACTTGATTTTTCGATTCTATCTTTATTTCGAACCCTTTAAGCTTGTTCCTATACTCATATTACACATCTTCCAAATCTTGAACTGTTATTAAAAAGCATTTAAAAAAAACCCCTACAGTAACACTTACAGTTTTTCAACTTAAAACATTTCTCTTAACAATTTGATTTTTAATAATTGAGAATTATGGTTATTTTTCTGAATTGCCCATCCAACCTACCTTGATTGAATTTCCATTTTTGTATGAAAATTGGCAATTTTAAAAATTGTATTATTTTTCTTTCATACATATACCAACATTATTCATATCTCCTGCTATGAAAGAAAATTTCATTTTTCACTCAGACACTTTAAATTTAATTTACATTTTTATAATAAAAAATACATATATAAATTTCATTCTTCCTCAATGTATGCAAAAATATTAACTTTAAATTGAATTTAGTGAAAATGAATTTTGCAATCACATGACGTTGTCATTTCTCGTCCCCGTGTTGGCTTTATTTGCAATGTTATGCGAGTTTTTTTTTAATGATTTTTTTTTTTACACTGAATACCTAGCATTCGTTTACATATACATAGATACATTATACATATTTGGAATTAAATGAAATTTATACAAAATTGTCGTGTTATTTTGCAGCAGCTGCACCCAATAAATACTGTATAAAGATATATTTTATATATTGAGGCTCAGTGTAGCACGAAAATAGATGAATAATTTTTTTGAATCTAAAATTTTCCTCGATACGCTCCAGGCCGTCCTGATTTGCAACGATTATGATGAAATTGAGTGTTAGTTAATTCGTTATTATTTTTTTTATATATATTTTGAAGCAAGCATTAAATTCAATCAAGATTTTTTTTTATACAGTTATTTTTTTGAGTACACAATTTTGGAAGGTTTAATTCTAAAAATTATATTTAAAACCTTAAAATTAAATTCGTCCCCTGTGAAACCCTTATGTTTCAAAATCTATTGTTCGGTGATTAAATTAACGCTAGTCACATTGAACCTTTTTTTGACGTCTCTGTACATTATCTCACCCAGGATTTTTAATTTGTTTACATACATATTTGTGAATTTTTGTACGTTATCTATTACTTGAATACTACAGAATAATTTTTTAATAAAATTTTAATTTTGTAGTTTAAAGATTTTTTTTTGTTAATTCTTTAACGAGCGCGGATTTGTGTTTTCTATAAGGACTGCTGAACATCAGAGTGACTCAGTTATGTAGACATTAGTTTGTATCTGAACAATAGAAGTCGGATTCAGTCAAAAAATCCAAAAAATTCCTTTATTATATCCGTGTTTTCTTATTTAAAAAGATGTAGGTGTTTAAGAAAGAAATGTTCTTATATAAAATTATTTCTTGGTCTAAGAATAACATAATTTAAAAACTAAAATAAAAAAGAGGCTGGGTGCGATCCACACTGGTAAATTCCCATTGATGCCCGTGGCAACTGGACACCCAATGTTATTTTGTTATAAGGAAACTCCTTATTCAAAATCTTAAAAAACCTTATAAAATGTTCAATATGCGATCAAGTGAAAACCAAAGTTGGGGCGTATTATATTTTTCAACTAGTTAAGTTGTATTTTTGGCAGATGTTTCTGTTTTTAAAAAAAACTAACGATTTAATTCTTTTACAAATCCCACCAATTCATAGTTACAGCATTGTGTGTAAAATAAAATTATTCCGGAGTCGATAGCTTTGTTTGTTTTCGAGATATCCGAGTCGAAAACATTTTTTTAATGGTTTTATTTTGAAAATTTGATGATTTAAAAAAAATATCAATTGAATAATTCTACAAACCTTATTAGTTATTGACTACGTCACTATGTATACAATTTTTTTCAACGATTTTTAATATTTCTTGTAGTTTTCCTGCTTTAAAAAAACCGTCAATTGAATTTTTTTCAAATTTATATCAGTAACCAAATATGGCATCGTGTATAGAATAAAATTAACCTGAAGTCAATGGCATTTTCTGTTCTTGAAATATTCGAGACGAAACATTTTTTACAATTTTTTTTAAATTGCTGTAGTAAAAAAAACCACTACTTAATTGAATTTTTTTGGGAACACTTTCTGCACTTCTTGATGTTATTATCTGTAAAATAAAATTTATTCGAGGTCGATATCTCGAGATACAGTGAACGATAGAAAGGCTCACGAACGTACGAACGTACAAACACACACACAAATAGACACCTCTCTAAAAATGATGGATTCGGATTCCTGGGACCTCGAAACGTCAAGAAATGTCAAAATTTTCAATTCGACAAACCGAACCAATTACAATAACTTCCATAATGGGAAGTTAACAATACACAAAATTTAGCCAGCAGTACGACGAGACATTGTGGAATGTGTCAATGTGTGAATTTTTTTCTTTCTAGCTCATCTTCAATCTTATGTAACTTCTTTGCATTCAATTAGGCTGGGTTGAGAAATTCAAAAATTTTGTGAAAGTTAGACGGTGCATCAGACTAATTTTATTATATGAGTGTTTTACTTATAAACGTTAGAGGTTTGAATGAAACAACAACACTTGGGGGAGCATCAGACTCCTTTTCAGTGGTGCTTGGTAATTGTTCAATTTTTAATTGAAAAAATTTGTATGCCTAGCTGGAACTCGAACTTAAGCTCCTTCCGAGCTAATGCACTTGGCATTGCGCTGCCGAGTCACGTGATCAAGTCCATCCCAACTAAGGTTCTATTATTTGACAATGGCATTTGAAACCAGCATTTTTACTAGCCACACACAAGTTTTTATTGTACATTCGGTTTCCTTCTTTCTTCTCCGTACTCGATTTATAAGTCAACAATTCGTTTATATTCCAATTATAAGGAAGAAGATTGTATGAAATATTTGATGCAGGTCATCAAGAATTAATTTCAATTAATAAGTGGTTTTTTTGTGACAACACACAATTGCCAACACACAATTGCCAATTGCTTTCGAACCATCATATTAATATTGAAGGTTTGAATGAAACAACAACACTACCACTGAGCTACCATCTATAACGTTTTTCTTATATATGTATAAGGTAAAACGTATGTATTGGAGTGTGTTTTGGAATGTCTGTCTTTATAAGCGTGTTTTACTTATATCAGACTTTTTTATATCCGTCATCTACTGTAACAAAATTCTGAAAATTAAAAATGAATTTTTGTCTATGTTTTATACAGGATCGAAAGATTGGATTATACTAGGTGTTGGTTCAAAGTTAAAACTAAATATTATACACCCCCAATTTTTCAAACCATTAAGAAGTGTCAAATTCAATTAGAGGTAGGCTACGGTGTCAATGGATTAAAACTACAATTTTAATGCTTTCCGCTGACAGTTCGAATTTCATATTAGGTATATGCATATCCCTCCCCCCCTCGCAAAAAAAAAATTAATAAGGTGGAGCTCGGATCGATGGAAAACTTTCACAAAATGTTTAGAACAAATAATTCAAAAATAAAAACCCTGTACATAATATTTCGATTTTTTTAAAAAAATTTTCCTGGACTAGAACCACTTACACGTAATACGTTCCATGTCATACATTACGCATCACACGTTCACGTTACGATTCGGTTGCATTATAATGTATATTTGGGTACATTCAATAATGAAAATCCGGCACTCCGAAGAACTTTGATGTTTACACAATTTAACCGTGAGTTCCAACACCCACAAAGTTTTTTTGTACAGGTAGTCTATCTCTATAATAATCAGATGGATTCAATTTTTCAAACAAATTTATGAATACTAAATTTCATTCACCCTGCATGTGCATCCAATAAAAAACCATATATATTTTCCTATACCTCGTACCTACATTTGCAAATGTGATGATGACTTCGGCATCATTTATCTTCTTCAAATGAAATCTTATCCTAAAACTAAACTTGTCAGGTTTCTTATGCGGGATATATGTAGTTTGGGTGTGTAGTGTATATCCTTGAATAGTTTTCACTTCTATAAGCTACTTGAGGTAAACATATCTGTATTCAAACTTTCCTTATCAATTAGGTATATTGGGAATTCAAAATACCCGCATAAAGTAGGTACATATGTGTATACATATCCTGATCAGGTATATATATACTCGTATACATCAAAGATTGCTTATGCTTTTGAATTTTCAATTAAACACTCCTTCGTGCTTTTCGAAAAACAATTCATTTCTATATATACTAGACATGTTGAAAAGCCATAAATTAAAATATGTATATGTACCTATGTATATGAGCACTCCATGGATATATCCAGTCGACTTGTATTGAAACAAGGGAAATCAATTTCTCAGACCTTTTAACATTAAACCCCACATTATAATGCTAATGTTCTTGAAAAAGCCCTCATCCGCTTATCGGAACACATTGATCAGTTAAGCAAATCATCACTATAAACCACTAAGGGTTCTTAACTAGCCGTCAAATACATTCACATGTACATATCTACATATACGTCTAGTTTTTCCTTAATAATGATGGTCTCTAGATTGTTCTTGCAGCACTTGATGAGTTAAATAATATTGCATCTCTAAAGTAGGTAACTTTAAGAAGTTCATGTACAGGTAAACAAAATCTTTGCATTTAAAGGAGAAGTGAGAACATTCCGGTCATCAAGCAATTGCTTTAAGCATAAAGTGAAAACTATTTTCTGAACTTAAGGAAGTGCTCGTTTATTTGTAAAATTTTCCCCGATTTTCTAATCATAGGAAAATCTTGGGTTATAAAGGGTGTTTTTTTTTAAAGGTGTAGAGCTTTGAAATGGAATAAAACAAAGATGATTTTTTTAAATGGACATGAAATTTACTTTATTCGAAAGATAATCTTCTGGCATTATAATTTAAATATGATTTCTGGTAAATGACCGCCAAGGCTGGCTCGGACGTATTCTAATCAGGAGGTCCAATTTTCTATGACTTTTTCCAACGTTTGTGGCCGTATATCGGCAATATGAATGTTGTCCTCCAAGTGGTCAATCGTTTCGATCCTAGACTAGCGACTTTACATATCCCCACAGAAAATAGTCGAGCGGCGTTAAATCGCACGATCTTGGAGGCCAATTCACGGGGCCGTAACGTGAAACTATGCGGTTACCAAACGTTTCCTTCAATAAATCAAAATTGGCACGCACGAGCTGTGTGACATGTTGCGCCATCTTATTGAAACCAAAGCTCCTGCACATCATGGTTGTTCAATTGATGAACAAAAAAGTCATTAATCATGGCTCTATAGCGGTTACCATTGACTGTAACATTCTGGCCAGCATCGTTTTTAAAGAAGTACGGACCAATGATTCCACCAGCCCATAAAGTAGGTACACCCAACTGTCAGTATTTGTGGATATAACGGTGTCTCAACATACACTTAAGGATTATCATCACTCCAAATATGGCAGTTTTCTTTATTGACGTATCCATTCAACCATTCATCACTAAACAAAATTCGCTTATGAAAATTGGGATTAACGCCAATCTCGTTTCGAGCCCATTCAAAACAATTTGCATGCGTTGTTCAGGCTTCAGTCTATTCATGTTGAAATACCAAACCAAACTAAAAATAGATCACTTCACAACTGACAAAATGGCCGCCAGTTAAAATAGTGTTGCCAACTTAAAGTTCTATACCTGTAAAAAAAAAACACCCCGTATATGATTGGCATTGGAGATGAATGATATTGATAGGAACAGCACCTGTCCCTTACAATATTTTGTAGTTTTTCTCACAAAGTAGTTAACTGTCCTTTTAATTCTTCTTCCTTTGCATTCTTCATGTATATAAGGAAGAATTTCTTATTTTAAATAATTATATCCATTTTATTTGTAAATTTTATTGTCTTAAAAAAAAAAAGAATGTCAGAATTCAGAAATGAATATTAACTTCAAGTGGTTTCAGCCCCAAATGCCTGCCTTGAAGTCCATATAATATCTCCTCTTCAACTTTTGGTAGGATTTCATTAACATGTACAGTACATACCCATACACTATAGTATATTCCAAAAAATAAATAAATAAATAAAAAAAACTTTTTGTTATACAAAGTGTAATCCCTTGTACGTGCAACTGAGCATATTGAAATGTTTGTAGACCCAGAGAATATTGAACTGTCGATATTTCTGTTTACAATTTAAACATCACTTCCATTATGCAAATAATCTCAGCATACTTGAACAGGAGTTTAATTCCCGTCCGCATGATTGGGGACACGACACAGCCGAGTTTGTGTCCGTTAATTGAAATATAAAAAAAAAAATAACAAGATATTCCATTATCATTTATATTATTGACACTTACATTTTCCGCCAGTAAAAAAAAATACACAATACACATAATGTAATGTATGTATGAATTTACTAAAAAAAAGTTTTCCTTAAACATTTACTATAAAGGTAAGTCGTGGATTCAAAAAAAGTCATTCGAGTCGTTTTATTGCAAATTTGTATGTTTTTTTTTCAAATAAACCTACATCAGTGTAAAAGATGCGAAAAAAAGGGAAGGGCTATTTATCCCCGTTTAAGAGGGAGGGGGGGAATTTTCTAAAAGATCGACTTGAATTTCGAAAAAAAATAAAATATTAAAAATAAACCAGCAACCTTACAAAGTCATATTATACCTTTTTTTAAAGCCAGAAATTTAATTTTGTTTTTTAATGAAATTTTTTTGTCATAGTTTTGGAAAAATTATTTTTTAAACTAAACATTTTGAAAAAAAAAATTGAAAACAATTTTGTTAAAAATTTTAAGCCATTGAGTTAGTATTATTTTTGTTTTTAATTGTCAATAATATCGTTTTAATTTTTATTTAAATGTCTTAATTCATTTTTGATAAAATCGAAAATTATCAAATTCACTTTACTACTTTTTACTAAAGGGTCTTCCAATTAGGGACTTCCGAACTTTGACAGTTGATAACGACCATATTGTTGATGCTACATCTGTCAAATTGGCTGTCATTTATTCAGTATGTTTTGCCAAATCACCATGGATACTTGGGTATAGCTTTCAACAACATAATTTGGCGAATATTGCATCGTGACCTGCGATTCAACAGTATGGCGGCGCTTCGCGTCACACCAGCTCATGCCTAATTGGAAATTCTGCACGAGCGATTCGAGGACATGGTCATCTTACGTGAAGGTGATGTGAACTGGCCAACGAGATCGTGAGATTTGACCCCGTTAGACTTTCTCTTGTGGGCTTTTCTGAAGTCGCACGTCTATGCTAATAAGTTACAAACCACAGTGGCCCTCAAAGCCAACATAACCCGTGCCATAGGTCGATTTCAGCCTGATGTGTGCGCCAGAGTCATGGAAAATTGGTCATTTCGCATGTGCTGCGAGCCACCCAAGTCGCGGCGGACATTTTGAACTACAGTTATATTCCAAACACAATGGCATCGAGAAGCCTTTTAAACGAATAATTAATAATTTCGATGATATCTAACATACACTTTGTTTTATTTTAATCAACAGATATAGGGAAAAGCTTTATGAAAGACCCTATACTTACATATAAAGGGTGGTTAAATTTTAAGGGCCTCATCACTGAAGATGATTTTCTTCGAAAATTGATCATCCACTGTTGCCATTTCTTGCCACCATTCTGACCATTGACGACTATGTATCTTTCCATGGTTTAAATTAAGTTAGTCTGAAATTGAGAAATAATGTCAAATGAAACGCAGAAAAACACTTGATGTTTAGGTGTGGTTCACATTCAATATCGGCCCCTAAAATTTAACCACCCGTTTTTAAGAAATAAGAAAGAAATAATAAGAAATAAGAAATAAGATCTTTAGAGTTATTTAAACAAAAGGTTTGAAGGCAAATTAAAGAAAGCTTATTTTATTATTTTCGTTTTTCTTAAAAACTTGAAGTCATTTAAGCAATTCGGTTTACGTGTTTGACTAAAAATTGATAAGATTATTGAATATTACAAACAAAAATAATACTTAATGACGCACAAATTTGAACAATTTTTAAAAAATTTTTCTTTACAAAAGTTTTGTTGTGCCCAACCAAAAGCATGACCCACTGAGTCGTAGCTGACTGTTGAATTACCTCAGATTATGAAATACTGAAACACTGTCGACAGCAGTTTCGCGTTGCACTTAATGTGACGCAACGATTCGGTGCGACAAACTTCCATAAAATGCACCCTCAGTAGGTCAAAGCTGAGGAATGCATTCCGGAAGGAGGCCTCTAGAACTTAGGTGAGTCTAATTTTAGCAATCAACCGCGACGGTCTTTTATTAACCGCAACAGTTTGAAAATTAATTTTTTTTTCTAAAACTATACCTATAACTAAAAAATGAAATTAATAAACAGAATTAAATTTCTGGCTTTAAAAAGCATAATATAACATGACACTGTAAGTTGATTTTTAATAATATTTTTTTTCAAATTCAAGTTGAGTTTTTAAAAACTTTCCCCAATCACCTAAACGGGGCGAATTATACTCTCCCTCCTATACAATTTTTTCTTGTCTTGACCCCACCTATGCTCTCTATAGTCTTTTGACGTATCTTATGTAAAAAAAAACACTGTGTATATCGCATGTAAAAGTATCCAAAATTTGGGCTTCATTCCGCATTAAAAACGAATAGGTATTGCCAAATTTTTGATTTGTGGTTTTATTGTTTTTTTTTTTTTTTAAATATGTAATAACATAGCAAGTACAATCGACCAATACGTAATACTTTAATTTGCCTGAAGGATTAAACAACCCATCTATACTCGTATGCGTACATCGTGATATAAAAAAACGGTAAACAAAACGAATATTAAAAATTAAAATGACAAAACCAAGCACAATCTCATATGCAGACATTGGTAATTTAAATTAAAGAGACACAAAAACAAAAGCTTCCCTCTGTGTCATACATAAAATTATTATAAAAAAAAAATTATCGAAAGAAACATAAATAATAAATTTCCTGGAAATAAAAAATGAACTTCTGGCAAGGGATAGTTGTATATTTAAATATAATTCTATATATACAGGCATCCAGTTGGAATTTTATTTGGTTATTTTTCTCTTGAGTTTTATAATTATTCATATAACAATGGCCTGGAATTTATCATAACTATACGATAATTTTCGTTATAGAGCAGCAGATGAGTTAAGTTCAATGAGATCCGATTGCTATATTGTTATTAAGAGCAATGTAGTTAACGTAGGGTCTAACAATAGGTCATAGTTAACGGTCTTTCAATATAGGGATGCTCGAAATTTGTAAGGTTATAGCGGTCATGTTATTATAATCTATAATGTGAAAGCAAAATTTGTTAAATTTGTTGTGAAGAATCAGAAGTGCTTTGCACTTGGAAATTTTAAACATTGAACAACGCCAAACAATGGACATGCTGTTTAGCGTTTTTATCAAATTATTGTCAAATTATATTTTCAAAATCAGCACTCTGTTCGAGAAACTTTTTGCGCAATATCCCTCTCATTCTTGGAATCTTGTTTTACATGAAATTCTTGATGGTCCTGCTCTTAAAGTTAAACGTTTTTTCTGCTTTATATTTTATGCAGATTAAGATTAAGATACATAGTTGAAAGAAATAATTAGGTAGATACATATACAAAAATGGCGTTGATTTCACTCTGAGACTTCAGACTTCAAATTATTCAATCACTATTCACTTCACTTGAAATAAAACGAACATTTTTTCCCATTCATTTTACAGCAATCAATTGAATGCAATCGTTTGGAAATTCATACATTATTTGCTTTCTAATGCATTCTTTTGTATTCCTTGCCTTCTTTTTAATTCTTGCATTTTATGGAGGGAAGTGGCAATGCAAAGAATATAAAAGAATGCTAAAGAATGTTAAAGAATGTGTTAGAGATTCACATGAGAATGAAATTTACAGTCATCGAGCGACCTACATACTTTTTAATTTCTGCCTCAAGTGTGCAGACGTGCCTTCGGAGCTAAATATACAGTCCACTATCTTTCTTTGTTTAATTGTTTCATTGATTGTTTAGTAAAATATAATTTTGTGTCAGGATTCGGTTTTCGTTTTTATTTTTAAAGAGCCGCTTCCTAACAGAATGCAAAAGAATTCAATAAAAATAAAATAGAGTTTTATTATGATAATATTGGTATGGTTCAATTATCTATGGAACAAAATATCAGCCAAATGGCGCTCGGCGGCACACCTCCATCCGATGGTCCAAATTTTCTATGAAGCTGAGGCATAATTGAGGTTCTATGCCGTTAATGTGCCGAATTATCTCATCCTTTAGCTCTTAAATTGTTGCTGGCTTACCGACGTACACCTTTTCTTTCAAATAACCCCAAAGAAAGAAGTTCAACGGTGTCAAATTACAATATCTTGGCGGCCAATTGACATCGCCACCACGTGAGATAATACGGCCATTGAATTTGTAGCGCAAAAGATCCATTGTTTAGTTAGCTGTGTGGCAAGTGGCACCGTCCTGTTGAAACCACATATCATCCACATCCATATCTTCCAATTCGGGACATAAAAAGTTCGTTATAATCTCACGACAGCGAACACCATTCACAATAACTGCCTGATCGGCCTCATTTTGGAAAAAATACGGCCCGATAATGCCGCCAGCCCATTAACCGCACCAAACAGTCACTCTTTGTGGGTGCATTGGTTTTTCGACAATCACTCTTGGATTATCATTTGCCCAAATGCGGCAATTATTGACGAATCCACTGAGGTGAAAATGTGCCTCAACACTGAAGATGATTTTTTTTTTTGAACGCCCATTTTCATAATAAACCTGAATAACTTTAACACGTTGCTCGATTGTGTATCTTTCCAAATTGAGTTAGTCTGCAATTGAGAAATGTCAAATGAAATGCAGAAAAAAACTTGACGTTTAGGTGTGGTTCACATTCAACATCGGCCTTTTAAATTTAACCACCCGTTACAAGCCTGTAACTATGAGTGATATATGGTAAATTAAGTTGATTCCACACGGTACAAGAATTGTCAAAAGTATATCCGAAGCTAGGCTCATCGATTAAGAGATGTTACGGTAAGGTGGATATGATCAGCTAGAGTTATGAAATTAAGGAGCTACATACTAACATACAGCTAACTCGGTAAACGTATGAATGATCGACAAAAAAACAAAGTCAATTGGTCAATATTTCAACTTATATCGACTTTTCTGAATGTTTAAATTCCGATTTTTTTCTGACGGACTAACAGAATCACGAAATCTCGACTCAACAAATTTTCAACAGCTATATTTCGGAGTTCTTGAATATTCCGAACCGAATTTTAGTAAATACATATTAAATCACATTACATCACCTCGTGTCTTGTTTAAATTTCAACATGGAGTTGAAATATATGTCAACATCATCCATATTCATCATATATACCTACTTCAAGTTTTTTATGTGAGAGGTAAAATTTTTTGACTGAGAGAAAGTCAATTTGAATTTAAAAAGTCCTTCAAAAATTTCCAACATTTTAAAACAGCAATTGACGGTGTACAACCAATTAAAATTTATGAAACTCAATGAAGTGGCAGATAGCAATAAACATTTACCAAACGAAATTCCTAAAACACTTTGCGTTATAAGGCTATCCTATAACATTTTATAGAGTGCGTGATGGCGTGAATGCAATGCTTATTTGTTTATGCATTCCGAAATTGCTTTTGTCCTCGTGGCAAATAAACGATATATAAGGTATCATATGTATCAAAGCTTTCATTCGCGACCCTTCCCCCCCCCCCCTCCAAAACCCTCCTTAAAAAACCTCTAAGTCCTCTTATTGCATAGTAACGAGACTAACAGAGCATAAAGTGTAACCATTATGCAAGGACAGACACAGAACCTATTAACAATAAAACGAAAACCATTCGGCTATTCGGCAGTGAATTATGACAATATTTCAAGTGAACGTTAAAGAGAATGAATGGCGCGCATTTATAGCTTGCTTTGAAAATATAATATTGGACAAAGTTTAAAATTTGAAATTTTTTATACATACATTTGAATGTAAATTAAGGTTTTGGTGATGCTTTGGCGTTCTTTATTTTCAAATTAACTTTTTGAGTATCAATTTTAATGTGTGTGCGGGATTCAAATTTAAATATTCTATAAGTTGTGAGATGAAAATCAAAATAAACTTTGCGTAAAATTAATAATGAATAATAAAAGCCGCGTTTCATTATCGCATATAACCCACATGGTTCACCCCGAAATAATAGGCGTGTTTTTTTGCAAGCCCGGGGGGAATTGCACGAAAAAAGCCCGAAGAATTCTCTGGGTTTAGCTTATGGGTAAGGGGTGAGGGGGTTCTGCAGTAAGCGGCATTGAGTTTTGGAATCATTAAATTCTACGCTGTTTTTGATTCCTTATTTGACAATATTTTCAAGATCAGAATTTAATGAGCTTATCATAACTTGCCGAAGAACAGGGATGGAAATCTGAGAACGAATATGAAAAGCTGAGTGTAATATCGTCAGCAAAACAATTTAAAAGATTAGAAGTTTCAGACAAAAGATCATTGATGAAAATAAGGGAGAGTGTTGGAGACAAAACGGAGCCCTGGGGCACACCAGCATTTAATATATGGATATCAGACTTGAAACCATCCAATGCAACTTGTATTGGATTACCGAAAGGTAGTTTCTAATCAAACGAAGAAGAGGTTCACGCATTTTTGATAAGAGAGCTTGATATCAAACTCTATCAAACGCTTTTGAAATATCAAGTGCCAACAATCTTACTTTCTCCAAAACGATGTACAGATTTCTGCCACTGTTCGGTGAGATATACTATCAGATCACCAGTAGACCGATTGCTACGAATGCCATACTGCCGGTCATTAAGAATCTTTAGTTCTTCGAGATATTTCTTAAGCTGATGATTAATTAGCGTTTCCATGACCTTGGAAAGAATGGCTGTAAGAGCAATTGGACGATACCTAGAGGAGGAAAAAGATTCGCCTTTTTTAGGGACGGGCTGGACAAATGCAGTTTTCCATCCACTCGGATAGAGACCAGTAGAGCCAGCGTAGAAGAACACCTCTTCAGAACAATGTATGAAATACTATGTGAACCAGCGGATTTGTGTATTTCGAGATCATTTAGGACTCTAACTACTGTACGAGTGCCAAAAAATATTCGTCCCATGAAATCGTCAATGATACTTGGGTTGATGATTTTTAATGTCTACAAATTATGTAAAAGAAATGATAAAACTTACCCGTTAAGAGTTGTATGCGAAAAACACATATTTTCAGAACTTCCTTTTTTGAAGTCCCAATATTTTGTAACTAATTGCTCGAATACAATATTATAATCTATTAAAATGAGCATTCATAATTTGTCCATATTATAACTTCGTCATTTAACTTAACTCTTAAATGGCGAAGTTTTGGAAAACCCAGTATTTTTTAAGGATATACAAGTTATAAGGCTTTGACTTTTTATCCAACATTCATTACAGTTTTTTAGATTATTAAGTTAAAAAATGCGAGTTAAAGATACGAAATTTAATTGAAATCCTTGCAGTTGTCTTGAAAAAAATTTGGAAAAAAAAAACAAAAATTGTGCTGTTGGAGATACCCGCAGTTTATGTCTTATATAAGATGTGATAAAAAATCTAGAACATATGTACATAACATAACATACATACCTATGTTGCATCAAAACGGACAAAATAGTAGGTATAAAGGATGAGTATTTGCCCCCATGTAGATAGAAAGGGAATTTTTCTAAAAAAAAACAACGGAAATATTTTCAATGTCATTTTATAGCTTTTTATAGAAACCCAGAAATTCATTCTTTAATTTTATCCTTAAATATAGTTTATCTTTAAATAAAGTTGTTAAATGATTATTTTTAATTTGGGTCTTTTTTTTGTGAAAGACAAGATTTTCCTAAACGCCTAAAATTTTTTTATGAAATGAATAAAAAAATACGTGTCGGAGAAAGTGTCCAAAAACCGCATGATATTAATCGACCGATTTAATCTGTTTAGGGACAGACAGACAGAATTGCGAGACCCACGTTTTTCATCTCCCATATCCAGGTATCATCAAAACTTATTTTATTTTTTTTTTACGAATGCACAACTTACCTTCCTGTAAAAATCAATAAAACTTTAAACATAATATATGTATAATACATCTAGCAAAATTTTATAAGATCAAACTCCTGATGCAAGTTGTAGGTGTGTGTAATTATTTTGTATTTTCCAATTTAGTATCTTTTCCAGCAATCAATATATTGGATTGAATTTCAATTTAAGTTTTCATGCGTTTCATTTCATTTATACTACCATATCCTCGCCCGTATAACGAGTGCAAAACAAATAAATCTAACATCACCCTACATCCCTCCCTCATCATCAGCTTAGTGTTGGTAGGATAGTGCACTCAATTTCACGCCTCGGGAAAATTTTGGTTAAAAAATTACTGGTGGTGAACAAAATAAAAAAAAAAGAAAGAAAAGCTATATATACACGACTGTTGCATCAGATAACCAATTCACACCACCCTTTCGGATCCTCTAACACAAGTAGAGTTATATTATATCGATGCACCGTACATTGTGGGTGTGCATACCACTGTACACTGCACAGGGTTTATGAGAAGGGGTGCATGAGGAATAGCGGTTCTGTTTCTGCTTGTTCCGTGGCAAGTTTATTTAAAAAAAAAATCTGGTCTGCCACTGCCGTTCGTTAATAGGATGGAATTTCAGTCTCGCGAAGAGTCGAAGCAAACATTATACTCATGATGCATTTACAAACCCATGACATACATAAAAGTGTTACCATCGAAATAGACAAAGAATTATTTCGAGTTAAAAAAGTTTAAAAAAAAACAACATTAAATTATTTAAAAATGTACCGATAATATTTTTTGATTGGAATTGATTGATTTTTGACAATATCTTCTGTCTGATTTATTCTTAGTGACAAATATTTAGGTATAGAGATTTTTATCAGTATCGGAATTGTTGATAATGTGAATCTGGCCCAGCTGTTCCCTAAAAATAAATGTAAACTTCCCCAAAACTATTCTTGTTGGATATAGCTGGGTTATAATGGGTGAACCATCTATATAGTGGTTTCTTTTTAAATCATAGGTTATTTTGACACTGACAGCTGTTTGGTGTTCGAAATCTTGACAGAAAGTCAGTATCATATCTCCGCGGAACTAAATGAGTCACTTTGAGCTTAAACAACGTTGCAAAATATTGAAAATATATTTCCAAATTGAGTGCCGTGAAGCCCCAAACAGAGCGTTTTTTGAAAAGAAGTTTTGGCTGAAATGAAGCTGAATGAAGATGTTATGCCAACAGTCCGGAAAAGATTCAAGCCCTTAAGACTAATATCATCCAAGAAATCCGTGAGCTACAGATCGAAACCATCAACAAGGTCTTGGAAAATTGGAGTAACTGCAAAATGCGCTACTGCGAAGCCAGCCGAGGCAGCCAGTTGAACGACGTTGTGCTCCATAATTAATAGGAACGTTTGTTCTTCCTCTTACTTCCAAGGACTAATTTGTAGCTTAGACATTTTCCCTACAAAAAACATGTTATTAATTTTCTTCATAAAAATAACTGTTTTCGAAATAAACCAAGCTGTAGGTAAGTGTATAGTCAAATGTTATCCATGACTAGATAAGGTGTGAGTTTTTTAAGTGCATCGGCGAACTACCAAACCTACTTAACCAAAGTTTAACATAGTGCCAACAAGTTTATTTTAAAGAGCCGCCTTTAAATATTAAACTATAAGTTGGCTTTAGTAACTTTTGAAGATCTTAAGGATTTTCAGTGCAATGCAATAAGACCCGTGGATTCTATTTCCGGTAGAAGGAATTAACACTTCTGGCCTTTTTTTCTTTTTTCGAAAGGCAATAAGACCCACTACAAAAAATCATTAACACCCGCAGGAGTTATTGCCTTTCTGAATTGGCATTAAAACCCATTCTGGCATTAAAACCCGTTGGTCTTATTTCCCAAAATAATAAAGGTTTTTTGAAATCTTAAGTTAAAGCCAAAATGCCCACATGACCCCTCTCACCTTGAAGGAGGAAATTAAATGCTGTATCAACGATATTCAGCCACATTTATTTAGTACGGTAATGAAAAATTTCATAAAAACAGTGTGAATGTGCCTGCAAATCTATGGAAATCAATTAACCAGTATTCATTCCATAAGTAGCAACAAAAAGTCGATTTTTTGTATCAAAATTGCTTCCTACTTGAATTTTGGGACAGCCTTTATAATCAATATCAGACTTTTCTTTATTGAAGTATTCCGTTGCCTCGAACTTAAATCCTACATTAGATGTTGAAACAGTTTTTGTGAAGAATTATTTAAGAACTGTATTATTTAACTTGGCTATATCATCAAAGACTTTAGGAAAAGTATAAAGTCTGATTTCTGCTGCAGAAAGTTGGATAAAATTTTGATAACCGTTTCTATTCAAGAAAAAGGGCATACTCAACTCAAATAGATGTCGATATCTAAGATATAATAATTTATTCTAAAAACTTGAGAGAACTAAATAAACGATTTTTATGGAATTTAAAGCAGAAATATATTACATAACATCTGGTCACACTGACATCTATTCAGTTACCCAAAAATAGTGTATCTATTCTAACCCAAGATATAAACTATATATCCCTACCCGATAGCTAATCTTGAAACGTTGAAAGTTGAAAGTTGAAACTTGAAGCAGAAAAAGAAAAACCATATATATATACCAACCTATAGATATTGAGTTGGCGATGAAACCGGAAATTGATATGTGTATACCTTCTAGAAAAGTTTTAAACGCGCGTTTGTGTATCTATTCTATATGCTGGCGCGTGTACTAAATCGAAAGTGTTATTTTTTTTTTCCTTACTTTTATACTTCTTCTGCTCTGCATTTAATTTCACCAAAAACGACAAGGACAGGACAAAAGTTTTTCAATCAGCTTCAATTTTATTGTTTCACTTGGCATCGCACATCCTTGTTTTTTTGTCTTTCTTTTTTTCTTAAATTTCTCGTGCAACCTGCACGATATTGGTGGGGTGTGCTTGGATTTGGTTATCGAAATAGAATAGTTTAAAAATTGTGAACCGATATCTCGCTCACCGAATCAAATTTGGTGGTGAATTCTGGGAAAACTTATAGAAGCAGAAAACTAAACCAGGCATGAGGTTGTTTATAATGATCATCAATTTTAAAATTTATTAAAAGTGCAGCCAGACTGAAATTGATGAGTTCAAAGATAAATAATTCTTTCTAATTGTTTTTTTGTAATTGAATGCAGGGTTATTGAACCTTTAAAATGAAATAATTGTGATTTTTGTTTTAATGTAGGTACATACATACATTCCTCGACTATTTTTAGTTAATATTTTTTTTAAGGGCACTAACTTCTTTGATGGTGAAAAACTCCACCAAAACCATTAAGGGCAGTGTTTTCCAACGTTTGGCCCACGCCCCACAGGGGGGAATTTGATTTTATACGGGGGGGGGGGGGGGGGGGGGCGTGGTTGGGCAATTTAAAATAATGCTGCATTACATTTCATTCCGAAAAATCTATGCTTCTTGTGTTTCCGCCCTTGGAGATATTTTTCTGAACGCATCCAGGATCTGTCATTCATCAAATGCGGATTTAATGCCAATAAAAAAATCGTCTGGATTTAAAAAAAAGGAAATGAAACAGAAGTTTTCTAAATTTTAATCTGACATAAAATCTATTTGCAGGAGACATATAGGACAAAGATTACATACGTATTACTATTATTAGATATTTTTTTACTTGAAGTTCAGTTCAACAATGTTTTAAAAACAAACTTACTGTGTTTACTTATATTTTTTGGTTTTCTTCCTAATAGGGCCGTTCAAGTCCAACGACATGTTTATCAACATGCGTAGTGTCGTTAGATTTTTGTAATGTGAACACCCAATCGAACTAGCTCTGCAGTTAAATTTTTTTTAATAATTTGTTCTGTCAAACGACCGCTGTAGTAAATGTGGACAGCAGTCGGATGACTGAAAATTTTAATTTTACGTCTTCTTTCAATTTTTTCGTATAAGATTAAAAAAGAATGAGTTAAAATGTAAGCAAAATAATAAAACGAGAGAGGAAACAAATGAAATTAATGCGCTAGTATTGGTGCAAATAAAGAGCTGCGCGCCATGTTCGTTCTTTGAAAATTTATTTCATGTCGGTACGACAGTCGTTGAATGTGAATGCTATACCAAAATGAGTCAGGCGACACGTCGTTGAATGTGAACCTCCCTTATATAAGCCATTCAATTTTTTTATTGAACATTTCAGAGTTTGTATGTTAAAAATTGTTTAAGCATAATATGCGCGTTCAGAAAAATTGGATTGGATTGCAGATTTTTTGTCCTTGAGTTTTGACAGCAAAACGGAGAAATTTTGCTGAGGAGTCATGTTCATTTGACTAAGATTTCTCCGACATCATGACATGAGGACATGAGTATTTTGGAAAGGTACTGGTGGGACATAGCCAAACAAAAGTTGGGAAACAGTGATTTAGGGGCTTGCAGTATTTTTTCTGAAAAGTTGTTTCAACATTAACAATAATGATTAAAAAAAAAAACCATCACTAATGCAGATAGCTGAAACCGAGTTTCAAACCAAACTTTAGTTTGTATGTATGCATAGAACCTATATATTGGAAACCTCATCAACGTCCTCATAAATTTTTGGTTCCCTCTGGGTTTTTGTTGATTATTTATATAGACATCGAAAAAGAAACTGCAAAAAGTCAATCAATATAATTACATTTTTAAACATTAAATTTAAAAATCAATCTGAACATCGTACCGTCAGACCATATAACAGCAAATGGAGTTCAAAAATTTTCATTTGCCATTGAATTCAATGTAAGAGTGTGGTTTATTTAATTAAAAAGAACATGTACGAGAATTCCTGCGGGATATTTCGTTAACACCAACAACTCTCTATACTCATACTATAGAAATGTCAATTTTTGGTAGAGTTTTTTATTTATTTTTTTATTTTCCAGTTCCAGACACAGAACGTGTGAGATGTGGAGCGCTGTAGATGTTGCAATATTTCTCTGAAAATCAACAAATTGTTACCGCGATTGAAATAACACTCCATCAATTTTGTGGAAACAAACAAAATAAGTAATGGGGGCCAGTCGACGACGGAGGGGTTTTTCTCTTGCAAAATTTTTGATTGAAATCGGTAGGTATACATACCTTGAAAGGAATTTTGTTTTTGGGGAATCAAAGAAAAAAGGTCTGGCTGTAAGTCTTGTTTGTTTCAACCGCCATTTTGTGATATTTGATGATATATTACCCTTGTCATCCTCTGGGGTTTAATTTCATTTTATTTTGAAAAACATTTTAAAGCCTTAAAAAACATCGTTGTCTTCCTCAAAAAGTATTACGAAAATCTACTAATCGGGGACTCAAAGCTTTAAAAATACCTCCGATTCAGGACTTACAGTAATCTTGTTTCAATGTAAGGATCGTGGCCGATATTGTACATGTACAAGATACAATGCAAGTATTTTTATGACGGCAATGTGGGGCATTATTTTATTTTTGAATAAAAATACCAATATTGTCAAAACAGATTAGAGTCTAATATTTTATTTATTTTTGGGGCTTATTTTTTCCTTTCGTTGGGGCGTTATTGCATGAGGCATAATTTCACTACAAAAAAAGGTCCTAATTTTGGTGCCTTTTTTTTTCAACTTTTGGGGTCCTTGGGGCCAAATAGAAGAGTCTGCGTGGGCAGGTTGACTTCGTCTCGGGGCAAGCATGTTTTAACTTTTCTCAGCGAGTTGTCTGGCTTCATAATCATAAGGCAGCAGACCAGCAGTTCATGGAAGATAACCATTTTAAGGAGGTGCATAGGAAAATATTCATCTACGATCCGATAAATAGTATGTAGGTCTGGAAATTCCAATGCGAATTATACCTACTTATTTGTTTCCAGGGCCGGCCTCAGCCAAACTTGCACCCTGTGCAAGATTCGTAGAAAGCGTCCCTTTTTTATATTTGCACACATACATACATACATACACTGATACACTTGCATAAGTTTATCCACATTTCCCAGGAGGTAGACTTTCAATGCGTTTTTTGTTAAGGTATCCCCGATAGGTGATATTAATTAGTGTGCAAGAAATAACTTAGCGCAGTTGTGATGGATGTTATTCTAGGATTATTTGAACAAGTTTTGTGGTTAAAATGCAAATGGCAGTACATATTTGTTTGCGCAAATTCAGAGATTACATTTTTTTGCTCCTGGTAATGCGCCCTTAGAATTTTGCGCCCTGTGCATTTGCACATCTTGCATATATGGTTGATCTGGCTCTGCTTGTTTCAGAACAGAAAGCTTGTTTTTGGAATGGAAATTTTTCATTGCGGTAGATTGAACTCGCTCGATGTTTCCTCGATTTTAAAAGTACTTTGTGGTTGCCTTCTAACCGTGAACACATTTCTTATACTAAATAATAAATATCTATAATATTCAACCACGAAATGATCCAAATTCGATCAGGGAATCGACGATTTACAAACAGAAATCTCTCAAAAGTAATTAAATATGTAAATTAAAACAACATTACCCCGAAAATTTTGCCCGCAATCGATATTTATAAGCGATTGCGTCTGAACATTATTTTTGATGTGTATAAACATCTATGCCGGCGGTAGGGTAAACTAAAAACGTGGACATTTCTGTAGCACATTACGTTGTGCTGTTACACTTCGATACGTTGAAGTCGTATCTCGTCGTATCTCAATCAATAAATTAGGTACGTTCGCCTTCGTACCTCAAACTAAATTGAAAGGTCGAGTTGAGTTTGGTTTGAAATTGGGTTGACAGTTCGAACTCTCCGCGTTCTGTGATGTTAAACCAGAAATTACATTAAAGACTCTGTTTAGATTTGGAAGATTGATTCCGGACTGGTGAGTCTCATCGTGTTTACATTAGAAACTTTCACTACTTTACTAAGGCACTATCACAAAATAGTAGGTAGAATATACATTGGTAGAATGTATAACCCATTTGACTTTTCCCATGTTAAAAAGTATCACAGAAAATAAAATAAAGTATAAAATAAAAACCTAAATCACATTAAGGCATTGTATGACATTAGAATGGACCCGCTTTTATGTTTTTGTATTTAAATGTGTGGTTGCACTTTAAAGAGAAGCAAATTCAAATGTAAAACAGGTTCTAAGCCACACATCAGCAAGACTAACCTACATATAAGCTTTTATGAGGTCTATATAGAAAAGCAGCATATTGTATGCCTTGCAACATTTCACCCTTTGTTTCAGCTATATTCTTCCTCTACAATGAGTGATTCCGACTGATGCATTTCAGTTGAACAGAATTACAAAAAAAAACCAACATATTAACATTAACAACAACAAAAACAACAACAAAAGCAACGACAACAACAATAACATCAATAAAACCCAACCAAGAGCATCAGCACCCACATCACTCACATGACAAGCAAGCTTCAGCCTGAAGCCCTTACCAACAAACATCATCACATTCCCCCATCAACCACCCCTCCTTTAGCTTTCCTTTCCTGGCACTGGCACTCATATCAGTCTTCTAACAAACTGAATGGTGTATATTGTTGGTACGAGTTATGTACACACGTCCGCAAAATTGCCACACACCATCATAAACTTTCATATGCTAATTTCTCAAAGTCGTTCATCCTGTTGAATGAGGCAGTTCATCTATGTGAAAGAGGAGGCTCTGGCTCTATCCTTTATATGTAGCAACAACATATTTTAAGAATTATATGAAGAAAGGTCCTTCGTCGTCGTGAGGCGTATATAGTACCTAACCTACCTATACTTATAGTCACTCGAATGGATTATGAATATTATGGTGGAGTCGATGGTTTTTGTAATTTTGAGCCTATTTGTCGCAATGAGCCTTATGGTTTTTCGAAAAAAAAACACATCATGATTCATGATTCCTTTCCGTTAAAAAAGGGCGTTTTAAGCGGCGCGTAAGTACTTATGACACAACTTAATCGTAAAGATACAATAATGGTTAACTAAATCAAGCCTGAATAATCATTGCTTATAGAAACAGGATGGCTGATTTTTTATATTTGTAAGAAGACCATTAGTCCAAGGCGCCATACCTAATGGAAAGCTCGAAGTTTTTTTTAACCCACTGTTGATTTTTGTAAAAGAGATGTTTAATCAAAGTTTTTGGTTTTTGTTTACGCCATTTAGTATTTATTTTATTCATGACAAGCTTATACCCCGTCCAGGTGGGTCTGGTCGCCCTCGGCAACGTGTGACACCTCCTGCATTGTTTCCCGTTTCCATCGTGTTTTCAAACTATTTCACTCTACAACAAGTATCTGCAAGTACTTCGCCGATATAATGTGGCCAGTAACCCGACCAGACATCAGCCATATCAACCCAAGACCATCAAGAGGCGAAGTGCCGGAGTTATCAACCGCACCATTCGATTCGAGTATAAATATATACATATAAGGTCCGCAGCACCACAGGCTTTTCACCATTCATCACGCAATGGGGTCTAATCTCCGTTTGAATGAACAGAAAGGGAACTAAAGAGAAAATCAATAAAAAACACTACTACTGTCCAGCGTCTACTTTTATTATTAATATGAAATTAATTTTAATTATTAATAATTAATTAATTTTTTGAATTATTTATGAAATGTAAAATTGGGCTGGACTTTAAGACGCCATCTTGGATTTAAGTAAGAATTATTTTTTAGTGAATTACTGTACCGTTTTCAATTTTTCGTCAAAAAATATTTCTTCGACTTTAGCTAAATGTTTTGCGCATGTAGAGGGAAGAAGGGCACTTGCCGCTCCCTGGTGCCTGGTGGACTCTAGGTATTGCATTTTAATGTACTAGAGAAGTATATAAAGTGTATTGCATACCTTTGGGCGGAATTGATCATTTTCTTTAAAAATTGACTTAAAATAAAAAAAAACAAATATTCAAAAGCAACACTTAAAATGTCAATATTATACCTTTAAGCCAAAAATCCATTCTTTAGTTTAAATTAAATTGTTTAAGTTATTGGTTTTTGAACATTAATTTTCAGACTCAAACTCAAAATTTCAAAAAATGTTTTCAAAATTTCTTGAAAGATGAATCCGTTCACTTTTATACTGATGGATCAAAAACCGCTGACGGGGTTGGTGGAGGCGTGTACTCAGACAGACTTAATTTAGGTCTCTCATTCCGTCTTCCTAATCATTGTAGCGTGTTCCAGGCGGAACTTTTAGCGATCAAAGAATCTTTATCTTGGCTTAAAGAAAACGTGATAACAACTACTGATATCCGCATCTTCTCAGAGAGCCAAGCTGCTATCAAATCTCTGGACTCTGTTTCTACAAATTCTATAACAGCCCAAAACTGTCGATCATCTCTCATTGAGATGGCGGAGCAGTTCAACATTCACCTTTGTTGGGTGCCGGGCCACAGGCACAATTCAGGAATGTGTAAAGCTTACGAACTCGCAAAAAGTGGAACAACAGTACCCATACTACCAAATAAGACAACTATTGGTATAACTATCGCTACTTTCAAACATATGCTAAAGCAAGATGCTATAAAGAAAACAAACCTGAGGTGGAACAACCTCACCACTTGCTTAGCGACAAAACAAATCTGGCCAATGCTGGATCTGAAATGCTCTAAGCAACTGATATCTTTAAGCAGATTGCACATTAGTTCCGTAATAAGTGTCATAAGCGGACACTGTCTAATAGGTAGGAACGCCATGCGACTAGGCGTTCACTCTAATGATTTCTGGAGAAGCTGCATGGATGAGGAAGAGGAGGAAACAATTCAATTCAACAATTTGTACTTTTTTTAACGTCCGCCTACTGCCACACCCACTTTGTAATCGCTCCGCAAACTATTTATTCAGTATTTGATATATGAAATAAATCAACGCAACATTGGTAGAATAAGCTTTCCAACCATGCAAAGACTCATAGGGGACTTTTGATTCCTATTGATCCTTTCTTTTTTTTTGTGAGAATTCAAAAAGTAACATATTTGTCATCTAAAATCATGCTTAAAACATAATAATCGTGAATCACTATTCATATTGAATAAAAAATTTCACGAGGCTTTACTTTTTAAAAGAAAGCCTCAGATTTCACCATACTAAAAATGAAAGCTTTCTATGTACTAATTCATTGTTCTCTCAATAAATATCTCATCAAAATTCAAAATCTGAAGTTTCCCTACAGTATATCGTCAATAAAAACCCAGCTGAGCAAGCATCTTACTATGGTCATCCCCTTAAATTAACGGTATTTGCGCATAACTGCCTTCTGTATCTCCATTATCCGAAAAGAGAAAGTTCTTTCACTCTCAAGACAGAAATCATACTCTTTTACCCATTTGCATCATTTATACACCCTTATATTGAATGCCCTAGCAGGAACAGCAGCATAATAGAGCGAATTTTCCTCCCTCAAATAAAAATTAAACAAAAAAAAAATAAAATAGAATAAGTAAATAAAATATCCCCAAGTGAAAACATGAAAACATATCACTTGCTGGATGCCGTCACTGTCAGTTCGTTTTGATTGCTCGACCGACTCGGACGCACGTCAATTTTTGCTCTCGTTTCTTGAAAAACTTAATCCGCCATTCATTAGAAAATCGTGTGAATAATTTCGCAATAACACCTATCAGCTCGGTAAAGCTTCATAATAAGTGGTATCTATAATACAGTGCAACATTTTATGCACATAAACAACGTACTTCAACAACCCTCGAACCACTTAAATAATTTTGATTAAATTGATCTAAATAACAACATCCCTTCAGTTTTAACGACGACGACACGTCGGCGAAGTGTTTAATGACAACGTGCGATTTAATCGGGAACAAAATATTATAGGAATTTGTTGTAAAAAGTTTTGTGTTGAAAAAAAAAAAAAACAAAAAAAAAAAAAAACAAAAACCTAACTCCGTCCATGTTTTTATCAAATTTCTTCAGCGATAAAAAAAACTACGGTAATTTTTTAATATTTTTTTTTATATGTCCAATAAATTTTTGATTTTGTAGTGAAAAACGATAAAATTTTACAATCGTGTTTTATTCTATAGTTACTAAGCAACAGTATCGAAAGGCAAACAAAATCCTACCACCCTCTGGCTAACGCGACTTGTCTTCTTTTATTTATATTTCTTTTTTTTATTTTTGCTTCAAAGTAAAAGAAGAGAATTCCCTTTTGACCTTGCGCGAATTTCAAACGCTCTAAAGCAAGATTTGTTTTTTTTTTTTATCAGAAAATTCCTTTCACTTTAAGTGCTCATATTTACATCGAAGAATATAAGGACTTTTTGTTAAGGAAACACATATGTTGAAGTCGTTCTTATTCTTATGAATATTAAATAACAGTGATGGTATAAGAAAAAAAAATAAAGAAAACAAAAAATTAGCAATTCAGGACCTTCATAGTCCTTATACACGCTGTAAATTTTATGTCACATACGTTTTTGTTCTCTTCCTTAAGAATCCTCCTTCAAAAAAATTTGTATGTGCTTTCAAGAGTTCATATTCAATTCGAAAAAAAGGGGAAAAGAGTAAAAATATTATCTCAAAACGTCACAACTAAGGCGCGGATAAAAAAGGATTAGTGTGTGTCTTTGCATTGAGAAAAGAGAAAATCCTTTTTTGCTAAAAGATAACTGTCACCCCACGCTTGAATAGTCTAATAATGACAAAAAAAAAAAAAAAACTTTTACCGACGACGACGACAACGATGACAACGAGTGGCGCCACAAGGACGCATTATAAACAAACATATGTACATATCTATGTACACATGCATTATGATAATAAGAAAAATCGATGTATATTATCCTTTTTCACATTTTTGTTGTCAATATTGTGTCGTTCGTGGGATTTAATTTTTGTTTGTTATTGAAATTTCTAGGAAGTTGCGTAAAGATTCGTTTATATTTGACGTTTGTTGAAGAAGATTTAAAAATCTTTTCACAACCCTATTTATTTAATTAAAAAAGATCAATTATATCCTAAAAATATAACCAAACTTTTATATTTTATTAATAAAAACAGAGAACTCAAAAATTTGTGTTTTCGTCCTTTGTTATTTCGCTCTGCTCGAAAAGAAGTTTTTAAGAGTTAATATTTTGTGTCCTTTGCAATTTTATTGATCTAAATTTTAATGCTTGAAAATATTTGATTATTATTCAATTAAAGCAGGATAACATAATTATTATTCCAAGGTACTGGAGGAATTTTTTTATTAACAACACACCCTACCTATACACTCCTAGTTAAAAATCATTTGAAGTGAAACGGAATTTTTTATGTTTTTTTTTTTTAATTGCCTTTTGATGTCCGTTTTCCTAACTTAATTTTAATAACCTTGCCAAAGGGAATTTTGTTGAAAATAAATTATTTATTTAAAACAGAAAAAAGTGTATAGCTATATACAAACATAGGTGTATTTTAATTAAGTTTTGATTCATTTTTGTTTTGTTTTTTTTTTTTTTTAATTTCAGTGGAAATAAAAAAAGTTTCAATTATATACCTAAATAAAAAATAACTTGGTCGCCATATTATGTGAATTCAATCAAATATATTGTGTGTTTCATAAAATAAATAATAATTTTGTAATTCGAATCGTGTTCCAAATAATTGTGTGAGTTTTAGTTTATCGACGTGAAAGGTAATACATATTAACTTGTATCCTATATCTAACCTACCATATGGCAACAGGTGGCTATTGATTCAGCAGGATTTTTGTCAAGTAAGTCTTTTTATTTACAAGCAGTATTTTAAAAATATACCTACATAAATTTGTTTACTGATATTGAATAAAATAATTTAAGAACAAAAATTGAATACAAATTTGGAAAAAGTTGAACAAAAAATTTTAGTTGAAAATTAGTTTTTGCATATGAACCTATCTAAAATTGAAGAGATTTGTTTGTTTATAGTCTCCCTGGGTCAGGAAATGTGTAGGTAATTAATTCAGTCAACTAATGATCTTAAATTGCATGAAGTTTGCAAACCAGCATCTAAAAATATCATTTTATTTGGTTCAGAATTTCAAAAGAGATTGATGTTTTTTTCAGAATGAAAATCGATTTTTATTAAATTGATTGATTGAATTATAAATTGTGGGTTCACTTATTTTCCGCTTATTCGTTATTTGCTTAGTAAACAACGCTTAACACAAGCGGAGTAAGGAACGAAGTGACTTTACAACCGAAAGAGAACCAAAACAAAAAAACCAGTAGCCAATTGTTTCCGTAAAAGCTGGGCACTTTATAATTCTGAGAAGGCCAAAGGCCAAACAAGCGTAGTTTGTTTTCGAGATATTCAAGTCGATACATTTTTTTATGTTTTTTAGTAGGTAGTTTTAGTTTGTAAATTTGTTGATTAAAAAAAAACTGTCAATTGAATAATTCTACATACCTTATCAGTTATTGACTACGTCGCTGTGTATAGAATAAAATTAGTCCGACTTCGAAACTAGTATTTGTTTTTAAAATATTAGAACAGAAAAACGTTTTTCAGCGTTTTTATTTAAAAAAAAAAAACTGTCCTTTAATTTTTTTAATTTTTTCATTTCTTCATTACGTCATTTTGTGTAGATTATGTAAAATTAACCAGAAGTCGATGACAATTTTTGTTCTCGAATTATTCGAGACGAAATGTTTTTATTAAGATAACCGTTAATTGAATTTCGTTGAATATGTTTTCTGTACTTCATGACTTTATTATCTGTGAAATCAAATTTATTTGAAGTCAATATTTCTATTTGTTCTCGAGATACAGTGAACGATAGAATGTATCACGAACGTACGTACAAACACACATACAGACATCTTTCTAAAAAACGACGGATTCGGATTCCTGTAACATCGAAACGTGGAGATATGTCAAAATTGTCTATTCGAAAAATCAGACCGATTACAATAACTTCCAATGAGAAGTTAAAAATCTCAAAAAGATCGATTTGTTTGTTCAATGGAAAATAACAATTACATATATCTAACTACTCCATGAACACATCCATCGAGGGACAATTCAATTATCATTCGTACTAAAGTGCACTGTTGATGCGAAACCAAAAATCTCATACAAAAACGACACAACGAAATCGTAAACGAAAAATTTCGTTCTGGTTTTCGTTTTGCAGTACGTAGTTCAATGAGCGAAATTGATTATTGTAGTAGATTATTTAGAGAAGTCTCCGCTCTATTTCGCACAGAATTAATTGTCCAGACCATTAATTATTATGTGCGAAAAAGTGACATTTGTGTTGTATTCGTGTTTGTATATGTTGTTTCTTTCATATCAGCGTTCCTCTCTGTTTTTTGTATTTTGTTTTGCAATTGGACGGTGTCTTAGTAGACACTTTGAGTGGATAATTTTTTGTTGTCGTTTTCGTAAGCATTTCGATGTCGTGTTGGAGACCAATGAAAAATTTCGCTTCGTATCAAAAGCGTACTATAGGCCTAACATCAAAAAACAAAATTAAAAAAAATGTAATTCGAGACTCGAATCAACGTCAGTGGTAGTAGTGGTCTTATTTATAAACGTTGTCTAACTTTAGATAACTGTCCAACTTTGGAAAGTGTATTCAAAAACCTTGTTTATTGTTGTGTCTAACTTAGACACAAAATGTTAGATTACCCGTGAATAGCGTAATATTTATTTTTGTTTAATAAAGCATATTTCCACCTATTTGAAAATAGTTAGACAGTGTCTAAGTTGACAAAAATCTAATTAACACGACATTAGGATTCTAGTCTAGCTTTTATCGTCTTTAATGCTACTGGCGATGTTATATTTGTAATCCATATAAAATCGTACCATACAACGGATAGCTTTTCCAATAAACCACGCCTAATATCTTGGCCACTATATAACCACACAAATTAATTGCATCCCTATTTAATCATCTTAATAACTGAATAATTTGTCGCGTTCGGGGATCAATCAAAGGCTATGTGGAGTGGATAAGTTTGTGTCGTTATACCCCTTATGACAAAAAATGTGATGCAACAACAAAACAACGTATCTGAAAATTGTTGAGATAGCCTATTTGATAATTTCTCGAAAGAAAACATTGATTAATGAACATAAGCCCGAATTCCTAAACTTAAAACTTCGCAAATTATGCTAAGCAAACAGTTCCAAAATGCAAACATAAACATCTTTGCAAACTACGATTTTTATTTTCTTGCCCAAATGCAAATGCATTTATGCAAAATTTAAAAAAATATCTTGGGTACTTATAAAATTAAAATCTTAGAAATTCTGTGGAAAATATAAGCGAAACATAAAGAAAGTTTTCCACTACTTAGGAATTTGAAAATTGTTCTTTATTGCTATAAAGTTCTAAAAATTTTCTTTAGAAGGTTATAGGTTACCTTAATTTTAGAATAATCTCTTATTATAGTTTACGTGGAAATTTAATGAACTACTAAGTATCTATACCGTTATTTCGAACCACTGCATTTGTTAATTTTTATTGTGTTGCAGTGGATCGGTTATTTAATAAACTCCCTCATTCTATCAGAATGCAAACATCTCATTTATGATTTGCTAAACAAGTCAAATTCTGACTCCTTATAGTCTTGATAACGATAGTATCGAATTTGTAGTGAATAATTCTATTTGATGTTTTTTTGAAATATTTAATTTTATATTCAATTGATTTTTAAATAAATAAATTGTATCTTTGTATTTCAATAACATTTTTTAAAGGGTCACCCCACACATTGAAAATTGTTCATATTTAAATTAATTGCTTCAGAGTGACAATAACTCTTTTATTTTTATAAAAATATCTTTGTCATTTATATTTCTTTTATCTTAAATATTAAATTTGGATTTTAAGAAATAAAAATGTATCTATGTATCTAAAGTTCCGAGAGATTGATTTTTTAATAAATTTAATCTTATTAGGCTTAGAATTAGGAACCTCCCAGAGGTGTTTATCTACTCAAGTGTTTTGTTGAACTTAAATAATATTTCTATTGCTATTATAGGTATTATATGTTTTTCGTAATATTTTAAAAAATTTAGATATTGATACAGATGGCCGCCCATTTTGTCCTTATTCAGAGAAAGTGTTAATACTTATAGCATTAGCCTCACAAATACCAACCGTTTTAAAATGGCTTTATAACATGGAAATTTGTCTTGCAAATTTTATTGTTTCCAATAAAAAATGTAGGTATGCAATTCATTACAATTTTCACGTTTAAATGACAATTTATTTATATATAAATATAACATAAAAATAAAAATATACCTACCTACCTTAAAATACCAAAATAAAAAAAAAAAAACTGGAATAGCAACAGAAACAACGAAATAAAATCCATAAAAGATAAACAAACATCAGTTCAATGTACCTAAGAGTCGAGTATATCTGGCTCAATCAACCCCATCAACGTTTCGATTCAAAAACAAACCTGCTGTTATTCTACCGTCCGTGTCGGTTGATGTTTGTGATGTATTGCCACCTTTGTTGGTAACCAATTTCATACTAAATCACGGAACAAAACGAAAATAAAATTGCCCTCTTTTTCCTTACCATATCAAGGATATATAGCAAAAACCCCATAACAACAAAAAAGAAGAAAGCAAGGACTCTCGGTATCGGTACACATCAGTTCGACACTAATATACACAGTGCGGGTTCAGTTCAGGTTGGGCTATTGGCAGTAACCTGAACGGCGGCGGCGCGGCGGTGGCAGTGGCGAACACTCGAAGAAGATTTATTGCAGAAAATAAACCATACAGTTCGGAGGAGTAAAAATGTCCTGGAAAAGCTCAACAAAATATGAAAAAAAAGGAATATAAAAAAATAATACAGTAGGTAGGTACCTACCTATAAACCCCCTGTGCATAAACTGTGAAGTGGAACTGGATGGTAAATACCACTTATATAGTGAATTTTTTTTAAGTAGCTATATAGTGAAACAAGAACGCACCACCACCATCATGACAACAAAAAGCACAGGTTTTATATAATTTTTAACCTCATTCTCCGAGGTAACCTCATTGCCGCGCCGTCATTGTCATCGCGACGGCCGCCATTTTATTTTATTTTCCCAAGTCAAACACCTACCAACTGCCCGATGGAACATTAAAATTTAATTAAGGAATTTCCAAATGGCTTCTTTATCTTCATTTTCACTTAAATCCATCTGACAGTGAAACAAAAAATTATCCCAATATTTTAACCCGCGAACATCGCTGAACGCAAAAGCTCTTTTTAATATTGAACACTGTGCGGAATGACCATCAAAGTATCAGACCATCAGGTTAATCATTCTCATTTGTCCCTGAGAGAGAACACGTAAGGAACATATTATTGCAAATTATACAATTAAAGGACATTAATTAAATTGAATATACGATCGCTGAAATGAAATGTTCTTTTGTCATGAAATACGGAATATACGGATAATAGTTCTTGGAATTTTCTTTCTTAAAACCAGTGATTTCTCCATTGATGCTACAATTACGTCCAGCTCTTTAAGTGATGACAGTAATCGATTATACGCGTGAAATTAGGTGAACTTCGCCAAATTGGTTATCAATAAAATGAGAAATAATATAAAATTTTAAAATCTTAGAACAACAATTCTTTTTCACCATAAAATGATTAACACGGTATTTCATTTATAACAAAATTTTGTTCATAAAAAGTCTCCCAGTAAACAACCTGATGAACAAAACGGTCTAAAACTCTCGAAGGAAAACCTTGCCCAAACTACAACTGAAGTTGAGCAATCGGTTTTATCGATCACAACTTGTTGTCTGTCAAGAGCCAACTAGGAGACAATTAACAAAAAGGCTCCTTTTTTTGTTGAGTCGTGTTCTAGTTGTCTTTTGTATCAAAATTTAACAACTGCTATTTGCCAGTTGTGTAGTACGTTTCGGGATTAAAATAACATTATTTTCAGTGAAATTTTTGGAAAAAGGCTACCACAATTGGAATAAAAAATGTTTACAAAGGCTACATAATTGGAATACAAATGGTTTTAAATAGAATTTGGGGTTCATTTGGATCTACTCATTATTCGTTTGACATAAAATTATAAAGTAGTAATTTTGCAAAATCGAGTACCTTTTTTTATCATACGAAATTGTAAGTCGCAAGTAAAAAAAATGGTGCGAAACGGGCCTTCGCCTTGTTAATTATCAATGAGTGATGCCAACTACCCTGCATCCAATCACTCCTGGAAATCCAGTTTTTTGGTAAAAAAAAAAAAAAACATCTTGGAGGCATTTTGCTTTTCGTTCCTTTATCTGAGCATTAATCCATTTTGGACAGACACGTTGCTCGAGCACATCTATCACTTCCTTTATTACAACTGATACAGTTGATTGAGCAAGGCCTAAATTGAAGTCATTGCCACTGCACTTCTGGTGGCTTCCCTCTGCCATAAAACGAAGGGCAGTTGCAAGTTTAATGATATAGGTGGAATGACTGAAGAGCGCATTGGTTTTCTTAGGAAATCTTTAATTACGTTAAAAATATCCATAAAAGCTTCCTTACTTAGCCTAAAATAGCTCAAAAATCTGAAACCAAGAGAAATTTTTTTATTTAAACAATAAGAATTATAAATTGGTTTACTTACTTTGTATTTGGAAGTTGCAATGGATTCGAATGATCTCTGAAGTCAACCCAACTAAGTTCAGTGCTTGGTGAGTTCCTTTTTAAGCTGGAAGCTGGAATATAAAGTAGTGAGTTAGTCTCGTCTGAGCTACATATCTCAGACTGTAATTTAATAGTGTCGGGTATCTCAGACTGTAATTTAGTGAAGTCTGCTATCTCAGACTGTAATTTAGGGGATACTCTGCTATCTCAGTGAAAACCTTTTTGCATTGTATAAAATTTGTTATAAGAAAATATGAATTTTAATTATATAAAGTTATAACTATAATTAATATGAAAATAAACAATTATAAAGAACCAGTGATACTTGATTGGTAAAACCCTGGACCCGACGAGCATACCTCAGCCTATGATAAAAAGCGTCTCACAGTCTTCGTCCAAACTTGCCATTGTGATATATTCTTGCCTTAATAAAGGTAGGTATCTAAAAAATAAAAATTAGGAAAATTAGTAACATATAAAACATTTTTCTTTCCTTTAGGGAAAGACAGGAGAACTGCTCTTTACATTTCCTGAGGGGGGCTATTATTTTTCCCTTGCGCGATCATCTTAAATGTCTCCCAATAATTATTTTCTTCTCTTTTTTTTCTTCTGAAAATATTTTCTGCGTAGGTATAGATTTGTTGCCAATTTAAGTCGTTCCTCAGCGTTTTGTCAACTAATAAACTAAAATATCGATGAAACCAACATTTCTTTCCATATTTGGACGCTAAGTCTCCCATCTGCTGCAGGTAAAGAATGAATTATGTGCGTCGTCTATTGGAGAATCACCGGCTGGACTATTCGCTTTGCCGATCTTGTAAAGGAAGGCGTTAAATAATCCGTGACCGGTGAGGAACTGGGTGACGTAGTAGTTTACCTCACAGTGTCGTTCCACTTACATAACCACGTTCCTGATTAGTCACGCTATCCATCTTTCTCTGATTTCTGCGTTCCAGCGCTCTTGCCACTTCACTTGGTGAATTGCGCTGCCTGATTGGTTCCCGCTTCAATACTGAATTCCGCTTTTTTGTCGTAGACGTACATGGACGTCGATAAAGGTTATGATACTTTTTTTTTTAGAAGGACTATCTCCATTTTTTCTGTGGCAGGGCTAAGACTGTGTTCCTTCATCCAAAACTCGACGCATGACGTGGTTCAGCTTCCATTGTGCATCACCGTGCCAATGTCATCAGCGTTCCCTACCAGGAAGGTGTCTTCCGGCATGACCAATCGGAGTATGTCGTCTCATAGGAGATATTCCATAGATCCGGTCCCACGTTTGAACCCTGTGCTGCTCCGGAGGTGATTACTGTGGTTTCATACATGAGCTTCCAGTCATTGATGTACTCCATCGCTTTTGTAGAAGATTATATACATGAACTGTCAAAAACTAACTGCCCTGAGCAAGATACTTTCAGCTTTAATAGATCGAATGGAATGGAATTCCCACGCTAGATATTTGTCATAAGATCTATTTAGGATGAACTGAAGTTAACTAAAAAAAATAGAATCAATTTTTTTTTATTTTCACTTTTCTTAAATCTTACATACAAATAACTCAATTCTTTACCTACCTAATACATATACAACTTAATATTTTTAATTTCATGTACGCACTATACATATATGATTACTGGTGAAATTTTCCTTTAGAGTGAGAAACTCTTTGAAGAAAAGGAAACTCAAGCACAAGCACTTTAATCTAAATCGCAAAGCAAAGCAATTGCACAAAAGATTAAACTCAAACAGATACAATATATAGACTAACACTAACACACCACAAAGGTGAGTAAATGAACATCAAATGTACAAGCACACAACGTAACAGGATATGGTTAATTATGTATGCAATAAGGTGGAAGCGACTATACCCCCAGAGGGATGTGACTCTAAGCTCTAAAGGTCGAGTAATGAAGTGGAACATGTTTAGCACTCGAATTATTATTATTTCTATTTGATCATTACATATCTATGTATCTAATGTATATATGTTTCCATATGTACAAATATCTATTGTATATGTATTTGTTTTTCATTTGAGTATGGAAATAGTGTCTTCGTGGTCAAGGTATGCATATACCTATCTACATTCTAATCCGATTTGGGAATCATGTTCCGTGGTGTTCTTTTATTTATTAGATATACTTTGTACGTATTCTGCTTTGGTACAGGAATTGAGTTTTGTATATAATTTAAATACTTAAACTTAAAACTATTATAGGTGTTTGGTACTTATTTTAAAAAGTAAATATTTTATAGCTGGTCGGCCTGGCTTCGCACATCATTGTCATCAATTTTTAGTATAAAGCAATGTCGCCAAAATTAGATACCGCGATGCTAGCTCTCCACACGCTACTTTAGGAAAAAAATTGAAGTTTACAATTTACATAGAATCTTGCCACATCTATTTTTAAAAATTCAAAAAGTCTCATTTACCAATAAATCAAACCAGAAATGTTTATATTTTATGCATAGAAATGTGCGATATCTGTGGTATTTTGCCTCTTATATTTTTTCAGTGTTTATTCAATGACAATGATGCCAGAGGAGATTTTTTAAATCTCACCTGAATCAAAAAAAATATTAGGTACCAAAGTAAAATTGTATGAAAAAAAACTTTTATGAAAAATGCGAAATGTGAATTTTGTTTAACGTTGCTATTATTATTTGCAGCAAATGCGTTAATTCAATTAAATATTTTATATTTTAAAAATCGCATGACTGAAAACCACAATTACATTCATAGCAAAAATGTGATCGCAATTTTTTAATCGAAACGAATGAAAATCCGCGCGTTCAATACATGACCTGAAAATTCAGATTTCTGAATTTTTTGTCTGTCCTAAAAAGTTAGATGACTTTTAGAGTCAAAATTTTTGATTTACAAATGTAAGTTAAAAAACAAAATTGAAGGAAAATGTGTAGGCAGGTAAAGTAAGTTGCGATTATGATAAAAATATCATTGTTCCCTCATAAAAAGCGCCTAGAATATTTTCTCACCATTATTCCCACCATTTTGTTTTCAAAAACAACCAATCTGGGAATACTGTTTTCTGTACAATAATGTCAAAATTGAAGTTTTATATTTTTTTCCGCTAGTTGCAGGGTTGAGGGCTTGTGTCGCCAAAAATTACTAAAAATAAAATGGAACCAGCTTGAGGTACTTATGTTTGAGAGCTTTCCTTCCAAGGCACAATATAGAACCAAGCTAAGCTCTGTTGAAACATTAACATATTGATGAATTAAATCATTCTATTTTCAAACTTCTGTACAAGGGTCCTACACCTACTTTGTTGCCAAGCAAAATTTAAGGAGATTTAATTCCTTGCGGGCTTATTAAGGTATAGGTCCTTGGGCCTCCTTAAATTTCAACTGCTTTATACAAGCAGTCCTTGAGATATAGGGCTTATATTTTTGCGAAAATAAACTCAATCGGCCACTCCCTATGGCGAAAACATTAGATGACTCGGAACACTTTTGAATGTCGGAGGCCTGTTAAGCGTTGCCGTCGTCAAACGTATGTTGGACCGAAATCAGATTTTTTTTTGTTTAAAGCTTAATAACAAATCCTTAAAAAAAAGAAAAAAATTAAACTAAATATATCTAACTATACCTATGCACTACATGCCTAACATCTGATCCCAAAATTATACCCGAAAGATTAAACTTTTTCGTAACAGTACGTTGCACACATATGGGGGTCAACTTTTCTTAAATGTATCAGAACTTGCTGATTTCAAGAAAACATCTTCATCAATTTTCTGTTTCTATCGAACCCTCTTCAGGGTCCTTTTACTGTATCTTAAAAATAAAAAAAAAAAAATACCTCTTAACAAAAGAGCCTACGCATTTCTTAGAACATATTCTTATACCCAAATAAAGATTGTACTTTGAGCCAAAAAAAAAACATACTTTTCAAAGCTAATTATGGCACATCGTATTGCAATCCTTATATCAATGTTCTTCTTATTATGTCAGCTTCCCCGTCTTGTGCCTTTCCATTGTTCAAACAATTCCCAACAGTTGGGTTTTTTTTGTGTATGTCTATCTGTCGGCTCTATGCCAACAAAAACGCTCAAAGGGATGATAACAACTTCTTGTTTCGTTGTCGTCCTTTCTGCTCCTCATCCTTAGTTGTTCGTTGAACTAATTTTTAACACAAAACCCTTACGCCTATTCGGGCACAATCCAACGCTGCTACCCAAGGCGAGGCACACTAGGACTATAATATAACCAGACCAAAGTCTTTCTATGCTTCGTCGATGATAAAATGGAAAAAATGAGGGTACCTCTGGGAATCCAAATAATTTCTATCGTCCTTTTTTTATCTGTGCCACCTTTTGCCTTATATACCATTTCAGAAAAAAAACCTCCCTCCCCCGTGCATGTCGCCTTAAAAGCCCACACCCATTTGCAACCGCACACCATTATACCGAGTAACCCGGATAGAATGGAAGAAAAAAAGCAATAAAAGGAAAAGACCTACATCATTATTTCATTAGAGTCCCAAAAGGATATTCGAATTTATCGACGTATTTGCAGGCGCGCACAGGCACAAGCACAAGGCACAGGGCACATGCCATATCACCCGGGTCGCTGGGACGAGACAGAATGAAGCCTCTATTCGCTTGAAAGAGCGGACACATAGCTATGCTTAAAAAAGCAATTTACTTCTACTATCTTTTATATATATGGATATACCGTCAAAGGAAACTGTTAACGATGAAGGCATTCAAAAAAGGACGAAAGTATTCGGTTTTGAATTGCTGCTGATGCTGATGATAGTGAATTATTGTGCGGGTGGTTTTTATTATTTGTTTTTTTTTTCTGTTCCTTTCGTATTTACACCCAGTGCGTTATCCATTTAAGCTCTTTTTCAAATAAGTGTACGTTGCTCTGGGTTATTATCGTGGTTAATCCGTGATTACATAAATCTCAAACCGTTTAAGCTGTTCCAAATATAGGTATGTTGCTGAGGAAAAATAAAAAAAAAGTGCTCTTGAACTTGAATAAATATTCGGAAAGTTAACGGTAAATTAAGATGTCAAGGACAAATAAGGAGTAAGGACATGATGGTTAGAAAAATTATGGCCATTGACGACAATAAAGGGTAGGTATCTTTATCTGGTAGGTACCTATACCATTTTACTTTATTTTGTGATCTGTGTAGAAAAATTCTTTTAGAATCGAAATCACTTTATAAAAATATTGGTAAGAACACCAGAATTTCATAATTATACAAGAAAAATCACTGGAAGAAGGCCGTTACTAAGGAAATTAGGGACAATGTTCGAACATTTTATCAAAATGAGAAATGATCTTCCCAAGCATATGTACACATATTGTATAAGCTCAGAGGGGGATTCTGCCAAAACAAGAATGCGGGAATACAAAAGGAGCTACAACATACAATTCACGCCAATTTTTAACAAAAGATAATGAAATTTACTACACTTTATGATTTTGAAGGCGCTGATTTTAATGGATTTGCCTTTTATTAATTCGAAAATTCGAAATTCCAATTAATGTTTTGTGTGTCTTAACGTATGTTTTTTAATTTATACAAAGGCAGATACATATTGTAATGTATGAATACATACATATGTACCAAATTTATAAAACAAAGTCCAAATTTTTTCTCAATTATCAAAAAGGATTTGAACTAATTTAGTATATGATATTGCTTTAAAATTTTTATTGATAATGATTTTAGACCAAAAAATAGAAATTACAAAATTTTTGCAAACCCAATAAAATACCTTAAAATATTTTTTTTTATTTAGTTGCTGTATTTGAATCTAAAGGCAGATTAAGAATTCTGATTTTGTAAAACAACTTTTCATTCAGATTTAAGGTATATGGTGTACGATTTTGGCAGTTATAAGGGTGGTTAAATTTTAAGGGCCCATGTTGATTTTGAATAAAACACAAATTATTTGGGAAATTTTTGTCATTTCTTTTTATTATGATAAAATTGGTATGGTTCAATTATGTATGGAATAAAATATCGGCCAAATGGCCGCCCGACCTCGCGGCACACTTCCATCCGATGGTCCAAATTTTCGATGACGCTGAGGCATAATTGAGGTTCTATGCCATTAATGTGCCGAATTATCTCATCCTTTAGCTCTTGGCTTATCGACGTACACCTTTTCTTTCAAACAACCCCAAAGAAAGAAGTCCAACGGTGTCAAAACACATGATCTTGGCGGTCAATTGACATCGCCACCACGTGGCCATTGAATTTTTAGCGCAAAAGATCCATTGTTTAGTTAGCTGTGTGGCAACTGCCTGACCGGCCTCATTTTGGAAAAAATAAGGCCCGATGATGCCGCCAGCCCATAAACCGCACCAAACAGTCACTCTTTGTGGGTGCATTGGTTTTTCGACAATCACTCTTGGATTATTATTCGCCCAAATGCGGCAATTCTGCTTATTGACGAATCCACTGAGGTGAAAATTTGCCTCATCACTGAAGATGATTTTCTTTGAAAATTGATCATCCACTGTTGCCATTTCTTTCCACCATTCTGACCATTGACGACGCTTGAAATGGCCAAGAGGCTTAATTGAGTTAGTCTGAAATTGAGAAATGTCAAATGAAATGCAGAAAAAACTTGACGTTTATGTAGGTGTGGTTCACATTCAACATCGGCCCTTAAAATTTAACCACCCGTTAGCAAAGCTGAACTCAGTAACCACAATGTTTTTGAGTTTTATAAAATTAAAGCCGGATATACACTTATCTCGTGTGGTGTGTTGTCGTTTGGTGTGTTGTGGTGGAATCAATCTTTTATACCTGCCGATTGCGCTATACCACGCCGCCACTGTGTCGAAGACATATTTTTCTGCGGGAAAGAAAAGAGAGTTATCAGGGATGAGAATAAGTAGATAGCGAAATAAATAAAATGCACCATTGGGTAGCACGAACTTGCTCTTATGTGCGACCACACTGTGGGTTTACACTTTAGACAAAAAAAATTGTTAAAAAATCAATATAATTAGAAATAAATTGGTTAAACAACTTCTGAAAATCTTTGTACACCACCCGATTTCTTACACAAATTAACCACCCATTTTCGAAATATTGAATTTTCAAAAATTAGTGTTGATGCTTTTTTTAATCCAAAATTTGTTTTTTTTTTTTGAAAATTTTAATATGCATTATTATTTGATCTTATCAGTAGCTCATGTATACAAAATTTCATTAAAATTGCTTGAATTGATAACGAGATAGTCAAAAACCAAAAATATGGTTCTAAAAGAGATACCATTTTTAGACGATAGATAAAATTTTCTTTCCAATTATATGATAGATTGTACTGATACTAGTTGGATGCCAAGTTTAATAAAAATCGACCAAGTCGTTTTCGAATAATTAAGTTCTCAACAAAAATTTTGAAACTTTTTTTAAAAAAGGAAAAAAAAATTAAAAATTTGAGTATGCAAAAAGTACATACTTTTTAAACTTTTTTAAAAATTCTCTATAAAAAATTGATCAATTTCAGTTGAACCAGTTTGTGAGAAAATCGAAATCCAAAAAATGGTTCTATTGGAGCTACCATTTATAACCATTTTTCGGATTTTTTTTTTAATGGTAGCCTTTTTGTACTGGATTTTTTTCAAAATATGTTGTGGGCACGTTTTTGAGAAAAATAAGGTTTTCATTATTTTTCTAAAAGAAAAATGTACGGTAAACACTAGGTACCAAGTTTAAAGAAAATCGACCCACCCGTTTAGGCTACAGCCGAAAGGACAGACAGGCAAACGACAGACTGATAGAATTGCGAAACCCACTTTTTTCGACTTCGCTATCATCGTAATGTCAACTTTGATCAAAATCTCGAGTTAGTTTTTTTTTTACTAATCCATAACTTGCCATATTGTACCAATGTATATATCGCAAGTAAAAATGAAAGTTTGCAAGAAAAAATTTTGATTATTGTGCACATTCAGCGATACAACTTATAACTCCACAGCACACACCACACGAGATGGGTGTGGCCTAATTAAATTGTTCAATAACTAATGATAATTTAAGGTTGTTCAACAGGAAAATGTCAAAATTCTTAACCTAGAAATAAAAAATGTACATATATTAGATTATTTCTAGTTTTTGAGTAGATACATGTGCAGCAAGTTGACGTAAAATTTGTTTGTCAATTTTTGAGTTCCAAAATTGTAAAATTTTAGATTCAAATTTCAGGAAATCACTTCCTATAAATAGATTACACTAGGTATGTGGGTATAGCTTATTACATTTCATACATTAATACGAATCGCTTGATAGCATTAAGCAATATTTTCGACTTAATTTTCTAAATTTGGTACATATCTGTATTTTAAAGATTTTCATATAAAAGTAGGTATAAACAAAATTTTTTAAGACACAAAAAATTGACTACATTTCTGACTTTGAAAATGCTTTTTCTATGAATTCTGAAATCTCATAATATTATATTCTGATTTAAATTGTGAATCCTCTATTTTGGATGAAAAAAAGTAGGCAGTATCACTAAATTCAGCGTCTCTAAATTTTATTAATTTTTTTCAGCAAGAAATGACTTTTGTCGCCAAAACTAACCACTGTGAGCCGTGGTCGTGGCGACGAGAATACTGGTGTGGATAGTCTACCCAGTACCAACTACCTAGACCACAGAACATAAATCTAAGGTAATTTATTACGCAGGTTGTCAAAGTTGAAAATGTCAGAAAATTAAAAATATGGGTGTTCGAGTGCCCACAGGAACTCAACACGCATCATTAGAAACAACAACAAAATATTAAAATAAGACAAGTAAAGGGGCACTGGATCCATCATTTTCCCACGATCATACCTCGATTTTAACATATGCGCAGAACTGAACAAAAATGAATGAAAACGCTAATTTTTATATATGTGTACTATGTCTCTGCACCTAGATGACTTGCTTTGAACTATGCCAAGTGCAAAGAAATAAGTCTCATAAATGTCGCATGCTTAAGCTTCTGCACACGAGGCGCCTGTTAATAGACGCGTACTTTGATTATTTGTGACTTTTGTGTAGCTCCCGGCTATTTCAATAGACACATAGACATAGACAATAGACACATGTAATGATATACATTACATAACATTTTGGTAAAATGTCAATTCATTCCAAAATTTTGTGAAATTGTTTGCAAATGTTCAGTGTTGTATCTATGACGTGACGCTTCGTGTGCAGAAGGCTAGCAGAAGTGAAATTGTCGCGGCATGCCGAATCTTAAGACTAGACAATTCGTGTTCAGAAGGCCTAAATCTTGTCCGTTTAATTTATACCTATACTGAATGTAGAATCGGATAACAAATACTTGGTTGTTTTGAGAAGAAAGTTCTTTTGGTAAGTATGTATTGACATCAGTGTTGCATGAAGGAAAATATTCTAAATGGCTGTACAGTAACATTGATCTTTGAATATACAAACTGAGAAAGTTCGGTAGCAAGGAGCGAATAAAATGTGACGCTCAAGTCCGGTAAAGTCTTGGAATTTACCACCGATGAACAACTTTAAAACTTGAGTAGCGATAAAATGCAAAGCCCAGTCTGTTTCTAATTGTAATGACAACCCTCAAATCGCAATTTGTAATTCTATTGAAATATTATATAGACGTTGAAATTAATACAAAAAACAAAGATAAAATATTTCAAAAACAATATCATAATTATGTCCTGTCCATACAACATTTGCTAACATAAGGAATTATATACTGTTCACCCTTTACGGCCGGCGGCGGCGGCGCGGCGGTGGTGGCACAAACCAATCCATTATAAAATAAAAATCTGTCAAACCCTTTCACAGGATTCAAAGGTTTTATTTTTTAAAATTATCTTTCCTAGAGATGTAATCATGCGAACATAATATGCAATACCTTTGACACTTTGTATCACTGTTGCCATCACACTAAAGGAATTATATATAAAAAAAACATACTAACTTACATATAAACAAAACAAACGAAAAAAAAAAAAAATAGAGAAGTAGACTACATCAATAAAATGTAACAAACACAACATCATCCTTGCCCCCATTTGTTTTGTTGTCTTTTTTAATGTTTATCTGCCCTTTTTTTTTGCTGTTGCTCTTGTCAGAGTTCTATTTTTTTCTGCCTTATTCCTTGAACAGAACACAGGATACTTCGGGCTAGGAAGATACAAAATTTTACGCTTACTCAAGCACAAAATATCCTTTGTAGGGGCATCCTTAAAGAATACCAGTGGTTCGTCCTTCATACTTCTACTCAAACTCAAGCTTACTATACATATATACCAAATAGCTTTGCAATATATATGTATGTAGGTATACATAGCAAAGGAGATGAACATAAAACAGAGGAATCTGAAAATAAAAAGGTCTGAGAACCGTTCACTTTTTGTATCTTTAGGTTATTATTATGCACAGAGATGGACATTGGAAAATCATAACTGACAAGACTTGGTCTTATAAAGGTGTTCGTTGCTTTTAAATTTTAAAGAAGAAATTATAGTAATATTCTTTGACTTGAACAAAATATCTTGTATTGTGAATTTTTAATCACTTGACCTAATCACTTGACTTAAAAACTTAACTTGAAAAACATAAAAAATGTCTATTAACTCCAATTCCTATAACTTCTTAGCTGGTTAACTCTGAAGGACTACTAGGGTAAAGTTGACACCGTCCGACACCACTTAACATTAAATTTGCATCAGTTCGAAGATTTTTTGTTTAAAAAAAATGGGATTTTGGCACCATTTTAAAGGATATTGGGACTTTTCAAAAATGTATTTGAGTATTTGGAAATAAAGTCAAAAAAGTGTTAAAGGTGGTTCCAGAAAATAAAAACAAACGATTTAGCGCGATGTTAAAGCATTTTTAGTATGATAAAAAGGCTTTAAGATCATACTTAAATGTTTAAAATTTTGCGCCAATGTGTTTAAAATAATAATGGCCTAGCAGATATCATGTAGAAGGTCCATAACTGTCAATCCATAAGATCAGTCCGTTCCGTTCCGTTTTTTTTGTTTTTTTTTTTTAATTTATAATGATTTTTAAAGGTCACCTTACCTTTAAGACAATTTGACCTTTCAAACATTTATAGGGTTTTATAATAAACCTCACTTAAAAAAAAAAGTATGGTTGACCACTTGCTGAAACTGACTGACTTTTAATGACGTCCCAACCCAACCACTGTTTAGGTTGGTACTAAGATTACAGAGCTCCTGACAACAGACGAGCATAGAGAGATTATTTGTATACGAATCTATAAAGTATCCCAAAAGGTACGTAATATTTGCAGCAATTAGTAAAGTAAATTGTTGGCGACCCTAAAAACAAACTTAACAGCTGATAGTTTAGGATTAGTAAAAATAAATCATTCCGTGAGGCACAACGTGGTTTCATTGCTGAACAATATTTCAAAAATGATGAAAGTTTGGCGGCCACATTTTTTACCCATACCTTTCTGTAAAAAAAATCAGAAAAATGGTTAAATGGCACCTCATACAGAATAATTTTTTTTGTTTTCTTAAAAACGGTTCAACTGATTTTGATAAAATTTTTAAGGAGAATATTTAAACAAAAATTTAAAAGTATTATATGAGAAAATTTAGTTTCCAGGGAAATGTTTGCTTTGATATGAGGAAAAAGTTTCCTGCATAAAAAGTTCCCCTAAAAATTTTGAAGATGACTGCTGATACCAGATTATCCAAAATGGGGAAAAACTCTGGGGAAATGTCTTTCGTGATAGGGCTGAATAATTCGGTAATGACTCCCTCCATTTTTATTAAACTTCACACCCCGCTTTTTTTAACACCTTAACTGTTCCATGTACCATATTTGACACACAAATTTAATTTTTTCTCGTGCCGCCTATACGTCCATGTATCATATTTTGTATATAAACATATACAGTCGTATTTATTAGATTTTTGTCTACTTAGACACTGTCTAACTATTTTCAAATTGGTGGAAATATGCTTTATTTAATAAAAATACATATCACATTATTTACGGTTAAGACTATCTACTCTTGTGTCTAGTTAGACAGCTATAAGACAACAATAAACAAGGTTTTTGAACACATTTTCCAAAGTTGGACAGTTGTCTAAAGTTAGACAACGTTTATAAATAAGACCAATAATGTATTATATTATGAACAAAATTGCCTAAAAACGTAATAATTTTCATATAAACGTGTATATGTCTGATACTTTACGAAATTTCAAAAAAAAAAAATTGGAAAGATGTTTAGGTAAAAAAACTTTTTTCACTAGATAGTAAATCCTTACTTTTTTTATGAACATATATTTTATTTCATTTTTAAAAGTAGGAAAAGTGGTGCTGGCAACGTAATATCCTATTATATGACATATTTGTATCCGATGCATAAGGGGATGATTATATAATAGGTCGAGTTTCCTATTGCAGGTAATTGAACGATACCCATTAGCATTCAAATCCCGAAAAATGTTTTCATTTCTTCAACATCCACATCTTTCTACCGTTTTATGCTACTAAATGTAGATGAACGCGATGCGCTTAGGTAATGGGCGTAAGCATTGGTTTTTTCAATCATGTCCATCATAATATCCAGATAATAACTTTTGAAAATTTTTTAAGGCATCTACCTATTCATCATCATTGGTAATTCCACTGATCTCTATATACACTGGATAATGTATTCATACAAAATTTTTGAGGCAAATTGAAGAACTGTTATAGTCGTGGACGGTACCCTAATACGACAGTATAACAGCTATTTTTATAAATTTTCGTAGATAATTTCCTGTTATTCTTTCTTCTTTCCTGAAATTTTATTTTGAAGATAATCTTTTTCTTTCTTTTCGTCTTTTATCTTTTTCAATATACACCGCCGCGCCGCCGCCGCCGCAATGCTTGCTGACATCAAATAAAACCTCAATTACAGCAAATATCTTCTATCTCTTTTTTCGTTTGTATAGAGCGAGATACGAGGTCGTGGCCGGTACCCCGTCAAAAATATTAACTAAAAATGTTATTAATATTAGTGGGTAATTTCGCCAATTTGGCGTACACCAGAGCTGCCAATAAATTTTTCTCTGCCATTGGGAAGAATTCCATCACGCCAAACTATGTAAATCATGTTTCTGCAGCTGATCTGATATTTGTCGTGGGACCAATTGTTGGGCTGCATTTGAAAGGAGCAATCCTGCTTCCGCGTCTTCACTTTCTGTAAGCTCATAAGAAGATTCTGAATCAATTTCAGATGGTTGATATTCACTATTACTTATAGTGTTGATACAATAAAATAATTTATGCATTAGAATTCGTTAACTTTCATTGTCCCCATACACAAAATTAGTTAGCATACGTCCGTATCAAAAATGACCACAAAACTAAAACCGATTTTTAAACACAAAGTCCCTTGAGACAATAAAACGCCCAAAGATACACGGCGAACTAACAGGATCACCAACAGGATGCCAAATGTAAAATCTATGTTCCAGAGAAATTTATATCGCAAAAGACGAGATACTATTCGTCCTCCTACCCGAAGGGGGAATTTATTACTTATTTGTGTATAGTTATATCTGGAGAATATTGAGTACCAAAAGACATTGTATTTGTTATACAAAATATCCAAAGCCCCATCACATAGAAGGTACATGTATACGGGATTGAAATCTGGATCGGGATATATGGAAGTGAACGACGACGACGACGATGGCGACTTGGTCTCAATTAAGCCGCGTGCTCGTGTCCAAGTGAATTTCTTTCGCCTTTGTGCCATGTGCTGTACTGGTGCTGGTGCTGGGGTTTTTATCGTCTCGCACCTTCTTTGGTTTAACTTGATCAATTTTTTATGCAACCAATCCCTTCTATGTTGAATTTTCCTAAATAATAATGTTTTTTTTTTTTTTAAGTAGGGACAGTTAAGGTGTTTTAACATTATCTAGTAGATTTTGAACAAAAATTATTCTTATAAAAAAAAATAACGGTACCTACCATCATACAAGTTTTAAAAACCGTTAAGGAAAATTTTAATTTTCTCGAAAACGACTCCTGTGATTTGATTAAAATCGCTAATATCGTCTACTATGACTATCTAGAATTTTATTGGAAAGAAATTTACATTAAACTTTTTTACGGTAAGGTATCTCTCAAAGAATCATTTTATTTATCTCATTATCTGTGCAACCGAATTAAATGAATTTTTTATAAAATATCTTATAATAAATCTTAACAATATTGAATATCAAAATTTTTAAAAAAATAGTTTTGAATTAAAAAAAAAACTACTAAAATTATTTTTTGAAAATTCGACATTTCGAAAATCGCTCACTATCGATTTTCGCATTAATAAATAAGAAACCGCTCCATACTCCAACGATTTTTAATTTTTTTTTCTTATCAATAAAGATTTATTAAAAAAAATCTGTTTTTTAATCAATTTTTTTAAAATAATATTTAAAACGTTTGTTCAGTTTCAACACTAACTTATGTATGTAAAAATAAAATTCAAATATAGAAAAAGTGGGCGTTGTAGTGGGCGGGAAAAATAGATCTCATGCTTTAAGTTAAAGAGAGCTTAATAACAAAATTTATCCGATCTATGGACGTTCAATAAGAAGAAAACTTAAATATAGTTAAATTGGGCTGAAAATTGATGGATTTTCGATTTTGTAAATTTAAATTTTTATGAAACAAATACTTGACCTATTAGAAAAAAAGCGAATATATATATGTACATATAAGTGTAATGATTTTAAATCCATTTGCTTCATTCTTGCACCAAACATGAACTCCTTTCAAGTTGCTACACCTTCAAACCAGAAACAGAAGTTTTAAAAATAAAAAAAAATGTTAAATAATTCGATTGACGGATATCCTTATTTTAAAAGGTTTATAATAAAAAAAAAAATTATATAAAAAACTTCAAAGCAAATTGAAGCAGAAGCGATTGAAATACACCAAATGGAATTAAAAAAAAAAACGAAAAAAATAAAATCTCACAAAAGTAACCAGTTTTGATTTTATTTTCCTGAAGGAATTCTTAAAAAAATAAAAAAAAAAAAACAAAAGTCCTTAGTTATCACAGGTGAGTTAAAGGTTGTTATCTTGTTTTCTCGTTCCCGAAATTTCGGACTCCTCAATGCTCAATATAAAACATCAAAGCAGAAAGCTCTTAATGTAATTGCGTTCCAGATTTACTTCAGTTTTTTTGTGCGAATAAATCTTTCGCCTTTTGTGCGATCCTTGTTTTTTTATCTTTTTCTTTTTAGCTTCAACTCGTAAATGTATTCGTTTACAAATTTTTCTCCAACCAACGAAATGGTTCATTCATGACTAACTTAACTTGCGGTTAGGGTGGAGTTTTATAAAAATTAAAAAAAAACTAAATGTTGATGTTAAAAAAATATCAAAAGTTCCGCTTTGTATAAATGCAGTAATATAGGTACATATATGTATATATGTAGATAGAATCCTTGATGTAAACCTAATTGTAAGCGAGAAAAACAAAAATAACTAAAGATTGTGGTGTTGCCAGGATACAAATTTGCAAATGTCCCTAATCCTGCAAACAGTATCAAGTCGAAAAGAAGATACGTGTTACCGTTATTTTTATAAAAATAAAACGCCCGCGAGTATAGTTGGACAAACAAATGAATGGAACTTCTATATGAATGTTCTGTTAGAAAAATGGGGGAGTAAAGTTAAAATGAAGTATTTTACCTTACCTAAGTATTTTTTTTCATTTCTCTAAATGGAAGAGACCTTCCCATTCCATTTTCACAACCCCTCCAGGTCCAATCTACATGCAGCCACCGCACCGCTAAAACGCTGATGTTGGTGCGGGTTTGAAAAGTTTTCATTTAGAGTGTTTTTTCGTTTCGGTAACTTTGGCCATCATTTACATTGAGGAGTTTTTCGTTCGTTCGTTCTTCTTTGTGGAAGAACTTTTTTTTTATGTTATTATAAGGGTGCGAAAGATAACGTGTGAGTTGGAGTGTTTTTTGGAGAAAATTGAAACATGTGATGTACTTGACCTTGTGCTGATGTTTGTAGAGATTTTTGAGAATGCAGACGTAAGAGGATTGTGGAATATTACTATACCTATCTACAACCAGGGTCTAATGCAAATTAAAGATGAGAAAAGCCTAATGAAAATTGACTGGGTGGCTGCTGATGGTGCCACAGGGATAGCCAGGTTACTCGAACCCGAAATTTATGGAGGTATATGTCTTGGGTTCTAATGTAGGTATGTATGTATGTAGGTAAGTTAGGTATAGGCACCAACTTAATATATATATTTTTTTTAACACCATTGCGTTGTTGCTTTGAATTGGGTTGAACGAAAAAGTTTCGCTTTATGTTTTATTTTTGTGATGGCAGCAGCATTATAAGGGTAAAAAAGGAGACCTTATCATTTTGGTATTTTTTTTTACAGGAAGTAGGCATAGGTAGGTATTATTTTTTGTTTGTATTCCTTTGTGTTATGCGAGTTCTTGTTTTTTTTTTTATTATTATTATTATTAAAGGAAAAATAAAAGGGCTGCTGATGGTAATAATAATGCTGACAAACGAGCCCCAATGACTGGGCAGTTTTTGGTTGATAATTGTATTTTTTATGAGACTTTCCGTCCGAGTTGAATGTAGCGGAGTTTAAGCAATGGTTTTTTAATGATTTTGGGATTTTCAATTGAAGGTGGCAGCAGCAGCAGAAGCAGCAGGGTGCGTGATGCCTGTGTAAGCTCATTATTTTTGATATGGTTATGTTTTTTTTCCATTGTTATTGTGAAATGTGGCTTTTTGTTGTTGTTTTTTTTTTTTTAAGGGAAATGAGATGATTAGTATTTAAAAGAAGGATTATTCATTCATATCCGATCCGTATAGGATTGAGATTTTCTTTTTTAAATCAAAATAGGGTTGGCTTTAGAGATTAGTATATCGGGGAGAGTTTGAGCGATAAGATAGAAAAGGGGAAAAAAGAAAAGGTATTCGGAATCAGGGGAAGATTAAGAGATTTAATAATAGATTGCGGTTGATATTCTTAGTGACCATTTCAATACCTAGTGCTAGTGCTCTTATTAATCTAGTTATTAATAGTAGATTTTTTTATTGATAAGAAAAAATAAATAAATAAAAATAAACATTTATAATCCTTATACACGCGTACTCTGCTGAATGCTCGGGTACAACAACTAAGCGACCAAACATAGGTAGGTAAGATACATAAGAATATTAGTCTGGTCTTAAGTTTATAGACTCGAAAACTACTGGACCAATTTCAATGAACTTTAAAAGTTTCGCTATTGGCAGCGAGATGGTTTGAGTAAAATTCACTCACTGCAAAGCCAGCGTTCTTGGAACTTTAAAATATTTTAAATTTATCTCTCTTATGTAAAACCTGACTTGTGTTATTTGTCCCTTCCCCCACTACCACGCCCATTGCCATTTATATTTGCTTTGTATCCTTATATATAAGGTCCTTAGAAGACTCAACATTAATAATAAAATTCTCTTGAGTCAAAACTATGATATCTTTTTTTTTTTTGGAAATCCGCCTTCTATCACACCCACTTTTTCTTTTCTTGAAATTTTCTAATTAAAATCTCTTGAACTTAAAACATGATATGTGTAATTTTTTTTAAAGTCAACCCAATGCCATACCCACTTTTCTTATATTTGAGTTTTTCCTTATTTTTCAGTCTTACAAATGTTCAATAGGTGGCGCTGCGAAGCATGACGTGGGTTCTCAAATTTATTATATTTGTAACTTCAGAAATAACGCTGAAATGATACGGAGACGAGAATTAGTTAAAAGAAATCAAGACCAATACCGAGACTTTACTGATTTTTTTTTTCATTTTAACCATAATTACGTCTCGACTTGTCTTGTCACTTGGTCAGGCGTAATGACAAAATATATTCTTGCAGATTAGAGAATCTAACCTTAATTTAAACAACATTTTTTATTTTTAAGTGTATAATGGGGTTAAATTCGATATACCATGACATCGGGCATTAAAGTCCAACGCATTAACCATTACAGCCTACAACCCTTACAAGTTGGATTACAATTTTAAAAAATTTTTTTGTAAGAAGTCTAATTATCAGTTTGTGTGTGCGTGTGCAAAGTTGATTTAGGTCCTTTAAGTTCCTTCACGAACTTAGACTTTAAACTGACAAATTGTTAAAAAATAAATATAATTAGAAATAAATTTATTATAATACTTCTGAAATTGTTTTGACACCAACGCGGTGTACACCATAATATTTCTTACACAAATCTCAATTTATGAGAAAAAAAAATTGAAAATCATTTGGTGCGTTTTTTTTTTTTTAAATTAATTTTTTTTTTATAATTATGTATATACAATTTTGGAACCCATATTCGGAATTTTCAAAAAATAATTTTGAAAACTATTTTAAAAATAGTATGTTATATTATGATATAACATACAATACCTATTATTCATACTTATTAGAAGCTCTTGTTTAAAATTTCGTTAAAATCGGTTTAATAGCTAATGAGATAGTCGAAGACCACAAAAATGGTTATGTGAGAGGTATCATTATCGTTTTTTCAACATTTGTATGAGAGGTAGATACCGATATTTTTGATCAAAAGAATAATTTTTATTTAAAATCTTCTACTCGAAGTTAAAAAAATGCTAAACGCCAAGCTTAATGAAAATCGACCAATTCGTTTTCGAATTAATAATTTCTCATTTTCACTTTTATAACTTTTTGAAAGATTTTCTATAAAAAATCAATAATTGAGCCCTTTTTGATAAAATTGAAAATCAAAAAAATGTTTCTAGGTATACCTACCATTTATAACCATTTTTCCGATTTTCTTTTTTTATAAAATGGTATCCTTTTTGTCAAAATAATTATTGAATTTAAAAAATTATTTGAATTAAAATTAAAAAAAAAGTTGTGGACACGTGTTTTGAAAAAAAAATAAGATTTTCATACCCTTATTTTTGGCCTAAAAATACAATGAAAAAAATGTGTTGGGGTAATGCCCAAAAACTGATAGGTACCACGTTTAAAGAAAGTCGAACCACCCGTTTGAAGGCTGCAGCCCAAAGGATAGGACAGACAGACAGAACAATTTTCTAATCTTATAATAGATTGAACTACGTAAGTATGTCCAATCTAATAATAAACCAATTTTCAAAGGACTTTCACAATGGCATCATTTTATATAAAAAGTCTAATATTTCAATATGAATCAAAATAAACTTAATTGGAAATAATCGATAAGATACGCAGTACAGTAATTTCGAAGCTTCTGGTGAGTTTGGTCCTGATGATGGCAAAGCAAGAGATAGGATTTAGGTAATTAAAATTTTATTACATTTTCTCTCGAAATAACTTTGTTTTGTTGAATCTTTTTTTAATTTTCAATTGGTATTCACAATATTGAGATCAACAAAAAAAAATACTTAAAGAATTTTATAATTACATACTGTGTAAAAATAGGACAAGGATAAAAAATAAGGAATTGTTACAATACTCCAGCACAGAAAAAGAAACAGAACAGAAACATTATTATCTATGTTTAAAAGAAATAGCCTACAACTATAGAGCACACAATTTAAGGTTCTCAGATAAGTTAAATGTCAAATAAAGTAACACGTACACAAAGTAGGGACTTACTTACACTCAAACGCTTATGTTGACTATATATCAGTTGTATAAGGTTAAAATAAAGTGATAAGTTTAACAATAAACTAGAGCATGTTCAAACACAATTTCAAAATGAAATAATGCAATCGCAAAATATTCGTAAAACACTACAATTTCAAAATTCCAGAATTTAGAAATCCAGTATATCTAAGAAATTATATCGCATATTGTGTTTCGACCTTAAACTCGCCAAACGCTCTAAAATCAAATCAACGTCGAAATCAACGGTTTTAAAAATTATATCATTAAATAATTATTTAGATCCTTTTCAAATAGCCAAGGGTTCAATTCCGACTATTATCTTTTATTTGTAAATTTCCCATTTCATTATTCAGAACAAAATAAAATACATTTAAACGATGAATTTCGGTTACTATATTTGGGTCTTAAGAACTTTTAGAAGAATTTTATCATAAAGTAATTCTGGCTAAATATATAAATATATAAATTTTAAGGAAAGTTTGCATTCGAATTATTATGAACCAGTTGGGGGGCAACACTGGACGCGACCGACTTTGGAGAAACGTTGCATACTGTTGGATGTTGGTTGTGATATGGGGCTAACCCATACAATTCGTTGTATGCAATTCGTCGGCGTATACAACTGACATATACGATTATTTTTAAAGATTGAAGTTTAATTTAAACATAGTAAAAGTAAAATTTATAGTTATCTAATTGAAATATGCAGCAAAAAATTAAGATTTGGTTTTTATTTATCAAATTTACACGTAACAAACAATGATTATTTAGCTGTAAGTCTCTGTAGGCTAAAGCTATGTAAATGTTAACTTAACAAGTTAATTTGTTATTTATATTATACCAACTTTAATTAAGAAGAAAAACAAATAACTAGATATATACAAAATATTATTTCCATTTTTATATAGGCTTTGGGTTCAAATCAAAAAAAAAAAATTAAAACACAAACAACATTTTTGTTCTTAAAAAAAAAAAATGTAGGTAATTTAAACATATCGTTAAGTTAAGTTGAAGAACGTTAAGTTGAAGAACGTTTTTACTATTCCTTTTTAGTATTGGTAATATTTGTACTTCAGAATATTTGCATTTTCTGGTTTTTGTTTTGATAAAATTCACGCTTGAAAAGACTCGCTCACAAGTAGCAATGCTGTGTGGGTAAAGCAAGTAAGCATCCAATACAAATTTTGATGTTAGGGACACCACGATCACACCAGAAACACGTTCTTATTTATGTTCTATAGACAATTCTGTAAAGTTGTATCCGCTTGCGGCTTGTAGCTTTTTAATTTGAAGGGTATGTTCGTAGAATTTTTTTTTGGGTGCGTTTAGAGAGCAGTACAGCAATAATGAAAATGATTGGTTTGGAATTTGAAGATTTTGTATGGAAAACGAAAAAAAAAAAGGAGTACTTTTGCGGTGTTTGGCGGAGTACAAATACTGCAATTGCAGTACTTCGACAGCCCTGATTATGAGGTGTTCAATATTCGATCAAGTGAAAACCAAATTTGGGGTGTATTATATTTTTTAACTACATATTTTCATAGTACTTTTGGCAGATTTTTTTTACTTAAAAAAAAATCAGTTAATTGATTTGTTTTATAAATCCTATGAAATCAAAATATTTCTTGAAGTTAAGTCTTAAATAAAACCTGTATATTTTGCAGTTGTATTTTCTTTACAGGCTGTAACATTAAATTAATCAATAGATTAAAAAATCCCCCATACAATAGCATTTCTTTATTGCTATAAACGTCTAAAGCCCCTCCTATAATACCTACCTATAAACATATCAACAAAAACTCGACATTATTATTTTATTTCCTCTCCATAACCTTCAAGTGCGGCACTCATTAGCATCGTTATATTTTATGAAGGGATACCTATGTATGTATCTACATAAATCTTACATGAACAAGAAATATCTTTAAAAAAAAAATCTTCCATCTGAAATATTTCTTATACAAATACCGTTTACCTAAACATTCAACAGTTCAAGATTCTTTTGGTATTTTTTTTTTTTTTTTTTTTTATAAAAAATTTCTGCTTGAAAAAGAAAAATTCTTCAACGTCATGCATTTGAAATCACTGACGCCTATATAATTTGTTTCCTCTAAATAAAATTAAAAAAAAAAAAATTAAACAAAATATCTCATGATATTCACAGTTATATACATTGCGCCACTCGTCAACCCCTTGTTTGTCACAATAATCACCTTGAAGCTCCAAAACCGACATTTCTGTTCATCATTTTTACAACCCTACTTAACAACCGGTGTGTTTGTGAATAAAAATAGGAAACATCATTGCATTCCGTTTTGAAGAGAGCTCATAAAACAAGATGAAGAGAGGAGAGGGGGGTTGAGTGAGGAAGGGAAAAAGATATGGCAGAGACAATTTCCTCCAGCAACCAACCAAGTCCAAATTTTATGGCTAGGAGAAAAAATTTAAATGCTGACAAAAAATTTACATCTCCCCCCATCACAGCTTCCACTTTGCACCCTCTACTTAGCATTTAAAAAAAAACACATTTATTCATTTAACATAATTTTACTGCACAAAGAATTGGGGTTGATTTTTTTTTTGTTAAAATACTCGTAAAAAGTAGCGAAACAAAGAAAAAAATAGTAACGAAAACGAAAGACAAAAGAAACAAATAAACAAAAACATCCTTGAAGTCACTCACTCAAGTCAGGACTCAGGAGACCATCGTATTTGGTTTTATGAAGAGTTTTTTTTGTTTTAATAATATTTAGACGTGTCCTTGTCCGTCGTCGTCCTTGTCGTATAGTTGTTGTCGCTGACATCCTCATCTTTTTTCGTCTTTGGTGTTGTTCTGTTTTTATTTGTAGGTTTTGTTTTCCTTTGGGTGCAAAAATGTTTTACTACACCAAGGATAATCTACCAGTAAAGCATAAGAAAAGTCACCGTTTTTAAAATCCATATCCAACACTACTCCTTCTCTGCCATCTCTTCCGACGTAAAGGATAGGAAATGAGAATTTCTTATTCTACTGTCAACTTTTCGCTCCTTTTTTTTCCCCACAATATTTTCTCGATGTGTTTATGTACCTACAAAAAGTATCTGGCCGACCAACTTGCTTGCCCATCGTCGTCGTCGCTGCCGCCGCGCCGCCCACATACCTCTTTTAAACTAACCGCAGGCAACCATCAACTTTATTATTATTTTCTGTGAGAATACTTTAAAACGCTTTAAACCCAACAACAATGAATTTCTGAGAGGCGTAAGTACCCAACCCAGGTACATAATATACATACCTACATACATATATATATTTTTACCTTTGTTTATATGAAACATAAATAAAATGAAAAATTTTTGCTGACAAAAAAGAATAAAATAAAATAAAAATAAAAACATCCTCTTGAACGAAAAAATTGTGGGCGGGGGTGGAGGTGGTGTTGTAGAAAATGAAAATGAAACCAGGGTACGAAGTGTTAGTAGTTATAGGTAGGTATGTATGTATGTAGTTGTTGCTGAATGAAGTAGAAACATGATGGATTAAACTAGAGCAAGGTGTCCTCTTACGCGCCCATTGCTCACAGAGTGTGTTGTCCTTTTGCATGAGTATTACGATGATGATGATGAAAAACTAGGCTGAGCAAATGGAAACCAGGAAATAGATTGGTTGGAGATGTTCTCTCAGTTTTGTGACGACATTGTTTCTGTTTTACTTTTATAGGAAAATAAAACCTTTATGTTTTGTTTTCATATTTTTAAGTTCTCCTCTGGACGACAAGGGAAATAATAAAAACACAATAAAGTCATTTGTACATTTTAAAACAAAAATATAAATACAAATGTACTTACCTACACTTACTACCTATGCAAGAGCGGATCCAGACTTTTTTGAGTCAAGGGCGGGGGATGGGGGGGACAAATTAAAAAAAAAAAATAATCATAAAGTTTAAACAATAATGTTTCTATAAGACATTGGAAATATAATATGTTAATGGTTCAATAACGTTATGGATATCGTTAGAGAATATATAAGTGCTCTTATGTTCCATCAAATTGTGGTTTTAAAGACTGAATATTTTAAAACTATTCATCATCTTAAAAGAGGTAAATTAGCTATTGAGCCTTTATATTTTAGACCACCTGCCGTTTAGTTTAAAATTGTATAAAATGAACAATATAGTACCGAGTTGGACATTATGCATGCATTGAAATTATTAAAAAATCAATATATGTAGTTCTATATGATTGGATTTAACAAGCTTCTGAAACTGTTTTCACACCAAACGCACAGTGGTCGTTAGCTGGACTTAATTTGAAAGTACAATTTACTTACTTAAAATTCAAGCAGCATTTAACTGTAAGTTGATTTAAGGATCAGAGGAAATCAGCAAATCATTATTTGTGTAATTTTACTTTGTTAAATAATGGAACTTCAACATAAAAGTATATAATTTCACGATTGCACTTTGTGGCACACCAAGGAAAAAAAAAAGAATTTCTTATGTTGCTACCATAAAAACGCACTTTCCAAAAATGTTTATTGTAAGTAGATTCAGTTTAGTAAAAAAAACCAAAACGCCTTGAAAATAACAATAGTTACCATTGGCATTCTTATACTTTATTTGTATTAAATATTTTACTTTCTATTCACAAAATTACCTTATAATCTCTTATTAATCTGTGACTTACAAAATCAAGAGTGAGCAAAGTTCATGTGGTGACTTTGCAAAGCTGCCACATGTAAGAATTAAAAGATTTGTTGTTAATTGTTGTTTGGCTATTTATGTCTTAACCAAACGGTATGTCAATAACAATAACCCACCTTTTTTTTTTTATTTTTAACCATCTAGGGTTGTACTTACGGCCAGTGCGCAACGTGTTGTAAGTAGGTACACACTTTCTGATTAAAAAATCTTAATTTATGGGAAAAAAATTTTTAAATCGTTGGAGCGGATTTAAAAAAAAAAATATATGTATATGTATGTATGTATACTTTTTTTTTTTAAATACAACTTTGAAAAAAATTGGTACGCCATTTTTTAATATTTTTTGTGTGTGGATGAATTGAATTGCGAAAACACATTTACCTGTTTTTTTAAATATAAAATTTAAGTTTTTTTTTAAACCATAATTATTGTATCTTAAAAATTTAATTAAAATCGGTTAAACTTATATCCTTGTTTCTCAGAAACGGCTTGAATGATTTGGATGAAATTTTCCACATTTGTTTATAATGTTATTAGCAATACAAAAATAAAAAAAATTCTTTTAATAAAATCCGCCCACTGACACGCCCATTTTTCTTATATCTTTGTTTCTAATATCCATTTTTCCTATCCTTGTTTCTCGAAAACGGCTTCAATTATTTGGATGAAATTTTTAAAATTTGTTGATATTAGTAAGAAAAAAATTAAAAAAATACTTTTAGTAAAATCCGCCCACTTTTATTATAATTATATTATTATAATTTGGTTTAATACAATCAAAACATCTAACAATGCCATGTGCAAAACAGCTTTTACATAGTTATAATTAATTATGTAAGTATCTGAACGTAATTCGTCGTCTTCGTTAAATACATAAATCGGGTGACTATTGTCGCAGGTTTCTCGATTGTAATTTTTGCAAATTGGTTTACATTTAAGACCAGCCTTTCGGCAGCCATAAGCTGGCCCACAATTTTTCGTAAATTTGCTTGAAATCATTTTCAGAAGTGAGTCTGGAGCAGGACTTTCGGTGGCTTTTTAAGGTGTCCATCCTTGTGTTCTGGGTCTTCCCAGTTTCCAAGCCAGGCTTGAACCTGATGGTAAGTTTAGGATACTGAACCTCCAATAATAATAAATAAAAAATTAAATTAAATTTCTAAGGGGTTTTTGTGTGGTAACACACTTGCAGTTAGGCTGCCAAGCTTTCGCACCATCATATTAATATTGAAGGTTTGAATGAAACAACAACAATTGGGAACCAAGATTTTATAGGCTGCAATTATAGCTATTTCACGACTGCCAGGCCGATCATCAGACTCCTTTAGTGGTGCTTGGTCATTGTTCAATTTTATTTGAAAAACTTTTTGCCACAGCTGGGGATCGAACCTGGACCAAGCTCACTCAGAGCCAATGCACTACGTATTGCGCTACCGAGGCCATCTGATCAAGTTCGTCCCAATTAAGGTTTTGTTGTCGTGAAATAGCTATAACTCCAGCCTATAAAATCTTGGTGGTAGCTCACCCAATTGTTGTTGTTTCATTCAAACCTTCAATAAATTAAATTTCTTAGTGCAACTCCAAATTTAATTTGGCATACTTTTCTTGTATCCATTATTTTTAATATATTTGATTTATTTATTTGTCAAATTGTTGAATCGATGGAGCAGTTTCCGAGAAACCACAAGTTATAAGAAAAGTGGTCGTGCAGTGGATGTATTTTAATAAAAAGCTAATTCTAAACCTTTTTTCGTCTATTACAGCAAATTCTCAATATTTCATGCAAATCGGTAGAAACGTTACTTAGAAAAAAAATATAAAAAGTGGGCGTGGCAGTGGGTGGATTTTACTAAAAGTATTTTTTCAGTTTTTTTATTGCTAATATAAACAAATTTTGAAAATTTGAAGCAAATCATTCAAGCCGTCTCCGAGAAACAATTGGATATAAGGAAAATGGAGGTAAAAGTGGTTGCGGCCGCCTAATTTTTTTTCTGCAAGACTCTCGAATTCGAAAACTGAGATTTAAGTTCTTTAATATCACCAGAACCACCCTGCGAAATTTAAGCCTGCCTCTAATTTTTTTTATTTGCTCCACACAAAAATATCTAGATTTCCTGGAGTATAAGTATTGGGAACTTTTATGTTTCGTATATTGTGCCAATGAGAAATATATAGAGGAAAATGTTTTTAAAAACACATTTTATTGAATTTTATTTGGGTTGCAGGTCATAGTGTAATTGGGTGAAATAAAAGGGGAGCTGAACTGCCAATAGGGAAGTAGCAGTCCTTCATAGCTCAGTTGTTACAGAAAGAGTTAACATTCCCTTTGAAGACACATGGAAGGGCAACAATATTCTAACTTAAGTTGTTCTGAAGTTCGAAAAAAAAGGAAACTGCCATTAATTTTTTATCTGACGATACTCCAGCTTAAGTTAGAAGGAGGGCATTTAATATGATACTTTGGAAAGACTTTCATTGACAAAAAGTCAATAATCAAACGAACTTTTAGAACTGGATATTAAGTTCCTTACCTCTTTTTTCAAACCAACAAAAATAACTCCACAAAAAATAGATCACGAAAACACTATAATGGATATGTGAAGGTTTTTTTTAATAATACAAATTGTATATAACTACTACTGAAATACATCAGCCAAGTAGAAGATTTAGCACTATTTTAATTCGACTTGTTGAATTATTGATTCAAAATAGCTTTTAACGGCCTTTAGTCCACAAAATTTTTTGGCGTTTCGTCCCGGCGGCGATATATTATGGATATGGTTCATAAAGTAATTGCAAAACTGCAATTAACAGATACAAATTGAATAATTTGTATTTTGTATTTGTGCTTCTCTTGAAATTTACTTCCTTAATTTTAGGTTAACCTCAATTTATACGAAGTAGACTTAAATATTCAGAAAAGGCCCTTTTTCGTTTTTTTTTTTTAACCATCAATGATTGAGATTGTCGATTTGTTTGCATAAATAAATAACAAAACATCACAAGCTCTCAAGGAAATAGTCCAATTTTACTAACAGTCCTACGCGATTTGATGAATTTAAAAGTTGTTTGCCCTATATAACCAAACCAACCCTTTATGGGTATATTTAATTTTCAAACACGAACGATAGAGTACCCAATTAGAGATGGTATACCGTTTTTGGAAGTTTTGCAATCAAATAAATTATTTGTATACAAATTATTGTAAATATTTATTTGGCCTCCGCACATACACACATATATACTCTTACCTAAGAAATAACGTTTTTGTTTTTTGGCAATTACAACTGATTTAACTGTCTCATAAATCTTTGCCAAGTTTATGTAGACCCATTTATTTGTTCGTTTTTTTGTTTATTTCTTAATTTATGATGGGGCTTGAGATTCAAGGGCAAGACCTTTGAAGAGAGAATTGTTGCTATAAATATGTACTGAACTTAATATGCATGTTGTTATGGTTACAACAAACAAATACTCCCCCGGGATGAATTCAAAGTATATACACCTACTTAACTATAAAAACATTTAGGAGGGCTTTTTATTTTTGTTTTTCTCCAAACATTTGAAATAAAATTCCAATTAATTTCCAATAATATAAATAAATTAGATGATATCATTAATCTCCAAGCTTTAGATACCTAAGGGAACTTATAATCGCTTTAAAGTCAAGTATAAGTGGGACAAAAATAACACATGTCATATTTTATGTTGAAGAGACTAAATACGAAATTTTAACATTCTAAGGATATTCAATAAGGCGAAAAAAATATGATAAAAGTGAACGTGGTAGTGGATGGATTTTACTCAAACCACTTTCCAAACCATCTTGCTGTTAATTTTGATCATCTTCTGTTCATCACTCAAACTATTTTTTAAGCATTAAAATTACAAATAAATAAAATTAAATTTTGAATTACCTACCATTGTGAATTAACATAAAAAAATAACGAATTGCTCACCTCTGTTGACACTTGTTAAAAATGTAAAAAAAATATAATTTAACCTTCATGAAGAAGAAGGTCATTCCTTCGAGAATTTTGCTAACTATCTACACGGTCATTAAAATCTACATTTTTTTATATTAAAATTAAAGTTGAATTTTTTTTATTTCATAATTACAAAAAAATTAAATTAACCAGCACGACACATCTTCATCTGGTTAAAAAAAAACGAGAAGATTATTGAATATTCAAAATTGTAATTCATTTATTTTTAAGATTAAATACGTGTGATTGATTGGTTTTACCTAAATACCTACTCGGTAAATTAAAACAAAATTGCTTTTAGTTTAATCCAAACAACAAGATTGGGTTATATTAAATAAGCAATGTGTGAAATTAAATAAACACAATTATTTTATTCTAGCAAGTTACTCCATATTTAAGCAAGTTTCTCCATATTAATATAACCTTTTAAAGTCTTTATTTTAAACAAGTTATTTTTTAACCAAGTCGACTTCGTTAGAATTAACATAGTGAACTATGTAACTTTTTCCCTTGAGCTCGTGATTTTTAAGATATTTTTTTTAACCCCCCAAAAAACGCTGTCGGTTAAAAATTATTTTCTGCGTGGATAGGAACAAACTTTTAAAATTAAGAAAATTTAAAAATTTGCATTTTTGCCATTTTTTTTAATTTCTAGTTGCACCAAAATTTGAGTACCTACAAAATAGTACCCCGTTTTTTTTTTTTGTAAATTGTAAATTGTAAAAATGGCGATGCTAATTTAACTTTTTTTGACTGATTTAATAATATTTTTTTATGAAAATGTTTGTCTATTTTCAGTTATAGCTTTTTTATTTTCGATTTTTTCGTGGAAAAAAAAAAAATATTTTCACCCAAATTGTTTAGAGAATTCAATTTTCTACAAAAATATGGTGGCATTATGTTTGTGAGAATTATGGTTTTGATATGGTAAAATTTCTTTTACACCTAAATTTCCAAGATGGCGACTAAATGGGGGCTTTCAACACTGAAAATCGAGTTTTGTACTCACTCTGATGCCACGTTCACATCACATCCTGTCTAAAATGCTGGGAGTGTCTGCAAAATTTATATTGCAATCTGGGACATCAAAGCTTAGTTAGGAAAATCCGTCTTAAGGACTTCGCCGCTATATAAAGGAAATGTCCGCATAATGAGATGAATCGATGCAGGTATCTGTAAAATAAGAAGAAAAATGATGAATATTAAAATTCAATTAAACAATTAATCTTATCCAAAATAAAGTAATGAAATTGCTTCTATATTTTTAAAAATGTGCAAGCCTCTTTTGAAATTGTTCAATTTATCCCTAAGTTTGGGTCAGTTCTTAAATGCTTGGAAAAGCTCAATTATTACACCAATTCATAAAACAGGTTTCAAGCAGGACGTCCGACCGATTTTAAAACTTCAAACAATTCCAAAAGTTTTTGAGGCGATTGTCAAAAAAAGGATTTATGAAAATATCAAACAGGGGATTTCAGACAAACGACACAGGTTTGTGAGTCAACGATCAACTAGGTACATCGAACTTGTCTCTTTTTTCAAACTTTTGTACAAAAGGGATTGAACTTGGCAGCCAAGTTGATTTCATTTACACAGACTTTTCAAAATCTTTTGATCGAGTGCAGCACGATGTGTTAATAAAAAAACTAGAATACCTAGGTTTTTACTCTCAATTGTTAAAATGGTTAGATCAATATTTGAAAGAACGTATATAATTTGTGAAAATTGGTTGTAAAACTTTTAAAGATGATCTATAATTAATCGGGGGTTCCTCAAGGAAGCCATTTGGGACCATTTTTGTTTTTTCTATTCATAAATGACCTTCCCAACTGTGTGAAATTATCTGAAAACCTACTATTCGCAGATGATTTTAAGTATCAAGTATTCAGTTGACTGCAATTTTTTGTAAATTGATCTCAATAGTATTTTCCAATGGTGTGAAGATAACTACTTTCACCTAAATATCTCGTAAGTGTAAGCAATGTCTTATAAAATAGAGGCTGTTCAACGGAAATTCACTAAATATGCTCTTCGTAAATTGAACTGGGTAGACAATATTATGCCATCATATAATCAGAGGTGCTTACTTTTAGGCATAAAAACACTTGAAATACGAAGAAAACATAGTCTTGTTCAATTAGCCAGAGATGTTTTATGTAACCATATTGATTGTTCTATGCTTCTCGCTCTTTACCCAATTTATGCTCCTTCAAGACCTCTTATTGAAAGAAATATCTTTTTTTTTGTCCCGCGTCATTACAATAATTATGGAAAAATTGATCCTATACCTCGATCTTGTGCTTTATTTAATTCTGTATCCGATGTAATGAACTTACAATTAACTAGAGTTAAGTTCAGAAATGCTTTGAATGATTCATTGTTGTAACGCATTTTTATTTTGAAAATTTTTTAAACAATTTTAAGAATATATTTATTCTTATTTTATATAAACATTGTTATTTTACTAAGTATGTTAGTCTATAAGAGATTATGCTCGAAATCACAATCAATGGCAAGTTCTCGGACACGCGCTGCCCACTGTTGAATGCTCTCCTGCTTTGATTTTGTAGCGAATCCAGAAGTCGACGATCTAAAGTACAGATTGAATGCGGTTTTTATACTTTGTACAGTTGACTCGTCTGGCTTATTTGGATGTAGCAGGTTCTTAAGCAATTTGTAGGAATTCTCATGCAACGCATTAAGAAATATGGCTTTTTGCTTGCCATCCCCGTCCTTTATATCATTTGCCACGAAAAATTGTTCAATTCTAATTAGGAATATATCCCAACAATTAACTGCACAGTCGAAGGTTTTGGAATTGTCCCAAAAGACATTTTTCGATTCTTTTAACTTCGCACACATTTTAAGATTTAATTCGTTTTTTTTTTTTTTCGCCACTATAATATTCGCACTTGCCAAATGAAACAACCGTTCTTTTCTTGTAAGATTATACAATTTATTAAAAGAACTCTTAAGCTAAAGTGTCGATAGCAGAATGAATCGTTGACGAAGCGAACTCAGAGAAAGTGTCATGAGCAAACTATAAAAACATATAATAGAGCAGTTACTTCACAATTATACTTCACGTTTTGTATTAAGAAGTTATTTAATTTAAACTATTAAAGAAATTTATAAGAAGGATATTTTATGAAAATGTCAATTGACAATTTAGGCCTCCACAAAAGAAGGCACAAACCAGTATTATAAAATACTGGGTTGCTTTCATTCGTAGAGGAAACACAATACGTTTAGAGTTGTTCGTGCGCGTTGTGACTATCCGCGCAATGGATTGAGTCCGCGTTGGGCTGAACTGAGTGGCGGACATTTACTAACCACATTAGTAAGTCTGTGGATGAACAAAATGCATATAAAATTAATAATGGTTTATAGGATGGGAATAAAAATAATACAACTAATAATACTAATCGCTATAGCAATAGAAATTATAGCTTTTAGAAATAAAAAAAAATGCAAAACTAAACACCTACCTCTCATCTAACCCATCTCATCGCACCTAAGGTCAACTCTGGCTGACAACTTTTGTGATCACTGCAGACAAGTATTGTTATTCAACTAATTGAAAACATAATTAAATTAAATAAATCATAGAATTAATTGCATAAAGTGTCCTTAATAATCACAGGGAGACCACATCTATTTCAAACATCGCTAAAATAATAAATTTATGATTTAACCGAGTTTATAGCCCAGTTACTGAACCAAAGTCAAGAGAGATCACTCATCTTATTCCTATGTATATACTTCTCTTTAAATCCTTCGCTCTCTACCTCAGCCTCTCTCCCATTATCTTGTTGTTGGTTTCATGATGCAAATCGAATCAATGAATGAATATTTTTCTGTTGAATATTTAATTTCGCTTCTTCTTCATCAACATCATCTTGACTGTTTGAGTACACAAACGTCAAACAAATCTCAACCAACCAGAATAATTGAAGAACAGTGTCATTAAATAACATTCATTCCCCAAGGATTCTGTCACTCGGTAGGTACTCTTCTTCCACTCCAGTTTTATATACCCTAAAAACCACAACACCACCAACCCCACCACCATAATCATCATCCTGATTGGGAACAACTTCAACGAAGCTCAATTCCAAGCGATTTGTTAGCAATTTAATCGGAAGATAAAAGTGTCTTCATCATCTCCATATTTCCATCCCCCGATATTGACACTCTACACCTCGCCAAATAATGCTAAAGCAAACCCTTGAAGTGAATAAATCACCTTAACTTCGCCTGCTCTAGTATATATAACATCAGAAGGACACTTTGACGATTTTGGTGCGGTATATAGGTGTTCTAATTGACAAGCTGTGGTATAGAAGGCAATTTGTTATGCCCAAAGGACATTCTCATAAAACAAAACAAAATCTACAAAAAAAAAAAAAAAATAATAATAAGGACCTGCTGCTGATATGCCGCTTAAGGGTGACATTCATTTTTTTTATATTTGTTTTTTTACTTCGTGTTTTTATTTTTAAGGATTCTACCACGTTACATCACTCAATAAGAGATTATCCGAGATATATTTTCGATTTTCCATTCGCCCTCCTCGTACATTGTCAGCTGATGGTTGTTGTTCTAGTGTACTGGTGTTGCTCTGCTGTTACTGCTGCTTGTGTATCCTGTTCTGTCACATTTAATCCTTAAAGAGGATGAGCCACCCAAATAATACAAGAAAAAAAAAAATACTTTACTCAAAAAAAAAAAAACTACAGATATAAGAATGAAAATCGATTAAATCCTTTTTTCACATCGAATTATGTCCTTGTGTTGTCCTTGGAGGCAGATTGAGACTGAAAAATGCAGCCATTACCATCTGTCGAACAGACATTGTATATACCTACTGCAAAGTGGATTGGACAGAGTATTTTAATATTGTAATTATTATTCACTTGTTGTAGGTACAAGGACATTCGAATGCCAATCTGTGGGCGGTTGTATAAGAATTAAGTGCGAACCTGATTTAGAGGTTTTCTGCCACGTCGAGATTGTTTGGGGACCTAGTAATGGGGAGTTTTTTAATTCCCCCTTTTTTCATTGAAAAAAACGTTCCAGGCCCGAATCCAGGAGAAAAACAAATCAAAACAAAACCAATTGCAATGAATTTGCAGGATTCAGAGGAAGAGATTAAACCGAGTGGGTTATTCGGTTGATGCGCTCATACAAATGGAAAACTTTGGTAATGTTCTACACTGAATACGAGCATACACTACCACATACATTTATAGTGTTTATACATACATGTGTGTTACTGGCCTGGAAGGAACACTATATTTATTTTTTTTTCTGTCCATAGTAATCTGATTAAATTGGCTCTGTGCCCACTGCAACAGTGTTCAATTTTCCGAGGAGTAAAAAAGATAGTGTAAATCTGTGATTTTCTTGTGCATAATGGAAGCCGATTGAATGGTCCTGAATCCTGATGCTGCTGAACGAAAAGTTGTAAGCTTTAAGATGGATTATATAGTAGCATTTGTTTTATTGGATATTTTGAAAATGTGCACTTTTGACATATGGGAGAGGTATTGATTTTGTCCTTAAACGATGAACCCATGAGACAATATTTTAAAATCAAAATAATAAGGAAATAGCAAACGAATGCGTGATGAATCCGATTGGGTGGTACAAGGTGATCCAAAAGTTGTCATCCTATCAGAAGATGCTATAATTTTTGAAAAATATTCCGTACATCTGAATCACCTTTTTGGCCCTTTTTGACTTAAAGGGAGTTAGCCAAGGACCAAGCATGTCATGCTTGCAAATGAGCAAAAATAGTTGAATCCTAATTGCTGAGCAAAAATTTACAGTAAATATTTCGTGCTTCTAGCAGGGAACAGGTTCTGTCGCTAAATTTTTTCAGCAAGAAAGCTGCAACCACACGATTCACTCATCGCTTAAGTGTGTTAATTCCAATAAAAGAAGGGCTATCCAATTAAGATGCATTCAGCCAAAAATTTCACTGTTATATATAGCAAGTTAACACGAATTGCTGTTTGCTACATACCAAGAGAAATTTTCGATACTTTTAATGTCTGAGAAAGAAGGAATAGATTAAGAAAAGAATTCCGTAGTCCAGGACATTATTCGAAGTCAGCTGATTCAAAAGAAGTCGTTTGACCAAAAGTAAATATACAGTGAGTTACAAAAAAAGTGGCGCAATAATTTCAAGTAGATTCGAAAACAAAATGTTTATTTAATACAGTTTTGTTTATTAAAATAAAAATAAGTAATTCATGTAAAAAAAAAAAATTAGAAATGAAACATTTTTTTAACGAAAATGGGTAAAACTAAGCATTTCACATTTTTATTATTTTTTTGATCAAGTCCTCGTTCCTTTCATAGTGGATATTGTCTCCCCGGAAATCTAACAAAGCTTTAATACGCCTGGACATACCTTCGATAAGGTTTCTTACGATGGTGTCGTATACAAGCTCTGTTTTTTGGTGCATGGAATTCTTGCCCACAACATGACGTGCAATTATTAAAAGTTCGCTATGTAAATCTGGACTGCACTTTATTTTTAAAAATTCTACCCATTTCTCGTGAGTAGAGGCATTTACAAAATTATTATTTTTAATTCCTATTTCTAAAAGAGTTTTTTAATTGCAAATTGATCAAACTATTTGTTTTCGTTTATGTTAACGCCTTTGCGTTGCAAATAGATCAAAGAATTTTCAATATCTTTCCATTGGGGAACATTGTTAAAATTCATCCACATAAAACAATTAAATTCTTCTAGAGATTCACATTACCTCTGAAGATAATTCTAAACTCCTTGAAGACACCTGAAGAAAATTTTTTTCAACGTTTAAGGCTTCATTCTCAGTTCAGCCCTTCATGATAATTTTTTTTTAATTTAATGGAATAAATTTCTCAGTTTTAAAATTTTCTGGACAGTGCGAATTTTCTCTAATGTTTTTTCTTTTCTTTCTATTGCTCTTACCTATTTTTTAAGTTTTTATGCGAGCGCTGGAAATGTGTTGAGCAACTATCGAGTCTGCCAAAATGCACTTTAAGAATTTTTGGCTGCAGTCAACGGATCGGAAGTATATATGTATGATATTTCGGAATACAAAATTCCGCAACTTTTTTCGATGAACCCGCAGTTTGTATATTACTTTTATGTTTGTCAGTATTTAAATGTTGGTCGAGATCTGTTTTTCGTTTATTTGCAAGCGAAAATGAAAAATTGTATTATGAGCAGAAGACAATATGTTTTAGGTTTGCATCGTTTTTTACAAACATCGGGTTTTTTTTTTTGTAGATCACTATTAAAAAAACATTTGCGTTTTGGCATTTTAATTTAATTAATAAACAAATTTTCTAAAAAAAACAAAAGCCACCAGACAACGAAATTTATTTACTATTTACACGAAAAAAACAGTTAACATTCATTGAATGAGCTGTCAGATGAATGGATGCCTTCAATGATAAACAAGTAGATATAAGAACAGAAAACAGATGGCGTTGTGATTTAGAAATGAGTTAATTCAAAGTTCATTTTTGTTGTTATAAAAATACCTTTAAGGCTGTGTTCACATCAAAATAAATGTTTTATTGTGGTTTTGTTTAAAAAAATCGCTTTGTTTAAAAAAATATACTGGACAAAAGTTTTTATGGTCAAAAAGAGGACTTGTCCTCTTTAATGAGGCCTACTTGCAAATGTTGTTCTGGGGCAACCTAAGTCTCTTGACACCCGGTGCAGGAGTTGGTTTCCATGTGCCTTTTAATGACTTTCTTAGCGTCGTCTCCAGTTTTCGAACACTTCGTCCATCCGTAATCAAAGCCAGCGCCCTGGCGAACCTTAGCGTCTTCTTCTGCCCTCAATTACATAAAATAAACCAATTAAAATAAAATAAAATAAATAAATGCATTAACATTAAATAATATTATAATTCAATATTAATTGTCCCAGCCTATATGCCACCTAAAAACAGAAATGTTTTTCACGAGTTACTGTCAGGAATTGACAAATCCTTCATGAGTATCTCTTGTCGTGAAAATGGCTAGGATGAGAAGCACCATCCTAGCCATTCGGATTCGGCTGAAAATTGTAGGTCCCCTCTATTCCTGCCAATAACAACGCACACAGGAATGGTTTAGTTGTATCGGTTTAATTGTTTGTAAATTGCATTGAATCGACTGTATATTTAACTTTTGTAAATTGCATTGAATCGACTGTATATTTAACTTTTTAACTCGTAAAACGGCTAATCGATTTAATTAAATTGACAAAAATAAAACTTATACCAAGCATACATACATGCCTACATACTATGTTAGGCACCCAGGTACCTATATCAGATTTAAGAAAATTCTTAAAATGCCTCTGCAAATATGGTTTATTGGAGCTCATGTCCTCAATAATAAAATTGTCCTGATAAACTCCAAGCTGAATTTTTCATTTCACAACAATATCTTTAACGTCTGCGTATTGGATATTATTCATATATACACGTGTATTTTATGTACGTTGCATATATACATATATCCTTGTTATTAATGACAAAAGTGAATTTATGCAGATTCAACTCTTTCAACTGGCGCTGATTGTGCTGACCCACATTTTCTTGGTCATAAAATGAACGTTTTCGTATTTTTTTTTTTGTTAATTTTTTTGTTTCTTTCTTCTGTCATATGATTCTTTGTCGTTATGCTATTCCCATTTCACTATTTTAATTTAATTTTATTTTTTGCCCAGGACCCACCTCCCTATTTTTGTTTTTATTGTTTTTTGTTATTCTTCCTGCTACGAGTAGGAACATATATATACCTAGGTACCGCTACAAACGAACAAACAAAGGCACTATATACTTCATTCAGCGAGTGCAGACAATCACGAATACAAAAACAACAAAAGCCCGGCTAAGGCAGAGAAAAAAAAAAATAAAAATAATAAAACAAAAATTCATGAGAACCAAGCCAAGCCAAGCCAACAACCCGCAACATTGTATAGAACTGCACTGCAGCGCTATTAAAAACAAAGCTCCGTTAAGTCGGGCATGTACGCATACATAAATACATAACAACACATACATTTATATATGTGAAACCATCACACATAGGTATGTATAGTATATCGATGTGATGATACAGACATACCTACATAAGTTTGCTGTGAAATAACTGACAAAAAAGTCCTCTCTCTGTCATTATGCCCTTCAAAATTAAATTATTTATTTAGTCATACGGCATTCTTTTGTTGGTGGGGGTGGCTGAATTTGGGTTTGCCCCGACCGGGTTGGAACTGATGAGGGGGTTTTGGTTTGGTTGGAAAGGATACCAACTTTTGTTTGCCTTCGTCCTTGTGCACAAAAATGAATTTTGTTAACTGCCTGCCATCATCATGGAGCACCACTTAACCCATAGTTGAGGCACAGGATCTTTAACCCCACTCACACTATATCCTCCATCACACTCTATACTTTACTTATAGAGAAAACTTCAAACTGGACTTTCTCCGAATATATACCTACTTACATATATCTACATACATGCCTATACGTATGGTGTACTCGTGCTCCTCGTTTAAATGCTAAAAGTTCCCATTTATACGTATACGTTTTACAATATCTACCTATAAGTCCAGAGGCCAGTCCAGGCCAGGACACTCATCCTGTCGTTTCATATATACACTTACACACACACACATACACACAATCATATACATTTTCATACATTTCACTTGAATATATAAAGATAACGATCGAAAAAGCGTAGTAACTGCAGAACAAACAATTGGGTTAAACATTTGTAATGCTTTTTTTATGAATAAACTTTCTGTGAGGGTAGACCTGTAGGTTAACCCGGATAAGTTTTGTATAACTCGAAGGGTTAAAGCCGAATTTTAAATTGAATAAGTAATGTGTTGGGCTTGTTATACTCATAAGTCGTAACTAACTTATATATACATATATACCTAGGTAAGGTAGGTAAGGTACTAGAAAATCTTGTCAAAATGACAAGTGGTTTAGTTTAAGTGCGAAATTTTTGAATTTATAAAATTGGAAAATATTAACCTTTGTTTTTAAAATTATCACAAATTCTATTACATTTATAATTTGAGTGTTTTAAGTTTAAAATGATTTAATTGATTTTTTTCGTTGTGTTCTGTCCAAATCTCAAAAAATAATGCAAGGAAAACAAAAGAATGTAATAAAATTTCACATTCACACAACAATTTCTTTCTATTATACATTTCACTTTTAAAACTTCGCGTAAATGCTTTATTTTTCGATTTGCACTTTTGTTTTAAATTTAAAAATATGCCTTAGCATCGCCGACTATGCATGCCGGTCGGCGATGTCAAACATCGGGTGCTCTTGGTAATCTTCGGTTCGCTCGTGCGGCGCACGAGAGCAGACTCATTACTTGATACATTTCAATGAAATATCTTTTGTTTCACGCGTCAGGCATATTAGCTTGTAACTCATACAAGTTATATTAGCAGTCCTCGTGCACTCGCCGAAGCGCACGAGAATTTTTCTTTACAGGGAAAATAAGTCTTAATAGTTTAGGAAAGCGTTTAAATTGTTTCGACATAATTGGAAATTTTATTTGTTATATGTTTTTGTATGTCTAAAAAATAAATATTAATATGATATTCTTAAAATAAAGATGTAGTAATATTTTGTAATTTTTAAATCTTTTGAATTATTGGTGGTTATTTCGAAAATGAGTAGATGTTTTTTTTCTCTTAATTATTTGTTTCAAACTTTTTTTTTTTTTTTGATTTCAAAAATATATACTGGGTCGCATACGGTGTGATAAAAATATAGATCGTAAAAGTTGGGTTGAGATAATTACAATTCAATAGTTATAGGTACCTTTTTGTAAGCAAGAAATCTCTTCTTTTCTATTTTAATATATGTAAATACTATGTAGTTATTTTTGAAAAATTAATTTTAATCTCAAATTTTTGGAAATGAAAACAAAATTCAAGCTATTTTTTTTTGAAAATTTTACATAATTAAACACTATTTGTTTCAAAATTAATTGCTTTTATCAATTTTTAGTCAAAAACAGAAAAACAGAGAAAATTGAAAAATCGGTGTTGAAAGAAAAATCATCGATAGCTATTTCAATAGTGATTTTCCGATAAAATAAATTTATTACACAAAAAATTGTATAAACATGCAAATAAATTGGTTTCTGTAAATCAAATGCAGAGAAAGCAACAATTTTGAAAAAAAATTTAGTTTTTTGTCTACACTGAAAAAAAAAAATTATTTTTAATATTAATTAACACTTATTGACTGTTTTTTCATTGGTTTAATAAACTTTTTGTTGATACTACGAATATTTTTTGTTTTAAAAATGTCTACTTAATAAATGATTTATTTAAATTTATATAATGTCAATAAGCATTTTAATTGATTTTAACATTTTTTGTGTATTGGCCCAATAAAGTGTGTAGGCCAAATGTTGTTTTCGAATTATATCGTCGAATCTTATTGATTTTTATAAGAGTCGGTATTTATCGACCAAATTTGAGTCGCGAACGCCAGCTGTCGTACTTGGGCCAAACGAATTTTGGAGTTTAGATCAGTGTTGTCGTTTCACAAATCCCAAGAGCAGCACTTTTCATAAATTTAGGGGAGCATTTTAGGAAGTTGAGGAGCCCCATTAAAATTCGAAATATTTCATAAAAAAATATGATCACAAATGAAAAGAAACAAAAATATTTTTTTTCTATTGATATTTTTAGTCATACAAAAAAGAAAAGGTCTGAGAAAGACACAAAAACGTAACGTTGGACCAAACAAAACAAAAGCATTCATATCTGAAGTTATATATCTACATAAATATAGCCTCATAAGAAGCCTTATTTTAAATAGAAAAATAAATAAATTAAAAAAAAATCATTGTTATGACATTAATTAATATTAAAAGTACATACTTTATTAATAAATAACTTAGTTAACATAAAATAAATATATGTACATTCATTATTATTTCTTTTAGTCTAGACCTCTTTTTTTGTAGGGGAGAGTGTATAGAGATATACACAATTATACAACCTTATCTCGAAAGTCCGTTTTGCCCCACTAGCGGGGCAAAAAGGACCTTTGAATGGGGCAAAACGAACCACTGATTTCATCATACAATTATATAAAACTTGTGGATTCGGGATCTTAAATGCCTTGCTGGCCTTGAGATAGCCCATTTCTTTCCTTTTAATTGCGTCGATAGCTTTTTTTAAGTCATTTTTGGTCCAAGGGTGCCCCTAGTCGTTTTTGGAACGTAAGTTCGAACCATCTTCAAAAACACAAAGGTTAAATTACAGCTAAGTACCTAGGTAAATAGGTAATACATAAAATAAGTTGTGAAAAACATCTTCGTGAGGAACATGGAGCAAAACAGACTTATTTTAGGTTGTTGTTTTGCTTTGAAAGTGGAACCAGTACGTAGCGACTGGTAGTCCGTTTTGCCCCACTACGTACTGGTTGCATTTGCCCCATAAGAAGTTTTTTACAAAAAAAATGTTTATGTTTCTTAATATTATTTACTTACCTTTATTTTCAGCAGTTAAAGATAGCACTTACCATCACAAACAATACAAAATAAACAAAATTTTCGGGATTATGAACCTGTCATTTTGGATGGGTTTTGCAAATTGGAAGTTTTTTTAAAAAATAGTCCATTTTCAAACTTTCATCATTTAAATCGCAACTAACTTCAGTTTTTCAATGAAACTAAGGGATGTGTTGCGAAAGTAGGTTTTTTATTAGTTCTAATTATTGAATATAATATGGAGTTAAGAAGCATGGTGAAAATCGGTTTGGTTCTTTTTGCCCCGTGATTCTTCTTGCCCCACTCTCCCCTACTTCTGAATTTAACTTTTGGATGGTTAATATTTTAATAAATGAGCCATGTATATTCAGAAATTATGATCTAACTGTTCTACATATGTTCAGTTTTTATCCTTTTCTTAAAAACTCTAAACTATCATGGTCTTATTTATAAAAGTTGTCTTACTTTAGACAACTGTCCAACTTTGGAAAATGTGTACAAAAACCCTGTTTATTGTTGTCTTATAGCTGCCTAACTTAGACACAAGAATAGATTGTCTTAATAACCGTGAATAATGTGATATTTATTTTTATTAAATAAAGTATATTTCCGCCAATTTGAAAATAGTTAAACAGTGTCTAAGTAGACAAAAATCTAATAAATACAACTGTAAATGTTTATCAAACAGTTACTGAAAGAAACTTAAACAAAAGTATTTTCCAACTACCTACATTTCATACTGTTATACTGAATGAATATCTATATAGTGGTTTTGGTCCTCGAAACTCGTATCACTTGCTCCTCCAAAAAAGCCAAACTTTTAGTATTATATTCTATTGATACAAAACTGTGATGACAGTCAGTTATACAAACATTCATACATTATATGTTCACAATAGAACAACCATGATATTTATAGTAATAAACATTTCAACATTTCGTCAAATTCAGCTAAACGTCAAGGGCATATAATGCTATAAAGATAGTGACAACGACTGACAGATTCAACGGGTGTAGGAAAACATGATAATGTTAAACGTTTTTCTCGGTTGTCAGTGTGTATGTATGTATATATTTTTTAACGATATTTATATACTATAAATGAATGTGTGTTTATCTATATAAATGTATAAGTATACCTACCTTTATATATAGTTCTATTTGTTCAATTCATGCCGTTGTTTTTTTTATATTTTTTTTTTAGAACAAATTCAAATACCTACCAACACACGACACACTAAAGAACTTCGAAAAATTGCTAAAAATGTCAACGCACAACAGGGGCATTATTTTTGCTGCTTATTTTGTTTACGTAAATAGTTATTTGAAATGAAAACACTGTAACTTAAAAATATTTATGAATTTAATTTGCCCCTTTTTTAAAACAAATATGTATTTGTTATTAAAGCGGCGAAATTTAAAAATACCAAAATTAATTAAAAATATACTTAGACCATTCTTATTGTGAACGCCTCAAATATGAACAATAAAGCACCGTGTTGCACATAAGTATGTGGAACTTACACTTTAGACTGAAAAATTGACAAAAAAAAATTATATGTAAGCCTTGTTTTTTTGATAAAGTGAATAGCCAGCTCAGCAAAATTATTACACGTAAGCAATAACAAATAAAAGTGATTATAAATACATATTTTGTTATTGTTGTTGTACACAAAACAAACAAAATTATTTGTTTTTGTTTGCGTGTAAAAATTTTGCTGAGTTGCTATACCACATTCACCAAAACAGGGATATAAATAGAAATAAATTGATTAAACAATTTCTGAAATTGTTTTGAGATTAAGGCGATGTACACCATCTGATTTCTTACATTAATCTCAATTTATGAGAAAAAAATTTTTAAAAAATGTTGAAGCGGTTTAAAAAAAAAATAATTTTTTATATATAAAATTTTGAAAACATTTTTATGAAAAAAAATTAGTACGCCATTTCTTAGTATTTATTAATGCGGAATTTAATTAATTAAAAGTTAATTTTGAATAAAAATCATTTACTCACTTTCGAAATATCGAATAAAATAATTTTGAAATTTTTTTTTAAATCCAAAATTATTATTTTTTTTTGAATATTTTGAATATTATTCAAACTTATTTCTAGCTCTTTTATTAAAATCGGTTCAATAGATAATGAGATACCTACTCGAAAATAAAAACAAAAATGGTTCTATGAGAGAGATACAATTTTTAATCGAACATTTTTTTTTGCAATAATATGGTAGATCCTTCTGATATTAGCTCACATAAAAATTTTAATCAAAATCGTAGGAGTTGTTTATGAGAAAAATTAAATTTTCCTTATTGATTTTTCAACACTTGCATATTCGAGGTGCCGTTATTTTTGGTCACAAGAATAATTTTTATTCAAAATCTGCTAGATAGATAATGTTAAAAAAAAAACACTGCTTGATAAAAATCGACTTGGTTGATTTTTTTTTTTAATTTTGTTATACAATAGATACTTAAACTTTTTAAAAGTCTTTTTTATAAATAAGAAAATTTTTTTAGCCGTTTTTGAGAAAATCGAAAATAAAAAAAAATGGTTTTATTGGAGGTACAAAAATTTACGGCAGGTAGGTACCGTTATTTTTGAAAAAAAAAACGTGCCCAAAAACCGAAAATCGACCCAACCGCTTAGGCAGCAGCCGAAAGTACAGGACAAATAGACAGACAGACGGACAGAATTGCAAGACCAAATTTTTTCGTTTCCGCTATCATCTCAATGTCAATTTTATTCAAATTTTTTTACGAATCCATAACTTGCCATTGGAAATTAATTAAATGGAAGACTTAGTTAATTAGATACCTCACATGCGGCCCTGAGACCAGACAATATTAAAAATTTTTTCTTACTGTATATAATATTTTTGATTATAGTTCATATACGTAGTTTGAAATATTGTCTCCGTCAAATGGTTCCCCTTCACACTACCATACACTGCCGAAGTATTTTTTCAAAGATTGCAACCGGAATTGTAGTGATCTGAGTCTACATGATATCTCTAAAGATTGAAGTTTGACCCTCAAATTCTAAGTTTCATTGATTCACTGATAAGCTTACCTCACCCATAAAGAAATAAGTATCACAAAATATATTTTGTTTAAAGCAATTCAGAGGTTTGATTAATTGAAATTGTCTTTTTCAAAATTTTCAATTTATTAAAAGAATAATAATTTAAATTGAATAAAACACACAAAAAAAAATTACAGATCATACAAAACCTTTGATGTAGTTTATTTTTATTTTTATAAATAAAAAAAAATAAGTTTAGACCTGAAAAAGAATGTTACCATGGTCAAAACTTCATCCAATCTGAATTAAGAAATAACAAACAAGATCTAAGGGCCACCAAGTTAGGAGTCAAATTTTATTATTTAAGTGTTTTTTAATTATTAATATATTTTTAGTTGTTCCTTGTATTTATCTGCCGATGATTATTTTTTGGTTCCATATACAAGAGTCAGAAATATACACCTTAAACATTTTTCTTTATTAATACATAGTTCTATTTGTCAGATTTGCAATTTAATGCCAAATATGTATTGTTGCAACGTTCCCAGTGGTTGCAGCAAAATTGATATACATAATCTGTTTAAATAACAAAAAAAAAAAAAAATTAATTTACCAAGTATTTTTTAATAATACAATTTCTATATATACTACTGAAATACCTCATGCCAAATCGAAGACTTGGCACAATTTTAATTGGACTTATTGAATTATTGATTCAAAATAGCTTTTAACGGCTTTTAGTCCACAAATTTAATTTATTTTTCAGTAATTAAAAGAAAATAGCACAAGAGTTGTTGAAAATTTCAAATAATCACCTGAAAGTCTATCATTTGGAACCATGCCTTTTGGACAAGCACGTGCCCACGCTGTATGTGTTTTTTTTATGCAATCTAGTTCTTCCTCTTCTTCCTCTGGGAATCCAAATGACAATTGCACCAATGTTAGGCCAAGAATAATTAAAATAAAACCATTTAAAATAACTTTTCCATATGATGTTTTATTATACATTTTTCCTAACTCCACTGAAACTAAAACCAAGGAAACAAAGATTTATAATTTAGTCGATGCGTGCTATCGATGTGACTTTCGAATTTAAACTAGGTAGTAGGTATACTAATTTCATATTCTATTTTTCCAGTAAAGGCACTAGAGGTTGTGAGAAGGAGTAAATAGAGAGGGATGGATGGATGGGTGAAACTCACAATAGGCGAAAAGTGAAATGTAAAATTTTCTGGCCGTACATGTTGTTAATTATTCCCCAAAAAATTCACGAAAACAAGATCAACTATGTAGATTATATTTTTTTAATCTCTCGGGTCATTACCGAATTTCGTAATCTTATTATATTTTAATTTTATTAGTTTTTTTATTTGAAATTTGGGCTCTAAATGGACTTAAGATTTTGTTTGTTATTCGTGTTTTATATATTTCCCTACAAAATTGTTTCAGTGTTACTAATTTCGTTAGTCGCTAGGTATTGTTTAATCAATTATTTTACTAACAATTATACGGGATATTTTCTTGTTATATTCGTATCGTATTTTTCAGCATAACTTGAACTGTAATTTTTTCTTACAAATAAAATTATTAATAGAATTCCTAACTCATTAATTAATAATATCTTAGGCTTAGTTTTTTGTATGTAATGAATAATTTAACTCTAAAGTCTCAGTAGTTCCTTTTTTACTATTAAATCAATTTATTCACCATAAAGAATTATTTATTGGAATTGAATAAATTGTACATTTTTTCTAGTAATGAATCTGACCAATGTTCATAATTTTTTATTTTAAAAAGGCAAATTTCATTGAGCTTAACAATTTTCTCTTTACTTTCAACTTGTTTAATAAATGTTTAAATCTTAACCTTGAGCAAATGTAAACGAGATTTATGATTTACCTCAATCATATTTGAAAGCTTTTCTAAATGTATACCTCTGGCTCAAAAGCCATAATCAAATCTACTACCAAATCTTCCGTGGTACAATAAGTATCTAACCAACCTTAGAAATGTCAAACTTAAAGCGTTTAATCAAATCAATCAAGCAATCAAATAGCGATTCAGGTTATGCTTATTTCAAAAAATAGCGAAAAGATTTTTTTATTCTTAAGAAGTTCCTTCATAGGGGTTATAGTATATACAGTAACTCGTTCTGATGGTCATTTATCAATACGAAGAGAAATCAGAAAATCTACTGGTTATCTAAAAAAAAATGTCGTTTAGGAATAACGAAGCTTCGAACATTACATCTAAACTAGACTTATTCGCCGATTTCTTTCAATCTACATACTCGTACTCGATACCCAGCGGCAATAATTTTACATTTATGACAATATACCAAGTAAGGTTGATATTGGTGCATTACAGCTAAGTAGTAACGAAGTTCTGCTTGAGCTTCAATCATTAAAGCCGAAACCAATCCCCGGTGCCGACGACGACGGTATATCAGCTATATCCCTCCTCCAAACAGATCTCGACAATTTCTCAACCTGGTGTACCAAAAATTGCTTAGAGCTCAACATTAGCAAGTGCCAGACAATGACCTTTTCACGTAAACGCATTAAAACAACTCCCCGTCTTTACTATCTTCATAATCACCCCATACAGATGGTAGAAAACATAAGGGATCTTGGTCTGTTATGTGACCGTGAACTTAAATTTCTACTTCATATTGATGAAATAATTCATAAGGCCAACTCAGCTTTGGGTTTCGTTAAAAGATGGTCTAAAGAATTTTCTAACCCTTACGTGACCCGATCGCTTTACATGACGTTTGTCCGACCTCTACTTGAATATACGTCTCAAGTTTGGTCTCCATATCAAGATATACATATATCAAGAATTGAAAACATCCAACGAAGATTTCTTCGTTTTGCACTTCAATACCTTCCCTGGGAAAATCCTTTGATCTTACCCCCTTATCGTGACCGCCTCCAACTGTTAAACCTCAACTCATTACAGGAACGTAGAGAAATTGCTGACATACTTTTCATACATCGGCTTGTCTCTGGTTCAGTTGACTGCTCCTCTCTCTATAACTCGATTTCTTTCAACACTAACACCCGTAATCTAAGAAACCCTCGCCTCTTCTATTTACCAAAACACCACACCTCCTATGGCCTTAATGAACCTCTGACCCGTATGCTTCGGTTGGTCACTTTGAATCCAAATTCATTTGATTTCAACATCAGCACCTACAACCTCAAAATCCTTTTGACCCATCCCCACTCATAGTTATAAGTTTAGATTTAAGTTAGTTTTTTAAGTTATACTTGTAGCTTGAATTAAGCGGAATAAATGGGGGTTAAGCCCCCAATAAAAATTAAAAATTATATTTTTAAGGAATTGCTTGACATCGCTTTGCTTTGCTTATTCAACAAATCCCTTTCGGAAGGAAACTTTCCTAATGAATGGAAAATCTCCTATTCATAAATCTGGGTCTAAGAATCTAATAGAAAATTACAGAGGTATTTCGAAGCTATCAGCAATTCCTAAGTTGTTCGAGAGTGTTGTGAAAGTCAAATTAGAATTCTTAACTAGGGAATCTATATCCGAACTCCAGCATGGTTTTGTGTCTGGGCCCTCTACCACTACAAACATGTCTCTATTTTCGGCTTATATCATAAAATCCATTGAGAAAAAGAGTCAAGTAGATGCAATTTACACAGACTTTAGTAAGACTTTTGACTCGGTAAACTACTCCATTCTATTGCGTAAACTAGAAATATAGAAATATTCCACTCTTCTTTTTTGAATTGGATCTCATCATACCTCATTGGTAGGTCTCAAAAAGTTATTATAAATAATTCTTTTTCGAGATCTATTGAATGTAGTTTGGGTGTGCTTCAGGGTAGCCATTTGGGTCCCCTTGTTTTTAATATCTTTATTAATGATATTACATCTGTAATAAAACATTCCCATATGCAGATGATCTTAAACTGTTTTTAGAAATTATTAGTGTAGATGATTGCTATCTCATACAATCAATCTGATATTAATCAAATTTCTGAATGGTGAAAATTAAATTTCTTAATATTGAACATACAAAAATGTAGCACTATATTTTTTTTTAAGTCTAAAACTCACATAAAATTCAACGTGTAGACAAAATTAAGGATTTAGGCATTATGCTTGACTTAAGTCAACATGACTCAAGTACAACATAAAATCAATCTAAGTTGTTACGTGTTCATAAAACAAGAAAAATGACAAAACATTATACTTAAATTTTTATAAACTTCATCAACTCTTCGGCCAGTAAACATTTAAGAAAAAAATTGTTTTCCTTCACTTTTCTATCGAATCTTACACCTACTTTGGGCCAACTACCTAAAACCTACCTATTCTAAACTTAAAACCCAATTCTGAAGTGATGGGGTTGAATGATGATGAAACAAAAAAAGAAGAGAAATGTAAAAAAAAAAAGAGGAAGAAATTTAATAAAATGAGGTCATCAGATAGCAGCAACTTCCTGCTGATGTCTGTGAGCCTTCCAATGTACTTATACCTATCCTATGGCATTTCCAAACACCGGTCTTGCTTGAGACCAACCCTCCTTGCAGTAAACTACTATTTTCATTTTTATTTCTTTTTATCATTGTCTCCTTCCTTCTACCCATCTACCTATTCCCTTAAGCCCGAGAAACTTGACATGTCGTCCTACCCAATTGCATGAGCATAATGTCCTCTCTGGAGTCCATAGCTTTAGCTACAGTAGAGTAGCAGTAGGACACAGCGCAACAACATTGTGTGGCATGTGGCAACACCATAGGTATATGTATATATGTAATATGTATATATAGTTGGGTGCAATGATATGAATATGAATGTACACGTTTACCATTATTAGGCAAAAACGAAAAAAAAAAAAAACAGGACGAAAAATGGTAAATGGCGGACTAAAAAAAAATACAAAACTGCTACTAACCGAATGAGTAAATGGGACCGAAGCGAGAATGAGAACGAGAGTAGCCTGATGATGACCTGAATTGAATTTTAAACTCCTTACTGTTGCTATATTGCCGTTCAAGAAAGGATCACTGATGAGATGAACAGGAAGAAGTACCTACTGTAGTATAGCATAAAGCGACATCGGCTTTGCATAGAACGTCAGCACACAAGTTGAGGAGAAAAGGTGCTTCCGTTTTCTTCGTTTGTCGTTTCAAAACATCCAAATCACATCCCAAATCTGATGCATTTCCGTAATTAGGTGTATATCAGCTAGATGGTTGAATGGAGCGAAAGTTTGCAGTAAAGGACATCATCGTTGAATTTTCAACGCAAAATATTCAAAAGCCAATTTCAGCTTGTGTTCCAGTTTCTTTTTTTTTTTATTTAAGAGAATACTTCAAAACCTAAAGTCAGAGATGATGTTTTGTATATACATATAAGCTAGTAATGTAAGTGCAATGTGCAGAAAGGTTTTGTTTGCACAAAAATAGTTATAATAGCATAAATTCAGGCTAAGAACTACTCTAAAACAAAAATTGGAACACTAAAGTTCTCCATGCCGTCAACCCCTAAAGTATGTGTCGTTTTGACGCGTGAACAGAATGGCCCGTCATTTTGGAAAGGCGTTGACTGGTTATAGATAAATTATACGCGGATCGAGGATTCGGTTTTAGTAGAAAATATTAAAATATCGAAGTTAAATATAAATCGATTAAGTCGTTTTCGATAAATTGAGTTTTTAGTGATAATTTTGGTATATCCACTTATTATTTAAATTATTTATTAATAAATTTGTTTTAAATAATTCCTCATAAAAATTTGATCGAAAACAGTTGAACCCTTGTAAAAATAAAATAAATGTTTTTATGAGAGATGCATAGTAATAACTATTTTTCAATTTTTTTTTATTAAATGGTATCTTTATCTAAATAAATAATCTATTTTTATTTTTTGAGAAAAATAATATTTTCTTTTTTTCTATCACTACGTCATTATCTTCTAGCCAGCCTATTATTTAACCTCAATTTTAAGATCATAACCTTGAATATCCAACCATTAAGGCGAAATTATTTAATGAACCATAGCGACAACGCACTGTGGTACATTTTTATTTGAATAAAAGTAGCATGGCCCGCCACATGCTTCATACGCGTGGACAAATCAAAGTTGCGTACAAAATTTACAAAAGAAGATATCAATAACTGGAAGTACATGGAAAACCATGTGATTTTTGTGTATGAACTCCTCCTCCCGAGAAGGTGGGTGTTTACCACGCCTCTTGAATTAAAAAACTTCAAATATTCAAATTTCCCTTGCATGAACTTCAAGCCCTATCGCTCTTCCAAAACTCATCATTGTACAGGAAGTGTTTCAAATAATTGATAACAATTCTGAGAAAGTAGGTGGATAGCACGCCCCCTTAATGGAAAAACTTGAATTGTATATGTTTTTATTTGTATGTTCTTCGCGCCCTATATCTCCTACCAAATTTCATCAGTTTGCAGTAATTGAATTGGAAGTGCTTCATATAATCGATAACAATTCTGACGAAAAATCATACATTTTTTGATTTTTACCTTTGTATGCACCACCTGCTGTGCGAATTTACGAGATTCTTCGGTGTCGGGAAGTGCTTCATAATTGTGATGGTCCTTCAGTCAGTTAATCATGGTTTTTTGATTTTTTAAGTCTTATATCTCAGGAACTGCGCTTATGCTTAAGAGTTGAAATCTAGTGCCTAAACTTGGCCAGCTTAACAAATGTTTGAAGTTTCTGATTTTATTGGTACTGAAGTTAGAGCAGGGTTGAAAAAACTTAAGTCGCTTTTTAGCTTAAGCTTGATTTTAATTCACAAGCTAGTTGCTGACTTATGATTTAAAAAAATTTAAGCCTTGAGTAAGTGTTAGTGACTTATGAACTAAAAAATTATAATTCATGAGCAAGTATGTAAGTGACTTATGAATAAAAAAATTAATTCATAAGCTAATTGGTGAATACTGATTAGATAAATTATGAATTGGAAAATTTAATTTTTAAGCTATTATAGATAAGACCATAAGTCATTAATTAGCTTATGAATAATTTTTTTTGAATTCATAACTCACTTAACAGCTGTTTTATTAATTCAAAAACTTATCACCCTGAGTAAAAGGAAGGGGGGGGGGTGGCGTCGAAAATCGCCTAAGATTAAGAAGGTTTTAAAGTTTCTTTGTAGATACGGGATGTAGTTCTTTGCGACAGTGAAATGTTTCTTTTTTAAATTATTTTCAACGATTTATTTCTGACATTTAGCTTATTTCTAAATTTTTACATTTTTTGTATTTTTCTTTTTTCAGATCACATTGTCAAACTAATGAATTCCTGATTAAATTGTAAGTATATAAACTCTTACAGCCAATTTCTTCACAGAGTTTTAATGCTAGTACCCGTACTAGTCCTGAAGATAGTACTCAAATCAGTATCAGCTCATTTCAGTATTAGGATTCGGTACTAGCTAGCTCCTCGAAATCAGCAAGTACCTTATTATTATACCAGTTGTTAGTACGCAAATCGGTACCAAGTGATTTCTTCACACAAGTACTAAGCTCTAGTCCTGTCAAATTGATACCGAGTACTAGTTAGGACTCGGTGTTAGCTAGTACTTCGGAATCAGCAGTCTAGCACGTTAATACTCAAATCAGACCAATTAATTTTATTCGTTTAACAATTTATTGATTGTCATTTGTTTAAAAATAGAATAAATACATTTTTTGTTAATTTTGTTGATTTTAATTTTATTTTTTGTTTTTAAATTTTGTATTAGAACTTCTGATACATATTAAATTTTTTTAAAAACGTGTTTTTAGGGCTTTTGGATGACATTTGGATCGAATTATGGAATATGTCAAAATTATAGTGTGTTACCTATCTGTCAAGCTATAAAGTGTCCAATTCTATTGAAGGATGGCTATGATGCCGAATCTACAAAATCAGAAATTTTTGAAATTGAGATGAAGGTCAACGCAGGTTACGTTGACACGATAAAAAATTGTGCTGCGTCAACGTTGAGATACAGTTAAACCTCTGACGAGCATTATGTCAATGCGTCCTAACTGCGTTGATCGGGTGATTGCACGGTCACAAATTAATCAACGGGTTGACCCTAAAATTCATGTCAACGCGAGTGTCAATCCATTGACAGTGTATTCTGCGTTAAAGATCACAAGCCTTGACAACTGGACATGGAGACTATTTACTTAACAATGCCCACTAATAATAATTGTGCTGAAGAATTACCGACGCGAGCGCTAGGCTGCATTCATTGGATAAGAATATTCCAAAACTTTAATTGCTTTTGATGCAAAGCCAGACTTAATGCTTTTTGTTGTTCTATTTCGTTCAAACGACCAGTACACTCGTCTTCACAGAACTGCATACGTAGGTCTCCAAATTCTGCCTTGCGCTCCTCGTCCTCCTAGTGTTGCTTGGGCAAAGTGTTTGGAATTGACAATTCTCCACTCAACTTGGCGATGGTAATTTAACATGGCATTGGCGTTTATACCTTATTGAGAATTAGTATCAAAAAAAGAGCTATATAAATAGATCACAGAGAGTAAACTATGCTGGAAGTTATTCTAAAAACTACATTTTATTTAAAAATACCTCCATTGAATATCAAAATAATATTTAAAAATGTGAAAATAGATTCAAAATCTGAACTAGACCAGTTTTAGACGTAATAAGTTCCAAGTACCGCTTTGTGAACTTAGGTCCGGTACTAGTGATGTGAAGAAATGGTCAGGTACTAACTTTCCGTTGGTACCGAGTATTAGAGCTAGTACCGGGTCTAGCTAGACTGGGTACTAGGTTGGCTTAGTACTTTTGTGAAGAAATTGGGCGTTATAAGACCGCCCTATTTTAAATATATTTTCAATTAAAACTGTTTTTGATTTCCTATGTGACCTGAAGTATGCAACGAAACGCTAATAAATCACATGAAACATGGGGACATAATGTAAATATTAAATTTATAAAGAAGTATCCTCACTATAGTGGATATAGTTTATTGCATATCCAAAAAAGGAAAGTTGAACTTTGAAATTTTCTGCTTTTTCCATTAAATTTATAAATATTTCTTCTAAATTTAGTCCCATTTTTCTTCTATGTAAAACTCTCAGTTTATTCTTTTAGATTCCTGTTATTATGAACATTAATCTGGTACATATAAATTTAATGTATTTTTTATTTGTTCATAAAATACAATCTTCCTTAGAAATATTTATCAGATTAAAAGAAATAAATAATTGAATTTTGCTTAGGCCTTTTGCAGTCAAACTTTCCGAGCAAAAAAAAAAAAAAGAAAAAGTGTCATATACAAAAATAACTCCCAGGAACATAAAAAGCCACAGATAGTGCTTTCTATATTTGCAACATAAAATTCTGTCATTTTACTTCGTAACTTTCTTTTGTCTATAATAAAATTCTACGATCAACTTTTTCTATCAAATACGATCGTAAAAAAAGAAGACAAAACTTTCCTAAAACTATTCCCTGGATATATACGAGTATAGTATGTATAAGGTATAATTTTTTGTAATGTTGTTATCAGTATTTGTTGTCGTTTCTTTTACGATCACTCGCATTTAATGACACACGCACACATCAACCCTGATGCGAGGGGGATACATATATGATTTCTATATAAATATATATTCCACTATGATGGTGATATCATAAACTGGAAAGAATGAGGCTATAAAATAACTCCCTTACCCACTTAGAGAACGGACATTGTTCTTACTTTCTAATTCGTTTTTATTTTTTCTTTCTAGTTCTATAATGTTATCCCAAAAACTTGATGGCTCCATAATCGTATAATTGAAATATACACGCAACAGGTCACTTCACTACTTCTATAAATATTTTACCCATCATAATGTTTGTAGATAGCTACCTAGATAAAATAGTCGTAAACCATCTGCAGGACATTCCATTCCATTGAAATGGACTTATTACGGTAAATTGTGTTCTGTCCTCAAGTATAAAACATTCCAAAAACGCACATTGAGTTCATAAAAACCAAGAATCCTATGAATTTTCTCTTCGCCCATGACAACATCAACATCTGAAATGATGGCATGTCTGCTCCTAACACTCTATACAAAATGTCCTTAGTTAATGCATACATACATATTTGTACACACATATTAGTTAGATGGAAGATTAAGAGGTCAGGGTAGGTAGGTTAGGTACATATGTCCTATGTATATAGGTAAAATAGGAGCAGAGTCCTTATAAACACAAGTTATGTCGCCGTTAATTCATCTCTCCCGATGGGGATATTTATTAGTGTTTTCTTATTTTTATTTTATTATGAAAGTGCCCAACCCCAAAGCCGAAGGATATTGATTTAGTGAACCGAAGCCGTGTCATTTGCGATACCGATACATACCTAGATATACTCGCAAGGACACTCGCTACCTCTTCTCCATCATTACCCCCATCGACTTGGTATTTTGTCTTGATTAAGGATACGTGCCAATTGCTGTTCGCAGTTTCTCTTCTTCGTTTCTGTTGACCCTCTGCCAAAGGCGATGGGCGTGGTGGCTATATAGGAAACTACACCGTGACCAAGACGGCAACGGTGGCGGCGGCGGTGGTGGTGTCCGTAATCAAGCGAACATGAAATTTACAAGCAATGTTAAGTTATTTCAAAATACACGACATCGACCAACGACCAACGTTAAGCTGGGCATCCTTTGCTCTATACTGATATACTCACGATATCCTTTTGAGGGGGTGTGATGGGGCATTATACATGTGCCAGACCGAATATATATAGCTGGCAGGGATAGAGCATCGTTTATAGAGACTTAAAGCATGACATGACTGCGATGACGACAACGCATGCTATAGCCATTATATTGTTCGTCCTTCTGCATCGCGTCGTGTCTTTTCGTATATAATCTTTGCTCCAATGAAGATACGAGCATGGTCGCAGGATTAGTTTCGTTTGGAGAAAGAAGGATTTCCGTTGCGAGAGAGATTATGCTGCGTCTCATGCTGCCCACATTAATGCAATCGACGAAAAGTAATTGCCATGACATGAATTCAATACCTTTAGCGCTGCTCTGCTGGTATATGCGGTAGGTTTTGCTTACAATTGACATTGCTTCACGGTTGATGGCAGTAAAGGATTACAAAGATCCTCTTGCCAGTTTCCGTTTGGTTTGTATAAGGTATTAGTGGAAGAAAATTTATATTGTATACCTATTGCATAAGTTTCTTTGTTAATAAAGTTCTTAATATAACTGTGTATATTTAACAATGTACAAACTCTACACATATGTATGTAGATAGTAAAAGTTTATTGATTTTTATGCAGGCACACCGAAAAAAAAAAGTGTAAAAAACCACCGTAAAAGTGATGTTGTTCGCTTACAATTTCAAGCTGAAGTTGTACAACATCAAATTTGATATGACTGTCATATCAAATTTGATATTGCAAATGTAGTTTAAACATTATATCTTTGTCAAATCTACATTGAAATATCATAATACTTTTACATTAAAACCGTAGAAATGATATGAATTCAACGTAATATTTACGAGAACAATGTCAAAAATTTATATTAAAAATGTTGTTTTGACGTTGTGTCATGTCAAAGTAACATTAAATTTTTACTATAAAACTGTAGAAATGACATGAATTTAACGTTGTGTTATGTCAAATTTACATTGAAGTTTTACTATAAAACTGTAGAAATAACATGACTTTAACGTAATATTGACATAAACAACGTCAAAAAATGGATATAAAAAATGTTATTTTGATGTTGTTTCGTGTCAAATTTACATTGAATTTTCGCTATAAAAATGTAGAAATGACATGAATTCAATGTGATATTAACATGAACAACGTAAAAAATTTGATATTAAAAATGTAGTTTTGACGTTGTTTCATGCCAAATTTACATTGAAGTTTTACATTAAAAATGTAGAAATTACATGAATTCAATGTAATATTAACATGAACAACGTAAAAAATTGATATTAAAAATGTAGTTTTGACGTTGTTTCATGCCAAATTTACATTGAAGTTTTACATTAAAAATGTAGAAATGACATTAATTCAATGTAATATTAACATGAACAACGTAAAAAATTGATATTAAAAATGTAGATTTGACGTTGTTTCATGCCAAATTTACATTGAAGTTTTACATTAAAAATGTAGAAATTACATGAATTCAATGTAATATTGACATGAACAACGTAAAAAATTGATATTAAAAATGTTATCTTGACGTTGTTTCATGTCAAATTGATATTGAATTTTCCTAGATTTCTTACATTGAAAATGTAAAAATAGTATGAATCTAAACGTCATATAAACGTTGTAATTTAAGCTTGCAATTTTTAACAAAAAAGGAAAGCAATGTTATGTGCGTGTATACTGTATAGGCATACACATACGTTCCACTTCCACTTTCTTAAAAATTGCAATCTAAACTAGAACGTTTAAAATCCGTTCAGCTTTATGCTAATTTTAATTTTTAAATGTAAGAAATTAACGAAATTTCAATATAAATTTTCCATGAAACAACTTAAAAATAACATTTTAATATTTTCTATTGATCTTATCATAAAAGGGGAAATATTTTAATCTATTTTTAATTTTGATGGTTTTTCCAATTACTTTAATATACAGCTGAATGGAAAAAGGATCAGTGTTAACTTACTTTGATTGATGTTTTTGTTCGTCAACGACTGAAACAAAATCCCTAACAGTTCATATCTTATATCCAGTGGTCTATGTAGTAAAAATGAACCCTCATAGGTATCCGATTCCAATGTATAATACTTCCATACTTTTATTTTCATATTTTTGTCAGTCATTTAAAACAAAAAAAAAGATTTGTCAACTTTTTACTAAAATAATTTATTTCGTATTAAACCGGTTTTGGTAGGTATATAATGAACATATAATTTTTTGAGATTAATTTGATTTTCTGGTAAAATTAGTACATTGCATAAGAGTAAATCATCATTTTTTAAATTAATGGACTCTGAATTTGCATTTTCAATTTTGTTTGTTATTTGTTAACATTAATATTCGGTAAAATGATCTTTAAATGATTTTAAGTATGTCTTTGAAATTATATTGTGTTTAAAAAATATTGGTTACAGTTTGATTTAATATACTTAAAGAGTCAAAGCCATAATAATTCTGAAATGTTGCAAAGTGAAGATAGTTCTTGGAAGTCAGCGTTATATACAAAACATTCTAAATTAATTATTGAATGAATTTTTATAAATTTTAGATAAACCTCAATTAACTCTTTTTATCAAAAATTTTTGAAATTTCGAAATTTGTTTTTAAATAAAACGCCAACTCTTTGGGATACTTAGGGTTAAAAACTTGATATGTTTGCAAAGTGAGGATAGGCCTTAGAATTTGGATGCTTTCTAAGATACTTAAGATTAAAAACTTGAAGTGTTCGTAAAGTGAGGATAGGTTTTAAAAGTTGGAATAGACAAACATTTGAATGAATTAAGGAACTTATTTTTGTAAATCTTGAATAAATTCGGCTAATGCTGGACTCTTTTCATCAAAAATTGTCGAAATTTCGAAAATATTTTTTTGAATAAAAAGCCAACTTAAGGATGATTCTTTGGGATACTTAAGATTAAAAACTTGAAATATCTTAAAACAAATATCAAGGGCACATAAGAAAGAGTTAAATTTAAGGGTGTTGTTCCCAAAACTCACATAAAACTCCTTCAGTGTCGTTAGTTCGGCGCCCACTACAAATAAAAATGGTTGAATGGTGTTTTTTTTCAGGATCGATGTCGTCATTTTCATTTCTTTCGCCAGCTCCAGGTCGTTAATTGTTCTTACGTGGATTATGCTGCTGTTGATAGCATCTTTTATTGTTGTTTTGTGGACAACGGATTTGCCTTCCATCTTAGAGACGAACCTCGCAGTTGGTTTCAATACCGCGTTTAACAACATGATCAATATACAATCTCTGGAATCTAAAAAATTGTGTTGTTTAATAAAATATAACATGTTTTTGAACATTGTTTACTTACTTTTATTGACATTTTCTTCTTTTAAACAATCAAACAAACTTCTGAACCTTTTGTCCTTTATGTTCGTATCATAGTACGAAAAAAGACTTTTGTCCAAGTCTTCCCATTTGGTAATAAGTTCATAGGTCTTATTGGGAAACATAACCCCAAAGTCGTAGTTGATCTGTTACAAAAGATATTAAGATAAGTTTGAAATAAAATTGCAAAAGATAGTAAATAAGAAATGAGGTTAACATCCCTATTATGGTTGACAGTTATCAAATTGATCATTGATAAATTTTGAAATTCAATAGGTGCTTAAACACGCAACTGCTGAAAATGTTTATATTTATATGATACTGACCGTTATTATTAATAAATATAAAAGACAAGTTGATCAGTTTTTATAAATTGACAACCGTAATAGGGATTTAAGATTTATATATTCATAAAAATTAATTTATAAAAACAATTTTTTTCTTGGAATGAATACTTACGAATTTTTCTCCACCAGATTGTTTATAAAATGGCCATTCATCTAAAATTTTTTGAAGATCATATTCTTTTTGTATATCTTCCTGGCGAGATGTTATTGTTTGCGTCCATAATTCCATTGCCTCACGCTCATCGTTCTGCATTAATTTAATTTTTTTTTTCATAGAAGTCGTATGTGACGTATTGTCATAAGATGGAGTAGCACCCTCTTCTTCATCTTCTTCTTCTATCTTCTGAGGGGCATCATCCGAATTTTTCCGCTTTCGAATCATATTGTTTAGCCTATTAAATAGTAAGCCTGTTGGATTTGCTCGGAGGCCTTTTTTCCGAGAGATGAAGTAAATGTCTTTCTTCTCCGTAGGAAAAATTTCTACTATTTCGTCCGCTAGCTTGTCCTGCTGGCGTGGGCTAGGTACTCTATACCTATTTAAATTAGAATCGTAGAAATATTCAACTAGACAGTTTAATAGTTTTTTCCTGTCTTGTTTTTCGAGTTTTTTTTTGTTGGAGTACACCGTAAGCAAATCTTCTCCAGCTTTTGTTGATTTTAAAATATCTACAACACGCTTATTAGAACGAAAAGAATTCATCATTAATACTAGTTTATTTAAAAATATTGAGAAACGGAATTTATAATATATGGAGGTACAAATATTCCTAGATTTATCTTTAATTTATTTGATAGAAAAAGTTTGAATAGGTATTAACTGTATGGTCAACAAATTCCAATATCGCTTCGTCAATTCACTGGAACCCAAGAGTTATTTCGAAATTCAAAGGGTCGAAAGAAGAAGAATTGAAAAGTTTTCTCTTCCTCACTTGATAAATTTCAGAAAGGCTCTTGAGTCACCATGTTATAGCGGAACTTGTTACTGACATTTTTTTAGAAGTTATATATCCCAAATCAATTGAAATATTTAAATGTAGATAAAGGCGTTCAGAAATATAATATTTCACATCCATTTTTGATCCAATTGTAGAAGCAACTTAATATTTTTAAAGTGTAAAACCTAACTCAGGGCAGACAAAACTTTGTTGCCAAGTAACATTTTTTTCAAGTGTATTCCAAAATAGAAATTCATAAACTCTTTTAACTTACACAACTTATATTGGACTTGACCCACTACATTTCTGAACCCCTACTACATTAAGTTTTAGAAAGTGATTCTACAAGCTTGGTTATAAATTTTTAAACAAATTTAAAATACACTTACTGTGTTAAAGGAATAGTTAGTTTTATCCGATATCGGGGTACTTTCCCTACTTATATTTTCAGTTTGAACCCATTGAAGCACCTTTGATTGACAATGACAAGCTGGTATTTCGGAAGCAAACTATGAAAATAAAATTAAAAAATTAAATTTCAATAAATGGTAGTAATAAAAGCGCCAAAAAACAAATCGAAGAAAGATTCGATAATTATAGTAGTTACATACGGGTGGTTCTTCAGATAGTGGAAAAACATGCTACTTTTTGTGAGTTGAACATAATATTTCATAATAAATTACTTAATTTTTGCTTATTATGTACATTATTGTACATATGTTTAACTACAAGAAAAAAACAAAAAAAATACATAATTACATTTTTGGCTTTCCATTGATTAATTTTTTCTCTTAGTTCAGCCTTCAGGGCTGTATGTTCTTTTCCAGGAAATGCCACTTCCAGGTCGTCACTGTTTATAAATTTAATTTTTTCTAAAGTGAATCCACAAGCTATAAAAATAAAATGTAGAATATAAAAGAACGTTTAAGATAAAAAATAATATATCTTCGCTTGAGAAACATATTGTTATAAATCAAAATCTTTTATTTTTCAGTTGACCTATTTGAAGTCTTTAAAAGCTTACGAAATCATTTATAATGTGAAAACAACTTCGATTTCATTTTTCCATATTTTTTTCTGTTTTAAGTCAGCTATGATGGAATCACCCGTCCCACCTAAACGATCGAAAATGTCTTTTTAAAACTATTTTAAAAGGGTTTCAAGAAAATTCCATAAAATTTTCATATTTTTATAACCCTCTGTCCCTGTTTTTTTTTTGTGAATCGCTGTAAAGATTCACTTCTTTTAGTTAGTTTAAAAAAAAAAAAATTGAACCGAAAAGTTTTAATTTTTTTTCAAAGGTTTACGTAAGTTTTTATTTAACTTTTACTATTTAATGCTCTATCAATCAGTTTTAAGTCGAATTATAAAAATTTTCTCTTTATCTTTTTGTTTTCAATTATTTTTTTGTTCAAAGTTCTGAGTTTAAATTTTTTTTTTCAAAACTTGATTTAAAAATATAAAAAAATAGCTAGCTTTGAACTTTGATGCTGGCAGAGTTTCAAACGGTTTGGCATAAATATAATAAAGTCAGATCTCTATCCTAATTCTAGTTTTAGTCGGCAGAATTATTAAGCAATAAAATAAGACAAACGAATTTTTAAAATATAAATAATAATAACTTACAGGAAAGTGCATCAAAAGCATTAGCTACTCCGAAATCGTGTAGTAAGTCTAGCAGTGTATTATTCTCCACGCCACTTTCCAAGAAATCTTCAGATTCATCAATTGTTTGAGTCGATGCTAGCTCTTCAGATAAAGGTTCAGCCACCATACCGGGTTCTGAAATGATGGTGCAGTTATTGTCTTGAAGGAGTTGATTTATGTGCTCCGTCGACACATAAATTATTTCACTACTCATTTTGAAAAATTAAAGTATAGTTCACATTCCACCTTATAAACTCTTTTCAAATTCAATTCTATCAATCTTGCTGAAATTAGTAAATAAAAGCAATAAGAAATATAATTGCGTATAGTCTGGCCAATTCAAAGTCGATAGTTCATATTATTAGGTACATATGTAAGTGATCAATGCAGGAAGCTTTTCATAAAAAACTAAATGTACAAATCAAAGAGAAATCTCAAACAAAAATCACTACTTTTATAAGTTATAAAAATAGTACAAACAACTGAATATAATGTTTTTTACCTTAAATATTATTTTTATTTTTATTAATGATCACGTCGGATGAGAAACACTAACAGTAAGTATTAGTGTTAGGAATTCATAAATGAATTCCTTAAGAAGCATACAACCAATGTTATTTTCACATTTTTGGTATCCCGAATAGATTGATTGTTGAAAAATTACATTTTGTGTGCGTTATTGAATAAACTTTAAAAATATCTCAACATCGTTGTTTCATGCTTAATCTACATTACGTATAGGTATTTGGACTCTCTGTTGTCTGTAATTTTGCAATTTTACTATTTTTTACTTTTAAAAATTATAAGAACACAGCTCAAACGACTAAATATTACAGACAACAATGATATACAAAATTTTATTTTAACATGAAACAACTGTATTGGGATATGTAGGTATACACGCTCACAAAAAATGTAATTTAAACATGAATCAACGTTGGTAGATAATTTTTAATGTATATACACGCACAAAAAAATGTAATTTTTACATGATCAATGTATTAGGGATACTAATAATGTGAAAATGACAATGGCTTTGTACTTCTACTTTTTGTAAAAAGAACATGAAAAATGAAATTTAAGACAATAAAGATTCACTAATACGTTCGCGAAAATTATAAAAATACAGCACAAATGACTGAATTTCAATTGTTCTACCAATTCCTTGTTTTTATAATGTTTAAAATTTTTCGTTCCTTAGTTTTTTTTAACACAGAAATTGCAAGATCACGAGGTAACGCGCTAAACTGATCACGCCGAAAGAAAAACACTACTGAGGGATGGAAGAAGCACACAGACAATGTAATTTTCACATTATCAGTATCCCAAATACATTGATTCAAGTAAAATTTACATTGTGTGTTTGTGTATATAAATTAAAAATATATAAACAACGTTTTTTCATGTTTAAATCACATTATGAATGTATTTGTGACTCTTTTTCGCATGAAATTTGGCGGTAAGAGTTACATTTTGATATTTTTCATGTTGTTTTTACATTAAAATAAATAAAAATTACTACAAGGTACTTACCAATTTAAAAAAATATATGAAATGCACTATTTTTTATGTTATTGTTTTCAGTTTTGTGTTCCTTATTTTTTTTTAATAATAAACAAAAAGATCGCTATACACGATGTCACGGACGGTTCCGATCTTGGTAAAGAAAAAACTAAGTACTTGTCTTTTTTTATTAATAAATGTTTTAAAGCACAAGCGAACGAATTTCTATTATTTTTTTTCACTTCTTTGATTTTATTAATGTTTTAAATATTTGGTTCTTTAGTTATTTTTCAAGCACAGCAATCATTTCAATATCACGAGGTCGCGGATTAAACTGTTCACGCCGAAAGAGAAACAATAAATGAGGGATTGAATTTATGAATTTCTTTAGAAGCACAGAACCACGTGGATTCATGTAAAAATAACATTTTTGTGTGCGTGTAAATACAAAAGGCGCATTGAGAATTCGCAGTGTTGCCGTAATCTATATTTCATTATGTTGAATTTCAGAAAACTAAAATATATGGAAACTCAGAAAACAGGATGCTAGATTTCAAAACTAACATACATAAATACAAATTTCTTTGCTCAAACATTAAAATCTATGATTAAAAATAAAAAACAGCTAAATAAATATTTATTTTTTCATGAAAACAAACAAAGCACAAAATAATTTTACAAAAATAATCTGTTTTTACTTCATTTATACTTTTACTTTACTTGCTGATACGAAACATGAATATTGAATATTCAAGTTAACTTAAACGCTTATGTTATACTTTATCCTCATCTTGTAAACCCTCACATAAATATTTATGTTTCATTTCAGCAAAAAGGCCTAAACTTAAAAACAGTATCATATTAAAGGAGTAACAAAAAAGTACAAGTTTTAAAAGCTATGTATTTTATTTGGTGAATTAAGTTTAATACTTCACTCTAAAAATAGTCATTCAATAAATCTGCTTCACTTGATAGTTTTTATATTCGGCCGACTTGTTCGATAATATTCCTGGGTAGTTATGTTATACAAATTGAATCATATTTCATCTGGGTTTAGACCTTCCGCATTTGGGCGATGTTATTAAGTAAATCAATAACTATTTTGTTTCAAATTTTACTCTTGATTATGATCGTGTGCAAATGTTAAGAATGTTAAAAAAAAATTACAAAAAAAATTGTTTTCAAAATCGATAAAGAAATTATTTGTAAGAAAATAATTTTTTCTTAGTTGTCTGCTTTTTGCACTGGATGCTTTAATTACAGAGTGATCCAGTTCCATACACATATTTTCTCCAGTCACATTTTTAAAATTAAGAACATACTATACATTTATAAAATTAATTTATTTTTCGGCAGTATATGCCATATTTACACAAAAATCGAATAGATCTCTAAGAACCAGGAGAAATACGAAATTGGTTTTTCTGGCAACGCTACATTTACGTTTGAAATTTGGCGGTAAGATGGTTTTGATATTTTCCATGTTCTTTTTACATTAAAAATATCCCAACGACGTTAATTCATGTTAAAATTCCATTACATGCATGCGTGAAGTTGCCATAAGTGCAGATTTATTTACATTTTGAAGATTTTTGTTTTGCGACTGGCGCAAATAATAAAATATAAAATTTTATTTAATTTACGCTTTCAAGAGACGAAAAAGCATAAAAACAAATTGAACTAAAAAAATAAAATTTTTTATTTTCATGTGATTAGGTATTGAATATTGAAAAAAGGATTTTTGGCTATTATCAATGTGTTTGGTGAAAGTTTCTATAAAAGAAGTTAGTCCAGTTGGAAAAATATACAAATTCATTTTGAAATGAAAAAATGAAGTGTACTGAACTATTTTCGACAATCTAGCTCTTTGGCGTTGGCCGTCATCTCGCATTTAAAGAAATTGGTTTTTGCTGATAAACTCGATTATTTTCAACTTTTGACTGACAATAAACTTAACAAAAAATGTTCAAAAAATTAACTATCTACATAGTTGTTTTATCAATTTTAGATTCAACATGGGGCAAACGCAAAAGAGCAAGGTGGTCGAAAGTGGTTTGGTTCACTCATTATGGACCCACCCATCGATAAAAAGATTTAACTAAGTATATTTTGTTGCGGATGTACATTAGTAGGTTTGGGATCGATTCTCAGTCTCATGCGCATAAAACCAAAAATATTTTATATTAGGACTACTATTGCTTCTTGCGAGGAACAAAGTGAAACACAATAATTTTTCTTTGATATAGAAGAATGCAAAAAAAAAAACATTAAAAGTAGAAAAAAGATTTAAAACTGAAATTTTCAATCAAAATAAACTTTGGTTTTGGAGATGTCTGGTTTTTGCACTAGATTCGTCAATCACAAAGTGAACCAGTTCCATACAAATAATTTCCCCGGTCCCATCTTTAAAATTAAGAATATATTATATACAATTAATTTATTGCCATCTTTACACAAAAAATCGGGTAATCGTAAATAATTCTAAGAATCAGGAGAAATACGAAATTGGTGTTTCTGGCAATACTACATTTACGTTTTAAATTTGGCGGTTCGATGGATTTTGATGTTCTTTTTACCTTAAAAATATCTTGACGATGTTAATTCATGTTAAAATTACATTTTTTGTCTGCATAAAGTTGCTACAAGTTAAAGTTAAAGATTTTGTTGATAGATTGAATTCACATATAAATATCATTTTAACATTAAAAATATCCCAACTACATTGATTCATGTAAAAATAATGTAAGCGTTTAATGTATTCCTGACATGTTAAAAATAAATAATGTAGAATTTACATTTTATTTTTCAATAACATTTAAAAATGTGAAAATGATGTTGTAAAATCTACATCAAAAAGTGATATGAATTTTTTGATATTGCAACGTTATTTGAACATTGCAAAAAATGTAAGCGTTTAATGTATTCCGGACATGTTAAAAATAAATAATGTAGAATTTACATTTTATTTTTCAATAACATTTAAAAATGTGAAAATGATGTTGTAAAATCTACATCAAAAAGTGATATGAATTTTTTGATATTGCAACGTTATTTGAACATTGCAAAAAATGTAAGCGTTTAATGTATTCCGGACATGTTAAAAATAAATAATGTAGAATTTACATTTTATTTTTCAATAACATTTAAAAATGTGAAAATGATGTTGTAAAATCTACATCAAAAAGTGATATGAATTTTTTGATATTGCAACGTTATTTGAACATTGCAAAAAATGTAAGCGTTTAATGTATTCCTGACATGTTAAAAATAAATAATGTAGAATTTACATTTTATTTTTCAATAACATTTAAAAATGTGAAAATGATGTTGTAAAATCTACATCAAAAAGTGATATGAATTTTTTGATATTGCAACGTTATTTGAACATTGCAAAAAATGTAAGCGTTTAATGTATTCCGGACATGTTAAAAATAAATAATGTAGAATTTACATTTTATTTTTCAATATACATTTAAAAATGTGAAAATGAAGTTGTAAAATCTACATCAAAAATTGATATTGTTTTTCTGACATTGCAACGTTATTTGAACATTGCGAAAAATGTAAGCGTTTAATGTATTCCTGACATCTAAACCATAAATAATGTGAAATTTACATTTTATTGTTCAATATACATTTAAAAATGTGAAAATGATGTTGTAGATTCTAAAATAAAATTTGATATGAATTTTTGATAGTGCAACGTTAGTTTTACAATGCGAAAGTGTAAGCGTTTAATGTATTCCTGATATGAAAACTATAAATCGGACGTTTTTTCCTGTCAAAAATACATTTTTTTCCGTTATTTTGAATTTTTTCAAAAGAATCGAATTTGATATGACAAAACTGTCAATTTTACATTAGACTTTTTTTTCGGTGCAACTGATGCAGGGCTGTAATTGTTTCAATAAGTGTCAAGGCGCATTTCCAGGTTCTTAAGTGGAATAATTCAATCAATGTAACTGTTCAGATCGCAAGATCATCACTTGCCCTTAAGTTCATTAAGGGTTAAATCTATGAACGCGACCTCCCGGTTTTGTCAATGCAATTTTATTGTCTAAAGGTTGGTACACCGGTTTTTTCATGTGGACATCCATATCCAAGCGCCTTGCAGGTAGCTCGCTTGACATTCTCTTTTTGGCCTTCAACAAAGAAAGTTCTTCTTTTTTATGTAAAACTTAAATCTAGACGTAAAACTTAACCTATAGTAATTTCTAAAAGATTTAAACTTAAATTCTAATTAAAATTGTAAAGAAAAAAAAAAGGAAACTAAAAGTCAAAATAAAGAAAATTAAAAACCAAAAAAAAGGAAATTAAACAACATTATCGTCCATCAACATCATTTCATTTGTCGTATCATTTATTCAGTAACCAATATTATGAAAGTAAAAATTTACGTCTTTGTGTGTCAAAGCTATAATATATGATTTTTTTCAAAATGTTTCAAGCATTAGGCTTTGGTTTTGATAAAAGCAATTTTTACTCACACTTTATTCGCTTATTTAATCACGTATTCCCAATCTTTTGGTTTAGATATATTTTACTTTACTCAGTTGGTAGTAAATATTACCCGCGTGAGTGAAATGAATTAAGCATTTTAAATGATCTCTTATTGGTTGACATAAACGCGGGACTTAAACAAAAAAACAACCTTCAAATCACAAGGGACCAAATCAGGGAAAAGATACTAGTCACTTAAAAATCACCCCCGGAAATGAAAGGGCTTCAGGAAGTGTTCACTCAAAACAGCCACTGATAACCTTAAAGTGTGAGCAGCAATACTATCCTGTTGAAAGCAAATAAACCATAAGTTCACGTCTACAATTAGTTTGAAGAACAAAATTCCCCCAACTTATTCACATCTTCATCTCAATTAGTTGTCACACTGTGACCTCATTTTTTCCAAAAAGCAGGGACCAACAAATATCAGTTGAAAAAATTAAGGTTAAGGTAAATTTCGATGACCTTTATTACAATTCTCTGGGACTGCTTTCATCCCAGGATGTGAAAGTGAAAGTGCGTTTCATCACTGAAAAAAAACTAATGCATGTCTATTCGTTCGCAAAAGTCGCCAATTTGAACAATTGTTTTCATGAATATCATCGTAAAGAATCTTTCTCACTAAACAAGCGGATAGTCCAACCTGATTGCTTAGAGTATACCATTTGTGAAAGGTAACAAAAGGTTGATAAATCGCTTAAATCGCCTTTAACAGTGAAACCACCCCCTTTGTTCGTGCATATATAGCGAAATTTCTTTAAATTAGCTTATTTTAAAATTTTTCAAAAGGTTGAAAGTTTAGTGAAATATCTGTTTCAAATAGTAAATACAAATATCTATGTCTATGGTAGCTGTATGATGATTGCTTTTGCATAAATCAATCTGTTTTATGTTCTAAAATTGTGGAATCGTGTAGATATTTCTGAGAACTCAGTATATATAGCGCGTGTAGCTCTTACGTCCAAAAAATGGCACAGTTTTTGAAAAAAAAGTATAAAAAAAGTACTTGAATATTTCATTCAAGTTGTGTCAAAATTTCAAAGAAGTCAATTAAGTACTTTCGATGATACATGATCGGAAGCAAAAAAAAAAACATTTTGTACCGATTTTACACTGGTAGAAATTTAAGTTACGTCCAAAATGTACAAAAAAAAATAAATCTTCTCCTGAATGTATGCTTTTTCGAGTTTTCAGGATTTTCCAAATTTTTCGGTCGAAATTTCCAATTTTCATTTCCAGAGCGTGTTGATTTTTCAATATTTTGTTTGTGTCTCCTGAACAGTTTTGATTATGAGCCTGATAGTATGCAATTTCGAGTTTTTAAGATTGTCAGACTTTTTCGGTAGAAATTTCCAATTTTCAAGCTCCGTAGCGTGTTAACCTGTTGGTAGTTGTAGATTTTTTAAACCGTTTTTTCTTTTGTCTTCTGAACAATTTTATATTTTTGACTTATGTGGTTTTAGTAAAGAGCCTGATAGTATGCAATTTCCGATTTTCACTATTTTCCAACTTTTTTTGTCGAAATTTTTAATTTTCGGCTCCGTAGCGTGTTAACCTGCAGACGTTAGTTTTTAAATCTTTTTTTTTTTGTGTCTCCTGAACAATTTTGAATTTTCGACTTACGAGGTATGAAAGTATGTAATTTAGGGTTTTCACAATTTTCCTTTTTTTTTTTTTTGCCTCCTGAACAATTTTTGTTACTTTACTCGACGACGAGTTTATGATTAAAAGCCGACGTTACTTTAATAAAGTTTTGTATTTAATGTATAAATAAGATAATTTCCCGCAGGAAGAGTTGATTATACTCAATTCCAGATGCATAAAATACAAAAATTCTCAAAATCTATAGAGAAATTATCTACTTTTGTATTTATTTAAATAAATTAAATATGCGATATGAAATAGAGTTTTTCTTTTGTTAGATCAAGAATTTACTAAAATAGTTCACAATAAATTGTGTGTCGTATATATAGAACTTTCAATTATTTCTGATCAAACTAATTACCAAGATACTGATTCTGTGGTACACTGTGACGTATACGCACTTTTTTTTCTTTTTTGTTATATATATTTTATTTATCATTTCCACTTTTTTATGACAAAAGAAACTTTTGGAGAATTTGTATATATATTTGCAAGAGCCAGTAACCTGTGCCATAGAATCGAACCCAAGACCTTTTCGGGGTACCAAATATGACAGTTAATATTTTCAAAAAAGTTCTCCTTCTCAACATTTAAGACATCTCACAGACAAAAGAAACCCACTCCTTCAGCTAATGTTTATTGCTTGAAAATGTTCAGTACAAAAAACCAATTCCTTCAGATTTCAAAATAATAAAAATAATTAAAATACGGCCCTGTTCTACTGATTCTAATTAATTCATAGCCCAGTCACTGATGAACGGGTTAAATCATCCCTCCAATCACGATGCATTCAGGACAAAATAAATTTCTAATTTCCAGTTTGTCATCTATACCCCTACCCCATGTGCCCGACTGGCCTCTCCGTTATTTCCTTTTATCCTGATTCAAGGCAAAAACTACAAAACAGAGGACAACGAACGTTTGTGACTTTAAAAGACAACAACAACAATAACAAAAAAATAAATCCTGAATTAGATAGATAAATTCATTTGATTAGGCGAACGTTTATAAAGAACATATAGAATACACCACCACACAACCGAAAATACCGATACCAACACATATACACAATATAATATACAGAGTGATAGAGAGAAAGGGGGGAAGGGGCAATTGAGCCAAAGAGGACATTTGTCAGCTCGTTAAAACGTTCGAATATTTTGTGCGAATTGTTTGGTTATATTGCTGTTCCAGCCATTTGTCACTCTGGAATGGTTCATTAAGTTTTTGGCAGTTTTAGGGCACACAACCCAAAAGTGGTTTTCGTGGTGGGTATGGGTTTCTTTTTTTTTAATCTTTTTCCTGAAAGTGAGTTGGAGAGGGTTGGTAAAATGGAAAGTTCGTTCGTATACTAAAAACTCATTATGAAGAGGACACACAATATTCGTAGAATAAATGGCTGCCGCATGCACAAGTGAAGTTTCCTCGTAGGTATGTATTTATGTATAGAGGTATCTACATACATAGGGAAGGTATTTGTTTACTGTAAGGCAAAACCATTCTCTCATACAGTGTTGATATTTTAGTTTGTTTATTGTTCGAGATATTTTATAGGGATGGTATTTCACTGTTTTTGTATGAGTAGGTATGTTGGTTTATGTGGCATCCAGCGGACCGCGTGCTTAGGTCCACAACATGACGGAAAGGCGAGCAAAGTAAGTGTCATTTAAGGCCATTTCATTGAGAGCACACTATTAATTTTCTCACACTCGCAAATTCAGCACTTCTATGCGTATATGTATATATATAAAATATTCTCTTAATTTTCCATCTAGGTTTTGAAGGCAGTATAAGTATTCTTGATAAAAGGACCCTATTGAAAATAACAATAACGTGTAAATGTCTCTTTAATTTCATTTTAAATTAATTTCGAAGTCTGTTTTAATTACTCAAAAGGTTCTTATAAAAGGTCTTAGAAGAAGCATCTCCTCTTTCCCTTAAATAACGATGCGGTTGTGATCTTCACTGAAGGATCATATCACATTTTATACGATTTGTGTCAATTCACAATAATAATTTTTTTTCTTGATTCGAATGTTAAGTATGGTAAACAAGAGTATTCCTAAATAAAATATGTTAAAGAATTTAATTTTATGTGCACGGATTTTTTCTTAAATTTTTGTATTCACAAAAAAAAAAAAAAAAAAAGTTACTTGAACTACTTAGTGGATTGCTATAAACAATTTGAAAATCCATCAAGCCATAAAGGAAATATTAGGGAATAAACCCAAAAAAATGGTGATAAGGGAATAAACTAAAAAAAAATAATGTGATTTTCTGTAAAAACCTAAAAATTCTATTTTAATACTAAATAAATTAAAATTAATTGGTCGGCGCGGCAGCTCGTGTAGAACTATTCCTGTGTGCGTGTTATTGGTAGGATTAGAGGGGACATAAAATTTTCTGCCGAATCTGAACAGCTAGCGTGACAAGCACTTTTTCATGACAAGATATACTCTTGGAGGATTTGCCAATTCCTAGCAAGAGGCAGTAACCCGTGAAAAACATTTCTGTTTTTAGGTGGCATAGGCTGGGAATCGAACACAAGATCTTCGGCATAACAGTCTAACTATTACGCCACGTGCTACTACTATTTTAATAGGAGGATTTAGTTTTTGGCAAAAATCCGATTGTTGAATCTGCTTTTAAAATAACATCAGATACATCAAAAATCACCCGGAGAATTTTCCTCTAGAAACAACCTAAGGATGTGGGATGCCAAAAATAGGCATTGCTCTATATAGTTCGTCTCTATAGATGCTGTCATACGCGGCTTTAAAATCGATGAAAGGATGGTAGGTATCGATTTGAAGCTCCCGGCTTTTTTCCAAGATCTGCCATAAAGTGAATATTTGGTCGATGATGGACTTTCCTGGTCTGAAGCCACACTGCTATAGATCTATTAAGTTGTTGACTTACGTTTTCAGAAGATCACATAATACGGCAGAAAGGATCTTGTAGGCGATTTTAAGGAGACTTATGCCTCTGTAGTTGTAGGATTGGGGAAACAATGCTAAGGTTCCATTAATTGGGCATGCTTTCTTCCGACCATATTTTTGTTACGTTTTGATAAAAGGAAATTATTTTGTTGTACCCTGTAGAAATTAGAAAAAAAAAGGCCAAAATTTTTACAAAAATCAGAATTTTCGTTGATATATGTAGGTGTAATTTTACGCTTCAAGCATTCATGGGTCTCGTTCTTATTTATTTATGAGCTTATTATTCTTTAGCATCTGCACGCTTATAATTATCTTCAAACATTACAAATAATCAAACTAAAAACGATTTTTCAGATATTCCTATTTCTTAAAGAGTCAGTTGTTATTCTATGTTCATTTCTTAGTTTCCTCATTTATAATTGACTTATAGAGTAGCATGGCAAACTAAAATAATAAAGTTCGTTCTAGTCCCGAAGAAAAAGTTTTCTAATTAAATAGCTATTTTTCTGTATATATATCTTGTGTTAACAATTCTTATCCATGAACATGAACAAGCATATTCGCACGCTCCTATATACATAGGTATACATTATAAAAGGTGTTACTTAGGTATAGCCTTATATATTATCCTTTTTATTAGGAAAACTGTCATTAAGTTCACTTCGGCATCAGTGATGTCATTGCGTGTTGCTGTCCTATCTTTTTTTTTTTTTTTTTTTGAATTAAATGGAAAAAGGACACGACATGACGTTCTGATGCTTAATAAACAAAACCCTTTTAGGTACACTAAAGACCTCTCAAGTTCAACTCCTCTCACTCTCCCTCAACCTCTCTGGCAGCAATGCGACGTGAGTTTAATGAAAATTCCTTCCGAATTTATGTGCATCCGAGCGTAGTTTGATTGGATACCTTCCGTGTTTGATATCCTGAAAGCGTATAGTTGGGATGAAATTAGAGAAGTTTTCTTAGGTATAGGTATATTGCAAATGGAAAAAAAAGGAAATACAAGAAATGATACTTCCATCTTGTTGATGTTGATAAACAGATAGACATGATGGCACATCAGATACATCCTTTTGCCAGCCAATCTATAAAAAAAGTACAACAAGCTGGAAATCAAATGAAGGCCCAAAATATAATATTTAAAATCATTTTAAGCGTGCTATATCCTTGATATACCTACCTATACCCTTATCGGGTATCGACTCGTTTTTGGATATAAAATTATTGAGACTTTTATTGTATTTCTTTGCGAGGAAACTACATATATTGTAATATAACACTTACTATATAACTCGTTCAAACACATCTTTGTTCTAAGGACGAACTCATTTCACCCCTAATCGAGAGTGTGTATATTTGTCGTGTGTGAATATTAAAGGGTACAAGGAATCCAACAACAACAAAAAAAAATAAAGAAGAAAAATAGATAAATATCGTTCATATATTGTTCACTGAACTATTCGCCATAAATAAAAAAAAAAATCCACCTTTAAAAGCAAGGACTAGATATATAAAATGTGTGAGACGAGCACAACAGGGACGACGACAGCTGACATGTAGACCGGAGCCGTATCAATGATATATTACACATGTGGATGTATGGCATATTACACATACATATACCCCGTCCTTACATAGCTCCCATACATATAGATACCCCCCATTTGCCATTCGAGGTCGACGGCATTGTAGTTGTCGATGGCAGTTCTACACGAAAAAGGTTTGCCCCCAATCGAATGTAACATATTCGCGGGAGACAAATACGATAACACCCACACACGCAAACTTACTTGACATGTGAGGTTTTGAAATGTCTGAGAAAATAATAATAACACGAATAAAAAGGGTGGGAAATGTATTTTTTGTTAAAATTTAACAAGCCTGAAAAAGACAGATAGTTCAAGCAGATACAAAATATAAAATGTAAAAAAATAATCTTACAAGAAATTATAAAAGTGTGTACCTAATTAATTTTGGTTTAAAGCATAATTTATACATTTCTATGATTTTCAAAACACATTATTGCTCAGAAAAATTGATAAAAAAGTTATGTTCTCAGTCCGGGAAGCGAAAAGCCAGTGATATATTAACTATCTCAGTGTGGAATTGGAAAACTGAAAAATTATTTTCCTTACATTTGAATTTCTCTACCAAAGCGAAGAGAGTGGAGTGTACCCTCTCAACTAACAAACTCTCCAGAGCTAAGCTTTCGAAATATGAAAAAAAAATCTCATAAGACTCTTTTATAACCCATTGATATATTTAAGAATTATTATCTTGCTATGAAACTAGAACTAGAACCAAAAATACCTAAATCTTATAGGTATATCAATTTTTTCTTCTTACAATAGGATTATATAAACGTATAGTCTTATAAGAATCCTTTTGTGAAAATTAAACTTTAAACATAGTTTCGTAGTCTTTGGCATTCCATAACAACACATATTTAAGTTTTAGTCTTTTTATACTTCTTAAAAAAACCCTTACAGGATCTGAGTATAATACCTCCTATATCTAGAGTCTTGCAATAAGATGCTAATGAGACGCATTCTTATAGCAAGGCTTAATTGAAGTGAGAGCCTCCCATAAATAGGCTAGTTAATGCTTTTAAGAGTGTTATAATAATCTAGTAGCATTCTCCAAGAATACTTTACATAAAATACTTACATTAGCCTTGTTTATATCTTGGAGTATCTTATAAGAGGAAAAATGTTATTTGGAATTCAGGCAGATCTCTGTTCTAGTTATATAAATAACCTTTGAATATGTTCATCAGTTGACTAATACGAACCCTATAAGAATCGCTGGTATAATTATAAGTTTTGTATTCGTAAAAATAATCAAATAAAAATTGGAGTTTTTACCAAAATCTCGATAATAAAAGGAGGCCAAAACAAGTTGGCTTCGCAATGTCCGCCCGTCTTAAGAGCTAAAGCCAAAATAGATACGTCGAAATTCTTTAAATTTTGTACCTAACGTTTTTTGGATAATTCCCCCGACAAGTTTAAATTTGTTTTCATCATTTTCGGAAGATCTATTTATACCAAAAATTGCTCCACAGATTAAAAAAATAAAATACTGACTGAGTCCTACGAACTTACTCTTATGTAAGATCGAACTGTGGTTTTGAAATCTTTATATTTAAACAAAAAAATATTTATCTGCTAAAAGAAATAAATTACTTATGAGAGCCTATATTGTATGCCCCCGAAAAGGCACTTCCCCGGCATTTTTTTGTAGGTACAAAATTTTAAAAATTATTATCAGACAAAATTTTCAAAATATTTGTATTGATTTTTATTGATTTAAAAAAAAAATCAAAAATTTTTATTTAACTTGGCACCAAGTAGGTTTTTTACATTATCTAGCTGATTTTAAACAAAAAATTAATCTTATTGTTCTCGAAAACGACTCTTACGAATTTGATTAAAATTGTATTTTGAGCTCTTATTAGATCTATCATATTATTCCAACAAATTTTAGATTTAAACATTTTTATTGGCACCTCTCATAGAACCATTTTTTTTTTAATTTCCAATTAACTTCATTATCTCTTTGACTGATTTTAATAATATTTTCTATACAAGAGCTTTTAATATTTTTAAATAATTTTGCACCAACATTTTCAAAAAGACAAATTTCAGATTTAAAAAGCTATTTCAAAATTTTGAAAATTCGATATTTCAAAAATGAGTATAGATGATTTGTTTCAAACTTTATTTTTAACCCCGCTTAAAAAATAAAATGCATGACTGGGTCGCACAAATTTGCTCTTATGTGCGATCGCACTGTGGTTTGAAAGTCTTAATAATTTTAAAAACTTTTAATCTGATAAAAGAAATTTAATAATTATTGGAGCCTATGTTTTATGTTACCTGCAAAAAATATAGCCTAGTTTAAGGATGTATTATGTGAGTACATAAATATGAACAATATAGCAATATAGTGATGTCTTGCATTTCGCATATTTGCATGCAATTTACAGTTTATTAGTCTAATAGTCTATTAGTCTAAAAATGTTAAAAAATCAATAAAATTAAAAATAAATTGATTAAAAAAATATCTGAAATTAATTTGACACCAACGCAATGTAGACCAAGTGATTTCCTACACACATCTCAATTTATATTTGGAGCGGTTTTTCAAAAAAATAATTTATTGTATAGAAAATTTTGAATATACTTATTTAAAAAAAAAAAAAAAATTGATATGCTAATTTTTAGTACTTAATTATGTGGAGTGTAAAATTAATTTAAAAAAAAAACATCCACCCATTTTCGAAATATCGAATTTTGAATCAAAAATTTAAATTAAAAATTTGACTTTTTGAAAATTTTGATATGCAATATTATTCAAACTAATTAGTAGCTCTTGTGAAAAAATTTTCATTAAAATTGGTTCAACAGATAATGAGATAGTCAAAATTCCAAAATATTGTTCTATGAGAGGTACCATTTTTAAACAATGGATACAATTTTTTTCCCAATACTAAGGTAGATCATTCTGATGTTAGTTCACAAAAAAATTTTACTGTTGATGAAAATTTTTTTGTGAACTAACTTAAGAGTCGTTTTTGAGAAAAGTGGGATTTTCAATACCGGTTTTTAAATATTTGTATGGGAGGTGCCGTTATTTTTGGTTATAAGACACAATTAAATTCTACTAGATAATGTCAAAAAACTGCTGGGTGTTAAGATCAATAAAAATCTACCAAGTCGTTTTCGAACTATTTAGTTCTCCAAAAAAAAAATTTGAAACTTTTTCAAAAATCCAAAAAAAAATTTGTTTTAAATTTTGGTACACAATATTTTTAAAATTATTGTAAACATTCTCCATAAAACAATTGATTACAATCAGTTGAACCGTTCTTGAGAAAACCGAAAATCGAAAAATGGTTCTATGGGAGGCACCATTTAAAACCATTTTTCCGAATTTTTTTTTATAAAATGGTAGCATTTTTGTACAAAAAATTAATAATTTTTTTTTTAAGTTGTGGGATGCTAGAGCTCTTATTTAGGGGAAGCACCGGGTGGGCGATACAGAGCCATGTTAACCGGCTTTTTTTTTATTGAAATTGACATGGATTTGGACGATCTCTGGTTCATGCAGAATGGAGCGCCATGCCACACAGCCCATGCCACAATCGATCTTTTGCCCACCAAATTCCCAAATCGTGTTATCAGCCATCTTGGCGATGTCAATTGGCTGCCTCGGTGCTGCGATTTGACCCCTTTGGACTTTTATTTGTGGGGAATCGTGAAGGACCGATGTTATGCAAACAATCCGGAAACGATTCAAGCACTTAAGGCCAATATCATCCAAGCAATCCTTGAGCTACAGCCCGAAACCATCAACAAGGCCTTGGAAAATTGGAGTGACAGAATTCGCTACTGCGAAACCAGCCGAGGCAGCCACTTCAACGACGTTGTGATGTTCCATAATTAATGGAAATGTTTGCTCTTACTAATAAAGCCATAATACATTGGAAAATTTAATTTTGTTTATTTCATTACATTTTTAAAAAGAAACTTGTATTTTGCCTACCCTTTATAGTTTAACTTAGAGCACCCGCTGGGGCCAGTAATTAAGTTGTAAAATATTGATAAGTAAGCTTTTCATGAATTTTAGTCTTGCTTGAAGATAATTCTAAGTTTGAATAGAAGAATTGAGTTAAACAAAAATAAAAATAAGAAGATACTTTTATTTTCGATATAATTAACAGGTTTTTAGCTTTAAAACAAATCTCTATCTTACCTGTAATTTTTCTCAATTCAGTCAAGATTTCATGTTTATAGACGTTTTCACATCAAGATTGATAACAACCCAATTTTCGATTATTTTATGAACATCCTCAAAACCTAGAAGGTACTTATTTGGAATCACAATTTCAATTTAAAAAATTTTATCTGTATTTTTCCTGCGTTAATAATTTTGTTCTTGGACTTCTAACCAGAATTATATGATTTTGGCATCACGCAGAATCTATGATTGACATTTTGTTAAAATAATTTTCCTACCTTCAATCAAGTTTTCATACAATCAGTTCAGTTATACAACGTGATTGGGTACATGCCTAGGCTTTTTTATCCTTATCATTACATAAGATTTTTTCAAAACCAATAACATCACCTTACATTTACAACCAAATGAAAATGGATTTGCGTGAGAAACTAACTGAGTTTGTGGCATGGTAGCTGCCAAGGTTCTATTTGCTTTCTGTCAATCATTCACAGCCCAACCAATAAAAAGCTCTCCATACCTACTACAAATAAAGTATGCTGCAAATCCCTGGTTGAGATAGTAGACGAGATGTATAGCAACAAAAAAAAAAAAACAAAACTTTTCACGTGCGATGTATATCTCGTGCCAAAACACCCGACGACGACGCCCAAAAAATTGTATGTTGTTACTTCAGGACATGAATCATTCTGTATATGCGAAATGATAATACACGTAGATTTTCATTTTGCGTATTGCGTGAGAGTGTCCTTTCAACTTTTTGACTAAAGTCGATGTTTTTTTTTCTGAGAAAGTTAACAGACGTTGATGCGTGAAGTTCTGAAGTAACCCTCCTATTCTGTGTGTGTTTTTTTTTGTTGGTTGTTGGGAAATGGATACATTCTAAGAGATTATCCTTTTCCAATCCTTCGAGTTTGGGGTTGGTTTTTTTTTTTCAGTTATACGAACAACGACGACGACGCGAAGGTTGTGCACGAGATACAACACACAGGCCTTGGGAAATTATTCTTTAATTTGAGTTTGATGAAATAATGTGTTTTCCGAAAGATTAGGTTGGCATAAATCATACGTGAGTTGAGTAAGTATATGTTTTTTTTGTTATTTGTTGTTTGTGTATAATCGTTCAAAACGGACGTGGAACAGACTTTCGGAATTGACATTTGATGTACGTTCTGCACTGGCATCATCTGACGTGGTTCATTTTGGTTTTATTATTATTTTTGTTTTTTATGCTTTTTTGATGGAAGTTAAATGTGTTTTTTTGTTTCTTCTGCGTTTAATGCTAGTTTCGAAATATTAAATTATATATTGTACGAGTTAGCGAAAGAATTAGACAGAACTTGATTCTTATTGTCTGTAAGAAGTTTATCATTTAATATTCAATATTAGATATTTAAAAATATGTAGTTTTTAAATTTCAAAGAAATTGATCGCATTTCAGTTGTGCTTAATTATTTTAATTTTCATTTTAACTTCTTTTGTATATTTTAATTGTTATAAATATTTAAATAGGTATACCCATTGATTATTTTTTTCATTTTATACATACTTATGAAGAATTAAAGATACGTACAAACTTTACAATGTACATAACAGAAATTTGTTTTTTCTCCATTTACAATGAAGTTTTGTTTCTGGGCTCCAAGGCGTATGAGTGTTTTTTTTTACATTATTTTTCATTCCTTAATTTGTTAAGTATTTTTGCAAAAATAAAAACAACTTCAAAAATTTAATTACAATTCAATATTTTTTATATTAGCACATAGACATTTTTTTATCAAAATCCTAGGAGTAGTTTTTAGAAAAATAACATTTTCTTTTAAAATTTCTTAAAACATTTTGTAAAGGTTCATTAATTAATGGCCGCCTCGGGAATTTTCGCAGAAATTGATTCGTGTGATGTAGTTTTTAACCACTTTATCGAACATTTTGGTGGTGTCTCGGCCATAACTTAAGTAATGTTGGTTTTTAATGCGTCTAGAGTTCGGGGATTATTCGGGTAACCACGGACTTTTGCGTAGCCCCACAGAAAAAAAATCTAACAGTGTCAAATCGCATGATCTTGGTGGCCAATTGAAGTCGCGAAAACGTGAAATTACGCGGCCAGGAAACTTCTCACACAATAAAGCCATAATTGGTCGTGTTGTGTGGCTTGTTGCCACGTCTTGTTGGAACCACATATTTTCCAAGTCATGATCTTCAATCGCCGGTCAAAAAAAATCCATAATGAGGTGTATGAAACGTTCAATTACTGCGAACGCCAGGAAATTAATAAATTCAGATCATCAGCAACACTGACATTTTCAGAAGCAATATTATTGACTGAGCGTACATTACGATGATGCACAGGCCTCTCTTAAATTTTCTCCACAATTTTACCGATTGCTTGCATAGTCAGTCGATTATGACGAGCATAATCATCGCGTAGTGCGTGAAAAGTTGCTACGTTTGAATCACCACTTTTGTAGTAAGTTTGAATAATTTTAACGCGTTGCTCGATTGTTAAGCGATCCATTATCGAAAATGGCGAACATTCACCTAATATTACGATACTTCAAATAACAGCTGAGTTTGACAGGTGTCAAATGCCAGTGAATATAAGAATTTTTTTATTTGAAAATCTGTTAGATAATGTTAAAAAACTTCTTTGACCCATGTTTAATAAAAATCGATTGAGTTGTTTACTATATAACAAATTTAACAAATCACTCTATTTAAAAATCTCCATAAAAAAAATATCTACCATTCAAAACTATTTGTTCCTCTTTATTACTGAATTTTTTTTTAGTCTATTGATCCCGTTTTGGGAAAAATAAGAGTTTGCAAATATGCTAAAAAATTATATGTCTTCCAAAAAAAAAAAATTGGCACATCCATTTGGGCTGTGGACGAACAGACAGACATATTGACAAAACTGCATAAAATTATTCTATTCTAAAACCAACAACATGACATCTTTAATTATGTTTTAAATGAAATTATTTTAGTGCTTAGTTTTTGAATAAATGATTTACAAATAATTTAAAAAAAATTTTTTTTTTTAACATTGAGTTTGAAAATAATATTTTTTTATAAAATAACTTCATTTAAAAACATAATTAAAGAATGAGTTATCCTGGCTTTAATAAAAGCTACAACATAATAAATTGTATAATTTGCTTTTGTTTCTAAATATTAATTTTCTAATTTCTGTACTTTTTTTTAATTTGCCCCTCCTATAGACTATAGGGGGGACATATAAAGTCATCCAATATCTTAAAATCATGTTGTAATGTAATGTAATGTAAAGAATCAAATTTGATGCATTTATCATAAAATGCAAAATTTTTTAACCAAGCCGCCCACAATGTATATAGAAAAGTAAAACCCATTGCTCTTCCGATTGGTTTTTTTCGAAAACGGTTATTTTTATGAAAAAATTATTATAATGTTTTCTATAAGAAATTTTCTAAGCTACAAATTAGTACTGTACATTTTCTCTGTAAGAGTAACCATTTAGGAGATATTTCTGAAAAAATATTTTGGGGGCCTTTAACCCCCCGTGAAATTATTAGCGGTGCTCTTGTTTATGAGGTTTCTTAAGAACATTATGAGGAGGCTTTACACCAAAATCCAACTTTGCGGCAATTTTTTTCAGAGTCAAATGTCTTTAATGACTGGTCTACTACACCATTTACAGAAAATTAAATACACCGGAAAAAATTATCCGATCTATTTATCACAGTGGTGCATATTTTATCATTGCTCCTTTGACTTGGTGGATTTTTTTACAAATTCAGGAATTGATGTATATTTTGGACGACGGACATATTTTTCAAGGAATATTAGGTACAAATTACATTCGGCTGGCCGCCATATAATTAAAATAAAAACAATGATCAAATATTTTATATACATACATAATGTACTTATGCACATATGTATTAAAATTTAATTATGCCGCATTTTTGGTTTTTTTTTTTACTATCATTTAATAGTACGTCTCTAAAAAATTTAAAGAACAACAACAAATTTTCGAAAAATTAATTTTTACGCATCGATTTAGAAGTCCTTAATTCATTAAAACTTTCGAGACACTCGAGTTTTAGACAGCTAGTATGAGCGAAAATCAATTGACAGAGTGTGCTTCGTTTTTAAATTATATTCAGTACATTCATATTTAGGTAATCATGATTTTCTTGCGTCTTTATTATTGACTACTTAGAATTATAGAAAGAATTCGAAATTCTTGCAAATGCATTTTTTATCAGAAAATAAACAAAGGTGTAAATTTTAATTCATTAAATTGTTTTCGATTGGAAAAAATTAACCACGCTAGCACAATGAATACACCGAAAATGAATACACTGAATCGAAATTAAATGTCCAAAAACTGCACTGAAAATTGGGATATTTTTAATACTCACGAAGGTGAAAAAAATATGCCAAATATTTTGGTGTTCTTTTGACATTTGTGTGACTTTGGTAGCTTCTTCAATAAATCCGTTCGCGATTCTATTTCCTCCTTTTGTGAGTTTATATAGTTAACCCTAAGCACATACAAAAATAAAGTTATTTAAATTAATACGAAGGTGTTGAAAACTTTCTAAATAAACTTTCTCGAATAACCGGCGCGCGTATATACAGATCTTTCCTTTCGAAATAGTTGTTTGCACTAAAAATAAGTCATCGTTTCCTTGAATCCCATTAATTTCTTAGTTTTGCACGACACCATTGATGGCAGACATAATTTGAAATTTTTTTTTATTTTTATTATTTTAATTAAAAGGACAAATTGTTATTGGCTCCTGTTGTATGCATGCTACAGCTACATCATGACATTGTGCATATTCAGCTGGATGTTGTTCCTTGTCGTTTGCATAATCAGCACTTAAAGTTTATTATTTTACGGGATAATTAGACATGTAAGTGTGTGTGTGTGTAGGTGTAAATGAGTGTGGAGATATGTATGTTTACATTGGGTGTATTTTATAATTACTTGTTTTCCACTGCGTTTATATCTGACGGGTGTGTTCTTTTTCATTATAGTTGAGCACTCAAGCAATTACCTTACGTTGGAGCTTTAAAACATTAAATGCTGGGTTATAATGCCTACCGGGCAAAGTATAGGTATCTACTGTGTTGTGCATTTCACGGAACAGTCCCAGCAACGCACAACAAAACATGCTTAACACGTATATAATTTGCCTTCAGGTTGCGGTCAGAAAATATTTCGCCTTGCACAAAAAAACATTTTAAAAATCTCCATCAACCTGTGCCAGAATATATTGATGGAAATAAAGATTCAGCTAACAAGTAAAAAGTTAATTGAAATTCGTTTTACATTATAGATATATCGTAAAAAATGTATATATGCTTAAAATTGAAATTCCGAAACAAGCATCAGGAGTTAACAATGTGGGCTCAAGGATATTCATATCACTTTTATTTTTAGGTAGGGTAAGTTTCTTGCTATACTGACGAATGAAAAATTATTATCAATTGATAATCGATAAAAAATATTAAAAATCAATATTTAATAACCCAATTGATAAAAATTGAATCATTGAAAATAATGCAGACCTTCATATACATATATTGATTGATTAGACTAGGAATTTTAGTCTTGTTGGATATAGTTCACACTAGATAGTCGTCATGAAAATTATGTTAGATGAACTGAACTTAACAAGGTTGACAAGGTCCCCACTAGTCAACTGATGAGTCCGAGTGAGATCGCCGGGAAGAAACGCCTAAATTTTAGTGGACTAAAGGCCGTTAAAAGCTATTTTGAATATTGTTTAATAGTTCATCAGTTTTCTAGAAAACTAAGTTTTTTTATTTATCAAATATTAATTGATATTTAATTGAGAATTGTGAGACGGGTCTGGGTTTGGGTTATTTTTGGTAACTTAGGAGCTCATTATACCTCATTCCTACAGAAAATTTATCAAATCGTTATCATGCATGCGAAATGACCTCCATCAACCGGCCTTACATCCAATTTTCCATTCCAACAATACAATACAATGTTTTACCTTCAATTAATGATAAAACATAAATTTATTTTTTTCTCACCACTATACTAATATTTACCCTATTCTTCATACAATCCTTAATTTCACATTCTATATAAGAAACCATTATGGACGCAAAAATTAGTCTTACAAAACTCCATTCGTTTTCAAAAATATAAAAGATACGAGTCTTATGATTGTTTTATTATTTTTTTTTTTTTTTGTAACTAAAACCTCACACTATCTTTATCTATAGTATCCACTGTAACCAGATATACATACATACAATACCACCCCTTCAAGTTTTTTTTTCCGAAATTTCGTTAACTCATTACAAAAGCCAAGCACGCTCCAAAATGTTTTACAAGAACGTAGATATGAACAAACTTACATGCCGGCAAATACCAAACTCATCATGAACGCGCTATATACCCCCGACCAATATGACGTTATGATAGCATTTAGTAGAGCCAAGAAAATAAACCCTCACGTCTTGGAATTTCTTCAATTTTTCATGAAGAATTTTTGTTGGCATCTGTGCCAGGATATTTATATAAATCGACAAAATAAAACATCAAGAAATGTAATATACTAACTTAAATAATTTTTTTTGTCTCTGTGTAGCAGATTGGTGTTAACGTAAGAGTATAAGGAAGAGGGTTGTGATTTTTGGAAATATATACTGCGGTCTTCGAAAAAAAAAAAATTCAGTTCAGTCTGCAACATATTTTGAAAGATATTCGAATGTGCGGTTAGAGACAATATTTGGAAAAATTGATATAATGAGGAAAAAATTTCAATCAGAATCAGCGTTGCCGAAGTGGCACGATCGTGCTTTTTTGACACCGAAAAAATTGCATATGACACGCTCTTCTTATTCCGATTTTATAGGTACTTTAAATAAAGCAAAGGCTGGCAACACTGCTGGTCAGAATATTTCTTATAAGAGAGTTCCAGAAACCAGACAAATTAATTCGTGAAATAATTTATTTCTTTTTCAAGTGTAGTTCTGTAGGATGTCTAACCAAAATTTGCAGTGTATCAGTTCGATTTCAAATTAAATTTTCTTAATATTCATTGGAGTATTTAAAATTATTTAATATCATTTTCACCCACATTCACCCTATCAATATATATATTTTTTTTCAAAATTTCTAATTACCTATACCTTTCAAAGAGGTGTTTTTTTGTTCCCTAAGTACATCGTCAAATAATTACCTTTCAAATACAAAAAGGCTTTTTTTCAGTTGAATATCATCTTTTTATTTTTACCCCAATTCACCCTTTTAAAATTTAAATTAATTTTTTTTTCTGAAGATTGGAAACAAAACTTAGAAAGTTTGTTGAGGAATCATGTTCATTAATCTGAAAGTGACACAAAAAATTAAAATTGTCTTTTCCTATTTGTCCATGTTAATAGCAAAAAACAAACGAAAAATTAAATTTTTATTAATAAGTTTAAGAATATTTATAATCACACTGTGATAAGTTTAAAGTTTAAATACTTTCCCAAAACACATAGGCGCATAATTTTAAATGATTTAGTAAAATGTTAAAGCATTTTTATCATATTGAAAATGCTTTAACATCGTACTAAATCGTTTAAAATTTTGCGCCATAGAGTTTAAATTGTCAGCTCTCGAACAAAGCTTTTATTTTTTTGGGCTGATTGTCAGAAACATCGTGTTTTCTAACCATTTCTATTTTCTTTTTCGATGCCGTTAGGATATTATATAACAATTTTCGACCATAATTCTTTTTATTTCAAATTGTATAGATCCTTTTTTTTTTGTCAAAAATCAAAGCCACTGTTTTTATTTGCCAAAAACTTTTCTTTATCTTTTCTTTAATTTAGATGGCGGGAACCTTTTAAGGGGTTAATAGTCAAAATTTGGATTTAGGCTTTTTATCTATACTTAAAATTTATATATAATTATATATTTATAAGGCATTCGACTGTAAATTGTAATTAAGTTAAAATTTTCTGCGTTCAACGATACTTGATCAAATTAAATTTAATTAACCACTAGAAATTTGAATTAATAATTACAATTTTCCCTTAAAATATAAATTTTTTAAAACCAGATAAAAGTTAAAAAATGATCTCGTAAAATGTGTGTTATTTTAAAATTGTCTATAGGAAAAAAACAAAAATCATGAATCAAAAAGTCTAAAAATTTTACATAGTTTTTTGATTAATTTTTCAAAAATATAAAATTCAATGTCATCAAAAATCATCCTGTAACATTCTGTTATTTTGCACAACTTTCTTTAAAATCATTTCAACTTCTATTTTTTTTTTTTCAATGAATTCTTTTCCTTTTCCTTTTCCTTTGAATTTTTACATACTAACTTACATAAAATATTTTGCATTACCTACTTGAATTACCTACATACAGGGTGACACATTAGTTAAATATTATAAAATAATGTTATAATTTAATTATTGAATATTTTTTTTTTGTTTACGTATTTTTTTCAGAATTAACTTTGAAAAACTTGTGAAATTTATGTTGGAGAGATTCAGCACAGAACAAAGAACCAAAGTTGTTAAATTTCTTTTAGTTCGAAATGCTCCCAGTGCTCCAACAATTAATCCATTAGTCCAGCGTTTTCAGCTCGTTTCTTTACTCCCCGCGGGATTCCGCGGGATTTTCTGGCACGAAAATCCTAAAGATTTTGACTTTTTTTTTATATATATTTCAGCAAGAATCTACCCGAACATTTTACCTACTGCCTTTTCTTTTCTTGCTTGTCGAACTACTGATAATTTCTGTTGTCAAATGTGACGTTTACCCAAAAAAAAAATGAGAAAAATTCAAAATGGGTTTCCTTATTTTCATTCTGGTCAAAAATTACAGCAACAACATAAAAAGCTCTATCCCAAACATTTTCCCGAACTTTTTTCCAAACAATAAAGAAACAGACCTGATGTGAACATTGCCCGGCTGCGAGCAAATATTGAGGAAAACCCCGAAACGTTCTTAGTAGTTGTTGATATATAGATTTCCATATAAGATTCAATTAATTCATGAGTTGAAAGCAAGTAAGCATTCAGTATGCTTGGCGTTTTCAAGAATCGAATAATATTTCTTTTTTTCTGATTTTAATTGGCCACTGCGTTGCCCAATTTAACAGGTTCAGATGTCTTTCTTTGGGTCTACCTAAGAAGTAAGATGATTCCAATAAGTCAAAAAGCAACAGTTTAATGGCAATATCCGATAAGAAGTGAGGGCCTAAATTCTAAGAAAAGTAATGGAAAATGCTGTGGAAAGAACAAAGCATTAGGAGCCATATCCTAATTTTTTGAACCAAGCTAAATTATTAACGATTTTTAATTATTGTATTTTGTATTGCGTTTTGAAATTGAAAATTAAATTGAACACACACTCAGTTCTAGGCCTAGCCAATATTTTGTTTACACAAATGTAGCCTTATATTTCAAATTGCATAACCTTAAACTATCTGGTACCGAAATTATAAAATTTCAAATCGTTCGATTTAAAAGCTACTCATGTATAACTGTACTAAATCCCTGATATTTATTAAACATAAAGTCGATTTTGTTTCATTTAGTTATCTTTTGCAATTTCTGCTGTCTTCACAACGTATTTAGAAAGCACCAATATCGTAGCGTAGTATCATTATCAAATGCAAAAGAAGGTGACTATGATAGAATTTTTGTCCACTGGAATATCTATAGTATTTTAAAAAAAAGCACAGAGTTGGTCCTACGGTATACCATCCTTCAAACTTTTTAGGTTCCGAAACATGTTGTTCGTATACCGAGCTCCAAAAAGTCGATTGGTATGTAGTATAAGATTTCAGTATTTCTTAGAACTACCTCAGAAGATCAGTCTGTACTCAAACTTAGGTCTCAAATCTTGTCAAATACTTAGTCAACTTCTTAGAATGATTCGAACATATACATATGTACTAATTTTTCTCTAAATATTTTCTTCACAATATCTGTGATTTGATGTACTTTAAAATCCAAGCTGGTATAGTTTGTGATTAGTCTTATTTTTTTTTTTATTATTTTGCTAAGCCTTTGTTTTTTGGTGACTTAACGTCATTAGCTTAAACAAAAATGTCTGCAATTTTCCAATGATGTTATAAATATTGAAGCTAAAAGACATGCCTTTATAAATTTTCGTTATTTTTAAAATAACGATAAACTTTTGGGAAAAATTAGAAATTTTACGAAAAAAAGTTTAACAATACAATATTGATTAAATTTTATATAAAGCTGGCAAAAATCTATCAAAGTCTTGCAAAAATTATCTTATCAAACCTTTTTTTCAATATTGTGAACATGAAAGAAGGTCGAAACGTGTTGTTCATTTTATTGAAATTTCTCTTAAACCATATAATGAAAAAGCGTCCATTGTACTGCCTCTTACTAACCGGCTTTACTCTTTTCCATACAATATTAAACCACAAGTTTTGTAATCAATCTTTCAATAAAATTAGGAACCTTTAGCGTTTAGAAAAAAATAGAATTAAAAAATCATTATGATGCAATATCTACAAAATTTCTCTCTGCGTGTTGCAACTATAATATTATATATAACCATAACACTAATTTCCCTTTACATAAAGACTTCGATTTTGATGAAAATTAATCAAACACAAATCAAATTTTCAATGGTATATCACTAATAGTAGTTAGGTACTTTGTGTCGGAAACTATTGTAAGTATCGAATATACCGTTTCTATATACCTACCATTGAAATAGTTTACCCTATGCTCCTATAGCTATACCTCATCTTTTCCACAGTCAGTAGCAGATATATACATACGTGGAAACATGGATATTTATCAAAACTCAGCCCGCTAAAGGATGATGAAACTACCAACATTTGAAATTCTGAACCATGTTTGATATGTAAAAGGCAAAGCGATTATTGGGAACTTTCATTTGGCAGTCACGCAAGTAATTGGTAAGCTGACACCCGACTCTATGTTAGGTATAGTCAAAAGTTACCGATTTTCATTTAAGCACGCGAATGTGAAATATTTCCTAGAAAGGGTATTTACGTTATTTTGGCTTGAAAATTGTAAAACAAAATCGATTCTACATATGGTTGGCCATGTGAGTTGTCCTTTGTAGTTTCGAGAACAAAGAAGGACGCAATGATTTAAATCATATTATGATGTCGATGGTATGAATAAAAAAAGTATTCACCTTAAAATCGGTTTTAAGCGAAAGAATTGAATGCTTTTGATATTTTATTCTTCATAAATTAAGATTTAAATTAAATTTCAGTTAAATAAAAATGTTAATTGGCAATTTCATGAGGATTTAAAGAAGTAAGTTTCCGATGTTATAAATTCAACCCACTAAGAAAAACCAGAATAAGTTTACACAAGCTAGATAAGAAGGATTTGTTGGTTATTTACAAAAAAAAATATACGAAAAATCAACTTTTCTTACTTCTAGAGCTCGCTAAAAAATCCTGCTTGCAGGACTGTTTTCTGTCAATTTGACACAGTCTGATATCTGATTGTATCATGTCTACTGTACTAGAGAGCGTATAAATGTGAGTGGGACAAAATAATCTTCTTTATCATCTCGATAAAGGTACACAAATCGGCAGGCTCGATAGTATGTTACACATTGTTCTGAAGAATTGTTCTCTTACAGTGCGAAAACCACTGCTTAAGAATTGTCATCTATGTATCTTACTCGACTGGAAAACTGAATTTGCCTAGTTTGTCCTTATCACCTTAAGCAATATCTTGAAGAGCGAAAGATTCCTAATGACCCCCAGACTTTCATAGCATTGGTCAAGTGGTTATCTGAAGTTATGCATATCTCACCGGACAGTGGAACAAATATTAACATCATTTTGGAAAAATAAACATTACATATTGCACTTGCTATTTGAAAAGCGATTGATAGAGTTTAGCATACCAAGTTCCCTTATCGAAAATGTGTGCATTTGAATCAATTCCTTCTTCAATCAATACAAATTTTATTTGAGGGTTTCTATTTCAAGTCCCAAGTTCATAAAATAAATGCTGGTTTGCCCCAGGGCTCTGTTTTATCACCGAGTCTCTTTTTCATATTTAAGCAACAATGAAAGAGTAAAAGGTAGTAGCCCTCGGGGTAATGGTTAGTGCATTGGACTGTTACGCCGAAGGTATTGGGTTAAATTCCCAGCTTATGCCACCTAAGAAATGTTTTTCTCGGGTTACTGTCTCTTGCGAGGAATTGACAAATCCCCCAAGAGTATCTCTTGTCATGATAAAGTGCTTCTCACCCTAGCCATTCGGATTCGGCAGACAAAATTTAGGTCCCATCTATTCCTGCCAATAACACGCACACAGGAAAGTATGAGAGTTGTAACTGTAAGTCACTAGGCCCTGGTTCTACACGAGCTGTGGCGCCACCAATTTATTTTTTTTTTATTTGCAAGAGTAAATTTGGGAAAATGTTTGCACTGTTATTTTCTTACTTCTAGACTTATAGATTTTTAATTGCGATATTATAATGCATAAATATGTACTTAACTTATATACCTAGTTATGGATTCGTAAAAAAAATCTAACCCAAGATTTTGATCAAATTTAACATTACGATGATAGCGAAGTCGAAAAAAGTGGATCTCACAATTTTGGTGAAATAAAATGTACCAACTGCAGGCAAGTTATGTGAAGAAATTTCATGATAATGGCTTACCAATTACTGAAACTAACCTTTTTTGAACAATTACTGATCTCTTAGAATATCCCATAAATGAGGTATAAGTCATTTACATCCTCTAATGTGTGAACTTGAATAAAAAAAAATTTAAATTAAAGATTGATAACCGAACATATTCCCGTGTTTGTCCAAAGGCGTATCTTTTATGATAATCAATCATCAGTGACTTTTTAAATTACAGTTTTTTTCGAATATCCCACATATTTGGGATATGCTAAGATCACAAAGCCAGAAACTAAGCTTGACAACTAAGCCATAAACTTAGACTTGCGTGATGTATGGTGTTGCGATAATTTGTTCCCGTTTTTTGAAAAATAATTATGTAAGTACATTGAAGGTTTGAATGAAACAACAAACACTTCGGAGAGCTACCAGCTGGAGTAATACTTTACGTGCATAAAATATCTAAATGTTCTAAATATACAGGGTGAATAATTTACAGTTTCTGAGCTTGGTTAATTAAATTCAAATTGAAAGACATATCCGTTCTGTTTATTTATTAATCGATTTTCGGTTGTAATTTGATAATTATGAAAAATGATATCTGCACTGGTTTGAAAATTGAAACTTGCAACCCAATTTGCAATTAAATTAACAATTTAAATATTAAAGTAAATCTGAATTAATTTTTCCAGATTACCTACAAATTCACAAAGCAAATTGAATCTACCATCCCTATTCTCTTTTCTCTTCTTAAAATTATCTCAACTTTAGATGAAGTTATGGATACTAAAATAAAAATGCTTTTTATTTGCATTTTCTCATCATTCAAGTCTGCTTTGGATGCAAAAGAGAACAGAATAAAGAATCCATTATAGGCTATATAATTGAATTGAACTCTCTTCATATCTTGGCCATCTTATTGTATGTATAATACCACTTCAGCAAAGTTGTTCTTCCAATAAAAAAAAAAAAATAGAATAAAAGTAAGAAAAAAAACAACGAAACTTTTCTAAAGAATTAGATATTCTTCAACAACTTCCAGTGTTCATGTCTGATTCTTCATACAGAAAGCTCGTCTACTCTTTTTTATCAACAGAAGAATAATAAATTATATTACGCGGAAATATTTATAAATGCAACGAATCATCTAAATAAAAAAAAGAAAAACTATGAAAAATCTTATTTCCTAGAAAGACAGGAGAACAGAGAAGAAGTTCCTACTCGTATATACTTATACAGCAGTATTGCAGTTGGAGGACCCATTTGAAAAAAAAAACTTCTACTTCAAGAGAGCAAAAAACAAATATTAGTAATTCCAAATGGATAACAAATCGAATTCAAACGAGTAGAAACGGGGAACCCTTCAATTTTTTTCCATTTATATTTTTTTGCATTTTGTTTTTTGTTTCGCATCAAGTTTTAATTCCTGCAGAAGGACGATGAATCTAATGTAAAAAAAGAAAGAATTAAATGGAACAACTGGGATAGTGCTGGAAATTTCTATACTTCGAGAAAAAAATAAGAAAATGAAAAAAACTGAGAGAAATATGCAAATAATATCAGGAGTCCCTTTTTTTGCTAAGGATCTCTATCTATAACTACATTTAATATATACCTACATACATATATACTCGATAAGGAATTGAGAACGCTCGTTGTGGCACTCGTGCAAAATAGTTCATGTTCCTGTGTTGCTCCAATACTATAGGTAGGTTTTAGGTAATCGAATTGTTTTTTTTTTTTAAATTGCAGCATGTAGCAGTAGATGTAGATTATAAACAGAACTTGGAGGAAGAAATATTGTGAGTGGGCATGTAATTTGGTGAAAAAAAAATGAAATGAACCTATAAGCTGCTTTAATATATAAGTGATGGAATCGATTGGAGGGTTTAAATCGTACCTATACTAAAGCACTTGAGCTTCATTTAGTGAATGCAATGTTTTTTTTTTTTTTTAGTAAAACTGATTTTTTAAACACAAGCAAATGCACAGTAAACTAGATTAAAATGGTTTTGGAATTATAATTGCGCTACCAGGCTCCACCACCGAAGCCATCACTGCTTCATGCTTCCGTGCCAATCTTAATGTAAACGCACAAAAAAAAAAAACGAAAATTGGATTATACAACAACAAAGATACTAATTAATTGCATAACATGTGTCGCACACAGATATAATGAACTACTTCTGGTAACTCAAGTCGCTTTATGAAATTTAAATAAAATATATAGATATATAAAACGAATTAAAAAAGCACCACCAAATACCTAACAGTTTATAGTGTTGAATCAACAATCAACAACAAAAATCTACATGATACCTTGTAATATTAATACTATACCTATGTATGTAAAAAAAATAATTCCGTCAAATCTATGCGTAGGCTTTCACGGAAAGTGTTTGATACTAGAATTATTTTTTTCGTTCGTTCGTATGAGAATGTGATTCAATTCAATTCAATTCAATTCAATTCAATTCAATTCAATTCAATTCAATTCAATTCAATTCAATTCAATTCAATTCAATTCAATTCAATTCAATTCAATTCAATTCAATTCAATTCAATTCAATTCAATTCAATTCAATTCAATTCAATTCAATTCAATTCAATTCAATTCAATTCAATTCAATTCAATTCAATTCAATTCAATTCAATTCAATTCAATTCAATTCAATTCAATTCAATTCAATTCAATTCAATTCAATTCAATTCAATTCAATTCAATTCAATTCAATTCAATTCAATTCAATTCAATTCAATTCAATTCAATTCAATTCAATTCAATTCAATTCAATTCAATTCAATTCAATTCAATTCAATTCAATTCAATTCAATTCAATTCAATTCAATTCAATTCAATTCAATTCAATTCAATTCAATTCAATTCAATTCAATTCAATTCAATTCAATTCAATTCAATTCAATTCAATTCAATTCAATTCAATTCAATTCAATTCAATTCAATTCAATTCAATTCAATTCAATTCAATTCAATTCAATTCAATTCAATTCAATTCAATTCAATTCAATTCAATTCAATTCAATTCAATTCAATTCAATTCAATTCAATTCAATTCAATTCAATTCAATTCAATTCAATTCAATTCAATTCAATTCAATTCAATTCAATTCAATTCAATTCAATTCAATTCAATTCAATTCAATTCAATTCAATTCAATTCAATTCAATTCAATTCAATTCAATTCAATTCAATTCAATTCAATTCAATTCAATTCAATTCAATTCAATTCAATTCAATTCAATTCAATTCAATTCAATTCAATTCAATTCAATTCAATTCAATTCAATTCAATTCAATTCAATTCAATTCAATTCAATTCAATTCAATTCAATTCAATTCAATTCATAAAAAAACTTTTGATTAAGTACAACATGATTGAAAAGTGTGCTTGCTAAAACACAAACAATATTCAATTTAGTTCTTACACTTAAATTTCAACAGGTCCATATGGAGCATTGTATATGTAAGTACTTAAGTATCTTTCAATTGTCTTACGCCTCCACTCCATTCCTTTATGAAATACCGCCTACAATTTTACAATAGATTTAATCGCCATACATATGTACATTGTACATATAGGGATTTGCCAACAACCCACGACGTGATAGGAACTTTTAAAAGCCTTAACATCACACATTCATCGTCTTATAGTCGTTATTGCCCACGTCGACAATGTCGAAGTCGCGTCATCATCATCAGTTTCCACACAAGAGCCTCTTTGAAATCACTAAATCTCCTGACGGATTAACAGTCACCCAGGACATCTATCCAACCAACCAGCCATACAAACAAAACAAATGCCGAAAACTTTATTAATCCTTACAGAGCCTCTGTGCATTATTGTTTGGGTTTAGGGCTTGGGTCAAATGAAGGATATATATGAGCCAAGTTTTTACCCGGCCGACATTTATATTTTCAAAGTGGGTTTTTCGAGGTTTCGGTTCGGCATTGGCATTGGCATTGGCAACGGCAGTGGCATGGCAGAGAAAAAGGACATTCGGGTGAAAAACTTTCTCAATTAGTATTTAATCTGAGGAAAGGGAAATTTCCGACGCCCGGTTTCTTCGTCCGCATATTTTCGAACGAAAAGAGGCAAGGGGGACAGGGAGCGGGAGGCAACGACCGACGACGAGCCGAAGTCGGTCGGTTATTGAAGAAAAGGAGTCTCATTTCTATGCGAAGCACATATTGGCAATGAATCCATCTAAGGGTTGCCCGCTAGCCGAAATGTTTATATAATTGCATAATAGTTTCTGATGGGGGGGAATATTTCTTAAAAGGTTCACTTTCGTCCTCGGGGGAAAATAATATAATCATTGGGTATTGGGACCAGTTTTCCAAAACATCGTTCTACCTCTTCTCTTGTTCTGAATTAAATTCTTCAGAAGAACAACATTCTCCAAGACAGACAAAGAGCCAACGAAACGACCGACGCACGACCGACCGACGACGACGACGTAGAGCTATATTATATTGCTTTTTGAAGGCTGCACGTTTTATTTTTAATGCCAACCCAGCAGAATCGTGCAAATCATTAAGGAAATTTATTTTGACAATTTGCGTTTTATTGTGGCAGAGCACAGTGCTCTATCGTCTTTAGGTGTCGTTTTTATCGTCAGTATAGCAGGACGACAGCTCTAAAGAAGGTATGGGTTCTTTGGAGCGCGCATGCAAAACGAATGAGCTGGGTAAGCGTTAATGATGCTTCTCATTCTCATACCTAAATAAGCAGATATACTTACGACAACGATGACGATGACGACGAGACGTTCCGTTCGTCCTTCTATCTTAGCAAAGGTATCCGAATTCGAATCCAAATCCGGCCAACTCAAACCGAAACCAACAAAGGACGAATAAGGATTTCATTCGTGCCAACCCTCTTCTTCTTGTTAATTAACTGTTGAAAGGAGCGTATTTCAAGGAGTGAAAATAAATTATTTACTTTTTTGGCAAATTCGTTTCATTTTGTCGCCCCTGGCAGGTGAGTTATTGTCATGAATATAAAGCTGATTTTTTGGGAACCAATGTGTAGGTATGTATAGAAAGAGTAAAGCATTAAAGCACGCTTGCCGACAACGATTCCTGTTTGCATTTATTTATATTATCATCTCAGTCTCAGAGCTCGCAGATAAGTATTGCAAGAGTAGCAGTATAGAAGGGGATGTTTATTATACAAACGTGATAGAGAAAGATTGCTAAGCGGATATTTAAGTTGGTGTTTAATTTTATTGAATGAGTTGTGGATATATGTACATACATATACGAAGGAAAATTTGGAATTAAGATACATTCAAACTTTATTTTAATTTTAAGTAGGTATCTACACTAATTTTTTGTTTCTACGATTTTTTCAATGAGGTTGAGATGTTAGGTTTCATGAAAGGACCTTTATTTTTTAATGTTAAAAGGGATGAATTTACTTATACTTACTCTAAATTACTTAAAACAGAAACTTTCTTAATAGTTGTTTTTGCTCAAAAGAATGTATGACTCATGCCCTTTGATTTCATTATTTCAAAGTGTGTTCGCTACTTAGCAAAAAATGTAAAATTCTGTGAAACATGTCTTAAGGTATTATTATGGTTTTTGAAGATTATATAAATTGTGACCAAATAAAAAAATTAACACAAGTTAAAAATTAAAAATATCCCCAAAAATTTATATAAAAAGCAACAATTGTAAAAAAGGATTACATTTTGTGAATTGGAGGGAATTTTCATGGATTTTGGACCTCTTTTATTTTTCATTTTAGGGTGAAATTTTTTGGTGATAAATACCATTTTTTCTAAAGGGTTTTCCAATAGGGACTTCCGAACTTTGAATAAGTGAATTTGATTTGGTGAATTTTGCGACGCCGCCGCCGCCGTGACTTGGGCATGCACCCATAAAAAATTCAACTGACCCATCAGGAGCTGAAGGTAAACGACCATTGACCATGACGTGTGTTCGCAGAATGGGCTCTGGAAACTGACCCTTATTTTCATCGAAAAATCAGCTATGAGGCCCATTTCTGGATGAATGGGTACGTTAACAAACAAAATTTTCGAATTTGGACGATACCAATCCATATAAGATCCAAGAGCGTCAAATGCATCCCCAAAAAGTCACTGCTGTAGATTTTGGGTTGGCGGAGAGGCGTCATCAGTTCATAAGTCTATGAGAACGGTGTTGGCCAAGCCATCACTTTAAACGGCGAGAGCTATAGATCAATGATTACCAACTTTTTTTGACATGAATTGTATGATATGGACAGCAATGACATGTAGTTTCAACAGGACGGCCTAACGTGCCACACAGCTAACGCCGCCGCATTGGAAATTCTCCACGAGCGATTCGAGGGCATGGTCATCTCACGTGGAGGTAATGTTAACTGGCCACCGAGATCGTGCGATTTGACGCCGTTAGAATTTTTCTTGTGGGTTTTTCTGAGTTTGTACGTCTATGCAAATAAGCTGCAAACCATAGCGACCCTCAAAGCCAACATAACCCATGCCATCGGTCAAATTTTCAGAGTCATGAAAATCGGACATTTCGGACCAAGCTAACCCTTAGCGAACATTTAAATGATGTTGTATTCCATACAAAATGGCATCGACATGCTTTTCAAACAAATAAAAAATGTCGATGGTATCTCACACAAACTTTGTTTTATTTAAATTTAAAGATAGGAAGTGCTTAATAAAAGACCTTTTATTATACACTGGTTCACAGCTTATATTTCATACAGTTTCTGGTTCAAAGTTGCAATAACTTATAAACTAAAGGAAGATTATCGACAAAATTTCAATTCTATTTGGAAGAAAAAGAAATATACCTCAACAAAAAACAATAATTTATTTCGAATCATTAAATTTGAGCGAATAATCAACTTTTTTGTATTTTGAATCAAATTATTTTTCAATATCATTTTTGTCCATTGTTCTCTCATACAGGCTCATACCATAACCCTGCCTCCGGTTAAGATCTTTAATTTGAGGTAGATTAACATGTTACATCGAGTATTAAGTCATTGAGTTTTAACAATCGGATTTTAAAGTTATAAAAGGTCTTTTATAAAGCTGATCATTTAATTAAATCAAAAAGTCGTGGGACTAAAATGAACTATGGCCGAGTTTTATGTTGTTTAACATGTTGGGAAAGTTTTGCACGAAACGGTAGGGGCATCTTTGAACAGGTTTAAAAATGAGTTTAAAAAAAAAATTGTAATTTTTTTCTTCGTAAGACAATTGCAATGTTAAGGACATTAAAATTAAAGCTTCAATGAGACTTTTTGCTTCAAGAATTTTGTTTTAATCTGTTTATTTCTAAAAGTCTACTTTTTAACTAGCGATTTACACCTCTAAAAAAATTTGTTATCCTAATAAAGTATTTTGTATATTCAGCTTCTACATAATTAATTTATTCATACAGTTTATTGTTTCCTTCAATAGAACTGCTCTTATACTCACATCATTTACTGTTGAAAATAATTATAAAAACTTCTGTCCAAAAGTGCCCCAGGTAAATTCAAACATGCTCCACATGTGGGGTACCTTTGAACATAAGGACCTATTTTGTATTTTAATAAAAATAAAATATCAATCTTTATTTAATTTAATTAAAAATGGGTTTAAATTAAACCTTAAATACATTTCTCGAAGTGCCGATAACTTACAGGCCATATATTCCATCACACTGGGTTTTTGGGGGCTCTTAACCAAAAAGTGTTCAAAGATGCCCCCTCTCCCCTACGAATAATTAGGAAACTTCCACGACACACTTTTATTTTTATGAAAACACACTTTATTATTGGCAAGACAAAAAAAGTAATGATTTATTGACGTTGTCATGGTTGATAACGTCTTGACTTTGACGTCTTGACGTAGGTAATAGATGGGCTGTTTTGGTGGTTGGTTTCTTCTGGTTGCGTTTATGAGTTGTATGAGTTGTGTATATGCACACAAGAATTTTACATTTAACCGCTATCATTTACTGCAGTAACAGTTGAACAGCCAGTGACATTAACTGCAGTATGAGTTGAAATAGTTACTAATGAAAAATGTATTATCTTGTTAGTTGTTTAGAGTTTCTGTATGTTTTCACAGAATAAGATTTTATTTTGATATACACATTGTAATATTTGTAATACGTTTAAATCAAATGCATTAAAGAAAATCATTCATTATTAAATTTGTTTTAAATTTCTTACTATCCCGGTTTTGGACTCAAAACTAGTTGTTTTATTTAAAAAACAAAATCGCCCGATTTTTTAAAACAAAACAAATAGTTTTTATTGCAAAAGCGGGATAATAAGAAATAGGATTATAAAAAACGGGATTACAAGAGACGGAATTTTAAAAAGCTGGGGTGACATTCTGTATATGTAGCAAAAACGAACAATCGTTTTCGCGTGCGCGAACGATTTGCTTCATGTAACATAAAAAAACGAAAGTTTCGTTCGCACGTGCGAAACAAAATAAACGACAGCTTTTTCTTTGACGTTTCTCTTCTTAAATTGTTTAAGTTGTAGTATTTTTCTGAAAAAAGGTTATTTATAAATTTTAAAAACATGATACGTGAATATATTGCATTTTTGAGTGATAGCGAAGAAGAAAATGAAGAGTCATTGAACTTGCGAAGTGTAAGAAGAAATCTTAGAGATTTTTCGGATCCATTTACGTTGCCAGACCAAAAGTGTATTTCAATTATTTTTTTCCTAATTATTGCTTTGTAAAAGAAGTTTTAAAAATTATAGCTTTATTTAACGATATCGGTTAAGTAAAATAGCCTTTAAATATGTGTTGGATAATATACGCATAAAAACAGGGAAATTTTGAGGGCATTTTTGTTCGTCGCAAGTTTTTTTTTTGTGCGGTGTTTATAGTCGGCCCATGTCTAAAATTGAATATATAGTTTTAACTAATATTGAAACAACTATGTGGGTATAACATACTTTCTTCCAAGCTTTAACATTTTTGGTTGGGGGTCCATTGCTATTTAGCTTTTGACAAAGGGCCTCCCAGCAGCGTTTGTTTGAATTGTCCCTGCCTGAGTTTTCAGACAAGGAATTTGTGGCCATTGATGGGTACTTGCCCATATACTCCAGCAAAATTTTTTTTTGGGCTGGTGTTGTGTTGGAAGTCCTTAACAGAAAATAAAAGAAAAATTATTATTTTGTAAAATTAAATTATAGAAATATGTACTTACATTGCAAGGGAAGTAAACAAACATTTCTTTCAAAACAAATACTTAAAACACAATCTGTCACAATAATAGTGATGAGTTTTTTTAATTTATTAAATTTTACTGCAATCGATATTTCATGTTTTCTTAATATTTTTGCTGTTTTACTTAACAATCACCGAAATTAAATTTGAAATACTTATAAAATAACCAACGTGATTTTTTTTTCTTAGTTTTGCTTCATTTTATATCTTAAATCACTTACTTATATATTATCGGTTTGCTCAACTTTTACTTATTGATTAAAATTTATATCTCATCTCTCAAGATATCTGATAGCTGTCAACCTCCTAGAAATATGCAATCAAATTTTGTTGGGTTTAATGCATAAACGAACAAAGAAACAAAAACGAAATGCGATACAGAATGCAAAATATAGTTTTCGCACAATTTCTTTAGTTTTTGAAACACGAACGATCGCTTTCTTTTCGTTTATTACAGAATTATAATAACATGGTGTTTAAAAACGGGATTTAAAAAAACGAGACTATTGAAAGTGTGATATCGAACCCACTACTACTCAAAAGATCCAAGCTTATTTTTACTAATTTAAGACAAAAAACCAAAGCAGTAGGTGGGGCTGTGACAAATACCTATAGATGTGAAGCTTACACAAAATATTGAATAAAATATTAGACATGACTGCATGACTACAATATTTTAGATTCTAAGCAATAATTCATGCAATAACCTTGCTTCTTTATTTATTTTTGTACCTGTCTTTAAAATTATTTCAAGATTTCAAATTCAAAAGAGTTAATAAATGGTACCTTTGCGTTACTCTTTATAAATACAAAAGGGATTCTCGTTTTTTATTTGAAAATAACAATAAGTAGAAGTGTGTCTTAAAATTTGCTACACCAAGCTGACACAAAAACCCTTCATTTCAATCGCACGTCCTACCTAACATATAATATAACGAGATTGTAATCCATTTAAGTTTAAGGTCTCTAGCATATGTCAAAAACAATTTTAAAAACACTGTCTTATCTATGTGTATATGTATCCTTAAGTTGTCAGCTTCAGCTTCAGCTAAAAGTGGTATAACGTTAACTTGCTTTTTCTATACGATAAAAGAAATCTCAAAAATATATTAGAGATTCTTTTTCGAAATAAAAAAGGAATAGTGAAAAAATGATAGTCTTTAATACTCCATCCCTCTTTCCCACCCCCTCCCCTCCTTTCCACTACTTTAGCAAAGACATTATGTTTTTAAATCTCCTGTTATAACAAAGCACCCATCATTTTTCTTTTTTTATTTTTGTAACAAAAATAATAAAAAATGAAAATAAAATGAGGACAGAAAAAAAACACCCAGAAAAAGGATACTCAAGGATGCACCTTCGAGCCATCAACTCGTTTACAGTTTAATTTTCTCTTTCCCTTGTTAGCCCTCATTCAATGTTACCATACTCTATGTTACGTTGTTATAACGTACACTTATAGCTACCGTTAGTATATTGTTCACAGGGTGACATGCCAGTGCCTTTGACTTTCAACGACACAAAAAAAAAGTAATATAATGTGGGTGGGTTCCTATGGATGGTATTACTGCAGATGACAACAGGATTTCAGATGGGTGACAGGGTGTCTGGGGAAAAGGAGTAGGTGGTTAAAAATGGGCGCCAATCCCGGACGTGATATGCATTATTAAGCAATAAATATTAAAAGGATCGATCATGTATGGTAAGTTCGACAATGTTTTATCCTTTTATTGGAAAAGTTTAAATTAAAAGTTTTCGTTCGTTTAGCTGGCACTGGCACTGGGACTGGAATTGGAACTGAGACCATCACAGTTCCTACTGGGAACTCGCTTGCTCTGTCCTTGCTTCGATTTTCTCTGTATTTGCCTTTTCGTTGTCCTGCTGTCAATATTTTTTTTTCTATATAAAGCAATCTGCTGCCAATATGGGTGAACCTGAAAATAAGGTGTGGGTGCAATGGAAAGTTGAGTTGGCCAAAAGTTTTTCGAGTGACAGTTTCTTTTAAAGATTATGGGATTTCGGAGTGAGCCATTGAGTATAAAATAAAACCTTCGGTAATTGTTGGGAATTTCTAAAGAGTTTTATATATATGCGTGCAGTTGACTTTATTGTTTTTTTTTTGTCTGTGGGTGAGTGAAATTTTACAAAGTACGTAGATACTGTGGTGATTTTTATGGCACTTTTGTCTCATGCCATGGCCTGGCCACATGATAATGGTTCCATTGGTTCATACTCCAAATTTAGATTTGTGGGTTTTAAAATATAAGAACAGTTCATTTAAAACTTTTAAAATAGAAATTTTATATAAATGTAAAAATGTATGCGTTGGAATTACTTTACCAGTTTTCTAAATTTTTTAAAAATAGACTTTTTAAAGCCATTTTAATTGATATTTCTTTTACATTCAAGAACTTACAAATTCAATTTGTATGATAATCTTGTTAGGTATATTGTAGTATATTTTTACAAATGTTGGTGGCTTTAGCATAGATACCTCTATTTCAGTAGTACATTGAAATAGTTCTATACCTAATGCAGATTATTTTGTAAGAATTATTCACGAAAAAAGAATGAAACTACGTGGTTAGGATCATATCATTCAAAATATTTAATTATATCGTAATTCCAGTGGCGTATCCAGAATTATTTCAAGGAGTGGTTGTGTTCCAAACTTGTGTTTCACTGACACCATATTGTTATGACGGCTCTCGTAAGATCTATACTTGAATATGCATACGTTATCTGGAATCCAATTTTAAAGACTTCCTCTCTCCGTATTGAAAAAATCCACAGACGTTTAACGAGATACATATATATTTTATGAAAAAGAGTTTCATTCCAGATTGTAGATAAATAAATAAATAAAATTTATAGAGTACTTGGGAAAGCTTCTTGAAATTAGTTTTACCGTAATAAGGCATATTCGGACCAAATATGTGGGATATTTCCCAAAGAGTTTGTCATTTAAAAGGTCAGTATAATTGGTCAAAAAAGGTCAAAAACTTTCAGAAATAGATAAAAAAAATTTTAATCAAAGGTATTTAAAATTAATTTATGTTTATATAAACTGCATTTGTGGGATATTCACAAATAAAGTATATGTAATTTGTAATGATGCCAAAACTTCATAAAAGGTCACCTATAGTAAAAGTAATTTGCCAGCCCATGATTTGTGTGACCATTTAGTAACCGTTCAAATGACATATATTTTTGGTGAATATCCCAAAAAGAGGTACTTAAAATCTTTCATGAATTTAAAAAAATTCAACCAATGGTTAAAAATTCAATATGCCTGACCACTTTCTGAAAATATACCACCTTTTTGAGAACACTTATTACTGACATCTTAGATCAAATAATTTTTTTGCGAATATCCCACATATGGGGTACTAAGAATACGGACAAAAAATTTTCACCTCAGTCGATGTTTTAACAAATGCTTTATTACAATGAAACTAATAAACTAAAGTTGTTCACCTTTTTTTGTATAGTTATACCTTTAGATAGCGTAGTTCTGATTTTTTTTTTATATTCCGGAAATGATGTGCTATAGAAATCTATAATTTGAATTTGCAAAGACTTTGTAAATTCATAAAAAACAAATCTTTGGATGTCCAATTACTGAAACTGGTTGACCTTTTATAGAACTATTTGGTGGCCTTTCAAATGATACATACGAATATCCCACAAAATGGGGTTTTAAAAATCTTAAATGACTTTGAAGAATTTTAACCATTGATTTATTATTTTTTATGGTGGAGCAATTTCTAAAAGTAGTTGACCTTTTCGAAGCCAATTACTGACCTCTTAGATGGCATAATTCTTATGTGAATATCCCAAATATGATGTGCTAAAAAATCGCAGCTGACATTTTAAACTCAGTGGATGTGTTAACAAACCGAATATTCCCTATTACATTAGTGAAAGTAATTCTGAAATTGTGATAGTAAATAATAAATAAATTATCATATTATAAATATATGCTGAGTAAAAACCAATATTAAACAATATCTGATTCCACATTGAGGAAGACCCCAAAACCTTCTTTCATATAAATAAGGATCCGCCACTGCATAATTCACATTTCCTGTAGTCGACAAGGACTTCTTGAGAAAAGTCACCAAGAAAAGAAGGTAACCTAATTTTAAGTAAATATAGAAGAAAAAAAAAATTAAATTCTACTCGTATAAGTATACTTCCGTCTGACCTCAATATAATTTTCTCAACGAGCTTACCTTATAGCTAGCTACGCATTGAAGGATTTGCAACATTAAGATGGCATTGAATTTTGAGTTTCCAGTTTACCATGAACGTCTATATAGCACTCTCAGGAGCAATATTATAAGACTTATTATCAAGGAGGGAAATCTACTATACACATTAACAGCACTTAGTAAGTCTTTCAGTGTAATATTTACTAAAGGAAAAAAGTTGTTTCAAACACATAAAATGAGTGAATATGGAGTTCTGGTAATTCACATTTTTTTTTTAAGATCCAATTGGGATCCTTTAGTTATTCAAAGAAATTATTGAATTAAAATAATATTTCTCACAGTAATTTTTGAAAGGATCGTATACCTAGTTTTTCTCTGAATTCTATATACCATCGAAAGCTTTCGAGCTAGCAGGATTCAGGTCAATTAATAATTATTCATATTAATCTATGTATCTTTTATAGAAAGAACATCTTGATGAATTTCAATAAGCAGTTTATTACAGGTATAAGTAGTTAATGTTGTTAATGTATCTTGGGTTGACGTAGATCTATAATATGTACTGTACGTATACGACTTAAGTTCCTTTGTTGAATGTGTTTTAAAAAACATGATATCGTCCTTGCACAAACTGTTTGCTAACCTATGTACAATGTACATACATATATAGATTCATTACTTTGCTTGTGAAACCTTAGGGCAAATTATCATCAACTTTTTTGTGCGATGTAATTTTCAATGGTTTTTGTTTTTAAAGAGCCAACAATTTTTCTTAGAGAAATTTAGAAAAAAGCGGAAATTTTAAATGAAAGTTGAAACGGAATAACGAAAATTGTCTGAGATACCTCAATGTTTTACCTAAAAACCAAAAGCTCCTCCCCTACTGACACGGCCAATTTAAAAAAAAAAGTAATGTAATCAAAATAATTTTAAAACTAACATTTAAAAGTTTGAATAGGCTTTAGTCTAGAATTAAAGTTTTCATTCCATTTTTGTTTAATTACATTTTTATTTTCTTCTAAATTCAAGTGCAGATTTCATGTCATGCGGAGAGAGCAGACTATATTGTCCTCTAATGGACATGGAGTATCAAATTTATATAATGGAAATCTCCCCTAACCAGAAGATCGTACGAGTCTTCAAACAAGATAATATATTGGCCAGCTTAGAGTATTTTAGGGGATAAATAGACGAAGCGTCTCGAATTTCTAAATATTTATATTAAATCCCATTTAATTTACATGGTATCACTTGTGTTATTTGGATTAAAATACTAGCGGGGCCCTTTACCGTTCTTGGGTCACCAATCGAAGGCTACGTTGCTTCTGTCATTTCTATACCATGGCGATTAACTAAAGTTTTTTTTTAAATACAGATTAGGTTTTTGTCGTGATCGTAGAAGCATGGTCAAACGGCTCCGTGGTCTTATAGCACACCTCGTAGATGGGATATTCGCAAAAAAAAGTGTGCCATATAAGAGGTCAAAAATGTATTTGTCCATTTTTCAGAAATTGTGCAGACATAGAACATTTTTGACCAATATTTAAAGTTTTTCACTTCATTTGTGAGATATTAAAAAAAAAATACTCCATCTGAAAGGTTTACTCAATCCTAATATTTAGAAAGTCAAGTTTAGTAATAAGAAGCGCCTTAAAAACATCTATATGACTTAAACTAATTGACCTTTTTAAGAAGATTATGTAACATTTCATATGGTATAGTTTTTTTTGTGAATATCCCAAAAATGAGGCGCTAAAAATTTCTAATGGAGTTTAAAAATTTAAACCATCGATTTAAAATTTTAAAGGCCTGACAAATTTCAGAAAGAATTTGACCTTTTTGTTTTACTAAATACTCACCTTTTATGCAGATGGCATACATTTTATACTTTTTATACGAATATCCCACATATGGGGTGATGTATGTAGGTATTGTGGTTATTTTGTTCAATTTCTGTATGGAGAAAACAGAAAAGTCGTAATTGTAAATCAACGGTTTTTTGTGTTTAAAAAAAAAAACCGTTTTTTTAAGATCCCGAAAAAAAATGTTTAAAATCCCGTTTCGAAAATATTGTTTTTTTGAAATCCCGCTTAAATAAAATCCCATCTCTGCAAAACCCGCTTCTTAAAATCCCGTTAAATCACGCTTAGCCCGTTTTGTAATTAAATAAATACATATAACTCTGTAGGTATTGTACTTCTTTATTTTAAAAATCTTGCGATTTTGACAGGGGTGGCAAAAAATTAAACTTCCCAATGTATCCTAATTTCCTAATTTATTTCTTGTAAAATAAAATAAAAATGTTTACATAATTCAGACCTTAGAACCATCAGTTTGATTGTGTTATAAGTGCAGGTTTGTGCAACCTAATCGTGAATTTTATTTTTAATTAATTAAAAAAAATTTAAATCTATGATATAATGTCTTCAACTAAACAAATAAAATTAACACAAATATTATATTCTATTTTTTTTAGATTATTGGATTCGTCGAATAGTTGGTAAGTTGTTTTTTTCAAAGTTACAAAATTCATGTGTAGTCATATTTCCTCATTGCTTCAACTTTTCCATTGCTTCAACTTTTCAAACATTTCCACTTTCTGTCTGTACCAAAAAAATTAATTATTAAAACAAAAAATATAAACAATTAATTTGGTATATGACACTTAAATTATATTTTATTTCTTTTCATTTTACATTAAACATTTAAAGTTCTATTTTAAAACAAAATAAATAATCTGAATAATTACAAACTAAGTTTTCATTTTCTTTCATTCGTACAAAAAAAAATATTAAAAAAAAATTAAAACTAATATTTAACAATAAAATAAATTACTGAAAACAATAAGTTTTAAGGACATTGAATTCTTTTCTCACACGAAAAGATATCCCCCATCCACACATTCTACTCTCGTATTTGAAAAGCAATCCCGTTTCGTGTGAATTCCATTCAATTCGTTTTCGTCTTCTTTGTAAATATTGAACAAGGGCAGGAGCAGAAGCAGTGGCAGCAGAAGTTTTAGTTTAGTAGTGTATAGCAAGCAGCATTACAACTTCTCACCACTTAAATTGAGTATATTGTAGTAGTTGTGATCAGGAAATCGTTCTAGTTCAATGTAGTCCATTTCCGTGTGTAAAAGTTTATCGAGCATTTGTACTATTTCGGAGAATGTTGGTCGTTCAATGGCGTCCTGCGCCCAACAATAGTACATGATGTTGTACAATTCCCGGCGACAATGTTCTGGTTTCTCTAATCGATAGCCATCCCTCACCTATTCATAATCAAACACACAAAAGGGATATGTAAGAATAAAAATAAAGAAAAAAAAAGGACAACATAGTAAAATAAATAAAAATAAAAGCACATATATATTCGATTTTATATATTATGTAGTGTAGGAAGGTAGGTAGGTTAATAGCATATCTATATGTGGGAAGGAATAGAACAACAATGACAGCTGAATCGGAATAGAGAGAAGGATTCTCAACCATTAAAGTGAACGGATACGATGGCACTTGTGTTTTTACACAGTTAGGTTAGCTGGAGTGAAAGGATAATAAAAGCTGAATGACTGCAATTAAATGTACTCCTCTCAATATAGTTGGCACGTCCAACAACAAAACCAACAAGCAAGCACAAGCTCCCAGGATGATAAGATAGCGCAAATAAAATCATTCCACTGACTCCAAAGCGAAATGGTAGTATACATCCTGTCGTCTTCATAGTGGGGCGCTATGTATCTACTATATACTATAACGACCAGGACACTGATGCTATTTCCAAAAAGGGAGGTTTAGATATTGGCCATCATCGCCACAATCATTGCCATTATCAAGATACATATAGATATGCCCTCTCTCCAAAATATCAAAAAAAAAAAAAGGAGGAAGAATGAAAAGGACGAAAAGGCAAGCGATAGACCGAAAGAATGTTTGATTACCTTTCGCATAACATCTCCAGCTGATATCCCCGGATATGGTGTTGAGCCCAATGTTACGATTTCCCACATTAGTATTCCGAAGCTCCAAATGTCCGACCTCACTGAGAATATATTATCGTAGAGTGATTCGATAGCCATCCATCTGCAAAAAAATAAAAAAAAAATATTTATATAAGAGGAAATTTAAAAGGGCAAATTATTGGTTGTGGGGAATTGTTAAAAAAAAATAAATTCATAAGATATCTTATTTTCATTGATGCATTAAAGTTTATATAAATCAGATTTAGGCAATTTTAAGATTTTGAATTTTTCAATGATCTGATTCGTTATAGAATATCACTATAAAAAGAGAATACATTTTTTCTAAAAAAAAGTTTTTCATCATCGGGTATTTATGTATCAATGAATTTTAAAGATGCTTATCTATCTCTTCATGTCTTTTAATAGTATATTTTTGTCCTTGAATTCGGTTCCGAATTCCGAAATACAAATTTCCGAAAATCCCGAAAACCGAAAATCCCAAAATCCTAAAATACTAAATCCAGAAAACCAATTGTTTCGAAGTTTTTTTTTTTGTTCAGTAAAGGTGTCACTGAGAAGATGATTTTGAAGACATATTTATTTTATAAATTGACATGAAATATACTTCATTCGAAATATAATCTTCTGGCATTATAATTTAAATATGATTTCTGGCATATGACCGCCACGGCTGGCTCGGCGTAGTCTAATCTGGGGGTCCAATTTTCGATTACTTTTTCCAACATTTGTGGCTGTATATCGGCAATAACGCGGCGAATGTTGTCCTCCAAGTGGTCAATCGTTTCGGGCTTATCGGCGTAGACTAGCGACTTCACATATCCTCACAGAAAATAGTCAAGCGGCGTTTAATCGCACGATCTTGGAGGCCAATTCACGGGTCCGTAACGTGAAACTATGCGGTTACCAAACGTTTCCTTCAATAAATCAATTGTGGCACGAGCTGTGTGACATGTTGCGCCGTCTTGTTAAAACCACAGCTCCTGCAGACAATGGTTGTTCAATTGATGAACGAAAAAGTCAGTAATCATGTAACGTTCTGGCAAGCATCTTTTTTAAAGAAGTACCGACCAATTATTCCACCAACTCATAAAGCACACCAAACAGGCAGTTTTTGTGGATGTAACGATGTCTCCGCATACACTTGAGGATTATCATCACTCCAAATATGGCAGTTTTGCTTATGAAAATTGGGATCAAAGGCAATCTTGTTTTTGGGCTCATTCACCGAATCTACGCCTTGATAGGTGATCCTGTGGCTTCAATTATTGCACGAGTTGGATTTAGTAAGCACGTAAACCAAGATCTTCCCGCAAAATGGATGTGGATGGACACATATCCAATTCCTGTGCAATATGGCGGATAAACTGATTCGGGTCTTCCTCTACGCTACGCTCTACAGCAGCAATGACTTCTTCTGTACGTAATATACGACATCTCTGTGGATGTGTATTATGATTTAGAGTAAACGTGATGTGAAAACGTTCCATAGTTAATCGAATTAATTGCTCTGATGGACGATTATGTTGACCGTAAAATATACGTAGTGCGCGATACGCATTTAGAACAGAACCATGATTTTCAAAATAAATTTGTTCAGGCGACAGTCTATTCATGTTGAAATGCCAAACCAAACTAAAAAAAAAATCACTTGACAGCTGACAAAATGGCCGCCAGTTAAAATAGTGTTGCCAACTTAATATTCTATACCTCTAAAAGAAACACCCTTTACATATAGGCTGAGGACAGAATTATGTTGTGGAGTAAGACATGACATTCTGTTATGAATTATGATGATGCCTTTGTGTGCTTTTGAAGTTAGCAGCAATCTTCTGTGCCATCATCTGGCTTAACCCTTAATCCCTGAAATATCATCATATTTCAGAATACATTTCTAATACACATGATGCGTTGCATATGCCTTAGTTCCAATTCTGTATTATAGCTATAAATAAATGATCCAATAACATATGGAATTTAAATCATAATTTTATGCTCTGTGTGCGTCACCCTTATACTGACTTCAATAAATTTTTTTTGCGAAAAATTTCATAATAATATAGAAAATTTCTTAGTCCAGCGAAAATTTAAAAATATCTAAAAAAACAATGATTTCGAAATATTTTACCGCATAAATCTCGATACTCATATTAATTTCTAGTTCATAAATTATATCACAATTATAATACATTCAGATATATGTATATACGGAGTTTCAGCTTGGAATGGAACTTTTCGAAGCATGAATAGAAAAGAAAAAAAAGACTATAAAACTCTACGAAAGAATTATTCATATTATCCACTTGGACTTGGCCCCAGAGAGTTGCAGATAAAGAGAGATGGTGAAGTTAGTCCATATAGATAAAAACCATAAGATATAAAGAAAATGGTGTGCTGTAGTACTTCCGGTGCACACGAAAAAACGAGATAATATGGCTGTGGAAAATTTATGAATTCATTTCACCCGCTATTCGCTGCCGTTTGTGCTTGAATGCTTCATGTTATTTTATTTTTTTTTTTATTTTCAGTTAAATTTTTTTCATCCTTTTTATAGTATGTATATATGTATGTAAGATATACATTCATTTATTTTGTTATAGTCCTTTCCACCCACTTCATTGCCAAAATGCTGAACAGGTTGTTTGGGTTTAGAAATTCAAAGTACGTTTAGGATCGAGGAATGTATGGCCATTTCTCATTGAGCCATCTCTGCTCGTTTCTTTCTTGCTGCACGATTTCGAGAGCAAACAGATGCCAAATATATAGAGTACAGCATCAGAATAGACAAGGACATTACCTAATGTGTATAAAGGAATGTAGTTCGATATATGTGTATAGTCGACAAGCAAGAGTATGTCATCCGGAAAGACAAAAAAAAAAAAAACCCTAAAGGACACAACTAAACGGGGTATATATCCTTGTGATTTTCTGGCAAAATGCTCCTTTGGCAGAGATGGTTGAGTTCAGAACAAAATATGCTCCTGCTCTGGGTTTTTGTGTGTCTGATGATATTGAAAATGTCGAGGACACGATGGATGTCCATCAAGCGGAGGAAAATTGATGATTGTTTCGAGGATGCGATGTGCATATGGATTTTACAATACTTTTACCATCAAAGCTATACAATAAAAACATACATACATACGTAGTTAAAGGATAGAATGTATGTGGAAATGCAGCAGGTATGTAATTATCTAATTGTACAACATCTGTGGAGTGAATTTAGGAAATGTTCATCTCTGCTCTTGTTGTCGTGCGGAATATTTTAAGGATGGAATTAGTGTTTTAGATGAGGACTTCTTCATGGAAATTTGGTTTTGAGGTATAGTGGGTACAAATTTAGGTAGATAGGTTAGATGTAGGTACTTATACTAAAATGACAAATTTCAGTTCTCGTAATGGTCGTTGAACAATAACGAGAATTTCTTCAAAAACCAAATGAAATCTAAACTACTGTACAAGCTACATGTATGATTTGCATGTAAAAGTACATATATGAAGGACGTCTCTAAAGGTACCTACTTTTGTTATTATTGTTAAGGAAGTTTTGCATACAGATAAAGCACATTTGGTTTTTAGACTAAAGCACTCAAGAACTTAATTTTTGTTAAAAAAGAAATGCACAGTTTTGAGTAGTTTTTGTTTTTAATTCTTCAAGCGCATTTTATGCTGCACTGCAGCAACGAACCCTAAAGCTTGAATCGATGACAAAAACTTTTTATTCAATAATTGGATAAGAGGACATCACTTTTTTACAAAGGTTCCTACTGATGAATTTGTAGATAAAAAAATAAAGAAGATTAAAATGGTTATTTTTAAAAGACCAGATTCGAAGGAATAGAATTTCAATAAAAAAGACTCAATAAATTTTAAGATTAAAATAGAGAACAGGGGATACATTCGATTTTAAGAGAAAAAATTACAGTGATAACATTTTCCGTCTTCTCTATCATCTTAAATTTATTTATATTCAATGAATTTTACTTCAAATTGAAAGTGACAGCTGACAGATCATTTGACATTTGATACTACGTTTGCTTCAATTTCTAACATTTACTACAACATTCAACGACGTTTAACGTCGAAATTTTTAATGCTGAATTTAAGCAATGGTACGAATTCTACTGGCTTGGAGGAAAAATAAGCACGCGATCGCCCGAATTCGCTTCTTTGGCTAATAACTTAAATTTACAGGACTATTCTGGCGTTGTGAGGGTTCACAAGCCATAAGCTCTAGTGAGGTTGGTTTTTTGTGAGGTTGTTGTGATTCGGTATACTCCGACAACCCTCACAAGAAACCTTACAAAATATTTACCACAGCAAGGTGATTGATGGATCAAAAACCGTCGATGGGGTTCCTGAAGGCGTGTACTCAGACAGATTTAATTTAAGTGTTTCATTCCGTCTTCCTTATCATTGTAGCGTGTTCCAGGCGGAACTTTTAGCGATTTAAGAAGCGATTAAAGAAGCTTTAGGCTTAAAGAAAACGTGATATCAACTACTGATATCCGCATCTTCTCAAATCTCTGGACTCTGTTTCTACAAATTTTATAACAGCCCAAAACTCATTGAGATGGCTCATTATAAATTATGTGCTCTTCAATTTAGAAGCAATTTAAAAGTTTTTCTACGGAACAAGAGAAATACAAAATATTAAACAACATAATCTCGAAAATATTTCCTCGCGCAAAAAAAAGATGTATTCATAGATAAAAATAAATGATAGTTTTATTTTCAACAACTTTTTCTCAACAACTTTCAAATAAAACCAACTGCTTCAGAAATATTTAGATCACCTTGCGTTTTCCAAAATGGCGGTAGATTTCCCCAAGGGTATACAATTTGGTCCCGCGGCAGTTCCTGAGGAAACAGGGTCTTATAGTAATTTACAACTCTTAACCATTCAAGTGAACATGTTGACGGCAGGAATGGAAGGGACCTATCATTTCTGGTTTTAAGCAAAAGAGCCTGAGTTTCAATCCCACGACCTTATTCGAACAATAAACCATTAGACTATGGAATTTCCTAGGGGTATGGCCTCCCGAAACTGGCACATAAGGTTTTCTAGTAGCCCTCTTTAACATAAGAACGAATCCTATATTTCCAATTTATTTCTATCCTATTTATTTCAATACCTTAAAGTCTACTTCAAGATTAAAATATTAACCTTAAATATAAATTAATTTATAATTTTCATCGACTTAGACGGCAGATAAGTCTATTCATAATGAACAAACTACCCAGAACTGTCAAAATCTCCTGTCACAGAAAACAGTGTTGCCAATTTAATGTTCTCCACCTCTAAAAAAAAATAACCTTTACTAACATCAGCTGTAGAGTGTATATGGTACACAAACTCAGAGAAGTTTATTAAGTATTTTAATATTTGTTTTCATTATTAAATATGAATATTAATATACGTGTACAAATTTTGAACCTTTTTTTTAAATAAATATTTCTACTTGTCAATTTGAATTATAAGGTGCAATATCTATGTCTGAATGAAATGTCTCTAACAATTTTGTTTTATTTTTAAAAATGAGAGAAACTTCTCAGACAGAAAAGTTTCTTTTGGATTTTTTTTTCTTCATCTAAGGGAATATAAAAATTCAGGTGCATTTAAGTACACGACCAAGCGAACAAAGAGGAAAGGTCAAACGAACAACGAAGGAAAAGGACATTTTTCTTTTATATAAAAGACGTGGTGGACTGAAATTGAACAAATCGATATAGCATCTGGGTCGGGATATACCAAAGTACATAAAGGATGTTAAACATATGAAAAAAAAATGTTAATTTTGCAAGAACCTTTTGTTATGATGGAATGAACTTATGAATACAAAATTTGAGTTTTGGACTATACCACGTTAAAAAAAAAAAACTGACGTTAAAGGCACTCTCATTCTCATATATTCTCCCTGGTATAAGGTACATATATTTTGATCAAAATGAACCTCAGTCCCAAGAGGATGCTTGTCTTAGCACAAAAAAAAATAAAAAGGAACTCGCAAATATACAAGGTAACTTTACCTACTTACCCAAAAGAATCATTGAATTTATGAGATATTTTTTGTTTCAAAAAAAAAAAATAAAGAAATTGTGAGTCGCATCCTCCTTATGGCAGGCTAATTTAAATGATGTAATTTCCTTAGAGGTAGCAGTAAATAATTCAGTTTACTCACGGTTTCACACCCCATCTCGTCGTCGTCGCGTCGTCATATACTTACTACACATAGTCTTCTCCTCAACTCCTCAGAGGGTGATTTTAAGAGACGGAACGCGAAGATCATGTTGATTATTGTTTAGGTACCTACTTTTGTTTTTGAAAATATTTCTTCCAAAAATGAGTCGAATTGTATTAAATTGCTTGAGGGAGTATAATGTTAATATATTGAATATAGCGGAAGATAAATGCGTTTCTAGAGACTTCTATGGTAATATCTTATCATTTTGTTTGTTAAATCCCGAATGAATAACTTTAAACATTTTCTTTTTTTTTCTAATTTTATTTTCTCTTTCGTACCTTAAAGAACTTTATAGCTTAGCTTTAAAGCTAAAAAGTTGAAGTTTTTCATTTTAATATTTATTTATAAAATAATTTCATTTTTAAGGGGTTTTGTGTGATAACACACTTGCAGTTAGGCCTTCACACCATTATTTTAATATTGAAGGTTTAAATAAATATGGCATTGGCTCGGAGGGAGCTTGGTTCAAGTTCGAGTCCTCAGCTGGGCATAAAAGTTTTTCAATTAAAATTGAACAATGACGAAGCACCACTGAAAAAGGAGTCTAATGATCGGCCTGGCAGTCGTGAAATAGTTATAACTCCAGCCTGAAAAATATTGGTGGTAGCTTTCCCAAGTGTTGTTGTTTCATTCAAACCTTGAAGATTTCATTTTTGTTTATACATCTCTCCAAAACGGTTTTTAGCGATTTTGATGAATCTTCATACATGGGTAAGGTAGGTTACCTATATCATGTAATTTTTGAAGCAGTTTTTGAATAATGCCGCACATCAGTTTTTTACCAAAAATATCAAAGGACATTGCAGTGCCCAGCCAAGTTCTGACACTACATCCTTTTTACAGGAACAAACTCAGGCGATTTTCGAGTTTCGACCCCCCTCTAGCTTCAGTACCTCCTCACTAAATTTCAACCTGTTAACGTAAGTGGTTTCTAAAGTATTATAGGCTTCAGATTGATTATGGAAACAAACAAAATTACCAACAAGCAAAAATGTCGAATTTGGGGCAGTGCCAATCCATCCACATGAGATCAAACAAGAGCACCAACTCATCTTCAAAAAGTTTATGTTTGGTGAGGATTTTGGATTTTTAAAGGCATCCTCGATTCTTCGAAAGCACAATAAACGAAGAGCGCTACCGATCGATGATAACTAATTTCTTTTGGCCCAAATTGGATGATATGGATATGAACGATATGTGTTATGAGCAGGATGGCACTACGTCCCATATACAGCTGATACCACAATGGACATTCTGCACGATCTATTTGACGGCACGGTTATTTCAAGCAGCAGCGTCGCGGTGAACTGACAACCGAGATCGTGCGATTTGATCCTATTAGTATAATTAGATTTTTTCTTATCGGGTTTTCTCAAGTCGAAGGTCTGTGTCAATGAACCTCAAAGTCAACATAATCTGCGACATCGCACAAATTCAGCCTGAGAAATTTGTACCTCTCGGCCGCGCACCATCAAGTGATGCCGAGGCGGCCATTTGAACAATGTCATATTCCACGCACTGATAACTCTTTCAAAAAAATCGTTGATATCTCTCACACAGCTTAATCTTTTTTAACATCTACCCATCCATATATTGGAAAACCCTTTAGATTTTGAATTTACATCTTAATTTTCGAGTTCTTTTAGAAATGGTTTCAAATAAAAAATTTTGGCTGGCAGATACTATGCTCTGATTAGTCGTAATCTTTGTGTTTTTCTCTATCTCATCATCGTCCTCTTCGTCGACTTTAAACTGCGATATTTCAATAGATCTGAGATCAAGACGAATGACGACATCCATCACGCCATATCTTTGTATAGGCACTACAAATCTCACCATCTCTAACAAATTTCATTATTCTACAACAATCAAATGAAAATTATAACAGTTTACAAAAAAGGGAAGATGCCACGCATCTTGAAAAAAAAATCTCTAATTTTCTTATTTATCTATGCGGCGGCGGCGGGTCCGTATAAAAAGTGTGTACTTTAAAAAAAAAAATCTGTTATAAATTGGCATATCTGTCAATTTTTTTAATTACCTACACCTAAAATTTTTTTAGTTCTTTTGACATCTTAGTTTGGTTTTCATTTAAAATAATTTTCCAGAAATTTATTCTATTTGATTTCATTTGCCCCTTCTATAGTTTTTCTTTATGCAATAAATTTAGCCTAACAAATTAATTTTTTTTTATTATTATGCTTACCTAATTGGTAGTTTTCCTTCGCTTTTTCTTTCATAAATTTTCGATGTAACGATATCACGAGCAAATCCAAAATCAGCCACTTTGCAAGTATTATCGTCGGTTATGAGAATATTTCTCGCTGCTAAATCTCGATGGATTATCTAAAAATAAAAACGAAAAAAAATTACGAATAATAATATAGATTTAAAAAATAAAAAAAATAAAAAATTCATTCTCTGATTTTTTTAAATTAATCTTCTTTTAATTAAAATTATGAAAATTCGAACATCCAAAAATCCTCCTTTTGGAAATTTTTAAAGGTTTTATTTGGTAGATTTTGAAAGCCTTATTTCCCGACCATATAATTAAATTGTTACTGATATTTACTTTACTGTTTTAATGAATATTTCTTCCGTATTCAAAAAATATAATAAAATTATATGTGTGAAAAAGAAGTATAGGTGCTTAACTTATCTCGTCTTATTTAATTATATTGCAATGTTGCAATAGAATAACTCTCCTGTGAAACAATTTAACCGTAGCACTCGAAATGCCCATCAGCTTACCCTTATTCCCAATTTCAGACGTAGGTATCAATTATACAGTGATTATTTCTTTAACCGCACTACACGAATGTGGAATTCTTTACCTAACTCTAAATGTTCCCCTTCCATTGTGATATTATACTGAAATTCTAAACGAATGAGCAGCTCCATCAAAAGACTGGGTTTTATTCATACCAATTTTTTTCGTTAAAAGATGCTAAAAAATTGCAAAAATGCCATTTATTTTGTAGAACACTTTGGGACCAAAAATAGCGATAGGTACCTGTCGTAAATTTTTTTTAGCGAATAATGAAAATTCCGAAAAATGGTTATTTATGGCACTTTCCGTAGAACAATTTTTTATTTTTGATTTTATCAAAAACGATTTAACTGATTTTGATCACATTTTTTTTATAGAGAATGTTACAAAAAGTTTTAAAAGTTTATTATGCCAAAATTAAAAACAAAAGTTTTTGGGATTTTCAAGAAAAGCTTAAAATTTTTTTTTGTTGACAACTTAATAATTTAAAAACTACTTGATCGATTTTTATTAAACTTGGCACACCCGTTTTTTTAACATACTAATACCAGTACGATCTACTATATAATTGGGAAAAACTGTATCTATCGTTTATTAACAGTATCTCTCATAGAACCATTTATGATGTCCTGTACTACTATTGTAGGTAATATTTCATTATCTGTTGAAACGATTTTGGTGAAATTTTTTACATAAAAATTATTTTTTTAAAAATACTGCTTTAACGATTTTTAAAGTTCTTTTCGCTTTGGTGTTAAAATCAATTTCAAAAGTTGTTTAATCAATTTATTTCTAATTGCATATATTCAGCCAGGTTCTACATTTCACTTTCACTCGAAATAGAATTGAAATCAATTGAAATTAGATTGACTTCAATTTCATTTCGAGTGAAAGTGAAATGAAAGAACCTGGCTGATTGATTTTTTAACAATTTGTCAGTCCAAGTTCCATGGACACGCTGCTATATTGTAAATATTTATGTACTCACATCATACTGTAGTTACCTTAAACTAAATTACGTTCTTGACAGGTGAGATAAAATATAGTTTCCCATAACGAATTTATTTTTTTTATCAGATGAATAGTTTTAAAAATAATAAAAATTTTATTTTTTTCAAATTTCCGAGCCACATTTTCTAAAAAAAAGATGCCATCTTCATGCCATATGAAAAAACCCAACTTCTTATATCACAAAAAAATAATTCAACAAAAAATTAGAAGAAATATTTTGTTCTGTTCGTAAAAGTAAAAAAAAATAAGAGTTTCTGCCACCGTGTAACGATGAATTTTTCGTCAAAAAAGCACGATCTTGGCACTTCGGCAACGCTCTGATGTAAATATTTAACATGAAAAGTGGTTATAAATCTTTATGTCATATGTATGTACTTTTAAAATAGGGATCTCAATGCAAAAATAAAGTATACAAAACAAACTACATAATGTATTAGGATTTCTAAAGGCAATTCTTTAATTTTAAAAAATAATGATATTATGTGCGGTAGGTATGCCAAAAAGCACCCTGTTAGCCATATAAGAAGGGTTAGTTTTTTTTTTTTGGTTTTGTGCAAGATTATTTGTAGCTTAAATTTAAGGCTGGTAATAAACTACTTAAGAAATATATAAAAACTTTTCTATGAATGCTTTAAAAATATACTTTTTCCTTCAGTTATCACATGAAAATCTGTAGAGTTAAAAAAATAAATATACCTTTTCAATTTCATAAAAAAAAATAAAATAAAATGAATTAAAATAAATAAATCCAGTCCCACACACACACACACAACATAATCCCAGCAACAACAGTACTGATGCCAAATCCATTTGCCTCCTTGTTGCTAGCTATTATGGAGAGAGAGAGCATCACATCGTCAGAGAGTATTCATTTTCAATTTTCAGGATCTTTCCGTGTTATGCACAGTTTCACCTAAATCCGCAACAATCCCCCCGAGACAGACGAAATGAAATTTATCATTTTTAAATCTGTTTGATATAATTCTCACATAGTCCACGAGGTGCCAGAGTGGCAGTAGTACCTACCATCGTTCGTTGCTTTGGCGGTGAGTATATATAAGAGGCAAGGACGCGACGACCGACGACAACGACAAACATGATGTTCTATACAACCATCATCGCTGACTGTGAGAAACCCTTGGATAAAGGTATTAAACCCAGGTATATATATCTAGTCCTAGGTGTGGGTTAATGTACTTAAAGTTAATCCAATTTACTCGAAACGAGAAGAGAAATCATCGTTAGTCCCCGACTGCATTTTGTTTATCCTTTTGCGGCAAATTGATTCAACAGGTGAACGCAAAACTCCTCATTTCACCTCACCACCATCCCCGTTCGTCACTAGCAAGAACATTTTCTATATAACTTCAACTACTTCTATAATAGTAAACGCTGTTCAAACATTAGCTCTTCGGGTTGACTTGCCTCCCGGAGTCATCGCTTTGTGCGTCTGGCATTCTATGGCTGATATGGCGAAAGGTAGCAGTAGCAGAGTGAACAGATAGAAAGTGAGCTCTTGTTGAAAATAAAACTTTCAAATACATTTCACAAACCATTACGGATTGCACCCTTGAGATTATATAAAGTAATATATATATACTTCTCTGCACTTTCAAATGGAATAGCAAACCTTACCCGAATAAGGCCAAGAGAGTGCAGCCACATAGTCTACTTTTTCGCAAAAGTCGTATACTATCTTCAGGCCAAATGTGTGTTCCGTTCCTTTTCAAAAGTCTTTTTTCCACAAAAAAAAGAAAAAGAAAATAGAGAGAAAAAAAAAACAAAGTCTGCACTCTTTCGTTTTGTGCAGGATACGTGTACCCAATTTTTGTTTGTATTCACAGGGTGATCCTTTTATGACATAAATAGCAGAATTCAACGTTTTATTTGATTGTTTGAGTCACAAATTGACAGCTCTTTAAAGTCAAGTCAAACTCAAATTCTCTTCATTTAGCCTAGCAGTTTTTTTTTTCTCAATCTTCACCTCTTATTTTTGGGACTTGGTGTTAAGCTAAGCCTAGTTCTTTAGAACTGAATTAACTATGAGTTAAACAAAATTTGGCATTTAAATTATATATTAATTGTTATTTTTTTTTATTTATTTATTTATTTATTTTTTAAAAATTATTTTATAATTCACAAATTAAAATTAAATTGTTGATCTAAACTTAATTCATGAATTAAAATATTTATAAATTATTAATTAACTGTAATTCACGTCAATAAGCTAATCTGTCTGCACATATACGCTAATACTAGTTTAAAAACATTATTAACAGGTACAGTAAATCGCCCTTTCCATACTACCGCACTTTGATTTCTGTAAATTTTTGACTGCTGAAAGTTAAAGTTAATCGTACATTGAAAAAAAGATATATTTTGAGTTAACTTGGGTTCAGTTTACATATTTGCCACATTAATTTACTTCATTAATCCAGATTAAAACCTAAATCTAGATGTAAATTAATTTAAATCCAATCCAATGCCATATTGTTCTTTAAGTCCATACTTTAATCCAGTTTTTTTTTTCTTTAATCCATGCCAATAAATCTTAGTGGATTTTAAATGGTCTACGGAGACCAGTTTAACCACTATATTATTTACTCAACTAATCCAGATTAAAAATTAATTGAATTTAAATTAATTTCAATTCAGATTTAAGTTTTAATCTGGATTAATCGAGTGAATAATATGGCGGTAAGTATTTAAATCCAGGTGAAAACTCAACTTATTTTACTTCTTTTTCTAGTTTTCACTATCAGAATTAAAGAAATCAAATAAAGAAAGAGGAAAATTAAAAATAAATCACAAAAATGGATAAACTATTTTTTTTTTTTTTTGTTATTTCAATTGGTAACCCCAACAAAATAATATAAATAAATTGAGTGGGGCGATTCTGGTAAAGAACCAGTATCTAGTGAGTTACAATTACAACTCTCAACTTTTCCTGTGTGCAATAACACGCACACAGGAATAGTTGAAAACTATTTAATTTTCATGAAAAAGGAATTTGAAATTTACAAAATTTAAATTTCGATTAAAACATTTTACATCTGTGTATTTAAGAGAATTCATAAATTCCTTGGATTGAATGCAAGTTTTTGAGTTAATAATAACGGGTCATTCATTTCGTGGTTTCAAGTTGGTAGCGCTGGCATTTGACATCTGTCAAACTCAGCTGTTATTTGAAGTGTCATCACAATATTAGTTTAGTTGAATGTTTGCCATTTACGATAATGGATCGCTTAACAATCGAACAACGCGTTAAAATTATTAAAACTTACTACTAAAAGTGGTAATTGAAACGTAGCCACTTTTCGCGCATTACGCGATGATTATCGTCGTCATAATCGACAGACGACGCAAGCAATCGGTAAAATTAAGAAGAAATTTGAAGAGAGAGAGTTAGGCCTGTGCATCATCGTAATGCACGTTCAGTCGAAAATATTGCTGCTGCAAGTGCAAGTGTTGCTGATCGATTTCCCGGCGTTAGCAGCAATTGAACAATTTTTTTTGGCCGGCGATTAAGGATCATGACTTGGAGCTTGGACGATTTGTTGTTCCAACAAGACGGGGCAACAAGCCACACAACACGACCAATTATGGAAGTTTCCTGGTCGCGTAATTTCACGTTTTGGCGACGTCAACTGGCCACCAAGATCATGCGATTTGACGCCGTTGGATTTTTATCTGAGAGGCTACGCAAAAGACCGTGTTTACGCCAATAATCCCCGAACTCTAGACGCATTGAAAACCAACATTACTCAATTTATGGCCGAGATACACCCCGAAATGTGCGAAAAAAAACGATTACAAATTACCTCAAAAGTATCTCATGCTGCGAATCTTCCTGAGACGGCCATTTGAATGATATTATTTTTCAGACTTAATGGCAAAGTCCAAAATTTATAATGAAATACAATTTTAATCCAAAATGTATTGCTGTGTGTGTTTTATTTAGCTTTAATTTCGAAACCAAAAAAATAATGTTTACTATACTCAATACGAAATTTAATTTTTTTGGATAAACATATAATCCGGATTTAAAAATCAGTTAAACTTAATTTAAATTAAATTAAATAATATATGACCGTAAGTAATTCTGAACAATTCTGAACTTAGGGCCACTTTTTAGTGTCTGAGGAGTAAGGGCGTTTTCCATATGTAGTGTCACCCCTTTCTATTTTAGTGTTTTGACATAAAATGTACGTCTGTCAGAAATATCTAATCAGTTAATCCAGAGTTAACTCACTTAATTTAAGGAGTTAACTTAAAAAAATCCAAAAGATTTGATCTGAAAAAGATTTGTCAGATGTTATGGTACCTCGTGTTTAAGTCCAAAACTGGGATTGCACTAAACAAAAAAACTGTGTACAAGGGATTGAAAAGACTTTAACGAAAGGACAAAATAAAATGAAAATAAAACAATATACATATGTACATACAAAAATATTAAATTTTGTTATTTGGTTTTATTTTATATTTTAAAAACTTACAGTCGTATTTATTAGGTTTTTGTGTACTTAGACACTGTCTAACTATGTATTTTCAAATTGGTTTTTTTTTATAAAAATAAATATCACATTATTCACGGTTAAGACAATCTACTGTTGTGTTTTAGTTAGGCAGCTATAAAACAACAATAAACAAGGTTTTTGGACACATTTTCCAAATTTGGACAGTTGTCTTAAGATAGACAACGTTTATAAATAAGATTATAATTTTTGCTGAGTGACACCTTTCATGAAATTTTTTAAACTAAATTTTGCTAAGTGTTTCAAAAATAACATTCTATCGTCAAGTTGGCAACTAAATAGATGCAGACAGCCGGACTATGACGAAAGAAAAATTGTGGTATCAGGCGGATGATTGTGGCGCTCAAATACTTGAATGGCACAGCCAAATCGGAAATTCCTAAAAAGTTAGCTCCTCGATTAAACTACGAAACTGGAACAAACATACCTACGACTATCGCGTACTCCTGTACTCGACTTGAATGCCTCCACATGAATTCTTTAACGAAAAACTCAACAGAGACAAAACTATATAATAGTCAACAAAAGTAAGCACATCACTATACCTAGTACCAACTCCTTGTTTTATTTCGGTATCGTTTTTTTTTTTTTGTTGATATTTTGCGTGAATCTTTTGCTCGTCCTGGATTTATAAGTTTTTTTTTTTCATTTTATATCGTTTTCGGTGCCTGCCTCCTGTGAAAAGTGAAATTCCGTGCTCTTAAACGATATACAAAAAAAAACTACACCTACCATATAAACTAGGGTTTAAACAACGAGCAATATATCTAGCTAGTCAGTTTGGGATTGAAACTTGTAGGTATATAATAGTAATACTCTACTTACCCCACGGGATGTTAGGTAATCCATACCCTTGGCAACCTGATACATGAATGATGTTAAATCGCCTGACGTCAGGATATTCGATTTTCCGTGTGTGTTGCCATAATGTCTGCAATAAAGGAAAATGGTCATGAGAGTATTAAACGGCACATGCTGAAAATTTATAAAATAAAATAAGGAAGGAGATGATGTGGGTTCTGATGTTACTGTGTGTGTATGTATAACTCGTGCCACGCAATCGAAACACTGAATATATATGTTGTTGGTTTTGTAGTGAGTTGAACTGGAGTATATATAGGTAACACAAACTACTTACATATCATATACATACATAGATATGCTGCTATCACGGTTGTTTCGCAGACGGATGACAACGATTTAATAAAGAAAAAAAAATGATGTTGACGACGATGTCGTTTCGTTTGTTGCGATAAGCTTGAACATACACGACTACCTGTGCCTTCAATATTTGGAATGAAAATAAAATTTAATGCGGTTCCTTTCATGAAGTGAAATAATATGAACTATAAGATTATGAATAAAATAAATCGAAGTTCCTGGGAAGTCTGTAAAATGTGTAAAGAACGAATTGACAGGGCGTATTTCTTATCGCAACATAGATATTGAAACACTAATCGAGAATTTACAGTTTAAGCATTTATAAAACCGCTGCTGGTCGGAGAAATTTTTGTCAGTTTTATATAGCCAGAAAATATAATATATAATATAAATAAAATATAAAAATGGCCATTTCCGGTTGCATTTTTGACTGACCATAACTATCCCAATATCTGGGCGACCGAGCTGCGCTCAGTTACTTTTTTATTTTATCACTATAACAAACTAAAACATTCGCTCTGAGTCTCTGTTACTGTCATGATAAATTCAGATCTCACTGCTGTCAATTCATGGTCACTCCGTCGAAATTTTGATAAAGGAGCCTGCCTGATGGAGGCTTCATATACTTGTGGAAGTATCTCCATATATATCCCCACATAATGTAACCCCACACTTGTAACTTCAGAAGTTTGAAGGTATTTCCACATGCATCTCCACAGATTTTTTAAGTTATCTCCACATTTATCTCAACATATGTCAAGGTATCTCCACATTTATCGTCACATACATATGTGGAGATGTAATATATCTACATATTAGTAAACATATCTAAACATGTGTGGGGGTACCAGTACCACCCGACTAAACTACGCTCAAAATGTTATCCATACTGTAAAAGTAATTTGGGAGAAAACAATAAATAAGAAAAGTGGGGGCAGCAGTGGACAGGTATCAATAAAAATTTTATTTTCGTTCATGAGAACAAACTCTGAAAATTTCATCCAAATCGTTAGAATCGTTCCCGAATTTTTGCAATACTTTTTTCTGAATTTTTTTTTCTCCTTCATCAGAACATTCTTAATCATTATTATCCAAATCGTTAGAGCAGTCCCTGAAAACCAATAAACAATAAAAGTGGGCGTCGCAAAAAGCTGATTTTCCTAAGACTTTTTTTTTTTAATTTTTTCTTTATCATCATTATACTCGTTGTCAATTTCATCCAAATCGATAGAACAGTTTCCGAAAAACTAAGAAACAATAAGGGTGGGCGTGGCAGGGGGCGGATTTTACTAAATCACATTTTTAAATTTTTGCCTTATTCATCAGAACAAACTCTAAAAATTTCATTTCCGAGAAATATAGAGATGTTTCCTACCATTTCCGAGAAACTAAGAAATAAGTAAAGAGGGTGTGGCAGTGGGCGGATTTAAAAAAAATTTATTTTTTAACTTTTTTCTCATTTTTCGAAATAAATTGTGAAAATTTCATCCAAATCGTTACAACCGTTTTCGAGAAACCAATTATCCCGCCAAACAAAAAAACCATGAGTTTGTGATGTCATTTCAGGTAGAAAACTAAAGAGGTAATTTTTTTTACCTAAAAATACATATAAAATTATTAAAAAAATAAAAAAAAAAAATAAAGAGAAAAAGAAAAGATGCTGCAGAAGCCAGATTCTTCGAGATAAACATAGCCATAGATTTCTAACGGTCTCAAATTTTCAATTCCTTTATTTTTTGTTTTTTTTTTTTTTTTGTTTTAATAATTTTAAATGTATTTTTAGGTAAAACAAATATTAAGTATTATTAAGAACACATAATATGCTTTTATAATAAAAAAAAATTATACTTGATAAAGTGTTTTTGTGAAAAAAATCATATATCGAATTAAAAAAAAAAAACAACCTAAAAATGCTTAAAAAATTAGTTTGATAGTAAATTGCGGGAAAACCGTTATCCACATAGAAAAAAGTTGTATGCTATAGATACAAATTTTCAACTATTCTTGTTTAAATAAAAAAAAAATAAAAAATCGGTTGTAGTTTGGCAAAGTAAGAGCCAGTCAAAGGAAAAAAGAATAAAAATCATTAAAGCCGTTAAAAGTCGATAACGAAGCGAAAACGAGAAAATTACCTCTTAAGTTTTCGACTTAAAATGACCTCAGGAACTCATGGTTTTTTTCTGTGGTAGTGATGTCGGGACATAGAAAAATATGAAAATTAATTGAACCGCTTTTAAAAGGCGAAAATAAAAAAAAAAAAAAAAATAAAAACCATTTTTTGGAATATTTTTGTTCAAGAAAAAGTAATATAATTATACATAAATGTACATATCTATTAAAATGGGAACGTAAAATGTATGCACTCCGAAATATTAAAACTAGATTTAAGAAAAAATCAGTATTTATAACGGAGCTGATTGTTATAGTAGATTTTTTGATGTGTTAACATCTAGGCCAGGGCTAAGGGTAAACTAAAACGTGTGCCTCACGTGTGGCACGTTACATGTAATACGTTAGGTGTTATACGTTAAGTGCCCTACGTACATGGTACGATATTATTTAAACCAAAATAATGTTTATATCTCTTAATCGCGAGTCCTGGCACACACACATTTTTTTTGTGCCTCCACAGAAACCACATAGAGTTAGGCATTAAAATTTTATATATGTATGTATTTTTGAATTAATAATTTGAAACGTCAACCAACTCTGAATAAAAATTTAAACATTTCAAAAATTTGGTATAATTATGTAAATTTTACTTCTTTACTTTTGAAATTAAAATCTTATCAGGTTCGCACTAAAAATTAAAAATACAGAAAAATGTAAATTTTTCCTCAAAAGACGAACTTTTTTCTTAAATTTATTATTTACTTAACTTACACATCTTCATACATACTATATATTATGTCAAGCTGTACATTATAAAAATACAAACAAATTTTGCAGAAAAATTTAAAGGTTTCTGTTTTATTATTTGCGTTTAAATTCTTAAGGTTTCTCTTCCTCTATATATTTAAGGTTCTGTTCTGCTCATTTCCTACAATACTCTTATAAATAAAATCCTTCCCAAGCACTAAATCCATGGGTAAGTAAATACCAAAAAAAAAAAAAAAACAAACAAAAACAAACAAGAAATTTGTATGCGTGCACGAAAACCAAAAACAAACATTCTGGTTTTAGGAATCTCTAAAACCGCTCGTGTAAAGATTTTTGATAAAAATAAAACAACAACAACAAGAACAAAGAAAAAAATCCTTGCTTACCTTTCTGCACGCGAGTTCCTCAAGTACGTTTGAAGTTTTCCTCGATTTACATATTCGATTATCACGAAAATTGGATCCTTATCAGTACAGCAGCCCAAAAGGCGTACAACATTTATATGGGGCTCCAGTGACTTCATAACCTGAAAATACAAAAATAAAGAAAAAAAAAAAAAAAAAAAAAATTCAAAATTATTCAAGGATTAACACAAACAAAGCCAAAGCAAAACAAATATAAGTTAGGTAGGTAGGTATTCGCGCACTCAAAATATAGGTATATACACGGCCATGCCAGGAGATTCACTTGTTACAAGCAGGACGGTTGAAGTGTGAAAATTTATTCAAATTTCCGATATTACATCCTTGGAAACGTTTTATAGCCATTGAACATATTATTACGCCTTAAGTGCACGTAAAGGTACGTTCGTTAGGAATGTATATACTTTTCTGCCATCAGCCCAGCCAAAAACAGGGATGGAAGGAATCTTTTAGCCAAAATATACAAAGACCTACTACCTAAATGTATCTTCTTTTGTTCCTATAGTTTGAAAATGGGGATGTTAAGGAGGGTGTTTATCCTTAGTACACACATCCAATTTTATTGAATAAATGAAAACTGAAACCCAGGATAGGTGAATTTTTAATACGCCTAAGAGAGTACTCCATAACACAAAGAATTATATTGGTGTTTTTTTCTCTTCAGCTCTTCGGATATATTAAAGACTTTTTTCATTTAAGGTAACTTCTGTAGGAATATATGTACATTGTACATACGAGAAAAAAGGATACATGAAGATGACAATGTTTTTCAAATGAGATCGTGAAAGGTGTAACGAGTTTTTGTCGGGGCCGGGGGATTCATTTGCATAGATATTGTCCCGTTTGCATGATTTTTCAACAATCATTTAATTTTGTTGGTTCCCACAAAACAAAAAAAAAAACCCCTTGGGGAAGTTTATGGATGGGGTTTTTTGAGGTATTTTTGTGGGTTGTAATGCTTATTTGGTGTTTAGGGGATATGACCTGATAAAAGAAAATTTACTGACAATAATATGGACATTTTCTCAAATTTTATGGTCGTATTTTTATCCATACAGGAAAACTGATTTATTTAATAGTAGCTATACTCAAGAAAATCCTTAACAGTAGGTATTCGTTTAAAGGATATCTGTTTATTTACATTTCAATACGAATTCCAGTTTCATTTCAGATCAAAAGTTTTTAATTCTTATTTTTTAAATCGTGTTGACAGAAAAAGAATTTGTACAAGAATTTGTTAAATTTTTATAATTGCAATTTATATAAACTAGAATTTATTAAAATAAGATATATGAATCTATTTAAACTTTTTCTTATAGGTAAATAACTAGCTGGTTCGCTTGGCTTCGCACGAAATTTTTCATCAATTTGAGCATTTCAAAAAGTGAAAATAAAATCTATAGGGCCTTCAGACAACATTTTACAATAAAGTTTTTTGGCACGCTCCAAAAAATTTTGTACACAAGTGTAGCAGCCTGAGAGCTTAACGCCATCTGTTGGCGATCATGTTTTTGTGAGGAAAATAATTAATTGATTGTGAACTTCGTTTTGTCATTCCTTATAATCAATATTTTTTCCTTTTCATACAAAATAGAATTTTCAAATATATGAACACCATCCACCCCTGAACGTATGCAATTTCGGGTTGCCATGATTTTCCGACTTTTCTGGTCAAAACTTCCAAATATTTGGCTCTGTTGTTCGTTAGCGTGGTTCAATATGAATTCAATAAAAAAAATCCAATGCTGACTTCCAGGATTATAAATTCAAAACTGGGCGGCTTTTCTGCTATAAGATCTATCAGCAGAGGTACGCCGCAAGGCGGTGTTCTATCTCCCCTTTTTTGAAACTATGCAGATTGGGTAATAACCCTCATAAGACCAATCTTGTCCTCTTTTCCAGGTAATACAAAATACCCTTTATAGACCCTCCTTCTATAAAAGGTGTACCACTTACGTTCACAGATGAAGTAAAATATTTTAGATAGAAAGTTAAGCTAGAAACCTAATTCATACATGAAAGAGTTAAAAAAGCCACTGTGACACTTTGCTCGTGTAAAAAAGCAGTTGTGAATAAATGGGGTCTCCAACCCCGCATCACTCATTGGCTATACACTATACACATCGGTAGTCAGACCGATTCTCACATACGGTTTGTCAGTATGGTGGACCGCCTTAGAAAAAAACAAATAACTGTGGAAAACTTAAGCAAGGTCCAACGCTCAGCCTGCCGATGCATGGGTGGAGTACTTCCTTCGACTCCCTCCGTTGCATCGGACATTCTGATCCATCTGACACCCCTCGACATATTTTGTAAACAAACAACTGCAAGCACATCAATACGTCTTAAAGCTTCCTCACAATGGGCCAACAATGAATTTTGGCCACTCTATTATTCTGAACTCATTCACTTCCAAGTATTACAGACTTCACCACCCTATACAATAATACAATTCTATAAAAACTTTTAAGTAACAATCCCTTCCAGATCTCTCCGGGAAGACTTGGCTTTCCTGGGAGATGAATCGATCCACTTTTACACCGACGGACGGACCAAAAACTGATGATGAGGTTGTTGGAGGTGTGTACTCTGACAGACTGAAATTAAGTCTCTCCTTTCGTCTTCCCAATCACTGTAGCGTGTTCTTTTGGTTATAAAAAAAGTCCTGTCTTGCTCAATATATCAAGCACAGATATCCGCATATTCTCAGATAGTCAAGCCGCTATCAAATCTCTTGCCTCTGTGTCTACAAATTCAAAATAAGCCCTTAACTGTCGATCATCTCTCATGGAGATGGCACAGCAGTTCAACATTCACCTTTGCTGGGTGCCGGGTCATAGAGACCTATGATGGATCTGAAGCGCTCTAAGTGTTTGATATCTCTAAGCAGACTGCTAATTAGCTCCGTTGTAGGTGTCATTACCGGACACTGTCTAATAGGCAAGCACGCAACGAGTCTTGGAGTATTTTCTAACAATTTCTGCAGAAGTTGAATGGACGAAGAAAAGAAAGAATCGATTCCTCAACTTCTCTGTACGTGTGCTGCTTTATCTCAAGGGGGTAGGCTACCTGGGAGAATTCTACTACACCCCCACCCCTTGGGACAATCGTTCCTGATCCCAATTTTCAAAGGAGGGAAATATTTGCAGGGAAATTTTGTTCGCGAATACCTCAGTTATTATGGTGAAATTCTGCCATGTAACCGAAACAGAAATAAGCTTTAAAAGTATGTACCTGGAATTTAGGATATGTAACGTTCTCTTAGACCAACAGAATAGTGTCCCTATACCTTAAAATTTGTTTCCAAACATTTTTTTGTTGTGGCATGATCCTTAAATGTAATATCATTTGAAGTTTAACAGTTCTAGCAATACACAAAGCGCCATCATTCTAATCTCCATAGATGAAAACAGCTGACGAGAATTGGCATGCATTTACCTATAGTACCTATTTCAATATTGAAATTTTACTTTCTTGTAGGAAGGAATAATATTTTTTATAAGATCCTTTTTTTTTACAGAATATAAAGACAATTTTCTTTAGTTCTTGTATGAACTCCTAAAACAAGAAGGAAAGGTATTTGGAAGTTGTATTCATATAATATTCAACCCTCTTCACCATCATGTGGACATAACACCATCGTTGTCGTCGCCTAGGTATATGTACATACATACATAGTAGTTGTTGTCCTTTTTGTTGAGAAGCACAATAAGGACGACAATGTCTGGCATATAGTTTTCAATTTCAATAAGTGAATAATATTATTTATGTTGATCAATGAAAATGATTCCGGTGGTTATTGGCAATGAAAACGTGTTGGTGCATAAGGTGTCGTCTCTCTTGTATCGAGAAGACATATTAGAGTCCTGTTCAAATTGTTTTGTTTTCTTATTGTATGTGGTTATTCTCCCCAAACACAATATTGAACAACATATTGAAGCTTAAACTCAACTTAAGACTTTTAAAGGAATAACAAAGTTTTGAAAAGCAATATAGCAAATAGTTCTTTTTTTTTTTGGAAATAAATATATATGTAGATATATATTTACAAAGCAAAGGACATGGAGTACCTACATATGTAGAAATATATTTTTGCAAAGATAAATATTTTGTAAGGTTTGGAATTTATATTCGTTCAATATTATTATATGAATATCTGAAACTCGTTCATAGAAGAAGACGAAAAGATGAAAAGCAATAGAAACAGCAGGCACAATGTTGTTGATTCTTTAAATAGAACCTAAACCAGGGAGTTTTGAGCGAGAGAGAATTGTGTATTTGTATATTTGAAAATATTCAATAATATTTATATTTATTCTTCGTTAAATATGCGTGTCAATATTTTGAAATATATATATGTAAATAATGTAGCTTCGTTTCGTTTTTCGTTTTTTTATTATTAAAATATTTGTTAAAGGAAGAATGTTTTGTTTTCTATTTTTGGAAATTAAAGTTTTTATTTATAGATTTTTTGAAATTTAAGCTTTTCAAATATTTAAAGTTATTTGAGAAAGATGAATTTATTAATGCAAAAAAAAAAAAAGAAAACACTTGCCTACCAACTATAAAAAATGCAGTTTTCGGATTATATTATGTAGGTACATTTGTATTCTTGCAGTAGCAAACTTTTGGTAAAATTGTGTACATTTTTAATTTAACCAAAAGTTTGCTTCATCACTGAACAAAATTTTCTCGAATTAAAACATATTTTTCAAAATGAATTTGAACAATTTGCAAACGTTGCTCCAGCGTGAATCTAGTCATGATGAATTGTCAAACCAAACGCATCCAGAACTGTCAAATAATCTGTCAATGAAAACATTGCAGCCAATTTAAAGTTCTCCACTAAATAACTTAATTTTCTTCAATAAACACCAGATTCATCTCTTAAATTTAAAAATATGTACAAATACTGGGTTTTGCACAGACACTGGCCACTGTCTGTTTGACTTGTCTTTTCGGCTACAGCCTAAACGGCTAGGTCGGTTTTCATTAAACTTGGTATCAAGCGTTTTTTGGGCATTCTCCCGACACTTTTTTTAACTTTTTTAAGACCAAAAATAACAGTACCTGACGTAAAATTTTTTTTTACCAAATTATAAAAATCTTATCTTTTCTCAAAAACGTACGCACAACTTAAAAAAAGAAACAGTAATTTTTTTTTTTAGTATATACACATATATACCTTCCATAAAACCATTTTTTTTTTATTCTCGATTTTCTTAAACGGCTCAACTGATTTTGGCCAATTTTTTAATTAAGAATGTTTCAAAAAGTTTAAGAAGTATTGTAGAAACCAAAAATTTTTTTTTTTTGGAGAATTTTTATTAAACTTGACATTTAGCATGACCAAAAATAACGGTACCTCCCATAGTTTGGAAAAACCGGTAAGGAAAATCTCATATTTCTCAAAAACGACTCCTGCAATTTTGATTGACATTTTTTATGAACTAATAGTAGTAGATACCATGTCAATGAAAAAAAAATGTATCTATCGATTAAAAATTGTATCTCTCACAGAACCATTTTTTTGGTTTTCGACTATCTTATTATCTGTTGAACCGATTTTAATGAATTTTTTTTTACGCAAGAGCATTTGATAAGTTTAAATAATATTGCGTATCAAAACCAAAAAAAAAAAAAAAAAAAACAAATTTTGGATTTTTAAAATTATTTTTTAAAAATTCGATATTACAAAAAATTAGTATATGTATAGGTAGATCATTTTTTCCAAAATTGATTTTTTAACTCCACATTAATAGGGGCTAAAAATTCCCGTACCAATTTTTTTTCTTAAAAATGTTTTCAAAATTTTGTATATAAAAAATTAATTTAAAAAAAACCCGCTCTAACGATTTGCCCATAAATTGTGTAAGAAATCAGAGTTGGTGTCAAAATAATTTCAGAGGTTGTTTAATCAATTATATTGTTTTTTAAACAATTTTTTTGTTTTCAGTCTAAAGTGTAAGTACTATGAAATATGTATTACTTTAAAATCGCAGTGTGATCGCACATAAGACCCAGTGTGACCCGTGTGACCCACTAAGCTAATGGCAAATAAAAAAATACATGCCAACGGGTAATAATAACGTTTTAGTCAAGTGTTTAGCTAATTCTTTATTTATGTAACAAACATTCGAAAAGTTGGCCGAAAAATTCGGAAAAACTGAAAGCACTTTTTTCATGAGATTTTTGTATCAACTAGCGACCATAGCTCAAGATTCGAACGATGAATATGTGTAATTCTTTTTTTGTTTGATCTACTTGCACTGTCTTTTAACTGGTTTTAATAAAATCCGTCACTGCCAAGCCCCTATTTTTATTCTACCGTTGTGATCTAGTATAGCAAATTAAAATAATGTTTGCAGTGCATTCTTCATATCCAAATTTTGTTATTTCGAATTTAGAATATATTAGATATATAAAATTCAGATAAATATAAAAAAAAATAAATAAAAAATTAATTTGTTGTTTGTTTTTGTACACTCATAACTCATCTTAACGTTATACGATTTACATGGGAAATTTTTTGTTGGATTCGTATTGAACCAGGTTAACACACAAATGAAAATTTGCAACCAGAAAATTTAAGAAATCGTAAAAATCCGAAATTATCTACTTTAAGGGGTGGATGATGTACATACATATTTGAAAATTCCATTTTGTATCTGAAGGAAAAAATATTGATTATTAAGAATGACAAACACTACAGAACTAACAATTGAATAATTTTGTTCCTCACAAAAATAAGATCGCCAACATATGGCGTTACGCTCTTAGACTGCTACACTTGTGTATAAAATTGGCAATTGTTCGATATTATAAATTTTATTTCCAGTTTTTTTAATGCTAAAACTTATGAAAAATTCCGTGCATATACCTGTATAATATCCATTAATCTTTTTGTTCTTTGTTCTACATATATATAATTAGCCCTTGTTATGCGATTGTCTCCCCCTTTCGCATACATAATTATAACGTATACACTTTCCAACAACTTCACAAATAACTTCCAAATCCATCTCTAGAAATCAACTTAGCTAAGGTAGGGCAATTAAGAACAAACAGTTTACTCTAACTAAATCTAAGCGTAAGATACTTACAGTGGCGTAGCTAAATCATTTTCTATTGGGGGCAAAGAATAACCCATGTTTTGGCATCCCAAATTGTCTTGGAAAAGATTTGTAAAATTTAAATAAATTTGTTATAGTGCCAAGACTTCTATTTGGCCAATTTACTATTCAGTGTTAGGTATATAGAATTTGTATTATTAAAAAAAAAAACCTTCCTAAATAAATAAAAATGTTCGTTTGATCAAATTCTTAGATCTCTGAAAATTCTATACCGATTGCATTCAAATTTTTGAGAAACCTTTTTATTGGAATAAGCAAGTGTTGTTATATAATTTTTGGAAAAAAAAAAAGCGCCATCTATTGGACGTAAAAGCAAGACACGCTGTACTGAAATCTAAGCAATTTCAGGACAGTTTTGTTGCCAATATACTGAGAATAAAATTTGAATCGTTTGATATAAATTTAAAATGAAGGACTAAAAAAAAATTACATTTGATTTTTCAAGATTCTACCTAATTTAATATGTGACATTATGGCTTAATATTTTTTTTTATAATTTAGCCATTTTTTAGGATGAAATGCGGTAAAAGAAAAAAAATACCTACATATTTTTAACATTATTTTTGTTTTTGAAAGTTAAATCTTAGAGGATGGACCCTAAAGGTATTTTTGAAATTTAACTATTCATAGGGTGAAATAGGGGAAAAAAAAAAAACTATTTAAAATTTTCTTTCTCAGAAATCTCAGTTACATGTAAAGGATAGATAAATTAACAATAATTTCCCAATTTTTATGGAAACAAATTGGATTTAAAATTTAGCTAATTTATAGGGTGAAATGGGTTAAAAGAGAAAAGGTATTCAACTTTAAAAAATCTGTTTGTTTTCGAAAGGAACCTATTTTTATTTGAGGATGTACATATTTCTATGATCGTTTAAGTGTCAATTTTTTTTTTTTAAATTAAGCTATTAATAGGGTGATTTAGGGTGAAAACGACATTATATAATTTTATAAATAGCTATAGGTACTTTATTTAATGAATGACTTAATGGCTAAATATTTTTCATTACTTCTCTGAAAGTTTTAACTTTGGGTTTTGGCTTAAAGGTAAGTAAGTTTAGCCTTCATAATTGTCATTTATGTAAAAAATAATATAGAGATGTTTTGACAAATAAAAAATTGTAAGCTTCATTAAAATTGAAACAAAATTCTATTTCTTTTGGTATTTAGTAGAACATGTCTGAAAAAATATTATTTTGATAGAAAAAATTGTCACAATTAGCGAGTACCATAGTGGAATTCACGAATTCGCGACCATTGTCCCAATCCATTCTAAAATATAACAATTGTCTTCCATGTCAATGTAAATCGGATCGATACAAATATTTTAAAAGTTTTAAAATACTTCCAAGTCTTTTTGCGTCCAGGGCCACCCCCTTCCTGCATTGCCCCCTCACTAGATACGCTACTGAATATAAATACTTATATGCAAACATTCCAAAATTGCGTTCACTTCTCACAACTTCTCTCATAACATTGATGTGTGTGTGGTGTGCGTACAAAGGATTCCAATTAAATTACACAATAAGCACAATTACGGATCAATTGTTTCCTCTGAATTAGATTGACATGATATAACTAAACCAACCATCCAGGATACGCGTGCTGCACGATATCTCATATTCTGTATGGCTGTTTTGCAATAGCAAGTAAAACAAAAATTATTTAAATTATTTTCAAAAAAAAAAAAAAATCAGATGTAATTGGTATACCTTTTTCTGCATATTTATTAATTATTTTCTTCTAGGGAAGATTGGAAAAAAGAAAATAGAATTCAGTTTTATTCAGGATTTTTTTTTGTATTTGTTGTTGTAATTTTCTTTCGCTCGTATAACTTCAAACTTGACCGTATAGAAACAAAAAATGAGGCATAATGATGCTTCAACGTAGTGTTCATAATAAATAAGTAAGTATTCACATGCACCAAGTGGTAAGATTTAGCTGCTCTACTACAAAGGCAGAGTATGGCTATAAAGAAAACACTTATCATAAGTTATCAAATTTACTCTGTTTGCTCGCATTCTTTTAAACACTTTCATTTTCTTATTCTGAACAGGGTTGTTATATACATTTAATAGATTTAAGAATAAAAACTTTTAGTTTAAACTTCTACTTCAATATAAAAAAGTAAATTCTCCAAACTTGTAGTTAAGTACTTCCTTTAGTTTCTCTTCGTAAGAATTCGTAATGGCTTAGAACTTGTCTATACGCATTGAGCGACAAGCGATTGAGCGACTATAAGTGGTGAATCGGCTTAGTGAGTTTAAGCAGCAGCACTGGGCAATTGGTCCAGTGCAATAAAACCCGCGCGAAAATAAAGCCCGTGTGTTCTATTTCCGAAATAAAAGAAAATAACGCTTGCGGGTTTTTTTCCTTTTTCTGATGGCGACAAGACCCACCACAAAAAAAGAATTAAGACCCACGGGAGTTATTGCTTTTTCTGAATTGGCATTAAGACCCAGATTTAAAGTGTGATTCGATAATTCATATAGCTACTCTACTTTAACTTTATACTGTTGGCCAAAAAAAAATAGTGACATTGCCGCTTGCCTGCTGAATTTACATACCCTAAGCGGAGCAACGGAATAGCGGGAGTGGAGAGATGACCCAAAAACGGAGTGTAAATCATTGGAACCCGCAAAGCGGGCTACCCAAGTACTATTATCCAAGAAAACTGTTGACAAAGTCCAAAATCTTCTTTTGTTCTTAAGTAAATAAATATATTTTTCGAATTAAAACATTTAATAAAAAGGAATTAAAGCCCAAAAGCTTTTGTTTCGATTTCAAAAAGAAAAAGAAACCTCTGCGGGTGTAATTTACTTTTATTTTGGGAAATAATATTCACGGGCTTCATTTCCATGGGGGTTATTGCACTGTACGTTACGTGTACCTGGGCATTTATCGAACGACAATAACAACAACCTTTAGCAAGCAGTTATGAATATTCCGTTGCTATATAACGTCTGGAAATATTGCAATTTATCCGGAAAAAGATTCAATACAAAATAGAATAGATTTGAAACAGAATTAAGCCTATATGTCGCTCTGAAATGACCCTTGTCGCTCAATGACTATACGTGGCCGCAACCATACAAACTTTTAATTTTATTTATTTTGAGAAAATTTGCATTGTTTTTGGATTATTCGCCGATATCTTATTATTTCATTAATCACTTAATGGATTTTCATAGAATTTTACAGCCGTGACACTTTTTTATAGCGACAAACTAGAAGCTTAAAAAACCTACAGTAGTACTTATTAGATTTTTTTCTACTTAGACACTGTACAACTATTTTCAAATTAGTGGAAACATTCTTTATTTAATAAAAATAAATATCACATATTATTAACGGTTAAGACAATCTACTCTTGTGTCTTAGTTAAACAGCTTTAAGACAACAATAAACGAGTTTTTTTAACACTTTTTCAAAGTTGGACAGTTGTCTAAAGTTAGACAACGTTTATAAATAAGACCAATATTGTCTGACTGTTTTCAAGATGGCGACGCGACGTTTTCGTTGCTAATTATTTCTTCCATGATTCGCTATTAAGTGTAAAACTTGTGAATATAATTGTTATGTCCTTTAGAGGCTATATACTGCCACATCACCATCAATGTCAGAAAAAAAAGAAGTCGGTCAAAGTGTACAGTTGCTGTATAACAACTCTGTTAATATAATATAAACACAGGATGGAACAGGGTGAGTGGGTCCACTGAGGAACTCACTAAAGGAAAAAAAATTATTTTTATTAATGGACGAACACCACAGGGGCTTCTTTAATTTATCAGATGAAAAAAAAAAAAATAAAATGTTCCCTCCAAGTGCGTTGTTATAACAGAGCTTTATTCAATGCGGACACCATTGAAGAGCAAAGAAATACTCTTTATATAGAAGCTCCTTCAAGGCTGAGAGGTAAAATTTCGAACAAGATAAAAAAAAAAAAACAATCCCCATTGTCAGTGAATATAAGACAATGTCTTTCAATAAAATTTACACCATCAGTTTCAGTTTCAGCTCCAGCTATACAAGCTTCAGCCACCTTTCCTCTGCCTCATCATCAATTTCGCAACCATCAGAACCACCGCACAGTAGTCATCTTCCACACTTCTTTTGAGGTAAATGAATGAATGGTATAGCAAAGTAGGTATGTATGTACTGTAGGTATATAGGTTGGGAGATGAGGATACGAGGAGAGATATTTCGTCCTGCTGCCACACAGAGCAGCCAGCAGCCGTAGGGATGCGATTTCATTTGTAACAAATGAAAATAAATGTCAGATGCTATTAAATTTCCAAAGTGAAATGAATAAATCGCAATCAAATTACACAATAAAACATTTTTCGAGGTGTTTTTTTTTTTTTTTTTTTTTTTTTTTGTTATGGTTTTTTGTCATTTATAGCATTGTCTGTGAGTGTATACGCTCAGAAAAGGAAATACTCTATTTATCACCTATCTACGAACCTATATAAGACGCACCCACGAAACTATTCAAGTTCATTAAGTGCTTAAGTAAGTAGTTTAAGAGAAGCAAGAGAAACCGTGCATTTCTTATTTTATTTGTATAATGTAGGTATATCTCAAACAGAATGCCGAAAGAGGGGGGGAGGATGTCGAGGACGAATTTTATTGCTCCTTGTTCAAGGCAATTAGATTTTTTCTTGTGGAAAATTAATCGTTTAAGGGTGGTAAAGATTGCAATTAAAGTGATTTAAGTAAACGAAGATGCTGAAATGAGTAAAAAGATGTGTTCGGGTGGATAGGGACATTTATGATGGTTGTGCATCTTAATTAAGTTAATTTGCAAAACTACTCAAACTCAGAGATATATAGAGTTGCAAGGATGACAAAATAATGCAATTGTGGAATGAACGGGAAAGAGCTGGTTGTAAGCTGTATAACATTAAGACCTATCCCTGCTTACCGTAGCATCACATAAAAGATCTTATATTATATCACCGGTACACGCCGAGATCATCTTAACTCGCTTAAGCCTATATCTGCAACATGAAAATCAACTGTTGAGTTAATCTTCAAACCGAAGTAAGTACTGAGTCAAGATATAAACTAACCATTTTTTCATCCCATATTTGATATCATTCAATGCCAGGAATGCTTTATGGTAATCCTAGAAATGTTATACATTACAAAAGGTACTAAAAAAGACACAGTTCAACTGGCTTCCGGAAATAACGCCAGAATTTTTTTTTGAAAAAACGGCAGACGCATTTCAATACAAATTTCTGGGAGACTTTCCATACTTTCTGATTATTTCTTTTCAAATTGTTTTCTGGCTTTATTTCCATTTCACTTTCTGGCACTTTTTCCATAGGTATCTGGCACAATTTCCAAATTTCTGTCTTATTTTCCAAACAAAATATCTGGCTTTTTTCCAATTTTAAGCCAGAAAAAAAATTCTGGCGTTTTTTCAAAACAAAAAAAAATCTTGCGTCATTTCCGGGAGCCAGTTTAACTTTCAACTATTAAATTAGATCCACACAGAAATATAGTTGTAAGGTTCGACACGAATTGTCGCGCGGCAAAATATATGTGTATTATCTGAATTATGTTCTTTTACGAAAACTCAATAAACAGCTCTTAAGTCATAATACTAACTAGCATGAGCAATTTTCAAAAGAAGATTATTTCCAATATAACGAGCATTTATAAATTGTTTTCCTTATTTCCATGAAGTTAGAAATAATGCTCACGAACATTTAATCGAATTATTTATTCTTACTCTCATTAAATAGGAATTTCGCAATCGAACATTATGAAGTACTGATAGCGTGAACTTTTATAAATCAAACATGAGCATGAGCAAAAATACAAATATAATCACAGCTATTCACTCATGAGCGAAAACTTCTTATACCTCAGTGCTTGATCGGTATATTGCACATTTAGGAGATGATTGAATAGGGTGGCTACTACAGAACAAAAAGCAGATAGGCTGATATGAAGACTCTTCTTTCTTCTTCTCAATCACTGTACCGTATTCCAGGAGGAAATTTTGGCGATTAAGGAAGCTTAGACAGCTTAAAGATAGCCAAGACTCTATTAAATTTCTAGACTCCGTCACTAAAAATTCAAAAATAATTGTCCTTAAATGCCGATCATCGCAAAGCGGTTCAATTTTACCCTCTGCTGGGTGCCGGGCATAGAAACATTACAGGGAATTTTTAAGCTGACAAACTCACCAGAGGTAGAAAACCTTTACCCAGACCTTGTCAAATCAGACAAATATTGGTATTTCCATAACTGCATGTGTTAAGTATGTATTTATATATTATATTTGGACAGTAGGAATGTATTGTAAATATAGTTTAAGTTCAAAGTGGATGGCGACGCTGTGTTGCGTTGAACCTTGTCATAAACAGTAAATGATCTCGCAGATTGTGTTTTATGACTCACATCTGTTAGCATTATGTTATGAACAAGGGATGCGTCAGACAACATCGTCGTTATCCACTTTACAACCCTTATTGTTAGTTTAGTTTTATAGGAAACTAGAGATAAGATATTGTAAATGTATTTGTAAGCTAGGTATAAGATTTGTAAAATAGTTAAATTAAATAAACAGTTCAATTTTAGTCTTCGTAGAAGAAGGACGTGTTTTTCTGCCTTCTTCGGCTCATTCTTGTTTTTAAATTCGTTGTGTGTAAATGGGTGTTCAGAGAACAATGTTCAGCATGCAATCTTATGCTGAAGCAAAATGCTATATAGAAAGAACAACATCAACATCACTACTTGCCTGACTGACAAAATACAATATATACATATGCTGTATATGAAGCGCTCTAAGATTTCAATATCTCTAAGATGACACATTGACTTCGTTAAAGGTGACTATACCGGACACTGTCTAATAAGCACACATGAAGGCTTTAAATATTTTCAAATGATTTTATATGCAGAAGCTGGAATGGACGAGGAAGATCAATAATCGATTCTATATAAAAAAAGTACGCGAGAGACAGAGAACTCTATTGCAAAGATACCAGTGATCTGTAAAATATTAACAATAGTAAGAAACTCTAAGTGGTTCAACGAGTACGGAGAATGTCTCCTAGATTTTCGTGGTATCACAATACCGCAACTTATCAAACTTATAGTCTTAGTGTGTCAAGCATAGCATGTTGATAGCCACGTCAACCTAACGTACCCGAAAGCAAAAGGAGTCTAAAAATAAAATGTTGGACAATTTAAATCATCATATAAGCACGTTCAGGAAAATGGTGTCTCAAAATGCCTCTATCAAAAATTGAGCAATCGAATCTAAGTTTGTATATAACTCTTTTGGTGCAGTGCAATAAGAGCCGCGGAAATAAAGCCCGTGGTTCTAATTTCCAAAATGAAAGGAATTAAAATCCGCGGGCCTTTTTTTCTTTTTGAAGTGGCAAAAAGGGCCCACCACAAGAAAAACATTAAGACCCGCGGGTGTTATAACCTCTCTGAATTGGCATTAAGACCCATACTGACATTGGCGCCAGCCTGACGACTGAACATACCCTAAGCGGAGCAACGGAGTTGCGTGAGTTGGACAGGTGACCCAAAAAGGGATTTAAAATGCTTAGAACCCGCGAAGCGGGACACCCAAGGTAAGGTCTTGTTTGTCCAATAAAACTGTTCTTTTGTTTTTTTTTCCCCATATATTGATTGAAACCTTCAAAAAAAAAAAAAAAAGAATTAAAACCCACACAGTCGTATTTATTAGATTTTTGTCTACTTAGACACTGTCTAACTATTTTCAAATTGTTGGAAATATGCCTTAATTAATAAAAATAAATATCACATTATTCACGGTTAAGACAATCTACTCTGGTGTCTAAGTTAGCCACCTATAAGACAACAATAAACAAGGTTTTTGAACACATTTTCAAAAGTTGGACAGTTGTCTAAAGTTACACAACGTTTATAAATAAGACCGACAGTGTTTATTTCCAATTTAAAAAGAAAAAAAACGCCCGTTGGTATTATTTCATTTCATTTTGGGAAATAAGACCCGCGGGCTTTATTTCCGTGCAGTCCACCAACTCTTGGAAATTTGGGCGTTAAAATAATTAGTTTCCCATTTAATAATATTAGAAATTTTAAGAAGAATGGCAGCACTAAAAATTCTACAAATTCTGGTAACAACCCACCTTTGAAAATATTGACTAGAATTTTATTCAGTATTTTGACATCAAAACTGATAAATTTTAATTATAAAACAATCCAATTCGGTTAACCTGTATAAGAATAATTAACAAAAATAAATTTCGAATGTAAAAAATGTCGATTTCTATCAACTTTACTGAAAGTTCGAATGGAAATTTTTTTTTTTTTTGCTGACTAACGAAATTTCACAATCTCAATAAGTCGAATGTCTTGAACGAAATTGAAGGACATCGAGAACAAAATAGCTCGATTTAAATTTAACATATTAAATTCATAGATGTTTATTTAACAGAGACCAAAGAAGTTTAAAGTTTTTTTATGTTTAACAAAAAAAGATGCAAACCTTCAATAAATTAAATCCACTTAATTAAATAATCAATAAATGTAGGTATAAAACGAATTACCAGAAAATATGCTCTGCTTTTATCAGCAGATATCCTGCAAGTTATTATCAATGGAATTGTAATAAAACTTTTATCATAATGTTAAATCAATTCATTTCCTACATCAGTTATGTTTCTCGCATAAAAATCCCAGATTGGTATCCGATTGTATATAGGTATAGGTAGGTATGTCCTTCGATATTATAAATCCTTCGTTCTCTCAGCAAATAATTCCAAAAACATAAATAAAATAAAAATTAATTTGCAATAATCCAATATAGGGTTCCAACACATTATGCCATATACCCAACCCATGCCTCCATATACACATCACATCATATACAACACATATAAGGCTTTGAAATAAAATCTCATAAAGAATTAAACGCATTCGTGTTATAATCCTTATATATATATGAAATATGGCACACATCACCAAATCCACACACTTTTTTGTAGCTAGCCTAGAATAAATTCAGAATCCTGGCTGGAGTAAAAAAAATGTCTACAACCAGATCCACCACGTAGGTATAAGGTGGTCAGGAGTAATTAAGCGCTGACTAGGTTAAAATTGCATTTAAAAGCTATTTATGTCAATTAATAATAAGCGTCAGCGTTAAGCAGGCAAAAATTTATGAACATATTATAGGCTGTATAATATTTTATTGCTTCCTTTCTCCTTTTTTTTTTTTATTAATATGTATAGGTATACCTAGAACTGTTAATTTTAACGATGCATATTTTTATTGAAATGAGGAAATGAGATTTATATAGATTAATATTTTATAGATTTTTTACTTGCGATATATACATATGTATGTACCATGTATGTATATCAGTATAGCAAGTTACGGATTCGTAAAAAAATCAAACTCGAGATTTTAATTAAAGTTGACATTACGATGATGCCGATGTCGAAAAAAGTGGGTCTCGCAATTCTGTCTGTCTGCCCTTTTTGCTGTAGCCTAAACGGGTGGATCGATTTTCTTCAAACTTCGTATCTGGGGTTTTTTGTGTATTCCCCCAATACTTTTTTTTTAAATTTTTTTAAACACTAAAAAAATAACGGTACAATTTTATTTAGCAAAAATGAAAAATTTATTTTTCTCAAAAACGTGCCCACAACTTAAAAAAAATGAAATAATTTTTTTTTATAAAAAAGGCTACCATTAAACAAAATTTCCGAAAAATGATAATAAATGGTACATCCCATAAAACCATTTTTTTATTTTCGATTTTATTAAAAATGGTTCAACTGAATTTGATCAATTATTTTACTAGAGAATTTTACAAAAAGCCTTAAAAGTATTGCATACCAAAGATTTCCATTTTTTTTTTTTTTTTTAATTTTTAAAAAATGTTTCAATTTTTTTTTTTGAGAACTTAATAATTCAAAAATGACTAGGTCGATTTTTATTAAACTTGGTATGCAGCACTTCTTTGAAATTATCTAGGTGATTTAAAATACAAATGATTCTTATGACCAAAAATAACGGTACCTCCCATACAAAATGTTATAAAACCTCATTTTTCTCAAAAACGGTATCTCTCATCGAACCATTTTTAAGTGACTATCTCATTATCTGTTCAAGCAATTTTAATGTAATTTTTTACACATGAGCTTCTGATAAGATTAAATAATATTGCATATCAAAATTTTCAAAAAGCAAATTTTGGTTAAAAAAAAAAAATTGGTGCCAAAATAGTTTCAGAAGTTGTTTAATTAATTTATTTCTATATATATAAAGTGTATAAAGTGTAAATACCATGTATACCTACTTTAAAACCAAAGTATGATCGCACATAAGAGCAAGTTCGTGCGACCCAGTCGTGTATTTATATAAGTACGCCTTATACAAAAAAAAAACAGAGGATTTTAAGAAAATATTTTAATTATGAAATTAATTCGAAAAGGGGTTTAGCAATGGCATTTTAACATCGCGCCTACCTAACCTACCCTATTCACATCACACACCCTGAAGCAGCACTACCCAACCTACAATCAACCCACAAAGTAATCCATTTTTGCATCCATCAATTATCGTGAGACGATTGTTTATTTTATCCAATTATCCAAAATAAATGACCTCCACTTAAGTGGATAAATTAATATATGAATATATGCAAATAAGTATAATTAACCCCAGGAAAGACCATAATTATGTATGTGTGTATGAGCATACATACATATAATATGTATGTAGAGCTTTAGGGGTTTACCGCAGTTAGGAAACGCTTCAATGGCTTTTCGATATTGTGGTTGCGGGGATTGTGGCCGGGAGTCGCATCATAAGGAAATAATAAGTTCTAATGGACTTAAAATATTGATTGATAACTTAATTCCATATAAAATTTCTGAGAACTATTTAATCGATGAGTAAAGTTTATCTCGTTTAAAATACTGGTTTTCAAAGTCTGTTAAGAATGCTCCTTTGCTCAGTATGTTTTTTATTTTTATAAGCTATAATTCTTAAACGTAAAGCATGTCGTAGTCTTTCTGAGAGTTTAACTTTAATAGCAAAAAATATAAGTAAGAAAATTACATCAGAATTAAGGAACAAAGAAACCAAAGAAACAAAAAGAACAAGCCGAATAAAACTAAAGTGCAATTTTGCGCACATAATTAATATTGCGGGCAATCAGTGCGGAAAGAGTGGATATCATCTAAATAATATGCTACAGTTATCAGAATCAATATCCATAAAACCCAAAATTCATAAATCCCAAAGTCAAAAGATCCAAAATCCCAAAAACCAAAAATTCAGAAATTTAAAAACCTATGGCCTTATTTATAAACGTTGTCTAACTTTAGACAACTGTCCAACTTTTGAAAATTTGTTCAAAAACCTTGTTTATTGTTGTCTTATAGCTGTCTAACTTAGATACAAGAGTAGATTGTCTTTACCGTGAGTAATGTGATATTTATTTTTATCGAATAAAGCATACGTCATTCAATTTGAAAATAGATCTGGATTTGCGGGAATTTCGATTTTGGGATTACCCACAAAAAAAGGGAAACGAGAAATTAAAGCTCCTTTCGAAGTAAATTCGTTTTGAATTAATTTCTGAAGTTATTTCTCATTTTTTTTACACTTGTTGACATTGTCAACTATTAAGTACTTAATATTCTATGTCCACTTCACACTTTTTATTTTATTTTATTTTTGCAAAATAATCATTGCAATATTAACCAAAGCATCTAATCAAATATGTTTTTCTTTTTTTATTTTTAGAATGTATTCCCTCATCACCTCACTCTCAATATAGCACGGTAAGTAATTAAAACTACAAAACCAAACGAATGCCTTGAGGGTGTTTTCTGATATTGCTATATTTTAACTCCGTAACTTATAATTTCGCAGAGCTTAAGGACCGTAAGAACCAAGATGTTGGTTTGAAAAACCTTTTGTGCATTTATACACTTTTCCTCAGTTAAAGTTTAAGAGTAAGATTGCCTTCCGTAATGGATTAAAAAAATAATGCCTTTGCAAGAGACTTTGATAGTATTCCCAGTAAGAAATGTGTGGTATGGGTATAGTATAGTATGGTTCTTTTCGGATTTTATATGTAGTTAAAAAAAAATACGATAGATTAGATATATCATTAAGCGTAGGGTAAATTGACTGGTTCTGTACTTGGATCTATCAACAAGATGTGTATTCTGTCTGGTCAAAAAAGAAAAAAATATTGGTAGTGGTGCTGATGATATCGGGATAGTCTGACAGAATCCCGAAATTCAAAATCCAGAAAATCCAAAGTCCAGAAAATTCAAAATCCTTCAAAATCAAAATACAAATTAAACCCTAAATCCAAATTCCTAAAGGCCCAAAATTCAGAAAACTCAATATTAAAAGAAAAACCAAAACCAGAAAACCCAGAATTCAGAAAACTCAAAATACACAAATCCAAACAACTGAATACCCAAAAAACCCAGAACCCAGAATCAATAAAACCAAAATTCAAAAAAAAAAAAAAAAAAACTCAGAAGCGAGAAAGCCCAAAATCCAAGAAACCCAATATTAAAAGAAAAACCAAAACCCAGAATTTAGAAAACTCAAAATACACAAATCCGAACGATACCCAAAAAACCAGAAAACCCAGAATCCAGAAAGCCCAGAATCCAGAAAAGCCAAAGTACAGAAAACCTAGAAAATCTAAAAAACCTAAAATTCAGAAAACCCACAGTTCAAAAAATCCACAATAGAGAAATCCCAGATTGTAAAAAAGCACAAAATCCCGAAAACCCAAAATTCAGAAAACTCAAAATCCCGAAAACCCATTATTCAGAAAGAATGCCTTTGCAGAATTCAGAAAACCCGAAATCCAAAATCCCAAAAACCCAAAATTCATAAAACTCTAAATCCTGAAACCTCAAAATCGAGAAAACCCAGAATTGAGAAAAATCTCAAATACAGAAAATTCAAAATCCAGAAAACTCAAAATCTTAATAACAGTAATAACTTTTAATCCAGAATTCCCAGAATTTAGAAAGCCCAAAATACAGAAAACCCAAAATCAAGAAAATCAAAATTCAAGAAAAACAAAAAAAAACTCAGAATCCAGGAAACCCAAAACCCAAGCCAGTAAATCCAAAATCCAGAAAACCCAAAATCCCGAAAACCTAGACAATTTGATCAAAATTGACATTACGCTGAAAGAAGAAAAAGGGGTCTTGAATAATTCTATATACCTGTCTTTTTACCTTTCTGTTTATATACAGTCTAAACGGATATGTCGTTTTTCCTTAAACTTTGTACCAAGCATATTTTTTACATTCTCCTATATGAAAGCCCAGAATCTCATTTTTTTTTAGGACTTCAAAACTTTGTCCCATTTTGTAGCTTATAAAACAAATTTAGGCATTTTCTAAAAATGTACAAAAAACATAATTTATCAAAAAAAAACAAAAAAAAAATGATATTTGAATTATAAAAAAAAGGAAAGCAAAATATTAACCCCTTAAGTGCAATTGAAATACAAAAAAAAATGATGTTTCTATTATAACGCTGCTAACTATACCTACTTTAACCTTCTAAATATTAATATTGTCATAACGGAAAATACACATAAAGGACATATGAATGACGACCATCATTCTGATGATATCGCGGTGGTGATATTCTGATGATGTGTTTATATGAGTGTTGTGCCATAAAACACAATTTTATTAACATCTCCATAAACCACTCGCTAGTAATTTGTGCAAAATTCCAAAACACCTAAACACCCCGCATCACAGTGTTTTGTGTAGATGTAATTATAATACCTACTCGTATCTAAAACTCATACTGCATTTTATCGATCGATTTCCATCAACAACTTTGGACTAGACAATAACATATACACTTAAATACCCGTATATATCCAATCCACACTGCAGGCTATAGTTTTGATATATTAAAAAAACCCCCAAGCGGATTCACCACCCACAACAATACATCTGTACCATACCACACTGAATCAGCACAGAACTACAAAACACAATTCGTGCAATTTATATAAAATAAAGTTGTTGTTGCGCCGCCGCCGCCGCCGCTGCTCAGTCGGGCCGTGTAGGGGTTCAGTTCCACAGCCATCAGACATAGGTTAAGGGTATAGCATTAAGACTGACCGAAATTCAGCCGCTCAATTTGTTGGTTTATTCGGTTGCAACCGATGATGCTATGTCATGTTGTTGTACTTTACAATTGTACATGTATGTACATACAGGAATCAGCCTCTGTATATGATGGCAAACCATTAAAACCGCCATTTCCTCCTCGGAATGAGCCACAACAATTTCTGAGGTTTCACCATTTTAAAATAATTTTTTTTCCCGCTGCAACAAAACTCATGCCAAAGGATTCTTTGCAAACGAAGCCATCATAAAACCGTAATTCGCAATAAAGCACAATTTTTTGGAACAAAGAAGCCTATTCAGCGGCGGCGGCGGCGACACGCGGTGTGGCGTGAAGACCGACGACAACGACAGTCCAACATTCATTTCGTAGTCCAATAGATTTGTCCCATCAGGTCCAACAGGGAAGAGGATGTCATCACATCGCTTAAGGGTGCAAACACAATGGTCCATCATCCGGGTCGCGGATAGAGAGAAAGAGCCGAGCACTCAAAGTTGGATATATACGGATCAAACTTTCATGTGAGTAAAGAAACAATTACCGTTAATTGTGTGGGTAAACTTTGTCCGTTTGTGACGAACGACACGCAATGCAATGATAGAACTAAAACGTTAAAACTTCATACTCAACTCAACCGTACCTACCTACCTACCTATTCTGAAAGCGGACGTCATTGGGGAATGGGGATGTACGGATGGAGATGAAATGCGGTTTGAAAGTGCCTTGGAGAATATCCTGTTGGGAAAAGCCTTTTCCACCGATGATGCAGGATATGGTGGGAGTGAGATTATTTTTGAATTTGTTTTTGTAACAAAAACAATGCGGCGACGACGTGTTCGTTAAAATTTTATGAACATTTATTATGACAAGCCCCACCACCGGAAGGACCTTTATGTGGCATCCCTTCTGTTAGCGCTTAAGCTGCATATATTTTGTTTTATCTATAACAAACCAACTAGTTGACATTATTGTGTATGTATTTTAGAAGAATTTATTTATTAAATAAAATTTTAGGTAGGTACCTGCTGTTTAAATTGTTGTTTTATGAAACACGATTAATAACTAATTGTAACAGTTTTTATTTGACTCAAATAATAGGGCGATTTTTACTTGCGGGATTAGTTTTTGAAAAAAATAAATTCGATATAACGGGTGATTTTTTAGCTGGTTTGGTTTTGGCAACACTGGTTTTGACAGCTGACGTGTTTTTAGTACCTTGTGTCACTGTCAAACAGCTTCAGTTTGGTTTGCAATTTAACCATGGATCGTCTTACAAATGAACAACGCTTGCAAATTATTGAATTTTACTATCAAAATTCGTGCTCGGTTCGAAATGTTCATCGCGCGCTGCTTCCATTTTATGGTCGGCATTCTCGACCTTCTGAGCAGTCTATTCGGAAGATTGTGACCAAATTTCGCACCAAATTTACTTTGTTGGACATTAAACCACCAACACGTTTACGTACTGTGCGTAGTGAAGAAAATATTGCGGCCGTATCAGCTAGTGTGACAGAAGACCGCGAAATGTCGATTCGGCGCCGTTCCCAGCAGTTAGTCCTTTGTTACAGCACTACGAGGAAAATTTTGCGGAAGGATTTGGGCGTAAAGCCTTTTAAGATACAGCTGGTGCAAGAACTAAAGCCAGCCGACCTACCACAACGCCGAATTTTTGGTGAATGGGCTCTTGGAAAGCTGGCCGAGGATCCGCTTTTTTATCGAAAAATTGTGTTCAGCGATGAGGCTCATTTTTGGTTGAATGGGTACGTAAATAAGCAAAATTGCCGCATTTGGAGTGAAGATCAGCCAGAAGCATTGCAACAGCTACCAATGCATCCCGAAAAAGCCACTGTTTGGTGCGGTTTATGGGCCGGCGGCATTATTGGGCCATATTTCTTCAAAGATGATGCGAATCGCAGCGTTACTGTCAATGGTGAACGCTACCGAGCGATGATAACAAACTTTTTTTTGCCCGAAATGGAAGTTCTTGACTTGCATGATATGTGGTTTCAACAAGACGGTGCCACATGCCACACAGCACGCGAAACAATGGCGCAATTGCGAGGCGAGTTTGGTGAACAGTTAATTTCACGTTTCGGGCCGGTCAATTGGCCGCCTAGATCGTGCGATTTGACACCATTAGATTATTTTTTGTGGGGGTATGTCAAGGCTAATGTCTATAAGGACAAGCCCGCTTCGATTGACGCACTGGAAGCCAACATCCATGCATTCATTCGTGAGATACCGGCCGATATGTGTGAAAGAGTATGCCAAAATTGGACTCAGCGGATGGGCTACCTGAGACGCAGCCGCGGTCAACATTTGCATGAAATTATCTTTAAACATTAAATTGCAAGGTTCAAACTATCGATTCAAATAAATATTTCATTCATTTTTTCGAATTTTTTGTGTTTTTTTTTTTTAAAAAGTTCTAAACCTCTTAAAAAATCACCCATTAGTTATCAAAATTTACACTGCCATGATGAAAAAGTCCCAAAAAGAAGGGTTTCGCCAGTGCATCCGACTGTTGGATCAATGTTCTTGAAATTAGGTACACAAAGTATTTTAAAGTGATTCCCTTAGAATGACGTATAACGATTTCGGTTTTTTCACAATGTCTCCAAAACAGATCTAAAGATTTTGAATATAATATTTAAAAATAATTTTTAAGAGTTGGAATGGCTGTATGACTAAATAAATTAAATTTTATTTTGTCAAAGACACCCTATAGTCCCATACGTACAAAATTAAAAATTAAAAAATACCTAAAATGATTTTTTTTTTACTTTAATTAATTAATTATTATTTTTATTTCGCTTAATTGAGTAGTTAGTCTTACAATTGTTTCAACGCCACCGTCAATATGAATAACTAATTAAAGTGTTCTTTTTTTTATTTTTTACTTATTAATAAAATGTCATCTAAAGATTTTGATTAAACTTGGTTTTTTTAATGACCAAAGAAACTGAAAGAAAAATGCGTTTTAGTTTCTTGCCATTTTTTTGACTTTTTTTTATAAAATTGCCCTTTTTTGAGTTATTCAAGTAAAGCTTTTGTCTTGACTGGTTTTATTGTAATTTTAAAATCTTGTGCTCATAAATATTGCAAATAACATGGCATCTTAAAAATTTTGAAAATATGAATTCAAATAAACAAATTCATTTTTTTTCAGCAATTTAGACTCTTTTAACATTTTTATCCACAAGAGCAAGTTCATTCGATTCAATCGTGGGTATTTTTTTTATAACTCAATCTTTTTTATTTAGTTTAAAATTTATTTAAAATTTCTCGTAAGAATAAAAATAAAATTGAATTTTGACTTACTGCACATTTATCCACTTTTTCCCCTATTCAAAATTCGAATTTCATAAAATACCGTATTTTTACACCCGACATATGAAATTTCTTCTTATGAATAATTAAGTGTAGGTTTTTATGAGATATTCTGTAATATTAAAATTAGGTACAACTTATTTAAATTTTAATATTAAGTAGGGTAGAGAAGGGTAAGCTCGATAAAAGACCGATGAGCAAGTTTCCAAACGAAAAACTGTTTTTTTTTTTTGTAATTGGTAGATTTCTTAAATGCATATAATTATATAATAGAAAACCCTGCAAGGTAATATCAAAAATCGAATTATGAACATAAAGAATTTCAAAATAGATGTTTTAAAAATAATTCACCTTAAAGCGAAAACATATACTGAACCAATTTCACTTAATTTTTTTTATTTTTTCTTATTACCAGAAAGTGGGTTTGGTAAAATCCACCTACTACCACGCCCACTTTTTTATATCTCAGATTCCTCCTAACCTTACCGTAAAAGGTAAAAATTTTGTCATTAATCTCTTGAACCTTAAAAATGACATGTGCAGTTTATTTTTAATTCCGCTTACTGACACAGTTTAAGTTTTTTTTTAATATTTCAATTTGTCGTTTGTTCGATTGTGTTCAATGGTGAAATGTAAAGCGGTACAGGGTTCAAAAATCCAAAAATTATACGCAGAAAAAAGCAATTAAGGCTGCTCAATTTAAATATTTTATAGAACACTAAGGGAGCTCTTGTTGTAATGGTTTCGAGATTATTGGAAGTTCAATAAGGTTTTATTTTCTTTTTTATTCGAGGAAAATTAGACAAAAAAATACAAAATACAATTTGAAAGATTTAGCTATGCTTCAAATACAGCCGTTATCAACTGTCAAAGTTCGAAAGTCCCTATTGAATTGGAAGACCCTTTACATAGCTTCAAACTTGTTCCATAAATTATTTAAATTAAATTAAGTTGAGTTGAGTAACTATATCTACCTACCTAGTTTTGAATCAGATTATTAAATTCTACATTTATTTTCCCTTTTTTTCCTGTCACCTTATTATCATTTATGTTTTAGCCCAATCTTGTAGTCAAGTCAAATAGCAAATACCTGCCTATGCCAACCTATACCAATGAGATAAGGAAAAACATCAACAAAATATATCTATAAAATGTTCTTGTTTTTCCATTCAATTTGGTCGTTCTTTTGCCTCATTTCCCCATTAATCAAGTGAAAAGGTCATAAGACCGACTCTTCACCCCCCACAAAACAGATAATATGTCAAAACCTCTATCGAATTGTATATATACGACAGTGATTCAAGAGTTAAAGGTATGTAGGGTAGGTAAGGTACCTTTACAAAATAACAGGCACACACAATTTTGTGCCGCACATATTTACCTCGATATGAATAAAAGCAGCACATATTTCTATATCTACACCTAGTACCTACCAACAACGACTATAAATGTAGAAATAAAGGCAAAAATCAAATTATATGCTTCAATCACTCATACCTACATATATACACAAACACACACTCACATATTATTTTAACAGACGAAAACTTGTGGTATGGCTATAGGTATGGCATTCAGCAAAAACTAATAACGACTGAATAGAAATTGCGGTTTTGTTGGATGGTTGAATCTTTGGCTACTATTTTGCGGAGGGGTTGATCAGTTAACTTGGCACAAAATCGACCTCGATTCTAGACGATTCCCAATGAACTGCCATGTCAATATAAATGGCAATTCGATTTCAGATTATTACCACCCCCCGTCAATAATATCCTTTCTAACTCAACCCTATACCGACAAAGCGAATGTAGAAGAAGGAGCAATGAATGAGATGAAGCAACGGCAGCGGCGGCGGCGGCTGGTATCAACCTCATTTTATCGTTCTACCGCCATCCATGTTATCCATTGGGGCTGGGCATGGGTGGAGGTTAGGTTATTAAACTTCCCTGAGCTACTTTAAGCAACTGACAGACTGAGACTTTCTTTACTTTGTCTGGACATTTTTCCCAGCGGGGTGGTTATCCCCTTCTTCTGCATCTATATACGTTCATTGCAGTCGTTGGTTTGTGGTGGTTAAAAAATCATAAGGTTTTGGACCGTAAGTTTATGACCTTTGTCTTACTTATATAGGAGCACACAAGCCACCCGCCCCCCTCATTTCCTCATCCAAAGGATACACAAATCAACTTCAGCAGAGATTTCCTTTCTTTTAAGAATTTTTTTCATTCTTTCGTTCGTCCTTGCAATCCTTTTTATTTTTTTATTTTTTTGTAATGAAATTTAATTGCAAAAGTTTTTCGAACGGTTAAATATTAGGGGAGGTTTAAGGTAGTAAAGTACGGGTACCCAAAGCTACATTGAAGAGGGAGGATGGAAATTCAATGTGGGGAATGCTCGCTGGCGCTGGGGAATTAGGAAGCTAATTTATTTTTCGAGTTAATGGTGAGCTTTTTGTTAATTTTCTCTGTGCTTTGTGGCAGTTTATATATATCGAATGGTGTATATACGATAATGGAAGCCAAGGACGACTTAAAGAATCCTGCCAAGTGCATAATTTTATTATGAACCAACTTAATTAGGGACGACAATCGGGTTGGCGTGCACGTTCCTCTATATTATGTATATATGGAATTTATTTCCTTTGTTTTTCTTCATTATGTTTTGTTTGATCCTTAAAAGGATTCCTTTTAAATCTAAATTATTTTTTAAAATTCTTTTTGTGGCCAATTGAATAGTTTGTATTTAAATTCTTTTTTGTTAGAATAAGCATTTAAACATGCTCAACAGGTGTGTGAAAGGATATATCGAAAGGATAATGAGCATAAATTCATTTGTAATCAAAAAAGGATTAAACTGTTGGGAGTACTTATAAATATACCTATATATACATATGCATTGGAATAGTGTACCTGCATCAACCATGAACACAGAATGAAAAAAAAAAACTAAAAAATGCATTCTAAACGACATACAGAGGATAAGGGAGGAAGGTCTATAGATAAAAAAGTCTTTACATATTTTTTTTTTTATTTGGCCAGAAAAGAGAGTGAATAAATGTGTGCATAGAAAATTGGATTTGCTAATTAAATGGGATTAAGAGTGCTTTTTTACAATTCAATGTAGGTGGGTGTATATGTATGTTTTTATATGTACCATACTTATAAGTTTGTAGGTGTAAGTATATATTTCAACTTTTATTCAATGCAGAAGAGATTTAGATTAAAAATCTACTGATTACATTTTATTTGCATTTTATGTTGAGTATACTTCGTCCCATGGGAGCTTCCATAAAAGTGTAAAACATTTATCTATATATACATATATATGTATATATGTATGGAAGAGGTTTTAGCTTTTGATTGCCTTTCATTAACATTGAATGGAGAACTTGTTGAAATGAGGCTAAGTTTAGAGAAAAATCGACTAAATAATGCATTTATGTATTTGTTTTTATATTTTCAATTAATGAATGAGATTCATTTAAATTATAATTAAACCATAGAATTTAAACAATAATGATTACTCTTGCAGATTTAATTCAAAATAAAAAAAAGGAAATAAAATAAATTCAATTTATAGTTCTGATGGTGTACATGGACGATACCATCTAGCTTCAATCTTGCCTAGGGCTTGGTGTAGGGCTACGCTAAAGACAGTGTTAACGAGAATAATTCCCGAAATCTAGACGAGAGAAAAAGTGTTTAAAAATTACTTCAAATGAATCGCATGTTGCGAATCTTCCCGAGGCGGCCTTACTTTCGAAACCGAAAAATGAATGACCCGTTATAACTTAACGGTTCCTCATGCCATAATTGAAAAATCATATTTTTTTGTTGAATTGTGTCGATGTATTTCTATTTAATAGTTGGTTAAAAATCAATTATTGTTTCAAAAAAGAAGATCCAAAGTTAAATCGATTTTTTTTATTCGGTGAGAAAAAAACACTCATACGCCATACATCAATTTTAAAGAAAAATGTATCGGAGCAAAATTTTTTTTACTCAGCTGCATCCTCCGCAGTAAAAAAAAAAATGTTCTTGGATGAAAAACAAAACTAGTGGGTAGACGGACGGAGTCCCAAAATCCAGAAATCCAAGAATCTAGAAAACGCAAAATCTAGGACATCAAAAATCCAGAAAACCCAAAAACTAAAAAAAACCAATACCAAAAACCCAAAATCCAAAAAAAAAAAATCGCAAAGAAAATCAAAATCCCAGCTATTCCAGAACTTAGAAAACCTAAAAACTAGAAAACCCGAAATCCGGAAAACCCATTACATCCAAAATCAAAAATCCAGAAAACCCAGAATAAAAAAAAACACACAAAATCCAGGAAATCCAGAAAACCCAAAATCCAGAAAATCCCAAATACAAGAAACACAACATCCAGAAAACCCCAAATTGCAAAAACCCAAGGTTTAGAAGACTCAAAATCCTGAAGACTCATTATACTGGAAACCAAAAATCCCACAGACCCTACAATCCAGAAAAGCCAAAATTTAGAAAAACCCAAACAACGAAAATCTAAAATCCAGAAAACTCGGAACCCTTAAAACCCATTAAACCGAAAATTAAAAATCCAAAAAGCCAAAATCTAGAAAACCCAAAATCCAGAAATCCCAAAGCCCCGAATACCTCAAATTCCGAATCACACTTTTATTGAACAAAATCAAATAAAAAATAACAAAAATTTTCTATACATTTTTTTTTTTTTAAGATTTCAATTTCGGGATAGTAAGTTTCTGGGATTTTGAGTTTTTTGAATTGTGGGTTTTAGGAATTTTGGGATTTAGAATTTTCTTGGTTGTGGGATTTTGGGTTTTTGGGATTTAATTTATTATAAAAGCAACCAAGGATACACGCCTCAGCTTTTAGTTTCATCTTATGCGAATCACTTTTATCTTGATATGTAGGTAAATATAGGTACTAAATATATATACATACCTTCCTACATTATGTGTACGCGCTTTGTCTTTAATCAATACTGAATATTGCTGTCACTTATTAAACCATTTAAATTTCGTGATCAAAAATTACTTTTATAATGCTCTTTAAAATATACAAAAGAATGTTAATGAAGATTCAAAGAAAATACTTGGATGAAATTTTTTTGTCTCATAAAAGAAATTCCTCAGCTTTCGGACCAAAAAATTAAAATAAATATCAATTTTGAGTGTCCTCTGGATGAGAAGGTATTTCTCTCTTTTTTTTTTAAATATTTTATTTTTTTATTTTAATCTTGCTCTTTTGCATCACTTCAATCCGCTTTTTCAGATAAAAAAAGGATTTAAATTTGAAGTAAAAAGAATCCTGGCATGAATGATGAAGGTGTTTGGTAGAATAGTTTTTTTTTTACCTATTTTGCAAACAGTTAAAAAGAAGAATATTTTTTTTTTGCCCGAAAGAAAAAAAAATTCGCATCATAAAAATCATGAATAGAAATCGAAAAATAACTTTTTCAAGAAAGACTTTCTATTGAAAAAAAAAAACACTTTTGCAACTTTTTCAAATCAAATCCTAATGCAAAACTGCTGCTGATGTTGATATTCTTATTCAGTTTAAAAGGAGGAATAAGCTGGTCTAGATAACTTTATTCTATTGCAACACCTCACCAAACGGTGGCAAACTTTCATAACAAATAGATAGAAAATCGATGAAGAGCGACCCACACCGGGCGCCATTTATAAATATATCATATTTAAAAATTCCTTGTCCCCTCTTATTAGGAACACTACTGATTGCAAACATTTTCGTATTCCTGATTCATTTTTAATTACTTTTTTTCCCCCATCTGTCTAACAAAGAAACTTCTTACTGTCATTTTAATAGATATGCAGATAGTATACTAGGTAGAAAGAGAGTTCGAATTTTTAATTCCAAAATTATAACTTCCGAACTTAAAATTTCAAATGGCAAAACTTTTGGCGCAGAAGAGACAGTAATTTTTTTTTATTATTTCTGCCTTAATATCTCATTCTAATGCTGGAAATGATGATAAAGAACACACAAAGAATATAAATATTCAAATGAAGGCACTTTATAATAATTTTCTGCAGGAATAACAAGACGATGTAATATCGGTTTCATTAACATAACGGTGAATTTTTAATTAGGTTAAATTTTATGGAAAAGTTTTATTAAACAAAAAATAAAAAAAAAAAAGGAAAACGAAAACGAAAACGAAAAAATTGACGAAATATTTTTTTTTTTTACTTACGTGAAGTTCAGATACTAGATCGTGTTTTTCAATTTCAGCAGCATTTTCTTTTAGAGTTTTTACAGCAACTGTTGTGACACCATCATTGCCTTAAAATAAAATTAAAACAGTTAGAAAGTTCTTTAATTAGAAAATCTTATACAGTCATGTACTCGTACATAGATATAATAAAAATATGAGAGAAATTATTTTGGTTGGACTTTGGTTGGAACATGTGTGTGGAATATTGTTATTTTTTTTTTTTTGTAAAGAAAAGGCAATTCTTTGAAAACTTATTTGCAAATTTGGTTAAAACATGAATGAATCATTAGCATTTTTCTTTGTGATAAGATGAAAAGACGCTTATTATAAAATGTTTTGAGAGTCTTTTGAAAGCTTTTTTAGTAAGTAGATATATAATTATGAAGTTATACAAATGATTCTGGATAAATATTATCAGAAAATCGAGGTTTTCTGTGCAGGGCGAATGGTATCACCCCATTTTCACTGAACTTGTATTAAATATAGTATCATACTTATAAAATTATATCTATTATATAATTAAAAAAGCCAATAGGGTTCTTGGATTCATTAAAAGATTCGGTCGTGATTTTCGGGACCCTTATGTTCTTAAACTTCTATTTATTTCGTTTGTTAGACCAATTCTAGAATACGGCTGTGTGGTATGGTCATTGGTCACCTTATTACTCAATACATGTTACAAGAATTGAAGCGATCCAAAAAAGATTTCTGCGTTTCTGTCTTTGGTCTCTTCCATGGGCAAGGGAAAATATACTTCCGCCTTATTCTCAAAGACTAGCTTTGATCAGCCTCCCTTCTTTGACTAACCACAGAAAGTATATACAATTTTGTTTTATTGTTGGGATTATTAATGGTTCGATATCATTACCATCAGTTCTAAGTGAATTAAATTTCAGTTTCAGTCGTTCAAGTTTAAGGCGACAGCAACCTATTATTCAAATATTTAGCAGATCAAACTATGGTGTATGTAGCCCATTCAATCAATTAATAACAATTTATAACAAATTTCATTTTTGTTTAGAATCTGTAAATGATAATATAAAATGTAATAAATTTAAACTTATGTTTTTCAACAATGTTTAATAATAATTGTAAATTATGATATTAGATTATATTAGATTATAAGAACTATTTTTAACATTGTTAACGTTAGATTTTAACGAAATAAATAAATAAAATTATTCTTATTATATTCTATTACTAGCTTAGCTCAATACTGCCACACTTCACAGCACTTTCTATTTAAAAATTTTTAAAGTACAACATTCCAACTTTCATAGAAATCAAAGGAAAAACTCAAATAAAATAGAAGTGGGTGTGGCAATAGGTGTTCCTTAAAAAAAAAAAAAAAAAATACACACGTCATGCTTTGGGTTCAAGAGATTTTAATTTAAATAAAATTGCAATTTTCTATGGATGAAAAATTAAGGAAGAATTTCAGAAATCATAAAATGCACGACTGGGTCGCACGAACTTGCTCTTAAGTACGATCACACTGTGGTTTTAAAGTCTTAATAATTTTAAAAACTTTTCATCTGATAAAAGAAATTTATTAGTTATTGGAGCCTAAAATTTATGCCACCTGACAAAAAAAGCCTACTTTAAGGAAGCATTATGTGAGTACATAAATATGAACAATATAGCAACGTGCTGTCCTCCATCGGCGTTGACTAGCGACTTCACATATCCCAACAGAAAAAAGTCAAGCGGCGTTAAATCGCACGATTTTGGAGGCCAATTCATGGGTCCGTAATGTGAAACTATGCTGTTACCAAACGTTTCCTTCAATAAATCAATTTTGGCACGTGCTGTGTGACATGTTGCACCGTCTTGTTCAAACCACAGCTCCTGCACATCATGGTTGTTCAATTGATGAACGAAAAAGTCAGTAATTATGGCCAGTTAAAATAGTGTTGCCAACTTAGAGTTCTATACCTCTAAAAAAATACCCGTTATATATATGTATATATGTACCTTAGGATTAGGATACAAATCTAATAAATAAATATAAGAAAAGTTGGCGTAGTAATGGACGGGATAAATAGTATATATATGATGCTTTCGTTTAAAGAAACAACTTTAACTTTCTTATGACGTTTAATATAAAAAGAAATCTAAAATATGATAAAGGTGGGAATGGTAGTGAGCGGAATTACCTCAAACCACCTTCTAAACGCATCATTTAGTGAAATTGGTATAACTCTATTTACGACATTATAAATTATCTTGCTGTTTACAAAAATCAACCTCAACTATTTCATCAAAATTGTCAATCGAGGTAAGAGCTTAAATCTTTTGAAATCGGGTTGTAAGAAAACAAAATAGAGTCTGACAGCCTTGCTAGACAAAAAATGTTTTAAAGTTGACAATGGGCTGGCCTAACTCCCCATAGTACTCTATAGGTACAGTCGAAAATATGAGTACCAAAGCGTTGCTTGATAATTTTTTTAAACTTCAAAGAACCAAAAACGGCTTGAATCCCTTGAATCTTATATATATTTTCTGTTGAATTTGCTGTCTTCCTCCACTATTTCAAGAATGCATTAGAAATTCCACCACTACCTATACCACCCACAAAAATCTATACCATATTGTGTGTATCCTTGTAAACAGGAAATTGAGTGCAGATAATGTCCTTGTGGCAGAAAATACCCGTATTTCAAATCGATGACTACTGTCCAAGGGCATGCAATGAACTAACAGTACCTAACAGTAACATGCTTATTGATAGTGAATATACTCTTTCATCTTCATGGCTTTTATTTAGAGAAAAAATTTAAACCAAGAGGCGGCAAGGACAAAATTAAGCGTAGTTCATTGGGTTCGGGTTCGGGTTCGAGTTCGGATTCGGAACTTGTGGACAAAAATTGTTAACGCCACGCTGACAACGACGACTAGAAGATTGTTTGGCCAGAGAACATCCAGAGTAAATCGATACAATATCTACTTTAGAAAATCGCCAAAAACCGTTGTAGAAATTCATTCAGACATAGAGAGAGAGAGGGAGAGAGGCAGTGCAGTATACCTAACCTACTCGTATATATAATTCGAAACGAAGGACGAATGTTATTTCGCAGTGTATTTCGAATGCATTCTTATACCGAAATGCGATGGTAGGTATAGTGGCAAACTGACAGTAGCATATCCTTGTCGATGGTCCATATATAGTTTTGTAGTTAATGGTAACTGAAGTTCAAGAGAAAACTACTAAATATATATTTTGTGTGTGATATGTTTTTTTTTTTTTTTTAAGCTCTTCCAGCAGATGTTAGTGCTTTTGTTGTGCAAAAGGATTATAAAATGCTTGAATGCGACGAATGGTTGTGGACAATGCAATCAAGTGCAAAGCTAAGATAAAAATATTTTTTTTTTTACCAAAGAACCATTGCGAGAATGTAGATATAAAAATATTTTTTTTTTTTTTTGTATTTTCAAAAAGAAGCGTTTCTTCGGAATTCAACGACCAAACATATGCGAGGCAATGTGGCGCTTTATTACGTAAGTTCAAGGAATTTAAAGGATGTGAATTTCACACAACAAGTGCAATATTCCACTGTAAAAGTAAGAGCATGGTCAATTTGGTCAATTTGCTGGGTTTTGTTATATTGAAATTGAGAATGTGAATTTTAAATTGTTCTGGAGATATTTTTTAGAGTTACCTATACATATAGAAATATTGATGATATTTGTAGTATTCGGAACTCAACAAGGATCGCAGATTTCATATTATTATAGAAATTGTTGGAAAACACTGCCTAATTATAACTTTCAACCATTCCTGTGCGTTTAATCGGCAGGAATGAAGAGGACCTACAATTTTTTGCCAAATCCGAATGGATATAAGGTGAGAGATACTTGTTCATGACAAAAGATTCTTTTAGAAGATTACTTAATTTCTCGCAAGGAGCAGTCCCTCCTGAAAAAATCTCTTTTTCGGTGGAAAAGGCTGGAATTTGATCCAGTGATTTTCGGCAGCGTCCTACGCATACACACTAACCATCATGAGCTACTACGGGAAAACTGTTCATCATTCCCGTGTAAGTTTGTTGTTAAATGGTTTCGAAATATAGTTTGGATAAAATCAACCTACTGCCACTCCCACTTTTATTATATTTAAGTTTGTTCCTCATTGAACATCCTTAGAACGTTAAAATTTTGTAACTCTGTCCCGCCCACTACCACGCCCACTTTTCTTATATCTGAGATTAATCTTTACATTCTTAGAAAGTTAAAACTTTGTAATTAAAATCTCTTGAACCTAAAGCATGACGTGTTTAATTTTTATTTAAGTCCGCCTTGTGCCACACCCACTTTTATTAAATAAATCCCCAATTTAATAAAGGATCGTTTGTCTCTTATATGGGTCCTTAATTTATTTTTCAAAAGATGCAACATAAGTTCATAGTATCATATTTTTTATAGATTCGCGTAACTCGTTTCTTGGACAACAAAACCTATACCTTGAGTGGCCCGCTTAGCTAGTAAAAAGACCATCAAGAGTTATGGATTTATGAAATTATGTTTAATATGTATTTCTCTATTTTTCATTTTGGTCTTAAAGCAACAAGAATTTTGGGCCAGCAGGACCCTACTGTTTATTGTGAAAACTATTGACATGAGAATCCAAACATTTTTGTTTTACCTATAAATGAAGGAAACTTTCAAAGTACGACCCACTTGGGAATCGGGGACTTAGGTATATGTCCCACCTCGGCGGCTCCATTATGACGTAATTGTGTCATGTGGAGTTATTTTATCGGACGAATTAAAAAAACGAGCAAAATATTTAAATAAATAAAATGTTAATGAATTTAGCTGTATATACATATCTTGTACATTTATTTTTAAAAAATCACTGAACTTTTTAGCTCGTTTTTAACCTTCATTGATTGGAAAGGCTATAACGTGGCTTTTGAAATACGTCCATGAACTTCTAAAAAAAAAATTACCGCTTCACTTTTCATCTCAAAAACCACTTAATATTCATATACCGAGAAATAAACTCCACTATAAAAAAAAAAAAAAAAAAATATGACCTTAACAATGAAACAATATTGTTTGGTCTTTTTCATTGCACATCGGCATCAAATTCCAACCCTATAGCATTCAAAACTCGTAATCCCCGAAGAACTTTTGAGTATTGTGTTGAATAGGGCCTTTGTTGGCTTGAAGCAGGATCTAGTTTGCAAAAATGCAAATTATCGTCGTTTGTAGCTATATAGATATTTTTGAGCTTCATATTACCAGCGCACCGGAACTGAAAAGGCTAAAAAAAGGCTTCACTTAGAACCCAACAACATTATGTATGTATATAATAAAATGGTGAACAAAAAGTCATTTCTGACAAAATGCAAGGCATAAAACCCTGAAAACGCAAATCCTTGACAAATTGCCATCATAAAAATTGTTGATGTGAATATATGGAATTATGGTCGATTGTATATATGTATGTACGTTCATTCAGTCGCCTTTGAAGCCGTTAGCCGCAATTCGCCAAAAAGCCAATAAACCGCAAAGTATTAGTTGAAAATTGAGGGAGATATAGAGAAACAGTGAAAGAGAGAGACAGAATGGACCCAACAAACCAAGCAAGCCGCATACATATCCCCTAAGTTTGGCCACAACTCAATTGGCCGGGAGTTCGGATATGGAGTGAATCTGTATATATAGGCGGTTGCCGGATATGGGATAAAGTGTAGAACGATGGGGAGGGGTGGTTGGGGGGAGGGGAGGCATTATTGAGAAATGGCCGTGCAGGCAATTGCTGCCATTGCCATCCGCTGCTGCCTCGCATATCGGTCCCAACCCCCTAAACCCCAGCCAGCACTAAAGATATCCATCAGGACATAAAGGATTTGCATATTTTTATTTTTTATTATGCCGTTATCATTTTTTTTGTGTGTTGTTGCTCTTATCCTTGAACGGATGGATGTTGTTTTTTTTTTTTATTCTACTCTCCGTGCCAGTGTAATCCTTTCCATTTTTCTTGTTCTTTTGTTATTCGTTTCGATTATATTGTTTGAAAATTGCATAACAATACACAAAAAGGATGTTGGTACTCAAAGTCATGTAACAAATGGCTTGAAATATATTTTATCCTAGATGTAATGTTCTTTTATGTGAACTAATAGGCATTACAGGCAGGAAATAATAAAATAAATTTTCAGGACTTTGATACATAGGTATATCACTTTTAAGGTCAATTTACATATTATAAGAGCATCATCACCTACCGAATGGATATAAGAAGAATGGAGATTTTAAATATGTTCTTCTCTAAAAAATTATTTATTTATTTACATGTACATACTTATAATTATGTATAACTAATTTTATAATTTTACTAATTTTAACTCAGGCATGACAATTGGTCCTATTAGTGATTTTTTAAAGTTATTAAATATAATATGTACGTTTGCACAACTTAATTTAAAATTATCAAACTAATCCCTCAAATTGTTGTCACCTAAGGCATTCAAACAATTTTAAATACGTCTCGCGTCCGTCGTCGAGTATAATGAACTCGCTGGTTTCACTATTCAAATTCCATAGACTGGAATGCCCACCCTCAATTGTTTTAAGAACATTAGGTACCTTACCTACCTATCTACCTACCTACCTAAACAAACAACTTAAGTGCACACAAAATTAAAATATTATTTATATATGACTTTTCTAAAATAAGTAGGCCTTAAATAATAACAATAGGTATCGCTCCACAAAAGAACTCTAAAACTAAAGAAAATTAAAAAAAAATATTTTCAACAATAATTTTAACAATGATTCTTGTCGCACGCTACTTATATAAATAAAATTAAAAAAAATTACAACAAATTTTCTAAACTCATGCATGTGTGTTTTTATAATTCACAATCAACATTTCCTCATTGTTTTTATTTTTATTACGAATTACATAGTGAAAAAAAAATTGTTTGTATAAAACGCAAATGCAGTCTGTATACAGTCTGTATAACATGTTGGTACATAACATATACATACATACTTGGATCACGAAATATTCTTTGATTTAAAAAAAAAAAATTGATAAAGACAAATATTGTATCAGTATTTTTTTTTACAAAATTGGTTAGGTATTTTGTAAACTGAAAGCTACAAAACTTTTTCAGATATAATTTTGGTATGCTAATTATTTCAAGTTCCTACTATTTTATTAATATTTTATTAATATACATATTAAATTAAAAAAAAAAATACAAACTTAGTTTTGAAAAATCGAATTTTCAAAAAAATATTTTTTTTAAAGTCTAGTCGTTACGTTGCCGATGCTTGGAAAAATATCCGTCTGGAAAAATCAAACACAATCAAACACAAAAAAATATACCGAATAAAAGCCAAATGTCATTATTCCGCAAAAAAAAAAAAAACGGTCTGGGCAGTTAATTTAGTTCCAAAAAAGAGTGGAGACTTCCAAATATTCTGCTAATTTCTTACTTGCCCTATAGAGCAAGTATTTGCTCTATATTTTCTAAAAATTGCTTTAACGATTTCGATTGAACTTTGTACCTGCATAAGCAAAATTGATTTTAAGATAACTGCATTTCATTTTTTCCCAACTAATTCGCTTACCAAAATAGGGTTTTTACGATTTTTGAGAAAGTTGACTATTTTTTTTTAGTTATTTTCGCATTCAATTGCATGACTGAATTTGTTACAATTTTGCAGTCCAATAGTGCAAATAATATGTCATTTTAAAATAAATAAAAACAAAACCATTTTTTTAAACATTTTTTCGTTAAAGATAAACACCTTTTATGAAATATGTATATTCTTTATCTAATTCACAAATAAACTAATAAATTTAAAAAAAAATATATATTTAAAATACAATATCTTATTAATAAACAATTAACTTCTAATTGAAGTTAAGTAGCAAATCTTAACAAAAATCTACTGCATTCAACAAGAACTCTGTTAGCATCAAAAAGTTTTATTTTATCTTAGTTTTTTTTGTTTTTAGTTTAGTGCACTTTTTCACACATATTTTATCATTTGAGCTTTTAGATACTTTAGTAGATAATCATATATGTGCCTCTAGCGTTTGTTTTCTTTTTATCTCTATTAGTTGGAAAAATATCTTAGTCCTATTTCACGCGAGAAAATAAGTTGTTGGAGATTTTTTGACGTTTTCTTTTAATTTTCAATTTCAAATTTAAATTGATCAAACCTGTGGTGTTCCTAGCTTGAAGTCAAGCTGGGAACACTACGTGCCAAGCTAGGATTGCGGCACTAAATTAGCACCAAATTAGCACTTAATTCCTGCATCATTAGAATTTTGAAAATCAGTTGTGGTGTTTTCAGCTTGACGGACCTAATTGATCAATATGATCAGTTGAATTGTTTTCGATAAAAGCGAAAATCAAACAAATTGTTCTATGATGAAGGGTGCTATTAATATTAATTTTTTGTACTTTTGTTTTCTTCATCAGAGGGTATTTAAATTGATCAAATTAAAAAAAAAAATGTGCAGCCATTTTGGATTTTTTTTTAAATGGTTAAAAAAGATAGCAGGAATCGTTATTTATTCATTTACAAATTCATAACATTAACCTCCTAGTGTTTTCAGTAGTGGATCAATGATTCGGCCAAGTAGGGGCTTTAACTGCCCCTTATGTTTTGGAAAAATTAGGCCGATAAATAAAAGAAAGAAACGTTTTTTTAACACTTCCATTAAGAGAGATATATAAATTCAGAGTCAATCTCAAAAAAGGCTCATTTACAGTAAATCAATTTAAAAAAGGGGATTCCCAGCACGAAAATTTTTCTATGGATCTGCCACTGGGGACAACCAAAAAAAATAATAATTTCCATCAGAACTGCGTCTTGATATATTTATCTTATGCAAAGTTGTATGTATAAGATTCCGTTGATTTTTAGTGATTTTTACTTGCGATATATCAGTAGGTACTACTATGGCAAGTTATGGATTCGTTAAAAAATTCGAACTCAAAATTTTAATCAAAGTTGACAGGTAGGAGAGTTGACATGATGACAGCGAAGTCGAAAAAAGTGAGTCTCTCAATTTTGTCAGTCTGTTCTGTCCTTTCGGCTGCTGCCTAAACGGATGGGTCGATTTTCTTTAAAATTGGTACCTCGTGGTTTTAAGGCATACCCCCGAAATTTTTTTCATTTTAGTTTTCAAAAAAAAATACCGGTACCTGCCGTTCAAATTTTTTTTACCAAATTATGATAATCTTATTTTTCTCAAAAACAACTAAAAAAATCAGTAATTTTTTTTTACAAAAAGGCTAAAATTTTATAAAAAAAAAATCGGAAAAATGGTTCTAAATGCTTACCTCCCATAAAACCATTTTTTTTTTTTAATTTTCGATTTTCTCAAAAACGACTCAACTGATGTTGACCAATTATTAAAAAATCTTTCAAAAAGTCTATATAAAGTATTGTTTACCAAAATTTTATTTGTTTTTGATTTTTAAAGAAAATTTAATTTTTTTTTTTGAGAACTTAATAATTCGTAAAGGACTTTCTCGATTTTTATTAAACTTTGTATTTAGTAGTTTTTTTTAACATTATGTAGCAGATTTTATATAAAAAATTATCCTTATGACCAAAAATAACGGGACCTCCCACCCATATGTTTAAAAGTTGGTAAGGAAAGTCTGATTTTTATCAAAAATGGCTCCTACCAATTTGATTAAAATTTGTATTTGATTTTATATCAGTATACGGTCTACAATATTATTGGAAAAAAGTTTTATCTATCGATTAAAACTGGTATTTCTAATAGAGCTATTTTTTTTTTTTGAAGGTTTCTTTTTTAATAATACAAATTAAAAAAATCAAAAACAAAAACAAAAACAAATAAAACTTCCAATTTAATAACTAGGAATTATAGTTTTGTTGGATGTAGTTCACACTAGATATTCGTCATGAAATCTATGTTAGATGAACTGAACTTAACAAAAATTGCGTATTGACAAGGTCCTCACTAGTCAACTGATGAGTCCAAGTGAGATCGCCGGGACGAAACGCCTAAATTTTTGTGGACTAAAGGCCGTCAAAAGCTATTTTTTTTTTTGTTTTTGATTATATCATTATCTATTGCAACAATTTAAACGAAATTTTTTTACACAGGAGCATCTGATAAGTTTGAATAATATTGCGTATCAAAATTTTCGAAAAGAAATCTTGGATTTAAAAAAAATATTAAAATTATACATTATGTTTCGAAAATGAGTAGATGATTTTTTTTTTACTAATTTTTTAACTCCTCATTAATAAAGGCTAAAAACGAGCCTACTATTTTTTATTCTTAAAAATGTTTTCAAAATTTTATATATCTACATACATATGTATAAAAATTATTTTTTTTTTAAAGCCGTTTCAACGATTTTAATTTTTTTTCTCATAAATTCAGATGTGTGTAAGAAATCAGATGGTATTGCGTTGGTATCGAAACAATTTCATAAATTTTTTAATCAATTTATTTCTAATTATGTACATCGATTTTTTTAAATAATTTTTCAGTCGCTAAAGTGTTAGTACCATGCACATAGTGTGATCGCACATAAGAGCAAGTTCGTGCGACCCAATCGTGTATTTTATTTTGTATTTAAGTCGATTTTTTAGAAAAATACCCATCCCGCCTAAGCAGGGTAAAATAAACCTCCCCTCTTATATGAGTTGTTCCTTGTCTTGACTTACACGCTCTAGCCTTTTATATGCATCTTACGCCAAATACTCTGTATACAAAACCCATCGATTTAAAAAAATAACGTACCATATAGAAGATGTTCCCCTTCTTGTGGATAAGACTTTAAATTTCATTCTAAATTTCACTGTAGGTACATACATATGTACATCCATATCTACAACTGAGAAGGTAATGCAATGCCAAAGGGATCTGGGGCAAGTTGTTTCTTTCATGTTGTGTGGGAGTAGGTAGGTAGGTATATGTTGTTTCCTTCACGCAAAAATGTGCCTTTTAAATGGATTAAAAAAAAAGTTTCCATACGAATTCCCAAATAACTTTTAGTATACTTACAATCATTTTACAACAACATACAAAATAAAATTTTCATATACATATGTATGTATTTAGTACAAAATGTAATGACGTTGATCAGGATGATGACGGAAGACGAAAGATGATACCAGCAGGACAACAAACGTTTCGATGCCCAAAATCCGACCAGGAAATGAACGTCCATGGATGGCGTATGTACATTTAAATCGAACTGTTTGTGGATATCCGCTGCACACCAAACGTATTACGATGATTATTCCATTGCAAAATGATGGTGTATACATTTATATGATTTGGTTGTTTTTAAGCGAGCGGATGGACCAACTTAACGCTCCAAAAGGGCCTCACAAAATAATTGTCATGGAAATCGCTTATACAAACATACATATTTTATGGGAAAAAGTACGATTTAGGTTTTTAATTACACCACAATGTGTGCCATTTCTATGTGACTGACTAACCACCTCCCCCATAACTTCCATCAATCGACACCACTGATTTTCCACCGCTATAATATAGGTATAGTGTTTTTGAAGCAACGATTTTGTGTTTAGAAAATATACGGTTTTCGGGGATGCGAAATTGCCAACGATATAATAGTTGTTGAGGCTGGTTAGTTTTTAATGTGCCATTACGGTGTTTGGATTTATTTCTGGTTGACACGTTGTTTCATGATAATTTTATGTAAATATTTTGATACGTGATTTGAATAAAAGAGATTGGCCGTTCACTGATGTGCGGTGTGATGCGGTGCGGTGTGGTGGAGCCGCACCATCATAGAGCCACATCAGAAATTATTTTTTCTCTGGCATTATAAGCAACTGATCTGTGTATATGTATTTGTATATACAGACATAGATATAGAAAACGCTTGTTGACTTTTCAGCTAAATCGATGAGTGGGTATGAATAACAAACAGTTTGTTTGCTGGTAGGTCTGCAATATGCATGTATTTATAGTGAAGTTGCGTGGAATATCATAAAAACCATAATTCTCAGGTTAACTAAAAGGTTATTGAATCATAATAATTAATTTTATTTAAAAGACACATGCAATGATGGCATCATGATGGGTGCATCAGCCTGGGTGCAGTACCTGAAGTTTATTTTTAACATTTATATTTATTTCGCAGGATTTTATCGCGTGTTTTTAGCAATAAGTAAAAATAAATTTCAAATGTTTCATAAAAACATGGAAAATCAATAAATTAATGGTTTTATCTTCTTGGTTTTGGTATTGTTATATAAATTGATCTAGGATTAAAAATTCCTTAAAATCATTTGCTACAGGGTGGCGCAAAATTATAAACACCGGGTGGTAAAGTTTTCAGTTTTGCAAATCGCGTCAAATGTCAAAATCGAAACAATTATTCCGCGTTTTTTAGGAGCATAGTGATTCATGCCTTGTTGACGAATATTTCAAATGTCAAAGTATAGAATTGACATTTGCCGCCATTTGCAACCGGTGACAATTTTTGCACCCGGTGATTAATTTAGCACCACGTATGTATTTGTTACCAGTTTTTTTTTTCTGTTTTACTTGCAGAACGTTTCGTCCCCTATCTCACGAACTGGCGTAATTTATTTATTTTTCCCATTTTACAACAACGCTTTTGAAAGGTGTTGGTCTATGTTAAAATTCAGTTTTCCTATTATTTTGTAAACTTCATGATTTCTATTTCTTAATTTAATGATCGATTTAATGGTCAAAGAACTATACCTAGCTTAAATATGCGTTTTCCCAAGATATTAATAAAGCAGTTACGTCAGTTCATGAGATGAGGGAAAGTATATAAGGTTGAGTTATCTAGTGATCTAGCGGTTTCTTTTTAAATTTTTGATTTAACACTGAAAGCTGTTTCTCACTTGAAATCTTGACAAAATCGAAATCAGTATCATACCTCCGCGAAACGAAATAAGTCGAAAAAGTATTGACTTTTAAAAAATAATTCACAATAAATCAGGCAGGGCCCGACCGACCATATGTACAAGATGTGCCAATTCACAGGGCGCAAAATTCTGGGGCGCATTACCAGAAACAAGAAAATGTAATCTGATCTTACGCACACAAATATGTATTGCCATTTGCATTTTAACGACAAAACTTGTTCAAATAATCTCAAAATAACATCCATCACAATCGTGCTAAGTTATTTCTTCAACACTAACTAACATTACCTACCGTGGATACCTCAATAAAAAAAACGCATTGAAAGTCTACCTCCTAGGTAATATGAAGAAGTCTTATGCATGCAAACAAGGACGCTTTTTACAATTCTTGCGCAGAGTGCAATTTTGGCTGGGGCCGGACCTGAAATCAGGGTTTATTTTTCATGCTAGTGTTAAATTTAATACTTTTGGAAAAGTAATATATAAATAATATGGACAATTGGATCCCATGAACTTGCTCAAAAAAATTCAAAAGTTAGTTCTAAAAAACGGTTTTTTTTTTTTTAATTTAAAAAATTTTTAAATGCAACATTATCTGAACTATTGCAAAATTATAGCAAAATTGGTTAAACCCATAAAATCTACAGATAAGTGAATAACTCAAAAATAAGTCAACTTTCTCCAAAAAATTTCATAATCCTATTTCCGTAATTAGAATTTTTTGGAAAAAAAAAACTTAAAATTCAGTTTTCTTAAAATACTTTTTGCAGATACAAAGTTTAATCAAAATTGTTTGAGCCGTTTTTGATAACTTTTCGAAAAAAAACAAACAATTTAGTTGAAAAATTCTGATCAGGGGTAGGTGGTGAAGATATCTGAAAATTCCATTTTGTATTGCAAGGTGGAAATATTGATTGTAAGGAATGACAAAAACACTACAAATTTGACAAGCGCGCCTAGTTTGTTCCTCACAAAATGGGACCGCCAACAGATGGCGTTACACTCTTAAAATGCTATACCATATTAATTGTCTTTAAAAATTAAATTATTTGACCATGCTAAAAAATTCATTGTATAAAGGGTTACTAACATTATTTAAAAATTTTAAAATGCCTAAATTGAAGAAAAATTTCGTGCGAAGCCAGGCGGTGAGCTGGTTATTTAAAATATAAGGTAACTTATTTTCTAAAGTGTTTAAGTATTCACTTTTCTTCTCTAATCACTTCGTAATCTTCTTCAATTAATCGTGAATAATATACATTCTGTTAAATAAAAAACAGATCACGTTGTCAAATCCTTCAAAAGCATTCAGCAACGTTATAAAAAAGAACTGTTAACCTTTCCTTAATAATCCTCAATCGAGATCTGAATAAATTAACCCTCTACTTCAATAAATATATATGGTACATGTATATATAGCCTATCAACACAAAAACAACATTATAATTAATTATCCAATTTTATAAATGGAAAAATAAGTAAGTAGGTTATGGCTTCTGGCCTGATGTATACAAACTTCAATAATATAGATATATAAGAAGGTAATTTAGGGCAAGCCCAGTTCTCAAAAAAAAAACATAATTAACAAAACCCTTCACTTACAGAAAAATAACATTTATCTTTTTGTATTGTGTGTATAATCCACCTTTGAATAAATAAAAACAAAAAAAACATGTACATACCATTGGCTTCAATGAAGCCTATAAGAAAAAGTTAACTATATCTATGTGTAGATACCTATACATACATTGACGCTATAGTTACCTACATATTTTAGGGAGCATGCTGCCCCCAAATAAGTATAAACACAAACAAAAACAAAGCAGACAATAATTATCCCACAATATTGACCCCGCCAAACATAAGCCCCATGGCATCAGGCAGTCCACAAAACCCGTAATCCGCCATTAATCCTTCTCTTCACGATCTAAAGGACCAACAAAAAGGAATAAGAAAATATTTGTTTAAGTCCGACCTTATGTACATACATACACTTATATACCTACTTATAACTACTGTACAACGTACAATATAAAAGTTATGTAAGTATACCTATACTAACCCGCCCGAAACGATATCCTTATTCTGCTATAATCGTTGTTCCGATTTGATGTGGCCTTTCTGTTTGTAATCCTTTTTATGTTTTATATATAGAGGTGGGTATACTGACTTCCTTTGCCCATCATCGTTAAATTACTCCCACGGTAATGTGTATAAAACATTTTTTATTACTTCTACATATAGCCACCCTTTTTGACGCATTCTCAACGCCCACCCAGCCTGCCCAAACAACCCCACTATTGACGCATAATAAAATAAAAACAAAAGGACAACATGGTGACGTGTAAATATACAAAAAGGCAAATAAATAATAATCACCCTATCAAATCGATCCGTTCAATAGCCTCAAACGGTCTACGACGACGACAACAACGACTACGACGAGACAAACATATTTTTGTTATTAACATCCAGCTTTCAATCCTCTTATATACCGTACTCTATTCGCCCCATCATGGACCAACCCCTAATCCAAATCTGGTGTAACAAAAGGAAAAAAATACTTACCATCGATATCTGTGGCTTCACAACGCCATACCTGCCCAAAGGCTCCCTCGCCCAATATATTGAAGAACTTCAATCGATGCCTTGGGAATTCCCATCGATCGCCTGCAGAGCCATTCTTGCCGGGTACTCCAGCTCCAGCAACTCCACCATTGCCAGGACCTCCAGATCCACTACCAATGTCGTTGGGTGAACAACCACCAGCACCACCGCCGATACCTCCTGTTGCACTTGTTGATAGCTGCGATGTTGCCTGGTGGGTACAAAAAAATAAAAAATAAAAATAAATACATAATACAGTTTTATACCAGAACAGAAAGCAACACAAACAAAAAAAAAATGTAAAAAGGACGAATATGTCGTCCTTGTCGCAGAAGTCCATTGTGTGCAATAGAAATGAATACGAAATATTTGGCTAATGGCAAAGACTTTGGAATGGAGTTAGTCTTGTTGGTAGGGTAGTTCGTTTTTTATGTCGAAATAGTTGGTATATCCGGTTGGTGTGCAACTTGGGAAAAATTCACAAACGAAGGACTTTTTTTTTCCAGCTCCCTCCCCCTCCTACTCCCTATTGGATGGTTACACTGTAACTGGTGACAGGAGAATAATAAAAGCGTTGAGTTGCATAGGGACAGAAGATAAACAGTAACAGTAGTATGGCTGAATAGTTTAACAACAAAAAATATATATATATAGGTACCATCGTCCAAAGTAAATGGAATCTATATATATTTTTTTTTATTCTTTTTTTATATAAATTTTTACAACATGTTGCAGTGTAGCAAGCTCATTGAAAAGAAAATATAATCTATATCTATGTGTATATGGTGCAAAAAAGGGAATAACTGTCAAACATTTGGATAAGTGTCAGATGCTTTGGCATTCTTAGATAAGTAATATGCAAATGTTATTTTTTGTTTCCATTTTTTGTTGTTGTAAATTTGAATGTCTTTTGCTAACAAAAATAAAGCGGACAACTTGGTAACATGTTTTCACTCCTATAACAAGATTAAATGACTTATGACTATTGAACCAGGGTGAGATTAATAATGTAAGTGTGAGTGAGTAACAGAGTGAGATTAATAATGTAAACTAAAAAAAACTATAAAGGAACACGCGTGCTGAAAAATCAACGTTGTCTAACTTAAGACAAATAAACACTTTTAATTATTGTTTAGGGATAAGGGCCAATATTTATTGACACCCAATCATCTTTAATCAGGATTTATTTAAACTGATAGTAAATTATCTGAAAATGTTGTCAAAAAATCCATTATTTGAGTTTTTAATCATTGAAATCGTTAATCAGTCGGTTTTGGAGCCATTTAATTATACAATAACCTTGGAAAGGCATGTAACGGATTTAACCCACTGTAAACAAATTGGCTCTAACCCCATATTATTCACTCCATATATCGAACTTAAAACTTAAATTTGGATTTATAAATTAAATTAATTAACATTCGGATTTATGTTTTAATCTGGATTAATTGAATAGTAATAATTAATTTACATCCGGATTAAAGCTTTAATGTGGTGAATTTTTAATTTAATTGAGTGAATAATATGGCAGTAAGAGTGAAAAAGGAGTAGAATTCGTTCTCAAAATTCTATTTTATTATATATGGCAAATTATGCATTCGTAATAAAATCGAACTCGAGATTTTGATCAAAGTTGACATTACGATGATAGCGAAGGCTGGAGCCTAAACGCGTGGGTCGATTTTCTTTAAACTTGGTACCTAGACTTTTTTAAGCATTCCCCCACACGTTTCTTTTTTCATTTTTTTGTAAGACCAAAAATAACGGTACCTGCCGTACAAAGTTTTTTAGCAAAAAATGAAAATCTTATTTTTCTCAAAATCGTGCCCACAACTTAAAAAAAAAAAAAAAAATCAATAATTTTTTTTGCAAATATGCGACCATTTTATAAAAAAAAAAATCGGAAAAATGGTTTCCCATAGAACAATTCAGGTGATTTTGATCAATTTTTTTCATAGAGAATGTTTACAATAATTTTAAAAATTTTAGTAAACTTAGTACTCAGTAGTTTTTTGAAATTTTTCTTATAACCACAAATAACTGTACTTCCCATACAAATGTTTAAATACCGGTATTGAAAATCTCATTTTTCTCAAAAGCGGCTCCTACGATTTTGATTAAAATTTTTGTGTGAACTAATATCAGAAAGATCTACTATATTATTTCGAAAAAAAAATTATCTATCGTTTAAAAATCGTACCTACCTCTCATAGAACCACTTTTTGGGTTTTCGACTATCTCATTATCTGTTGAACCAATTTTAATGAAATTTTTTTACAAAAAAGTTACTATAATAAGTTTGTATAACATTGCTTACCAAAATTTTCAAAAAATCAAATTCTTGATTTTTTTTTAAATATGATATTTCGAAAATGGGTGGATGATTTTTTTGAAAATTAATTTTTAAATTTAAATTTAAAAAAAAACCGCTCCAACGATTTATAAAATTTTTTTCTCATAAATTGAGATTTGTGTAAGAAATCACTTGGTGTACATTGCGTTGGTGTCAAATCAATTTCAGATATTTTTTTAATCAATTTATTTATAATTTAATTAATTTTTTAACATTTTTCAATCTAAACTGTAAATTCCATGCAAATGTGCGAAATGCAAGAAGTGCGATGCAGTCGTGCATTTTATTTTTTGCGCCACGAAATTTTGTTTTTCGATCCATTTTACAATATTTCAATTAAATTCTTTTAAAAATGAATTACAAAATTTAAGAAAAAAACATATACAGTAAAACCCGCTTAAGAGAAACCCGCTTAAGAGAAAAACCCGCATAGCTGAAACAAATCTTTCATCCCCGAGCATTTTTCCACCAATCACCCATAAAACACTCCGCTTAAGCGAAACTCGCTTAAGTGAAAAACCCGCTTACCTGAAAAATATTTTCAGTTAAATTTTATATTTCTCATTAAAAAAAAACTCCCTTAAGTGAAAAAAAAAATTGAATCGAACAGAACAAAAAATTTGCTGAACGCTTTCATTTCTTTTTTATTTTTCACCTCCACCATTTTCACCACAAAAATGACATTTAAATTTCTGTATGTCACAACCATTTATTCTCGTTTTGTAAACAAATTGCTTTTTGGTTTGGCTTTCAAAAATCCAAAACAACATTTCCAATGTTTCAAGAGGTACCTACGTATTTTAACATTTCTTAAAAAGAAGATTACACATTCAATAAATTATTTTTGTGTTACATATTAAATCGTTGTTGGATTTTATTTAATTTTTTCAGGCAACTCCAAAAGATAAGTTCAATTTTTTTCTAGCTTTAAGTTTCCGCTGAATGGAATTTTTAAATCCGCTTAAGTGAATTTTTGTTCACTTATCCGGACTCCGCTTAAATGAAATTTTTTTTTTTCACTTAAGCGGGGTTCGGTTAAGTGAAAAACCCGCTTAAGTGAAAGAAATACTGTGACATTTTGCCGTTTCTCTTAAGCGGGTTTTACTGTATTTTCTAATCACAAAAAATATGTTTTTTTTTTATTTTTAAGTACCTACACCTATTTATTAATTAAAAAAAAAAAAAAACATTTAACTTATTAATTGAATACCATAATTTTTTTGACAACGTTTTGTTGTTAAACATTCGTTATTCAAAACATGAATTAGAGGGATTATTGACTGAAAGTTTTTAATTTCATAAATTGTAATAAACTTATAGAAAACCTGTTCTATTAGTTTCACTTTTCTCATCATCTCCAACATTAAAAAAAAAGGTTCCTCATAAATATACTTAACGTAGAATATATAGAGTTTACTAAACAAAATAAAATTCCTACAAATAAACACAAGCTTAAATTTTATTTCTATTAATTTTTCGAATAAGGAAAAATAACATTTGTTTTAAATAAATAAAATATAATAAAATGCCACTCTTTGTTCCGAAGTCCTGAAGTAACAGGTTCCAAGCAGGACGTCCTTAACTACCGACCGATTTCAAAACTTCAAACAATTCCAAAAGTTTTTGAGGCGATTGTCAAAAAAAGGATTTATGAAAATATCAAACAGGGGATTTCAGACAAACAACATGGGTTTGTGAGTCAACGATCAACTACATCAAACTTGGCTCTTTTTTCAAACTTTTGTACAAAAGGGATTGAACGTGGCAGCCAAGTTGATGTCATTTACACAGACTTTTCAAAGGCTTTTGATCGAGTGCAGCACGATGTGTTAATAAATAAACTAGAATACCTAGGTTTTCACTCTCAATTGTTAAAATGGTTAGATCAATATTTGAAAGAACGTATACAATTTGTGAAAATTGGTTGTAAAACTTCAAAGATGACTTATAATTTATCGGGGGTTCCTCAAGGAAGCCATTTGGGACCACTTTTGTTTGTTCTATTCATAAATGACCTTCCTAACTGTGTGAAATTCTCTGAAAACCTACTATTCGCAGATGATTTTAAAATATTTAAACATATCAAGAATTTAGCTGACTGCAATTTTTTGCAAGTTGATCTCAATAGTATTTTCCAATGGTGTGAAGATAACTGCCTTCACCAAAAGCAAATGTCTTATACGAGGTCCCGCAATCCTATTCACTTCGAATATAAGCTAAATAATACAATTCTTGATAAAGTTACCGTTTTTAAAGATTTAGGTGTATTTTTTGATACAAAATTAGCTTTTAATGATCACTATGATCATATGGTTTCAAAGGCAAATAAAATGCTCGGTTTTTTAATGAGAAATTCGAAGGAATTTACTGATCCACATACTCTGAAAGTATTATACTACTCATTAGTGAGATCTTCGTTGGAATATGCCTGCTGCATTTGGTGCCCAATATATTCAGTAAGCATTAATAGAATAGAGGCGGTTCAACGGAAATTCACTAAATATGCTCTTCGTAAATTGAACTGGGTGGACAATATTATGCCATCATATAATCAGAGGTGCTTACTTTTAGGGATAAAAACACTTGAAATACGTAGAAAACATAGTCTTGTTCTATTCGCCAGAGATGTTTTATGTAACCATATTGATTGTTCTATGCTTCTCGCCCTTTACCCAATTTATGCTCCTTCAAGACCTCTTAGAGAAAGAAATATCCTTTTTTTTGTCCCGCGTCATTACACTAATTATGGAAAAAGTGATCCCATATCTCGATCTTGTGCTTTATTTAATTCTGTATCCGATGTAATGAACTTACAATTAAGTAGAGTTAAGTTCAGAAATGCTTTAAATTATTCATTGATGTAACGCATTTTTATTTTGTAATTTTTTTAAAACTATTTTAAGAATATATTTATTGTTATTTTATATAAACATTGTTATTTTACTATGTACATATGTTAGTCTATAAGAGATTATACTCGATAGATGGAATAAATAAATAAATAAATAAATAAATAAATATGTAAGTAACGTTTATACTGTTTTAATTATTCAGTGTTAATTTACAAGTCAGAATGTTCAAAAAGTCCGATTTGTCCAAAACTCGAAAAATCAACCAACGATTAAAATTTAAAATCTGATATTATTTTTCGATTAAAGAAAATAAATTTCTCCATCGGCAATCCTTAAAGTTCAATGGACAACCCAACTCACATCACATCAGAGAGAACTCTTTTTATATGATGGGATGTCCTCATGCGACCCACTTCACGTTATTTTCAATTTTCCACCACGGTGACTGTTTAGTAAGATTTTGTCAATTAATTGATTTTTTCCCTCTCAAGCTTCAGTTTAATAGGTTGCCGAAAAGGAGGTCACGACACTTTTCCGACACATCACCTCTTTCGAAAAAAAGTGATTATAGACGATTAACGAACGTTTAAATCAGTTTATTCCTCACTTATACTCCCTCAAAAAATTCATCCCGTATATAATATAAACTATGTATGTATATCCTTTTTATCCTAAAATTTATAGATACATAAAACTATAACCAAAATGAAAGTCCTTTTGATATAGAAAGGACGAAAACGATGAAAGGATTCACCATATAGTATAATTTTTAGTATCTCTATATATACAGTAGCTCCTGTCAAAGTGGATAACATAATACCTACTGTGAAAAACCGGCCAAAGAAGACTCCAATGTTATACGAGTATATAGAAATAGAAATTCTATATAACTCTGTGAGGTTGGAATTCTACACAACAAAAGCTAAGGCAACAAGAAACCGAAAAATTGTGTGTGTGATGACATGACATGCATCTGACGGGGGCGACATGGCATGCCATCCCAATAAAGATTGTAATTTGTCAACAAACCAGAAACCAGAGATTCTCGCAAACAAAAAAAAAAAATTAAAATGGAAAAAAATCCGACATCCAAAGACTTCCCAAATATCAGCATGACACATATAATCCTAACTCCCTTTATATACGTAAATACCAGCAAGCTACCCACAACTTGAATATGATCGAGAGAATTGTGTCCTTTTTTTTGTTGTTTCTTCAAAAAAAAAATTTGCTTCAGAAAAACAAGGACACAACTTGAACCATCTGAGTGTCAGTCTTTTTGACATTGAGAACGTGTATGTAGTGAGTGTGTTGTGTACCAAAACAAAGGTATAGTGTATCATGAAATCATGGAAACAGAATAATGGTAATTTTGTCGCTTTGGAAAGATTTCTTCTTTTTTTTTTGGAAAGGTAAGAAAACGATATGATTAATTATTATCTATAGGTAGTAGGTAGGGTTTAAGAAATCGTCTAGAAAAATATGGGATATAAATTCTAAAAGTGTTATATTTGAAGAATTTTTTTATTCTTAAATTACCGTTTTACGGGACAAATCCCATCATAATGTTTAAAAATGAGTTTGATTGAGTAGGCCGTTTTTGAAATTAAGTTGGTACAATGCCCCCCAATCTAATTTATATCTAGGTAGGTATTACATATTATTTAAAACCAAGGACAGTATCAATCTACAATTTAAGCTTGATTTTGTAATAACTTCTGGTTGTATTTATTTTTTTTTGTTTAAATATTTTTTTTACAGATAAACGATCAGGAGTTTCTTTAATACAATTCGGATCAGAACCTTTAATAAAGCATGGGCCCATATCCTCCCCTATCTGAAGAACTGTTTTTTTTTTCAAGTTTTACAAAAACGCTTCTTAAAGGCCGTTGTTAAAAAATTTTGTTTTTCTATAGTTTTGTAAACTACAGGATTTCTATTTTTATTTAATGGTTTACGGAAGAACTACAGCGGAAATATGCGTTTATTAAAAAAGCAGTTACGTCACTTCCTGAGATGAGGGAAGATATAAGCGTGGCATAAGGTCAGCAAACACCACTTTTTTTATTGATTCCAAGGCAGCGTATGACAACATTTAAGGTCTTTGTCTTTTTTTTTTTATCACTGCCAAACTCATCTATTTGTGCGGATTATTGGATAGCCATGATAGATAACTTACGCTTCTGTACATCAAGGACCAAGGCTAGGTAATAGTGGCCGTTGGAGGAGAAACCGACACTACCTACACCAATAGTTGGCCCATTGTGATACCACATGGATTTAAGAAAGCTTCTCCCCTACTCGATAACCCATTTCAGTTCTTTTTGAAGCGTGCAAAATTACTTATAGAAGTATTTGCTATTTGCTACATCACTCACATCGTTGGAGAAGAAGTCTGCCAAATGGAGTCTACGTCTCTGTGACAGAGCAGGACAAGTACAAAGAAGCTGAGGAATTGTTTCTTTCTCTTCATCATCCATGCAGCTTCTACAGAAATCATTTGAATAGACGTCTAGTCGCCTGGCTTGCCTACCTATTACAGACTGCCCGCTTATGACACCTATTACGGAGCTTATGTGTAATCTGCTTATAGATATCAAATGCTTAGAGGCCAGATTTGTATTGTCGCCAAGCAAGTGGGGTGAATGTTCCACCTAATGTTTGTGTTCTTTATAGCATCTTGCTTAATCATAAGTTTGCGATAGGTATACCAATATTTGTTTTAACTAGTAAAATAAGAGACGAAACTCTAATATTTTTATGAACTAAAGGCCGTTAAAAGCTATTTTGAATCAATAATTCAACAAGTCCAATTAAAATAGTGCTAAGGGTGCTACTTGGCTGATGTATTTCAATAGTAGGTATATAGAATTTGTATTTAAAAAAAAATACCTTCAAAAATTAGGTATTGTTGTCCACTTTTAGCGACTTCGTCAGCTTTACCGTTTCCTGGAATGTCTCTATGGCCTTGCACCCAACAATGGTAAATATTGAAATGCTCTGCTGATCGACAGTTTTGGGCTGTTTTACAATTTGTTAGAAACGGAGTCCAGAGACTTAATAGCAGCTTGGTTGTCTGAGAAGATGCGGATATCCGAAGTTGATTTCACGTTTACTTTAAGCCAAGATAAAGCTTCTTTAATCGCTAAAAGTTCTACCTAAAACACGCTACAATGATTAGGAAGACTGTATGAGAAACCTAAATTTAGCTTGTCTGAGTACACGCCTCCACCAGCCCCGGCGACGGTTTTTTAACCATCAGTAAAGGTATGAACGGATTCATCTTCCAAGAAATCTCATCCACCCAAGTTTATCTGGGTGGGATGGTAACTTGAAAGTTTTTGTTGAAATGTGCTTGGAATGTAGTGGATGTTACCTATACTTGAAAATGATCTGAATGACTTCAGAACTACAGAGTAACCAATTTCAGTTTTGATCCTCTTTGAGCAGACTTTAAGACGAATAGCTGTACTTACCTACGGCCGTTTGTTTACTAAAAAAGTAAAAAGGTCTAGATGGCAAAGAATGTTTAGTGCAGCAGAGGGGGTGAAGCGAAGTACTCCACTTGTGCACAGACAGGCAGTTTGTTGGACATTACTAAGTTTATCACAGTTTGTATAGTTGTATCTAGAGCGGTCCACCAGACTGCTACCGCTTATTACCGAAGTGTATAGCCAGTGAGTGATGCGGGGTTGAAGACCCTTATTTATTCCCAATGGCTTTTTTGCAGGAGAAAAGAGTAACCGTGGCTTTTTTGACTCTTTCTTGTATATTATTAATATGACTTCTTCTAGACTGTCAAGATATAAACTGTCGAACTCTATTGAAGGAAGTCTGCGCATGTTGATGGATTTTAAATCCATTTTAAAATTGTATACATTGAATTTTTGCCTCCGGGAAAAGGCATTTTTATGGCTTCTGGATGATATTTGGATAGATATATTTAACTTCCGTCAAAATATCGTTTGTTACCTAACTGTTAAGCTATAAACTGTCAAATTCCAATGAAGGAAGGCTACGATGTCTAATGTCTATGAATTAAATAAAAAAAAATTCAAAAATTTTATTGACTGAGACGAATGTAAATGCGGTAAACAGAAATTTCGGCTGTGTCAACGTTGAGATCAAGTCATTTTTCTGACAAGCATTCTAGTTACATTGACAGGTTAATAACAGGTTTGAAAAAATCAAAAATCAATGCGTTCACCCACAAATTCGTATCAACTCGCGTGTCAAACCAACCGTCAATACAATTAAAGTATTCGGTGTCAACTTTGGAATAGAATTTTACGTCACTTTGACGTCAGAGATTCAACGCGTTGACTACTTAATCGCAGCTAGAAATTTTTGGATCTTCATTTGACTACGTTAATGCGGTAGAATGTTACGCCAAAGATCTTGTGCTCTTGCGCCACCAAATTCTTTTTTTATTTTGTCTAATCGAAAAAGGACATCAAATATTCCCCAGCAATATCCGCCAGGCAGAAATCATTACAATTAATAACTTCAACGCCAAAGGTACGTCACTGACGCAAGTAGGTGCAACCCAGTCATATTTTTTATATTGTGAATAAAAATAAATAAAAATAATTACTGTAGTATATTTTGTAATCATAAATGAAGCCTTTGCATCAATCAACTCAACGGACTTTTCGACATGAACTTCAAAAGCTTCCACGTGCTTAAAAGTCAATATTGTATATCCTGAATATTTTCTCCCTTATTTACCATCAAATCTTTAATGTTTATTTAAAAATAAAAAAAATAACAAATAAATCGCAAACAGAGTCATAAAAACAATCTGTTCTCAAAAGTCAATAGGACTTTAAGTATTCTTTCTTTTTTTTATGATTTTTCATTCAACACCACAAAACAGCTTTAATGATTCTATAAAACAAACTTTTCCCAAAAATCCCCTAATCATGAAACTTTGGCGAACTTTTTTTTTTTTTATTGCCTTTCCCTTCAATTCCAACCCTCCCAGTCTCCCCCTCTCTACCATCTATGCTGTCATAATATCTTTTTAAAAATACGGAAAAAAAATTAAAAAAAGGGAAGGTTTTTTTTTTTTTTATATTTGAAAAAGAAATCATTTTCAACTTACCATTCCTATTTGCTGTAGCTGCTGATCCCTCTCCCAGGGCACGTATCTATTTCCAAATGCCGTCGGTCCATTCCAATGCTGAAGGACCATTGAATTTCGACTGTCATCAGTCAGATTGCTGCTCAAATTACTTTGATTCGACTTTTTAGCCATTTCGGCTTTGCTCTTCTTCTTTAGAGTTTTACTAATGGCGCACAGACGCTTCCGATAGATAAATACGACGATGAGCCCAGCTGCCACAAACATTCCGCAAACTGTGATTACGAGTGGGATTATGGCTTTAATGGCATGCGAGGTGGATGATGAGGACGTTGACACCGACAACCCATCATAATCGTCCTCTGAGTTTCTGTCATTTCCATTCTGGGGTGCGTCCTTTTTCGATGTTGACGATGGCGATGACGATGACTGTCCATCAACATTTCCGTGACTATTATTCGTCTTTGAGCTATTGTCATTTCCAACTGGCGTTAACTTGGTTCGCGTCGTACTTGAGTCCGTGTGACTTGACGCTGGCGTTGAATCCGTAACAGATTCAAAACCCTTGTTATCTGATTCCTTGCTGGTAGTTGCTCCTTGTGGATGTTGTTGTTGATGATTATTGTTTCCATTGGGGTATTGGTAAACATTGTTCAAACCAAAACCGGGTGGAAGACCGTTCGAGGGATACCTAATGCCTGCTGTCTGATCCCTAAACGATTGTACACCCGGTAGCATGTGAAACGGTGGCAGGAACTGAGAAATATTCCGGGCAGCTTGTGAAATTGATGGCGGATGTGAACTGTAAATTTTGTTATCGTTACGAGCATAAATATTGACGTAAACTTCGTTCTTAGCCGTTAATTGCCCATCGGTAACAGTGATGTAGAGGAAGAAGTTTTGGCCACCCTGTTTGTTATAGGAGTACAAGAACAGACAAAAAAACGTGTTAGTATGCACAGTTACTTGACCAAACTATATAGCATAAGGACGGAACGAACTATCACAACAACAAAAAAAAAAAAAAACAAAATATTGTTCTTGAATATACTTACTCGTCCGGCAAGACTTTCGTTCAGGTAAACAACTCCTGTTCTCGAATCGATCCGAAATGGTAATCCATCACTGACAGTCGTTCCAGGCTCGTTTGGATTAGCATAGTTGTCATGGTAATTTGCCTCCAGGTCGAATTGCAGCGAATCATGCTCTGCGTCATCAGCCCGCACCCTGGCTATCACCGAACCAACTTCTTCGGACTCAGAAATTCGCCAGTTCCGATCCACGTACATAACAGGAGGTGTGTTCAATAATAAATTCTGACTTGTTGCTGCAAGGATACAAACAAAAAAGCAAGTAAAGTTAAAGAAAAACAAAATTGTGCAAACTACAGGACGGTTATATTAAAACAAAAAAAGCCAGGTTCTGTTTTATTTTTTCCTTATCATTGCTGACTATGAGAACGAAAAAAATAGTTTCGTTCTAAGTGGATGCAGCTGGTCCACGTTGGGCGCCAGAAATTGGTTAATTTGGACCGTGTGTCAGAGACAGAAGAGAATGTGGTTCCAACTCAAAAAAAAAAAAAAAAGATACAAGACAAATGCTGATTAAAGGCGATTTTTATTCCATGAACATCCTTTTTCGCCTTTGCTGTGGATGGCTATGATGGTCCTGTGTGGAAGGATGCATTTGACTGGGAAGTAGGGAAGTTTTGAGTTAGTTAGTTAAGACTTTTACTTCGTACCACAACTATTGCCTCTGAACATAGCAACGAACAACGTCGTCGGCGGCGAGAACGACGACGACGATACAAAATAAAACAAAAGACAAATACAAAAAAAAATATAAAACAAAAAAAAAAAACAAGTGAACACCTCAATTTATTCTAGAATCCTTGTAAAGCCCTTTAATCCGTATTCATTCCGGCAATCTGGCAAAAGGCATTTATAATTTAAGAATGAGCTGATGGTGAACCTTCTGTGCTGAGGTAGAAATATGTGTATGTATGTAGGATGAGGAAGGATAAAATGTATGTATATATACTCTTTTTTTGTTTTTTTTTTTTTACCTCATCCATCTACGCCCGTCAGTCTGAGCTGGTGTCCCGTTTTCAAGCCCTTTAAGTCTGCTTGCAAATTTTCATTCGAAGTGATGGCAGGTTAGGGATGATTTCCGCAGAATGAAAACAGAAAACAGAAAAAAAACCAAACTAACCGCATATTATGCACAAAAGTCGTATTCACGTCGTCCTTAAAAAAAAAAAAAAGAATGAGGTGGAGGCAGCCAACAACGCCACCACCGCCGCTCACTAATGATGGGGAGGAGAACGAGTCGACGAAGCCAGCGAGAAAAGCTTTGGACGTGTCCAGGTTAATTTAAGGGTGGATAAGAATATTTTTGTTTGTATTGTTGTTAGTTAGTGATGGCACAGCTATACGTAAAAGTTTCTGTGAAAATTTCACAATTCTCTTTGTTGGCCTTTCACTCATTTAGGGTTATTAAGGCATGGACTTTGAAAATGATTCACAAAAGAGAATATCAATTTGTGTGGGTGTGTTGTGTATGTGTTTTTGTGTGCTGATTAAAGAAGGCATAAGGCAGGCAGGAAGGAATAAAGGAAATAAATACCTGTCTTTGATTAATTGGTTTTAATTCATTTAAGCTAAGCTGTGAATGGGGGGTTTGGCGCTTTTAATCATATTAGAGAGTTCTACAAGGCAACGTGGCAGGGTGTCTAAATGTAATACAATAGACCACAGGGGAAACGCGTGTCTAACGAGGTTGGAAATAGAAAAACAAAAAAAAAAAACAAAGGAAGGATGCGAGAAATTAAAACTTTTTATCGTTATTAATTTACATCATTAAATAATTCTAAAAATAGGTGTTTTGGGGTGCTTTAGATTTGTTTGATTTCTTCAGAGGGCGAATAATATTGGGGACCCTGTACCTATAACATAGTTGTAGTGGTGTTATAGAGGTGCAATTCTTCATTTTTTTTTTAAATATTAGAAGCTTAAGGTATGTTATTAGCAGTGATACGGTTTCGAAAGTATCATCCGTCCCCTACCACGCCCACTATTATCACATTTTGATTTTCTTCTAATTTGAAGTCTTATTAAACTTTTTATTTAAGTTCTTTTAAACTTAAAGTATGGCGTGTGTTATTTTTTCTGCCCACTACCACGCCCATTTTTTTACGTTAGAATTTTATCCATACAAGAGTATAACGCCATTAGAATTCTAAGAAACTTTAAAAGACCTGTTTTCAGCCAAAGTTTGCCAAGTTTCTTTAAATCTGTGATTTCTCTTTATTTTTAATACCTTGAATATTAAAATATTGTAAATAAAATTTTTAGAACCTAAACAATGATATTTTTTTTTATTTTTTGTTCAAATATGCCTATTATTTTATATTTGAACATTTTTTCTTATACCTCTCTGCAAATAAAGTTTTCCGCGAAGCGTGTTACGGCTCAGCTAGTACCTACATATAAAAATTAATGTTAGTTTGTATGAGTCTTATAAATTCGAAAAGTCACGAACCAATTTTAACTGTTATTGTCACTACTAGCAGCCTGATTATTTTAAAACTGTTTTTAGTAAAATCCGCCCACTACCACGCCCACTTTAAACAAACTTATTTAAGTTTTATCCTTATTGAACGTCTTTAAAACGTTAATTTGTAAATTTTGACAAAGTTTCTTTTAACGAAGAGAATGGATTATGGGTTACTTATCCCACCCACTACCACGCCCAATTTTCTTATATTTATTTGAATTTCATTCTCATATAACATTCTTAAAAGGCTGAGAATTATATAACCAATCCCTCTGGAGACAAAACCATGACATAAGGATGTGTTTTTTTTTGGAAATCTACCTATTGCCACGCCCACTTTTCTAATAAGTTTTTATACTTTACATCCCTAAAAATTTTGAAATTCTGATATAAAAATCTCTTTAAACTAATGCATGCCACGTATCATTTTTTTTTTTAAGTCCCCCTACTGTCATACCCCCTTATTTGACATGTGAGGTCTTTTTCTTAGGTATGCAGGTACATGTTTATTTTTTTTGTTTAAGTTAATTTTTTTTAGTTTGAAAAATGTTCAATAGGTGGCGCTGTGAAGGGTGGCAACGTTCAGCTAATTAGCAACGAATCAAAGTCCTCACAAAATGTACATAATTTTGCATTTTCCAGCAGTGTCATAAAGAAATATCTATACATACATGTATGTACATAAAAACAATAAAATTAAGCAACTATGGCTTGCTTTTTGCTTAACTCACTAAATGAACTCAAATATACATTAAAATAATATCAAACAAAATCTTCCAAGAAAATTTCATTAAATTTCTATTCAAACTATTTCCCAGAGTTAATTTTTCTTATTTTCTTATAAAAGAATCTTCTTTATATGCATGAAAATAAATTGCAAGTAAACACGAGACACACCCTGCCGTTCCCGTTGGTACTATTGAGTATTAGGTATCGCATAGTAATGGGTGATTTTTTAAGAGGTTTAGAACTTTAAAAAAAAAAAAAAACACAAAAAATTCGAAAAAATGAATGAAATATTTATTTGAATCGATAGTTTGAACCTTGCAATTTAATGTTTAAAGATAATTTCATGCAAATGTTGACCGCGGCTGCGTCTCAGGTAGCCCATCCGCTGAGTTCAATTTTGGCATACTCTTTCACACATATAGGCCGGTATCTCACGAATGAATGCATGGATGTTGGCTTCCAGTGCGTCAATCGAAGCGGGCTTGTCCCTATAGACATTAGCCTTGACATACCCCCACAAAAAATCATCTAATGGTGTCAAATCGCACGATCTAGGCGGCCAATTGACCGGCCCGAAACGTGAAATTAACTGTTCACCAAACTCGCCTCGCAATTGCGCCATTGTTTCGCGTGCTGTGTGGCATGTGGCACCGTCTTGTTGAAACCACATATCATGCAAGTCAAGAACTTCCATTTCGGGCAAAAAAAAGTTTGTTATCATCGCTCGGTAGCGTTCACCATTGACAGTAACGCTGCGATTCGCATCATCTTTGAAGAAATATGGCCCAATAATGCCGCCGGCCCATAAACCGCACCAAACAGTGGCTTTTTCGGGATGCATTGGTAGCTGTTGCAATGCTTCTGGCTGATCTTCACTCCAAATGCGGCAATTTTGCTTATTTACGTACCCATTCAACCAAAAATGAGCCTCATCGCTGAACACAATTTTTCGATAAAAAACATTTCGAACCGAGCACGAATTTTGATAGTAAAATTCAATAATTTGCAAGCGTTGTTCATTTGTAAGACGATCCATGGTTAAATTGCAAACCAAACTGAAGCTGTTTGACAGTGACACAAGGTACTAAACACACGTCAGCTGTCAAAACCAGTGTTGTCAAAACCAAACCAGCTAAAAAATCACCCGTTATGTACCTACTTCCAAAATTTTCAATTACGTTTTTTCGTCTGTTACAAACATTTTAGCAAAAACAAATACCTATATATTACACTACACACAAAAAAAAAACAAAAAAATATGCTTCAAAGTCAGTTGGATACTTTTTCAAAAATAAAAACATACAAAAAATAAAAACTTATTTCAAATAGAAACCCACAAAGTAAATTGGGTCTGTGTGTTTTGTTTTTTTTTTTTTTTGATAAATCACACACATATTTTTAAATAAAAGTTTTTAGGTACCTATACCTACTTATTTATATTTTTTGTTAGACTTTATCAAAACTATTAACCTGCACACACCAGAGTTATATACACATAAACTGAACATACGCAGATTCCATTGCAAAAATCTGTAGAAAAAGTAGCAAAAGAAGTCAACATAGACTCCATTTCGAGATTTTATTCCTGCTTTCCCAAGGCAAACACATGCTTCCTTAGGTATTTTTTTTTTTTTTGAAAATCCTTTTATATGAATAAAACTCCTGGGACCAGGACCGCACGCCTTTGATATGGTGGCATTCAAATTCATATATATATGTATATATTTTCCCTATACACCCAGGTCAACAGGTTTGAGCATATATACAGGTAATTCACTCATGACGAAGACGACGAGAACTCTTCTGTAGAAAAGTATACCAAAACTCACTATGATACTGAACCCATACGACACGACACCACATAGGTACCATCGAGGATCCAACTATGAGCTTATTTATATTTTCTCTTTAGAAAAAAAATGCGCTCCCGAAATGAAATCCTTATACACATAACTGGTGTACCACCATGTACCGTTTTTCCTTTCCCGGTTGGCGCAGCGATATGTTCATTCAGGATATACCTACTCTACACATGCCAAGTTGGGAATAAGTTAAGCATACACATTTTTATAGAAAAATGAAACTAAACCATTTTTCGTGCAGTTTGTTTATTTATTTATTTACGTTAACTTTTTATATTTGTCTTTTTTTGCGTCTGTTTTTTTTTTTTGTTTGTGTTACATTTTTATATTTCAGTCATTTCATTTGGAAAGACCCGATTTATAAAATACAACCATCCGTTATGCAGGAAGCTTTTTCCTATTCAAAAGGTATTGAAAGTATTTTCTAATCCAAACACCTTTGCAGTCAAAGTACCTAGAATTAGTGCCGCCATAAAAGTGAGGCGCTATCTTTTTATACAAAAAAAAACTTAAACTTAATTGGACTAATATGGAACACCGCCGCTGTAAGCTTTGATAAATTTATAAATTTTAAATAAATTTTACTAACTTTGCCATTAATGTCAGAAGTTTGATAATAGATATTACAAATTATAAATAATAAAACTACTGAATCAATTTCGTAGAAATTTTTAATATTAGTTTCTTTTAGAAGCGAGTTGATATTAATAAAGTGGCATGAGTAAAATCAACCCACTGACACACCCACCTTTATTATATTTTATTTTTCTCTTTATTGAACATCCCTTAAAAGTTTTAAATTTTTTAATGAAGGTCTTTTCGACATAGAGCATGACTTGTGTTATTTTACACACCCACTTCCACGCCCATTTTTTTTATATTAGAATTTTATCCACATATGTATAACGTCCGTTTGAACCACATACCAACTTTTCTATATATCTACATGTTGACAAATGTTCAAAAGGTGACTCTGGCAAGCATAGGAATGTTCAGTTAATTAATCAAACAATTATAATGACAAATAAGATAAATTTGGCATTAACTTTGCTTTACCACAACTATTCTAATTTTTTTTAGTTAAATTAAAAAAAAAATAATAAGTCCGCTCCTGTGATCAAATCATATTTACATATTAACCTTACTTAAGTAAACTGATTCAAGAAATATGAAGAAAAGAAACAAATTAAAGCAAATACTTTCTGAGTCAAGGCATACGCAAAAGTGCTATAGGTACACGTGTATTGGAAAATATTTATGTCAGCAGACTGACTGATCCACTTAAAACGTAGGTATACTTAAAATGTCGACATTGTCATCGTCGTTTTACTGCTCTTAGAGAACTCTATATAAACATTTTTTCTTATACCTCTGTTGATGCAATGGAAAGTGAATAAATGACAAGAGACAAATAAGCATTTCTTATTTTTCACCAAAGTGAAAGTGTGCGTGCAGTGTGCATTGTGAATGGAAAAAAGCTCCTTATATAGCTCAGCATTTCTTCGTCGACGACACCACCACAAGCAACGCAAACGAAGAAGATGCATAAAATAATATATGAACCTCTTAATAATATTCGTGTAGAATCTGGATGTGGAAACGAATGAATATTTATTCACACATGAAAATAGTCCAGGAGGTTATGTGGCATTGTAAGGGGTTGTATTTTTTATTTTTTTACATTAATAGGCGGAGGGGAAGCTAATCATCTTTAACTAAGGATTATTCAAACTGGTAAATCATCGAATGTGTAATTAACCCAAATTTTTATTAAGGAAAGTGTTGAGTAAAAAAATGTTATTATCTTAAATAACTAATTTTTTTTAAATTCATATTTAATACTGTTAATTTTGTTTGTTATTGTTTTGTATACAAAATAAGCTAACTAATTCTATTTAAATATATTTTACTAGAAAAACCCCCGCCCGCTTTGCAGGGCGTTAAGAAAAATATTGTCCCAAACCTTCTACCCTTATTCCTCTTTAATTAAAAACAAAAATTAAGAAAATCGGTCAACCGGTTTGGCTGGTTAGCGAACGTACACAAAACTAAACTTTAATTTATATATATAGATTTGTTCATTATATAAATTTTAAACAACTTAATACATTATTTAGCAGTTGAAATAAAGGAATAAAAAAGAGGCTGGGTGCGACCCACACTGGTAACTTCCCATTGGTGCTCGCGGCAACTGGACACCCAATGTTATTTTGTTATAAAGAAATTCCTAATTAAAAATCTTAAAAGATCTAATCAAATGTTTAATATGTTATCAAGTGAAAACCAAAGTTGGAGAGTATTATATTTTTCAACTATTTAAGTTGTATTTTTTGCAGATGTTTTTGCCTTAAAAAATTATCATTTTATTTTTTTTTACAAACCCCACCAATTATTCATAGTTTATTAGTTACAGCATTGTGTGTAAAATAAAATTATCCCGGAGTCGATAGCTTTGTTTGTTTTCGAGATATTCGAGTCGAAAAACAATGTTTTTTATTTTTTTGGTGGTTTTAGTTTGAAATGTTTTTGATACATAGGTTTTGAAAATTTTTATTTTTAAACCAGAAAAATAACTTTCTGAATTATTAAAAGGTCAAGAAATATCCAAATTTTACATCTAGTTTTAAAATGGAATTTTTCAAACAAATATATATGACGGAAAAGTTGTCTATAAGAGAAAAAATTTTACCCAAATCAATATTAGGGTAATATTTGGATTGGATTGTTTCTACGTCTACCGTATAGCAAACTGCAAAGCAGAGTAATTTGAGTTTTTTTGTTACCTCGGCTATTCTGGATTAAATTTGATATTAAAAGTTGATGGTTGGGTACCTACTCTAGGGATTCACATACAAAATATGTTATACCCAATTTGAAACAAATCGGTGAAATCAGTTAGACTCTAGCTCAAATAACAGTGGACGCAAGACATACAAAACGAGACAAACATTTCGATTTTTTTTTACATGAAACCAATACTTTTTCTATAGACCAAATAAAAATAACTAACCAGTTTACTTCTAACTTATTTAACGACGACGTCTTGGTTTTATTGATGTTTTCCCAGGGCAATTTTACTACGATACCCACAATACTTTCCATTAAAAAACACCTATTTAATACTCAATCTTAACAATTTTAGAATCTAGTAGTCTAACCATCAATTTATTTCAAGCACAAAAAAAAAATTCAGCTTCTTTCAGTCAAGTTTCTGTATACAGGTTGATTCGTATGGTGTGACCAAAAAGGTTGGGTCCAAACATAAAAAATTGTATCCCGTTTAACCGATAGGGGCAATCTTCCAAAAATTTGACTTAAAACACAAAACTTTTAACTTTTACAATGCATTTTTGTAAAGCTGGAATTATCTTCTTTTATTTTTTTTTTTACATAAAGTTTTAATAATCAGATTTCAAAAATTAATTTTCAAACACAGAATTAAAAAAAAAAAAACTCATTTTTCCAAAATTTTTATCTAGATATTAAGTAAAATTTTTGTTCTCAAAATTCAATTCTTTTATAAATTTTATATAAAATTAAATATAAAACCGGATGCTAAAATGTTTTTAAGAAAATTGATAAGAAGAGGTTTCTGGATTTTCAAGTGTAAGTGTTACAGTTCTGTTTTAAGTCAATTTTTCCGGCTAAAAGTGGGCGAATAGACCCCCCCCCCGCTAATACATTTTTTTTTCTTATTTTGACCCAACTTTCACGCTCCAGCTTTTTGTCACACCTTATATGCGATTCACCCTGTATACAAAACTTTAAAATTCCCCCAAAATAACTTTCCTTTTCTGTTAAAACTTGGATTTTTTTATTTGAATTAATAGAATTCAACCACTTATTAAATTCCGATAATTAACCCTTTTTTATATTTAAAAATAAATTTTAGAAAGAAAATCATTGAAAAGATTTTCTCGAGAGTGCAGTATTAATGTTGGTATTTAAATTTAAGCTTTGTTTGCTTTTTAAAAATACATACATAAATAAGATAGAGAAAATAAATTAGTATACCAATAGTTCGGTGTGAAAAGGGGGATGAATAGAACTATGAAGAAAATAAGGGTAGAGTGATTTGATTTTCATAAAAAAAAGACTCATGCACTGTTATGGTAATTTTATTAATTAAAGCCTTTCATGTTAAAAGATAATCGAGGGTTATATTCAAAGACTCATGAGAGGTTGAACATACATACTCGTATATAATGTATATGCATTAGCCTAATGACAGTGTTTTTCTTTCAAATCATTATTCATTGACATAGGTTTTATATTATATTTGATCGAAATCTAACACGCTTTTAAAGTAATGAGTTTTTTCGAAGATTACGGGTAGACATACATATATTGCTCCCATGATGATAATCGATTTTTATGAACAAGATAATCGGCTTTTAAACATTTCTAATAATACATTCATATACGAGTATGTGCTTGGTAAAAGGCTTTAATGTAATTTTACTTATAAAACCAAGTCATGTAAAAATAATATAAAGCTTAATAAATGCAACTGGTTATATGAATACAAGTTTTCTTTTAAATTCTTTCAAAGATATCAAATATATGTTTCGGAAAAAATTTTGGTTTGCATATGTGGACATGATTTTTATTAATATAGCTATCCCAATTTCTGTATTTGAGACAAGTGTCCATGAATAACTTATATGTAAGTTGACAAATTGTAATTTATATTAGAAAGGCATGAGATATAAAGTATAAAACTAGATTAAGTCATTCTTCGAATAACATACCTTTATGAAGAACAAAATTCGAAATAATTCTCTCGAAATGTTATTTATTTCATATTTATTTCAGCTCAATCATGCAACACCATGAACTTACAGTTCGTATATAAACAGAGAGAATCCAGTCGACACAAATTCAAAAACTAATAATTCCCATTTACTACAATAATTTCTCCATAACTCTGATGTGATCGAGGAAAAGGCACCTTCATATATGATATACCTACAGATATACCTATAGTGCTGATTAAATTGTTGGAATCCATCCAAAAAGCTGAATCCTCAAATTTTGCCAAGGACATAACTTGCTTTGTGTACTGCATAAGTATATTCCCTGCATTGCATTCATAGTTTCCAATATCCTGTATATATGTGGAAGCAACTGAAAACAACATCACACACTTTAGATTGTAGATATAGCAATGCCAACAACAACTTGATACCTATACCTGTACACGGTACACTCTGTAGTCTGTACGTGTACAGCCCCTTCAAAGTCATCCACAAATCAACCCCAAAAATACCATGTCAACTTAAGGCCTCTTAGTGTACACGGAGGTGAAATATACGGTAACCATGATGCATCATATGCTATATGGATCGGTCCGGACCTTTCTATAACCAACCACATACAAGTAAAATCTCAAAATCGATCAATTTATGCTCAAATTGCAAATGTGGAATCATCATCATTGCAATGCACTGCTATGCGACAAGTGGGAAGAATCAGAGGCAGAATCGGAACTGCTGCAGCATCACATCGCATATACATATATAATATGTTAGGTGGGATATGCATGCATTTACATTTCATATACACACTACATAGGCTTTCTATAGTTTGTTTCTGGTTCGACAACCAGTTCCACCAAGCAACAACATCAGCTCAGCAGCGTATATATATGGTAGTTTCTCTGGGAGTAATTATAGAAGGCAGACAAGGCCAGCACCTTGAACCAAATCAAGAAGCTTCAGCATGATGAGTTCCTCTGGAGAATTCCAGCGTCATCCCCACCTCCTCCCCCTCCCTCAGCCTAACAATCTAAATCCTTTGAGTTCAGGTATCCGTTGGTAACGGATAGAGATGTGCATAATGTATGCAAAGCAAAATCAATTTCAGCAGAAGGTCGAACTAATCGTAAAAGAGTCCGGGTCAACTCGGTAAAGGCCTTGAGCTGTTGTTACGAGATTGTGCCCTAGCTGCACGTATGCGAAGTAAACAGTGATGTGCAACACTAAAATCATATTTTTTTTACTGTTGTGTTAATTCGATATTGTTTTTTTTTTTTAAATTACCGAGCTACTAGAACCTCGTCATTCAAAAATTAAAAATTGTTTATGAGACACAAAAATGGATCAACAAAATATATACACGACTGTTCTTATGATTGTAGCAAATATACCAATAATAAAGCTTCATTTTAACAAAAAAAAAAAATTTAAAAAACAGCAGAAGTACTAAACTAAACAGTTTGTTTTTTTTGTTGGTTTAGAAAAAAAAATAATTTTCAAATGCAATATGCACTATGCAGTCAACTATTTAATAATAAGCACCAGCTTGCAAAGTTATAACAAAATCGGTCAACTCATTAAAAAGCTTTAGGTGTATAAATCAAAAATAAGGCAATTTTATCAAAAAGCGTCAAAACCTGGGGAACAAAGCGATCGGAAACGGAGCACCTTGTCCAACGAGATTCTTGAAGAGGAGACCAAAGGAACTAAACGGTCGAGAATTTCTATGGAAACTCTCGTCCATGGAAATAAACGGTCGGAACTCGCAACCCTCAAAGGAGAACCTTGTCCAACTAGCTATTTGAAGAGGGGAAAGAAACGGGCGGGAATTCTTATGGAAAACCCTTATAACTAATAATAACAATATAATGATAAGCGTAAATAATAATACTCAAACAGTTCGCCCTACTCAAGTCTCTAACTAATGTTCCTAATCCTAACAATTTATATTAAGTTCTTTAAAAGAAGAGCGAACTCCGCCAAATAATGCTTATCTGCCACCGAGACACCTGAGTAGGATTTACGTCACAGCCCGATCTTGAATTCTCTATAAGCTTGATTGGTATCCATCACTGGACGAGAACAAAAGACAATTTAGCCATTTCCTTCACTTCCTCTTCATAATTAAAGGGGTAAAAGACAGTGTGAACTGCAAAAAGAGAAAGTGTAAAATCATATGGGATTTTTAAGTATTTGGATTCTATTGAAAAAATGCCTATAAATGGTTGTGTCGTGGTCGTGCACAATATACCATGTAATGAAAAGGGTGCGTATAGGTGTCGCACGCTTTTGCTTAAACTTACGAATAACTATTTAAGGAAAATTATTATTTATATTAAAATCTTAATAAGAAGGTTAATATCATACTAATATTATATTATAATAACTATAGGGTTAGTATTAACTCCGAAATTTCGATGTTTACACATATAAATACCATACGTCTTTATTCAATTGGATGAATATTTTCTCCATAATATTCACCTAAAGCAATGCGCAAACTCGACGCGAACGCAGTGGCGTTGCCGTTGGCAATTACGAAAACGTTTATCGCGCGATAAAGATGCGTGTGGCGGGCAGTTCAGAAAAATGAGATCTCAGAGACTTAGCTCGATCAACAATTGAGCAAGGGAACTTAAAATTTGTTGCTCTGGGCCTAGGGCTATCGATATATTCAATACGACAAAATATATAGTTTTTTGCTCATCTATCAAGCTGTAAACTGTACAATTTCATTGCAGAATCGGCTACGCTAGCGATGGATTTAAAACCTCTACAAAATCAAAATTTTTTAAAATTATGATAAAGGCGACCTTGAAGAGATGAAAACTTCTTCAGTTTTTCTTGGTAATTATTTTAAAATATATTTTCAAAAACTGAATGCTTTATATTTCGTGCTATATGTATATGTCGACAAAAGGTGCTTGCTGCATTCCACAAAAGTCGCGTAACTGAACACAGCAGTGAAATGATGTAAACGCAATCTACATATCGCATAGATGTCTAAATCTCCATTGTTTCATATGTACGGCATCCACATTGTTATCGCGATTGCCACCGCCACCACCGCGAAATAGTTACTTAATCCTTAAAATGAACGAATCGGATTTTACGATTGAGATCAATTTTTTCCAGGAAATCCTTTTAAGCTTAAAAAATATTGCGAAAATCAAAGTTTTCAATATCTTATCTTTCAATTTATTCATTTCGCATTGATTTAAATTGTTTCGCAATTTTTATTTTGTGCAAAACTGTTTTATTATTATTTCGCTAAATGATCATTCCTCATATTATTTCACTTCTCATTTTTTTTTAGCATTTAATCATTTCGCATCACATTCCTTCGCTTATTTATTATTTTTTCTTTTATTATTTTGCATATTAAAATTTAGATTTTTAATTATTTTGCATTTCGATATTTTAGGTAGGTACATTAGATTATAAATATCAAGACATCTATAAAGATAAAATAATTCAGAACCTAAAAATATTTTAGGTTCTGAAAAAAAAAATATAATATAATATGAACTTTCAACAATATTCATTGTTATAATCCTCGTTTTGGATCTTTCAGAAATTATTATAGATTTAATAAAACCACGCTTATTTCTTCTTATAAAAGAAATAGTAAACCTTTGCAAAAAATAAAATGATTTAATTTTTTGCACAGCGCCTTTGCAAAAAGCCTATTTTTATGCTAAAGTGTTCCTCAAGCTTGTTGTATATATTGTACATACCTACACACTTTTACTGTGTTGTTATCGTGTGACTGTAAATAACAATTGCTTTTGTAGGTATGTCCCACAAGGAAGGACGACATAACAATATAATTATATCGTATGCAAATAATATTCAAAGTTAAAGAAAAAACAAAAAAAAACACTAAACTCTTAAATATGTCCTTAAAAGCTTCCTTTTTTTATATCAAAGAGTATAATTTTAACTTTTTTTATTTAATTAATTTTCTCTTCATCAACTTAACTTGAATCAGACAGATTGTCAACGAACCTTATAGTTACTCAAACTCAAACTCTTGTTTTCATTATTTTGAGTAATGACAAATTAATATAAGATTCGAGAAATTATCTGGGTCAATGTCGTGTGTCAAAGTCCTTGGTTTATGTTTGTGGTGTGGGTGCTACAAATAAGCTGCTGCTATACCACCAAGTTACTCAACAAAACAACACAACTGTGATTTGTAACTACAAAACCAACCAATACAATTCCACAATTAATCATAATCTCGTTCTTTCCATCATCATCGTTGTAATCTTGTGTTTATCTTTGTGGTCGTCATCATCGTCGTCGCTCGTCATCATGAGATTGTCAAAGGAGACGCTTTGTCATCAAACCATTTCTACCCTCCCTTCTCCACTCATACACCTGTGCTTTCATATTGGAATTGTATCGCTTAATCACAGATATCTTTTATTTACCCCGCGCCTCCACTACCTACACCAACACGCCACCGACCCCGCCGCCTACGACCAACAGCATCATCATCATCCCAAGGAAAATGGAATTTCTGAAGCAATTGACCTGACAACATTTTTGTGCTGAGTTAGCAATCGTGTTGAAAGATTATATTATTAGGTATAGGCATTGCTAATATTATAACGCGGCCGGCAAGGGGAATCGCACATGAGATTGTCGTCGTCCTACCCACGTTATACGTTTATAGAGGGAATTATTTTTTTCTTTGTTTGCAACAATTTTTTGGTAGTACACTGGATGCTGGATGCTGTGCTGACACAAACACTTAATTTAACACACGGCCCACAAGTATAGTTAGGGAATTTGTTATTCGAACATTGGTAATGAAATCACAGAATAGCTACATACATACATACATTTATATGAAGTCTATAGAGGTTTTTGAAAGACTTTGCCAATAAATGTCAAGTTCATAGTTACGAAATAATAGTTTGGTAATTGTGACATGATTGAGTTTGGGGGTCGATGAAATATTTCTTGAATTTATAGGTAGGGTAACTCAGTTATGTTGTAATTACATATCATAATTCCAAGAGTTCCGAAGAAGTTGGTCCTTCTAATTATTAAAGCTTTAATAAATATTTAACCTATATATGTACACAAAGTGTATTTTGCACGTTAGGGCATTGAGCATTTATATCAAATAATTGACAGCTGAAAAATTGTTAAAAATCAACATAATTATAGATTTGCATAGGGATTTTTTTTAAATTTGTATTGAAGCAGCATAAGACACTAACGAGGCGCCGCAAATTGGAAATTTCGATTGGAAAGTCAAAAAATCGTGAAAATCCCAATTTGCATACTTTCAAGGGTGGATGGTGGCGATATCTGAAAATTCCTTTTTTAAAGGAAGGAGAAGATTTTTTTTATTTTTCTTTATTTATTAAATTATTAATTACAATTGAAAATAATTATTAATATTATTTTTAAGAGCAGGAGCAGCAAAAGGCTTTCGGCTCTTGTAAAAAAGATATGGTTATATATAATAATATTAATGTTTTTAATATTTCTTTTAGTTTGTCTATATTATTTTGGCTTGGTTTTATTAGGAGTTCCAGTAAGATTTCGCTTGGGTTTATAATGTTTTGAAGTAAAGGCTTTGACGATAAGAAGCAGTGGTTTAGCAAATGCGCTATATTTACGATGTTGAGGCAGGTACGGAAGGTTGGAGGAGTTTCTCTTTTAAGTAAGTGCTGATGAGCGAAAGCAGTATAACTAAGGCGGAGTCGGATAAACATTGTAATATCGGTTTTGGGGATGTTTGTTTGGAAGATTGCCTGTGGGTTTTCATCGGGTTGATTGTAGTGTACTGGTGTATGTAAATGTTCCCACTCAATAAAGCCGTTTGTTTTGACACTGTTTTTGTATGTAATTTTTTAAATCAGGACGAGAGAAGGTGTAGTAAGTGAAAGTTGGAGCCTTAAGCGCAGAATTCTTGAGTTTTATTTTAGAGCTAATCTCAAGTTTTTGTTATTAATATTGTGTCGTTTCTAGGATTAACAATGCTTTGAAGTACTGATAGGAGGAGATACTACATATCTATCCCTTATTCCGTAAGGCGTTTCACGAAGCTATCGTGTTAAGTAAGAAGAGGCAGGAAAAAAACTTTAATCAAAAGAATTGATCAAAAATACTTGCGAAGCACAATCGAACAGGAAAGACTCAACAATTTATAATTGATATCTATTGAAAATCGAAGAGCACGGCAACAGATTTTAGTAAAGATGAGTCCGCTTTTGTCAAGGCGAAAAAAAAATATTTTAATAAGCTTTAATTTTTGTAAGTAGATAAATTTTTGTCAACTTAACAAATACAAACATTATACACATTTTTTTTTTTGTTGAAATTTATTTAACCAATATTTAGGAAGTAATTAAAAAATAGGGCCCCATCTTGCCCCGGGGCCCCAACAACTCAAGCTTTACCATTTTTTCTTTGTCTGAAAAAAAAACTGCTGCAAACGTTATAATATCATGTTTTTGTGTTTTAATGTAGATAAATAAATAAAATAAAATAATAGAAAAAAAATTTCAACACCACAACTATTGTGTTTCCCGGTTTCCGTAGTAAACCTAATCCATGTTAAAAAACCTTTGACAAAAAATACTAAACTCAGAAGAAGCTAATAGATTTGAACTGAACTGACCGCTCGTTTTGAAGTGAATTATAATGTCCAACCCCATAACCCCCATAAATGCTAAGCACATTTGATGGTGATCTTAAGTTTTCCCGCAATAATAATGGTTTACCTTCGCCTATAAAACTACTTCTGCATGTACTGACACATAATAGTTATCACATTTACCTCTAGATTAATTCAATTCAACTAAACAAATGTTCATATAAATAACAAAGCCGGACTTTAAACCTCTGTGGGGTTTCCACACAAAATGCCCCCAATTAACAAAGTCAACACAAAGATCTTGGCACAAAACTGTGAATAATATCACTATTTCATAACACTCTGAAACTGACTGACTCATTGTATAACCATATATTAAAGAAAAATTTCTTTTATGGGGCTTATATTATAACTTAAAGACTTTTTGTGAAAGCGATGACCATTTCGAAATAATGTGACCAGACCATTTGTGGCGTTGCGCAATATTATCATCTCAGTGATTAGTATGCAAAGAAGATACAAAAAATAAAGCTTCAGCGAAAATGTTTACTTTCATTCTATAAAGATAACAGTAAAATCACAAACGAAGGTAAGGTACCTTCATATAGATACCTACATATATTCTTCTATAAATAAAAAAGTAATACACCTGGGGTATTATGATTCCATTTGCAGAACAACACACAACGAAAGCCAGAATAATACAATCACTGATTAAATATGCAACCAAATCCAATCTGGTGTTTCGATATCGAAGTAGAATACGTGCGTGATATATCCCATCCATGTGAACAAAAAAAAAAAAAAAAAAACACAAAAAAAAAACACCCACATTAAACCTACGAGCATGTTAAAAAAAATACAACGGTTTCTATAAAATAATGTGAAATATTTATTTACAAACCGAAAACCGGAATTACATTTATTTTTTTTTTTGTTATTTTTATTTTTTTTTTTTTTGTTATTTTCTTTTATTTTTATTTTGGTTCTGTGTTTCACTCTTTAACAACCTTCAACTTTCATTTAACCTGCGTTGTGTTGTGTACGACTGCTTTTAGCCCCCGACCCCGACAAGAGCATTTCTGGGTATAATCTCTGCGCCTTAGCTCACGTCAAGGCATCATCAGAGTTTATATACGGAAACATAATAAGCTCTGCCGCTTGTCAAATTGACAGCCAAGCAGCGCACTGACTTCATTTTCTGTATATAAATATATCTGTAGATAGATATCTATATCTTTTTGTTTATATCTCTCATAATATCTCTGTATGTGGGATGGTTGTATGTACATATCGGTGGAAATGGAAATTTCACGCGCAATCAATTTGACGTCAACAAATGGAAACATGGATACAAGTACGAGTACGATTGCAGATGGTGTGATGTTTATGGCAAAGCCGTAGCTCTGACAGAAGATGAGGAAAATTCGAAATCCAAATCCATGAAATCGAATTAAGTGAGCTTTTGTGTTTAGCCACCTAAAGAGGTTTTATTTTGCCTTTGCCTAGACTGTCGAAGCTTCGAGAATGTACCTACCTAAAGGTAGAGTATATATAGGGATAAGGAGTTTAGGGATGGATGTAGGTAGGTACATTGTACAGTGTGTACCGCATACAACCTTCACAACTGCCTGTGTGGATGAAAGAAGATTTGATGCAAAAATACGGGCTTGAGGCGGATACACAGACACACAGAGAGAGATACTGATATGACAAGTTCTAGCAAAGACAGAAAAAAAAAAAAAAAAAAAAAACAACTTAAACCAGTTGGATTTACACTTCTTATTCTGTCGCATTCAGCAGAAATATTTTGACATATAACATTGGAAATGTTTTATGGTATCTTTCAGCAGCTACCGAATAGAACACCGAAGGCCATCTGCTGTTAACGACTTCTATATAGCCATTGAAGTTTTATATTGCAAACAAGCACCATAATGGTTGATTCTTGGTGTTAAAGTATCGATAAAACGATATACCTACCTAGCTATATTTTATCTATACCGATATACTACAGTATCGACGAGGTTTTGTTTTATAGGAGGTTCTTCGTTTGCTCTTAGCTTAGGGGTTATCTATGTACACTTTTAAAGCAAACGTGTGGGTTATTAAATGGGCAATTATGGGTTTTTTTTTTTGAGTAAATTAAAAGAACAACGGAAGATAAAATAGCATCCATATAGTCAGTGTTGTTAAAGTTTTAATTTGTTCGTACATTAATAACAAACAGACGTTAGCAAAAGTTTTTCTTCAAAGATAGGTTTTAAAGAAGTTGTTTTTCGGTTAATGGGTAATCTCTGTCTTACATAGGAAGATAGGCTGGTAATAGGTTTTAATTTTTTATATTTTGATGATTTTGATTTGAAGTATGATGTAACCCTAAGTTGGCAGTCTTGATTGCTTGCATACTGGTACGTTAACATGCAGATAATGCTGTTATGACAAACAGAGATGTTTATATTTTGAATATTTTCTACCAATGTTCACTTACACCGCCGCCGAAACTCTCGGTAAATTTCAGTCCAAAAAATACGGTCTTATCTTGGCTTACGCTTTAGAGGTATCTCAGTTTCCCGGGGTCCAAAGATTTTAACTCCCTTTATGGGGAAACCAGAAATATCATTCAAACTAGATTTTGTCATTGCAATAATTTGTTCTTCAAAATCTAATGCATACAAACATTTTGCTTAAGAATTTGAGGAACAATGAACATGCAAAAAGTCTATATATAGTCTATAGTCTGTTACAATTGTGATGTAAGAATTATATTTACTTAAGATTTTTACCTTCATATTGCCAAATGATTTTTTAATACAAAACCAGTGGTGGAATGATGTAAGGTTATTTGCGATAAGTGAGAGTCACAATCAACAAAATCCGTTTGTGTAAGATGATATTGACAATTGATAGCTAAAGAACTAAAGAGTGACTGTCATTTTCCAATAAGATTGACGTTTGACTAGAGTTACCACCAACCTACAAAAATTGTCCAACATTTTCTGAGTTCATTTTTTAACCATTCATATAAACAAAAATCAAAATTCCTTTGACCAAAAAAGTTTACTTCATACCAGAAGATGAAGAAAATATAAGAATTTTATTATAAAAACGTTATTTTCGTTCTATAATTTAGGTAGCTTATTACAAATATTTGAAAAATTCATGGCAACCATGTTTCTGACAAATGTAATTGGAAAGTTATAATTGAATTGAATTGAATCGAATTAAATTGAGTTGAATTACCTTACCCAGACGGAAAACTCAATGACAATTACATGTGACTATAGTTGATGTGACAATCACTTATCATCTCAACCGATTACAAAGGCACATATTTTTTTTTTTTTTAATTTTTTGATAATTTATACGGATTTCAATTTATTTTGTACTAAATAAATGTCCTAAACTGACTTATTTTTTTTCGTGATCCTTTTCAAACTCCTCAACAGCAACACTTTAGAACTAAAAATGTTATCAAGGCTCAGAAAATAACGGTATTTATATGCCGTTAAGAAAAAATTTATTGAATTCAAAAACGAGTTAAATTACTTTGATGAAAATTTGCCTATGCACCATTGCAGAATTAGGTATATCCTATATTTTGGCAAAAAATGTCACCAATGACTTTTAGTAACCGTTACCGTCAATAGAACTGTTTTGAAATTTTCGATTTTCTCGTTAACGCCTTCACCAATTTTAATAAAAATTTGTTTAGGTAGGTGCATCATGTCCTTGAATTTATAAAAACAAAGACAAAAAAGTCTTTTATGTAATTAATAATAAAATATTTACAAATTAAATTATTAAAATTAATTTTATTTTTATTTTTTTTTCAGGTAACCGTGGATTATTTGTAAAAGGTAAGCATTGAATATTCAACGGTACCACTCCAAAGTTGAGTTCCAACGAAACTCTCTTTCACCCACACATTCACTGAATTCCCCAAGTTGTTGGTGCTGTCCCAAAACTTGACGAAATCAAAAAAAAAAATTATAAAAAGTTAAAAATACATTTCTGAAAATGATTCGAAGAAGGAGCAAATATTTTTATTCAAGTTTCTTACCATTTTTGAGGAATCGAAGGAGAAAGGCAAATCTACTATTCGGTGGACCTTTGTGCAGATTTGGGGGGATGAGCGTTTAGCGTTTAATTCTTTTATGTCGGTCGATATTATTTTAGTTAAATTTAACGTTATAAACTTTAGGATGGGCTTGAAGCCATAGATAGATAGATTTTTATTTCGTTATAATGTTTATGTACATTGGTTTGTTACCGCACATTTTACATTCAACAGATTCGATACAAAATATCTTGCAACCAAAATATTATTTTTTAAGGGCTTCTTTAAGGACATTTTTGTATTTAAATATTAAATTTGGAGAAAACACGTTGTGTTGGTTTAAAATCCACTTGTATGTGTAAGTGTATATTTCCTTCTAACCTTGAGTGTTGTTATATTTAGTAAGGAGCTTTCTCGCTCTATGTTCAGATAGCGTGTGAGTCTCAAGCCCATTCGCTGGCTCAATACGATCGAACCTAATTGCTATCCTCTCTCAGCAACTCTCCAGCTTCATGAGGATAACGGACTCAAAATTTTGGGTCGAAGAATGGAAATGGTTGGGATGGAGGAAAAACAGATAACGAGAGTTAGACTATGACCATGGCCAAACAACATAGTCAGAAGAAGGTTTTAACAACCAAGTTTAAGAATGGTTGGATGTTGCGGTAAATTTTACTATAACAATAGCTATCATTTAAAAGATATCATTATTTAAAAAAAATTATCAAAAGTAAAAAATACTGTTTTTGGCTCATAACTCACAAATGGCTATTTTCCAACGTCTTCATTAGCATAATGGATTTTATTGTCTAGTCCATTTAGTATATTAAAACTGTATTTTGAACTGAAACACATTAAACTTTTATGTTTTTCTAATGCGAGATAGGTCAATTATTATTGATTGATGGTTTCTATTTAAAAATTTTAATAATTTGGATTTGTTAAAATCATTAACATACATACCTTCCACCAGTCACGCCAAACACTTTTATTAAATAGAAACCATCAATCAATTAATGTCCCAAAGCCCATTAGAGAAACATGATTACTTCTAGTCACGAAAAAAAGGAATATTTTACTACATTTCAATCCTTTTTGAAACACTTTACAAGAAAATCACCCTCAAAGCAAACCTTCATGAGTAAAATTACTTATGTCAAAATTAATTACATGGGATATGCATGTATAGCATCATATGCCTCCACAAAAAAATTACTTGAAAGCCTTTCAATATAAATTCAGCCCAATCAACCCATATAATTCCCTTCATATATGCATTCGAATCCTCCACTCACTCCAGCATCAATGCAATGTATTAAGGAAAATTAATCCTTCAAAACATTGATGCTTCAGCTTCGGTTCGTTCACCTCTAATCTGCCCGAAGCCATTACGACCAGTAAATAGAAGCTCATAGTAAATTAACATGCACTTACCAAATCACATATAGTGGTATGTGGACGGCCATACAATAGCTCGATATTGTGTTGTGTGCCATTTCAGTTCATCCTGAATGGCCAAGCCATCGGTTATTAAGAAGAACACAAACAAATCGACCCATCAGCTAACCGATATACCAAAATGACCAAAAGCCTCTCTAAGCCCGGCCACATGACTCCTTACTATAAGATTACAGAACACAAACCCGTTTTGCAGTCAGTTTAATGCTGCTGTAAAATGCAGAGATCCAGAGATGCAATGCCACACATTGCCTTATTTGCCCCATTTGCATATATGGATCATGGTGGTGTATTGGATGTCTTTATTAAAAACCTGGATTCTGCCTCTTATACCGTTAGCATATATGAAGAATACCATCAGTATAGAGGATATATACAGCTCGGCCCTTCGTTTCGTTCTATTCGCATCTGTGGCATGTCCAGAAAATAGCCAACGGCTTTCACAATAACTGGCACCAGTATATAGCAACTAGTTAGTATGGTTACCTCTGTACCTATGCTATATCGACCCATCGAGAACGACCAGGACCACCAACAGACGACCAGTGGCAGCAATTTGCTTGATTAAGTTCCAGGACCAGAAGAGAGTTCCAAACCATCAGAGGAGTTGCCCAATGTCCACTGCCCAACCCAGCCTTGCCCATATGCTTGCAAGTGCGAATATTGTGCTGCAATTTATGGAGTAAAATGCGCATTGTAGCGAACTGCTGCTGGCTATATGGTGTTAAAATATACTCACTAGCTGATGCTGTTGACATGGTTTGTTTTTTACCATGTTATTGTTGTTTTTTTTTTATATATCCTTTATATCTGCATATAGAATGCTAAAGAAAGACACATATGATCCTTCCAGGTTTATTGGGAATAGTTAGTAAAGGGTATTTTTACTTGCACTCTTTTCCAAAATATTCGCATGGACGGTTCCACTCTGTTATACGAGTATAGTGTAGGTGTGACTGTTTTTTCTAACAACAAGGACATCGTTCGTCCTTAAGCTTAAAACAAAGTAAAGATAGAACTATAAACTTCCAAATCAAATTGAAATTGGATTTTTTTTTTTTTTTTTTTTCAATCTTTTTTTGTTTCTTTTTTTTTGGTACACTTTTGAGAACATTAAAGAAAGTATAAGTAACCGAAGTGGGTTTTTTAATTTTTCGTAGTCAGGATATTTTTAATTAACAAAGATTCAATTATTTTTGTTTGGACGTAAAATATATTCCTTTATCTTGTTTTGATCTTTGGGGACTTTTTTCTGAGTCAAATTATTTTTTTTTTGTCAGTACAAAATAATATTGACACAGAAGAACTTCGTAATTTAATTGCTAATTAAGGAAAAGAAAAAAATTATAAATTTTGTATACAGAAGCGGATAAAAGTTGAGTCAGGACAAAAATAAATCGTATCTATTTATTAAGTAAGATCAAAAAAATCATAAATATGAAATTTTCATTTATTTAAAAAATAAATTAATTAATTTGGTGTAGAATCATGACCCTTAGTGACTTGGAATTCCCAACCATTTGGCGGGAATGGAGATTCTGCCCAATCTCTACGGGTAAAGTGATACTTTTGGAGGATTTGTTAATTCTTCGTAAAAGGCAATACCAATGTAAAAACATATTTATGTTTCTTTTATTTTAGGTAGCATAAGAATCAAACCCAAAACCTTGGCGTGGGAGTCCAACGCACTTCCCGTTACGCCACGGTCTTTTACACTATATTTATTTACAGATCTTTATGTCATCAGAATTTAGTTCTGAATAATACTGCATTTCATAATAATACGAAGCTGTTTTAGTATGAGCATTTCAGTAGGTAAACCGCCTAATATTGGTTGAACGTAAAAAAGACGAAAATTTAATTTATGAATTAAAAACTAAAAAAAAACGATATTTTTTAAATCGATATACAAAACTAGAGCAATGGGCGATTAAATGTTATAAATGGCAAAATAGTTATTTAAGAAAAAGTCGCACTTTAAATTAGTGTGACGTTGTACTGAGATACATTGTTGGTTGTAAGATAGTTTAAGTAATTAAATAAATAAATTTGTATTAATATCAAGAAACATTAAGGGTATTTTTTTAACAATAAAATAATAAAAAATGCGTATACGCTCGAGTGTACTAATGTTTTTACGGCATAATATTTATTTATGGTTAAAAGTAAAATCTAAAAAGAAGTTATTAAAATCATCATATAGTTTCCGTATGATTCTCTTCAGATGTTCGGGTAAAAGGTTCTCTATTTCTTGAAAGTTTCTCTTCTTAAGGATACTTCAGAGTTTGTTGCTTGTGATTTTCATGAGCTAAATTCACAAAAATAAATTAAATCATTGATCGACCAGTGTGACTCAGATGTCCAGGGAGGGAAATGCAAGTAATACACCAATAAATAAAATTGCTAGTCAAAAACATGGTAATGATTATTTCATACTTTTAAAAAGGACAGTATTCCAATGTTTAGTCAACAAAAATTTAAATTCTATTTGTTTTAAAATAATGTCAAAATCTTATAATTATATTTTCTGATAGGGTCATATATTTTATAATGTGTATCAACTTTTGAAAACAATAAAACCCAAAAATATCTGAACAAAAAGAATGCCTTATCTAAACACTCTTCAGCCCTTAAGTATAAGTCAGTGAAATTTTTTCTAATAAGGAATATCACAATATTCTGCTTAACTTTATCTAGGTAAGAATCCAAATTATAAAATTTATAAAATAATAATTTTTGCAACAATAAAGTAACCTTTTTGTTACCACTTTGTAAGACACTAAATTTTTTTTTTATATATTTCATGTTTTCCAACTTGGATAAACCACCAAAACCTCGGTGAGAAAGCAAATTGAATGAATTTTAATACTTCCTTATGCATTATTCTATATAAATATAGTCAAGATAAATAAAAAGGCGCAGAAATCGTAGCTTAGGCGGAAAGGTTCAGAAAAAAACAACTCAAATAGATCACCGCTGAAGCAAGTAAACATAATGTATGACCTTGCCTTGTTAGAAATGATTTTTCAAATTTTTAATTATCAGGCCATTTAAGAACCCAATGATCCACCTATTAACAATCTAAAACCTGCCATAATTAATAGCCCATAAAAAAAATAGAAACCTATCAAAATATTCTCCATTTAAAAATCAAAATATAAATTTTTCAAATTGCCAGAAACACTAAATTAAATTTATATCACACAGCAATATTGCACATGACACCGAACAATAAAATTTCACTTGCACAACAATAAATAAATTACCGTTTTATGTACCTACATATATATGTAGATATGCATATGCACCTACATAACATATTAGTTTTTATAGTCATCTAAAAAATATGTTAAATTAATTAAAATCATTTTCTTTTTTAAACATAACACAAAGTTCAAATTAAGTAATTTTACAGTTCAATTAATTTAAAATTGCTATAAATTGTATGCTTTCCGTATCCATACTTCCACTTAACACCGTTCATTACCAGCAAACGCACAAACACACACAAACTCACCCAACAAATTTAAAATACAGCAAAATAAAAAATAAAAATTATATGTTTAAATTTATAAAAATAATAAATAACTTATGGTTACTTAATATGCATATGCTTACAAAAGTATTCATATATAAATATATATGTACATATGTATGGCATGTGTTGTGTATAGGTTAACATATAACATTACAAATTCATTACATTCTCTGCAAAGGACTACACTTTTGGTCCCTTCTCTCGTGTGGCTCACTGTTTTCTATACAACAACCCCCAACGAAACCTCTATCAGCCTAGTGAGTATACGATCATACAAAAAAAAATCCATCGCAGTGATTTTTCACACATCACGGGTATCAGGCTCATTTTGTGTTTATATCCTTTTATATTATTTCAACACGGAGACCAGTAAAAATAAAATGAAAATAAAAAAAAAACCTACTGTATAATCAGTGCACGAGAGTATAGTCCTAAATAAAAAATATGAAAAATGTATGCATGTCCTTAATAAGAACAAATTTATTTATATTACACGTTTTTGTCGAGTGGATAATATCCATAAATAATACAAAATCATAAAATTTACATTTTCAATAATAATTATTATTAAGTGTGGAAGTTCCATATACCGTTAGCTTCGTCGGAGTGGGACACACGACAACAACAACAACAACAGCAAAAAAAGATGACTCCACGTGAGCATACATCAGTTTATGCAACTGAATATACCTGAATATTTGTCCTTAATAGGCAGTTATAATGATTTTTAATATTTTTAAACTTTTTTACATTTTTTATTTGTATAGGTACTGGAGAATTTTTTTTTTATTCGTTAGTAGGTATGTATGTATGTTTTCCTGTACAAATTGGGTACTTCCATCCGGTGAACGTTGTTGATTTGCTTTGTTCAATCAGAGGACTTGATGCTCAAATTGGATTTTCAATTAGAAGGATTTTTTTGTTTGGGACAAAAAAAAAAACCACAAATTCCAAAAACGACAAGAAAAATGCAGAACAAAATAGATTGTATAGATGAGAAAACACACAGACTAATGGAATAGTCTAGGGAGTCACGTTGTTAAATGTATTTTATTTATGCTAATTTTTTGTATCCACTGCGTGTTGAAGGTTATATAATAATACAAGGTCTGTATAAGATCTTTTGAATACCTGTATCATAATAGTTCACGGTTAAAATGTTGTTTTCTTTAAAAAAAAAAAAAATAATAATAATTTAACAGCAATGGATGAATTTTTGCTTGTAAAATAATCTTATATATAAAAATCTTGTGTTACGGTGTTTGTGGTGGAACTCCTCCGAAACGGCTCGACCGATGATTTTTATGAAATTTGTTTTGTATATTTGGTAGGTATGAAAGGTCGTAAATTATGTTCCATATACCGCTAGGTAATTAGGGTTTTTTTTTTTTATTTTAAGATTTGGCATAAAAAAGTATCTATAACAAAAAATTTGCACCCTCCTACCACCACCCCACATTTTTTAATAGCGATTTTAGTATATTTGTATGAAATAGAATCTAGGAGATCTCAGCAATCTCATTTTCATGAATAGGATTCCTCTCAGCTTTGCTGTCAAAACTCTGGGGAAAAATAATATTGGGTTCGCTGGCAAAATTTTGCAAGTTTTAATTTAATCTAAAAGACTGTGACTGCGAAAGGTTGGTAAAAAACTAATATAATAATTTTGTATATTTAATTGTTATTGAACGGAGACAAAAATTGAAAAATTCGACAGGAAAAGTTGTAAAATCGTTAAAACCTAAAATTGTGTACTTTCGGGAGTTAATGGTTACGATTGTTGAAAATCCCATTTAGATGACAAACAAAACAAAATTGAAAATTTGCCCCAGACGAAAATGTCCTCGCTTACAGATGGCGTTTCGCTATCAGTCTGTGAATAAAAATTAATGGAATACGTCAACAAAATTTATTAATATACTAAAAATTGATGAAAAATTCCGTGCGAATCCGGGCGGACCAGCTAGTTTTTCTTATATAATTTGATAGTCAAACTAACACCCCTATTAAGATTGTCAATTTTAAAATGAATATTGACTTCTATCAACAATTTTCTTTAATCCGTATTGTGATTGTCAAACTTTTGCGAGTGTCAATCGTTGACAATCGTTTTTCAATTTGTGAGAAAATTCAATCAAGAAATTTTAGCTGACCCGTATTCGTGTTGCTTCGCAAAATTTTGAAATGCCCTAATTTATATTATAATATGGAACAATGCCAAAAATGTGGACAGAAAAAAAGGAAATAGAAAAAGGAGAAAAATAGAAAAAGTAAAAATATCAGAATGAAGTAAAACAAAGCAGCGATCCCGTGATTGCGCATATATTGAATTTCTAAAATAAAAAAAAAAAAACAAAAGGATGTTATTTTTTAATTTGTTTAAATACATATTTCTCAGCTTTTGCATATGACACAAAAAATAATATTCTGATTTAAAAAACAAATTAGACTAACAGAAAATAGCCTTAAACAATCTTATAAAAATGTAACTAAATTTATTTTAAATCTGCGCTTAAATAAATTGCCTAAAAAAATATTTTAACATACTTCTTCTTATGAGTGGTCTTTTTTGATCATGATTTAAAACACACACATTCGAAAATTTTTATGGTACCTTTTATTTATACAAAAAATAATATAACTGTCGGTATCAACGCCTTCAACAATCAACGCATTGACCCGTTGCTGTGAAATTCAGCCGTATGATTGTCAACGCGGAATGATGTCAATGTATTGACGGATGCAAATTATCTGAAATCAAATTTTGTAAATCATTAGCGAAAGACTCTTGTTTTCCTTATCATCAAATCCTTATCTATTCATTGAAGTGATAATCGATCAATGTAAATTACCTAAATACAAAGCAACTTTATCTCCTTAGACTATACAACTTCGATTAGCAATAATAGCAATCACAATTTCAGTTTAAAGACGAAAGCAAATGTAAGAGGGAGAGAGGAAGGAACACGTTACCTGTTTGTAAATTCCTAAAGAAGAAATTTGAATGTGAGTTCCGGTGGCGGGTGGCGGGTGGCGCGGTGGAGTGCGAGCGGTTAGGGGATGACACTGGGAAGCCAAAAATTACATTGGAAAAGTTTCGCTTCTTTTTTTTTTTATTTATTTCACTTGCGTTTTAGTATTTATTTGCTTTTGGAAGATTTTTTCTTTTGAACAAGGAAACATCTACACATCATCCAATTTGAGGGAAATTCATTTGGGAAGTTAGATGTTGGAAGGAGATATACTCGTATATACATAAATTGTGTAGGTACCACAAAAAGAAAATTTGTAACTGAGAAAACATTTCTTTTTATACAAATACATATATCTTACCAATTACATGGGGGGATTCAAAAGAAAGATAAAACAGGAATATGGAGGTTTTTTTTATCTGAGGAGGCGGGAGAGGTTAAGGGGAGATGGTATTGATTTTAGCTTGCTATTTTTGTATTTAAGTTGCTTTATTGAGATGTTTAAATGTAACTTTTAAATAAAATTGAAATACACACATTTATCAGGAAAACCAAATTTCAAACCCCGGAAGGAATTTTATTTTTAAATTTGTACTGCTAGGCTCCTGATAATTGAGTTCTAGCTGAGTTTAAAGTGACTACATAGACATTTTTGAACAAACAAATTTGGTGCTTAATATCATATTAAAACTTTAAGACTTAATATCACAAATAAACTTTCAATATACGACTGACAAGTATAACTGCATTATTTCTGCTCTGATAAATAATTATTAGCAGTTTTGTATGGCCTAGTTAACTTTGGGTTAAATCAAACAAATTTAACCCGAGTTTAATAATAAATTGGTATTTCAGTTGAATATAAGTTATAATTTTAACTGTTGTAAACTATTCTTACTAATATTAAAATCAAAGAGGTTTAAGTTTAAATTCAAAAGCCTGCACATGCGGGTAAGAGGTTCATGCATGCCATAGTTAGTTCGGTGTTGGGATAAATGCATTAATTCCATAATACGAATATTGTAGTTTCTCCTACGGTAATTAAAACTACAACAACTTAGTAAATCAAGTGCATCAATAACGCCAGTTATAAGTTGAAGAATAAAAATCCTCCTTTGTGACAAAAGCTAAACCTGAAGTAGTTTAAGCCTGTGTTCATAAAGAGGATGGTTATTAAATGATCGGACCACGGTAGCCCTTTCAAGGCGAAACGTATGAAATTAAGCTGTACGGAACAGTAGAGGTCGCCTTATTCACGATAAGATTATATGCTCTGTAAAATCAAGATTGGAAGTAAAGTGTACTCCGAGGACTTTAAAATTATTAACACGACGTAAAATGTGCTGTGATATTTTGTACTCAAATAAAGAAGTAGTTCAAGATTCAAACCATTCTTATTACACCAAATCAGAAAACTATTCATTGAAAAAGTAAGCGATCACTGGTAGATTTAGTGCTTTTAAAAATGTTCATGTCATCCGTAAAAATTTGAATTTCACTATAACGTATACAGAGGGTTACGCTATTAATAGCTAAGGTAAAAAGAAGGGGACCTAAATTGCTTCCCTGAGGAACTCCCGATTTGGCAATAAAAGGGTTAGAGAAAGAGTTATGGAATTTAAGTGGTAATATCTATTGAGGAGATAAGACGAAATCCAAATGATGATTCCAGAAGGAAACCCAAACACTTTTAATTTCTGCCTTCATAGAGCAGTACTTCGATTTCAAATGATTTTTGACAAGCACATGCAGTGCCGAAACTATCAGAAATATATGTTAAGTTAATTCCAGGACTAACTCACCAAATTTTTTTGAATAGGTAATCTCTGAGTTGACTCGGGATCAAAATTTACTGAAAACCATATTTCATAATTTAACTTCGAAATTACGTTAATCTCGCACTATAAACTTGTGTTTTAATGACTTTCCGATTGGTAATTCGAAAGAACAATTCGATAAGTGTGAACAATCCACAACTATGCATAATTATTTTCTCTTCGGAAAAAAAGTGTTAATATTTTATTGAATTGTGAAACTGTAAAGATTAAAGCGAGGTGAATAATATAATGAGGTTGATGTTAATAGAGAGGATTTTTTTTAAATATCAGGTGAATTAAATACAAACATAATTTTCAGAATAAAAAAGATAAAAGGATTTCCTATTGCAAAACTTTTTTAGACATTTATTTAATATTTTACTTTTTATAAGGTAAAATTTTAAAAATTCCTTTTGTATTTTTGAAGAGTTTTACTTAAGTGATAGATTTACGGCTTAATTTTTTTTTCTTTCAAAATGTAGTCATTTATAGGCTGAAATGGGACGAAAGCATACATACAAAAATAGCATCCATCTATTAAATATATTTCAATATTTTCATCTCATCCACCTTATAAAGATATTTAATATTTACCTAGAGAATGATGGACTTATAGAATCATTTAAGGAGCACGTATTTTTAACATTCAACTGTTTTCAGGGTAAAATAAAGTGAAACCGAGAATGGCCTCATATTCTTTTAAGCTAAGACCTAAATAATGAAGCTTTTTAGTTTGGAAATACATAATTTCTTTAAATTCAGTTTGAGAAACGGATTTTCACCAAGCTAAGCTTCGAGATTAAAAGCTTCTGCTTCTTACCCTTTTTAATATTTTCATTCTTTTATTCATCCTTTTACATTAGTTTCTTCATATTTTTTTTGTTCCATTAAAGTTTCCTGATCATTTTTATGCATGACTTAAAATTTTCATTTAGCACAGCAAATGGGGGACAACGCCAAAATACTTGTATGGAAATTGCAGTTTGAATAGTTGTTAAGGAATAAAGTGGGGAACAACTCCCCTTGTGCACATAATGAAAAGTAAAATATGTATATGTATGCATTCGTATAAAAACGATGGAGCATGGTAAGGAGTTTGGATCCCTGCTTACTGTGAAAGAGGTTTAGCTTCTATTAATATATGCATAGCGTAATTTGTGTGATGATGGTTCTTCAAGGACGCGTCCCGTTAAGTAAATGGAAATAAAAATGACGGCAGCAATGCTGCACATGTTTGAGTACTCTCTTCTATTCTAGAGTGTCCTTTATGTCGAGAATATGAGCAATGAAGGAAGAACAAATAAGAAAAAAAAAATATAACAGTTAAACACACATAGACCGATTCTACTACCATCACTACAGTGTATAAGAAGAGCTCAGTACTTAAATCCACCATTTTTTTTTTCTGTTTTGTCTGGCCTGATGACATCAACCACAAAAGTTACCCAGCTTTGCATTCAATTGGCGTATCAAGAGGCCACTAAGCCTTAACTATATCCTGCTAATAGTATCGACTGACTATGTATGTATGTCCTTGCAGAGCCATTTTGCAAATCTACATTTTTGCACTAGCTACATAGTCATTTATACGAATGAATCATTCCTCCATCATGACAAACAAAACCAAATTAACGAAATCGAGGGGAGGCTGTTTAGGAATATCTCAATGGAAGATATGTATTGGTGATGATGTTGATACACATATATATATAAAAACGACCCCAAATGAGAATAAGGATTGAATCTTTATAGCCCTTTTGGGAAGGAAATCATTTATGATCAAAACAAATCTTTTCTAACAGCCAGTTTGGTTTTACTCATAAAACTTTACTTGTCTTTAGATATAGAAATATAGATAACCTTATAAGAATGTATTTTGAAAATGATTAAAATAAAGGACGTCACAATTTTTTATAAGATTAAAGCCCCGCCAAAAGTTCATTTGGCTCAGTGCCGAGTAGTCGATAAACAGGACAAAGAACTTTTACTGATTTGATGCCAAAAACTGTAAAGGAGACAAAAGACGAACAAAACCAAATATTATATTATCAGCTAAAGTCGGCTGCCGGCTCCACTTTGACTTGAGTTCGGAAAACTGTCTCCGCCAGAAATTAGCAAACCGCATACTCGCTAGAAAAAAAAAAAAAAAACAGAACGAAGAAAGACATTGTCTTTATGTCCTGTTGTTTTTTTTTTGTTCTTCTTTTCTTTTTGGCTTTCTAGAAATAAGGGCGTTTGTCGTTTCGTTTCGTTGGGCCATCAGGAAGACCCTTGCTACTGCTACAGAAATAATATTTAATATACAGCTAAGAGAGAAAGAAGCTTCTCAAAACTTTCGTTCTCTGGTTTTGTTTTCCTTAGAAGAAAACTTAACGAAACAAAAAAAAAAAAAAATTATTTTTATTATGAAAATTGCAAAACCGGGAAGAAGGAAGTTTTTCTCACAGCACCTAGAGGCTATGACAATTTTAGTTCACCATCATCATCATCAGCGTCCTTTTGTCTCTCGTCTATATATACGAAGAGGATGGGTTCAGCCATCATCTTCAGCAGCATCAATTCAAGCCATGGTAGGAGTTGAATGCGCCCCATCATCGCACAGCCTTGCCTTATGTTGTGTGTGGTTTGTGCATTGCATTCTAGTGTTAATCATGCGCGAGGACATACCCTTGTTTATAAAGCTGGTTGTTCCCACTATAGGAAATACAAAAAAAAAAAAATAATCATAGTGCACTCCATAATTATTATACGGTAATGCTCTGGTTAGAGTTTTGCCTTCAATTAAATCTATGAAAAACACGTAAGTCCCTGGAGTAATTTCGATACCATCTCGGGCGCCATTTATTACTTCGCCCCATAACCAACAAGCAAAGGCACATTGAATCCTTGGTTCATTCATTTTGCAATATAATATTATTTTGTTCTCTGGCGGAATAGTGAGAAGGGAAGGAAAAGCTCTGCAGGAAGAAGGATCTCTTTCATTGTTAACATATTGTTTTGGTTTCCTATAGCTGTTTTTTCGACAACGACGACCACTTCATATACATATGCGGCAGAAGAATCTCCTGGCAAACAAAGTTGTGGTATGAGTTGGTCTTGAAAGAATGGAGAACATTATGTGTGATGAGGTTCCATTGTTTGGTTTTTGGATTGTGCTCATTTTATGGATATTAATTTGTTGTTTGCATTCGCTTATTGTTTGTCGGTGAATGGACTCTGGGGGAAAGGCAAGTATGATGATGATGATGATGATGATGGGGACACCTATACACTGCAATGCATACATGTATATGTATATCTATAAAAAGGACATTGGACAACGATGACGCACTAGCCTCACCAACGGGTGGTCTTCCTCTATCTATATGGAGACTTATTTCTGCACGTCCGCGTCCCAAGCTAGTTATAAAAATATATGTTTGTACGAATAAAAAAAAAAATCTTTGGCTGTATGCAAATATACAAAATCCTGATGATGATTGTTCTCTGGCGATTCGATTAAAAAACATGAGCTTTATGTTGACGTTCCTTATTCATCGTTTTTTATTTTGTGAGTATACAATACATATGTATGTTGAGATTATTTCGAATGGCTATGTATGTAAAATATTATACAAGGACGACATCATAGATTTCATTTTCATATAGCGTTGCTTTAATTACAAATAAGACTTCCAGCATCATATCTGGCAGAGGCAGTTTATATATGAATAAAAACGCAGCACGTCTTTAATTTGGATTTTGATTAATGTTTGTGTTTTTTTCTTGTTTTGTTTTCAAATTTAAAGCTTGCCATTTATTAAAAAAATCGTATCGAAAAGAATAAGAGTTTTTGAGTTTCTCATTTAACATTTTCGTCTCAGGTTTAATTTACTGTGTAATAGGAAATCAATTTATTGAACGAAATTATTAACACAGTTAAATTTCTGACATGTTCTTGTCACATTAAAAAAAATGAAGAAATTTAACGGCTCACAGTGGGACCAAACCTACGATTTTGAGAAATAACCTGTAAATGGTATCATTTTGTATGTTTTGCTACCCGCTGAATGGAATCGTTCTGTTAGTTTTTTGACAAGAGTAAATGGGAATAAGTTGGAGCATGTATGTTTAGTACAGAAATGTAAAATATTATAATAAGCACATTTGTTCAGAAAAACTGATTTTGAAACAATTTAAGCATATGACACATGAATTTGGGGTAATTTCAAATGCTGACGGTAATGAAATCAAAAATCAAGACGATACAAAGGAAAAATCCATTTTTTGCGAAAATAATAGTATTTTGTTTTTCTATAATGAGTTCTCGACTGAAAAGGTAAAGTATCTTAAGTCGACTTAAGATGATTTGCTTTTTTTTATTGATCCCTATTACCAAAACAGAGGCGCACATTTCTGCCTTATACGAATTCTTCTATCTCACTCCGTTTCCTTTTTATAAAGGAAAAAAAACCATTTTATGTTGGAAAATAGCATTGTGACACAAGGTAAAATATCTTAAGTCCACATAAGATGTTGTGTTGAAGCGAATTACAAAATTTTAAGTATACTTAAGATTATTTGATGTTAAGAGTTTGTAGTTGATCAAAAATCAAGACGATACAAAGGAAAAATCCATTTTTTGCGAAAATAATAGTATTTTGTTTTTCTATAATGAGTTCTCGACTGAAAAGGTAAAACATCTTAAGTGGACTTAAGATACCAAACTTAAGAAATCAAAGTATCTTATCTCAACATAAGATTTTTGAAATCAATAATTTAAAATAAATTTAAAAAAGCAAACTATCTTAGTCATAATTTACCCATAACTCAATAAATCTCGACTGAAAAGGTAAAGTATCTTAAGTCATTTTTTAACATTTTTCAGGAGAGCAAAAAAACTGTTGAAAGAGGCTTCCCAAAAAACCTTTAAAACATAGACTTCTTAGAATAAACTTTTTAGAGGTGAATTTTTATGAACTTTTTTTTTTTAATTTATTGTAAAAAGATTTTGTAATATTTATTAACAATATCTCTTAAAAAAAAAGTTAAAAAAGTTCATAAAATTTGACCTCTAAAAAGTTTATTCTAAGAAGTCTAAGTTTTAAAGGTTTTTTGGGAAGCTTCTTTCAACAGTTTTTTTTTTTTGCTCTCCTAAAAAATGTTAAAAATTGAAAAAAGATACTTTACCTTTTCAGTCGAGAATTATTCACTGAGAAAATAATGTTAAAATAATATATCACAGCACTAAATTAAGCACCTTGAAAAATAGGGTTTTTCCACCTCGGCTCCACTGTGCGTTCGTGACATCTCCGAAAAAATCAGAGCCTTATATGACTTACAATTTTTATTCATCACTTTACCACTTCCTTGCAAGATACAAGCTTTACACTTAAGCAGAAGTGGTATTATGGACTGTCACAAATTAAGTAACAAGAAAATTGAAATACATTTTCTAGAGGTTTACAAACCTTGTTTAAATATATTTAATATAAATATTATATATGAAGGTTTTTTTTAATAATACAAATTCTATATACTACTGAAATACATCAGCCAAGTAGAAGACTAAGCACTATTTAATTGGACTTGTTGAATTATTGATTCAAAATAGCTTTTTACTGATGAGTCCAAGTGAGATCGCCGGGACGAAACGCCTAAATTTTTGTGGACTAAAGGCCGTTAAAAGCTATTTATATTTATATTTATTTATATATATTTAAATTTATATAATTAACCGCTAACGTCAGAATGTTCTTATATATATATATATACTCAATTACATATTATTTTAACGTACAATTTTGAGTTCTGTCATTTCAATTTTGTCAACAACAAAAAAAGTTGACCATGAAATTTATCGTCAAGGTCAAAAAGAAAACTCTTAGAATGACTTTGATCTTGTTCAAAAATATCTTTCTTGAATGTTCGTTAAGTTAGCATTAGCACTTCAAAATATGAAGTTTCTAATAATTGTATTAATTGTCGTGAATCTGTCGTAAATTTGTCATAAAATAAAGAAATTAATCACCGCTGTTTTTTTTTTAATTAGCCCCTTGTAATGCTAACTTGATAGTAAGTGGAATAATTAACTGTCCTGATTTTGTTGTAAGTTTGTCGTAATAGAAACAAAATTGTCGCAATTGTTCTTTTTAAAGCAACCCCTGGTAATGCTAATTTGAAAGTCAAGTTAGCATTACCATGCCTTAAAAAAGTCATAATGAACTCAAAAAGAAAATAATTGTCGTAAATTTGAAGTACTTACATTTTTTTTGACATAACTTATTTAAAGACGACAAGAGACATTTGTTTAGATAAATTCCATAAGTTCAAAACAATTTAAAATTAAAAGTGCATAAAAAGTGCTTTCAGTCCTCTATGGACAATTGTTGGGGCACATAGGACCTAGATGGTCGCTGTTCTATTGCTGGATACTTCTTTCGAATTTTCAGCTGATATTGCATTTTCCATTGTAATAAATATCCATCTTGACTTAATGTAGTCCTGCGCCATCTACAATTATAAAAAAATCGAAAATTGATCAGGCTCGTATTCTATAGGAACACAACAATCCTCAGTGCTCCAATAAGAATGACTTTTAAAAAGTCATTTTGACTTGTTTTAACACGAATATTTTACTAAACTAAAATTAAATAAAATACGACTTAATTCATTGTCTTCGATATTAAAATTTAAATTTCGTATTGCCAAAGCCTTTAAATACTAAACAAGCTAACCTTTCCATTTATTTTTTTTATAAGCTTACTTTAAAAAACAATACATTTTTTCAACCGGAGAGCGCTCGTCAGAACGACAGACAATAACAAACTGAGGGCGCTTTTATTAGAGTATTCAAATTTTGGACAAAGTCATTTATTTCTCGTTTTAAAACAAAAGTCCTCTGTGCCTCGTTCTCCCCTACAGCAAATCACAGCTGTGGAAATTTTAAAAATTAAAAAAAAAATGGCGACAATTTTTTCTCTTTTACGATTATTTTACGACAAAATTTACAACAGTTATTTACACATTCCTGAGCATACCAGGAGTTATTTTTGAAAAAAAATTTTGCTTTTACGACAAATTTAAATAAACAGTAAATAAATCTACTTATAAATCTACTAACTGTACTTTAAAATTTTGAAAAGGTAACTTGACTTGACGGAGGTCTTACTAGATTAAGCCCTCGCGTTACTTTTTGACACGAAATACCTACCAATAACAATAGTAAAAAACTTGCTTAATCTCAAAACTTTATGAAAAAACTTTTTTTTTCGTTATAATACCGGTTTAAAATTTAACACTGGACACCCTCCAATCGCTGAGGTTTTTAAAGAAAAAATAAGTTAACCTTCCGAAGGCAAGGCTTTTTTTTCCTACGTGAACGGCAACTGGGGTTGTTCATCACCCCACCACCTATTATTGTAAATAAAACAATATTTTAACTCAAAATTAATTCTAATTTGTTATGAGATCGAATGTTTACATTAACAGGGAACTGAAAAAAGTCTTTTTTGGAGATTTTTTAAAATCTAAGTACATAATTTTTTACATTATATGCAGTTAAGGCAAAAATCTCTGCGATGTTCAGAGCAAGCGGGCACTTGGCATTTTATGCAAGAAGTTTTAACTTTTTTGTCCCGTTTTCTTGGACACAGTGCATATCTTGCCTACTTCTGTAATTTCGCCGGGGGTTCATCTACAGGAGGTCCTTTAGTCATATTAAGAATATCGTGTAAAGTGCATCGTATTTCTCGCGGCAAATTTGTAGTCAATCGACGTTTCATATGGGGTTCTGCCAGTTGTAATGCCAATTTTTTCAAATAATTACTTCGAAACTTGTTAATCGGGCCATTTGCTCGCAATTGAGCTAACGGAACATCATCATCAACGTCACTGCTTCCGCTGTTGGAAATAATATCTTCCTCCCCTATGTGCACCGATAAATTGTCTTCTATTTCAGATATCTCACTTTTATCTGAATAACGGTCATCACCAGAACTTTCAGCGATTCTTTGAAAGTAATTTTTAAGTTGGTTATCCGAAAGGGAAGCCATTTTTTGTTTTAAAACCAAGATTAAAAGCTAGCTCCACAAAAAAAAAAAAGTGTACGTAAATAGCAAAGGGGGTTACTGGTAACCCCACGTAAAACTTAAAAAGTAAATAAAACCAAAATAATGGCTTATCTCGACAAGTTAATACAAGCAACTAACTACCTACAATATAATTAGAGAATAGATCGATCGAGAGGAAGATACAATAATAGAAACAAAAGATATTACGGTTTTTCTCAAGTAGTGGGGTGATGGGTCACCCCGCTTGCCATCGGAAGGTTAAGGGAACGAAAATACTACCGAAGTATCAAGATGCAAAATAAAAATCTTGAATGCAGAAAGCAAGTGCATTCTGAATGACTTATTGGTAGAGTTTGGCGAGCAAACAGATTTGAAAAAAAAAAAAATATAAAAAATCCTTTCATTTCGATAAAGTTTATCGATCCTAAAGTTAGACGCATTCATGATTTTTATGTGTTCATATATGAAGCGGAAAATAGGATAATATATTTTTTCCCCTTGAACGAAGAAGGTTTTGCAAAATTATATTTACTGAAAGTCTCTTGGTCCCCGCCATATTCCCGCATATTTGACTTGAAACTAACAACAACAAACAAAATAACAAAAAAAAAAAGATTTTCTCCGTCGCCAATGACGACACTCTTTGCCTTAAGGATCTAAGTACTACACAGATTGACACTAAAAGGGACTGGAGGGAAAAAAATGAATTAAGTGGGTCGTTTTCAATATGATGAAAGATTAATATTAAGTCAAGGGACATGAATATACATAAATGGATGGATAGATGACGACAACGTCGACGGCGAGTTATAAGGAAGTGACGAAAGAAAAATCTATTTAATCCTTAAATTAATTGATGGTGAAGCTTTTCTGTGATTCGGGATGAGTGGAACTAAGCTATGTATATTTTCTTGCATTTACTATATTTGGAGTCAGATGAAGAATAAGTAAAGTATATAGATTATTATTTTTCGGTTTAATGATGAATTGTCATAGATATCATTCATTCAGAAGGTCTTGAATTCTTTTTGAAGATAAAATTAAAGTAACGTTAATTGGAGAATACCAGGCAGTCGATTTCGCGTCACTCACAAGAACTCGGCCTTTCGCGGACCACAACTTGGCGAATATTGTGTTGTGTATTGGGCCTACAGCCATACAAAATTTAACTGACCCAGGATCTAAAGGTAAATGAGCATTAGAGACCGACGGGTGTTTGCTGAATGGACTCTGGGACAGTTGGAATTTGACATTAATTTTTATCGAAAAATCATCTTCAGCGATGATTCTCATTTCTGTATGAATGGGTTGGGTACGTTCGTCGAATTTGGGATGATACCAATTCACGTGAGATCCAAAGGCATCTAATGCATCCCGAAAAGTGAATGTTTTGGGTGATTTAGGATGCGCGCCACCTAGAGAAGCCGCGGCGAAGATTTGAACGATGTTTTAATCATATAGGCCTTTCAAACGAATAATAAATTTCGATGATAATAATCTCACACACATATTTTTTTTTAAATTTAAATTTAAAGATGCGCTACTAGAAAGACCCTTTAATTTGTGGTGTATGTATATAAAGTTGAAAAACTGATTTTAGTTTTAAACCGACGACGAGTACTTTTTGTCAATTTATAACAGTTTTGAAGGTTTGAATGAAACAACAACACTTAGATTTTTATAGGCTAGAGTTATAGCTATTTCATGACTGTCAGGTTATTTAATGTTCAATTTTAATTGAAAAACTTTTTGCCCAGCTGGGACTCGAACAGTTTTTTTTTATTAAGGAAAATTTTTTATATATGGCCCCGTAGGATCAGTTCGTCTGCCCACCGCCACCACAGTGCCCATACACTCATACAGTATTTTTAATTTTTTTTTTAATTTTACTCATCACATCTCATCTACTCTGCGTCCCTTGCTAGGGGACCAGTTCGTTAATTTAGATGTTATTTTTATAAAACACCGAACGTCACAAATCATGTTGAAATTATTTCCGTGCTTCACAGTCATTTATGTGTTCATGTTAATGGTTTTAACATCTAATCTTCCTTCTACCCTTTTTTCAGTTCCTTACCTCCTTCAATACCTAAGCGTCATTTTCATGTCATTAAAAAAATTGAAACATGTGATATACATACGGCAAACTCAAGTTGAAGTTGATATTTTTTAAATATAATCCGAAATAACTCAATATTTTATTAAAATTAGTCATTTCTTGGTGCAAAATAATAATGCTTTGAAATATTGAAGTAATAACTACATCCTTTCCTGTGTATTTGACATTTTTCTGAGAATTCAGAGATTACTAATATTTCAGAAATCTGAACTGGCTTAATTATATTGAGCCGACTTCGGAAGCTGTCAAAATTAATTGATGACAATGTAATGACATATGCCATCATAATATGTTTCGTTTCGTTTCTTTGAATAACGATTTAAGTGCAAAAATATTTATTCTTCAAAAATTATGATGTGGATGCGTTCAATAATGAGGGAAAAGGAAATGTAGTTTTCGTACACATCCCGGCTATCGCTGCATTCATCGATTCATAAACAAAGTTAAAATTAAAACAAACGCGTTATAACCGATGAATTTTTTTTCTCTAATAAAATCGATTTGGGAATCAAATTGATTGTGGGAAAACGAGCCAAAATACATTATGTGGTTTTTAGCAAGTCGGAAATCTACGAGCCAAATTGGTTCTAACTTCTAAGTCCAAGCCAAATGACTTTCTTGTGTATGGTTAGTTTTAAGTAGATCCCCATGGTGTAATAGTAAGTTGGACGAGACGGCCGCCACTACTGGAAGGTCTGGAGATCAAATCGCAGCTTATTCCAGCTAAAGCCTAGTACGCTGTTGATGCGAAACGAAAAATCCCATACAAAAACCACACAACGAAATCATAAACAAAAAATTTAATTTTGCAGTACGCAGTTCGATGAGCGAAATCGATTATTGTAGCAGATTAATTGGAGAAGTCTCCGCTCTTTTTCGCACAGAATTAATTTTCCAGGCCATTTATTGTGTGCGGAAAATTGTCATTTGAGTTGTATGTTGTTTCTTTCGTATCAGCGTGACTCTCTTTGATTTTTATGCATTGTGTTTTTGTATTTTGTTTTAACGATTGGTGTCTTGGTGATAATTTAAGTGGGTAATTTTTCGTTTTCGTAAGCATTTCGCTGTCCTGTTGGAGACCAACGAAAAATTTCGTTACGCATCAGCAGCGTACTAGGCTTAAAAACAAAATAGTGGAACCTGCGAAGAAATGAAAAATTCACATAGAGTATTTAAATCTTCATGAAAAATTGCCTCTCATTTAAGTCATTCGAATAGGGCAGATAATTGTAGGTCCCTATAATTCCTGCCTTCTTAAACACAAGCAAACTGAAAAATAAACTTGTTCCAGCCAAGAGAGTGTTCACTTTCTAGCCCCCATCCATATTAGAAGTATTAGTAGTAGCCCGTGGTGTAATGGTTAGTGCGTTGGACTGTTTTGCGAAGGTCTTGGTTTCTCAGCCTATACCACCTGCGAGTTACTGCCTCTTGCGACGAATTGAAAAATCCTCCAAGAGCATCTCTTGTCATGAAAAAAGTGCTTCTCACCCTAGGCGTTCGGATTCGACAGAAAATTGTAGGTCCCTTCTATTCCTGCCAATAACACATGGAATGGTTGAGAGTTGTAAGTCACTAGGCCCTGGTTCTACACGAGCTGTCGCGCCGATAAATTTATTTATTTATCCATATTAGGATAAACAAGGAATACTGGTTTGGAGACTAAGGCAACGTGGTTCGCAGATGACAGAGAGCTTGGTCTTGATGATTGGAAGCAGCCCAAGAACAAGGAGAAAAAAAAGATGTGTGTCTTGTTGGCTCGTTAATTATTTAATTAATATTTCTGCTCAGCACCCGCTGTATAATAACCAACTTAACTGAGATCTAAATTTGACAAGTAATTTATGAGAAAGTTAAAAAAAAAAATGAAGCATGAATTTTATTAACGTTTAATAATCTTAAACTTGTGCATATTTTTGATAAGCATTTCTTCCTCATTTGATAAACATGAAGTTGTTGTCACATGTTCTCTAACCTATCTATGCCCATCTGCGTCACTATCCTTGCCAACTTTTCAAAGTAAATTTTTCTTAACTTCTTCTAGGTACATGCATATCTATACCTAGCTAACACTAGCTACTCATAAAACAACACAAGTTGTGCCATTTCCTAAATTATATTTCATTAGTTTCTATCGTTTCCGCTGTAGTTTGCAGGAACACGAACAGCAAACTTCGAGGAGATTAGTTCATCCATAATTAAAGGGTGGAAAGCTCTATATAGTAAGTATCCTTCTACTCTTTTACTATACATTTATATAGAAACTTATTATAGTGCCTACAATATACACACTCAGGTCACACGCGACCCGCCTGCCTGATGCATATCTACTTTATACTTTCTTGATGTTTGTTTAGTTAACTTTGTGGAAGTTTCGCAATAATAATTTCATAACGCACTTAATATGCAAATTATTTAGCAATTTTCGTCCTTTTTTGGTTGTTGCTGTTGAAAGGTGGGATGAAGTATATTTCATCAGCATACGTGTACTATATATTTAGAAGAGCTTTTCACTTTCACCTAAAGCGCTATAACAACTTATTAAAATCACTTAAATGCGCGGCGCGTTGTTCGTCAGAAATCTATATGCGATGACGTAACGCTCTTTGTTGATGCGAATATGATTATCTACCTCTAAAGGACGATAAAAATACAACGAAACGACAACGGCACACAAAAAATTAAAGCAAATATTTTTAGTAGATGTATATATGTACGAGTATATGTATATATAGCAACTTCATTAGATAAGAAAAGTTTTACATCAACTTTATAGACTTTTATAAGAGAGGAAAAAGAAGGACTACTCTATAGGATATTATACTACAACTCTATGAGATAATATTCGTATACATTGCGTTCCGCACGGAAGCGTTTTTGGCAAAGTGACTGCTTGAAAACATCATGTCGCGCGTAACATATATATATACATATATAAATATAAATCTATATAATTACGAAAGTTTGCCCTCTAACAACATCGTTAGTGCTGGAACGGCTGTTTTTGGCGTGACTTTTATTTGACACAACACAGTTCCCCGTATACACATCACGCAAGAACGTGACATTTCGTGTCAAAAGTTCAAAAAGTCATCTTTCTCTTTCTATATACCTACCCATCAACAAGATGAAGAATTCCACATCATCATAAACAACCCTACCTACCTACTGTCAGTATCAGAGTCACTCTGTTTCTGGCAGAAAGTCTGATGGGAATATTTTTCAATGGTTGATGTACGATGTCCTCGGATCGAGTATAGCGTACTAAAGTTTTTTTTTTTGAGTAAGGTGTAGATATAATTCCTTTTATAGCTTTATGGCAGCTCAGCATGTCACACGAATCTTAATAATCCTTCAGCTTTCTTATATTTATATGTAGGTACGAGTATACGAGTAGTGAAGTCTAAGTAAGTTCATAGTTTTAGTCTAAAGTTATTTGAAAAAGGCTTAAAAATAATAATATTAAAAGACAAATGGTTAACTAAGCCTTTACACTTAACTAAAAGTTCGTTAACTTTTAAAGATCTTGAATTTTATGGGATGAAGTGGGATGGTCCGTTGAGCAGCACAAAAATTTACGCTTTGGAAATCTCGCTCTATCTCGAGGACATGGTGGTTCCAGCAAGTTGGATCCACAGAAGCGAGATTTCCAACGAGTAGATTTTTGCGCTACATGGACTTTTTGATCCAAACAATTCGCTGGTCGTTTCATCTCTCTATTTAAGAGGCTTATCTTTTGTGATTTTTTTCCTGTGGGCCTACATGAAAGGGATTATTTTTAATAATAGTCCCACGACCCTTTGTCTACGTTCTTTAACTCTTACATCGATAAAATGGGTCGAAATATCGACAGGACTGAAATCAACCAAAACCAAATTCCAATCATAACTCTCGAAAACATACCTACACGTAAACTTTCAAAAAAAAAAAAACTCATGGAGGGCGCCATTTTACAGATACGTAATTTGTTGGAATAATGTATTTAATTTTTTACAACCTGAACCTTGAAAAAGTAAATCAATCCATTCTTGATTTATATAAAATTTGTAACATTTTCTGACAAAGAACCGAAATCAGTGTTTCCATAGTTTTGTTGGATCTAGATATATGTTGAATTTCGATATTCATACTTAAATTCCAAGTTAAATTCGGATTCTCACGCCGCGCCGCGCCGCCGCCGCACAGCCGGCATTCATGAGAATTGAGTTCCAGCCTTTTTCATCTCTTATCATCGCCTTTTCTATTCAGCAAAATATTGCAGGTCCCTTCATTCCTGCCGACTTACAACAAGCACACAGGAATAATTGGAGCTTAAATAGAGCCTTGTAGCACACCAGCATTTATTTAGTTAGATTTGAACCCATCCAAATACTGTTTTTAACGAACGGTTCAAGAATTAGTTTCTAATCCATCGAACAAGGAGACTCAATTCTCAGAATGAAATGCAAGGATTTTTGATAAACGAGCTTAATGCCATAAATTGCCAATAGATTTTAAATTGGAAGAGGAGTTGTTTTTTTTTCGGAAAATTAGAAAAAATAACGACCAAACTTTGAAAAACTAAATTATAACAAACTAAATTTTAATGTAGAGCTTTAATTTGACATCTCAAGCACATCCTAAAAGTACTTTAAATGTTAACCACTACTTTTGAATTTTTAGGGGGAAAGGAGGAAAATTCAGTTTTTTTTGCAATGTCTTGAAAAATATCAGATTTTTGGAAGAAATGTTCACGTAAAAATTATAGCTTCTAAAATTCTGCAATTCTGCACGAAAAACATTTCGAGGATTTTTTTTAAAAGCAATAGATTTTGAGAAAAACGTGCACAGACTATTCAAAGTTGTTTGTTTGTTTTAATGTTCTTTTTTCTACATAATCGCTGTGTAAGGAAGGTACTGGTAGCATTTGGGTATTTTTTCTGCTTTTTTCTATTACTCTTACAAAAAAATTTAAGCTTCTACTCTTTTGTCTAGCACTTTCTCAGCCACCTCAGGGTCCCTCAAGGTAGACACTTAGGTCCGCTTCTTTTTTTTATTCTTAGCATCAAATTATTGAAATGATTATTAATTATTCATTAAGATCTCACTTTATGCTAACGATACCAAGTTTCACGACCATTTTTTCGGGACATGACTCTACACTTATTCAATTAGAGCTTGATATTTGTCTGAATTTTGTACCTCAAAAACAGCTTGGACTTACATTTTTCCAAATACAAATACCTATCCACCTCTTGGCAATAAAATGAATCAATACTTCCCGTTCTTCCTGTAATTAACTTCTTAATAATCACTAATCAGCCGATATCCACCGTTGAGTCGATTCATGACCTTGACATATTGTGTGACCAGAAGTTCAACTTCCTCGCCCATATTCACGACATAATTCTTAAAGCTAAATCACGCGACGACGTTCTTTTCCAAATTTAGATATATGTATGTTATGCCATAATTTGTTTTAACGGGTGATTTTTTAAGAGGTTTAGAACTTTAAAAAAAAAAAAAAAACACAAAAAATTCGAAAAAATGAATGAAATATTTATTTGAATCGATAGTTTGAACCTTGTAATTTAATGTTTAAAGATAATTTCATGCAAATGTTGACCGCGGCTGCGTCTCAGGTAGCCCATCCGCTGAGTCCAATTTTGGCATACTCTTTCACACATATCGGCCGGTATCTCACGAATGAATGCATGGATGTTGGCTTCCAGTGCGTCAATCGAAGCGGGCTTGTCCCTATAGACATTAGCCTTGACATACCTCCACAAAAAATAATCTAATGGTGTCAAATCGCACGATCTAGGCGGCCAATTGACCGGCCCGAAACGTGAAATTAACTGTTCACCAAACTCGCCTCGCAATTGCGCCATTGTTTCGCGTGCTGTGTGGCATGTGGCACCGTCTTGTTGAAACCACATATCATGCAAGTCAAGAACTTCCATTTCGGGCAAAAAAAAGTTTGTTATCATCGCTCGGTAGCGTTCACCATTGACAGTAACGCTGCGATTCGCATCATCTTTGAAGAAATATGGCCCAATAATGCCGCCGGCCCATAAACCGCACCAAACATTGGCTTTTTCGGGATGCATTGGTAGCTGTTGCAATGCTTCTGGCTGATCTTCACTCCAAATGCGGCAATTTTGCTTATTTACGTACCCATTCAACCAAAAATGAGCCTCATCGCTGAACACAATTTTTCGATAAACAACATTTCGAACCGAGCACGAATTTTGATAGTAAAATTCAATAATTTGCAAGCGTTGTTCATTTGTAAGACGATCCATGGTTAAATTGCAAACCAAACTGAAGCTGTTTGACAGTGACACAAGGTACTAAACACACGTCAGCTGTCAAAACCAGTGTTGCCAAAACCAAACCAGCTTAAAAATCACCCGTTATATACATTTTAAATTCGAGCGTCCTCATTGAAGAGACACTTAATGTATCTATATGTAGTTATGTATCTTACCTTTATAAAAAACCTTTATTGGAAACAAATGTAAATGGCATCATAAGTAGATATTTTATTTCGACTAAAATACAATATCTTTTCCCAAAAGCCTATATTCATCAATATCCATACTTGCTTTGTACATTGTACAAGTCATTGAAATATGGAAACCTTCAATGATCCATTGGTAACAACCTTTATAAAAAAAAAAAACTTCATCCCTCATCGCATGGATAGATACCTAATCTATGTAAAGAAACTTTTTTTTTCTATCCACATTTCATAGCATTTTTCTCGAGTAAAGGCATAATCGCCATGACTTGTAAAAGATATCAAGCGATGAAAATGGAAAATCTCCAAGTGTTACACCATGGCATTGTCGTCGGTCGACGTCGTCGTTGTTGTAGTTGGTAGTCGGTCCTCGCTATCGCTATCACCAACATAAAACGTCACCTGCTTCTTCATTTTCATTCAGTCAACGACTTTGTATCTGTGTGAACGCGCAAGGACAAAAGAAAAAAACTGCCACACCACCAACACCTATAGATACTTACTTATATGTATGTATGTGGGTATCTATGTATTTATATAGATAATAATTTTTGGACGTTTTTCTAAGAGATTTATGTTTAAGAAGACTTAATACAGATTTTTCGCCCATAAAGAGATTATCGTAAATTTATTAGATTATGGCAATCTACCTTTTTGATTTTCGTTTCCTTTTCCTCACCCAAAAATCTACAAGAACGATAAATTCCCTTCGTCAGAAATATTTTATTGTTGGGAATTTAAGGGGCGACATTTTTATTTTTTCTAAGTCGCCGCTGCCCTTGTCGTTGTCGTTGGTAGCTAGCTAGCTTTTCACACGAAAGCTTTGTCACAAGACGCACACATAGTCCAGACCCTTCCATATACCTAACCTACACGTGAGCTATCTTTCCAGTTTTTTTTTTTTTTTAAAGTTAGTGTTGAGATTCTTTATTGCTCTTTAAATGAAGTGACTTTTGGTAATTCTTCTTCTTTTTTTTTATTCCTTTCGCTTTTTTTTATTTTATTTTTTTCATTTTCATTCTTGGCCCGAAATATCTGAAGAAAAAATAAAATAAAATAAAATAAAATCCCACAACAGTGTGGAAAGAGAGCCATCAGAGCGTGTACGGGGGTGACGAATGATAAAAATGACCCTGTTTAACTTTAACGTAGGACCGTAGGAGATTCACTAACTTCAGATAAAAAATGAAAGAAAAAAAATAAAAGAAAATAACCAACGACGAAAGAAACCAAAGAAAGAAAACAAAAAAAAAAAGTATTGGAACCTATATTGTCGAGGATGGGTGAGGAAACTTTTCCAATTCCTCTTGATAAGACTTTATACGAAAAAAAAATGAAAGTGAAAAGTGGTTTTAAGAGTTTGTGACGAAGAAGTCAGGTGCGGCCAGGGCTGGGGCCATGGACAGGCCGGTGTGACTTCGTCCATCATCAGGCAATATAAGCAAAAGGAAGACGCCTTTGGCTTGGCTTATATCAAAGGGGCTTTGCCTAGGATTATTGAGGGAATGAATGGCGTTGCGGCGGCGGCGGTGGAAGTGTCCCAGCGACATTGATTGGTCATTTTGTTAACAATATAAGATTTTTTTGCGATTACAAGCAAGATGGTGTGCAATTAATCTTTCTTAAAGTGGGATGACATCAAGAGAAGAGAAGGTCTCCTTCGTACATATAGTTCGATTTGCAGCGTCTGAGAGAATGAAGAGAGAAAAAAAAAATAAAATTAAACGAGCCAACAATAAATGGTTTAGGATCAAGTTTAAATTGAGGACATTCCTATACCACATCGATTTTCTATAAGTAATATATTTTTCGCTACCTATATCTTCAATGATTTCTATAATGAGCGAAGAAAAGAAAAAATAAAAAAGAAGCAAGACCCTTTGTCAACTTTAATGAAGAATAAATTTAGCACTCATTAGAAGTTCAATTAGGTTTGATTGAAGAAGATAAATCTCAAAAGAAATCAGAAACTATTTTGAGAGGAAATATTATTAAGAGAGGTTTTTAGAAAAGATGACATAATATTTGAACTACCTTTAAGAATGTTGGAATAAATTCTTTACTCAAAAGGTAAAGTGGCTTAAGTCTTTTTTAAGTATTTTTCAGGAGACCGATTTTAAGCTTTAAAAAAATATTTGAAAAAAACTGTTATTAGTAGAAACATGAAATTTAAACAAAAACATAGATTATTTTTCCCTCTTGTTAAAGGAGTTTGAGGATTTAAAAATTAAGTTAAAACCAGTTATTTAAAGCACATTTTCTGACCTAAGCCCTTCTTACTTTTTTTTAAGTGCTCTTTTAATTGGCTTATGTCACTTAAGCCAGTTTTCCGTATTCATTTTTCTTCTTATTTAAACTTACGTATACTTAGGCCATTTTCCTTTTTATTAAATTTAATGATTCCAAATTTTAAGACCCTTTTCCCTTAACAAATGCTTATAAAATTTTATTCAAATAATTTTTATTAAAATATAACATAGAAATAAGTTAATTAAAAAATATTCCTGAGATACCAGGACATTAGTAGATACTATCTATTCAAAAGCGTCTTCCTCTGTGAGGTCCGGATGAAAATCTGGCATTGATTCTGTGCAAAGTCTCTTATAAAAATTATGGAACTGCTCATCGATTAAAGGGAGTAACTCGAGAAGATCTTGTTTTTTGGCTTCACTAATTTTATTAGGCCCTTCGTAAAGCAATTCAAGGCAGTTTGGGTTCAATTGGTTACATCCTCGTTTTCTTATGTTAAGCGTTTTAAAAGGTTCTTTTTCATCAAAAGAATTTTTGTAGTAGATATTAAATGGAGCATCTGATGAAAAACGGAGCCATGTTATATTTTTCCAGTTAACTTTGTTGCCGTCTTCATCAACTTTGCGGAAAATAAATTTGTTCTTAATGATGGATCCAAAGTTTCGAAAATTAGCTCGAGACATCTCAGTGACTACAAATTTTGTTTTAGTTCCAACTCCTCTAACAAATTGGTACCAATCTCTTGGATGGTGAATTTTGAATGATGATTTCTTCTTCTTTCTCTCGATAATGGAATGGTCTATGTCACATTCCATGTGTGTGTGACCGGGTATCAAGAATTTGTGATCAATGTACTTTATATTATTGGTCACATCACAAGCATGCATCAACATCATAACAGCAACCATCTTGTTTTTGTTTTGTCCGAAGCAGTTATCACTATAAAAAATAACATGCTCGGTAGCTGATGATAAGACTGATTCCGAAATAAGATGTCCAAATACACACGAAGCAATCTCATTGCCACCCCTATTTGCAACACCTTCATGCCACATATAACAATGAGGTGTTCCTTTCACACAGTCGTGCACAGTTAAATTAAAAGTATATAACTGTCGTTTGTAAAAAGATACGGAAGATTGCAAAAATGGAGTGGGAAGGCACTGCTGGAGATCGAAGGTAAAAACTTCCATATCTTGCCGATTTTTCGCAGTCTCAATATCCTCTTTTTCGATGCATATGCTGAATCTGCATCTTCATGGTGTTGTTTTTGCTCCATTTCTACCAATGTTAGATCATCTCCCGTGAGTGATGATTTCCTCATAGCCAATAAGTCACATTTTGTACACGTATCAAGTTTTGGTTTCTTGAATTTGATGTTAAGGCTCTTGAAAATCTCTGCGTATTTAGTTATGGAAATTGGGCTTTGAGTTATTTCCGTGTAGAGCTTATACAACTTTGATAATGTCAGATTGGTGTCAAAATACTTTTGAGCGGATTGTTTGCGCGTATAATGACTCTCATATGCCGGAATACTCTTAATATGATTCAGAACTTCATTTCTTTTTTCCTCTGAGATTTTGTTTGGTGGAACTGTCCTTCCCCGCATATCTTTCACTACCATGGTACCTGGAGATTCAATTTTTTTTTTAATAACAGTTTTTAAGAAACAATCAGTTTCATCCAAAACCAATTTGAAGCATTTTTGGCAGACCTGTGTTCTCACGCCTTTTAGATTTAGGAAATAGCTGTACGTAAACTGGCGATTTCGAGGAGTTTTGCCACTTTTTTTAGAACGTATTGTTTTTTTCTCTTCGATTGAAATCAGTCCAGATACAAATGCTAACTTAATATTATAATTCCCAAGTTCCCAGTACTGTTTGAAAATCATTTCCTGTTCTGTTGGTGAAATTTTGTCCATACATTTACGTTTGCAATCTGTCAATGGTTTCATCGTTTTTGCGGGGACGTTTTTTCCAGTATTGGTAGTGTATTCCTGGCCTAAATTTCGTTTTTGACTCCTTACCTTCCGAGATTCTTTTGTTGATGTATTTTCCGGATTTAAATCATAATCTACTTGGTTTCCAGCTTCTGACGCTAAATTTTGTTCTAATTGTAAGGCCATTTCTTCAATGTCTGAATCAAAAAAGAAGCTTTGTGGTGATTTGTCTGGCAAACGAAAGTCTGGATCTTTAATGCTATCATCACTATCTTCATAAAATGATTCGTCTGACATCATTTCAGGGGCCAATGTGCGTTTCAAATTTGAGATGATTATATCAGACAGCTCATTTACACATTTTGTAGCTGTTTCGTTTGGAACAACTGACTCGAAGACCTCGTTTTCTGTTTTAAAATTGCATTTAATGCATATACCTCAAGATATTTAAGTAAATCTTTTTCTTACCATCAAAGTCCCTAGGAAGAGCTAAAGTTTTAACATTGTCTCCAGAACAGCTTTGAATCAAAGCTATGTCACCTTATGGGGAAAAGAAACTCATAAGAAACTGAAACTACAAATCAAAAATTATATCTAAGGATGTGATTATATTGGAACTTCAAAATGCGATGTTTTTCTAACAAATTTATAATATAGACGACGATTTTCCTTGGTAGGAACGCATCTCGAATCATTCATCGAAGCTCCAACATAAACACAGACCCTAACGTGAATGATCTGTGTTTATTTATTTAAAATAATAACAAGCAATTTTTTGCACGAATTAACTTATAATTTTAACTTATTTATGTTTTGATTAATTTTAAGAAACAGAAACACAAGACCTGACACGTACGAGTAGGTGTATTTAATTAATAACAAACACTGAGGTAAAATTTACGTACCTGATTTATTTAAACTTGAACTTTCGGGTTCAGGACTAATATTGGTGCCCTTCAAAAGGGCAAGTTTAAGCATTTGTCTTGCTCTATTCATTTTGATATTTTTAAATCTTTTTCTTTTTGATTAGAAAGGTTCTTCACAACAATTTTTCTTTAATTTTCAAATGATTTGTTTGTCTTATTTTTGTTAATACTTTCACAATCCACTCTCACAAAAATTACTATACTTAACAGCTATTTATTTCACTTTTTCTAATACGACCGTATATTATGACACGTTCACAACTCAAATGATAATGGCTTATGTCCACATAAAACGATTTCCCTTTTAATATCTATTTAAACACAGGCTGCTTTGATCCGAGTAAAATGGCTAATGTGGATTTAAAAATTCGCTTTTTCAAATAATGCTCCTGGTAAAGTGGCTTATGTCCGTTAAACCGTTTCTCCAAAAGAAAAAGTCTTAAAATATTTTATTTTTTCATTTGGAAAAGTGGCTTATGTGCACATAATTCAAATAAAATCATGACTTTCATTTTGTAAGAAAGTCTTATGTCAGTTAAATTAAAAATTCAAAAGGGAAAAACGGCTTAAGTACAAATAAAATTTTACTTCGCATACAATTTTGTTTTGGAAAAGTGGCTTAATTGAACTTAATGTGGTCTTCCTTATTAAACTACTGAAATTTGAAATATATTAAAAATGGCTTAGTTAGACATAAGACATAAAATAATAAAACGGAATAAATATCCTGCAGTTAAGACGCTTTACCAAATGCAAGTCTTTGAATATGATTGAATTAAGTCGTTTTGACAATACTAAAAATACAATGATAATACAAAGAAATACGCTGATAAGACAGAAATGAAGCTATTTTGTCATATTGTTTGAATATTTGAAAAAATCGTAATTGGCTTAAGTCGACTTAAGCCGCTTTACCTTTTGAGTAAAGAATTACTTTTGTCTAAAACCACACAATTTTTGTGGGAAGAGTAAGTATGTATATTGAGTGTCTTACATTCATGCATTTCAAATAAACACACGCGACTGTTGTTAACGTTATATGACTTGTTGAAATCATTGTTATTCTATATATCTATCAACCAACATTTTCTACAATTTTAACAACACAATTGACGACTCCTATAAGGGGTATATCTTAACACGACTTTGCTTAATCAAAAGTTAGAACAAGAAGGACCATAACTCTTGTCACTAACTTCAGCTTATAACGGCTTACATATAGAAGAAAAGATCAAATTGTACATACAGATCAATCGGTCAGGGCGGCACAAAATCTGAGGCTGCACATAAATGGGGGAAAGCATAAGAAGAGAAGAAAGTGTTGAAGAAGCAATCAAAGCGAAATCGTTTTCCGAATGTCTTTTAAAAGTGATAGAGACAAATAATATAAATCAATATTAAAAAAAAAAAAATGTTTTAACTATTTGTATGTCCGGGATAATCTCAGAAACTACATGTCTTATCCCACAAATTATTTTTGGGTTCAAAAGACTGTACATAGAGGATGGTTTTAAGACTAAGATAATTTTAAAATTTTACTCTTTGTAGGGTGAAATGGGGTAAAAACAAAAATATAGTATTTGATTTTAAAAATTGTTTTTGTGTTTGAAAGGTTGTATTTAGAACATGTACCTATTTCTAAAAATGTATGTCTGTCTAGTCTATCTTGACTTACAGCCTAAAGCATTGAAGTAAATTTTTTTTCAAATTTGGCACTAGTTTTGTGGGGCCTTATTTTATAACGAAATAAAACCCCACCGAATTATGACCCCAACATTAATTTTAGGGTTTAATTTCATTTCATTTTGAATAACATTTTTGGGGCTTATTTATAATTTTGTTAAAACATCATTGTCGTTCAGAAAATTTAAACTTAATCGATTGCTGAAGAGCAGATGACATTATACAAAGTGTCCCTTGTTGTACAAAAAATGTACTAGTTGAAGTGTTATGCAAGTGTTTGTGTGACGGTTTTTGGGAATTATTTAATTTTCACAAATAAACACATGAAAAATAAAAAATTGGGACCTTATTTCATTTTTGAAAAAAATATATATTAAAAAAAATTTAGATACAAAACAAATTGGGGCCTTTTTCAATATATTTTTGGGGATGTTTTTCATTTCGTTAGGACATTATTAGGTAGGGTGCGTGGACCGTTGTGCGGTTTCAAAATATTTTAACTCTTTTCTCGGGTTTTTTGTCCCGCTCTTGCAGTTCTGGTTCTGATTCATTTCCGCCGTCGAGTTGCAAACTTTAACTTATTTCTACATAAACAGTAGATAGTAGATAGTAGAATTCATAAGAAAGGACCACAAATCAAAAGCAAAATATGAAGACAAATATTTTTTGCCTAAAATTGTTAACAATATGTAATATGTTTTAGTTACTTTAATATTTTAATAATTTCCATAGGTATGTTAATTATTAACTTTATATTAAACAGTTCCCATTCTCATAATTTAAAATATGTATTAAACTGTTTTAAAAGTATAAATAAAAAGAAATTAATATTTTAGTTTAACCTAACTAAAACAAAAAAAAACTAAACATACCCAAAAACATTCGTACAAAAACAAAGAATATTATTTAAAAAAATAATGAAAATCAGATAAATACTTTCTGAGATTACTCGGGACAAACTAAAAATAATTTTTTTCTTAATATAATAGTAATGATAATGCTGTATGTATGTGATTGAGATTTAATATGATGGAAGACTTTTAATGGATCGCATTTCCTGAAGGATAATTGCCCTTTTAGTGCCTACCTTTATGAACATGTTTATATTTTTGTTTCATCAGCCTAATAGGGGAATTTGAATTCCACAGTATAGAAATTGATTTTTTTCGTCAGAGCCTTCTGAATTAAAATGTTTTTTTTTTTAATTCCTTGAAAAATTCTATGAATAGCAAATAGGTCAGTTTGACATGCAAGGTCAGACGAAAATAAACAACCATGTTTTTAGAAATCTCCGTAATAAATACGTAATTAAGATCCTTAGTTTATTTTACTACACAAATTATGCAAACTTATCTAATCTATAACACTGCCTGTATATCTAGTTATAACTTTCCTGCCTGTGCATCGCAAATAATTATAAAACAGACAAAGCAAGTTTTTTCTGATTAAAATATAATTGACGTGAATTCTCCTTTCGCAATACAAATCCTCATATTTGTTGAAATTTCCTCTTTTAAATATATGCATGTCTATTTATTTTCCCATCAATATGATACAAGATGAAAAAAAAGAAAAATAAATCCAAGCATTGAAATTTGTTCGAAATTAGCCAGAAAGCCTTGAATGATGGTTGCTTATTTAAGTAATTTGGCTATCAAAAGATTTTAATGATGCTGCTTATCATCATCATTATCATTTTCATCATCATACTTCGACTGCAACCAATTTGCCACTTGCAGCACAGCTATAAGAGCCAAAGTCCATCCATTAGGGACTGCAAATATTAAGCCGCAACTAAGCTGATGACGGAAGTGATTAAAGTGGGAATTGACGCTGCCCAGGGATAGGAATTGAATAGGGAAGTATAGTTGGAAAATATTCATCAGTGATGGCTGCGAGGGATTTGAAATTGTTGAATGAGCTTATACACGCTTCAGTTAGGATACATGAGGCTTAGGGATGCCCTTGAAGCGAATGAATGCTTAATGAGTCTGTGAGGGTTTGATATAAGTATGGTTCGTGTTTTTCTTCTATTTATTGCACCCTTTCATTTATACTATATATATCTTTTATTCATCAGAACTTTTAAGGCACACAATGCCCATATATATCCCATGCCCAATAGCACATCGACATTGAGCACTTTTGTTGAAATGGAAAACTTTACCGCATTGTAATGGCTTCTCGATTGTGTTCTGTTCTATTGTGGTTGATGCTTTAGTACACACAAATGCCAGGAGTTAGTAATACGAGCCGAACCCAATAACATTATCATCATCATCATCATCAAGTTGCAGCAAGAAAAGGAACAATAAGACGGTTCGAGAAGGATTGTTTTTAAGTTTGTTGGAAAATTGTTATGATTCTGAAAGTTATACTTATTGTTAGTTGTTTGTGTATTGAAGCTGAAGCTCATGCAATTTTTGAATCCTTGGACAATATAATATTATACTTGATGGCAGGAATATAATCGCATTAAATTTACATATACATACAGTTCCAATAAAAATAAGCTCTTGTGTTGTTATTGAAGAATAATTTACCTGCACGAAAATTTTATTTACGACGAAAGGACTTATGATTTTTTTTTTGTTCGGCTAGATTTAAGTAAAATATAATTGTATGGAAAAATATATTAATTGTATTATTTTTGTCGATTATCGGTTGGTTTTTGTAACGAATAAGGTTAAGATTGCGATTACAGGACAGCTTAGTAATTAGTGAATAATCCCATTCCTACTTCTGTGATTGGGAATGTATGTCACCCTTTTTAAAAAAATGGTTTTGTTATGGTTGGTATATTATTTTTTATAATAAATACATACATACATACATACATACATTTGTATCAAAATGTACTACATTGTATGTTGGTTACATTTTGTGAATAGTTTTTTAGAAATTTAAAAATAAAATAGAAAAACAAATTGTAGTATTATTATAAAACGTTACAAAAAATAAAATTAGTAGAAAAGGATTTTTAGCCAAGATAATCTTCTAATTAGCAGGTAACTTCCAGTGAGGTAAACTCTACGAACACCATAATATATGTTTCCCATAGAACGCGAGATACATCCATCTTCCCAGGTCAAGGTTTGGCTGAAACTTGAAAGTAACATTCAAGATAAGAACAGTTTACATTTCTGTTTGCGATAAATGTATAGATATACTATACGGAATTCGTGATTTTGATCAAAGTTGACATTTCAATGATAGCAAAGCCAAAAAAAGTGGGTCTCGCAATTCTGTCTGTCTGTCCTTTCGACTGCAGCCTATAATTAAGTAGTTTCTTTAAACCTACTATATACCGTTCTTTGGGCATTCATTCCCCCAAAATGTTTTTTTTTTTTTTATTTTATTTTTTAAAAACCTACACACAAATTTTTTTTTAATTCAAACCTTTTAATTTAAAAAAATGTTTCAATTTTTTTTTGTGGGAAAAACTTTATTGTTCGAAAACGACTTGGTCGTTTTCAACATTCTTGCCACATTCATTCACCACAAAAAATATTCTTATAACCAAAATTAAAGGTACTTAACATACAAAAGCTTAAAAACCAGCAAGGAAAATCTTATCTTATCTTATCGAAAATTACTTTTAGGACTTTAATTAAAATTTTTACATTGAACTTTCTCCTTCAGGTCTTTCTTTCTTTATCTACTTTTTGATAGACGACGTTTCGTACTTGTTTAAGTACTTCTTCAGGTCTATTCTGTCCTAAAAATTATTTGAAAGAAGAATTGTGTTTTTATCTATTTTATATATTTATGAAATTATATTTATTTTTGAAATTGAAATTGAAGCAATTTGTGCTTATTTGTTTCACGAAAAATATTATAAATCAAAAGAAAAATATTCGAAATTAAAAAATAAGCCTGTACAGCTGCATTGTGGGCACGACAAAAATAGCACTAATACGACACTTTTTCACAGCTGTTGCAACTCCAGCTCCAGTTCCAGTTGTAGCATTTTATTGTATTCAGGCAGTAAACCAAGGAATTTGAGTGAATTGAAGCAGTCTATTTAAACGAAAACTGAGGAGGCGATCCTGACTTCAACCATTCAAACCAAAATGAATAATTTTCTGGTCAGTTGTGGCATATCTGGCATATCCGTGAATGACCGTGGTTCATTTACTGTCTATCATCTTCAAATACAATTAGATATTTAAAATAAAATTGAATTTTCCATGCAATACAACAAAAATTTAAATGAAATATGTGCATTGATTAAAAAAAAGTTATTTGAATGTAGCACGATTCGTGCGCCATCCTGTATACTATATACATTAAAAAATTTTAATTAAACTACCTATATTTGTACATTCCTAACATATAGAAGCTTTGTTTATTTTTAAATAATTTGCCTATAGACTATATCCGTTATCCAGTATTTGTAAAATATTTTAGAAATAGCTTTTATAAATACATAATTCAATTTATTTTATGCTAATATTAATGAAAAATCCTCTTTCACTAGAAAACAACATCTCTTAACACATTCTCACATTTGACTGTGTTATTTAATATTCTCAAAAATTATTCCCATATAATATTTAGTTATTACCGTACCTACCTACATATACCTACCTATAATTAAGAACTTTTGATATTGAATTTATTAAAAATTTCTCGATATATAATATTACACTTGGTTATTTTCAAAATACATACCTAACCTAACCCTATATGAATGTGTAGCTACATTATGTATATCTATAGGTTTATTCTATAACAGAGTTTATTATACCTAGGTACCTACCTATAAAAGGCTTAAAATAGATTTTTCAGTATTTAACTGACGCACACACAAAAACACACCAAACTAATTTACACCATATTATAATATCGAATGAATTTGAAATTCCACCTAAAATAATTGTTCAAAAATGAAACGATTATACTAACTAAAAACCTATATGTACAGCATATGTATAGCTAGCTACCTTCTCTCTTATAAGTTAGTTTGTGCATAATATGAGGGTAGAGAAATTGGTAAATTTGCGTAATTGAAACCAGCTTTGGAAAATGGCCACAAGGGATAATTATCTAATCTGCCTCTAAATCAGTTAATTGAAAAATAAACAAAATACATGGAAAACCTCGAAAAACGCACAGATATGCATAATATATTACACAACTTTACGTCACCACGCCCCCCGCCATACCTAAACACACACCACACTCTTTTAACCATCATATACTCAACCAGCTGCAGCACCAGGATTATGAAAGGTAAACCTACATACATACATATAGGATATCTATACTTTAACCAAAATGGGGTTGGTATACATATACATATGTATATAAGATACAAAAGGGCTTATTTCCGGTTAAAAATAGTGATGCTTTTAATTGTCTAGAGGAGCCAGTCCTTTATATATAATACCTGCATTGATTTTAAAATAACGAAAACGCAACACTCACCTGGTTTAACCACAGCTGCAAACACCACTGCCGCAATTGTAATCGCATATAAATTCCATTTTGTCTTGTTTGCAGTTTTTCTATCCGTTTCCATGGTAATTGAAATTTAATTTTAAATTTAACAACAACAACAACAGTAACAAAAAAAAAATTAATTTAAAATAAAATGCTGGCTAATATATTATAATTTTGATTTTATATGCTGTCGTTGTGTAGCTGCGCTCCGTTTTGATAGCTAGATGATGATGCTGAATGATGCGGTTGCACATATGGCCCCGGATCCGGTTCCGCTGCTGGTGGCTTTAAGAGTGCTTATCCTGCACTAAATTGAATATTGTGTAAAACACCCGACCCGTGGCGCGTGGCGCACAAAACTCTTATATTAATTACGAATTCACAAAATCTACGGTTGAATTATAACTAACACTGTATATGGATGTACATATATCATTTGCGGTTTATAATTATTATCACATTTAATTGAGGCAGTAATAAGAATATCTCGCCTCTGTGTCATAAATAACGAATGATATGACGCTGCATGTATGGAACCACATATATGCAATTGGTCCGTTTAATATTATTTTGAGGGATGGGGGGAGCTTGAATTAAAAAAAAAAAAAAACTAAACATAAAACAAATTAATTAGATACCTACTATCATGCAAAAAAAACACAACATAAACACAAACACAAAGGGTTTGTTTTTTTTTTGCTGTTTTGCTTGCCACACCACCACTCATCAAAACATACGGAAAAATATCGGAAACAAAAAACTTTCACTAATAAAACCGGACAGCGAAAATGAAACAAAACAAAACAAAAAAAAAAACGTCAACATGCACTTTCATTAAAATGGAGGGCTTTTCGTAACCAAAAAGTCAGCTGCAGGTATATCCGCTGACTCATACACACACTCACACACACTGGGCTGAAGGCGCATCCACTTTAATATTGACTCGCCCGCAGTAATCTGAATCAGGAATACGATCTCCGTCTGCCTCGTCGCACCGCGTCAGGTGCGGTTAAATAAATTTTCTAAATTACAAAATTTTCAATGAAATTATAGAAATAAAATAAAAAAAACCAAAAAAACGCGACAAGGACGAGAGGTGGTTGCAAGTTCAATGGACAGGCAGATAGTGTAGATGTAGAGTTCACGTTAAATAAATTAAAATAAATTGTTGACACTTTTGGTTAGGTCGCTGACAAAAAAAAATCACATACATAAATAAAAATATAGAGGAGGCCGTTATTTCGTATTTTGTATATGTATCTGCAATGACTTTTATCACTTTTGATCTGAATTTTACCACGGAAAATTTAATTTGCACTCATGCGGATTGTTGGTAAGGCATATAGGACATGGTGTTGATGGAGGTTTTACAATATACATTCTATTTTGTTGTGACATATATGGGAAAATAGTTGAAGATACATATATGAAGGTCTCTGAACTTAGGTACATTTAAAAAATTAAAAAATGTTTCCTTTTAGAAATCAATTTTTTGAATAATTGAGTTATACAATAAACATGATTTAGTGCTTTTGGGTAATTTTGTCTTTAGTTGTAACTATTCAAGACTAAAAGATATTCTGACTTCGAAAAAAAAAAATTTGGCAAAACAAAAAAATTAAGTTTGTCGAACATCGTCAGGATGAACAATAAGGGTATTCAATATTCATGCATATGATATAAAACAGTAGATAAGTTTACGATGCTGTTAATGAACTATAAAATTTTGTATGAGAAATGATTTACACAATTTCAAGGATTTTTCTGCTGACATATTATATGTAACCAAATTTTTTTGATAAACTTAACAAAACGTATCTTGACGTCACAAACGTAACTTTTAGAATTAGACAATTTTAGAATAAAAGCAATTTGTTGATATAATTGAATAAGTTTCTTTTCTTTTTTTTTTTCTTATTTTTGGCATCTTTGAATTACATTTTATTTTTTTTTTACCAAGTTTGAAGAAAACGAAATAAACAACGAATCAAACTTTCAACGTTTCATATTTGACGTTTGACGAACACAAGATTCAATTAAACACAATTTAACCAAAAAAGGGCGTTCATATGCAAACATTAGTGTAAACTTATCATTTTACACAATTTGTAAACTTACGATGTTGCATGAATATATGTATGTACTTAATAATTTGAAAAAATGAACGGGCCCTGTTATATTGTCCAGACCATTTATTGCTTGTATATGTTTGTATATGTTTGCTTCATTTCGGCCAAAACTTCTTTTCAAAAAAACGCACTGTTTGGGCTACACAGCACTCACTTTGGAAATAAGTTTCCAATATTTCCCAACGTTGTTCAAGCGTAAAGTGACTCATTTCGAGCAGAAAACAGCTGCCAGTGCCAAAATAATCTATGATTTAAAAGAAACCACTAGATGGCCCACCCGTTACTTCAAAACACAAACAAAGTACAAAAATTACAATAAAATTAAATTTTTCTGCTTATTTAAAACTTTCACGATTCTGACATTAAGTTATATCGAAATAGGCCCCTAAAAATTGGTCTTCTCATAAAATAATTTAAAATGCTTTTTTTGATTTTTCTAGCTTTTAACGGCCTTAAGTTCTTTTATTTTCGGGAAGAGTTTTCATTGTACCAAATGGTGAGGTTTTGGGGTTATTTGTATGCCTTTACTGTTGTTGATATTCTGTCTATAGACCTAGAAGATATGTACATAGGTATGTTGTTTCCGCGATTTACATTAAAACTGTTTTTAGAAAGTCAAAAATATTCAATCTATATTATTCATAATATACCTATTTGTTTACATTTTCTCGACAAAAAAACCTACCTATTTAACCGACTTAAGCTAGCAGAATTGAAATACTGAAATTAATTATAATTCAAATAATACCTAATCAATTCAAATAAATAATATATTATTCTTTCAGATTTTCTTTTTTTTAACTTTCTTCATACCAGAAAGGGAAACTTATGTGCTTAATTAGACCAAAGAATATCTTCTTTTATTTTCTATCTTAAACCTTCTATCTTTATGTTTCTAGTAATAAAACTTAAATTCTAAAAATCTCTATACCTAAATCCATCAGAATCTTTTTTATCTTCAACCATTTTCCCTTCAATTTCCATGTTCCTTATAGCTGTAATATAAACAATAGACATGGACTTAGTACGGTTTTTTTAGTTGTACTTATGTATGTACAATTCATAGTACGTATTTTGTTTGACCGAGACTTTTGTTTCAATTCTCTGATCTATATGAATGAGGTGCACCGATTGCAAGAATTAAACAAGATCCAATTGCAACAACAATATAATTATATTACTCGACGAATACGATACAAATCACTGCTTCGCGGCAACCCACCAACCGACGAGACGTCAACATCAACGCACGGGACGATATGGAAGGCGATTTCTCTTTTTAACCTTAAAGACATACACAGACACGCGACTGTCTGACTTAAAGTAAAAACAAAATTTTAACAAAATTAAAAAAAAAAAGTTAAAACCAAGTAAATTTATCGTCACTCTTTCGCCATGAGATGATAAAAAACCGCACAAAGACCTTATTTGTTGGATAAGAGTGAATGAGATACACATTTAACCAGTCTAAGCGTATTTCAGCTTCTAGATAAATAGATAATGTATAAACACAGACTTGAGAGAGAGAGAGAGATGTTTTGATGTATTATAATGATATTCTCATACGGAATGTGGAATGTGCACAATACTAGGGGAGATTTCACATCCGTGATATGAATTTTTCATCACTCAATTTAGATTTAAAAATAAAAAAAACAATAAACCATGCACTCTGCACAAGCAGACAAGATTTTGAATTTAATTTAACTATTTTCAATAATTATATAATTATTACCACAAAACACTTAGGAATATCTTCCAATTGGAAGAAAAATCTAAAGCACGATCTAAGACGCAACAAATTCGAATCTATCCGCACGCACGATCGTCTATCTCACAACTGAATTAACTTTTGTTGCTGAAGAAGAGTAAAGTCGTGTGATAGAAGTGTACAATGAGTTTGAACAAAACGAAAGACTTGAGCATTGAGGAAAAAAGCTACGAACTTGTTTTTATGATTTTGCTGAATGTGGATGGTAGAGAAAGAGAGAGAATGGTTGGTAGGATAAGTATGTAGGAATTGAGAGTTTGTGGAACTTAAGATTTCAAGTGGTAAACAAAACTCGATTTTTATATAGTTGAATGTTGTTTGGTTTGTTTACATATTGGGAAGTTGTATACCTATATATTTAGGTAGGCAGGTATATAGTTTTTTTTTTTTTTTTATTTTTTTGATATCACTACTTAGATCATCATTGAAGATTATCAACGTAGGAGTAGTTAAAATAATAGAACTCAAATTACTTCCCACGAGACGATGGATTTATTATATGTATTCTTAAGTTTAATGACATTTGTGACATTGGGCCTTACTAATAATCAAACGCTAATGTCGACTATTAGTTAACTGTAAGGTTAAAACAAAGTGCTGAGCTTTAACAAAATGCTACCAATAAACAATTTAACCCTTTCACTAACTAGTCTCCAGACTTTTGTTGAATCTATTACAAAATCTACTACAAATAAGAAACATAATTGAAGGAACTGTCAGAATTTCCACCAAAGTTCAATGTTTTGTTTTCGTGCAAAAGCAAAAATATTTAAATCTGTTTTTTTTCATATTTCTTTTTAAGAAGGTGATCTTCATAACATTTCTCAACAATCTGTCAGCAATTGTGTGAGAAAGTTCGTTACAGCACTAGCTTCAAAAAAAGAACATTCATCAAGTTTTTAAAAAATACTCGAAGCCTTCAAAGAATGAAGCAAGATTTTTTTTAGAATTGCCATGTTCCCTCAGTGTATTGCAGCGGTAGACTGCACAGGCACACACGTTAAAATTAAAAACCCCACGTGGCGAGTTCGGTTCTCGGCTTCTCGCCATAGATGCCGAAAGAAATTTTATTCTTAATTAGAAGCAAATTATGTGATCACTGGCACAGAAACAAGACCCACAGACACAACATAAATAAAAAAATAAAACAGATCAGGAACTGTCATAATTTGCTCTATACCTTCAAAGTTTAGTGTTGCCGTATTCTTTTTTAACAGCAAGTATTTTAGTATTTATAGTACTTTAATTGATTTGAAGTATCGGAGTGACTTGACTTTTAAATTGTTTTTTAATTATGGCACCATTTCTTAAAAAGGAAACATATTCCTTATATTTTATTTTAATATTTTCCATTTGCAACGTACATATAGGTACATACATATACCTTATATATAGATACCTGTTTAAGACTATTAAGCTTACGGCTGTTTACGAACGTTTACGACGACTTTTAGGCTTTTATATTTATCAATTTAGATTATTCAAAATTAATCGAAATTACGATTTCGTCAAGTTCATATCCTATGATATGATAATTTTGTTCAAACCAATATTGGAAATCTAAATAGGAATACATTTTTCGGCTACCTGTGACACAAATGTAATTTCAATTTGGTTGATTGGTTTTGGTTTTGAAAATTGTTTTCGACACTTATATTTCTGTATGCTGGGATAAACAATATTTAACCAATACAATAGCAAAAAAAATCTTTAATAGATTCCCGTTTAGCTCAAAAAAAAACTTTTTAAATATACGTAATTATGTAAATATATAAAACGGAATCAAGAAATTAACCACGCACGTATTTAAAGTAAAGTCCAAACGTACTAAATATTTATCAACAAATTAAATAATTTGTTTCTGTTGCACTACATAAACATACAAACAGTAAATAAAGTAGGTACCTACTTCTAAATAAAGTAATTCTTTTCACAAAAAATCTTAGGAAAGAAACTAACCCTATTGAAATCAACCTTATAAAATGGGAATAGATTAAAGTATTAAATACAAATTTTAGTACCATGAGACAGCACAAAGGCAACACTCTTTATTAAGTGTTCGACTTTAAACATGGATTTCCATTTATTAAATTTTGACATATTGCTAACGACTAAACTGGAGGTTAATTTCGTTATTGGTATGCGGATTTTCTAAAATCTGATGATTTTCGTTTAATCTTAACACTAAATTTGATTATTAGTAAGGCCCATTATGTTTAAGAGTTTTTATAGGAAAATGAAAGTTCTATCGTAATCTTTGATTCCACTTAAAGAAGAATATTAATGAGCTTGTTTAAAAAGATAAAGATTTTATTTTATTAATAATAAAGAGGAAATGAATCAACTTATTCATATTGTTTTGCTTTAAAATTAACTGGTTTTTCAACAGTTTTGTATTTAGTATATTTTAAAAATAAAATAATTAATACAGTAAGTTCAAGTAATAAAAAGTTTATTCGAGAGGTTAGAATTATCTTACGAATAATTCTTGACTGAAAAGGTAAAGTATCTTAAGTCAATTTTTAACTTTTTTCAGGAGAGCAAAAAAACTGTGGAAAGAAGCTTCCCAAAAAACTTTTTAAACATAGACTTCTTAGAATAAACTTTTTAGAGGTAAAATTTTATGAACTTTTTTTTAAATTTATTGTAAAAAGATATTGTAAATATTTATTGAGTTATAGGGCAAATTATGACTAAGATAGTTTGCCTTTTTTTAATTTGTTTTAAATTATTGATTTCAAATATCTTAAGTTGAGATAAGATACTTTGTTTTTTTTTTTCAAATAAAGTTGTTTCAATAAATAGTTTTTATGACAAATTCATTTTCAAACTTAAAAATAAAAAATTAAAACTGATTTTTTTCTTGAGTTGAATTTTACAGCCTATTTTTTACGATTACCTATATATATAATTTTATTTTATTTTCAAAGTTATACGTAGTTAAGTACGATTCTAAGTCTTAATATTCAATGCTCTTATTAATATTTAATGTCAAACACTAAAATGTCAATTTGTCAAATTTCTAGTAGTTTGCTACAAAATTACGATGATGGAGAACTTCGAAAAAATGGATCCATATCGTCGGTCGGTTGGTGTGTGCACTGTAACTTAAGCTAGAGCCAATATGATTGGACCAATTTTCTATTAATTTGGTTTTAACTCTCCCTTAAGAGTTGTTTTTTTCCAAACGAATTTTACTTTTTTGATTAAATTTCTTATACCTGTAATAACCAAAGCGATTTTATGAAAACTGCTTAGGGTATTTTAAAAAAATTGAAAATAACTGAAATATGGTTTTCAAGTTTTTTTGAAAAAATTGAACAAACAATTTTAAGGTTTTTTAAATTTTTTTTAGTTGTTCTACGATTGCACTAATCGTAATTTTAGTCGCGTTTATTATTATTATTTAAATTATTTTCAAAAAAAAAAAAAAACAACACCTAGATGTATCTACCAAAAAATATTTCGATAGTTATACTAAATTTAAGACGGTAAAATTATTTTCATAAAGATATATTTTATTTTTCATTTAATAGCTTTTGAAATTTTGTATTTTATGTAAAAAAAAAAAAATGGGATCTCATTTTTTTATTAATGTAGGTAAAAACACTTTTGTACTGCAGCAGGTAGAGCAAAGTTCGCAGGTAGAAAACAAAATTATTGTGTATTGTTGTTTGACAATAAAACTTTTTTTTTTAACAAAAAAAAAAATTAGCTTTTGTAAATCTTTTTAGTCGTTGTTAGTGTAAGTAAACGTAATTTTAGTCACGTTTACGGTTGCATCGAGATTATTTTTTTTTATTATGTACCTAGTACTTGCCTTCCGTCTCGTAGTAAACATTTTAATGTCGTATAGCTTCTAACGATTTGACCAATTTTGTTATTTTGCAATTGGGTGCTTTTATTCATCCGTTCGTCTGCCAGCCTAAACGGATGATTCGATTTTCTTTAAATTTGGTACCCAGCGGTTTTTGCACGAAACGTTTTTTTAATTTTTTTTTTTAACGAAAATAACAGCACCTATCGTACCTACAATTTTTTTTTTACTAAATCATGAAAATCTTATTTTTCTAAAAACGTGCGCACAATTTTTCGTAAAAAAGTTCACTAATTTTTTTACAAAAAGGCTATCATTTTATTAAAATTTGTTTTTGGAAAAATGTTTATAAATAGTATACCTCTTTCAAAAAGCTTTTAAAGTATTGTATACCAAATTTTTATTATTTTGCATTTCTAAAACAAGTATCCAATATTTTTTGCGAAATTAATAATTCCGGAACGACTCGGTTGATTTTTATTTAACTTGGCATTTAGCAGATTTTAAATAAAAAATATTATTATGACCAAAAATAACGGTATCTCGGTACAAAAGTGTTTAAAAACCGGTAAGGAAAATCTCATTTTTCTCAAAAACGGCTCGTAGTATTTTTATGTGAATAAATTTTAAGACGTAGATTGGAAACAAATTTTATCTATCGATTTAAAACAGTATCTCTCATAGGAAGCATTTTTTTTAGTTTTCTAACATTTCATTATCTGTTGAACCGATTCTAATGAATTTTGGTATAAACCACAATTTCCAAAGAAACAAATTTTGCAGTTTTTAACCCCGCATTAATAAATGGCGTACCAATTTTTTTCTAGAAATATTTTCAAAATTTTATATACATACATATATCTAAAAAATTATTATTATTAAAAACTGCTTTTTTTCATAAATTGAGATTTTTTAAGAATTTAGATGATGTACATTTCGTTGGTGACAAAACAATTTCAGAAGTCAATTTATTTTTTAACAATTTTTCATAAAATTCAATTTTGCATAAAATATATAGACTCACATAACTAATTTATTTCTTTTTAAATCAGATGAATAGATCTAAACAATTCAGACTTTAAAACCACAGTGTGATCGCACATAAGAGCATGTTCTTACGACCCAGTCGTGCATTTTATTTTTTCTTACATGTAAACATTATAAATGTATTGTGCTTTCACGTCAATAAATTAATAAATATTAAGTTAATTAAGTTAATCCTTTTTCAATCATTTTTTTATATCAGTGGTAATATTTAGTTTTTTACAATAAAGTGATAAAATACTGAATTTATTTTAAGCAATTTCAGAAAATTATTTTTTTTATCAAAAAACACCCAAATAAAAAAAAAAAAAATAAGTTAATTTTGTGTGAAATTTTTTTAATTTTCGCTATTCTCGAAAAAGATTTAAATGATTTTGTACACGTTATCAACGTTTAGAAATTATTTTTTTTTTTAAGTTTAATTTTGCTTTTGGAAACACACCAAGCGGTTTTTAAATATAATCTGTCAGATATTTCGGAATTCTCTTGGATTTTGACTGTTTTTTTGCCTTATTTTCTTGCGTTATTTCAGTAAATAGGATTATTGCAAAATGTCTTTTTTAAATATCATAACCCTTGTATACCTACCAATACCATAAATGTGTTTTCAATACATTGATTGCCATTTGCCATAAGGGCAAGTTTGTGTGACATTTTCACCGATATTACCTAATTCGCGAAAGTTAATGTTTTCCAAAACTCTTGTTTATTCTCAGCTTGAGAGCTTAATTCCCTATAATATAATTATTCTCTTTAAACTTGTATGTCTTCTAAAGTTGATTATTCACCTATAACCTTGTTGTATACCCAACATTTTTGCTGAACATAGGTATGTCTAACTGTAAACAGTAATCAAGGTCGTATTCTTAATACACGTGCTTAATAATTCCTAAATCCTACTTGCCACTTACTATTCCTGATATGACGTCGACACGCTTCTAAATTGTACCGTAATGTAAATATATATATTTTTTTATAACTGCGATTTATTTATTTTCACTCACGACAAACCTATTTAATAAAATTTACATACCTATATTTATTTATAAAAAAATATACAAAAAAATTACCCCACTTTATGTAGCAGTCGCACAAAAAAAAGCTTCAACAACAGATAGAGCTTTTATGTCTTTATTATACTTCAACTAACACAGCAAGTTAAATAATACAAAAACAAAAAAATAAGTATCTTTAACCATCATGTTATGCCAATCGAAGCCGAGACCGAGAGGGCAATGGTTTTATACTTGGAGAATCAAATGAGTCAGTGTCTTGTGCGGTCTCCACGTTTAGTGGCTTTCTTTGCATTAGGTTTCGGTATATTCGGATCGTTGTCGTCGTCGCGTCAGTTTGCGTGTATCGTCATCATTCATCAGCGGGAATAACACTTTATTTTGTTACTCATTCAATTCATTCAATTTACGAGTTCCTAGACTCGACCCATACCTAATTATTTTGTTTGTGATCCGTTTTGCTGGAGGTGTTGCTTTCTCTAAACACTGAATATCCCTCTGGCGGGTAAGTGCGAAAATACAATTCAATTAAACTACAATTTACCAAATGCAAAGATACACACGAGCATACAAACAAGATATCCACTCAAAAACAGCTGCTATTTCTGCGGGCTCTTTAGTAAAGTTTTCGTCTCCAGTCTGACCCCACTTCTTCCACCCCAACACTAACAACTCCCCTCCCCTTTCCGTTCAGATAATAAGCAAAATAGATGATATAGGTTGCATCCTTGAAGCACTTTCATATACGGGCGCGGAACAATTTACACCTAATTTGTATGCCCGAAACAGGGTGGTGGTGAACGAACGTGTGGAAGGTATGTATTCTACAATCGTGCAACGATGGCACACTGTTTTTGCTGAGCGATTTTATTTTGTTTCTAAACATGATTGCCAAGTGAGTTCAAATTAATAAATTTTCATTAATTTTTTTAAATCTATCAAAACTGTTGAAAAGAAACTTCTTTTGAGGTAAGTGTAAATTTATTCGATTTTATAACTTTACAAATTTTTTCAGACTTATCGTTTGGAATATAAAGCCATTTCAAAAAAAAAAAAAAAAACAAATGAAGATTTTTCGCATATAACTCCTAAGCGGTGCTTTTGGTTTGGAAAACCTATATATGTGGAAAGTTTGTACCATTGAAACCATTTATCTGCAAGTAAATTTAAACATTTATTTTCTAAAATTAATCATTTAAGAGATATTAATATTTGAAAAAGAACTGTAAGAAATACTGGTTTTTCGATCTTTACTCTAAAAATAATCGAAAATTAATTAAAAAAAAGGTATCTATTTCTTTTTGGGTAAAATTTGCAATTAATAATTTAAATAATTTTAAAAGATGTCATTAAAAGAATTGCAAAAGTCAAAAATACCGGTTCTTTGCTTTCAACAGCCAAATGATCAAACTTTTGAAAAATGATGTGTGCTCGATTTATAGATTAAAATATTTTCTACAAGAAATATTTTTAAATAAAATATTATTTTCTAGAAGTATTGTTTACATGAGATTCTATAAAACGGTCCAATTTCAAAATTCTTGAAGTTGCATGCAACACATGCAGCGATACATTTTTGATGAAAATTTTACTTCATTATAATGTTTGGACTTTGCCATTAAGTGTGAAAAACAATATCATTCAAATGGCCGTCTCGGGAAGATTCAACAGCATGCGATTCTTTTTATGTATCTCTGCCATAACTTGAGTAAAGTTAGTTTTTGATGCGTCTAGAGCTCGGGAATTATTCGCGTAAACAGGTTCTTTTGCTTAGCCCCACAGACGTCGCCAAAACGTGAAATTACGCGACCAGGAAACTTCTCACGCAATAAAGCCGTAATTGGTCTTGTTGTGTGGCTTATTGCCCCGTCTTGTTGGAACCACATATCGACCAAATGATAAATGCGCCATAGTGAGGTGTACGACACGTTCAATTTTCAATTGCTGCGAACTCCGGGAAATCTATAAATTCGGATCATCAGCAACACTTGCACTTGCAGCACTAATATTTTCGACTGAACATGCATTACGATGATGCACAGGCCTTACGACATCAGTACCGCTTCCACTTTCTTCAAATTTCTTCGAAATTTTAACGATTGCTTACTCCGGTCAATTATGACGACTATAATCATCGCGTAATGCTTTTGTAGTAAGTTTTAATAATTTTAACGCATTGTTCGATTGATAAGCGATCCATAATTGTTAATGGCAAACATTTCATTAATATTATGACACTTCAAATGACAGCTGGTGTCAAATGCTAGCGCTACCAACTTAAAACCACGAAATAAATGACCAGTTACAATTAATAATTCTTGTTGTAAATATTATAATCTATAAAGTTAGTAGTAATATTTTTTTGAGAACTTTTGCCATTTGCCAAAAGAAAATAGCAAAAAACCTGTATTTTTTACATTGACTAATTTTTTTTCAAATAATGAATTTTTTCAAATTATATACATTCTTAATGCTTTCTTATAAAATATTAAACAATCTACAAATCATGTTAAAAAAATTGATAAAATTTACTCGTTAAGAGTTATTTGAAAAAAAACCTATATTTTCGAAATTTTTCCTTTAATTTTGAAGCAATATTTTTATAAAAAAATTGATAATCCATAAAATGAGTGAACATTATTTTACGACAACAAGCAAGCAATCGGTAACATGGTAATCGATTAGTCGAAAGAATAAAAATGTCAAAACCTATTTTGTAGAAAATCAAGAGATAAACAATAACCCATATTTTCCGCATGTAACTTTGAATATCCTTTTATGGAAGACAAATTGATAATTATTGTATTTTAATGATGTTGGCAACAATGTTTTTAAAAGTCCATAGTAGTTGTTCTTGTTACGTAGGTACCAGAGAAACACACAGAAAGTTGTATAGGTATAGCTAGCATTAGATGTCATTTTAGATGATGATGCTAGATTCTGTTTTTCCGGTGCTGGTGCTTTTGCTATTGCTGATGCCAGCAGTGTGGGCGGCTTGATAATGGCCTTTTGCGTCAACGTTTGCTGATGGTGAGCAGCTTTCGGTGGCATCGGTGTATCTGAACATGTGTTGCGACAAGCCAAAGTACACACTCTACACTCTTTAGTGCACTTTCCCGGGACTCAGTATATACATATACTATACATATACATATACATATTTATAAGACCGGCGAGTACCATAACCTACAATAGCGAAGTATTTAATACAATATTATAGAATTGGCGGGGCTTGCGGTTGTTAAAGGAGTTTAGTTATGCGTCTGTGGGTATACTATTGCTCCATGCTCCGGATAGGAGCAATAAACCTTTCCATAGTCATCGTATTAAAAGGGTAAAAGGGAAGTGACTAAAAGTTTGAAGAGAATATATCTATGGATTGTACATATACATGTACGGGAAAAGTAATGTGTTCAATAATGCTCAAGCTACTATACGTTACGCTGTTCGCACAGTTGGCTGAATTCGTTTATAGTTGAGGTTAATTTAATGGTAAAACGAACAAGAATCGTTATATGATGAAAAGCCTTTTCTTAGCCTAAAATTACAAACCCTATCTAGCTAAAGCAGAAGTCGTAACAAAATTTCCTCGACCACACTAATTTAGGTTCTTGTATGTATATGTATACGCATAGTACCTATACGCTAGGTATAGCTAGTTATGAACGTATCGAAAAAAAACTATTAGTTCGTAATACAAGGCTGGTGTTGTGTGACAACAAAAATTGATGAACATCATCTCATCCTTACGAAATTACAAAATTACACTAACAACAATACAAAGTGAAAGTGCAAAGTGTTGAAGTTTTCCGCTTGGATGATGATCTATAAGGTTGGGAAGGGTTCTTTTCTATACCTAACCTATAGGTTTTTTAGCTTCGTTAGACGTTATAGTTTGACACTATAGAGATAGAGAGAGAGAGAGAGAGAGAGAGAGAGAGAGCTGACGATGATGTTCGATGTTGTGGAAACAAGAAATTTGTATTCAATGTCTACGCTTAGAGAAATTTGAATTTACAGCCAGGGAGTTTGAGTTGCATTTTGGGTAAAGTATTTTAATATCGATCTTTTGGTAATTTTATTGAATGGATTGTGTATTACTGTGAAGTGTTAAAGTTAAAAGTTCAGGCAAGCATCTCAGGTTTGCTTTTGCTTAAATACGTATTAATAGGCTGAGACTGCAGTAGCCCGTAACATAATGATGGTTAGTGCTAAGGACTGTTATGCGCAAGGTCTTGGGTTCAAATCCCCGCCAATGCCATCATATACTGCCTCTTGCGAGGAATTGACAATTCCTCCCAAAGTATCTGCTGTTATGAAAAAGTGCTTCTCAACTTTTCCGTTCGGGTTCGGCAGAAAATTATAGGTCCCCTTCTATTTCTGCCAATAACACGCACAGAAAAATGGTTGAAAATTGTAAGTCCACTAGGCCCTGGTTCTATACAAGTTGTTGCACCACTCAAATTATTTTATTTTATAGGCTGAGACTTGTATATGTGTATAGAAAAACCACCAGACAATAACAAATTAAATAACTTAATATGCCAATCGCAACTCAAACTCTCATACTATATTTCAATGATAATTCCTTTATAATGACAGTTATTGATGATGATGTGAGGCAGGTGTGTTCTTACTTGTGGCATAAATGCGAATTTTCTTAACAATACATTTTTATTCTAAAGCGCAGCGCATGCAACAATAATACTAATGAAGGAATTTCTTAAGTCCTGATAAATAACAAAATCTTATTAGAACAAATGATTTTCAAATTGAATTTAATAAATTTATAGTTTTGAAAGTGTCTTTCAATTAAGAACCGCTGTGTGAGGTTAATAGAATTACTTATAGAGTGGTATAAATAAAATAGATTCACTGCCAGTCCTGGCATTTGTATTTTTTTAAAACCCGCCTACTGCCACGCCCACTTATATATTTCCTTTTATATAAATTATATAAAGTCTTCTTTAAAGTTTTTAGTTTGACAAGTTATATTGGATAGGTGGCGCTCTGAGGCGTGGCCAGGACTCAGCTAAGTTATATAAAAAATGAATGTTAGTCTGTATGTGGCTTATGAACTCAAAAACTAGTGAACCCATTTCGCTTGAATTTTAAAAGTTTGTTAACAGCAAGATGGTTTAAAAAGTGGTTTGTGTGAAATCCGCTCTTTGTATTTTTTGGACACTCTCCCGAATTAATTTTATAATTTTTCATACCAAAAATTACAAAAAGTACCTAAAATATAATTTTTTTTGCTTTTAAGGAAAAATCTTGTCATTGTCAAAAAGCTTCACAGATTAAAAAACTTAAATTAAGATACTTTTTTGTGAAAAAAAATTCCAAACCTCCCGCAGTCATTTTTTCAAATGTTTGCTTTTCTTTAAAACGGTGCAAGTTGATTATTTTTTTTTATGGAGAAAATTTCGAGTATACCTAACTATCATGAGTCATGACACTATTAAAAAAGTTTCAACGTTTTCTTTGAAAATAAAAAATTTCGAAAACTTATTGGTCCATTTTATGTCACTTGGCAGTAAAAGAGATTTTTTTTAAATTATCTAAAACTCAAAAACTAGTAAACCCATTTAGCTTAAATATTTTGATTGTTTTAAATTCAAATTTTTAAACGGTACTTATTATCATAATTCTAATTAAAAATCCTGAACCAAAATCCAGACCAAACTTCACCATTGCAGACCAAGAAAGATGGGTTCTAAGACTGAACAAAAATGTGAGAGCACCAGGACTCGGGTGAAGATGTGTAAACATCCGCTTTTATTTTAGGGAATACAAATTAGGATGGCAAAAATTAGGAATCCCCATCGAATAATAACGAATAATAACTAAAACTCCGAATATACTACATCCAAAATTTTCAAATAGTCACTCACTTCATTTAATGGTTAAAAAGGATCAATCCGAAACTGCAGGGTTCCATTTTCTTCCCTATACTGAAAGCCAATTTTGTTTACACATCAAAAACGACCAAACCAATTTCAACTAAAATATTATCTCTATGATGTTAATACAATATCGGGATGGAGCATTCGATAACTCAGTATTTTCAGAGAAAACAACCATTTTACTTACCCATATTTACAGTCCCTTCCGTTGCATTTACCTATATTTTCATTTTCCCCTTACCGAGAGAATATTAAGTTTGGTATCGACGGAAAAGCTCACAATAGCCACGTTTTATTTTCTACGGATCTGGATCAGGATCATACCATGAAAATAAAACGATACGGATGACAACCATATCCAAAATCTCCAAAAATCCTTATTCCTTACCAAAATCGTTAGAGACAATTGCGAGATAAATACATTTTTCTTAATCAAAAAAATATTATCTAAATACAACTCCCTATAATACATTATTTTATTACATAAATATTAATCTAGTACATTCTAAATCACGTAACATACGAAATCTCAATTTTCGTTTAACTTTAAAATACCAAAATGAAAATTCCTTCGAGCTAAATTCATTCAACATACAATATTCCACAATCGAAACTAGTTAATGAAAAAAAAAATAAAAGAAAAAAAAAATGATTGCGAATCGTAAAAAAAATGTTGCGCATTGTTTTGTGGCTTTAATTATTTATTTAAAAAAATATTTGTTGCATGTTCCAATCGCGAGAATCATCTGGTTTTAATAGACATTGTGTTTTAGGTGTCGTGATGAATGTGCTTGCATGGAAGAGATACAATCACTGCACACAAAAATTTATTACAACAAATCTATAAGACAAAAAAAGCAAACTGAGTAATAGGTAAAGCATGAAATAAAAATGTTTATTTACAAACTCTGACAGCACAGTAAGCGTCAGAAATATAAATGCACTTCGTTCTTGATTTATAATTAATTTACGCGACACTGGTAATCATCATAATACTTGACTGAATAATAACGTCTCGTCGTGGCCGTGGGTAGATCGGTTAGAGCGAGCGAGGGGGCCCTTTTATAGGGTCAGAACAGAAAGCACGTTATATATGTATGTATGTGTGATGTTATTCGAGGGGCATCATGTGCAGTGTGGAAAACAGTGTCGTGATATTTTGTGCCATCATCCACTTAACAAACGTGCCACTTACTCTATAAACGAGTTCATTGCTTCTAGCATGGAATGAGTTTTGTTTAATGGCGCATTTTCCTTCACCTCGCTCCTCAGCGATAGTTAGTAGATATATATTCGTATATCTACCTACTGTTTTAGTGCCAGTGTATCTTTAGTTTAATACACAAATGTGTGTGTCTTTGCATTGCGATTGCGATTGCGACTGATGCTAGGGCTAAATTATTATAAAAGTGCGGGTGCATTGAGTATACCGAACCGATGCCATCCCTCACTTCACATAATTTTGTGTTTGTCTGCTTCGTTTGATGAGAGCTCTAGTGTAGGATAGAGCCGTAGAGGTACGTAAGTTGATTGTTTACTTGAGCTAACATTATTTCAGATTTAGAGCTTTAATTTAGTCATTCACAGTTTAGTGCTATCGTGCGTGCCCCGGCGGCGTATGTCAACGCGATAAAATGGTATAATACCAAGTTGCAAGTTTTTTGTTAAATTGTCATAAACTCCGTTTAAGTGAAACGGCAATTTTTCCAGAACCTCCTTTGTTCACTTAAATTGTATTTTTTCTTGACTTAATTTATAATATCCGCTGTGCTGTGTTAAAAGATAATTTAACAATTATTTTAATCTACCTAACTATAAGATTCTAAGATATAAATATGAAACTTCATAAAGAAAAATAGCTTAAAAAAAAATATTGTGCTGTCAAAATTTTCAAATAAACAAATGTTGAGAGTCAAGGTTAGTGCAGACTTGTTCAATTACCTAAAGAATATAAGCAAATTTACCTATAAGTACATACGTTCAGTTATATTATTAACAGACTTTTTTCGGTAGAATTTAATGAATCTAGTTTTCAGAATTTTTTTGCTTAACCGGTATTTCAAAGTTAAATGGATTTCTGGTAATGTGAAAAAGACTGAATGAGAATTGTGAAAAATTAAACCTTCTCGCAGTTAGATACATAATATGTTTACTACTTTGTCTTTGATGATCCATATCAACCTACAATTATTGTAAATTATGATTTACATTCAGGTATAAAAGGATTTTCTTTCATATAAAGTATGATACATAATTTGTAGATCTTCCATTTTATAACATGCTTTACGTCGCCAGCGTTACTTAATTCTTTATTAGACAAATAAAATTAAATTAAATAATTTAACAATAATAATAATTTCTTTATTTTTTTTTAATTAAAAAGTTCTCAGTATTCATTTTCTATAAGAAACTTATACAATCACTCTCTTGATAGTTTCAACGTAATTTAATAGTTTTATCCGAGCGTACTCCTTCTGGATTTACATGAGACTAAAGACCCGGTTTGTTTTAATCAATAACTTACGGTTGGTTTTAAATGTTTGGAAAATACAAAAAAAAATATAATGCAGTAGAATTTGATAAGAGAGCATTAAAAGTTTTAAGCAAAATCAGTTTTTTTTAAACCTTAAATTTTTTATTTTTTAATGTGTACCTAAACATCTATGCTTTTGGTATGGGGAAAATGAAAATATAGGTAAATGCAACGGAAGTGCTCGTAAATATGGGTAAGTAAAATAGTTGTTGTCTCCGAAAATACTGAGTTATCGAATGCAACATCCGGATATTGTACATCATTCATTGCAGATAAATATTTGAAAATATTTTAGTTGAAATTTGTTTGGTCGTTTTTGATGTGTAAACAAATTAGCTCTCGGTATAGGGAAAGAAAATGGAACCCTGCCGTTTCGGATCGATCCTTTATAACCATTGAATGGCACGAGTACGATAACTTGGGTGCCGAAAATTATGTAATAACCGATTTTTGTAGAGGCGTCAAATACCAACATTTTTTTGTATAGAAGGGGGGGTCTATCTTGCCCGGTTTAAGAGGTAGGGCGAGTTTCGAAAAAAACGACTTAAATGGAAAAACAAATATTAAAAAAACGACAATACTTAAAATGCAAAACAATAACTATTTTGACAGAAATAATATAATTTAAATGTAGGATTAAAGAAAACTTCTGGCTTTAAAAATTGTTATTGTTTTGCATTTTAAGTATTGTCGTTGTTTTTTTAATACTTGTTTTTCCATTTATGTAAGTCGTTTTTTTTTCTCGAAAATAGCCTCTACCTCTTAAACGGGGCGAGATAGACCCCCGATGCTAAATCACTTAAATTCTTTTTACACTTTCTCACAGCGTATATTAAAACGTCATGTCGAAAATGTGCGATAAGAGGCCATGGTGTGCATTTATAATAGGAAATTTGATAGCTCCTTACATAAGGTCTTAACTGTCAGATGATTCATCAAATGTAACTTGAATATTTTTTTAGGATTAGTTGTAATTTTTAAAACATTCACACATTCTACCAAATTTAAGTATTTTTGGTTCTCGTAGTATTTGGACCTTTTTCCCATGTGGAACCATAAATGTTTTCTTTACAGTGGTTTATAATTAATAAGCTTATTTTAAATTATACATAATAATTTAATTCTTTGCGAGCAATATATATTTTTTGTTTGATATTTGTTCTATTTTATGCACTTATGCAAATCACCCTGTACCTGTACTAGTTTTTTCGCAAGTTCAAAAATACTAATTATTTTGATAAATTACACGTTACTATACAATTTACACAATAGATACCAGTCAAGCTCCACAAATTTATTTTCTTTATATTAAATAATTAATTTCAACAAAAAATAGCAAAAAAGAGAAAAACAAATGGAAATAATATGTGTGTCGTTAATCTAGGTACCTACCTAATATATATAGTCCAGCTTCAGTTGTAATAATCAGGTTTTTAAGTGAAGTTTGCGTTTATGTATATCAAAATTATTTGGAGTTGAAATTAAAATAGCAATCAAAATTCAAAAACCTTTATAGAATCTAAAAAATAATATTCGAAATATTTTATAATATAAATTAAAAATAAATAAATATTTACTAAGTTACTGCTGGCACTATTCAATATATAGGAATTGTTAAATTATTGATTCAAAAAGGTAAAAACATTTTGTCAAAGTAATATCAGCGGTGCGACCGACGACGGCACGAATTAACAATTGTAGACTTAAAATCGTTAAAAATAAATCAAAAATAAATTTCAATTTATTAATTTTTTATAATCTTCGTCATCTTTTATTATTAAAAAGAATATTCCAAAAAATTACTGTATCCGAACCTCTTAGACAAATTTGTCAATATTTGATTTTTCACGAAAAAACTAATTTTTTCTTTAATAACACAAATTTTATAATAAATGATATACATCAGCCAAGTAGATGATTTAGAACTAGGTAATTTAGTTGGACTTGTTGAATTATTGATTTAAAATAGCTTTTAATGAACTTTACTCCACAAAAATTGACGTTTGCGTCGACTTTATAAAAAAAAAAAAAAAACAAAATATGCATTGAAAAAACTTCAATATGGTTACCTAAATAAGCTTATAACTAAAGTTATAATAATCGGATATTTTTTTCAAGGTCTTTCAATGAAGCCATTATAAGAATCATGAAATATAACAATAATATATTAAATATTGCGAATTTTTTTTTTAAATTTAAAAGTTAATGAACAATTTTAGGATTTTTTTTTTGGTCGTTAGAGATTGTTTTAATTTTTTTTTGTCACAAGAAAATCGATTTTAATTTTGAAAATACCGACCAATCAATCAAAAAATCAACAAATCTTTATTGTTAAAATTTGTTTTAATTTATTTTAATTTTAATTGGTGTAATATTTTCACAAAATCGATACTTTGTATTAAAATTTGTTTTCCATAAAGACTTCACACGATGTCGTCTTAGATATCGTTCTAGATTAATAAACATTAAATAACATATAAAAAGGTAATTTTACCTTAAACCCTAACCGAATTTCGTTTTTAGACCAACAAAATATGGTAAGAAAAAAGAGCACTCATTTCCTCATACATATATATGTACAACTTAAATATCTAAATAAAACAATTAGATTGACATTGATAGAAAATTATCAATTATTTTTATGGAAACTGGTATATATCGATGGCATAAGATGGTTTTATATCGATCAATAGTGAATATTTATGTACACTAATTCCTTATGCCTCAAAGTCATTGATATAAGAACGAATTTAAAGTGATGCGTTTTCCGACTGATCGATCGGATTGTGTAATTGTGCAATTGTTTAGAATGAGTAATTTACATATATGTAAGTTGCAATTATGGTGAGAAAAATATCATCAAAATTTAAATTCCGAAAAGATAAAAGAAATATCTATTCGATTAACATATTTCATATTCCAAATTTGATTTCAAATACAATATTAAAACAAAAAACTTACATAATTATTTTTACAGAAAAGAGTTTTACAATTTTGTATTTTTAAAATTAAATCAACTCAATTCAAAAAATCCTGATTCGTTATTTTGACTATTTCAAAGGGCAAGTTTTAATATCTTCTGTCTGCTTGGCTACACCCTTAATAAATACCCTTAACAAACAAATTAGTTGGTGTTTTTATTTGCTATGTAGTGAAAGGTCCTGGTAGCATAGCGCTATATTTATTTTATTATTGGTAATGTAATTTATTTATGTTATCAATAAAGTTTTAATAAAAATTAGTTAATAATAAAATATTTTCTAAAGTGAAATTTAAAGAAAGGACCTTCGCTAGCCAACTGATGAGTCCATCATAAATAAACTTTGACAATACTTTTAAATTCGATACGTTTTTTTGTCTTCATTTTTTTAAGGAACAAAAAAACGATGGATTTTTTCTCAAAAATGGGTCACAGATTTAAAAATAAAAATTAACTTCATGTTAACGCTACTTTTTAGTAATAAAAATCCGAAAATTTATAACTAATGGCACCTCTATTAGAACCATTTTTTTTTTTTTTTTCTAGAAAACCGTTCAACTGAGTTTGATCAAATTTTTGTTTGGAGAGATGCCACTCTTTACAAAAGCTTAAAGATTTTATTTTCAAACCACTTGGTCAATTTTTCTTAAATTTGACATCAAACTGATTGTTGCATTGGATTGTATAAAATATTCAGTAAAAAGTTATAAAAGTATAAAGATACAGAAAAACAAATCCAATAAATGTAGATTGAGAAAAAATTCTTAAAACTTTGTGAGAATCAATTGATTCATGCCCATAAATTCAAATCTTTCAAAAATCTTTCAAATAGATTATTCTATCCATTCAGTTATATGCTTTTTGTAATTTAAATACGCATACGTACATACAAACATAAATCATATATCTTACTTTAATCTGTTTTTACGAATTTTGAAACATTTTAAAACATCTCCTTTACCAAAGTTATCATATAAATGTAGTTCCCTACAGACAACAAGTGGATCTGAACCAATAACATTTTCCATAACATAAAACAAAAATAAAGGTTACAAACCTTCTTTATACAAAGAAAATTTAATAACACTTAAACAAGCTTGCTTCGTACATAAATATGCAATCGTTCTCATCATCATCATTGAAAACTTTTAACCTCCCTCATAAGATAACCTCGATTCATCTTCCCCTTTCTCCCTAGCCTTATGTTGTGGGTATGGTTTATGTTTTCGAACTTAAATTCTTAAAGTACACATACAAACTAAAATTTAATTATACTGTGCCCAGGACGAAAGGAGTCTGTTTGTATGAATCTTGGGAGAAAAAAAATATAACCACATGCATTCTATACTATTAGGACCACACAAAGGAATATAAGGTTCTCCCTTGACGCAATGTATCTCACATTATACACAATGTACATACATATAGTAGACGAATATCTCATCCGTTTTCATTACTAAATATCCTTTTTCGGCTATTTTCCATTTCAAAACTAATTTTCCCAACAAGAAATAAGCGTAATTTCGTGCCCTCGACCAATTCGACATCCTGCCTTTTAAAGACTTTTCCCCATTCTTTACTATCTCGTCCTGGACCCTGGCCCTTACAATCAAGATAGTATATGTTTCGTCCTTTCAAAAGTTTCAATAGATATCGAAAAGATACTTTAAAGGAGAAACTTTGCACAGCAACCAACCCCCACCCCCTCAGAGCCCTTGGAGTCTTATAAAATTTTAAGATTCACATTTCAAGTTTCGTTAATTCTGAAAACCTTATAAGGTATCGAAACACAACGGTAAAAAAAACGTCTCACCCTTCAATAAGTTCAATAGTATGCAGAAATCTCTAACAATATTGCTTATCCTATAGGCTACTGCCGCCTTCTAGCTAGCTGGATGGATGCGTGGGTGGGAAGTTTTCAATGTTGGCCTTTTGTAAACGTTTTTGGGAATTTCTAAATTAAATTTCATTTACAAATTGCGTTCGGGTACGAAAATAATATCGTCTCCAACTCCCTCTGATTCAACTATTGCAATTGTTTTTAAAAATATGATGGGCAAGGGGTAAGAGGACGAACAAAAGTGCCAGAAAATTGTTAAGGACGATGAGTGCTTTTGAATTATAAGTTGAAATCTGTCGAAATGTTCTCATTGCCCGCCACTGCTCCCGAAATCACTGACTATACTCTGTTGAAACATCAACCTCCTCCCCCCCATCAGAGTTTTTAAGCGGAAATGTTTCTGTTTCTCGCAACAAAATTTTATATACATACATACCATAGCAACAAAAAAAAAATGAGAAGCACACGAAAATGAAGAAAATAAATGTTATTTTGCGAAACATTTGCGGGCAAACTTTTCAAAGTTTAAATTGTGTTGTTGAGATAATTGAGAACATTCAACATGAAATAGTTTATTTTCTTCTTTTTTTTTGTACTTTTAATTTTGCCGGAAGGATGAGGAAAGGCTTGGGAATCCGATGACTTTGCCAATTAAAAGTCTAATTCCCCAGATACGCAAAACAAAATTAGTTCGGATAAAAGAATAAAGAACAAAAAGGATAAGCGAGTTAAATGGGATTTTTTTTTTTGGGTTCCAAACCAAAAAAAAAAGGATTAAAAATGTCAAGGTAATGATGACTATCTTAATTTTTGATTTGGGTTTGACATTGCCTCTGCCTTTTATATAATTAACAGAAATGGACTATAAAAAAAAGTTTAAATTATTTTAAAGAAACTACACAAAATTCTAACAAAAAACCCATTTAGTAATTGATGAATTTCGATGGTTATTTCTAACCGCAGTTTTATTAATCTTCTTCTCTTTTTTCTTTGACAAGAATTTCTTTGCATAAATCGTGTTTTACTGCCTGAGCACAATATAATGCTGCAACTGGAGCTGCAACAGCTGTGAAAAAGTGTCGTATACGTTTGCAGCTGTACAGCATCTTGTATATTTTACAGAAAAAAAAAAACAACCTCGAGCTTATTTTTTACTTTTTGTATTCCTAATATTTTTCGCGAAACAAATATGCTCAAAAAGCTTTAATATTTTTGTCTGGCTTTTTTTCTCCACACAAATTGAAACGTCAAAAGTGCTTTACGTGAAAAATTAAAAGTTGGTCAACCCTTGCAGCACCGACTGCCGACTTTGTATTGGGAACATTGAATATGTGTGTATTGAATATTTTGACAGCTATTCCAGCAGCAGCTCCTGTTGCTGCTCCGTGTCCATTGTTCATGCAGAAAATTTGTTTCAATGTTGATGTCGTTTTCATTTTTCAGGAATTTGCTGTTGAAATTTTTAGTAATAAAACAATACTTAAGTTTGCAAGTTCTCAACTTGCAAAATCTTGTTTTAACCAAAAACCATAGATTTAAAAATGCAAGCCTAACTGCATAATTTACCGCAATAATTATACCAATTTAAAATCCGCATCTTTGGTGCAAAATTTTAGACGATTATGTACAATGTTTAAAGCATTTTAAGTAAAGGATCATTTATTTCGTGGTTTCAAGTTGTTAGTGCTGGCATTTAACACCTGTCAAACTCAGCTGTCATTTAAAGTATCATAATTCATAATATTAGTTGAAGGTTTGCCATTTACAATAATGGATCGCTTAACAATCGATCAACACTTTAAAATTATTAAAACTTACTACAAAAGTGATGATTTAAATGTAGCCACATTTCGCGCATTACGCGATGATTATGGTCTTCATAATCCACCGACTACGCAAGCAATCGGTAAAATTGTAAAGGAATTTGAAGAAACTGGAAGCGTTACTGATGTCGTATGGTTTGTGTATCATCGTAATGAACGCTCACTCGGAAGTATTGGTGCTGCAAGTGCAAGTGTTACTGATGATTCGAATTAACCGATTTGCCAGCGTTCGCAGCAATTAACAGATTTTTTTTGTCGGCGATTGAAAAAAAAAAAACACGACCAATGATGGCTTTATTGCGTGAGAAGTTTTCTGGTTGCGTGATTCAACGTTTTGGCGACGTCAACTGGCCACCAAAATCATGCGATTTGACACCGTTAGAATTTTTTCTGTGGGGCTATGCAAAAGACCATGTTTACGCGAATAATCCCCGAACTCCAGACGCATTGAAAACAAAACCAACATTGATCAAGTTATGGTTATGGCGTTTTATTATCTACGGGTCTGGGTCTGGGTTATCTTTTAACACGTAATACAAAAACAACATTGGATCTAGGTTTCTTTCGGGGTTTCCTTTATGGATCCAGAAATAAGTTTTTACCCTGGCCGGTAGATGGATTTTAAAGCTTTTTAAGTTTTTTAAACGGTAAAAAAAGTGTAAAGAAAAAAGACTGTATCTACATGAAAAATAAATAAACATAGAGAAGAAAGAGATAAGCATACGACATTGTTTTCATTTGGATCCATATCGTTTTATTATATCGGGGTGAAACATATCGATTATTGGCGATAATAAAACGGGGCTACCGTCAGCTTCTCCTGAAAATCTTCTCGCAAAAACTCCTCCACTAGTTTTTTGTAATTCCTGTAACAATATTTTGAGAAAATTGCTCCGTATTAACACGAATTGTAAAAAAATTATGTAAAAATATTTCTACTTATGAAACACTCAAAAATCCCCACTGTACAAATATTGAATTGATCGCTGAATTTTTAAGCAATAACATCAGATATTATTATTTAATTCTTAATGGCGCGTTTGTTTTGTTGTTCTTTTTGTTGGAGCTTCAATAATCAATGTTCTTCTATTTTATGATTTTCTTTGCTATAGGATCGCTGCTCAACAGTCCAACAAAAACACGCCCTAACTCGCTTTTTCCTATGGTTCAAGCTTCAAGGTTATAAAGTAGATAGAATAACTAGAAGTAGGTGCACTTCAGATTTATTTAAGTAGACAAAAATTGTAAAATTGTACTCAGCTGGCTAAATGCACAAAACAATAAAAGCCGCTCAAAATTGTCTAATAAAAAATAAAAAACAATACAAACAACTAAATCCAATATTCAACCTGAATTGAGTCACTGTAGGTATTTATATATACGATTCACCCCTCAAGTGATTCAACTCAAACAAATGGCTTTTCTTTTAATTTAAAAAAAAAAAAAAAACATTAATGTGGGATTGCAGGGCAGCCAAAAGTTTGCTTGTTGTTTTTTTTTTTTATTCGTTGCTCGGCACCAATTCCATGAGGCTTAGTAAAACAAAACTTATCTCAACTCAAAGTAAAACTGATCCCCAAATGTATTCAATTCATGCTCCGAACAAATTGCAAAAGTTCCCTTTCCGCATAATTTTAAGTCACAAAAACGGTATAGATGCACAACATATAACCTATCTACATAAGTATCATAACAACAAAACCAAAACAAAAAAAAGTAGAAGAAAAAGAAGAGGAAGAACAATAATAATAATAATGGCAACTCACTTAAATTCTCCAAATCACCTGGTCCCACAAGTACGAATAATTGCCGAGCCCCTTCCCGCTCATAAATTTAATTAAATTGCAAAATTTTATTATGCCGATGGGAAAACTCTCCCGACAGGTGGCGTGGCGTTGTATGAGGTTTACACTCTCTATGTAATGTCTACAACCTACCTACCCATATATCTATATATTCAGGAATAAAATTGTCGTTCTAATTATTTTCCTTTTTACTAACGGAAAATACGGAAAATGACACGAAAAAAGTTTATCCTTGTTGTGTATAGAGTTAGTTTAGGTACATACATAGTTGTTGTTGAAGAACAAAAAGTTTGTCAAATCCTTGATCAAACTATAGTTCAGCTGGTGGAACTGCGAGGACACATAACGACACCGAATTTGTGGTTAACTGTAGGTAATATGGAATGGCTGATGGAGGACCCAGACTCAGACTCAGACCCAGGACAAAAGACATCGACGCACAATAGTAATTCTGTTCAAGTGATTATTTGGTAAACCGGCCAAAAGGGCTATGTTTTTACAGTTGGTGCGGTGTCACCTGAGGCTGGGGCGCTTAAGCGACTGTCATTGACATTTTGTTAAAGTTGGGATTTTGTGTTCACTTACACACACACACACAGAAACACACAATCAACTCTTTATATAAAGTTTTGGTGATGATAGGACGAGAGTAAGATTCTATTATAACTTAATTAGTTTTGTTTTTGGCTTAGAAAGGATGTGAGTATGTTTTTATGGCAAAATGACATCAATTTGGGTAAAAGTTTTTCGACATATTTTCGGTTTAGGTCTTAAGGAGTATCTACCATCATCTATAGGGTTAGACGAAGAAGACGAACAAATGATAAAAGTTTCTTTTTGTATATACTCGCATTTTATATATTGGCCTCCTTACCACCTGCCCCCCCCCCCCCCCCCCTCAACACACACACAAACAAGAAAAAAGGATTAAATTTAGTATAAAAGATGCCAAAAGGTTGAAGAGTTTTATTACTTTGTTAGGTTTTTGAATTTATTGTTTGTTTTAATTTGTAAATGATGACTTTAAGAAGTTTGATTGAACCTTTTGTAGAATTATTTGATGTTTGAATGTATAGGTACATATTTCCCACTGATTTAAAGAGACTATAAATAAATGGTCATCTTACCCGGATTTAGTTTTTTTTATTATTATTTTTATGTGGGTTTTGTGTTTTTTTATAAGATTAAAGTAAATTCTTATTTAGTGGAGGTTAAAATTCTTCCTTATTTTGAGTTGTTTGATGTGGTTTGAGGAGGACTTTTGAGGGGTTTCAATATAAGATTATGTTTTTCTTCTTGAAGATAACCTTGATGCTTGTAGTAAAAGTTATTCTTTTAAAATTCTTGTTTACTAGGATTTTAATGGAAAAAGAAGAAAAGAACAATTTAATTTCTTTTAAAGTAATATGTAAGGAGCTTTATAAGACGAATTCCAGGATGTTGCTTTGTTACAAGAGTTTTTAAACTAACATATTTTTTCATAAAATATCTCAAGAAGTTCTGAGAAAATTCTTCTTTAAATAAATTGTAGGTAAATATAGAACTTATTGGGTATCTAGCAAATGTTTATGAAGTTGTCTCATCTATATTATTCTACCGGTAATATTTCTTTAACCAAATTCGAAATTTAAAAATTGTCCGTCCGGATTTAAGGTTTTATTTAAAATATGGGTTCAATTAAATTTAGTAAAGTCCAGAATAGAAAAATAAATTATTGTCGAGGTCTATCTGCGTAGTCCATCAGTAGTGTCTAAAGCTCTTTTAGCCGCTTTTTTTTTTTTGTTAATTATTGAATTTTTTAAATTAAATCCGCTCACTACCAACCCCGCTTTTCTAAGAAATTGGGTTCTCGATAATGGCTCTAACGATTTGGAAGAAATTTATAGCGAGTGTTATGATGAAAGAGAAAAAATTTAGAAAATATTTTTGGAAATATCCGCCCACTGCCACGCCCACGTTTACTGTTTCCTGGTTTCCCAAACCATTATATTTATATGGATGAAATAAGAACGGAGTGTTCTGATGGAAGAGAAAAAAAATTAAAAAAATATTTCAGGAAAATCAGCCTACTGCCACGCCCACTTTTATCGTTTCTTGGTTTTCCGAAATGGCTCTAACGATTTGGGAGAAATTAATAGCGACTGTGATGATGAAAGAAAAAAATTAGAAAATATTTTTGGGGATATCCACCCACTGCCACGCCCACTTTTATTGTTCCTTGGTTTCGTGGAACCATTATAATGATATGGATGAAATAAGCAGGGAGTGTTCTGATAAATGAGAAAAAAAATCAAAAAATATTTTAAGGGAAATCCACCCACTGTCCCGCTCACTTTTATCGTTATTTGGTTTTCCGAAATGTCTCTAACGATTTAGATGACATTAGCAAGGAGTGTTTAGAAAATATTTTTGGAAAAATTCACCCACTGCTACGACCACTTTAATTTTTTCTTGGTTTTCAGGAACGTTTCTAACGATTTGGATACAATTTTCAGGGTTTGTTCTGATGAACGAGAAAAAAATTAAAAAAGTGATTTTATTAAAACCTTGGCCACTGCTGCTCCCACTTTTCTTATTTCTTGATTTCTCCCAAATTACTCCTACAGTATGGATAACATTTTGAGCGTAGTTTAATCAGATGGTAAAATCCGCATGCAACTTGTTAAAATAAAATCTTTTGATATCTTCCATATTAGTATGTGGAGTTGCCAGGCAGGCGCCTATATCAAAAGTTCGACGGAAGGACCATGGAATGACATCAGTGAAATCTGGATTTACCATGACAGTGAACAAGACTTAAAGCCAATTTTTTTAATTTCTTACAGTGAATTTAATAAAATAAAAAAGTAACCGCCCAGATATTCACAAAATAAACAAGAAGCTACCTGTGCAACCTAATTAAAAATATATATTTGTATAAAAACACACTGCATATCCCCAGGAATGTTATCTTTGTCAGAATAATAATAATTATTGTCATCACCATCGTCGTCGTGCTCATGGTCGTCCTGAATTTCGGCAGGCAATTATGTTGCTTTAGTTTATACCACTTGCAAATCTGTCATACATACATATATACCAGAAACGATGCGGTATAAAATCCAATTTTAAAAGTTTTCCTCCACCAACGACAAAATAAAAAGGATGATAACGCAACAAACGACGACGACGGCGTAGAGAAACTTTCTCCTTCGAAAATTTCAGCATATTCTTAAAAATTATTAATGAACAGAATTTCCGGTCTTGGATTTCCACGAAACCACTAGAGGCCACAATCCACATCACAAAATAGCTACCATATACACACAATTTATAAAAAAACATTCCATACCAAGCTGTACTCTTTCCACATCGAATATTTTGCAAGAAATGTTAGTTTTATTTATTTTTTTACAAACAATATACGTCCTTGTGTTATCTTATCCACGTTTAGTTTTATCGAGAGAATAATAAGCTGACTGCAGTTGAGTGTAGGATTAGTGAACAAAATAAGAATTAAACAAAATTAAGAAAAAATAAAAGAAATGAGTCATCGTCGGGAAAGAATCTCACCCCAGTTCGTTGAAAATGTTATCATCCTATATTGTATAGGAACCTTGAACGCCCGCACATAGTGAAATATTTAAACAATGAACAGTATATAAGCAGGATATTTAATAAAATAAAGAATATTATTCGAAATATAGACAAATCACTAGGACGACAAATCATAATAAAAAATTTAAATAAATAAAATGTAAGTATGAATAAAATATAACTGGGTCTGAAAGAACTTATGTATAATGATGACACTGTGGTTTTAAAGTCTTTATATTTTAAAAACTGTTCAAATGATTAAATAAATAAATTAACTATGGCAGTTTTTATCTTATGCCACCTACCAAAAACGTTAAATTAAATGTAGTATTATTCGAGCACATAAATGTATGAAGAATATTAGGACAGTGTTGCACAAATGTATGAAAATCACAATTTAGACTGAAAAATTGTTAAAAAATCAATGGGGGTATTCGTGCAAAACTGTAAAGTCGTTGTAAACTGCGTAAACCTGACAAATTTGTATGAACATTTGAGAGGTTTACGCAGTTTACCACGTCTATGAGAATTTTACGACGTTGCATGAATACCCCAAATATGTATACATAATTAGAAATAAACTGATTAAACATCCTCAGAAATTTGTTTGATACCAACGCGATGTATACCTACGATTTTATTTCTTACAAAAAAAAAATAAAATATTTTTTAAAGGGTTTCCCAAACCTGGTTGGAAGTATTTTAAGGCGTGGTTCTTGGCTAAATTTTAAGAATAAAATCGTTACACATTAAAAATTATTCCTTTTTCGTGACCTTTATTTCTTAAAGGTATATCTCCGATTTTGTCTCAGTCTTAATATGTCCAGTTTCTAGCCTGTTCCATTTTTTGTTTTCCTGCCCATGCTAATTTTTTGACTTTGAGGTCGATTTTCTCGAGAAAATGCGTAATAAACATAACCTTTTACTATTTTTTTCTTATGAACGTAACAATAATAAAATTAAAAATCAACAACAATATCGTGAAAAGACCATAGATTTTATGATACTGGGGAAAACCGACAGCAGGTAGGGGCAATTTTTGAAAAAAATTACTTAAAGTGAAAAAAAAAAAATTTAAAAAACAACGGCAACACTTAAAAGGAAATACTTTACCGGTTTTTTAAGCCAGAAATCTGTTTTTTTTTTAAATTAAATTTAAATTAAATTATTTATGTAAATAGTTTTTTAAAAAATTCGCATGAAAACTCTAAATTTCGATTAAACAAATAAAGCTTTTATGTCTTCTAGTTTTTGAGAAATATGAAAATGACTAAAACTACTTTTGTATGAGATTTTTGTTTTTTGCTTACTTACATAAATACTTAATACAGTGCTGCCGTTGTTTTCTAATATTATGTTTTTTTCATTTTAGGTCATTTTTTTTTTCTAAAATTACCCCTACCCCTAAACGGGGTGAGATAGACCCCTTCCCATAGTAAAAAATGATTGTTTTTGACCCCTCTACAAAAAACCGTTATCAATTTTTGGCGCCATAGTTATCGTACTCGTGCCAAAAAATGATTTTGGGTGGTTTTAAATAATTTGTATTTTAAATGTTTAATAAAACAGTTAAAACTGGTGCTCCTCCTTGGTTTTGCATGCATGCTAGAGTTTGTTTTTGGGATTCACTGTCGCATTTTTAATGACGCCTCGTTCAAAATAATTTTAACCAATTTTGAGAAAATCGAAAATTAAAAAATCATTATAGGCGTGGTGCCATTTCCACGAAACCACCATTTATAACCATTTTTCTGAAATTGCTTATTTTTAATGAATGGTTGACTTTTTATAAAACAAATTACTGAAAAATTACAAAAAACAAAGTTGTGGGCATTTTTTGAGGAAAATAAGATTTTCAATGATTGGTAAAAAAAAATTGTACAGCAGATAACGTTATTTTTGTTCTATGCGTGACACCAAATTTAAAGAAAATCAACCCTCCGGTTTATGCTCCAGTAGAACCGATTGACAGACAGACGGACCCACTTTTTCGACTTAATGTCAAATTTGATCAAAATATCGAGTTCGGTTTTTTTTTTTAAGAATCCATAACTTGCCATATGTATATTATGTATGTATGTGTGTACAAAATGTAATACTTACAAAATCGCAAATAAAAAATAAAATTTGTAAAAAAAAAAACAAATTATAAGGGGTTTTTGTGTGATAACACACTTGCAGTTAGGCTGCCAAGCTTTCGCACCATCATATTAATATTGAAGGTTTGAATGAAACAACAACAATTGGGTGGGCTACCACCAAGATTTTAGGCTGGAGTTATAGCTATTTCACGACTGCCAGGCCGATCATCAGACTCCTTTGTTGTTTCATTCAAACCTTCAAAAACAAATTATGTATTTCAAATGGTTAAACATATTCTTCTCAACAACAAACAATTTCTTCTCAAAGACCAGTTGGTTTGTGTGACACATTTTCAACAACGATATTATTCCAAAATTTCCTTAACACCGACTTTTTCCAAAATTTCAAAATAGGTGGTCTTAATGGGACACCATTTATATTGTCAACTCAGTTTTGTGTGCATGTTCACAATAATAATATAGCAGCTATTCACTGCAAATTAAGTTATATATTCTTTCAGTGGCTACCATTGCGTGCGTCGTCGTCGTCGTTGTTGTAGAACTCGTCCTCATCGCCACATGTCTAACCACCATCTACTCATAGTTAATGCAATTTCAAGCAGCTGAAATAAAAAAAATGAATTTAGCAGCAACTGCGGTGTAGTGAATTGCATTGTTAAAAAGAAAGGTTGGTATATTCGTGCATTGTATTGCATTCTCCTGCATAACTTATGAGTTAATTTCTCAAAAGTTTTTCATATTTTATTTAGTTGTTGGTATATTTCTAGTGGAAAAACAACATTAGGTCGCATCATTTAAATAATTTAACTGGCTCTTATTGTTTCTCTTGTTGTTGTTATTATATGGTTAAAGAATTTTGTGGTGCAGTAAGGAAATTAATTAAAAATATATGAATGCACTGTAACTCACAGATGCAGAATAAGCACATCCTTTATTATAGCCTTAATTTGAAAAATTACCTTTGAATTTGTGGAACGGTAAGGGGAAGGGGACATTTTTTTTTTTTTTTTTTGTAAATTATGTAGGTTCATATATCTCGAATGCTATCAGCTTTTTGGGTGTAAATGTTAAAACAGGAACGAGTAACTTATGAATTTCTAGAAAATTGTAAACAAACATTTCAATATTAGTTTTTTTTTTAAATGTATTTTTTTCAGTACATTTGAATGAATTTGAATTTGAATTTGCTGACGTTATTTTAAACAGCCTGATGTTAGGGTTTTAGGATAATAGTACTTAACTTTCAACACGAGTAAAATTGGTAAAAAAAAGCATTTCGAACCAGTGCTTCACGGTCGTGAATGTTTTTACTCCTTGACAATAGATACGTTTGTTCTGTATAATTCTGTATTATTGTTTACTTGTATTATTATATTGTTTAATTTTGTTACTATGAACATATGTGTTTAGATTTGTATTTGCATGTGTTATTAGTTTGAAATATTTTTACTAATTTAATAACACTAACAGATGCTCTTATGATCAGCCTTTGATTGTAGCTTGCAGCTTGCTCTAAGCTCACTACATCAAAGAATTCTGCAGTGTAAAAAACCGAAAAACTATTTACTAACTTTAAAGCTCTTTACCGAAATTAGTGAATGTTAGTGCCATTTTCATATTTTTAATTGGCAAAGTGACAATTGAAATTAATAGTAAGGGTCTTTCATTCAGCCCTTCCTATCTTTAAATTTTAATAAAACAAAAAATTGTGTATTAGATACTATCGAAATTTTGTATTCGTTCTATTCGATGCCATTAAGTTTGGAATATAACATCGTTCGAATTTCCGCCGCTGGATGGCACGCATCCAAAGTGTCCAATTTTCCATGACTGGTGCATAAATGAGGCTAAATTTGACCAATGGCATGGCTTGTATTGGGTTCAAGGACCACTATGGTTTATGGCTTATTCGCATAGACCTGCGACAGAAAACCCCACAAGATATTGTCAAATCACACGATCTCAGTGGCCAATTTTCATATGATGATAATAAACACCACATTTCTCAGTCCACTGTGCCAGCAGAAAATCTTTCTATTCCTTCTAACTAGTGCCGTTCAGTTCAAGTTTCATTTAATAAGTTCTTAGATCTCACTCTTACTGGCATATAAATTATTATTTTTATTATTATTATAAAATTCACATCACCTCCACGTGAGATGACCATGCCCTCGAATCGCTGGTGTAGAATTTCCAATGTGGCTTGAGCTGTGTGGCACGTAGCACCGCGCCGCCGCGCCGCTGTCCTGTTATAGCCTGACCAACGTCGTTCTCAAAGAAATATGGACCGATTCCACACCAAACAATGACTTTTCCGGGATGCATTGGATGCTCTTGGTTCTCAATTAAATTAATATCGTCCAAAATTCGATAATTTTGTTTGTTGACTGACTCATCGCTAAAAATGATTTTGCGATGTAAATTAGGATCAGTTTTCAACTTTTTCATAAATCCCATTCAGCGAACACACGTCGTCGTTGTCTATATGATCGTTTACCTTCAGTTGAATTTTGTACGGCCGCAGGCCCGAATCACCACGCAAAATTCGTCAAGTTGTGGTATGCGAAAGGTCGAGTTCTTGTGAGTAACGCGAAATCGGCTGCAACGGATTCTCCTGCACACTTTCACGGACAGCGGCGATGTTTTTGGCAGATCATGCGTTTCGTCGACTTACGGGTGTTGGTTATAATTGTTTATTGAAATAATGGACTCAAATTTATCTACCACACTGCAAATAGTCTTCTCGGTAGGATTGATTATGGTTACCGTAAAATGGGCGAAGCGGGTGGAACGTTGCCTGAACAAAACAACCATTTTGAGAAAAACAATTTTATCATTTGCACGTGTTGTTGATCCTTTCATGGTAATTTGGCAAAACAGATTGCATAAACGACAGCCAATGTCATTGTCGATGTACCTTCAACAACATGGCCGCTATCAACTGTCGAAATTCGAAAGTCCGTATTGGAAGACCCTTTAGTACGGTGCTAACTCTTTAGAATCGTACTAAAACGTCTTAAATTTTGCTCCTCTAAGTTTTACCTTGCATTCTTCCAAACAAAAACAACTATCAGTTTTGAAACAAAATCAAAAGCTCTGGTTCCAAGTTAAGGGCATGCTTTCGACATAAAAATAAAGCTCTTCATTAAAATTAAGTTTTATGGAATTTTTTCAAACCGAAAGTCTAATTTACCTTATGGGCTCTAAGTAATATCTTAAAATGATAAATACAAAATAACCAAATGTACTCAATACCCAAAAGATTTCAATTTAAATGTATATATCGAAAGTTGTCTTCAATCATAAAATATCCCTATTACCTAATACATCAGCATTCCACTGTTTATGCAAAGTGTTATCCCTCAACAGCAAAGCAATTTGTTTAGTTTTCCCATCTCATTTCATTCTTAAAAAAAAAATGATACACCAACAGACTTAAAAAGATTCATGTTAGCAAGTCAAAAGAAAAATGAAACATCAAAATATAAAACAAGCTGTTCCAACCGACGCGATGACGTTTTCGTCGGTCGGTCTCTGTGCCGAAGAAGAAAGCAAGCAACAGGATGCATTGCTCATCTCGCAAGAAATATGCACTCTACTCATGAACAAAAAACTATATATGTACATACGTATACAAAATACATAACGTACGAGACATGTTTAATGCCAGTGAATCTTTCTAATCCTACATTCATATACAAAATATATATAGTTGAGTCTTCTCCCTTTAACAACTAAAAACTCAGAGGATAAGACATCATGAGTATGAAAAGGATAAACTCGAGTAAAACACCCGCACTCCCAAATCCCAAATGCATGATGGCCTTATTGTTGCAATGGAGTATAAAGCTGGTATCCTGTGATCCAGCAAATTTATGCTGACAACCGTGTGCGGGCCAGCAGCAACGCAGTACAAATGATTGCTTTCCTTCAGGATCTATAACTATTCCAATCATTTCAATTTTTATTTTTATTTTTGTTGTTGTTGTTTTAAGGATTTTGTAAAAGTTTTTATTCGGTGTCGGATCTGTTGAGAAACTCATGAAGATGATTCTCGAGGAAAAGGGTTCCTATTTTATTGACAAGTATGACAGGTGACAATTTATGATTTGACAACCTGAAAATTCATTTAAATTCCTGTCTCATTTTTAGTTTCGCAATTTTGTAAATTTTTCTTACATAAATATTCGACAAATAAATTAAATTAATTAAAATAAAATAAAATAAAATAAAATAAAATAAAATAAAATATAATAAAATAAAATAAAATAAAATAAAATAAAATAAAATAAAAATAAAAATATAAATATAAATATAAATATAAATATAAATAAAAATAAAAAGAAAAAGAAAAAGAAAAAGAAAAAGAAAAAGAAAAAGAAAAAGAAGAAGAAGAAGAAGAAGAAGAAGAAGAAGAAGAAGAAGAAGAAGAAGAAGAAGAAGAAGAAGAAGAAGAAGAAGAAGAAGAAGAAGAAGAAGAAGAAGAAGAAGAAGAAGAAGAAGAAGAAGAAGAAGAAGAAGAAGAAGAAGAAGAAGAAGAAGAAGAAGAAGAAGAAGAAGAAGAAGAAGAAGAAGAAGAAGAAGAAGAAGAAAAAGAAAAAGAAAAAGAAAAAGAAAAAGAAAAGGAAAAAGAAAAAGAAAAGAAAAGAAAAGAAAAGAAAAAAAAAGAAAAGAAAAGAAAAGAAAAGAAAAGGAAAAGAAAAAGGAAAAGAAAGAAAAAGAAAAAAAAAAGAAAAATAAAAATAAAAATAAAAAGACCCTTAAAAAGAAAAAGTTTGACCCTTAAAAATGTTTAAAGTTTAAAGTAATTTGCATAGAAAATTTGACCTACCGCCTAAACAACGGAAAATCGACCACGCCTCCTATACGATTATTTTCTTATCTATACATTCAACCTACCACCTTGCCTAGCCCAAAGAAAAATCTTTATCAATATTTCCCATAAATCAACAAAAAGGATTTTATGGGGAATAAGGGCTCCAAATCAACTTAATGCGGTGCTGTTTCCATTAAAACATTTTCTGTGCTTCTCGTGCTATTTCTTTTGTGGCCTTAAGTTTTTCCCTCCATTTTATTTTTATCATCCCACAATGATATAATATTTCTTCTCTATTTTTTTTATTTTTATTTCATTGAGTTGTTTTTTTTTTTTTTCTTAGTTCTTATTTCTATTCCTCGTTTTTCTGTTTTATATTCATTTCTTTACCACATTCATTTTTTAAGGATTCTCTATATAGAACTTCCTTTATCCCGGAAGTGTTTGTGTGTTCGTTTTGTGGGCTATTTTTCGTCGAATCTGTGTCAGTCTCCTGATTGATTGCCTCTTTCTTTGTATTCCTAAAAGAATAACACAACAAAAAAGTAAAAAAAAAAAAAAAAAAAAAAATTACTTAAAAAGAAGAAAATAGGAAAATGAATCAGGCACAAATTTCTACAAGTGCCTTTTGATCTCAAGGCTTCTCGTTGTTGTCGTCGCTCTTCTATTTTTTAGTGAATGGTTTGACTGGGGCTGATGCTGCTTTGAAAGCAATTCATCATAGAAATTTAAATGAAATTCGAGATTTTTTTTAAATATTTTTTTTCTTTGTAGCTTAATAATGACATTCGTTCGTTTTGAATGGCATTGAAAATTGACCCTCCACCATCAAGCTTAAGTGCCAGAAACATTCTACATTTCATAAAATTTTCAAAGCAGAATAAAAAAAAAAAAAAAAAAAAAAAACATTTCGGGAGATAATAATTATCGTTTACGGTTTTTCGGTAATTGTGTGTTACGTGGTATGAGAGAAAAGAAGTTTAAAATAAAACCAGAAGTTGACGCAGGAAAAAATAAATTATAATGCAATGGTTAAAACTCACAGGAACATTTAGCTCAAATATTTAGGCTATTTTCAATATTGGCCATCATAAAGTGTTTCTGTTAAATTTTATCAAAATCGGCTTAGCGGTTTACTATACCTACCAACAACATTTTCAACGCGGCATGTTGTAGTCGCACAGCTGGAAGAATTAAAATTATTTTGTACATTCCTGGATGAAATAAGTAGGGATTACAAGAAAATCAGAAAATAATTTTTAGAAAATCCGCTCATTTCCACACCCTTCTTTATTGTTTCTTGGTTTTCAGAAACGGTTCTAACGATTTGGATGAAATTTTCATGGTTTGTTCTGATGAACGAGAAAAAAATTTAGAAAATGATTTTATTGAATTACTTTGTTCCTATCTTCCATCAATTCTGCAATTAATCGAACTTACAAAAGTTACCAGCACTCTAATGAGTTTAATTATGCTCACAAAACCAGAGATTTCTATTATAAAGGGTCATTCATTTCGTGGTTTCAAACTCAGCTGTTATTTTAAGTGTCATAATATTAGTTGAATGTTTGTCATTTAAATAATGGCAATCAAACAACTCATTAAAATTATAAAAACTTACTACAAAAGTGGTGATTCAAACATAGACACTTTTCGCGCATTACGATGATTATGGTGGTCATAATCGAACGACTACGCAAGCAATCGGTACAATTGTGAAGACATTTGAAGAGAGTGGAAGCGAAGCGTTACTGATATCGTTAGGCCTGTGCATCAGTGATGCCATATTCTTGTGAATGCATTATCATACAATTTGCTATTTTATGATCATACGGGAGGGAAAATTATCAGAGCCAACAAATAAAAAAATGTTACAAGGAACCGTCCACAAATAACACGATTTCCTTGAGCTCATACATGTAAACAGTTTTCCGCACTGTTACAATGCCCTTACATTGACCTTTATATGGATAAAAATTAGGTGAAATCATTTTTAGAAGTTTAATTTGTTATTAATTGTAAAACATTTTGTCTGTTTTCGCAAACAATATTTTAAATGGAAGGAAACAAATTTTAAGTATTTTAAATTTATTTAATGTTTATGGTAAAAAATTCGAAAATTTGCTATCTATTTTAATATTTTATAGAATAAAGGACGGAAAATATTAATTTTGATGAGTTATGTGAATTGGAAAAAGAAGAAATGGCACTATAAAAAGCACTTTTATTATTTGTCTCATTCACTTGTTTATTTAAAGAGAAGACATACAGGGATAGTTCGTTAAGTTATCAGAGTTGACAATTTTATATTTTAGTATAATTTCATTAGTATTTTATGTATTGAGTAGGAAATTAATTTTTTTTATGAGATATTGGAAAATAATGGTAAAAATTTTATTTTATTTTGTAAGACAAGAAATTATCATACATTTTGCGTATGATAATAACTTTTAATCATACATCATACAAAACCTATAATTATCATACATGTAGCATAGTTATCATACGGTTGGCATCACTGCTGCGCATCGTCGTAGTGCAAACTCAGTCGATAATATTGCTGCTTCAAGTGCAAGTGTTGCTGATGATCCGGATTTATCGATTTTCCGGCGTTCGCAGCAATTCAACGTGTCGTACACCTCACTATGGCGTATTTTACATTTCGACGATATGGGGTTCCAACAAGAAGGGGGGAACATGTCACACAACACGACGAATTATAGCTTTACTTTCGAAACCGAAAAATTAATGACCTGATATGATTAGAAATACGCTTATTTTATTCTTCTTTTTTTTAACTTCTTCATACATCAAAAATTTTACGAATTTTCATTTTACTGTATGTCTAAGAAAAAGCAGAAAAGTTGTATGGGGGTGGCACTCAAAAGCAAAATGTCACAAAACAAGTTAAAAACACCAAGCCTAAGGCTTTTTAACAAAGCGAGGATTCCAAATATTTGTTATAACCTAATAGAAATTAATATCTTAGCTAAAAAAAAAACATCGCTGATAAAAAAAAAATTAAAAAAATAATATTATTTGGGGGCTAGGACTTACGATTTGCAAATGACCTTAAATATTTGTGTCCTCATTTAACGCCTGTTTTTTATGCAACTGTACAGTAAATAACGTTGCGTTATATTTTTTTGTTGGCATGTTATGATCTAGACTAGAGTTCTACCTATCATATTATACCAAAATATTTTCAATCTGACCACTCTCAAATTGTTTGCTAAAATCAGCGGCCGCTCCTAACCCAACTGCTTCAGAACTCACACCATAGAGTACCTTACCTATATTATAATATAGGTACTCTATGACTCACACCAGCATAAAGCGTTTTCAATAGTCTCTGTAGCTTGTTTAGTGTTTGAAAAAAAAGACAGAAAATTAACAACAGATAAAACAAAATGGCTGCCGTCAAAATCTACGCTTCTATTAATCTACGCTTCTATCTATTAAAATGTTTTGTCATAAATCTAGAATTAATGAAGATGGTGTTCATTGCGTTGCGTCAAACAAATTTTAAAAAATTAAAAATTAACTCACATGATATGTAATGTTTTGTTACATTAATTACATTAATGATAACAATGTTTTGTTTCGTGTATACAATATACACGAAACAAAACATTGTTTTTGGAAGGTGGCATAAACAAATGCCCATCATTTATTTACATATCTCTTTTAGAATCAAATGAATACTAAAATGAATGACCGTGCATAAAAGCAAGTTAAGTGCGCCCCTGTGTCGTACTCTCTGTATTAAAACAAAATTATCAATTTTATTCTTAAAAAAAAAAATTACTTTTGGATATTAATTTAACAATAAAAATTTTAAATTTGTCTTTTATTTTTTTCAGATTCATGCCAATAATGATGATACTGAAAACTGTCCTTGGGCACAAAATAAAATAAAAAAAAGCAAAATGTAAGCAAACAATTATAATTAACCTATGTTATTTTAATGCCCCAATCCGAAATTATATTTGAATTGAAAGAGGATGTTAAACAAAGCGAAAACTCCCAACTAAAGAACGATATTTTCCTAGAAAAAAAAACTATATATGTACAGTGTACACCCGTATATCTACAAACTCTCTGCTTTCTGATTTATTTCGATTAAGAATTTTGTATTTGTCTTAGAAAAATCTTTTTAAAGTTTATTTTTCTTTTTCTAACTGCTTTTTTGCCTTTTGGCAAATTTCTAATGCTGATTCTGGTGAATTATTTATGTGCTTTATGTGTTAAGAACTTTGTGAATATTTGAACGAGTATAAGGTAGGTAGGAGTTAAATCATGAATCATTTATAAAAAAAAAATGACATATCTTTTAAGTGAGTGTTTTAAACATCATGTTGTTGTATACCATGAACATAATACTAACGACGACGAAGATTAGAACGTGTATATGTGTGTAGTACAGATATACAAAATAATAATAAATTGAAAAGTTCAGGGACTAGGACTAGGTAGCTTATACCTATAAGGATTCTATTTCGTTGACACGTACGACACGACTTCTGCGATGAACGTGCTGTTGAAATGCAATAAAATCTATCAGGGTCACCGATGGATTTTAGAGCTAAATGGAAGTTGAATATGATACTTAGGGATGTTATATATGTATACCTACCTATAGGAAGACAGGATTCGTTTTGTATATAGGTATGACATACTCTAAAAATACACAAAACACGTCTTTCTTTTTTTTTTTATTTTCAACCCGGTATGCAATTCGTTGTTTTTGACTTCCAAATATTTTATTTTTTTTAATATTTAGAGATTTATGTGATTTTTGTTTTTCTGCGAATCGTGCGCGTGCCATCATGTGCCATGACTATGGGAGAGATGCGCTGTAAATTTTTAGTATAGGTAATTTATTTTTAAATATGTATGTTTTTGTAATTCTAATTCTAAAGTTCTCTTTACATGAGTTGACTGCTTTAAAACAAAAACTTAAACTTCTGTTAAATTAAGGATTTAGAAATGGTTGATTTCATTGATGATTTCTGTGGTTCAAAGGCTCTTAAGAATACAAAATTTACCACTTCGAAGCTGTTTGTCCAATCTTACAAGAAATTCGCAGGCTATATTTTCAAGAAAGTTTTCTTACAGAACAAAAACTTTATGAAATTTTAAATGGGACAATGGGTTGGCCTTGTCTCTTTAAATATTGTGAACACGCTTTTAATTATCGCAATAGTTTATACTAGTGGCATCTAGTTTATACTAGTGGCTCAATCGTACAGATTTACTTTCTCTTTTAAACGCTGTGCAGCTCAATTTAAAAATGCTTTTCCTTTTGAGTTTCAAATCACGTTAAAATTGGTTGATTTAAATATCGATTTCATATATTTAGATATTATTAACTTTTGTGTTTTCAAATCAAGCTAAAATTGTAAATTTATTCGATCTTTTATTAATTTAAACTTTTGTGTTTCAAATCACAGCAAAATTGACTTATTCTCTTCTTAATACAAATAATAAATTGTTAATTTCAATTATTTATGTTTCTTAATAGAATTGATAAATTATTTAAGAAATAATGCAAAATTATCTTTAAATAATGTTGTAAACTTTTTATTATTAATTTGTTGAATATTTCCACTTTAAATTTAATCATATTTTACTTTTCTTCATAAGAAATGTTATTTCAGGCAGACGGCAGATATTGCCATGACCTTATTCTTAAGAATCTTATTGTAAATCCTTATTATGAAAAAATAAAAGAAACTATCTATGTATATATCTATCTATCTAATACAAAATTTGTAACTTCATTTATTCAATTCTAAAGACAAATTTTATTAAGTGCGACTAATTTTCTTTTAATATTTTTTAGAACATGAACTTCACTTTTAACATTTACGTGGAGTTGAAGTTAAAGTCGGAATTAGTCGCTAAAATGCAATAAAATTGACTCAAAACCTTGGTGTTCATTTCTTCAAATTGCAACTACATCTTTCAATCTTTCATGCGAATAAGAATTTTTAAGGCAATATAAATGTAATTTTTTATTCGGAAGTTACTGGACATTATGGTTTTTTTTTTTTAGTTGTTTAAGGAAAGTAAAAATACGCGTGGGCCCATTTTAAGCAAATTTTTTTTTTCGAAAAATAATCGCATTTTTTCATCCTTCGGCTTTAAATTAAGAAAGATAAACAAACTGTAGTTGAGAATCAATACATTTATCTAAGTGATCGCAAGATTACCATCTAAAAAGCCCATGGCCCAGAGATTACTCCAAAATCTTTCTATATGTACATACTTCGATTCTACTCCAAATAGCCGTATTTCTTTGAGAATTATATAAAATTAAATTAAATAATTTACTGCAAAACAATGAGAAACAACAAATTGTGTTATAAAGATCTTTTTCTACATCCTGGATTGTAATGTTGCCGATGACGCTTTGTCACTTAAAAGACTTACCGCTTTTTCACTTTGTTAATATTTTGCTTTTCGGCTTTGACAGCAATAAAGAAGACCTGTCTTGGCTTAAAGAAAACGTGGTATCAAGCACACATATAATATATCCGCATCTTCTTGGATAGCCAAGCCACCATTAAACCTCTAGATTCTGTTTCTACATCTCTTGTGGAGATTACACAGCTCAACATTCACCTTTTCTGGGTGCCAGGCCATAGGGATATTTCAGGTAATTGTAGGGGAAGATATATAGGTAGTATATATCTTTAAAAAAGAGAAATATTGGTATACACATTGCTACTTATGCTTAAGCAAGACGAAAAATAGAGAACAAACTTAAGGTGGACCAACATCGCCACATGCAGTCAGATCACAAAATAGGGGTGGAATCGTGTAGCGTGATTTGCGATAAGTGAGAGTCACAATCAATCAACCAATTCAGTCTGCGTAAGATGATATCACATTTGATAGCTAAAGAGCTATCACAACAAAAATGTGATTGTCATTTTCCAACAAATTTGACGTTTTTGTCGCAGTTCGACCAGAGTTACCACCAGCCTACAAAAGTTTTACTCATTTTTCTGAGTTCTTTTTTTAACCATTCATATAATAAACAAAAATTAATATTCTTGTGAACGAAAAAGTTTCCTACATCCCAAAATATGAAGAAAATATAAGAATTTAATTGCAAAGACGTCATTTTCGTTCTATAATTTCCATAGCTTATAACAAATATTTGAAAAGTTCACTATGACAACCATGTTTTTTGACAAATGTCATTTGAAAGTATTTAATTGAATCAATTGAACTGATTTGAATCACCTTACTCAGATGGAAAACTCAATGACAATCACATGTGATTATGGTTGATTTGACAATCACTTATCACCTTAGCCGATTCCACCCCTGGATTTGAAGAGTTCTAAGATATTGATATATCTAAGCAGAATGCACATTAGGTCCGTTATATTTAGATGTCATATACCGGACACATAATAGGCAAGCACGCAACGCGGCTTGGATTAACTCGTTTCATTGACCGTATTCAGAATTGTATCCAAAACAATTAAGATAGATTTGTGTTGTCTAAATTCTATGAAAAGAAAACACAAATCTAAACGCAAGGAATGCTGGAAAATTACAATTACAATTAGTATTTGAAACGTCATTTATCACGCCATGAGACAGCCATGCTTAGATAATGTCAAATGCTGAACATAATTGACTTTTCATCAATTAACATAGATTCACTCACGGGTGACACGATCCTATTCTCTAAAAAAAAAATACATTTACCTTAAAAAATAAGGTAATAAAATGAAAATCATGAAACGATCACATAAATTGACTATAAGCAAAATATGTATTATTAACAAGATCAACATCTAAAAGGGAAATGGCAAGCAATCAGTTTTTAATTACATTGCTTTACAATTAAGTTAACAAAAGAAAAACCATTAAGCCTCTTGAACTAAACTCAATTAAATACGTATGACCCACTAGTGTTTTTTAATTGTACAGGGTGATGTATATTTTTTTTAACTGGATTCTATTCTATACATTATTCCCCCTGAAACAAAGTATTATTTTTCAATAATTTTTAATAATAATTATTATAATGGTGCATTGTCATAAATAAAAAGTATAAAACAGTATAAAAGTCTTGTAAGTGCTTTGTAGACTTTTTTACTCAATGACCTAAGGACGAGAATTTACAGTTCTGCTAATCTGGTTACAACAAATCACGTAGCGCGTATATTGGCCGATATGCAATGACTATTTTTTTTTAAGTTTTTTTTTTTTCCAAATTGAATAATACAAATAAAAAAGTACTAAAAAAATGAGGAATTGATTGGCCGAATCCATATCTTTCCACATCTCCATCTCTCAACTTGACCTATACACATTGAGATCTTATAAAGTTATTTATCTTAATGGAAAAATTTACAAATCTCAAACTCTCTTGCAGCCTTTAACATTGAAAAAATTATAAAAATTAATGAAAAATTACCCCGAAAGTTTTTTCAAAAACAAATTTTTGTTATACCTAGGTGATTTTAATTTTAGTAAAATTTTAAAAAGTTAAATTTTAACTCCTTTAAAATTTGAAAAATCAAGTTTAATCTAGCATCATACTTTAAATGCTTTAAAATCGTACTGAATACATATTTTAAAATTTATTTTATGATCACCTCACCCTTTTTCTAATTATTTTAATCAAACCAATTAATTAATTATTTTAATCAAAACAAATGTTACAAAAAAAAGTGCTTTCTATAAAATCTATCAAGGCATCCCCACTCCATTTGCTGATATTAATATAGACGCTCATGAACTACAGATAAGAAAACTGCTCTCTGCATTTTGTTGTTGATGATAACAAAAAAAACTTTACTGCTTTTAGTAGTTCACCGTTACTCATCGGTGTATATAGTGTTAATGATTGAATATTCCATTTCTATATTCCTTGAACCTAATACCTGCAGCTATATCTAATATAATTTGAACCTTTCGAAGCATATTATAATCCCTATATTCGTATCGTGGTTTTAATTAAAATTAAAATTTAATCAACGTCAATCTTGTTCGTATTATTTTCTTAAATAAACGAAAAGAAAGAAAAGTGATTCCATCTTTGTGCGGCTTAACCAACAAAAAACCATTAATGAACTCAACCAAGAAGTAGAAGAGAGTGTAAAATAATCCAACATCCCACATCACCTTAAAGAAGGTAATCGATAGAAGTAAACTCTCTCTCCCTCTTACAACAGCACTTTCCCCTCTCTCTGGTGTTTTGCCCTTAAAAATTTATTACTTAAATGAAATCCGTCTTATCGAATATATTCTTTTTATTTGTGTTTTAATTTTTTTTCTTTCTTTTCGATGTACCTACCCTACATACTTTTGTAACAAAAAATATTAAACAAAAGTGAATAAAGTGGTCGCACATTCTTGCACATGCTTTTGTGATTATTATCGTTTGAGTGATAAGAAGTTTTTGAAAATAATTAACAAAGGTATGTAATTTGTTTTTCTTATCTACTATTTCTAGTTTTTTTTATAAATAAATAATGGGTGATTCCAATTTTTTCATATAAAATAAATTTTTAGATAAGAAATCATACGAAGGCAACAAATTCGAAGGGGGTCCATTTAATTCCTTCTTTTTATAAAATACCTACAGTTCTACTTTATTTTTGCCGCAGTGTTCTTTAACTTTTGAACTCCACTATGAAATTACATCGAATTAAGCGGATTAAACGTCAAATAGATTTATAACGCCACTGTAGTTGATGCGAGTGGATATAATTAAAATTTTCGGGATAAGCTCAGGATGTACATATATGAATTTATAACAGGATTACAGTGTGTTAATGAAATATGGCTTTTAAAATAGATATGACTTTACACCAACGTGTGACGCAGATCAGCCATTTGGTGGTAGTTTGGTGCCGTGACATAAGGCCTTATTTTGAAATATGGTCATATTACCTACGCTTTCACAAAGTGACATGAGGCCATTTTCAAATATATGTGATGGTCTTTTGTCACTCTTGTCTAAAGTGACATAAGGTCATTATGGTCTTATGTCACTTTAAAATGAATTTCCTTATCTGATAAACTTTGCAATGCCCTAACGGCTATAAAAAAGCGTTCACTTAGAATCTTGTTTTTACAAAAGTGACATAAGGCCACATTTAGTTATATATGGCCTTAAGTCGCAAAAAATATGGCATTATGACAATTCATCAAAGCGTCAAATTTGTTTTAATATGGCTTTATTTAACTTTTCGAAAGCGTCATTTGACCATATTTTGTAATATGGTCTTATGACGCATGGCTTTATGTCACGAAATTGGTACTTTCTTTATAAGTTTCAATATCAAGACTGCAAATTGATGCTAAAAAAAAAGAACAGAGGACAATAGCATCGTTTCGAATTATTAAAAAATTTTTTCACAGACTTTTTAATCCAAATTTTGTGGAAATAAATATATTTTACAACTGAATCGCTGTAATTTTGTCCAAGTATTTAAGATCAAAAGTATGTTAGTTTATTAAAACAATTTCATTCTTAAAGGAACAGTGTTAAAAATGTTAAAAGTACTTTTTTTTTTTAAAGAAAAATATAAAAGAAAAAATGCACCCGAATTTTCTTACTCTGCTATCCGTCGTTGAAGGAAAACGAATGTTCCAAAAAGCTTATGCATATATTATGACGATAAAAATAAAATTTTAACAATTATTAAATTCTCTCCAAGAACTTTAAGAATAATTATCAATAGAACTTCGAACTGGAATGATTGAAGATTTTAAAGAATAATTTGTGACAAATTAAGTGAACAATTCACGTGAATCAAAAAATTCGATCGAATGGGATAGCAAAATAGGTCTGAATACAGAAAATGAACTGTTTGCTGATCTGTTTGATGATTTAGGTGCATTTTTTTTTTTTTAATAATATTGATATATATATTTATATTATATTTCTTAGAAATTCAATATTCCCAGTAATCAGATTAATAATTTAAAAACAAAATCACACACACAAAAAAATAATCCCAACCTTGAAATATGAATGCCAATTTAGAGAAGCAATATTCGACTATCAAAAAGTAGTAAGAAATGTGGTTAATTTGCCGTAAATTAGTTGTTATAGTTTCTTATTTGTCGACAAGTATTTGTAAGTTTTGAAACAAAAACATAGAAAATATTGCACAAAAATCGAAATTAGCAACACTAATTAAAGGTACAACTGTTTAAAAGCCGTTGGAGAAAATCTTATTTTGCTCAAAAACGACTCTTACCATTCTCATCAAAATTTGTTATGTATGCTAATATTAGTAAGATTCTTCTAATATTTTTCAAAAATGATTTTTACTTGCGATATACAGAATGTTTTGCATAAAATGTGACAAAAATCGTATAGGGGGTCTATTTTCCAAGAAATCGACTTGAAATAAAAAAAAAATATAACAAACGCATGGCAAAACCTACAATGGCATATTATATTTACCTTTTATTAATGCCAGAAATCCAGTTTTTAATTCTCTTTTACTGAATAGTTCTGAAAAAATTTAATTTACAAAACAAAAATAAAAAAATTAAAAATATTGTTTTTTGTTTCAACTATTTTTTTCCAAATTTTACACTATATTTTTAATATTCAATAATCTTATCAATTTTTAGCAAGAAAAATAAAAACAAGTTGCTTAAATATTTTCCAGAATACTGAAAATGACAAGTTTCAAGTTTTTATAGGTAATTCACGACTGACAGGTGGGATTCATTGGACTCATTAGCTTAGTGTATTATATTTAATTTAATATAAATAAAATCCACGACTGATTCGGGTGAACTTGCTCTTCTATGCGATCACACAGTAGTTTTAAAGTATGCATTGTACTCAAACTTTAGACTGAAAAATTATTTAAAAATCAATATAATAAGAACTAAATTAACTTAACAACTTCTGAAACTGTTTTAACACCAACGCAGTGTACACCATCTGATTTCTTTCACAAATCTCAATTTATGAGAAAAAATTATAAAAATCGTTGGAGCGGTTTTTTAAAAAAATAATTTTGTATACATATGTACATACATATGTATATAAAATTTTGAAAACATTTTTAAGAAAAAAAAATTGGTACGCCTATTTATTAATGCGGAGTTTTTAAAACTGATTAAAAAAAAAAAAAAATTATCTACCCATTTTCGAAATATTGAATTTTCAAAAAATAATTTTGATTTTTTTTAATCCCAAATTTGTTTTTTGAAAATTTTGATATACAGGGTGTCCGCCGGGAAAGGTATACTACTTTGTTTTGCCGCCATTTTGGTAAACATTAGTCTTGACAGTTTATATTTGGCAGTCGTGAAGTAGACACGTGGCAAATTTATAATGGAAAAATATTCGATAAACCAACGTGTTTTAATCGTTGAAACATTTTATCAAAATCAATCATCGATTACTGTGACGATGAGAAAGTTACGTGAAATGTTTGGGAGAAACAACGTGCCAACAAAAGGCACTATTTATCGTGTAATGAAAAGAGGGTCTGTAGGTGATAGGCCCAAGCAGGGACCACAACATACTGCAAGATCGGCTGAAAACATTACTGCTGCTCAAGGAAGTGTTCAAAACAATACATCAACCTCAATTCGACGGTAACTGTGAATGGGGAGCGATATCGTGATATTGAAAACTTTTTAACGCCACAACTGCATGCTTTGGGCTTGATTAACTTGTGATTAGCTTGTGGTATCAACAAGACGGTGCCACATCTCATACAGCCAGGATTACAATGGAATTACTGCGAGACCTCTTTCTACGGTCGCCTGATTTGACTGCTCCGGACTTCTTTTTGTGGGGATATCTGAAAAGCAAGGTTTATGCAAACAAACCAGAAACGCTTGAGCAACTCATACAAACAAAATATTCGTGATGAAATTAATGAAATACCGCGTGAAATGTGTGAGAATGTAATGAAAAATGTGCTCAAAAGGGCTCGCATTTGTGAGACTAACAGAAGCGGACATTTACCTGATATTGTATTCCATACATAATTGCCGACATTAAATAAAACATTTATCAATATAAGATCCACCATTCTCTTTCATTTAATCAAAAATTATAAACAAACAAAGTAGTATACCTTCCCGGCGGACACCCTGTACATTGTACAATATCATTCAAATTTATTAGATGCTCTTACGTAAAAAAATTGATTAAAATCGATTCAGTTCTATGACAAATACCATTTTTAATCGATAGATAATTTTTTTTACAATAGTATAGTAGATCGGGCTGATATTAGCTCACATAAACATTTTAATCAAAATCGTAGAAGTCGTTTTTGAGAAAAATGAGATTTTCCATACCGGTTTTATAACCTTTGTATGTGAGGTACCATTATTATGAACCCTTTCTGAGAAAATAAAAAAAAATGCTACTATGAAAGGTACCATTTATAAACTTTTTTTGGTAGCCTGTTTTGTAAAAAAAATTAATGTTTTTTTTTAAAGTTGTGTGCACGTTTTTGAGAAAAATAATATTATCATTTTTTACGAATCCATATAACTTTCCATAATAGTACTTACATAATAATTGTATCGTAAGTAAAAAAATTGAGCAGACCATTTTTTTTATTTATAAAAATCATGTTCTGAATTTAAAAAAATTCTGTGGGCACGTTCCTGATAAAATAATAATAATTTTCATAACGGATTTTTTGTATAATAGTTACGGTTATTTTTGTTCCTAAAAAATGAAAAAAAAAACTTATTCAAGCAAATGTCCAAAAAACGCTTAGTACCAAATTCAAAAAAGATGGACCCATCCGTTTAGGCAGAAACTGAACAGACAGGCTGACGGAATTGCAAGAAATAATTTTTTCGTCTCCCCTTTTTCCTCTTCGTTATATCAAATTTGATCAAAATCTCAAGTTCAATGTTTCATATTATTGTGTTTTAAATATATTTTATTTTAATTCAATTTTATATTTTTAATAATAAAATATTATTAATAATTATAATTAATTACAATGAAAAATAAAGTAAGTGGCAAGAAACTGATTAAGATGACTAGCAAAGAATGAATGATGTAAAAAGCGCGTGTGCAAAATCAGATGAAAGTGGAGAAGTATATCTGTCTCTTTTTTCTGAGGACGAACATTGGCTCGTTCGCGTTCTTGACGGCCGAGAGATCGGAATATTATTTGGCTTGGTCACAACACATATGAATTTGTAACTTGCTATGAAATTATGTAGAAACTTTGTATGTACAAGGTCATCTATTTTGTGGTTCCGAAAGTAAATTTAAAAAAAAAAAAAACATTTTTAGTTCAGTATATTTTTTGGATCTTGAAGAGAAAATAACATATCTATTCCATAATTCTGATGTTTGTTCATGTATCCGCCGAATAAAAAATTGGCATCATCGCTGAAGAAACCATCAATAACCATTAGCATCTGATAGTTTTGTTTTTTTGCTTTTTATCAAAAGATAGACTTTAGCCATATTTTGTTATTGCTTATGAGTTATGACCCATAATGATAATGGCAAGCGTCAGAGCTACAATCTAATCAAATAAACATATGTATCATTCTGGCGAACGTTTTGCTGGGGCTACCATGATATATTAATCTATTATTGTTGTATAGATCGATCGGTTGGTGATCACGGTTTTAGTTCCCGATTGGACAAAGGTTTTTTTATATTTATAAATTTTGCAGCTGCAACTGAACACCATAAAAATAGAATTGGCTCCCTTGAAATAGCTTTAACTCCAGCATTAATTATCAGCTTTATTATAAAAATAAAATTTGCTATGAGATTTGTACTTATTTTTAAATGGGAACTTTTAATATTGTTAAATGAACAAAAATAAATTTACGTTTTTCAATTGTCGATTTTATTTCCACGATTCCACGCTCTAATTGAGATGAAAACATATCGTATCATGAATGTTATAAAGGTTGTTTTGTTAAATAAAAACAAGAATACTTAAAACTTAGAGATTCTTTTCTTGAACCCATAACACGCTCTTTATCGATATAAATTAACCTTAACATCAAAGCAATGACTTTTTATGAAAAGATTGATTGGGTTAATCTAATGTAGGAAGAATATAATGATGTTTCAACAGAAAAATAAAAACACACCGTCACGTTTAATACTCCAATCTAATTCACTGAGCTAGATCTTGAAGGTTGCGTGCAATGTCAAAACCATCCATACATAGTCATGAAATCAAATAGAGAGTTCCTTCTTCCTTCTGGTCGTTTTGTTATACCCCAACCCCAACATTATCCCGCTATACCACTTCAAACTTTATGCCTGTATTTATTTTCTTCATGGAGAAAATATTATTATCTTAAATTTCCGACAACTGTCAAAGACAATTTTTCATGTGTCGTTTGTGTTGTATTAGACTTGACAGCATGCTGTGGAATTATGTCAGTCGCGCTGCTTATATAATACACGAAACTCTACGTGTGGGAAATATCCATACATACACATACATTTATATACGAAAAGTCGCCTTCGCCTTGAATTATATTCGTCGTATAGTAAAGATATAGAGAGTGGAGACAACACATGTGACATGTCCTTTTGTATATCCACTACAAATTCTCCGTACAAACAAGTGGATGGTTGAATGGAATGGGGCGGAGGAGAGTTGGGGTGAAGGGGTGTTGGTTCGAAGGATGTTTTCTATGCAAATGTACACAAGAGTGAAGCATGTATTTCTTCTCATGTACTTTATTAAATTATGTCAAGCGTTATGCGTGTCGCATGTCTGTCGAATGTTTAAACAAGAATATTTCCATTTCAAAGGACTCATATACAGCCAGGGGCGAGGTGAAGTTCTATGGTGGGTTTGTTTTGGGGTTCGGATTGCGCCCTCGCATGTTTTACACTGGGAAAAAAATCATGTTTAAATAAAGATTTTAATCAAATATACATTATATAATGTACCTATAGTAATTTATTGGAATTATTATTTCTACTAGCAGCTACGTGTCCACGTTGCTTAACAATAATTTTTAAATTATTTTGATAGTTCTATAAATTTTGAAGAACAAAAATTCTAGCCTATTTCCGTATCCGAAGATTTAAATCGATCTCAAATACACTATTGTTCTTATTTATAAACGTTGTCTAACTTTAGACAACTGTTTAACTTTGGAAAATCTGTTCAAAAAACTTGTTTATTGTTCTATTATAGCTACCTAACTTAGACACAAGAGTAGATTGTCTTAACCAAGAATAATATGATATTTATTTTTACTAAATTAAGCATGTTTCCATCAATTTAAAAACAGTTAGACAGTGTCTAAGTAGACAAAAATCTAATAAATACGACTGTATTAGTACATATTAGTCTTTTATTATTTATTGTAATTTTTGGATAGTAGTCTGTTTCCAAGAATTGGGATGTCTTAAACCATCTAGATTGTACTAAATGTAAAATTAAATGCGTATAAATGAAGATATTTTAAAAATATTCAAATATTTGTAACAAATTTAAATTTTTTTAAAGCTTTTGTTCTCAACTTTATTTCTTTTTAAGTATTTAAATATACATATGTATTGAAAAATTATATAATGTCGTTTTCAACCGGATTCACCCTATTCCTTAATAACTGTATTTTAAAAATATTTAGCGCTTAAGTGACCCCTAAAGTGATCCTCGAAGTACATCATCAAATAATTATCTTTCAAATACAAAAGATTCTTTTAAAGTCGGATACCACATTTGGTGTTTACCCTAGTTTACCCTATATTAATGGCTAAACTTTCAAAATAACAAATATTTTTCCTCATAATTTTTAAAGCAAAATTTAGAAATTTCGTTGAGAAATCCAATTCATTTAACTGTGATTGCTTAGAAAGAAAATTTTAAATCGGATTTTTTTTTGTTACTTTTCTCTATTTCACCCTATAAATAATTATATTTCAAAAATATCCTCAAAGTCCATCCTCTAAATATAAAATTTCAGAAACACAAAAGAAATGTTTAAAATCTTCTTCTTCTTTTTTCATTTTACCCTATTAATGGCAAAATTTTGAAAAATATTAAGACATCCATGAAGTTAAACTTTTCAAACAAAAAATAATTTTTTTTAATATACCTAATCCATTGTAAAATGTTTTAAGTGCATGTGCGGTAAACTCAATATACATACCTATACTTACTGCTTCCCCTTTTTTTTATAGCCAAGGTTTGTGTGACATTTTGTCTGATGTGACTTTGTGTTTTTGTCAGAAATGTGCTGTGCGGTACTTGTGGGTTGATGGGTGCTTTATGATTTAATTATTATTATAATATTTATAATTTTTTTAAAGACCCAAAGAAAAAAGAGAGAATGATTTTGCGTTAATTAATGCGTTATAATTCATATTTAATTTAAATTTAATGAAATTTTAATTAATATATTATTATACACGCAAACGGTGTGCCGACCTTTTTGTGAATGAAAATTGTTTCACAAATCGTGCACCGCAATTTATCAAAATAAATTTTAATCAACTCACAGTGTACCTATAATTGTTTTGCGAATTTGTTTTTGGTCTTTGAATCAACCCACAAACCGATTTTAGCCATTTCGCAAAAGTTTCCATATCGGATTTTCATATCGTTTAATATTAGAGCAATTAGTAGTTTTACTAGATTTAAATTTGCTAAATTTTAACTCCCATTTTGTTATTTCGCATTTTTTCCAAATTTCCAAAATTTTATATTTTATTAATTTGCATAGTAAATTTTATTTTTGCTTGCGAAGTAAGATATTAAAATGCAAAATCGTGATTTTGCTTAGAAATTACATAGCCATACATTAAAAACTTGTCAAATATTTAAATGCGAAGTAATTAAATTTCAATTCGTCAAATGTTGAAATCTTGGTTCTATAAAAATATCGATCACTCTTGGCTTTGTTGGCAAATTGCCATTACCGTATATATCACTGTGTTCTGTGAATCTGTAACCCATATAAGATAACTGTATTTTGTTGAGGAGGAAATGGCTTTAATGGCCACCCATCTGTCAATAATGACATCGCAATATTTCAATAAACTTTAGTTCTTAAACTGCAACTACTTCCACTGCAGAAATTCAGAAGATTTTTTAAAGCTTACATTATCAACACGTACCTTCAAAAATGTCTTAAATTTTTAAAAATTGTTTTATAGAAATATTATGACATGCGTGTCTCATTTCTTCTCCACATAAAACCTTAAATCCTACTTTAAAACTAAATGTGCTTGTTTTGCAAAAAAAAAAAAGAGTAATAATAAAAAAAAAAAAAAAAACAAAACAAACTTTCATCCCCAGAGGTAATTTAAAAGATTCAAAATTCCCAAAAAACATTTTCAAAACAGGTATCTTTCCCTAACTCTTAGAATGTATCTCAATTTCCATTTAACTTTTCAAAGTAAACCACCCACAAATCATACCTAGGTACCTATGCATGTATTTGTTGCATAAGGAAAAAAGAATCTTAAACTTTTAAAGTATCTCGTAAAATGGATATAAAAAAATAAAAAAAACGCCAAATTTTCTTACCTCGTTTATTTTCATGTTGGAAATATTTTAGGCGGAAATTTGGTGTGGAAAATTTCAATAATAAATCACCTATTGTGCAAAATTTTCCACCACATGAATTTTCCTATATATATGCTTCTTATACATTAGAGAACTTTATACTTAGATATACCCTACTACCCCGCATCATAGCACTTTCAAGATATGGCTTCAAGATTGATATTTATTTTTATTATTTTTTTTTTTTATATAAATCATACACATACAGAGTATAGGTCTACCATATTTAAGGTAAACACTCTTCGAGAGAATAGTTAAGTATTTAACAGGAATATAATTAATTATTGCACAGTTAGGTTAGAGGAGGATCTTAAGAGTCCTTAAAGGGTATAATATAGAACTTAACCTTTCTATTCTTCTTCCCGGCCACAGGGAATAATTCATCTTGAAGATATTATGCGCAAGACCATGTCAACGGGTCCTTGAGAATTTTGTAATTAATGCAAAGTAAATGCTTCACTTAAAGCATCAGTGTTGACTTTGTAGATTTTTGCTCTATCAAATAAAGTAGAAGCTTCAAATATTTGTATTTTCGCTATGAGGAGGACTTTCTTTTGATATGTTTTTTTTTCTTCTTCTTCATCTTCTTTTTTGATTCTATTTCTATTCATTTTATGATGACGAGATGTTGAGAGAGGAACATAGAGTTGAAGAAAATTGGTTGTCGTTAAAAGCTTTGTTTGCAAATAGTTCAGATATATAAGAATGCAATGAGTTATTTATGTCTCCGGGCGGCGGCGGTCGGCGCGGCGGGGGTTGTTTACATAAACCAAAGATCTGAAATTGATGGTTCAAAGAATAATTGATATTTCAATTTTAATAAGGCAAAATATTTTGTGGGTATATTATATTCAACAACTTATTTGATGTTGTGGTGTTTCATAATCAAGACTGAGTTTTACCACAATGCCCATAGGTTTCATCTAAAATTCCAAATAGAACTTGTGGTTTTATTGTTTTCAATTTTGAATTTTGTATCCTTACTTTATAATTTATGAGGTTGATGACGAAAAAGATGTGGCAAACATTAAACAAACTATATATATATACTTTTGCTTTTCAGCTATAAGATAGATAGATACCTTTCGGTGTTTATACGATTTGAAGCTGCAATATAAAAAATTTTTTATAATTTAATATCAAATTAACTTAAAGATAATAATTATAGAAGCAGTTAAATAAGTTTGGAAACAAATATAAGAGATTAAAATATAAGATCATAATTCATAATGAAAAACCGCAGACCCAATGTTTATAAATATGACATTTTGACAAGATAAGAATTGTTGGAAAAACCTTATAAATTTATTTGGAACTTGAAATGTGCATTTATTTAATTGGATTAAGATAAGCCAGTTGTTTTAAAATATTTGCATAGGAATTTAAATGAAAATTAAATCCACGACTTGATCGCACGAACTTTCTGTTATGGTTCAGAGCTATAACGAGGCACAGAAGATGTATTTATGGTTAAATAATCAAAATTTATTGCTAACGAGAAAATTTGAGGAGAATTAAAAAGTAGCTATACTATTCCTTAAATCTCATAGCTCCGTCCACCTCAATATTATATATGTATATATATATATATAACTTGCAACACATCTCATTATTTAGTATGTAGTGAAATCCTGCTAGCTTAAACTTGTTAGGTAATTGGTACCTCGGAAACGGCTCGAAGAATTTGTATAAAATTTTCACAGTTTATTGTTTTTAGCGAGAAAAAATTAAAAATGTAGTTTATCCCACCCACTGTCACGCCCATTGTACTTATAATCTTGATTTTTATCAGAAATTACTCTAGAGATTTAAATGAAATTTTTTTTTTTTTTACAGAAAGAAAAAATCAGAAAATGTTTTATTTAACCCACTGCCACTTATTTTATATCTTGTTTTGTTGTTAAAATATTTATATACCAACTCACTGCCACGCCCACTTGTTTTATATCTTGTTTTGTTGTTAAAATATTTATATACCAACTCACTGCCATGCCCACTTGTTTTATATCTTGTTTTGTTGTTAAAATTTTTATATACCGATCTGTATGAAATTATCAGGGATTAATCAAGCAACAAGAATTTGGACGATGTTTGGCACTTAATCCACCTGGCCTGCCCACTTTTATTAATAAAATAAAATTTGATTTTCAAATTTAATCTAAATAAGTTTTGTCCCGGTGTTGTAGGTAGGGGTGCTAAAGGGTGCCAAGTGCCAAAAGGAGGCAAGTGCCCCAATAAATCTAACGAGTTGAATGAAATTTTAGTATTTAGATGTACCAAAGTAATTTTATTTTATGTCATTCAGTCCTGAAGCCAGGTGGCAACAAGGAAGTAAGAAATTGATTATTAAAAAATCATAAACTTTTGTTATGGTGGTATTGAGCGCCCAACACAATATAAAGTCCAAACATCAATAATGAAACATTATGGCCTAATGGTTAGTGCATTAAAGTCTTGAATTTGAAAAAAAAAATTGGTACTGCCTCTTGCGAGGAATTGCCAATATCTCTTATCACGAAAAAGTTTTTTTTTCACTTTAGCCCTTCGAATTTGGCAGAAATATTATAGGTCCGCTCCATTTCTCTCAATACAACGCACACATGGTTGAGAGTTATATAAGTTACTAGGCCCAGGTTTCACATGAGCTATCACGCAAAACAATTTATTTTTATTTTTATAAATATGTGCATACATATAAAATTTTATAAAAAAGTACGCATACGTCACAGTGTACATTTCATTATTTCAAAGAGTCACCTTCTTTATAGTTGGTATATTTTAATAGATTTTAATCGTTAAATTGATACTTTGCAATGGTTGCGAATCAAATAAGTTTATTGTTAATTCGGAAATACCCTAGGGCAGCTATTTAAGACCTTCTCTTTTTATTTAATTTATTAATGTCTGAGGCTGTGGTTATGGTCAATGCTAGTAAATATGTATGCACTATTTTGCTATTGAACGCTAGTTTGTATAAAAATCGTAGACTCTATAGTTGGTATTTTCTATCTAAAGGTGTCAAAATATCAAGTTTGTGGGAATTACTAAAGAATATAATTGTACTTATAAAAAGTTTTCAATCTCTATACCAGAAACAAAATGAGAAAACAGGAATAAACGCCGACAAAAAAAAGCCAATTCGAACATCAAAAGCACTGAAAGTCTTTTAAGTTTGTTACCAGCAGTACTGAATATTTTCCAGACGGAAAATCGACAAGGGCTTATAAATAATATTTTGATTTCTTTTGCAACCAAGCAAAATAAGTTACGTTGTAGTGTGAAATTCTGGACAATGCAAACGCAGCTTCTCATAAAGCTCATCAAATAAATTAATGATCAGATGATCACTTTCCTTCAATTCAGATGAACTTCAATTTAAAGAGGTGCATGTATCAGCATTCAGCATTGATGTCAGTTGAAAAAGTTTACGACCCCATTTGGCCACATCCTTAATAGGGGGAGATATATCGAAGAATCAAATCCCTTTAACTTTATAAATTAAGAAAATACAATATTTTAAATTGAAAACACTTTATTTGATGGACCCTATCTGTATTGGTACTCCAAACCCTCAATCCTAGTTTAACATCTCAGTCAAAAGTTAAATATTTTTGGTATATATGTACGTATTTTTTTTCTTTCCACAGCCCTTCATCTTGTATTATACACTACATAATTTAGGTACTCTTCCGGTAAATGTTTTAGAATATTCAATTTCAATTAATCAACATGACTTGACACACACACGTTATATCAAGAACTTCCTTTTAAAATGACAAATCGTTTCCTGCATTTCAACCAGATTTCCAACACATCCTTTTACATATTTAGGTACACCATAATCATACAATATACACCTGACCCTATTCAAATTCATCAACATATATACCTAACCTTTACAGGATATGTGCAAAATTGAACTTTAAGCAAACACAATTTCCATTTCCTGTCGTAAATAAGAAATCAATTTAATTAAGCCCGATTCATCGTTGTGTTTAATTGCATCTCTTGACCCAATTCATCACTCACTATATATGAGATGGGTATATGTATGTAGGTACTTGTCGATATTGCAGATGAATTTTAACCGAATATTTTTGTGAGTAGATACAAAGAAGGCAGTGACGTGTAGTACTGTAGGTAGAGTAAGAATTAAGCACTATACAGTGTGTAAAGTCATTCAAACTCAAAATTGATGTTTTAACTTCAACTGCAATCAATCTTACAAAAAAAAAAGAAAAAATGAAAAAGATTAAAATGATTCCTCGAAATACTACATATCGTTGTACATTTTAATGTCAGTTAAAAAAAAAAAAAAACCCAAACAATACCACACCACACTATAAACCACCGCCGCGCTGCCACGCCGCCCAAGGCCCCAGCTATTATGGACTTCAATATTGTAGGAACTATCAGAAAGATAAGTTTATTGGCTTCCAAGTGGATAGTCAATGTGCTAGTTTTCTGTTGTAGCAAACAGCACCCTTCCACCCCTAATGGCAGATCCAACTTTACAACAACCATAAAAAAAATATCGAACAGAAAAAAATAACAAAACAGAATTCCGCACAAATTTCCTGAATTCCCGAAAATTGAAATGGCTTGGAAAGAGACAGAAAAAAATAAAAAGAGAGAGAACAAAAAAAAACAACACCCTTTTATATGAATGGATGGGGATGCCTTTAGTACCGCAAAGTAACACTAGGGCGGCTGCTGAGCGAGACGGTTGTGGCTGTGCTGTGCTATTCCTGTTAGTGTTATGGAACTGGGTTGGTTAGATTTATTGTTTTAGTACCGAAAAAAATATTGGCTTGGTGGGAAAGAATTCAATTGAAATTCATATACTGCGTGGGTAGGGGTGAGATTTGGGATATTGGTGTGGTGCGATGATGTTTACTTTTCCATTTTTCACTACCTACTCCATAGAACTGTAGAACTATTACATATCTACTTCGAGTACAGGACCAATAAACCCGTTGCTCTGCTGATCCTTATCAAAAAAAATAAAACAAACACACATATGAACAAAAGTAAATCACACCAGAAATTCTGGGGAAAAAATACACATAAAATTGAAAACGACTCAACTCGAAAAATGACGACTATACTATTATTTGGTGTTAGTGATGATGATGTGGAATAATGCCCCCCGCATATCGACATTTTTCTTTTGTTTTATATATTTTTATTCAATGTATAAAATATACATACATACCATGTGTGGTGATAATAAATCATGAAAAATAAATTTATTGTCATATACGCAAAAAAACTGTTTTAAAAACTCCTTTAGAATTTTTCTGGCTGTAAAAACAATTCAAATTGACACAGTTTTTATTCAGCATCCATCCTCATGATGTGGCATTGGTTGTTGAAAGTAGGTATAGGTATACGTTTCATTAAGAAGAACAATACATAGATATAGTACGTAAATGAGAAAAGGAAATGCATCAAATCGAGAAGGATTTTATTGAAATGGTAGTTTTTGAAAGGTTCTGAATTAATAATTGGCTGTAATGTAATAGTTGTAACATACACAAATCGAAAATCTTACCTTAACCCGAAAAAAAAACATTTGAAGAAGGTTTTCTAAAAAGGCTTTTTTCCCACTAATCCTTCGCTATAAGAATTAAAGTAATAAGTAGTTTAAAATATCAATATCAATGCCAATATCACGCACACCAGGAATGTCTGAGAGTTGAGAGTTGAAAGTCACTGGTTCTACACGAGCTGTTGCCCAACCAACACGTATTTTTTAAGCACTATCAGCTTATGTATGGAAAACCGGGGCTCATTATAGTGACTTACAACTCTTAACTCTTCTGTCCCTATTTTTTTATGTGTAAACATCTATGCCGGTGCGGCGGCAGGGTAAATTAAAAACGTGGAAATTTCTGTGACACATTACGTTGTGATCTTACACGTTACAAAACGTCGATTTAAATTAGTTACGTTCAATATTATGTACGTTCGTTCGTACTTCAAACTAAATCGAAAGATCGAGTTGAGTTTGGGTTAAAATTTGGTTGACAGTTCGAACTCGTCTTGTTCTGTGATGTAAAATCAGCACTTGAATATTTAATTTGATGTTTACACATCTTAACCGTGAGTCCCGACACTCACACTTTTTTTTTAGTTGCTAGAAATGGGGGGATAATTTTGTTGTTAAATCAAAGAAAACTGTTGAAAGATTCATCGTTTCCTCAAAAGTGATAACTGTCTGCTGGGGAAAAACATAGTACAGGCAAGATTCGAACCCAGTTATCTGGTCATTGTTGTCAAACTACTTTTAGGAAATAAAAACCCGGAATTTTAACTGAGAACTTACATTTTGATGCATTTTGGAATGTTTTTAATTTTTGTTATTTTTTTAGAAGGTGAATTTAAAATAAATTCTGATAAAAACGCAGGATATCAATATTATTACTTTAACCGTACTATGATTCCAGGACGGGTAAAAAATGCATGTTAAAAATTTATTTATAAATAAATAATTGAGCCATAAAGATTAGTCAATTTTTATAATCTATAATAATCTATTATAATCTCAATATTTTAATATATTTTTTATTTTTGTATTTAATTTATTATTATTATGTATTTTTTTTTTAATACAGGAAGACCCACTTAACCGCAAAATTTCACAGTATTTCTTTCACTTAAGCGGGTTTTTCACTTAACTGAACCCCGCTTAATCGAAAAAAAATTTCACATCAGCGGATTTAAAAAATTCCATTAAGCGGAAATTTAAAGGTAGAAAAAATTGAATATATCTTTAAATAAAATAGATAATAGAGAGATTAAATAAAATGGTTGTGACATATCAGAATTTCAAATGTCATTTTTGTGGTAAAAATGGTGAAGGTGAAAAATAAAAACAGAAGTGAAAGCGTTCAGCAAATTTTTTGTTCTGTTCGATTCAATTTTTTATAAGACAGTTTTTTTCAATGAAAAATATAAAATTTAACACAAAATATGTTTCAGGTAAGCAGTTTTTTTACTTAAGCGAGTTTCACTTAAACGGAGTGTTTTATAGGTAGATAATATGCTCGGGGATTAAAAAAGTGTTTCAGATAAGCGGGTTTTTCCCTTAAGTGGGTATCTCTTAATCGAGTTTTACTGTATATACTATTTATTTATTTTTTAATTAAATTCCAAGTTTAATTTGGAAAAATGAATATTTATCAATCTTCTCCAGTTAAAGTCACTGTAAGTCTTTGCACTTTTTTTTTCTTGGTTTTTACTATTAATGGTGATTCTTTCCAAATGTGATTGAATTGGGGAAATGAGTTTCTACTACTTACCTACATATTTACATTATTAAAAAAAATTGCTACCCTTTCCTCTCTACTTATGAAAAAGTTTACTCAAAATGTCAGTGCCGTGGCATGTCTATAATTCTTGCTTTTCCAATTAAATGTAGGCACTACTTTCTATTAAAATACATCATTAAATAAAAATGTTGGTCTCAAAGAAGTTTGAGTGCAATAGTTGCCCGATTGAATTTTGACAATATCTTGAATTAAATAATCATAAATAATTGAAAGTTGTCCCCGGATTTCATTTTATTTTTCAATTCAAAAAATTTTCCTCTGAACCGACATCTTTTTTTTTTTAATTTGATGGCACCACAAAGATAGCGTTTTAAAGAGACACCATTTATTTATTGTAAAAAAAAACAATTTATTTAATTAATGTAATTGGGTTGTAAAAGTGAAGTGTTTTTATTCTTTAAACGCGTGTCACAAAATTACTTGTCAGTACCGTGGTAGTGTTATCCAAGCGTGTTATGATATTTTTTATAGGTGATTTTAGATGTATTTTTATTAAAATATTTATGAGAGGTAACCAGTAGTTTGGAAAAATATTTTCAATGTGAAGCACTTTAAATGAATGGTCGGAAAATGTCTTGTTTTGATGGAAGATTGGAATTTTTGAACAATTGTTATCGTTAAAATCCGTTCTTAAATCAAGTTTAAAATTCGTCAAATATAAAAGAACAATAACAAAGAACAACGGGTGGATTTTCTTTAAACTTGGTTCCTAGCGGTTTTTGGGCACTCCCCCCACACGTTTTTTAATTTTTTTTTAAGACCACAAATAACGGTACCTGCCGTACAATTCTTTTACCACATTGTGAGAATCTTTTTTTTTCTCAAAATCGTGCGCACAACTTTTTTTTAAAAAATCAATAATTTTTTTTACAAAAATGCTACCATTTTATATTTTTTTTTTTTCGAAAAAATGGTTTTAAATGGCGCCTCTCATAGAACCATTTTCTCGGTTTTCGATTTTCTCAAAAACGGTTGAGCTGATTTTGATCAATTTTTTTATAGAGAATGTTTACAATATATAATTCTAAAAATATTGTGTACCAAAATTTTCAAACATTTTCAACATTTAAGCACCCAGCATTTTTTTGTTATTATCCAGCAGATTTTAAAAACATTTTTTTCTTATAACCTAAAATAACGATACCTCCCGTACAAATTTATAAAAACCGGTATTGAAAATCTCATTTTTCTCAAAAAAATCTCATTTAAAAATGATAAGCACATTTTTTGGGTTTTCGACTATCTCATTATCTGTTGAACCAATTTTAATGCCATTTTTTACACAAAAGCTACTAATAAGTTTGAATAATATTTTTTATCAAAATTTTCAAAAAATCAAATTTATGATTAAAAAAAAAAATCAAAATTATTTTATGAAAATTCGATATTTCGAAAATGAGTGTATGATTTTTTTTTTTTTAAATTAATTTTTAAACTCCGCATAAATAAGTATCTACCAAAATTGGCGTACCAATTTTTTTCTTAAAAATGTATTCAAAAATTTATATATAAAAAAATATTTTTTTTTTAAACCGCTCCAACGACTTTTAAATATTTTTTCTCATAAATTGAGATTTGTGTAAGAAATCACTTGGTGTACACTGCGTTGGTCTCAAATCAATTTCAGAAATTTTTAATCAATTTATTTCTTATTTTATAGATGTAAATTCCATGCATATGTGCGAAGTGCAAGACAGCACGGTGCTATATTGTTCATATTTTTGTACTCACACAATACTTCCTTAAATTAGGCTATATTTTTGGTAGGCTATATTTATCAGAAGAAAAGTTTTTCGTGCGACTCAGTCGTGCATTTTATTTTAAATTGAAAATGGCTAACTTTTCATAATTAGAAAGATACGATTCAAGTTTACGTAATCGGTACAAAATCAATCAATCTCCATCATTAAAAGCACACATACATGCACACTGTTCATATAAATAAGTAGGTATATGTAGATATGATATAAATATAGAACCTTTATACAAAATTTCAAATTCCCTAAGGAAGTAAGCCCACCGCATTCTACTTATCGATGTCGCACATCGCACTTAAGTAAAAAAAAATAAAAATATACATATATGTATATTCATATTTTTAACACGTCATTTCACAGCAAAATTTCTCTTCGGAAATTTCATTTATATCATTCACTGAACCGACAACGCACACAAATTAATCACCTTCCTTCGAACGCCTATACACATTAATTTTCACACATTCAATCCCATAGAGCTATAGTGATATAATAAAGTGTCCTCATTTCCTCATCAAGAGAGTGTTCAGTATTTTGCTTCCTTTCATGCCTGTGTCCTATGCAAAGCAAAGCTATAAATGATGAGCACAAAAAACCCTTGCCTCTTCCGGCAGCGGCGGCGGCAGCTTAGAGCGAGGAGAATATAAATTAAAAAAATAAAACCCCAGCGCACGAATTTCACGCGTCACAGGTGCGTAAACTACGATATCTCCAAGCCATTGCGTATATACGTATACTCCTTGAATGCGGCAATAAAACACACACAAAAGGACGAGAATAAAAAAAAAAAAAAATTAAGAAAATATAGGCAGCACATACACCTAACTTACATATACAGAACACATACATACAACATGAAACATGTGAAGTGGATAACATTTTAAGTGACTTTAATTAAAGGAGCAGGTGAAACTAAACGCCTGTCGACCTCCCTCCCCTTTTCCATATTCACTTGATATTTTTAAAATATATATGTATATAAGTGGGAACATACATATATACAACAGACACCAACCAGGCAACATCCTGGTCTGGTTCTAAGCTTTTACCTCAGTATTATGATATTTTCGTATATAAAATATATAAACCTTGGAAAAAGAATTCAAATTCAAAAGTGATACATGCATACATATGAAAAAAAAAAACCCTCCTAAAAGAGAGTTAAGGATCATTTTTCACACAAATACATTGCATATAGGAAGAAATTGAGCCAATTTTGCAAGCCCTCGAGGGAACACCATCAAACCTACACAACACACCCTGTAACAAGCTTCGACTTCGACTAGCTATACGATTCTGTAGGAAACAAAAAAAAAAAAAAAAAAATAATAATGAACGAGAACTGTTACCAGTTTTGTTTAGAATGGGGGAGTGCTTTTGGGGTTTATGCTTGGGCTCACCTTTTGCCATCAATAAACGAGAGATAAACAAATATTTTTCATCCTTTTCTGCTCTGTATTTTGTAGTACATATTCTAGGTACACAAATTTATGGTTACGTGGATATGGATATCTATTATCTAGGTTGTTTTTGTTTTACTTAGAAATTGGGCTAGAAACTTATTTTAGGTAAAATGCGTTACGGATAGTCTGTGGGTATACCTACGTAATAGTGAAACTGAAACATCCAAATCGACACTATAGTGTAGTGGAAAATTAAGAAGGACGAAAGGCCCTAAATTAAAGCTTTCACTTGGGGTTGTTTAGTGGTTTCGCGTCGTAAAAGGGAATTTTTTTTTTTTTTGCAGAAAATGAAGATTCACTATTTCCAATATTAAAAAGGGTATAAGTTTCTGTTGTGTGCCGAGGGGTATTTTGTTTTGCTTTGGGGATGGGATGAGAATAATAAGCATATTTATTATAAAGGAAAAGCCTTTGAGAGGATATCTCGATGGTATGAACAGAAATTTAATTTTGTCAGCAACAGATGTTATGTTGTAGGTTGTGAATAGGGCAAACATTTTATAGATATAGATATAAGAATTGGAATTTTTTGTAAGAAACTTTGAATATGAGATAAAACTATCTTAAAGTAAAAATTTAATTAGTTTAGAAAAAAAAAAAAAAGAATATGCAAGTGTAGTTCGCATAAGATGCTACAAAAATCTTGAGCCTGTACTTACTTTCTATCTATCTGTCTGTCTGTCCTGTCCTTTGGGGTACAGCCTAAACGGGTGGGTCAATTTTCTTCAAACTTGGTACCCAGAAATTTGTGGGCCTCCGTTACGTTTTTTTTTCATATTATTTTTAAAACCAAAAATAACGGTACCTGCGAATATTTTAACAAAATTATGAAAATCTTAATTTTCTCAAAAATATGCCCACAACTTTTTTTTTTTAATTTGTAATTTTTTTTAAAAAAAAGCCCACCATTTTATAAAAAAATTCGGAAAAATTGTTATAAATGGTACCTCCCATAGAACCAGTTTCGATTTTATCAGAAACTGCTTAACTGCTTTAGACCAAATTTTTTATAAAAAATCTTTCAAAAAGTTTTAAAAGTATTGTATTCCAAAATTTATTTTTTTTTTTAATTTTTTAAATACAGCTTCAAAAACTTTTTTGAGAACTTAATAGTTCAAAAACGACTTGGTCGATTTTTATTAAACTTGGTAGTTATCAGTTTTTTAAGAAGAAATTACGCCAAAATTTGTTTGGAAAAAACGCCAGACGCATTTTAATATAAATTGTTGCGTTTTTTTACTATAAAAAAAAAGCCAAACTTTCTGATTTTTATTCCAATTTTTTTCTTGCTTCTTTTCCATTTCTTAAAATGGATTGTTTGGAAATTTGGCCAGAATTTTTTTTTCTGGCTTTATTTCCATTTCACTTTTTGGCACAATTTCCAAATTTCTGGCTTATTTAAAAAAAAATCTAGCTTCTTTTCCAATTTTAAGCCAGAAAAAAATTCTGGCGTTTTTCCAAAAAAATCTGGCGTACTATCTTCTGGCGTAAATTCCGGGAGCCGCAGATTTTAAATAAAAATTATTCTTATAGCCAAAAATAACGGTATCTCCCATACAATTTAGTATTTAAAAACTGGCAAGGAAAATCTCATGTCTCTCAAAACGGTCAACTACGATTTTGATTAAAGTTTTTATGTCAACTAATATCATTACGATCTGCTGTATAATGTTGGAAAAAAAAATTATCTATCGATTAAAAATTATATTATTATGTAAGTAGTATCTATCTCAAAGAACCATTTTTTTAGTTTTTGACTATCTCATTTTGATATTTTTTGAAAATTAGATATTTCGATAATGAGTAAATAGATGATCTTTTTTTCATAATTAATTTTTAAACTCCGCAATAATAAATACTAAAAAATTGCGTAATTTTTTTTTTCTTAAAAATGGTTTAAAAATTTTATATATAAAAAATATTTTTTTTTTTGGATTAAACACGCCCGCCACCTATTTAACATTTGTCAAAATACAAAATTTCAACTTTCAAAGAAAATTTTATATTCTAAAAAAAAGATTTAAATATAAGTAAAGTGGGTGTGGCAGGAGGTGGACGTTACAAAAATTACAGAAGCCATAGGCTTTAGGTTCAAGAAAGTTTAACTTTCTAGGGGTGTAAACTAACGATAAATCTCAGATATAAGAAAAGTGGGCATTTTCTGACATTTTTAAAAAACTACATAGGTATGTAAGGGTTTCGCCTCAAAAGAGATTTATTATAAATTTTAAGCCTTCTAAGAAGATAAAATACTTTATATAAGAAAAGTGGGCATGGTCATGGGCAGAACAAATAATTCAAGCTTTGTTGAATAGATCTTAATTAAAACATTTTTAACGTTCTAAGGACGTTCAATAAGGAGAAAACTAAAATATGATTAAAGTGGGCGGACTTTATGAAATTGTTGAAAAATTTTTAAAGAAATACCTATATGCAGGAAAGAAAATCTTATATAATAAGAAACAGAAACTAATATAGCAAAAAAATAAAAATCCACATTTGTGTATGGAATTTTAGGAGTGGGATATTTGCAAAAAATTCCATTTAGGTATAAGCTCAGTAATTTCTCATAAAAGATCATCTATTTTCAGTCAATCAGTCAGCCATAGAAATTTTTTAAACAATGTTTTACCGTGAAAAAAGGCCATTCAAGATAAAGCACTTCATTTGTGGGATATTCGCAAGAAGAGTATACCTACTATTTCAAAAGCCCTTTATAAAAAGTCAACAATTTTAAATAAGTGGTAAGCCATAGATTTTTTTTAAGGAATTTTTAAAGTTCTCTATGGCTATCCAGTTACCGATACTAGTTGACATAGTAGCATTTTAGATGTTATTTCTTTTTTTTACGAATATCCCACTTCTGAGAATTGTAAGAATTAACCTAAGAAATCGACCTAAGAAATGGAAAACTGCTATTCAAGTTTTTTTTTCCAAAAAATTTGCATTATGGAAATAGGATATTGATGTTTTTTAAAAGAATTACCTTAGTTTTTAGTTTTTTACTTAAGCTTTTTTTATAGCTTGACTGATCTTATTATAATTTTGCAATCGGATGCTTCTGAATAGTTTGATTAATATTGCATTTTAATTTTATTTTAAAAATGTTTTTAAGGAAAAAAAAAATACTTTTTTTTTACATTTTTTTCTTTTAAGTGAAGCCAAGAAGTTCGTGCAATCTAGTCGTGCATATTTTTTTTTTAATTTGCTGATTTTGAGTTTTTTCTTTAGTTTTTTTTTTTAATAATTTTTATTTTATATTTTACGAGTTGTCTACCAAAAGTAATATCTCACTGCCAAAGTGTTAATGACCAAATGTTATATCTAGTCGAAAATTTGCCGATGCATGCATTTGAATCATGCTTTGCTATATTGATTTTTTTCTGAATGATACCTTTTGAGGAGTAATCAAAATTTTAGTCATCAATATTGTTGCATATATTTTTCCTGTCACACACACTGTCAAATGGATATTGATGTCAAGGCTTACCAAACTGGGCAATTTTTTTTTTATTAAAAAATATTGATGTCCAGGGCTTAAACAAAAAAAAATGGCAATAGATTGTCTTCATCTTTTATATATCTGGGTTAGGTATAGGTTCTTTTTTTCATATGTATATGTGCGATGAAGTATAGGATGGGAGTTCAATTTCGATGATTTCCTGGGTTATATATGTACACAGAGGTCTGACGGATGACTGCAATTTATGAAAGGAAGCATCCAAGTGGAAGTTGATTTATATCAAATACCCAGTTTGAAGTACCTACTTCCGCCCATAAGATCAAGCTTCGCACCAGTTAGTATATATATTATTATGTATTCCTTCCATTTACCACTTTATAGAAGAGATGGGAGACCCCGCTCTATCTCTCTCATCTTTGATGGTCCACAAATCAAAATATTTTCTAATATGAATACGAAGACAAAGTCAATGTCCGTCCATCATAAATCATGGCAAAAATTCCAATTTAATGGTTAAATCGTATAGAAGCCAGAGGGTAGCGTATATACGTATATTTACTCTCTATCCTCCTATATCCCGTTGTCATTTCCCTTTTCCTCTTTTTGTACTCAGAGGGTATCCCTTCCTTGTATGAGTAGGTATAGGTATATGTGAGTTCCGCTTATTTTTCGAAAAATGTTCATAAGGTGCTTTGTATGCAAATTTTCCATCAGTGACAGGAGTTTGGTTGTAAGCCAGCCAGGGATCAAGTGAGTGTGGCATTTATACGAGTTACGAGTTAGGGTTGAGGTTCATTTTTTGGCGCGTATACGTTCTTCATCCTTACTATACGTTTCGTATGGAATTTAGTGTTTGCTCCTATAAAGTTTAATGCTGGCTGTAACGTTTTTTTGATTCTCTCCATATAGCTGATGTCTACCGCAATTGCTGGGATAGGATGCGCTGCCCTGAACAATAAAGAGTTATGTGCGGATGCTACAAACGTTCATCTGTTTGCGTGTACATGAATCTACTCATATATTCACCTGAATGGACATTTGATGGATGAAAGAGATCTAAATTCGATTTATATCGCATGACATTTTTTGCATGGTATATAACCGTATAACACATGGTTGCCATCAAGGTTAGGAAATTGACATCGACAGAGAAAGGACAATAATAATTATTTGAATTTATTTTATGTACACAAAAATATACCGTATTTCAGTTTTTTTTTTTTTTTAATTTTAACTAGAGTAGTAAACGATATATTGAGATTTTTCCCGTATGACTAAAGTCGTTAAAGAGATATGTAGTGATATAATAGGTATGTAGATACATCAGTTTTGCAATTCCTATTTTTATTTAATTTTTTGGAGTGAACATTCATTGCTTAGCTTAACATAGGTATAGCTGAAAATAGCTGACAAGATTTTTATAAGCGACATTTTTTGACAAAGTTCTTAAATCATTTCTTTCTAAAGGGTCTCAAATAATTATTAAGATTTAAGAACTTTTAAAAGTTTTTGGTATTTAAATACTTTTTTACTATCTTTTAGCTTTTTTGACACATATTTCTGTCGTTCTATAAACAATTTTGAAAATTTCTATTACTTTTGCTGGCGGTAAGTTTTGTTTTTGAATTTTTCCGTTAATTTTATATTTCACCTTAAGATTTGAATCAAATTATCTTTTTGTTGAGTCAGCTTACAGGGTGGGCCAAATATAAGTTTCTTTTTAAAAATGCAATAAATTAACAAAATTAAATTTTCTCAAGTATTATGGCTTTATTAGTAAGAACAAATAGTCCCATTAATTAATGAGCACAACATCGTTCAAGCGGCTGCCTCGGCTGGCTTCGCAGTACCGCATTTTGTCACTTCAATTTTCCAAGACTTTGTTGATGGTTTCGGGCTGTAGCTCACGGATTACTTGGATGATATTTGCCTTAAGTGCTTGAATCGTTTCTGGATTGTTGGCATAACTTCGGTCCTTCACGGTTCCCCACAAAAAAAGTCCAAAGGGATCAAATCGCAGCTCCGAGGCAGCCAATTGACATCGCCAAGACGATTGATAACCACGATTTGGGAATTTCGTGCCCAAAAGATCGATTGTGGAATGGGCTGTGTTGCATGGCGCGCCATCCTGCACGAACCAAGAGGTCGTCCCGAATTCAGAATTCTTCTTAGGCTAGTGCGTGAAATGTTGAGCTGTTGAGATCGATGGCGAGTTGATGTTCGTGAATTAAGTCTCACACTCTCGGCTACAGCAGCCACATTCTCGTCTGTGCACACCGAACGACGAAGGGGACCATGAGTGTTGTCCACTAGCATACCAATCTCTCGAACTTTTTGCCCAAACTTGCCAAAACTTCTTTTCAAAAAACGCACTGCTTTAGATACACAGCACTCACTTTGGAAATAAGTTTTCAATATTTCCCAACGTTATTCAAGCGTAAAGCGACTCATTTTGTTCCGCGGAGGTATTATACTGACTTTCTGTCAAGATTTCGAGCGGAAAACAGCTGTCGGTGTCAAAATAACCTATGATTTAAAAAAATGGCCCACCGGTTATATTATGCAGATAGCGCAATGGCCCAGATTGGGTAAGGATCTTAACCAAAAATCTTTATTCACTCACGTAAGCTGTTTCCAGACTTACACGCCATGTTGGTTACAGTCTGTGAACTGTACGGAAGGATTACCTTCGACTTTGAGCCCCCAACCAACTGTCCATTTGTTTAATTTAATTATTGACCAATGTCGTCGGTCGAATTGCATCATCAACCTATACATCTTTATGTAATACACATGTTACTACAGTGCTTGATTCAGCACTATCCTGCTCGAGGTAGAGAGCTTTACTAGGTACTCAATTGCCTATATTTTATATGCCTGAGTTGATATGCTTTGCCTAGGTAGATAAAGATTTTAACTAACTTTCTGCTGTAATATTTTTCTATTTTCAATTTTTCTGGACTAAAACCATACTGATATGAATCTATCAAATTGCTGACAAATAATAAATAAATTGGGTCGTGCGGTAGTTCATGTATAGAAACAGGTCCTAGTGACTTACAACTCTCAACCATTTCTGTGTGCGTGATATTGGCAAGAATGGAGGGGACCTACAATTGTCTGCCAAATCCGAATGGCTAAGGTGAGAAGCATTTTTTCATGGCAAGATATACTCTTGGAGGATTTGTCAATTCCTCGCAAGAGGTAGTAACCAGTGTAAAACATTTCTGTTTATAGGCCGGAAATCGAACCTTTGGCGAAACAGTCCTACGCTGGTTTCTATAGGTTTTCTTTTGTTGAGGATCTGGTAAACAATGCTGAGTGCCATTTGTCGGGCTTGCTTTCCTCTGATCATTATTTTTCAGATGAGCTGGCGCATAACCAAGGTCATTACCAGCCACTTAGAATCAAGTTCGTTAAGTTCAGCAACTTAATTGGACTTAAGTTTGAATAGACATCTCTTCACTTTGTCAAGATCAGGTAGACGGAAATTAGCGTCTAAATTGAATGGTGTAGTTTGCGCCTGACAGCGGAATTCGTTTTTATTTTAATTTAAAAAAAAAAAATCAAAAGCATAAAAACATTACACGACATTGGAAGAATTATCACAACTAATTAACAGCAAATTATAGAGAAATTAACCCTTGTTTAAAAATGTTACGATAACTTGATATCAACTTATCAAAGCAGCAAAAAAAAAACAAAAACATTTAATGGACTACTTGCCTTGGGGTGCCTCCAACAACAAATCCACACAAAAAAAAAATAAAACCAAACAAAGTATAATTAGCATACTATCTAGCTTGTAAATGTTAAGATTAGTGTTTTAATAGCCCTTTATATACATAACAATACTTAGCTGATTTTGTCAATGTCAAGAATCAATAAATTACTTTGATTAAGATGAACTTCCCGACATTCCGAAAGCTCTTTATTTTCGTTAAGAAATCCTTCAATTTTAAAATGATTTGTTTTGTATACGAATTTCCTTTCAACTATAATAACAACAATTTATACACTCCCCAGCTATAAGGACACTTATTTATAGCTACAAGGGATTTCCCAGTTAGGTACCTTTAGTTTGTGATTACTTTCTCGCCTGCATCGCTCTTTCATATAAAAAAAAAAATCTCTCCTAAAGCACATTGAACAAACAAACAAAAAATAAGAATAAACAAACAAAATTAAATAGCTTCTTGATTAATGACTGCAATTTGTTATTACAGGGTATACATATATATCTACCTAGCTGCAGACTACTCTATCTTATTTTCCCATAAAGAACTCCTATAGGTATAGGTAAAAGGGACAACGAAGAGGTATATATTGTTTGCCTTTCCTCTTACTCCATCAACTATTGTCCCTATTATGATAACAAGCCGTCCTTTGACTTCGGGTCCAAGAATGACACAAACATAAAGAACGGCACTGGATAAATACAGACAAAAAAAAAGGAAATATATTCCAATACCTATATACAACTATATATTCCAACGGAATCATTTGAATAAGAAGGCAAAAAACGGATATGCAATTTAGAATGTCAGTTGGAGAAACATTAAAATTAAATTACGCTTGCTTCCTGACCAATTCTCTTATCCTCTGTCCATTCGTTGGGTTGTTTCATTGAGTGAACAGTGGAGGAGGAGGACTATGAAAAATTACTCGAACTCTTTTGAGGTCTGGCCAGACGGAGTTTTCTTCTTTCTTTTCTATTTGAAGCCACAAAGATTTTGAAAAGTGTGGCGCGGCAACAACAACAAATACAATCACAAACAAACAAAAAAATCAAGCCAACATCAGCATCAGGAGTTGGAATTTCATTATTTTACTTCTGCGACGGACATTTTTATTTTTAAACTAAAGTGATTATGGCTCTTTAACTATTTTGATGTGAGATTTAAGTGAAAGGAATAAAGCTATTACTCAAAGTGAATTATTATTAATCATGGCTTTTTTTGTTTTCATTTTTAGTCTTGCATCTGGCAAATGGAAAATCACTTTGAATGGCAGACTTTTTCATTTAAAAGTAATATAATTTGTTTAGCATTTAAATTGTTAGTGCAGAAGTTGAAGTTCATTAAAAAAAAAAAAATGGTATGTGTACTCACGTATAGTATTTGTGTTAGAAGTTATACTTTTTTGAGAACATACACAAAAATTCTACACTTATTTCGTTTATCACTGGTATCTTAGCGCATGTAATATTCACGCGTATCGCGAAGCAACGCATTGCGACGGTCAGCGTCTTATTTGTTCTAAACAAAAATAATGTCAATATGACAGTTCTTTTATTAGTTTTGACAGCGAACCAAGTTTATATCAGCATCAAATTACGTCAGCATTAAACTGAGCATGAATAATGTTTCTGACATGGTGTCTAAAAAAAATTTCATTCAGCAATTGACTGTCACTTTGGTTTAAAACGTTTTGCTTTTCTGACAATTATCATTTCACTATCAGTTCAATCAGTAAAATTTTCAACAAAACAAACAAAAGAAAATTTCAGGGCTATTGCCTCTTGTGAAATGAATGCATTCATTAAAGTTGGATAGAGTCAACAAACCTCGCCGAAGTGGAGGCACATTTAAAATGGAATACATAGAGTCCTCGGACTTAGCCGAAGCTAAGGCAGAAATAATAAAGTGCATATATGACAGGTTCGCATGAACATATTTTTATGGTATAACACTGTGGTTTTATTATCTATTCATCTGATTTTAAAAGAAAATATTTTTATGAGGAGCTTTATATTATCCACCATAACGAAAACGTATTTTAGTTTTCTTCTGAAATTGTTTTGGAACCAACACGATGCACGATGCATATATAGTTGATTTAGTAATTTTCACTTATACTAACGGAACCACGACAGGAATTTACAGTTTTTTAATTTTTTGTTCAGATCTCTGTTCTGGATTTTGCAGTTCATCAAATAGTTGGTGTACTCCCATGTACTGTGAAGTTAGTAATACATACTGTTTTTTTTCCATAACCAAGCAAGTTACTAATTTGAAGTTTTTTGGGCATTGCCCCCACACGTTTTTTTTTTATTTTGTTTAAGACCACAAATACCGGTACCTGCCGTACAAATTTGTTTACCAAATTATGAAAATGTTATTTTCCTCAAAAAAACGTCCACAACCAGTAATTTTTTTTACAAAAATGACCAAATTAGGAAAAATGGTTTTAAATTCGGTACCTCCCATTGAACCATTTTTTTTTATTTTTGATTGCCTCAAAAACGGTTCAACTGATTTTGATCAATTTTTTTGTAGAGAATGTTTACAATAATTTTAAAAATATTGTGTACCAAAATTTTCAATTTTTTTGATTTTAAAAAAGTTTAAATTTTTTTTTTGAAAACTTAATAATTCGAAAACGACTTAGTTCATTTTTATTAAAATTATCATCCAGCAGTTTTTCAACATTATCTAGCTGATTTTTAATAAAATTTTCTGTCATAACTAAAACGGTAGGTACCTCCCATACAAATGTTTAAAAACCGGTATTGAAAATCTCATTTTTCTCAAAAACGGCTCCTACGATTTTGATCAAATTTTTTTTGTGAACTAATATCATAAAGATCTAATCATACGATTATAAGCTAGTTAGCTTCTATTACTCCGATAAACGGGCTCTGTATATTTGTACCACAATTAAGGAACGCGGCCAACCTTTTTAGTGTGAGAAATTTGACCACTGGCAGACGGCAAATGCCATGCTCAAACGATTTAATGTATCATAAATATTGTATTCAATCTCTTAAACATATGAACCAATAAAAATCTTATCTATCTATCTTATCATAACGATCTACCATATTATTGGGAAAAAAATGTATCCATCTATAGTTTAAAAATTACACCTATCATAGAACCATTTTTTGGGTTTTCGACTATCTCATTATCTGTTTAACCAATTTTAATGAATTTTTTTTTACACAAAAGCTACTTATAAGTTTGAATAATATTGCATATCAAAATTTTCAAAAAATTAAATTTTGGATTTTCAAAATTATTTTTTGAAAATTCGATATTTCGATAATAGGTAGATGATTTTTTTTCAAGTCTAATTTTTGAACTTCGCATCAATAAGTACTAAAAATTAGCATACCATTTTTTCAAAATTTTATATATGTATGTATCTATAAAAAATTATTTTTTTCAAAACCTAACGATTTTTAAACGTTTTTTCTCATAAATTTAGATTTGTTTTAGAAATCACTTGGTGTACATTGCGTTTCAAATATTTTTTTTAATTAGTTTATTTGTAATAATTTTATTGATTTTTTGCCAAATTTTTATTTCTAAACTGTAAATTCCATGCGGAGTACAAGACACCACAGTGCTATAATGTTCATATTTATGTACTCACATAATACTTCCCTAAACCAGGCTATATTTTTGACAGGTGGCATAAAATATAGGCTCCATTAACTAATAGGTAAATTTGATCGCACATAAGAGCAAGTTCGTGCGACCCAGTCGTGCATTTGATTTGATTCTCATATAAGCGAAAAACAATAAACATAACGTAGTGCCATTATAATGCATAACAATAATTTATTGACTTACAAAATAAATACTCTCACCACGAAAGCCTATTAGTTATTGACATTAGACATACACGTCAAAACTAAAAATTAGTTTGTTTCTTTCTTACTTAATGCTAGTTATATTTATTTATAACTTTTTAAAGTTTACAAAAACTCTGTTCTCTTTTGAGCGAATCTCATTATTGGAAGTGACGCATTCTCATAGCAGGATTTAGCCAAGGTGGGAGCCTCCCATAACTATAGGTCACTTAAAGCTTTTAACAGTACTATAACAATTTAGAAGTATTCTTAAAGATTACTTTTAGCTCCATTACATAAGTCTAGTTAAGCTCTTGGAGCATCTTATAAGAAGAAAAATGTTATTTGGGATGGCAGTTGGGGTTTTGTTGAATGCGAGTTTGTAGTGCAAGCTGGGATGACAGTTGGGTGGTAATTTAAAATTTATTACTTCGTTACAACTTAGTCATTTTCGATTTTAACTTATTTTCTTAGAGTATGTGAGTACCTATTTTATCTAAGGTTTCTTGTTTCTAGTAAAAATACTACAACAATTTTTCATGTCAATATTTTTAATTTGTATAAGTTAACTGCTATTATATAAAATTCCAACATTACGTTAACCTCTTATAAATATGTTTTACTTTTAACCGCAAAAAAACAAACTTTTTTCTATGTTTATTTTTTTTTTTAATTAGACCTCTTTACACCGAGTATATATTTCAGTGATGAAGTCTTCTTAAGGATGCAACAAAATGTGTGTATGTGTAAAGTAAAAAAACAGTAATATTCGTCCTCGCTCATCATCCTGATGTATTCCACTTTACAATTCAAAAGAGCAGAAACATCATGAACAACCACTTCCATCACTTGGCTCTACAACAACCTCCTTCTTTTCTTCCCGACATCCACGCTAAGGATATAATAATATCCTGCACAGCCACAATATAAAATATCCTTCAAACAAAAAAAAAAGTATAGTGAAGTAGTCCTGTAACTGTAATAGAGAAAACTTCAACATACACATAAAAGTTAAGAATCCAAAGCCAAATACTTCTCACCTCATTCTTTAGCATCCACTCCACTCTTCCTCTTCTCAACTCAAACCACTTCGACATTTTGATTTCGTACACAATTTTGATGATGATATAATATGTATGTACTAGAATTCATGTAAGTGCAAACATATGATGTGCATTCAAGCCCAGATAAACAAGCAAGGATTTCGTACAAAATTAGAAAAACAAAATTTTAAATAATATGCGAACAAAATTTTCTCAAAGAAAAAAAAAAATCGTAGAAAGGCTTTATATAAAGTGAAATGAATCCCTAAAGTAATCACGGTTTTCTACGTTGCTGTTTAACACGAGGCATCAGAAATGACTTATATGACTGTTAAGAATACTGTGAACTATATGAGCCTTAATTTCAGGGCTGGATGCAGGAACTTATAACAGTTGATTACTTGGCATAAATATATTGACCAACAAGATGTGAAACCAGAATTTGAATATTTAATTTGATGTTTACCTATCTTAACCGTGAGTCCCGGCACTCACACTTTTTTTTAATCATGCCAAGTATTTCACATGCTCATGGAACATATTTTTTTTTTGTCAGTCCAATTAAATATCCAGTCGAAATTTGGAGTAAATCCACTTAATTTGGTGCATTAGCTCTAAACATAGAAAACATTGCAAGTTAAATTTAAAAATGTCACAACTGATTAAAGACTAACTATTGGTAAATTATTTACAAATAAACCGTTCAATATACATAATAAGTTTTTACCATTTTTCGAGGGGTGCTTTGATAGTAGCAAAAAAACATAGAAAACATAGAAAACATTGCAAAACAGTATGATATTGGCACAATAAATTAACGGCTAACTAACACCAAATTATTAGTCCTTTTTGATATGGTGCGTCACTGCTCACTTGATATTTATATTTATATTTATATTTAATATTAAACATAGAAAAGAATAACGAAGCAATTGAAATTGTCAGAACTATTTAAACGCATATTAATTATTTATCAGTGTACCATATCCAATATAAAAAGTTTGTATCGCTTCTTGAGGGGTGTTTCGCTAATTTGATATCAATTTAACAAGTCAGCAAAAAAAAAAAAAAAACATAGAAAACATTGCACGACTTAATTTAAATTTTCCTCTTTTTAGGATATTAAAAAATCCTCCAAGAGCATCTTTTGATGCTTCTCATCTCATCTAAGCCATTCCCATTAAGCAGACAGAATTGATTGTTGCTCGTACATTAAGGATTACTTAATTCAAAATCCAACCCTGCACGCAACTCATAATATAAGAACCCAACCTAACCATTACCATTACTATATTTTCAGTGTAAATAATTCACACGAATATTCCTACAATTCGCAGTCGGGCAATTTCATTGAAACTTAACTTACCCTCACCATTCTCGCGAAATTGCAAGTCCTGGCAAAGGATAAACGGAGTATATATATTCTAAAAAAAAAAGAACGCTGAATTTAAAGGAGTGAAACATATGTTTGTCTTTTTTTTTCATGCATTTTTGCTAGTTTTGCTTTTTTAATTTCGACATCCAACCTTATGAGTTAGATTTTTTTTTTTTTTTCATTCCATCCCACATCAGCATAAACTCAACCACATTCACTAGTGCTAGGATATATAGGTATATAGGATGCCCTAGTGCCATTCGTCCTGTGGAGTCCTTACCTCCTTAGTGCAAGGAAAACACTCGGGGTTCACTTCGACAGAGGCAAGAAAATAAAAACTGCACAAGTAGTTTTTAGCTGGTTCTTCACTATAAATATAAGGGAAGAGAAGCAGATGAAGGCACATAGGAAACAAGCAGGCACGGGGCCTGATGTTGGAGCTAGAAGGATGAATGAATTATGGAAGCAAGAAAGAATTTCAGGATAACATTTAACTTGAATGAGAAATAATAGTTCGGGCGGAAGAACTACTGTAGTATTAAATATATGTGTACATAGCTGCATACTCGTATACCTAACCTAAGCTATAGAGAGATATGGAGCAACCCCGGCACTCACGAGGCAGTTGGAAATCAGGAAAAGATAATAGCGAAAATTTATGGTGCATTGCCGCCACTCATGCCGCCAACCATAGCTCACCCATGCCGCAAAGTATGGCCAAGGGAATTTCCACTCTAACTTGCTTTCTATGCGCTATGTTATGGCTACCTCTATATTGAAGCTGAAGGAGCCATATAGAGTCTCTCTCTATATATATACTCGACATTGGCATCACATAGTGGAGACGTATCTACTATATAAGTTAGCGCGCGAGCTCACTTAATCGAGGATAAAAATGTGGAGAGTGTTCAGTGTGCAGTGCAAACAAATGTCCTGATTAGTGGAGCTCATGAGTTCGTGATACAAACACACACACACATACATACAAACAGTGATGGATATTGGATCCAAAAAGGCTAAAAAAAACAAAGAACAAAGAACACGAATGTATACGATTGACAAGGACAGAATGAGTTGGATGATGCATTTGTTGACTGTCATAAGGAACGGATTTTAACTGAAGCTAATTTATCATTCTGCCATCATCATCCTTTTTAGCTTTGGTATTAGAAAAGACGAGAGAAAATGGCCATCAAGTTGAAAGTCGATTTAAGCATGAAACTTGATTTATGATTCATTAAGGAATACTTTTTTTGAATTCATGCACGTGTAATATAATTTAAATGATTTCCTTTTGGAAATATCATTTTTTACTATTTAAAGAGTTTATATATGAGTTGGTAAGTGAATGAGACATATAAATGGAAAGCCAGGAAGTTAAAATGGAAAGTTTTAAAGATTCTAAGGCTGTGTACCTATGAATTGCGTTGAATATTTAGGTAGATTTTATCCTTAGGCTAATTTTTGACGTTTCCACGTTTAAATCCACTTCAATCAATTGTCAAAAATTAAATAAGACATCGAATTTAACAAACATTTTAAAGCACAGGGAAATTTCAAATAAGTTTCTCTATTTGTTCCTCTATAATTTTGAAATGTTTGGTATCATCAACAATTTTTATTTTGGTGTTTTGTAAGATATTTTATTTTCAATATTATTTTGTTGATATTCGGTTGGCAGTGCGTAAAATAGAAGAAGGAAAGAACTTGGAATGAGATTAGGTGTATGGTTGTACGTGCGTCAGTGCGACATTGATAGTAAACTTTACATGCGTTTGTAAATTTTGTAAATGTTTAGTGTAGGGAATGTATGTAAAGGGTCTTCCAATAGAAACTTTCCAAACTTTGGCAGTTGATAGCGGCCATGTTGTTGAAGCTATATCTGTCAAATTGGCTGTAATTTATTCAGTCTGCTTTGTCAAATCACCATGGACGGATATATCGTTCAACAACACGTGGAAATGATAAAATTGTTTTATCAAAATGGGTGTTTTGTTCGGGCAACGTTCCACATGCTTTGCCCATTTTACGGTCGCCATAATCATCCTTCCAAGAGGACTATTCGCAATGTGGTGGATAAAGAAACGCAAGATCTGGAGAAACCGAGGCAGTCGATTTCGATTTGGGCCTGCATCCGTAAAAAATTCAGCTGACCCAGGAGCTGAAGGTAAATGCCAGCAGACAATGACGTGTGTTCACTGAATGGGCTCTGGAGGAGTTGGAAACCGACCCTAATTTTCATCGAAAAATCATCTTCAGCGATGAGCCCCATTTCTGGATGAATGGGTAAGTCAACAAACAAAATCCACATTAGATCCAAGACCGTCCAATGCATCCGGAAAAAGTCACTACACTTGGTGTGGATTTTGGGCTGGCCGCGCGGCATCATCAGTCCATATTTCTTTGAGAACGACGTTGGCCACCACCATCAACGGTGAGCGATATAGGCCGACTTGGATCATATGGACACCAACATTTGAACGATGATTTATTGACGAAGACCCTGTAGAAATAAAAATGTTGGTATTACTTGTTCGTGACCTATATAATAGGAGTGAATTTTCGTTTATTCGTTATGGTGCAAGGAGCACTGTTTCGACTAGTGAAGTCAGTAATTTTATTAAGAGTTGTCATACTTATCCAATATTTCAATATTTCCCAATACAAAAACAACCATAATTCGAAGTACAAACTTCTTTAGAAAACCATTAATTTATTCGAAAATAAATTGAACCATAATTTCCATTTCCATTACCATTCTCTTTTGATTTTATTTTCTTTTGTAGATTGATTTTTTATAGCTATAGATAGACAAATAAAATCTTCCCCTCGAATCATGTTAAATAAAAAAAAAACTCCGTCATATATTTTTGACTTCAAAGTAAATGCAAATTAACCGAATCTGAATTCTTAAATCAGCTATTTTAAAATTCATCCATTTGAACTCATGATGGAATTTAAATTGAATTGAATTCCAATAAAAAAAAACCCAAAATTCTTAATTTCTTTTGAAGTTACTGATTTTAAAAATCATTGACTTCAAATTTATAATGAGAATTCAACAATCTGAATTTCGAAATAATTTTAAAATGATTGATTAATTAATTCTGAAAATTCAAAAGGAGGCATATTGAATTTTCCATTTAACTGAAAAATGATTAAACTTTTTATTTATCAGCCCTTAAAATAAAACAACCACAAAAAATATACATCCATTTAGTTGTAGGTTTTTACTTGAAAAGACCTTTAAACGTTTCGATTTTAACGGTCTTGTTTAGTATTTAAACTGATAGCTTATTTTTATTTCCTTACCACACTTAACTCCCACTTCATTGTATATAAAAAAAATTACCAAGATCCATTTGCAGCGACTAAGAAACAAAATTCATGACCTCCTTCCTATATCGAGCCGATGGAGCTCGAGCCCCCATTATACCTATCTTGTTCCACATGAATTGCCAATTGAAAGTCAAAGCAACTTTATTCATGATTTTCACCAAAAATAAAATAATACAAAAAAGTTCTTCCATTTACCAACGACAAATTGAAATTATTATCCAACAACAACAGCAAGGACAACAATATAACAACAACATACAAAAAAAAAAAACACGGCCTCAAGGACAATATTCAACAGAATCGAATCCTGCGTGCAGCTGGTTTCAATTTTTTATTTATATATTTCTCGAAAAAGAACCCTTGGAAAAGTACAAAATAAACGAACAAACTGCTTGGCAAATAAAAAATTAAGTGACTTGTATAGAGGATCTGGCTTGGCAGTGGACAGTGGAGAGGGAAAGGAAGAGGAATGTGAGTGGGGTAGAAAAACCCTTGTAAAGCCTTCGGGCTGTTTCAATTTTAAAGCAAAGACAAAAACGATATCAAAATCAACTACCGGCAACCAAACCACTGACCAAACAATCCAACTGGCAATAAATTGTAATTTCTCCATTTTCCGAACCGATGAGCTTATGGCAAGCCGAGCCAGCACTCAAACAGCAAACCGCCCACATCCACACCCACACCAAGCGGCGGTAGAGCAATGGCAATGGTTATACCAGGAGGACAGATGGAATCTGATTCTTTGCCAATGAAATTTGAGAGCCACCTATCATCGCCACTTCCCACAATGACTTAACGATGTAGCCAGCGCGAAGGACACTGATTCCAATTTCAATTTAAGCTTCTTTTTTTTTCTGGGTTTTGTCTTCTATCGCTCTCATGGACTTGGCGGGTGGTCCTAGGTCTTTGAGGGCTCCATTTATATATTTATATCCACCATCGTTCCATTAGGAGAATCACATTGAGAATTGAAGAAGGAAGGACGAAATATAAAAAAGGGCAAAAGTGCCAAGAAAATGATTTCGTTTTCTTCGAAACAATGGCGATGACCTCCTATAGTGACGCCATATCGTAGCCGTCGACAATGACGACGACGACGACGATGAGAGTGTCAGGACTAAATGTCCAAAAGGTTGGTGTGGCTATGTATTTTATTCGACTTTATGTTTCTAGTCAGGGTCGGTTCAAATGCGAGACAGAGAGTCCTGTTTGTGAGGGCGAGGAATCGTGTGGGGCACCTGGAATATTTATAAGTTAAGCCAAGATAAGTTTTCAGCAGTAAAAAGAGCTATTTCAACATTAACTGTTTCAACGCTTAAACTGTACGAAAATGTGTTAAATTTTTTAAATATAAAGAGTTTATTTGATTTAGCTGATGTCCACTCGAAATGACCTAATACCAGTATCGTTCTATGGATAAAGGATTTATCCATCATCTGTTGAACCTTAAAAGATGTACATTCATGTAAATCAAAAGCCACAGCCATTCATGTTACCGATATCACTTTTCAACTTCCATAGCTTGAGTTGATAGTAAATATTATTTTTGTTATTGAAAAAGTGGATAAATTGTGTAACTCAGTCTTTGACTTCCAAAACAGTGGTAAATAGTTTACCATTCCAAAGAATATTTAAATACTGGAGTACCTGTTAATAAAGAACGAGAAACGTAGAACCGAATATGTTTATCTCCACTCGTTATTATGTTAGGTTATTCCAAACCTTTTTTGTTGTCAAAATAAATATATTGGGCAAGGCCTTCTGATTCGGTGAAAAAATAAATAATTCAAACCTTGATTAAATAAAAAAAACCCTTACTTTTATACTGTACTTTTATAAATAAAAAGTACAATCGGGCGATATTTTGTCAAAGCCGACCGTGTTACTATTATGTTAGGAAATGTCGGAAGCAAAAAATTGAAATTTAAACAGTAAAAGTCATAAAGTATTCATGGCTGAGTGTTTTCGTGTAAGCATTATCCACTTAGGTATTTTTGTTTTGTGTTTGTTTTTTGTTGAGACATATGGCCATGAGATTAAGTATTCGGTTTGTTCAAAACTATAACGTTGAAAGATAATGTTAAACAATCTTGATGTTAACTAGTTTGACATTATACCTAGGTACATATATTATTATTTGTATAGATTTCAAAAATAAATACACATTTAAATTATTAAAGGACTTCTATTTATATTAGAAATATTTCAAAAGATTATTTTTATACTTTTTTAAGACGAACTCATAAGAATGTTGAGAATTTGTCTATATAAAAATAATTGGGCAAAATTCCACATTCTTCACAACAAAGATGAAAAATCAATTTTGGAGCTGCACACTTTATGTAGGATGGATTTTTTTCAATTGAATTTTAAGTAAGCTAAATTATTAAAGGACAGAAAACCTTTTTCTGAATGGAAGGTGATAAAAAATTCAATTTTTATTTTTATTCGATCGATTTTATTATCTATATGTGCGTCTAAATGATTTAAAAAAAAAAATCCAAAACTGAAGATAATAATAAGACATGCGAGTAAAATATATAAAAATAAGCTTTTTTTAATTTGATAAAAAAATTCGAACTCGAGATTTGGTGAAACTTGACATTACACTGAAATCGAAGTCGAAAAAAATGCAGCCTAAACAGAACTTTAAAGTTTGTACCTAGCATTTTATTTGGGCACCCTCCAGACAATTATTTTTTTTTTATTTTTTGGGCCAGAAATAACGGTACTTCCTTTTTTTACAAAAACGTGCCGACTAATTAAAAATAAATCAGTATTTTTTTACAAAAACACTACCATTTTGTAAAAAAAAGATCCGAAAAAATGTTATAAATAGTACTTCCCATAAAACCATTTTTTTTTTTTAAACCGTTTTTTTTCTCAAAAATGGTACTTATATTGATATACCTTTCACTGTAGGTACATTCCTTGGGCGGACAGTGAAGATCGCAACACTTTTGTCCTTCTAAGGGAGTTGTCCGTCTAGGGGAGTTGGGAAAACATAAAAAAGGAGTTATATAAAAAGTATTTCTAAAAATAAGGGTTAAAATTAACAAATTACAAACATTTTTGTCCGCCTAAGAGAATTAACTTTTTTTAAACTGCGCCTGATATTCTTGTCCGCATCTGGGTAAGGGAGTGTCCGCTTAAGGGATCATAGAATGTATGGAATTTAAATCCAAGATCCACGGTCGTGAGAATTTGTCCACTCAAGGGGATTGTCCGTTTCAGGGATTTGTCCGCAATAAGAGGTTTCCACTGTATTTTAATATACAGAAAGTTTTAAAAAGTTTTTAAAGTATTGTATACCTAAATTTCTAAATTTTCTTCAAAATTGTTTAGTTTAAAAAAAATCCACTTTTTTTTTATTTTTTATTTGAAATGACTTGGACGATTTTTAAGATTAAAGTACGCAGTAGTTTTTCGACATTATCTACAAAATTTTCAACAACAAAAACATTCTTATAACCAAAAATAACGGTATCTACCATACAAAGTGTTTAAAAACCGTTAAGAAAAAATCTCATTTTTCTCAAAAACGACTCCTACGATTTTGATTAAAATTTTTACGTGAGCTAATTCAGTAATATCTACCATAATGTTGGAACAAATTTTTTATTAGTCCATTATTATTATTTTTCTTAAAATGAGATATTCGAAAACCAAGATAATACCATTTTTAAGTGACAAATAATTTTTTTTCCAATAATATAGTTTTAATATTAGTTCATATAAAAAATTTAATCAAAAACGTAGCAGCCGTTTTTGAGAAAAATGAGATTTTCCTTACCGGTTTTTAAACACTTGTATGGGAGGCACCGTTATTTTTGGTCATAAGAATAATTGTTCTTTTAAATCTGCTAGATAATGTTAAAAGCCTGCTGGGTGCCTAAATTTAATAAAAATGGTTCAAGTCAATTTCGAACTAATAAGTTTTCAAAAAAAAAAATGTTGAAAGTATTAAAATTCCAATACAAAAATTATTTTGAAAATTTTGGTATCATTTTAGTTTTAGATTATTTTTAATTTCGTACACTATGGCGTATACGCATCCTTCCATATGACATTATTTCATAATATACATAAATTGAATTTTATTTGCTAAAAAAAAAAAACAATGATAACGAACTAAATATCGAAAAATTTAATAAACATTAATTATATAATAGACATAAGAAATTTGGTAAATGAATTTATCGCAGCTGCGATAAATGATTCGAGCTGAAATGCGACAAAAGCTGAAAATTCCTTACCTTGTTTTTCTTATTAAAAATGCTTTGAACAACAACAGAAACAATCAATGTAAGGCTTCCTTAACTTTGCTCACATCGCTATTCGAATCATTTATTGTAGTTACAACAGTTGTTCCAGTAGTTCTTTAGATATAATCTCAAAATTTCACCTGCCTTTTTCATTATTTAAATTTTTAAACCTTTTTTGGCAAAAAATTTAATATTGTGATGACCTAAGAAGAAGCATCCTAAAAGAACAATTATGAATCTCAAAATCAACACCAATTCTCCAATTTTTAAACATTTCAAATTCCACAAACCTCAAAAAATCAATCCAGAATTTATTACAAAAAAAAAGTATAATTCAGGACACCATTCATTTTACTTTTTTATACTTCAGACTCTTAATGTCTTAATCCCACACCGGTATACTGGTCACAGGTCTTTGTTAGGTAAGCATAATGCATTTTTAACAAAACTCTTTTAAGACTGATGGCAGCTAAGGATGCACCGGGCATCCTTTTGCCAAAGGCCTTCAATAAAAAAAAAAATAACAAATATTCACCCAGTCCAGACTTAATGGATATCTGCTGTATATTTCATAAATTTACTACGGACGTAACGAAAAAGTTAAAAAAAAAAAAATAAAAATTCAACACAAAAAGACAACGCCAGCAACATCCATTTTTCCAGTCTCTTTTCCGGTCTAAGTTAATGGCCATTTCCTTAAGTAGCTAAAAAGTTAAGGACTTTTGAGTATTTTGTTCTTTGGCGCATTCTGTTGTTCTCCCAACATCCTGAATTCAACCTTTTTAGTTAGTTTTGACTTAAAAAAAAAAAGTTTATTGTTCCTGTCATGCCGCAGCCATTAGAGACACAAAAATGGTCAAGGGAGAAGAAAATGGAACAAAAGGTTTAGCCAAATAATAATTAATGCACCAAATGCTTCTGCAGGAGAAAACGAGAAAGAGAGAGAGAGAGGTTATATGGTTAGAAATATAGTCTTTGTATTTATACACAAAGTAGACAGTTTTGGACTGCACCATTCTCTAATTTGGTCGACACTATTTTTCATAAGTTAATTCTTTTACACTTTGTTTGTTTTGAAAACTTTTAAAGACATAGCATTGAAAAGAACTGAAAAAGGAAAAAACAAATAAAGCTTATAATTTAATGGTGTCTTTGTTTAAATGAAAATGGTTTATATATTTTTCTGTTAAATAGAGTTTTAATGTTTAAAATTTTGGACACAATCTAAATTTCAATTTTTTTAACCATTTAAGGTTGGACAGTTTAACTAATTAGTTTTGTTTTGATGCAAGAACGATGGCTTATGAAAATGGAATCTTTTAAAGAATACAAATTATTTAAAATTATAAATATTTTGTTTTTGTTAACAGTAGGTACTATAGATTCATATATGAGTGAGAGTTTGCTTAAAGTTCTTAAGAATGTATATTGTATATACAGGGTGGGCCAAATACAAGTTTTTTTTTTTAAATGCAATAAAATGAACAATCCATGTGTTATGGCTTTATTAGTAAGAGCAAACATTCCCAGTAATTATGGAACACAACGTCGTTCAAGTGGCTGCCTCAGCCGTCTTCACAGTAGCGCATTCTGTCACTCCAATTTTCCAAAACCTTTTTGATGATATTGGCTTTAAGTGTTTGAATCGGTTCCCCACAAAAAAAAAAGTCCAAAGGGGTCAAATTGCAGCTCCGAGGCGGCCAATTGACATTGTCAAGACGGCTGATAACACGTTTTGGGAATTTTGTGCACAAAAGATCGATTGTGGCATGGGCTGTGTGGTATTGCGCGCCATCCTGCTTAAACCAGAGGTTTGTTGGCGAGTTGATGTTCGTCTCACATTCTCGGCTACAGCAGCCACAATCTCGTCTCTGCACACCGTACGATGACGAAGACCATGACTGTTGTCCACTAGCATACCAGTCTGACGAATTTTTTGTACAAACTTGCGAACAGCAGGCGAAGGTGGGTGCTTCATTTTGGACAAAACATCTTTTCAAAAAACGCACAGCAGTAACTTTGGAAATAAGTTTTCAATATTTTCCAACGTTGTTCAAGCATAAAGCAACTCATTTCGTTCAGTGGAGGTATAATACTCACTGTCTGTCAAGATTTCGAGCGGGAAACAGCTGTCAGTGTCAAAATAACCTCTAATTTAAAAAGAAACCACCAGATGGTCCATCCGTTATAGCTGATGAATCATCGTAATATTACTTTCGATTAAAATCTTCATTTTTGTTTAACACGAATAAAACAGAAGCACGTGCTCAGAGTAGTTGCTTAATACAAAAAGCTGAGCAGGCCGGTATTCCCTGCTCAGAACAGTGGAGTTTTGAGCAAGTGCTCTAGTTTATTCATATCTACCAGAATGAACTTGTCGTATAAAATAAGCAAAAACTTAAACTAAAATAAACATTGAAATAATTTTACTGCAAATATTTGAAAGTTTATAAGCGTAAGTCAAACTTTTACTATTTTATATTTTTCATTGAAATAATCTAATGCATAAAATTCAACGTCTGTCGGATGAGGTCTGGATTATATTTAATTACCTTTCTGTTATAGAAGTCATTTATCTGGCCATTTTCCACCAAAGAACAACAGGAAAGAAAAAATAAATGAAAAAGAAAACAAAAAAACAACTATGGCAGAAAAAACTTTTTTAAGACAAAGAAAAAATTACTCTTTTTCAAACAAACTATCACACTTAGCAACTTCTAAAGGCAAGTGCAATTAATTGAATTTCGTCCAACCAACTTAACTCACTTATACATACATACATAGTTAGATTTCGTGTTATGCTTGAAAGAATATCGCAGGATTTGCAAACAACCAAATGATGACTGTACCATGCCGGCTTTGCCAGCCCAGCATACTCTTTTAGGAGTTAGGAGCCGCACTAATTATAGCCAAATGTTTTTAAACAATTATTGCCATAAGAAGAACAGACCTCTGATGGCAGCATCAGGGCACTTTTTATGTTGGCCTTATCTTTGTTATTCCCTTTTTTTTATTTTCACAGTGGCCTAGCTCTGATTTTACTGAACTAGTAGTAACGCCATACCGCCTGCATCCTTGCTGTCTCTTATAAGTAGTTGCTCCTCAAAAAAAAAAAAAAAAAAAAACTTTCGGATAAGATAAGTAAAAATCAAACACACAAACGAAAAAAAATGACTATATGCTTATCCGAGGACAACAACTACAACAGCTATTTCAAGACAGAAACAGGATGACAGCAACAACAACACGCTTAACGAAATGGACGAATGTTTCCCGAGCCCACATAATAAATTGTCAACTTGTGTATGTATAACGAAAAACTTTTGGCTTCACAATATCCTTTTGCTTCTTCACATTCCCTCATAGTTGTGTGTTTGAAGTCCTCCTTGTGTACACACAATTATGAGGGAAAACAAAAAGGATGCGCCCGCAAATGGACCACCCCTCCCCCATCCACCATCAACCTCCTCTCTAGATAGATACAAATAGCTTTTTTGTTCATTCAACTTGTTATCTTTAAAAGTATACTTATCATTGTTTTTTTTTACCGTTTTTCATTTTATAGAGCGAGTTGTGTCTTCTTATGTATAAAAGACAAAAGTGTTCTTGTGAGAGAATGATGTCATGATGTCCTTTGAAGTTTGACAAATAAAAAGAAAAAAAATGAAAACTTTTAACTGATAGTAATTGAGTGAGGCAAAGTAATGGTCATGGAACATGCGGAACGAAGGGAGAACAAATTTGAACTTTTTCTTAACGTTTCTTGGCCAGATACAAATATTTATAGGCTATAGGCTATAGGAATGATGTCCTCTTATTTTTTTAAGTTTTTTTTTAACGTTTCATTTTTATCTGTGGTAAATCAAAAGTTTCGTTACTGAATAACTCCAATCAAAGTCAATCAATGTCAAGAGTTTTATATTTTTAAAAATGTTTTCAAGAGCACTTATTTACTTTTTTTTGACTAAACGATTGTGACTAAACGAGAAATCAAGGAGAAAAAGATGCTTCAGTTTTTTTTTTGTTTTTTTTTTCAAGAAAATCGTAAATAAATAATTTTATTATTAATTTCATAATTAAGACTTTTGATGAGCAGAGTGGATTCGTTTCGGGGCAATTAATACAATACTAGTTAGGATTATGATGGAGACACATTAAGATTTATTAAAAGGCTTCCATAGAGACAAGGCCGTAGCCAGACAATTTTTTCGGGGGGGGATATAATTTTTTGGAAAGAAAAATTCACCAATTAGTAATCAAAAAAAGCCCACACAAATTCTTTTTAACATTTGGGCATGCAGGTTTATGCATATACATAATATGTACATATGTATATATCATGAAGTTCCGTTAAATAGGTACCTAAGCAGAAAAATTTACGAAAAGGTATTATTTATACAAAATATAATCGTACAGTTATTATTTATTAGGTAGGTACATAATTAAATAGTATCATTACAAAAGTATTACATATTTTTGCAAAACTATATTCAGTCTTTTGGCCTTCTTAGCTGCAAATACATCGATAACTTCCTCAGTGTCAATCTCAATTTGTCGATGAACTGACATTAACGCCAATCCTGTCAGTCTTTTTTCACCGGTAGAATTTCTTAAATAAGTTTTCAGACGTTTCATTGTCGAAAATGTTCTTTCCGGTGTGCACGTTGAAACCAGTAATGTCGCCAGAATTTTTAGAATCTTGTGGATGGTAGGAAACAGATCCTTGTTGCACTCTCCAAGAGCTGCTATTGCACTCTTTGACCGCTGTGTAACTACATAGTTATTTATGACATTTTGTCTTCCATAGCATTTATTCAGCATTTCCCAATCCAAAAACTTTTTATAAAATTTGAAATTTTCTTCATTAAAATTTTGTTCATTTTTGCCCTTAATTGATGGAATCAGAATGCACAAAGAGAAAAGTATGGACTTATGGTTTTCGAATCGCATTTTAAGCTGACTTAAGAAATCATCTAAAAGAGGAATCATTATAATTATCCTAAAATAGGTTTCAGGATCTGTTCTGCTAACGTTTTGCCTATGCCGCTGCCTTGATACTATTCGTAGAATTTTCAGTTTCTCTTCTGCAACAGTAAGTTTTGCGCAGTCTCAAAAATTACTTTGAATTCCTTGGAACGTGTTTGATATTAATTCCACATGCTCCAAACCAGATACTAAGTCGCATGAAGGGGATTGTAAGATCTTACAAAGTGGCAATGTATACGTAAACAAAACGCTCAAACAACACAAACTTACTGCAAAATCAATAGCTAAAATAGATCTTAAAAAGCAGCTTGCCTTCGATGAAGTTTCAGAGTCCTTATCACTACACAACTCTTCCAAAGTATTGATTATCGCTTTAAAAATTTCCTTAAATCTCATCAACCCATCATGGTTTTCTACCCAGCGGGTTTCGCACATGGCCTTGTCCAATCAAATTGCTGCAATTTATTCCCATGGAGAGAATTGTTCTATAATATCATACCTACTGAAGCGAAAAAGTTTGATTTAGAAGAAATGCACTCCTCAAACATTTCGGGGGGGATCAAACCCCTGTGATCCCCCCTGGCTACGGCCTTGCATAGAGATCTATATATATGTATGTATACAGTCAACGAGTTCCCTGGACCCAGACAGATTTACAATCAGCGACTTTCACAATTTTGGGTGCTTCAGTGCGCACATATTTTTCTTTTAAAATTTACAAAATTTAGAAAGGGAGAATGTTCGAAACAGTTTAAGATTGTATCAATTGCATTACAACGTCGTAAAGATGCACAAAATTTAAAAAAAATAGAATTTACTGTTTTTTTTCTTTTTTGTAGTAAATGCTGAACCATTTGATGTTTTCCAAATGTTTAGGAAATTTATGTCAACAAATATGAATAATACCTACAGAATACGCATTCCAAACGTCAACGAAGCGCATTAATTGGCCGCGTTCGAGTGATAGGCTGATAGGGTATCTAAGATCGTTTTGCATCGGATATGTTTTCGAACGATCAAAAACGGATTGGAAATTACAGGGCCAATAAGAAACAATTTATTTTGTAATTTTAAAAAGTATTTTGTATTTTATATATATTTTATATTTTATTTTGTTCGGTAAAAATTAAATTCTATGTAAAAAAAAAACACAAACTAGAAATACCACGTGTTCTTTAATCCTTTGCAACAGAAAGTGAGAGACTATAGACAACTGAAAATCAGCTAACACGTATTTAAGATGTGTCAGCTGTTTTTTTTCCATTTAAATCCGAAAAATTTTAGGAAACCTTTCAGATTTATTTTGGAAAACAGCTGGTTTGTTATCAGATGCTTTTTCCTATAGGATTACAACAACACCAAACAATCTGGATCGCGACAATTAAGTAGCAAATGCATCCAATTTTTGTTTAATACTTTCATTTGACAATTTGACTTTTTGAAACTCAAAAGAGAAAATGGTGACAAAGTCATGAGATTCTAAACGCATCCCAAACGTCAGCAAAGTTCATTAATTGAGCAACAAGCGCATCCAATTTTATTGGGATGCTTTCATTTGACAATTTGACGTTTTTTGAACTGAAAGTTAAACAAAACTATGAAGTTTCGAGCGAACTAAATTTATTTATCTATTGTTATTGATTTTTTTTTTCCTAAATTATGTTTTTTTTTAACTCTGCTTAGGATCTGTTTCACAATGTATGATTAAAAATCAAATAACCTACATGGAAATCATTTAACAACATCATTTACCTTTCACAATATCTATAGTACGTCTAATTAGAAAGTGAAGTTCTTAATATTTTATTGACTAGATGAAGTGCCGATTATCAATTTAAACTGACAATATTAAAACATACAAATCTGTCTTCACTCACACTCACTCTTCGATTCAACACACTTTCCTGTTATTATCTAGAGATTTTGGAAACAATGGCTCAATCAATTAATGGCTAATCCTTTTAACATGTACATAATTAGACGAACGACACTGCAAAATTTACTACATATTAATTGATGACTATAAAAAAAAATGTAAATGTTTGACATCAGTCGAATTTAACTTTTCTGGAAAAATGGAATAGCGAACGAGTAGCTAAATAGAAGGATTCAATTTTCGGATAAATTAATAAATTGTAAGATATCTAATTAGAACTATACTTAGACATTATGAAACAGACCATTACGATTGTCACGCTTTTTTTTATTTTAAGCTGCATAAAATGCGTTCCGAAATGTCAAACTGGTGCAAAGTTAAATGTATGCAAAACATTTACTCCAGATACACATGAATAGTGTAATGCTACTTTTTGTTTGACTTTTTGGAATTGAACCAATATTTTAGTTTTCCTGATATCAGTGAAAAAACAAGGAACAGTTAGACAAAATATTTTAGTATTTTCGATAAACCTCAAAATTATATTTGATTTTTGTGGCTATCGAATCCAACTAGCCAGTTCAGGTTTCTCAAGTTCACCGAGATTAAAGAGATCCTCAGTAAGATTCCTCACTTTTGCTGTCAAAAAACAAATTTAACAATTATTTAAGACCGCGACCAACCTTGTTGGTGTGAAATATATGGCCACAATGTTGAGATACAATGTTCGTCCGCGTACTAGCCAGAAACTTCTTAAAACTACCATTTTCTACCAGATTTAGTCCAAACTTGTTCGCGTACGCAAATGTCGTTTAATTTCGGGCAGGAAAGAGCGCTCATGAGAGAGACAATTATTTCCCCTTTCTTGCCAGATTTTACCCGAGAAATTTCATCGTGTACAAACTGGAAAAAAAATTCGTGATTTTCCTGTTAAGTGTGTACTTTCTATTTGTAAATATTTATAATGCAAATTTAAATTTTTTTGTAATAAAATTAAATAATGAATATTTATGTAGTTATGATGGAAATCTCAATGTTTTCGCTTTGTTTACTTTTCTTTGACGTTTAAAAAGTGGCAAATATTTCGATTCAACGCGTTCGTGTATTTTAGGACAGAATTTCATCCCCACTCCTCAAAATTTGACAGATTGCCATTTTTAGTCCGAAAAGTACCCGAACAAACCTACGAGCTGTTAAGCAGTTTTTTTTAATGTGTCCTAACTTAGTTGACAGGGTGATTACACGGTCACACAAAATAATCAACGTCTTGAGCCTAAAATTGGTGTAAACGCAAGTGTCAACGCAAGTGACAAAACCCCGCCGTCAATGCATTGAAGATCACACAAAATTTGACGTCATTTTGACGTACCACATAGATCTTTGATTTAACTATAATTTTTCTCTGGTTTGTAAAAATTAAGTAAAGAAATATTTTTCGTTCTATATTGAATCAAACTCTACATCTAATAGCTAATTTTAATGTTTAATTCGATGGCATGCATTGAGTTTCTTTCAATGTCAATTGATTAATACGCTGGCTGCAAACGGTTCGTTAATTTTTCAATTTCAACTCATTCCAAAACAAAATCTATTGCCAGGAAAACTCAGCTAATAATTTATTTTTCTTTGATTAAAATAAAATTTACAACAAAATATAAGCCGAGTTTAAGAGAAAGTGTAGAGAAACTCAGCAACATTTTTACACAATAACAACTCATGTTTTTCATTTTGTACAAAAACAATAACAAAGTATGTATAACCTTATTTTTATATTATTTACGTGTAACAAAATTAGCTAAGCTTGCTACACACTCTCACTTAAATACGACTTTTACAAAATCATTTTCTGTCTGCAGTGTCTCTATGCTATTAGGTACCCTAAAAAAATAAGGAAATTTAAATAAATCAAAGCTCTTGCTGTTTGTCAAATGTCTATTATGCATGCATATTCGTTTTACTCTTAACGCTGTCACTCATCAGTCATGTACAAAACTTGGTTATAAAAATTTTTGCGTTGTATTACTTAACACTTGGAATAATCAAATGAAAGTATGGAATTAATTTGCTTGCCTTTGTGAAAAGTTGTCGAGTCGTAGTCATATCCAGATCCACTAATGGACTATCAACCTACTTTTTACTTAACTCTTGGCTCTGCTCGGCATTCGCCATCAGGCGGCATACATTATATACTACGTATAATCCTTTCGCCTCGCCCGATGCACGACAGGGAGATCTGCCTGCTGCACTGGTGTCCTTATAATCCAATACTTAAGCCACTTGAAATTCAGAGTGTTAAATGATAACTCACTGAATTTACCATATGAATATTCTAGTCTAGTTACAACAACACAGACTCCGAGACTACAAAAAAAATACTTTATTATAGCTCTTTTGGAAATTAAGTGCAAATATCTGTGTGCAGTTTTGTTGGTTATACAACGAAAATTATCCTTAATTCCCATATGAGCTCTTTTAAACATGAATAATGTATATGCCAAAATGTTTATGTGTAAGTGTGTATTTTGTCCAAAAAAACCGACAGGGTGGTAAAAACAGAAGCAGATATATATGTACCTCTGTACATAATATTCAAATTCAAGATAGAGTGAATTTATAATATTGTCACTTCCTTGTGCCCAAATAGAGCCCATAGAAATAAAAACACTAAAAAAATGAATATCCTTAACCCGTTAAAAAAAAAATAAAACAAAAAAGGTATATAGAAAAACATTGACGGCGATATAAGGACGGCAACTATGACACGCGACGACGAGGACGACAGTTGGCAAAACTACGTAGGTACATAAACCATAAACACCATAAGGATATTTACGTTCTATGTGAATATTGGTACCTACTCGTTAGTCGAAAATGGACTAGACGGTTTCTCTTCGTGTGTCTCCATAAAATGAATACTTTACGACTTTTAGCAAAAATATTCAAATTTATTACTCGAGTTCTCATGATGTTTATTTTCGGTCTTTTGCCTATTTTAGGTTAGCTTGTCTCTGTCATCGTCCTTTGGAGTTTCTGCTGGCAGCGGTACTCATAAAATGTTCATAGCAAAAGTAAACTCAATTTTTGTTACAATCCATATCACGTGATGTAGGTCACTTTTGTACTTTCTTTATATAGAGGAAAAAGTAATAGAAGCATTGGAAATTTTGTGATGCTTTTTTCTCAAGGCTGAAGTAAGCTCGTGTCGGTGTCCAGGGTATTTCCGAAGAAAGCTACTAAAACTCGGATTATGAAAAAGTTACAAGAGTAAACTCTGCCCATGAGATTCGCGTAGAAGAAGTGAACCGAGAAAAGTCGGCAGGAATCTAATTCCAGTTCAAGGCTCATCCAAGGGATTAACAAATGAACCCGCTGCTTAGTAAGACGAAAGGAACGGTATGAATATGATTCCAGCCCAAGCCTGCTCCAAGGGAATAACAAGTGAGCCCGCTGCTTACAAGTAAGAGGAGAGGAACGGTAGGAATTTAATTACAGCCAAAGGCTACTCCAAAGGAATAACAAGTGACACCGCTGCTTACAAGTAAGAAGGGAGGAACGGTAGGAATTTAATTCCAGCCAAAGGCTACTCCAAAGGAATAACAAGTGACACCGCTGCTTACAAAGAAGAGGGGAGGAATGGTAGGCATCTTATTTCCAGCCCAAGCCTAGTCCAAGGAATTAACAAGGGAGCCCGCTGCTTACAAGTAAAGGGGTAGAAATTGTAGGATTTGTAATTCCATCCAAAGGCCACTCCAAGGGCATAACAAATGAGCCTATCGTTTTTATGGAGTTTTTTTCGCTCTCCAAAACAAAGTTCACCATAACTGTGGAAAGCCTTTATATTATTATTTTATAGAACTATTTTCAAACCAGGAGAATTAGTCAAAAAAAAAAAAAAAAAACAACAGTCGATATCAATCAATTGACACGGAGTGTATGTTACGGACAAAATCTTCTGACGACAGGATGACATATTTGAATGACAGCTTATTTGAATGGCAAGAACAAAACTGTTCTTAAGTCTTCGAAATATTTTGGGTCATGTATCTGAGAGCCATTATCCTGATTAAATAAAAAATAAAACCCAAATAAACAAAGGATTGTTTTTAAATGTATGCGGTTTTCATTGAAAGCATTTATGTATATACATATATATAAATATAGCCTCTATCTAAATAGCTTATCATAAATGATATAAATTTGTACGACAGTGTCACTATGAACCAATATCGAAATAACACCTACATATATACCTACATATACCATCACCACAGGACGAATGAGAGAGAGAGACAGTTCCCGCCTTTAGTGTGATGCGAAAATATATGTTTAATGCATAAGACGACATTCGTATGCATTGAAATGGTTTTGTATAATTTTCCGATTTTCTCTCTTCGGTAAAAGAAACAAAATAATATGAACATGATTTTATGTTTGCCCACTTTCACCCTATACATCCTTGTCAAATGCACTAACTTAACAAAGACAATTTCTCTGTTACGATACTACCAATCTATATGTAGGTATAACTTAGCTGTATATTGATAGAGTTGTTAATTTATACATTGCAATGAATATTAATGCATTTTTGTTGTTGTCTATGTTTTTGTGTTATGTCCTCCTGATAGATGCATAGATACTTTTCAAAATTGTTAAAAAGTAGACAGATAGATAGATAAAACTGCTTCAACGCACTTCATAGATACAACATATATGTATAATATAATAGGAACTTCATCATCATATGCATGAGAGGATCATGAAAAGTGGGTGTATACTGTATATACCTTGTGTAAATGTTCGAGGATTACTTTCCAGGAATTAGTATTTTCAGGAAAGTATACACAAAAAAAAATCAGGTCATTCAATGAAATTCTTTGGAAGGATGATGTCTCCATGATAATACCATATGTACGAGGTACAATTTTTATAATCCTTTTTTTTTTTTTTTGTGATGATGCATTAGTTTAATGAAAAAGAAAAAAGGAAGAACGAGTTGGGTTTTGGTGTATTTATAATTTTTTTCTATTTAAAATGAAAATTATATGTCTGAGTATCTTGATGTCTGCCCAGCTATGGAGGAGAAATATTTTCTTTTTTTTTCCATGAAGTGGAGAAAGCTTTTATGATGAAATGCCTTTGGAAGAATGATTACGTTTTTTTAATCCTTACTAAAAAAATTTAATTTTGAAAATGAATTTGTGTGTGAGTGGTTTTTGTTATGTCACAATGTTTCACGGTTAACCTTCTGATGAAACTATTTTCAGGTAAATAATTGTATAAGCATTACCTGATATTACAAAAAACGGATTCTATACATATACATATGTACCTTGAATCTTGAAACAGAACGTGACTATTATCATGATGGTATTTAAAGTACATTCAAAACAAAATAGAGGGTTGTATCGTATCACAAACATTTTGCAACTGGTTTCCTCCATTCCTGCCAATAACGCGCACACAAAATTGGTTGAGGTTTGTATGTTCATAGTGTTCATTCGGCTGCAGTCTAAATAAGTATTTGCGTAGATTTTTTAGTTGCAACATTGTGAATAAAATAAAATTATTTTGGAGTCGATGGCATTGTTTGTTTTCGAGATATTCTAGCCGAAAAACATTTTCCAACAATTTTTAATATTTTCTTGTAGTTTTTCAACCTTCAATTAAATTTTAAATATCATATCAGTACCTAATCAAATATCGCATGTAGAATAAAATTCGCCAGAAGTTAATATCATTGTTTTATCTCAAAATATTGGAACCGAAAAACGTTTTTTGGTTTAACAAGTTTTAGCATGTTTTTTTTTTGATTTAGAAAAACTGTCTGTTGATTTTTTTTTAATTCTTTCCAATTCTTTATAACATCATTATTTGTAGAAAAAAAATTAAGTTGAAGTCGATGGGATTTCCTGTTCTCGAAATATTCGATAAGAATGGTAATTTAAAACTTTTTTTTATTAAATTTCTGTAGTATAAGAAAACCGCTTATTGAATTTTTGTAAAATAAAATTCATTCGAAGTCGATATCTTTATTCGTTCTCGAGCTACCGTGAATGAAAAAAATTTATCACAAACGTAGGAACATACGTTCACACACACACTACAGACAACGATGGATTCGGATTCATGTGACCTTAAAACGTGAAGATATGTCAAATTTTTCGATTCTTAAAATCGGACCAATTACAATAACTTTTAATGGAAAGTTAAAAATGGCTAAAATTGCACTTACGAACTATTTTTTACTATTCTTTTTTTTTGATTTTCTCAAAAATGGTTCCATTGATTTTGGAGAATATTTTTAAAAATTTTAAAAGCCTTGCAGGTATGTACATCAAAATTTTCAAATAATTTTTTTTTTCTGATTTTAAAAATTGTTTCAATTTTTTTTGAAAACTTAACTTGAATCGTTTTCGATTTATTAAATTCTCAAAAGCAGTTTGTCAGCACTATCTAGTAGATTTTAAACAAAAATTACAAAAATAACGGTACCTACCTACCATACAAGAGTTAAAAAACTTTTAATAAAAATCTTATTTTTCTCGAAAACGACTTATTCAATTTTGATATGACTTTTTGTGAGATAACATCAATACGATATTTCGTACCTTATGTTGAAAAAATTTTTAGATTAATCTTTTAGTATAGGCATCACTAATTGAGGCATTTTTTTTGGCTGTGAACTATGCTATTATATATTTAAATAAATTTATCTAAATTTTGTATACGATAGCTTTAAATAAAGTAAAAAAATAAAAATTAAATAATATTGCATATAAAATTTTCTGTAAATTTTTTTGATTTCAATAAAAAAAAAAACAATTATTTTTTGAAAATTTGGCATTCCAATGGGCAGGTAATTGATTTTTTTTAAATAAATTTTTAAAGTCCGCATTATTAAATACTAAACAATTGTTTACCATTCTTTTAATGAAACAAAATGTTATTTTTATAAAAGATTATTTTTTTTAAAACAGTTCCAATGATTTTTAAATTTTTTTCTTATAAATAAATATTTTTTTAAGAAAATATCATGCTGTACCATCGCGTAGATGAATAGATTTAAGATAACAGTCTAATCGTACAAAAGATCAAGTTCGTGCGAACCAGTCGGTCAGATTAACACTGAGCGATATAAACTTAAAAAACAATTTTTAATTCAACATTGCTTCAACTTTTTGAAAATAACTATATGGTGGAAAAAGTTTTCAAAGATGTTTTTTTAGCTAAAGTTTTTGGTAGTTAATAATTTATAGTTTTTTCAAACAAATATCATTCCAACTAATACTTAGTTCTTATGAAACAAAATCCTTAAATCAAAAACCAACAACCACAAACAAATAAATCCAAACCAAACGCGCTTTGTCAATAATTATCCATTTAAAATTCCAAAAATGTCTAAATAGAATTCAATTAGGTATATTAAAAAATCAACTTGAATTCAATTAGTTTTCAATTCCACTTCATCCTATACCTACCTACATGAGAAAATCATAGATTTCAATTTATATTTAGTTACATATTCAGTTATGTGAAATGTGACCAAACAAAAATATAATTTCAAAAACATTATATAATTTCCCCATAAAATGTCATCGTCAAGTCAACTAAAATGCACAAAATGGACATAATAAACTTTATGCCTCCTCTGAATGAATGTGTTTATTTTGTTCAAAAATATACATACATCCGCAACTTTCATATAATAAAATTATTAGCTTACCACAACTGAATTAAAGAATAATTTTATATCCTCGTTCAGCAATTGGCATTGCAAATTCGTCATCATTATATTCATTTCATGTCGTCCGGTTAGGGTTTTTAGAAAGAACGCATAATTCATTTGATTTCAAAAACTAATTTCTCTTTGTCATTATATTAACATTAAATCAAAAAACACTTCATTTGTATATTGCCGACACTATAGTTTGTATATGGCCACATCGATACGTGGTTGTCGTGCGTCGTGTCCGTGTTGCATTGTATTTCAACAACATCCTGACGTTGATTTGAAGGTGAATTATAATTAAAATCAATTCCATTAAGGTTATATCCGGTTCGTGTATTATATTAAATTGACTAAAATATACAAAATAATTTTAGTTCATAAAATTGATTTGAACGATTGCATTGTGTTTCCACGCAACTCGAAAAACTCGTATGTGACAGTATGCCTACTGACAACTTTCCGTTGTATACATTTGTTATAGGAACCATATTATAATGACTGAAAAGGTGAATGAGTAAAGGGCTGTCAAATTAGGCCTTAATAAAATTAAAATTAAATTGATTTCTGCGTTTTGTTTTAAAATTTTGACTATTTCGCCCGCTTAACAAAATTGTATATATGTATGTATGTATGTATATTGCTAAAAACATTTTAAACTATGTATGTGCTTATTTATGTTAGTTGAATCAGCTACAGACACATTCACAATAAATAAAAGTGTAAAGAAAAATACATCGTATCATACATGGGTCGCACGAACTTGCTCTATGTTCGATCATATTGTGGTTTTAAAGTATGCATATAGTACTTACACTTTAGTCTGAAAAATTGTTAAAACAAAATTTTTATAATTAGAAATAAATTGATTAACAACTTCTGAAATTGTTTTGACACCAACGCCATTTGGTCTTACACAAATCTCAATTTATGAAAAAAAAATTAAATCGTCGGAGCGGTTTTTAATAATTCGTTATACCTACTTATATAAAATTTTGAAAGCATTTTTAAGAACAACAAATTTGTACGCCTCTTTTAGCCTTTATTAATGCGGAGTTAAAAATTTGATTCTGAAAAAAATATCAATTATGTACTCATTTTCGAAATATCGAATTTTCAAAAAATTATTTTGATTTCTTTTTTTTTTTTAATTTATGCAATATAATTCAAACTTATTAAAAGCTCTTGTGTAAAAAAAAAATACCATTAAAATCAGTTCAGCAGGTAATGAGATAGTAGATTTGATATTAGGTCAGATAAAAATTTAAATCAAAATCGTAGGAGACGTTTTTTTTTTTTAAATGAAATTTTTCTTATCGGTTTTTAAACAATTGTATGGGAGGTACCATTATTTTTAGTCACAATAATAATTTTTACATAAAATCTGTTAGATAATCTTAAAAAACTGCAAAATTCCAAGTCCAATAAAAATCGACCAAGTCGTTTTCAATTTTTATATACATACAATACAATAAATGGTCAAAACCAGTTGAGTTGTTTTTAAGAAAATCGATAGTTAAAAAAATGGTTTTATAGAAGGTACCGCTTATAACCATTTTTCCGAACTTTTCCTATAAAATGGTAGCTTTTTGTAATAAAAAAATACTGTTTTTTAAATTGTGGGCACGTTTTTGAGAAAAATTAGATTTTCATAGTTTGGTAAAAAAAAATTTTACGACAGGTACCGTTATTTTTGATCTTAAAAAAATGATAAGAACGCGTCGGGGAAATGCCCAAAAACCGACCCATCCGTTAAGGCAGTAGACGAACGGACAGAACAGACAGACAAACAGACAGAATTACGAGACCCACTTTTTTTAACTTCCCTATCATCGCAATGTTAAGTTTGATCAAAATCTCGAGTTCGATTTTTTTAACGAATCCATAATTTGCCATATAGCATCTACCTATATTTCGGAAGTAAAAATGATTTTTCTAGGATATCAGTCACGTATCTTTGAGCATTCAAAAGAGATTAAAAGAATGCTCACCAATTCCGTAAGTGCTGCAGAGCATTATTCCTCACAGAACATAATTGAAGCATCTCAAATAGTTATAAGCAAGCAGCGATTAGTAGTTCATGAGTTATTGAATTTCACAAATTGGGAAACCGTTACTGAATGACTAACTGACTAACATTTTATGGAACGCTTCCTGGCACCATAGAAATTTATAATTTCGCACAACGAAAGTTCTTGCTTCTAAAAAGTTTAAGCCTTTATCCAACCTTAGCCCAACTTTTGATTTAACTCGACTACCGTTCTGCTCCAACAAACATAAATAACTTGATAATGGTTGAGCCTTTTGTCTATAAAACTTTATTATATTAAAATAATAAATTTAAAATTCAACATGGTTTTAGTTTCGACCAAAAAAATAACTTACAAAAAAAACGAGCCAATTTGTCAGCTTATGTAACTGTAACCGCAAGCTACGATGGTTTCCACTATAGCATCCTATACAAAGAAAACAAACAACCAACTTTCACTTAATCGATTTTTTTATACACATGCAGTAATAAATATATTTTATAGCTAAACTTTTATATAACCCCCTATGTTAATATACTTTTTAACTGTGCTCTGATGTATAATCCAAAACCCTCCCTAAATCAACCGCTTGAACTAATACAAAATCATTTACATTCTAAAGCTAATTATAACTAAACTTTATTTCTCTTTACAGAAAATAAAATTGGCCTTCAAAGGACACACACGCTCGCACGCATGATGATATTAAAATGTTAAAAAAATTATGAAATAGTTTTCGGTTAAAACAGGGACTCAACCCCTTCACCGCAAAAACGGATATCATTTGTTGGCCTATTGCTTTTTTTCTATATAAGCTCTATTTTTAATTCAATTAAATAAAAAAAAAACAAACACCTGAAAAAAAATACTCAAACACTATGTACAGCCAAATTCTAGTCTTTTTTGGAATACTCTTAGTTATAATTACCAGTAATAGTTATGCCAGCGTTCAAGTGAATCATCAGTCGCAACATGTGACAAATGATATTCCATCAGTGGATAAAATTGATCAATTACCAATACCAAAGGATCAAACATTAATTGTGCGACTGCCATCAAATACACTGCTCAAATATACAGCCTATAAAGATGTCTCCATATTGCATTTTCGTATACCACCAGATTCGAGGACAGCTTATTTTACTTTCAAAGCATTGGAGGAGTCAAAAAGTGCCTTTCGTAAGTATTATAATAATAGGAAATTATAATTAAAGGGACATTCATTTTTCGGTTTCGGAAGTAAAGCTAAATTAAACACACACAGCGATAACTTTTCGATGAAAAATTTATTTTATTATAAAGTTTGGACTTTGCCATTAAAAGTGAAAAACAATATCATTCGGGAAGATTCGCAGCATGCGATTCTTTTGAGGTAATTTTTAACCACTTTTTCGCACATTTCGGGCGGTATCTCGGCCATTACTTGAGTAATGTTAATTTTTAATGCGTCTAGAGTTCGGGGATTATTCGCGTAATTGACTTCTAACGTTTGAATCACCACTTTTGTAGTAAGCCTTAATAATTTTAACGCGTTGTTCGATTGTTAAGCGATCCATTATTGTAAATGGCAAACATTAAACTAATATTATGACACTTCAAATGACAGCTGAGTTTGACAGGTGTCAAATGCCAGCGCTACCAACTTGAAACCATTAAATGAATGACCCGGTATATAAGACTACATACATATATTTTTTTTTTTTGGATTTTTTTGCTTCATAATTTGGTTTGTAAAAAATTTCCAAAAAAGACATGTGGTTTACTTTAATAAAACTTGGAAACATATCCTGGGTTTTATAAAAACAATCCTTTAGATAAAAAAAGAGGAAAAGCTTTTTTTGGAGGACGCTAAATCTAACTAGTCATAGCTTTTACTAGTAGCTTCAGCTAGATCAATGATTCCCAAACTATTTTGGGCAAGAGACCCCTTTTCCAAAATGGACTGACACCTCAGACCCCCATAGCCAAATTACTTTAAAAATCCTATCTCTAGTTTTGTTCCTATTGATATAAAATTCTGAAAGAGTTTTTATTTTATTCGAACTTGTGCACGCTTATCGACTTGTTGAGTTTTTTAAAAGTGATAACAATGATACTTCCTAGCTTCCTACTAAAATATTAGTAATTCTTATAACAAGTTGGTACACGCAGCACAACTTATACAGCATCTTAAAAATTTCAAATAAGAACTTGTGTTAATAAATAGGGGTCGATTTTTAGACCTCGTCGACAGCCAAAATCAGTTTTCGTTTATGTTAACATCTGGAAACTTTGGGAATCCCTAAGCAAGATAGTTCCAGCTTAAGCTTTGTTTTATGTGAATAAAAAAAATGATTACGCTAAACAGCTTGAGCTAGAAAATTCTAGCTTCAGTTTCGAAATTCAAAGTTTATTTTGTTTATTCACATGTTTGGACTTAAAAAGCTTTAGCTAGAACTGTTGTAGGTATATACGTAGATCGAATCCCAAACTCAGCGGGCTAGGGATTTTATGATTTGTAAATATCTATGCCGCAGGTAGATTTGTCTTACGTATAGAATGTTATGTGTTACGTGTTAATAGCGTCACATTGTTGAGCAATTATTTATAGAAATTGATCTTCCAGGATTTCTGAAGCCACATTGCATTATTGGAAAAGTTATAATCTTAAGGTCTCAGAGACTTTTTCTATTTCAACACACAATAGCTCCTATAAGAAACTGCGATAGGATTGTACTAGGAATTATTTCTTTATGATGGTGCTAAGTTTTTTTTTAACTCAATTGAAAAAAATTCTCCAATTCTTTTTGAAGCTCTCCAATTTCTTCTTTTTCCTACTTTCTCCAACACAAGAGAAAGAAGACAAAGTATCTATTGTAGTGATGCCTTAAGATTATCTTTTAATACTTATTCTTTGCCATTAAAAAAAAAAAAAAAAAAAACAAATACACAAGTTGCATGTAAAACATTTCACTGAAAGTGAACTCAAAACTAACTCAATTTATGAACAAACCATCTCAAGTGTCAGTTATAGTAAATTGCATTAGAGGATAATAAATAATTGATAAAAACGAAACAATGTAAGTACATCAAAGAAGAACCAACTCTCACTCTGAGCAAATTAAATCATAATGTCCTTGCAAAGTGTCTTCAAATTGTTACCTCATTTACACTCACTGAACCACTGAATCTAAACACTATACATTATGTATGTACAATGTACATTGGTATATATGTATGTACAAGTTTGTTCACTTTTGTCTGTTGTACCTACTCCTTGTATCATCGAAAAGGATAAAATCTTCTTTTACTCACACCACACTCTTCAGGGCTCGCAGATCCACCTCTACCACCCATCAATTCAATTTTCTCGTCGCCACTACAAAGGACACAGTTAGATATAGGTATACGAACGATCCTTGTGAGAGCAGCAGCAAGAGGAAAAAGGAATCATATCTAAATTACTTTTCGGTGGGTGACTTGGCTGGTGAGGTGTAATCTAACAATAATAAAAGCAAGGTTACGGTAACGGTGATGTGGCAAGTGAGGTGAATCTAATGAAATATTCTCAAAAGCAAAATGGGGAGTATAGGTTAGCGTTTGTCAACAATTGCGCTATAGAGCTGCTGTGGCGGTGGTGACGGTGTCGTGAGCCCTTAGAGATGGTCTCATGACTGTTATATAGTATATATAGGAAGGCAAAATACAGGATAAATAAAGCCCGTCAAAGTACTTGCTCAAAGCAATGCAATGAAGCTTGAAACGCCCGAACCGAACCGAACTGAACCGTCAAAGAAATATGACTTCTACCACTGTTACTGTTAAGCTCGAAGGATCTAAAAATGTAACCGGAGAAGAAGACAGCTTGTTGTTTGTCAACAAAATGACGTGACGTTCTAAAAGTTATTGATTCCTCGAAATGCCATGTGATACAACCTCCCATGGGATATAATTTCTATAGAGAGCTTTCTGTTGATACCTATATATTTTGGTTGGTATGGGTTTGGTGTGAATCTTAGAAATTTATTGAATGAAGTGCACCGTTCGGGCGCGTCATCGTCACCGTGTCGTCGTCGCCATAGTTGTCATTGTGGTGATTGTGGTTATGGTGACGATTTTATATGGTTTGGTGTTGATGACAATTCCATCAAAAGTGTTGAAAATACAGTTGAAAGCCACCTCGAATAGGTGTGGTTATAGAATGTATGGAATGTGATATTGGTATGTTTTATTAGAATGATGATTTGACCCAGTTGGCACAATAGTTTTCCAATTGGCAAACATAAAAATAAAGTATATTGACGAGTGTTGAACGTTTTGAAGGAGTGCTTATATAAGATATTTTACAGGAGGTGTCACTGCCCACTGATGCAGAAAATGTTTTCAATTATCTTTACGAGTTTTATGGGAATCTACACTGTTTTTTTAATTACTTTTACTGAACTATATACCTAGGGATAAGTAATAGACCTCCATATATGAGGGAAAAACGACAATCCAGAAAAATGTTTTGTGTGTCTGTTTCTAGGTTAATGGTCGCTTAACAGTTTTTCAGTGCCTAAGTTAACTATGAGTTAAACTAGAGTTAATTAATCCTGCCAAAAAATTGAACCCGAGTTAAAATAGCTTTTAACGGCCTTTAGTCCACAAAAATTTTGGCGTTTCGTCCCGGCGATCTCACTTGGACTCATCAGTTGACTAGTGAGGACCTTGTCAATACGCAATTTTTGTTAAGTTCAGTTCATCTTACATAGATTTCATGACGATTATCTAGTGCAACAAGACTAGAATTCCTAATCATTAAATTGGAAGTTTTTGTTATTTGCCCGTGCCCGAGTTAACTGAGTAAAAGAAAAAGATTTTCACTAAGATTAACTTAAAATTTCAACTATCAAAAATCTATCGAAATCAAAGGCCGACACTGAGCAAAAATAATAAAATTTTCTGATTTTCTCTTAATTAATTATTATTATTATTAATAATTTTCTTAATAAATGAAATTTATTATTTTTATTATCATCTTAACTTTCAATAATAATTTATATACAAATAAATTTACCATCGTTTTTGTTTTTTTTTTTTGCAAATTTACAGATAGAGTTTGTAAGCCCCGTGATGTAACACTTCACTTAAAAGCCGGCAGTTATCCTGTGATAAGTCCAGAAAATATTACATTCCCAAGAAACTTTTTAAATGCCGACCAAAGGTGAGTGAAAATCGATATAAAAAATGTATGCATTTTTTTGTAAATTATTTTTATTTTAACAAAAAAAAAAAACACCGTCTTAAGTCATACTTATATATGTATAAAATATACTTATGAACATTAACACTTTTTCCGTTCCTGTAACACATTCCAAGTTTTCTCCAAACCTAAATAAAATAGGATTCAACTATTTTTAAATATTTTTCCACGAAAAATTTTGACAGTCACTTTTTTTAGATAACAGGAGTGTTTTTTTAAGCATGTTTTTATATATTCGCTTAAAAAAATAATGCCATATAAAACACAACAGAATTCTGCTTAGTTAGCAGCGACAAACATATCCGCTTATTAATTAATAAAATATAAAACAATGCTTCAAAAATATTATTTCGGATGAATTATGAATATCCATAAAATTTTATCAATTCATTCAAAAATGCATCCATTTGACATAAAACAAAAATAAGAAATACCTATAAGAACAGGAATTTGGATAGTGTTTCAAAATTGCAATACTTTATTGAAAGAAATAATTAAAAATAAATATTATAAGTGGACAGTATGTAATAGACAAACCGAACTGTACGCGAAGACGAATGGAGATCCAATGTGAAATATCCTTCAGTACAAAGAAATATTCCTTAAGTAAAAGGTTGCTCATGTTTTTGTTGCTGTTGCTCGTTCGGTCGATCTGAAATGCTGCTGGTAATTAATAATCTATGTTTTGTTCGTGCCACTGCCAGTTACCGCTATTTGGGACCGAGAATGTTGAAATGCATAATAATATTCATCATCGTCGTTCCCATATTTTCGAGTGCCCTCAGTTGCAGTCGGTGGCTGAGAAATTTTGTATTTCTCGGTCCGATCTTCGGTACCGAGATGGTGAAGGACATTACCGACAATACGATAGCTCGGTAGCAGCTGCAGCTGGTTGTTGATTTGGTTTGTATACCTCGGTCCGCTTCCAGTTACCGCTATTGGGACCCAGATCTGTACGATGGATTATCTCGTTGGTGTTGTGGTGACGATATTGGACTTTTTGGTATTTTAGTGCGCACGTGCACATTTTTGGGTATACCTACAACTACAACTCTGCCCTTGATCTGCTTCTCTTCAGGAACATTAGCTAAATAAATACTTGTAACTTTTATTATTTTAATTGATTGGGTTGAAGAACTATAATCCACGTTCGACGTGTTCACTGGAAGATTTCTTAAAATTGATGCAAAAAAATAAGTTTATCGTGGCAGAATTTTTCCCTGGACCCTTTATTTTTTAAAACTGTTTTCAGCTACATGAAAAGTCAGCTTAAGTGCGCATTTTCGAAATGAATGAATATTTTGGGGTATTAATTGCACTGCGACATTAAGATCTATTGTGCCCGCTTTTAAAGCCGGATGAGAATCCTTATTAACAGCTCTTTCTCTAAAATAGTTTCCGAGAGGAACTTTAATATTTGGATCATTTTAAGAGAGGGTAATTCGCTCTGTTCTATCTGGTTATGTCCCAGTATGCTGAGGTGTCTTTTAAGTTTGCAGTGGCCAGTGAGGAAACCCTTTATTATCTTAAGCTTGTTCCTACTTAAGCTGTTTGCAGAATGTTGTACCTAGTTTTTGTATAGTTTCCAAGTAGCAGTTTTGCATGTTTTAGGAGTTCGTTCCAGAGTTTTAGTCTTTTGACCTCCTCTATTATTTTGATTTTGTTTTTAATCGAGTTTTCTCCTATTCTTCAGTAGGGCTCTGGACCCGTTAAGGGTGTTGTTGCTCCTATTCTTGCAAAAGAGTCTGCCTCTTCTTTGTCCTGGACACCAACGTGGCCTGGTACTCAATAAAGTGTTACATTTTCAGTTTTGCCCAGTTTGTTCAATTTGCCCACACACTCTCAAACTACTTAAGAGCTGATAGTGAATAAATTTAGTGCTTTGAGTGCAGCTTGGCTGTCTGACATGATGACAATGTTTTGCTTTCGGTATTTCGTTTTGAGATTACGTTCTGCACATCTATGGCGTTAATTTCCACCTGGAAAATGCTTATAGACTGACCTATCGGTGGTGGATCAAGTTTGGTTCTAGGCCCAAAGATACTTGCCCTAATCCCTTCAGTTGTTCCCGATCCATCAGTGTGCCACTTGATGCCATTGGCCGTAAGAGTATAGTTCAGCGATTCACTTACCCACTCTTTCTATAATTAACTCTGTTGGCAAGTTTTTCACGAAGTTATATTTTCTGATCATACCATCTCTTGGAATCTCAAGGAGGTTCGTTACTGTGGACTTGCAGATCGAATTTCTTTATCTGATACCAAATACCAATGCATTTTCCTGACCCAGTTCCCTCCTTGGCGATTCACATGAAGGTTTTCGTAGCAGGAATTTCTATTACTACATGTAATGGGGTCAAGTTAAGGATTACCTCAATTGCTGCTGTAGGGCATTTTCACATTGCTCCAGTTATGCATATGCATGCGAGCCTTTGAACTTTTCAAGTGATTTCCTAGTTGTAATTAGTTTGGTTCTTTTGTGCCATGCAATCCTACCCTAGGCGATAGTTTCGGAAGGAACTAAGAGCAAGGGAAATTTTTTGTTTTCATGCAAAATTTAGGTTTGTTTATTGATTTTGATGACTTAATTCTTAAGGAATTTTAATTTTCAGTACTTTAATATTTTTTTCTGATGTCAAAATGCAAGTTTTATATTATGTCGTGGATTTCTTTAAATAAAACTGTTTCAAAAATCCAATTAGTCTTACGCTTCCATCATCGAAAAATCCCGAATCTTTGGCGGCTGATAAAATATAAAAGGCTTTTCAAATTCACTACAAGTATTTCCCTTATCATCTTTGAATTCACCTCCAGGATAAAAGATATACAGATATCTATACCTACATATAGAATTGCATGCTTCAGGTGGTAAAATAAGATTCTACATTTCTGATATGAGTACTTTTCTAATTTTTTTTTTTTAAATCAAACAACATTGACACTTTAACCGAGTGGACAAAAATTGAAGTTAAATATTAAACAAGTAGTACATCATGATTGCTATGTCCTGCCATATCCTTTTTGTACACCGATACATGCCGTAAGACATCTCTTAACCTGCACCTTCCTTTACACATATATAGGTACTTATACATTTTTTATATTTTTTGTGTGTTGTTTAGTTTGTAGTGTGTATCCTTGCTGCAACAGAATGATAGCTATGAGCATCTTGGAAAATAAATTATTAAAAATTTCTACACTACCATATGCAAGTAGTGTAATGTAGTCTTTGCAAAGCACATCCTTTCCAAAAGGCGAACCTCACTTTTTTCCTCGATTATAAATTTATGATGTTGCAAGGAATATCTTAAATAAAAAAAAAAATACAAACTCAAGGTAGTCCTGCCTGAGTATATGTCACAACTTAAGTGCACAGCAATCCTGCAGGAATATTCCAATTTTGAAAGTTAAAAAGTAAACTGCATTCCTAGCTTTAGTCATGCCGATCGAGATGTATAAAAAGGATAATGTAGAATATCCCTTTGCATATACATACATACTATACCTATATCTACCTACATACATATAAACGTGGTGTAGCTCTCACAAACATATTTGCCATTAGTAATGTAACAGCAAAGGATATCTCGCTCTTCCCTCTGGGGGGAACTGTGTTCTTTTATATATTTTTTTTTTTTGTATTTGTGTGTTCGTGTTGCACTGACTGCTTAGAAAGTCTTAAAGCAGTGCATCAAGATAAACTGACCCAACTGGCTTCGTTATACTGAGACTAAAAACATTTTTTCTCGTAAATTGACAGCAATAACGATGTGAAAAGGAACATCACATGGGAATCACCCACTAAAAAGGATATATACATGTGGGTTAAAAAAAAAAAAAAAAAAAAAAAACAGGACGACTCCGCATCCGCAGCTTAAAGAAGAGAAGACGAAAAAATACCTAAAACGCTTATATTTTGTATAATAATCCACTTAGTCTTATGTTCCTTCTGTAATAGCGGGCGGGGTTGTTATTTTCGTTGTTTTTTGTCGGTTTTTTTTTTTTTTTGTATGGTCCTTCGAACTGAACTCCTGTTGCCTTCATCTACTTTTCCAACCCTCCACAAAACAAGAACATATTACATCGTTGTTCCGGTTGTGAATATAGACGAACATATGTGTGTGTGTGTGTCTACTGGAACGGATAATAAATTGGCCAAATATTGTTCCATAATAACTGGGATAACTTTTAACTGAACACAGGAAGGAAACAGGAGATTTTCGGTAGCAAAGAACAATACAAAATCCTTTTTTTGTTTATTTGTGTGTTCTATTCGAAGGATATATTATTATGAAACCAAAGCCGTGTTCACTAAATGTTGAGCAAATAGTGTACCATATATTTTCTTCTTCAGCAAACTACACATTTTTCGTATAGAACATCCTGATTTCTTGCTGTAAGGATATTATTTTTTTGCCACGAGTACCTACTTCTTGAAGGATACCATTGTTTTCCATCGTCAAGATACATGGCTTATAAAAATTTGTAGTAATGAACATGAATGTGAAAATGTGAAAGTCGAATTTTTATATACGAAAGGACGTCTTCAAGGATCGTTCCAAAGTAATATGGTTAGTATTAAGAATAACTGAATTAGATTAACAAAAAAAAAAAAAAAAAAAACAAAGAAATGGTTTTTCCTGGTCTAACAATTTGTCATCGATAAATTAGTGAGTGAGAGTTCAGAATGGAGACTCTGGCTATTTATCTTCTTTGGGTAAAGTAGATATGAGAGTTTCTAAATAATGGATGCCTATTTATTGGTAAAAGAGCAAACTGGCTCTTTTGTTCGATTCTTCATGATATAAATTTATACGAACCGATAAAGAAAGCTATACCTATACTACTTGCTCTGCGATGAATTAATGAGCATTTCTTACATGTGTCTGATTTCACATCATGGTGATACGGGAGAAAGTGGGGAGCAAGATGAGTGATTGTTTCGCACATAAAGTGTCTAAGATAGGCACTTAGGGTTATTAATGGCGAAAGAAATTGTTCAGTTTGATTTTTTTTTTCTTAACATATTACATATATTTAGAAAGATTCATTGTAAATTGGAGGGTAGTTTATTCCCGAAGTGAAAAAAGATATCGAGTTTTAAGAAAAAAATATTGTGGGCCGGGTGAAAAAGATTTGAAGTATTGGTAAATAATACCTATACACAATGATTTTTAGTTGAAAATCTATTCTACTTAAAGCCTAGTATACAGTTCCTCCTCGAAAAAAAATACATGTACTTCTTATGGGAGTGATTTTATGACGTTTAAAATTTATAATAGAACTGTGAACCAAACCTGTTGTAAAAAATTTATATTCACCACGGATACACATTTTACCGTTTTTGAATTGGTTTCGATTGTTCGGCAGTGTTTTGTTTTTAATAATTGTTTTGATATTCGCCTTTTTTGTTTCACCACACACATTTTCTTGCGGAAAAAAAATTATTTTTTTCACCACCATTTTTTGTCGTTGAAAAGAACTGTATACTAGGCTTAAACGCTTTGATGTTTATGTTTGATGTTTTATGTTTAAATTTAAATTTGTTTGACCAAATGGGCCAAAAAGTTTTTTTTTTCAATTTGGATAAAATTTACAATTTACATTGTACTCCATGAAGGGTACATATACATGCATACATACAATTTAAAGTTTTTTTTTTTTTTATGGACTCAGAACTATAAATTGGCAACACTTTTTTCTGTTATTGTCGATTTCACAGTCCTCGGTTGTTTTTTGTTAACTTAGTTTACCAATTCAACATGAATATGCTAACGACCCACGCCGCCGCCGCACAGTGGAGCCAATAAATCTACGATTTTGGGAAATAACCTGTAAATAGTATTGATTAAGAATAAAGAAAACTTCAAATTTCAACACGTTATAATATTTAATTCTAAATCAAGACATAAAAAAACTATTTCTTTTAATTAAAAAAAATTACCATTGAAAATTAAACCCTATGGTATGACCAAAAACGAAAAAAAAAGCTTTTTCTATCAAGCCACAGTTTTGTTAAAAAAAGTAATTTGCACACGTCATCAATTATCTGCATTTACCATTGCGGTAGTGCTCTTATTTGCAACGCTCAAATCTTGTTCAATGTTCAATCAATACCGACGCGGAGATCATGTCAACGAATATACAAAAAAAATAATATTAGAAAAAACGATACAGGCAATATAGTCGCAATATAAGGTAGTACAAAAATTGTTTGCCCAATTTTTCATATTGAAAATTAAATTAAAATTACTTAAATAATTAAAAATTACTATAAACAAGAAATAATAATATATAAACAATTCTGCGTTCCTCAACAAGTATAATTTTATATATATATTTTTTTTTATGCCCGCTGAATCGAATGGTTTCATTAGTTTTTTTACTAGAGCCAGTGGGAAAAAGTTGTAGCTGCATAAATGTAAAATAGGATATTAAGCTCATTTTTCTAAAAAAAAAAATAAACTGATTTTGGAACAATTTAAGCATATGATACATACATTTTGGGAAATTTTTAATGCCGAATCTAATGAAATCATAAAACAAGACTATACAATGACCATATAAAAGGAAAAGTCCTTTTTATGCGAAGATAGTAGTATTGTTTTTCTCCTAACGAATTATTCAAACTGGTGGAACCTGGGAAGGTGGAGCCTTTTTGTAATGATAAAAGAGTATGAAATGCAACCGAAGTCCAAATTTTTCACCCCAAAACCTTTAACGAAGCTAAATTCCTTATTAAAAATACTGTTAGAAAAATAAAAAATATACACCAAATTAAGCACCTTGAAAAATAGGGTGTTTTTTCCACCTGGGCCCCACTGTACGGCAGTCTGTGGTTCTGTGTGTACACTGTAATTTTATTTTCGTAACTATTTAATGGCCAAAGTGATGATTGTAAGGAAACTGCCTTTATAAATTTTCTCAAAAAATTCGCATTAATCCTATCGTAATCCTTTTTCACCTGTAATTTTTTTTTTTTTTATTGCATTGATTTGTCACAATGAGTTTTGAACCGTTGTTGGTTGCCTGTGCCTATATAAAACGTCTGTTACGTGCTAGCAAGTCTGAAATTTTGACTGCATTAAGAAATTTAATTGTTAATTCAATTGCTTCTTCATGTTGATCTTTTATGGAGTAATGACTTTGATAGATTTCCTACTCAGAGGGAAGTTTGGCGACGATATGTCATTGTTAATTCCTTAAACGTTTTTATTGAGTGATGTGAGTTATAATTTTAACTTGAAAAAGCAGTTTTTAAACATTTTATTAATTATACCACTGTTGTACACTGTGACGTATACGTACTTTTTTTTGTCATTAGGGTTTCTTTCTGATAATTTTTAAAATAAAAGGAATTACAAATTATTATTTTAATTTTTCATTTTACATTTTCATAAAATAAAAAATACCTGTATAGATAAACTTAAAATGTAAAGGATTATTTGCACTCAAAATTTCATTCAAAACGATTTAATGGGTTTTTGGCTAGCACTAAGTATCTTCCCGGCTACGGCTAAACACTTATCTAAATAAACTTAAAAGATAAAATATTATTATTTACAAACAAAATGTCAACCATCAGGCCATTAAAGCCGTTGGAATACTTAGCACCCCCTTGGAGTCCCTTGTTTCATTAATTTATAGAAAATTGTTGATAAGAATTAAGTGTGCATTAAAACCAAAATCAAAAACCCACGCAAATTTTCTTGGTAAATAATCCATTAACAGCTTTTTTCAATAATATTTTCACATATTCAATTAAATAAATTTTAAATTCATTAAGTAATATCTAACGTAGGCTTATAAATTATAATCATTGATTTTACGACTTATTTCGTTGATTCCACAAATAAATCATTAATAATCTAATGTGGTTTACCAACAAAAAAAAAACTATTAATGAACAAATGGGTTTTGCGTTAAGGCAGGTACTAATACTCTGGTGATTGTTTTAAAATATCATGCTGGCGTCTATGCCATCTAAGTCACTGCATCTTGTGAGGTGTTGTCAAATTGTTAAATTCTATATGGTTAAGATAAACTGCCTCTGATCTTAGTCGTTTGGATACCGGAAATAATTGTTAGTCACCGTCCATTACTGCAATCTAACAGCACCTGATCCAGGTTCTCCATGAACCTTACGTAACAAAATGTATTTAACGGGTGATTTTTTAGCTGGTTTGGTTTTGGCAACACTGGTTTTGACAGCTGACGTGTGTTTAGTACCTTGTGTCACTGTCAAACAGCTTCAGTTTGGTTTGCAATTTAACCATGGATCGTCTTACAAATGAACAACGCTTGCAAATTATTGAATTTTACTATCAAAATTCGTGCTCGGTTCGAAATGTTCATCGAATGTTTTATCGAAAAATTGTGTTCAGCGATGAGGCTCATTTTTGGTTGAATGGGTACGTAAATAAGCAAAATTGCCGCATTTGGAGTGAAGATCAGCCAGAAGCATTGCAACAGCTACCAATGCATCCCGAAAAAGCCACTGTTTGGTGCGGTTTATGGGCCGGCGGCATTATTGGGCCATATTTCTTCAAAGATGATGTGAATCGCAGCGTTACTGTCAATGGTGAACGCTACCGAGCGATGATAACAAACTTTTTTTTGCCCGAAATGGAAGTTCTTGACTTGCATGATATGTGGTTTCAACAAGACGGTGCCACATGCCACACAGCACGCGAAACAATGGCGCAATTGCGAGGCGAGTTTGGTGAACAGTTAATTTCACGTTTCGGGCCGGTCAATTGGCCTCCTAGATCGTGCGATTTGACACCATTAGATTATTTTTTGTGGGGGTATGTCAAGGCTAATGTCTATAGGGACAAGCCCGCTTCGATTGACGCACTGGAAGCCAACATCCATGCATTCATTCGTGAGATACCGGCCGATATGTGTGAAAGAGTATGCCAAAATTGGACTCAGCGGATGGGCTACCTGAGACGCAGCCGCGGTCAACATTTGCATGAAATTATCTTTAAACATTAAATTGCAAGGTTCAAACTATCGATTCAAATAAATATTTCATTCATTTTTTCGAATTTTTTGTGTTTTTTTTTTTTAAAAAGTTCTAAACCTCTTAAAAAATCACCCATTACTTATTTTAAATAAGTAAATAAATATATTCACTGGATCCACATAATATTGTGCTACAACTATTTTTCAAAACAAGGAATGACGAACCTGTTTATTCGTATATCTGACGTACAGTTAAAAAGTGTGGTGCATCTAACAACAATTTGTTAGAATTTGTGTGTGTTAGAAATTTGTGTAGATTTGTTTTACCCTTTTTTTGATTAGTTGTTTTGTGATAGAAAATATAAAATGTCATATGTCAGATAGTATTCTATTTCTTCACACCTGTTTGACTGTCAAAATGAATTCCAAAAACAATCATCATTTTCTCGATAAATTCAATTTCTGATTGCGCCACTAATGAACCTAATTTAACATTGAATTCAATTTACGTGAGTTGCCTTTCCTTCACATTTTCCACACACACGCACATTCAACCATCATATCTAGATATAATACCACATTCAGGAATTACATCAAATCACCAACTTGTACAGCCATATATATGTTTGTACCTATTTATTAAATCCCCAAATGCAAATTAAACGACAAGTCTATGTTGAGATGAAGACGCTGAGCTGAGCGAACGACGACATCGTTTCCGCCAGTGTATTTCGTAAATGCAAATTCCCACAGCAGCTTCCAACTATCATTCTGTAAGGATTTCTCAGACCTCATAATTAATATGGCAATCACCGACACGTCATATATATCCGAACTACATGCGGCCTTAGACACTTTCACACATTATTATATATAGGTTATGTGTTTTGGTTATATTTGCCAGAATCTAGTCACCCCGAAGCTGCTTTATCATACTCATTTGAGGTTGAATATATTATGTAGGTGTTGGTAGAGGTATACGGAAAACACAACTGCCAAACTATATATGTATGAGTATAAGCCCCTTCATTGCAAATGCAAATCTACATCAAGCTTCCGAATCCGTACAAGTTTATGTACTTCATTAACATGCGGCTTGTCTGATTCCAACATAATCAAGGACTTCCAATATCCTCTCAAGAAGACGACGACGACGCACATATTTGGATTTTAATTATGATAAACTGTTGTACGACGTAATTGGGAATCGGTTCGCTTCGGTTTGGGTCTGGTCTAGGATGCGTATTAATTATTATAAATCTTACTATATCTTCCTTCTTACAAATCCGCTAAACTCTACCTCTCTCTTTCTCTAAAATACAATCCTTTGTTATGTTCCTGTTCCTGTTCAGTGTTCATGTCTCTGGTACACACAACATTTCAACACTAATGGCATAATTATACAAAAACCCAGAACCTCACATCTCATAGTCTCATGTTGTCGGTACTTTAGACATTATACCTATATTGTATTTACAATCTACATTGATAAATGAAAATACAGGACATGCAGAAAAGTATGTATGTTGTATGTACATGTCCTTGCCTATTTAATTGGCAATTGGATTAAATTTCACAATTCATTTGGTCCTATAGAGACTATAAGTTGTCCACACAATTAATAACACAAACAAAAACAAGTCTTTTCCAAAAGTTTATAACTTTTCTTACATCCTTAATTTTATCCCTTGTGTGTATTGTGTTTTGGTTGTCGAGGTCAATTTGTTAATATTTATAAGTCTATACTACACAAAGCAAACACACACAAAAAAATGTCCTCAAAGTCTGTTGATAAAATTTACGAAGCTCTTTTAACCTTACCGACCCGACCGGTCAACATTCCGTTGATATACCATCATATATTACCATCATATATCATAACTGGTCGCACGAACTTGCTTCTACGATGTTTGAATTAAAAAAAAAAAAAAAGTATTACTAGCCCTTCTTGTTGATGATAGGTGAACAATAAAATTCAGTGGACTTAAAAATAGAATTTAAAAAATTGATACAAAATGTATCAAGGTACTAGGTATCAAAAGTAACATTTTTCCTCCCATAAGATGCTCCAAGAGCTCAACTCGACTAATGTAAGGGGACTTAAAATAATCTTGAAGAATACTACTAGATTGTTATAAAACTGTTAAAAGGGTAAAATGGTCTAGTTATCGAAGGATCTCATCTAAAAATAATGCATAATAAAATTATTGTATTTATAATTTTTAAATCCTAATGATTTCATCAGCATCCTATTGCTAAACTTTTGGTATTTGAACTCCAAATATAGGAGGCATTATACTCAGATCCTATAAGGGCTTTCATAGTAGTATAAAATGGCAAACACTCTTAAGTTGAGTTGAATTCTCACAAAAGGATTCTTATAAGACTACAAGTTTATATAATCCTATTCTAAGAAGAAAAATTGATTTAGCTAAAAGATTGAAGTATTTTGAAACTACAAAAGTGTTCAACTATTAAAATAAAAAAAAAAAAGTATTGACACTTATTTAAGTTTCATAACAAGATAATAAGTACTAAGTATAGCAATGGGATATAAAAGAGTCTTGTGAGAGTTTTTGAGTTTTTTTCAGATTTCAAGAGTTTGTTAGTTGAGATGTAAACATATTTATATTTTATGTATATAAAATTAAAAGTAGGTCTGTATGAGGCTTATAGACTCGCAAACTAATGAAGCAATTTCACAAGTTGTTTTAATTCAGCAGAAAATTTTAGTTCACTTCATACACACACGAAACTCACTGGTTTAGAGTTCTAAGTTTGTATGCCCTGCTTATCATCTGTTTCATAAAAATTGACAAATGTGATAATTTTGTAAAGTGACAAGTAGACAATTGGAAATTTTTTTTTATCAAAACCAATGCTTATCCTTAGCTCAACAAATTAAAAAAAGAACACAGAGATAAATTGTTCAAAACAAATGAATTCAAAGTATCCTACCTACACAAAGGCAGACAGACAGAAAGTTTCTCTAAATGTTAATAGAATTTTTGGTTACTCAGTATAAATATATATGTATTTAATATTTATACTGAGTCCTGGCATATCTTGTTGAGATCTATAGTTATAAGTTGTTGTTTTTGTTGTCGTCAACGTGGAATTTCTCTTAAATAACTAACTATGTATACACACTAAATGTGAAATGGAAGTAGAGAAAGAGAGAGAATTCATAATTTATTAGCAGGTCCTGGCAATGGAAGATGTTTCATTGTTTTACGAGCATGTAACACGAAAGGTCCTTGTCGAATAATGTACAAGTACACATACATGTAGATATATTAGGTATATCCTACATTATAGTATTTTAAATACTCTTTGACTTCTTGTAAATATATTGAGTTGGTTTTTGATTGTTGGGTACAATTTTAGTGAATTGAGGTGCAGGTGCGATGTTCTTTTGTCTCTACGGGATGATTATACCAAAAACTGGATATAACTAAGATCTATTTTAAATGTGCTTTTCCAGAATTCACTTGTGCACATTTTATCTTATCATAAACAAAATATGTAAATTGTTGAGAAAGCTTAATCCCAAAGAGAACGAGAGATATTATAATTTAAATGTTAATTTAAATTACTTAAATTCTGTTGAAAAAGACACTTCTACCAAAGCAAATATTGTACCAGACAGATTATGCATTAAATAAAAAAAATTTAAAAAAAATTGAGAGCATTTTTTTTACTTGCTCTGAAGGACATTTTAATTTCTAGCCTTTTTTCAAGGCATCCCGGTATAATATCGGAAATTGTCTTTCGATTTTCTTTTTAAATTCCGGGATTTTTTTTCAAACCTTTTTTACAGAAAAAGTTCCGGATTTATTATATTTCCCAGATGTTAGAGAGAGTTTTTATATCTTTATAATTCAATTAACGTTTTTAATTATCACTGCTAAACCGAGTCAACATAATTTTTTTATGCAGAAGCTTCTAATAAATCTTAATCTCAAATAGTTTCAAAATATTGAAAAACACATGTTTCGAATAAAAAAAAGAAGATAAATCAACTTTAATAAATATGTACTAACAATTGGCTTTTACCAACATTTTTTTATCAACCCTTTACCCTTATTTTTTGTTGTGTTTATAATTCAATTATAACCATTTTCTAGTTCTTACATCAAGCACAGACAGCAACAAATACATGCTCAGACCCAAAAAAGAAACACAAAATTGGAGCTCTGAATGCTCTGAGCTAAAAAATAAACACGATTGTCGAAAAGCTATCGTCAAATGATAGCGTTTGGACGATAGCTAAATTGGTATCGTCTTGCATTAATTTTGAAGTTTTTAGGTGACTGTAGTTGAATGATTGAGTTGCCACTGTTATTTGACATCATGTGTTGTTATCTGTTGCATTGACAAATTAAGTTTAAATTTTGTTGGTGTAGAAAGTGAAAATGAAAAAAATACAACTTATACGCATTCGACGACAACTGAGAGTTAAATCAAAACCCTTATATCTTCCAAATCATATGTTTTAAGAATGATGTTCACCTCACAATTTGTTGATATCCTTTTTGCCTTGAACGGAGTTCGGCTTATATCCCCTGGAAAAATAGAGATATTAATCCATAAAAGAAGTTAAAACCGCAATTTGAGATTGCGTGACTACCCTATTAAGTATTTGCATTTATATTAATTTCTAAAAATATAAAGAAAAAACAACTTATATTTCAAAATGATTTCCCTTTAGTTTCAGTCAGCACCAAACACAAAACAACAAATACTAAAAATGCATTTTGTTGACAATTATGACAGCCAATTTGACTTTTAAAATGCACCAAACGCTCTCAAACTGCGAACGATAGACAAAACAATAGTGGTCGAATTACGTGAAGCAATTCATGGACGATCTTGTCGATGGATTTTTTTGCATTTAAGATATTAAATTCTCGTGGATCTCAAAAACATTATATCCTTTAACATTTTTCAATTTATTTGATCACCAATTGCACAGAAAAATATTAGGTGTTTTGAACATCTGAATTCTGGAGTTTGAAAACAGAAACAACTACAGTAAATTGATAAGCTACGGGCGCGCCATCTTTTATATCGGTATGTGAATATTGAATAACTTAAGAAAAAACAACCGATTTCCGTACAACTATGAGGTATTTTTATTTAGTTTATAGTTTTTGAATACAACATCAATCAAGTGGCCGCATCTCTTTACTGCGTTTTCCATCACTTTCAATTTTTACAAACCGACACGCAACTGTTACTTTGTTTGCTGTGTCACTAGAAAAGACGCTATATACATTTATAATTTTATTAAAAAAAGATTTTTATTAAGTAAAAAAAAGTATTTAAAATATTTCTAATCTACCAGCACTGACGATGTGTTTGAGTATTTTTTTCTTCAAAATGAAAAACTCGTGTCCATATAAGATTTTAATTATGGCTCATATCACCATCATCCTCATCCTCGGGTGGCTTGTCTGTATGCAAGTTGTCAGGCATTGGAGGGAGGGGAGATGGATAGGTTATATGTAAGTACTACTACTACATGTGAATGAACGCTTCTTTGAAATAAAGCAAAAACACAATAACAAGAGGAAAAGGGAAAGGGAAATATTCTCCATCATCATAAATATTACTCTCAGGATCAAAACTCAGAATTCAGTCAACATCAGTGGAGGTGATGATGATGAAGATGAAGAAACATAGAAATAGCTAAGTGAACGTTGATTTCGTCTGATATTATAAAGCCAATGTAATTAAAATCAATTTGTTCCTCTATGAAAGTTTTTAGTTTGGTTTCGTTGGGTTGGGTTTTTGTTGTCAGTGTGAGATTAATTTTCTCATATGAGTTCGTACTGTTGACTTGAAATTGGATAAGTTTCTGAACTTATTGTTTATGGTTTGCAATATAGTTGAGTTTTAAATGGACAAGAACAACTGTCTTACGGCTAATAGGGCTTTGCTACTTAACGTATATGTAGATATATTTAAGAACAATTTGTTTGTTTGAACATTTTAATTGGGTTTAATTGATCGTAAAAGCCTGAGGAAAGGTACAAATCTTTTATTGGAAAGGTAGGTATACCTACACCTGAATCAAAACAAAACAAAAATACATATGTATATAATTAGTAAGAAATTTGTGTTCTTAACGTCGTCGTCGTTAGCGTTATTTGATATGGAATATAGAGGCAAGCCTTTTCTATTGTTGCTGAATCATTGCTGATTGATGGAACAGTTTAGGTCATAGCACATGTTGTAAGAATAGTTTTTGAAACGTAAACCTCCTTGAAGCATATACTTACGCAGATAGAAGAAGAATATATTACTGACCTTCGAGAGAAGACATAAGCAGACAAAAAAGTAGGTAATGATGATACATATTATGGTTCTAATAAAAAAGTCAAAACAAATCATCTTTTTGGCGAATAATTAAATAGCTGATATAATCGGTCATGCGATCATTCTACATGCAACAAAGGTCAACGAAAAAATTTTGTTCTAGTGTAATTATTTTAATGACGGCTTATTATATCTTTATATCGAAAATCAACCTTATTATTAACCTTTTTCAGAAATACTTTGCTTTTGTACTGTCAACTTTACGTTCTATGGTTAGGGTGCAACAATATGACTTTTGTTTTTTTTTAACTTTTTGTTTTACATAGTTTTGAAAATCAGATAGATGACCCCCATTACCTTTTCTGAATTTATCGATTTGTATTGACCGTATAGCAGCGGTTATGTTGTTTATTTATGCTTAGACATTGGCCTTAAGGTAGTGTATGAAAGGTTAACGTACCCAAAGGTTTTCAAAAACCCCACCAGAAAAATTAACATGGGGCCAAATCGCGGAGGAAAAGTCGCACTTTATTGAATAAAGGCACTCCAGGAAGTGTTCCCTCAAAAAAACAATCGATACCCTTTAAGTGTGAGCCCATGGATCCATCCCAATCCCCAAAATTGGGGCATTTTTTTCATAATGAAATTATGCCCACTGCAATAAGGCTCCAACAAAATAAAAACAAAACCTAAAACTAAATGAAATAATACCCCAATGTGTTTTTTTTTTTTCATACTAAAGTTTATTTTCGAAAATAAAATAATAACACAAATCGCCGTTATAAAAATACTTGCATTGTAACTTATACAATTTAAGTAATCGATTCCGCTCGAATTTTTATATTGCATTCAGTAGAAATTTTTAAATGCTTACAAGACAACAGAATAGCTGACAAAAAAAGACCACGATGTTATAACAAAATGAAATAAGGCTTCAAAATGTTTTTCGAAAAAAAATTAAATTAAACCCCAAAATTAATGTTGGGGTCAACAGAAGAATGAAATAACACCCCAACATTTGATTTCTTTGGGCCTAATTTCCCATTTTACCATTATTTTGGGGAAAACGGGTCGTTATTCTAAATCAGTATTTTCCAACTTTTTTTGGTTATGTCCCACCAGAACCTTTCCAAAATTCTCATGTCCCCTCGTGATCTCGGAGATCTTGGCAATCTTAGTTAAATGAACATGACTCCTCAGCAAAATTTCTCAGTTTGATGTCAAAACTCTGAGGAACAATAATCTCTGAGATCCCATTTTTCTGAACGCGCCTATTACACCAAAACAATTTTTAACATATACAAAATCTGAAATGTTAAATGAAAAAATTGAATGGCTGATATTACGGAGGTTCACATTCAACGACGTGTCACCATAGTCGTTTTGGTAACGTTCACATTCAACGAACGACTGCATGCCGTACCGACATAAAATATATTTTCAAAGAACGAACCTGGCGCGCAGTTCTCTCTCATTTTATTATTTTGTTAGATTTCAACCCATTCTCTTTTAATCTGATGAACAAAATGGAAAGAAGACGTAAAATTGAAATTTTCGGTCGTCCGACTGCTGTTCACATTTATTACAGCAAACGTTTGACAGAGCAAATTATTAAAAAAATAAAAAAAAAAAATGAAATGAAATGAAATGAAATGAAATACACAGTAAGTTTTTTTTTTTCAAAACATTATAGAACCGAACTTCAAGTGCAAAAATATTCAATAATAATAATAATGTTTGTAATCTTTAAGTTTAGTGAAATCCTTGCCCTATATGCCTCCTGCAAATAGATTTTATGTGATTTAAATTTAGAAAACTTCTGTTTCATTTTCCTTTTTTTAAAATCCAGACGGTTTCTTTTTATATCAGTAATAAATTATGGCATTAAATCCCCATTTCAGAAATACATATATCTCCAAGGGTGGAAACACAAGAAGCATAGATTTTTCGGAATAAAGTGTAATGCAGCATAATTTTAAATTATCCCCCTCCCACGTTGGGAAACACTGTTCTAAATTCTCCAATTTAAAATTATTTTTTGAATTATATGTACAAAAATTATGTAAATTCAAAATTCGGTATACCTAAGAAATTTGTTTGAAAATGAAAATAATTAAGGCCCGATTTTTAGTGACTGAGTTAACTCAGTGAGTTAACCACAGTTAGTTAATCCTCCAAGCAAATTGAACTCAATTTTTCATTGTAGGATTAACTGTTACTGTCAATTGTCAAAAATGTATCGACATCATCAAAGTGCGAAACTGTGGAAATAGCGCTTTCACTAAAACAGAGAGGGCGACACTATGTAGCACTATTAAATATTTCAATAGTGTTTCGACACGCATCTGTCAGAAATATGAATTTAGTTAATTCCTATAGTTATTAGTTTAATTAACTCGTAAAATTAACTCAATATATAAATTGACTGAAAAACATACATATTTCAGCTTTTTTGGTCAACTCGGATTGTACTCTGAAACTAATAATGATCCCACACTGAAAACCTGAGCCCAAGAGCTTCTGTTTCATTAATCCCATACCTACATATTATTTCTACAGAATCAGTTTTATAAAATTATTCATGTATAAAACCCAAACAACAGACATAACGAATCTATTACTTTGTATACTTGTTTAGATCAATCAAACTAACATACAAATGATATACCTAAGAAAAGATTCGCTACAAATGTCCATCATTACCAACAGATAATCTGGTATCGACCCTTGTAAAAAGAGTTAAAATAAAAATCCCAAATGTCATCTATATATTTTTATTTTTCATCCCCCTTACTATGTCACTACTGTTGACTCTGTGTTATATATCTGTTTTTCCTTGTTATTGCCTTATCTTCCACCCCAACTATGTATGTATGATGTTTACCCTTAGCACTCATTAATACGTGACCCATTTTTGTTCCCAAATAGCTTAACATCAATCCAAAGTTTCCTGAACCCTTCTTATTTTGCCGCCGGAATACAAGAAAAATAAAAATAAAAAAAAAACACTTTTCACTTTATCGCACAACACAACCATCCTCCTCTTTTATAGATTATAAACCAGGGCTTGACAATTACCTTTTTCTCCCACTCTCTATATATATATACTACTATATTATCGTTGTTGTCGTCGTAGTAGTCGTCAGCGTCGCCGTCGTCATCGTACCTATCTATACTTGAAAAACATTACCGCCTTGGGTGCCTAATTCGATAGCATCCTTTTTACAACGCCTGAACACAATTGCACTCAAAGAATACTTAACCCACCACCTCAAGCTCCGGTGCTATTCATCGAAAGATCCAGCTTTGTCGTCTTTAACGTCGTCGTCGATGTCGTGCGACAAAAACATATCCTTAAGCCAAGGTACATCAGGAAATGTATTTCCCATTAACATACACTTCCTTTTCCTCCCAACATAAAATCTCCGTTGAGTCGGTCGGCTGGGCCACCGCCGCCTGAAACCATTTCTCGCCTGGCAACTTTCTCGCAACACTTTCTAAGATTATTTTTTTTTTTTTTTTTATTTTCCCTATTTCTTCAGCTTTTTATAGTCGCACTAAGCAGAGTCTTGCTACACACCAACAGTCACAAAGTATCCTTAAGCCGTGTTCGCACAGTCAAAACTGTGAATGAATGGATACGAAAATAAAAAAATAAAAAATATTCCTTAAAACGCGCGAACTACCCTCAGAGGCTTCCACACTACTCCACCCCCTGAATGAAGCAACAGAATAAAAGTTCAAACAATTCTAAAGAAGTAAAAAAGTACGAGAAAACTTTTCAATATACATACATCCCATCCCAGCTCCTTTTTTTACAATTCTACATAACCACACCCCTCTATCCTCTGTCCCCTGGCCTTAAAGCCTTAAGGCTGTACTTAACTCCTATGAAGATGAGAAATCATTATTTGTACAGAGCTCTATAGCTCACATATACCAAAGAGCAACGATCAAATATAAATAAATCCGTTTAAGGAAAATATCCTTCGAACAACAAACGAAGGACTACAAATGCATTTTTAATTCGAGAAAATTGAAATTACCTTCAGAAAAGTTTGTCCTTCTTCTACTACCAACAAGGATTTATAATATATACATCCAGCAGGCAGCAAGAACAGAATAAAGTTGCTCTCCTATCCTATCCCGGAGAACATAATGCTAAATCGGCATGGAATTTCGCCCTTTTATTGGGAACAAAAAAAAATGGTTTAAAAAAAAAAACGTTTGAAGGGTGTTTTGTTTTTTTTTTGTTTTTTTTTTTTTACTTGTCCTTAAGCTTATTTTCTGCTTTTTTTTATTTTCTTACTCTCATTTGCGTAATTTATATTCAATCTTATTTCATTCCAATTTCTCCTTTTTTCAACTTTTTTTATTTTTTTTTGTATTCACAGATTTAAGATATACGATCTGCTATTCAAATCAGATGGCAAACAACAACGTATAACTGTCGAAGGACCACAAATGGGCAATTGGTTTGCGGTAGCTTTTCTTAGTTGGACCGATCCAAATAACGACCGTATTGAGCAACAAGGTAAGGAAAAAAAATAAAAAAAAAAAAAACAAAGAGAAAAAATGCTGTATTCAGAAATTCAGCAAAAGAATTAAGTCCTTTAACTACTAATGTGTATGTGGTTGCAGTATAGGTTGCGGTTGGCATGCAAAATGCAGTTGTTTGTGCTTTTATTTACGTGAATCCTACTTAACTGCAAAATGGTCTTTTACCACACAAATGGAAGGCAGGCTAGAACACACTCCAGAGTTTTTAATCGAGATCTATTTTTTTATTTTTTTTTTTTTAATATAACAAATACTTTTTGACAATCTATATATCTATATATCCCCCCTATTACCGCTGGCGAGTCGAACGAATAAACATGTGAGTGTGAAAAATTAGTATTAGGGTTGACGAATTGAGAACCTTTGATTCGACTTAAATGTCATAAATTTTTCGAAGATTGATCTCACTCTATTGTTAGAATCGAATTGTAAAGTTCGCCAACCGTGGTTTGTCGATTGTGGTAGTTCGCTAATGAAAGCATCTCACTTCGAACGTTCGATTCGCTAACTGTAATAGGGGGGTATATCTCAAGAACCACTTATTGTACAAATAAATCTTTGATTTTTAAATAAAATATTTCTGAGGTAAAAAATGTTTGAACGTTTTGACAGTAAAATTTCAGTTAGGATTGATTTTATAATATCACCATTAATTTACAAACGTACAGTTAACCAAATTTAATAAACTTTTACGAAACTGTCAAAAAATAAGAGCAATTATATCGATTCAAGATAAATACTCTCACTCACGCTTTAAAGACTCCATTGAAAAAAAAAATGGCAGAAAAAATCCAAAGAACCGTTTTCTGTGAGGGATGGTTTCTTTTTCTTAACTTATAAAAAAAAATTGCAAAAAATGTCCATAATTTTTTTTAGCTTTTGATGAGTTTTTTTTTGAAATTTTAGCATGAAGGTATTCAAAGAAAAATAAAACATATGTGCTTATAACGGTTTATATATCATAAATTCATAAGAGCGTATTCAAACAGCGTATCGGGAAGGTGAGATTTTGATTCGAAACATGACCTAACTTACTTCGAAAATAATTGTTTAAATTTATAGCAACATGCATAATTACATAATTATGTCAACAAGTGCAGTGCAATAACCCCCACGACAAATAAAGCTCGTGGGTCTTATTTCCCAAAATATATAAAAATAACTACCTTTTTGAAATGGAAACAAAAGCCGTGGATTTTAATTCCTTATATGTAGGTTTCAATTCGAAGAATATTTTAATTCACTAAAGAACAAAAAACGATTTTGTACTTTGTCAAAATTTTTCTTGGATAACAGTACCTTGGGTGGACCGATTCGCGAGTTCCAAGAATTTTAACTTCCTCTTTAGGTCTTCTGTCCCGCTAACGCAACTTCGTTGCTCGGCTAAGGGTATGTATAGTTGTCAGGCAGACGGCAATGTTAACAGTTTTCTTGGCCAACTTTTATAATGTTGGCAGGTAAAGTAAAGTACATATGCATATGAATTATCGAATAAAACTTTAAGTCTGGGTCATAATGCAAATTCAGAAACTCCTGCCAGCATGTGTTATTTCCTCTTATTTTGGAAATAGGACCCACGGGCTTTATTTCCGCTGGTCTTATTGCACTGCACTACGTAAACTTATCTGTTATAACGGGTATGAAATTTAATCAAAATCGTTTGATCTGTTTTCGTAAAATTAAAAAAAAATTGAAATCGTTAAATGGCATCTACTAGTTTTTTAGATGAGCTCAAAAAAAATTAATTTCTTCTCTAGCAAATTACATATAAATTTTTTGTTGACTCCCAACATAAATAAAATACTTTTTTTTATAAAACAACAGCAAGTTTAGTTCCAAATGTTGTTTGAAAATTATTTTGTTTATTATTATTATTAAGAAAACTTGAATTGATTAGATCTGTACATACCTTTTGTTTTAATGGAATAAAATATTAAAATATAATAAATAAAATATTAAAATATTTTATAACATTAAACGATAATTCATAATAATAATATTTTTTCCGTTAAATTCAGTATTCTCAAGCTCTTGCACAACAAACTACGATGCCGCGGCGGCCCAGCGGCGGCGTGGTGATATTATAGGGACTCATATTTTATTTTTCACCATGTTCCCACTAGCAAAAGCTACGGCCCTGACTCGATATATAAATGTTTTTAATTTAACGATTCTCGATGTTCCGGCATTTACTGTAAATTGTATTTATGTGTTTCCAATTGCTAAGATTTATATTTTAGAGAAGAACTCATCAGAATGTTTAGAATACACTCACATTATATAGAAAGTTAATAGAAAAGTAAGCTAATTACAACTTTTTTGACATAAAATTGTAGGAAAATCTATCAAGTAAAGTTCCAATTTGCTTATTCAGAGATCGTGAAACGAGCACTAAATAAATAATAAATAAATATTTTTTTGTTAGTTCACGTTTCTGAGATCTCATTGAGCAAACTTCTGTCAGCTCCACTGAGGAGAAGAAGAAACCTGAACAAAATTTTTCCTCTAAAAATTAAGAGCACTCTCCATCTATTTTTTTGTAAGTTCATCAACTGCGACAAAAAATAATTGAGCAAGCAAATCCAAAAAAATATCAGACTCTGCTTTTTGACAACAAAAGTGAGGAATTACGTTCGGATTTCTGATATTTCTGAGATCTCTGTGAGCCTGAGAAAACTAAACTGGTATATGAGTTACTGTAAAGCCCCTGATTGATCGGAAATTCCTAGGTTTGACCTAAAAAAATCGGGTGTTTTACGTTTTTTAAAGATACTTATATAAATTTTTAGCTGAAAGCTACTTGCTACAAACAATAACCATGTTTTGAAGAGATAAGGATTGACCCCTTAAACATAAATAGTACCTACCTCAGAGTTATGGAAAATGTTGAATAATTAATTTTATTCCAAACCTCATCGTAATCGGATAGCCGAAGGGATTATGCTGCACACACACCTGACACCAAATGGTGATCTTCATCGTGGCAGTGCTCTTGAAAAATTCTCGCGAACTATAATCTTTGTATCCCAGACATTATTTTAATTATTTTTTATTATTCTTCTTTAAATTTTCAATTTGGGAAAACCACTCCAGAAAAGTACCAAAAACTATAATCTGCGTTCGACAACACTGCCAAAATGGAGTGTATTTAGTGTAAGATTACGCTGAGATAAACGCCTACAAGTTACTAGTAAAAAAATATGATAAAAAATGATTTTTTTATCTTTTGCTACGCCTCTGAGGTAAAATATATGTTTAACGAGTCGATCCTAATCTCACCAAAACACTGTTATTATTTATAGCAAGCAGTTACCAGTAGAAAATTTTTATATAAATCTTTTTAAAAAAATGTAAAACAATTGATTTGTTTTAGGTGACTTAGAGTGTATGAAATGACTTTACTCTTTTATGAGTAATTTGGTATGCCTGTTTGTGACTTTTCTTCTTATAAAAAAGCTAACTATGCAACTCATAAAGTCGCGTTCTTTGGTGGACATTTGTCAGTAGATAAAAAGAGGTTCTAATAAAAATGTCTTTTGATAAATTTATTAGTATTTGCATGCCTGAAGAGTTTAAAATTTATGTCAAAGGAAATGAACTGGACGAATAAATTCATAAAGTCTTAATTTTGTTTTTTGTTTTTTTTTTTTTTTTTCGTTTGTCCGAATTTTATGAAAAGAAGGAAAATAATTGGAATACCTTTGATATAGAAATTAAGAAGATAAAAATAGAATGTTGAATGTTCAAAATTTGAAAACATTTAATTGTGATTTTTCAGACTTTATCACTATAGAAAAAAAAAATTAAAAAAATTATAGAAGTAGATAATAATTCTAGAATTAAAGTCAAAATGACCAAAGATACACAGTTTTTTGTTATAATTTTTTAAAATGCTTTTATTATAAATGGTAAATTATTATATTTGGTAAATTTTTTTTTCAACATTTTTCCCAAAATTTAGTTGAAAAAAATCGCAAGAAATTTCAAAAATACCTATTAAGTTATAAATATTTTTTTTTTGGGTCACTTCATTCATTGATTCGTTATCCTTGTATATGTTTTATTTTAACAGGCTTGTAAAAGAATGCAATCTTTTGTGAATGCAGTCTTTAAAAATCATTTATTGAATTCAATTAAAAGATTGCATTCATTGATTTTACTTTGGGACTTCAGACTTCAAATTATGCAATCACCATTCACTCGTAGCAAAAATATTGCAATCATTTTTCCCTCCCATTCATTTTACAGCAATCAATTGAATGCAATCTTTTGAGAATTCATGCATTCTTTGCATTCTTTTGCATTCTTTGCATTCTTTTGCATTCTTTGCATTCTTTTGCATTCTTTGCATTCTTTTGCATTCTTTTGCATTCTTTTGCATTCTTTGCATTCTTTTGCATTCTTTTTCATTCTTTGCATTCTTTTGCATTCATTGCATTCTTTTGCATTCTTTGAATTCTTTTGTAATCTTTGCAGTCTTTTACATTGTATTGCAGTCGTTTTAAGTCACATTAAACTTTTTCCATTTAAGTGATTTGTTATGATTTGAGTTGAGTAAGTTTTAAGTTAAAACATTAACATACAAGTAGTAATGTATTCTTTTTAATTTAATATAATTATAATGTTTTTTTTTTTGTGAAAACATTAGTATTATGTATTTTCTTATGTTTGATGTCAGCCACAACACTTTGTTTAATTTGTGATTTGAACGATTTGATATTTTAACAAAAGAATTCAAAGAATGCAAAAGAATGCAAAGAATGCAAAAGAATGCAAAGAATGCAAAAGAATGCAAAAGAATGCAAAAGAATGCAACGAATGCAAAAGAATGCAAAGAATGCATGAATTCTCAAAAGATTGCATTCAATTGATTGCTGTAAAATGAATGGGGGGAAAAAATGATTGCAATCTTTTTGCTACGAGTGAATGGTGATTGCATAATTTGAAGTCTGAAGTCCCAAAGTGAAATCAATGAATGCAATCTTATTATTGAAGTCATTATAGATTGCATTCAAAAAAGATTGCATTCTTTTACAAGCCTGTATTTTAAGACCTTATTTATGTTTCCGGAGGTCATTAAAGTGATGCGATTTAAAAAAAAAAACTAAAATGATAAATTGGTATGGAACAATGCGTATATACGCCACAGTGAACAAAATACCAAAACTGTAAGACTGTCAAAAATTTGATCGCTACGTCTATGTTATGTTCACTAGGCTTTAATTTTGAAACCGTATCACGAAACCAATTCTATTTGTTTTCTTTAAAAATAAATTATCGATTTATTTATATTTTCATTGCTTGGAGGAGAGAATTTTTACCTTTTAATTTTAAACATTTAATGTCAAATTTTCTGTAGTCAGTGCTTCAAAGGATGAAAGGCATCAAACATTTTTTAAGTACCTTGGGTTCCAAGTCAACTGCTATGGTTGTAAAATTTATAGACCGATCTTATTCAGCTTATGAATGATTTTTATTCAGCTTATTAACGGCTTTTATACCGGCTTATAAACTGCTGTATCCACTTTTAATCAAGGGATTTTAATGGATTTTTTCCTGCAACAAATTATTTGTTCACACTGCGAAAGAGCTTAACTGCACAACTTAATAAGAATCGATAAACAGCTTCTGCTTCAACTTTCTCTTTGAGTTGCTTATCCTATCTATATTCTTTTTAGAAGACTATATTCGATATTAAATAACATAACTTGTAAATAGTCCATATCCAGCTGCTAATGAACTTGCAAAAGTGTAATTATGTCTTAGTAATCACATTTTATCTTCAGCTCTTTCATTTAACTAGCACTATATACGTCCTTAAATAACCCAATTTCTAATACTAAGTCTTGAGAATCTGGATATACCTACATACATACATATATATGTACGATGTACATATACATAAAAAAAAACAACTGACGCAATGTGTTGAAATAAGCCCCTTACTGTGCCCAAAGTAATCATTTAGATCTAGCTTAGTCCATATAAATGTATATATGTATACAACCATTTATGAACTACTCAATATTGATCCTTAAAGTTACCGTGTGTATGCCATTTTGTGTTAACAAAATATAGAGCCCACCTAATTCTCTTGTTATTGACCCACCACCATTCATGTATTCAATACCTCATCCATTTCCATTGACATACTGCATCATAAACGCAATTATGCAAAACAGCACAGCCCAGCAAAGCCACATCACTTTATATCTTGAAGTTACGTTCATATGATGTCTCCCTATTTATGTCCTTTTTCAGGATGATGCAACTGCAACTGGCGCTGACTAGCTCTGGTTGGTTTGTTGTTGGTGCGACAGCCGCAAGTGCATCATAGCATGTATAGTGTGTAGTGTGTAGTGTGTGTCATGTAATTCATGGAAATATCCACATAATATGTGAGTGTGTTTGTGTGTATAAATGTCCTTTTGGAATAATAATCCTAAAACATAATACCAAAGTTCTGAGTAAATATGAACGAGGGGACTCCTCTCGCTCCTATTAGATTGGTACTGAGCCAAGAATATGCGAAATATGGAACCCCAACTATAAACCACTTCGGCCTCATAGCAGCAGCACAGCATCATCTTAATATATATATGTATATAAATGGGAAGGAAGAGGCTGTCGGTTATTGCAAACGTCAGTGGTTATGTCCTGGCTGGAGTTTCTATACATTCTATTTACTCATGAGCGGAAAATAAGTAGAATTTTGTTGCATATAGTCAAGTCAGTCCAAAAGCTTTGCTTGGTTGCATTTTATGTTTTCTGGCTCTATTCTTGGCTTGAGGAGGGTTAAACTCTGTTGGAGACTGCCGGTGCTTGGGTATGTATGTTTGTATAGGATATAGGATTATGAACCAAGGACTAAAATCGCTTATGGCACTTGTGGTATATCTACATTCAACTCATACATAATATTTTGTTTGTTTCTTTTTTTGTTTTTTTTTTTTTTTTTAATATTTAAAGTAAAATGTGTCCCTCAGAAAGAGAAAAAACAAACTGTGCCTGCCACCACAAAAAAATAAGTTGACGTTTGTGAATATTTTAAATTGAAAAATATATAAAAAAGTAGACGACCTTGTGCAACATTAAGTGATTAAACTCGGTATTTTTCTTCCTAATTCTTTTGGTCTTAATGAAAATTATTTTGTTTTCCGTTTTGTCATTAAGCTAAGTGCATTTTATTATATATACGAATATAACTACTTAAATTTGACTTAACAATTTAGTAATTTATTTGCTGCATCTATCATTTCTCACTAAAAATAATTGGACTTCCTATTCTATATTCATACTTTAATTAAGAACAAAATTTTATGAACGACCAACGAATCAACTTATATTAATAAGTTTTCATATTTTAAATCTCAGTTGAAATTAGTGGAAGTTTCTTCAATATTATGTTCTAGAAAATACATTTTTTATATTTCTATTAAAAAATACAAAAAACAAATCACTGGCACAAAAAAGTCTGAATTTTATTTTCGTTGAATTAAATACATTTGAAATATTGAACAAAAAATAAGGCTGCTTACAAGACTAACATATATAGAAATAAGAAATAAGGTAGAAATCTAATTCTATTTCCATCGCACAACTCACTAAGGCGAGAGGGGTGTAACAATGTCGGGCGTCGTCGGCGGCTAAGGTTCTTTTAAGGACAAAAATGGTTTTACTCTGCTAGTACAAGAATGCAACCAGAAAAGCAACCTATTACAGATTCCAGTTCCTACAAATATATACAAACTGAAATCAAATGTATTCTATTCTATGTGTTCATTTATTTCGAAAACAAGAAAACCATGAGACGATAAACTTCGAACTGTTTAAATTTCTTACGCTCTGCTCAAGCGATGAAATAAATATAATTATTTTGGGTAATGCCGCTGACTTCGTCGAATTGTTGTATTATGTTCTGGCACTACACTCTGTTTACAGGAACAAACTCAGGCGATTTTCGAGCCCCATCTAACTTTAGTACCATTAAAGTTACAAACTTCAAATTTGGAATGTTTGCTAGACTGGCAAAGCAAATGCACCTCATCAATATTTATGATTTTGACCAATTTTTTCATCGAAAATCTTTCAAGAAGTGTTTAAAAGTTTTGTATATAAAAATTTTCCATTTTTTTTTTAATTTAAAAAAAAAATATTTTTTTTTTGTTGGGAACTTAATAATTTGAAAATGACTTGATTTTTATTAAAATTGGCGCCCAGCAGTTTTTTTACATTATCTAGCAGATTTTAAATAAAAATTATTTTTATGACCAAAAATAAAGGTACAACCTATACAAATGAAAAATATCATTTTTCTCAAAAACGGCAAATACGATTTTGATTAAAATTTTTATGGGAGCTAATATAAGTACGATCTACTATATTATTGGAAAAAAAATTATATATGCATAGAACCATCTGTTGTACTGATTTTATTTAAATTTAAAAATTTACACAAGAGCTTCTAATAAATTTTGAATAATATTGCATATCAAAATTTTCAGAAAAACAAGTTTTGGGTTAAAAAAATTTTTTTTGAAAATTCGAAAATGGGTAGATGATTTTTTTGCAAAATTTATTTTTAATTTATTAATAAATACTAAATAATAGCGTACCAATTTTTTTTTTAATTTTTGTCTCTTAAATCGAGATTTGTGTAAGAAATCGGATGGTGGTACATTGCGTTGGTGTCAGAACATTTTCAGAAGTTGTTTAATCTATTTATTTCTAATTATATTGATTTTTTAACAATTCTTCAGTCTAAAGTGTGAGTACAATGCATACTTTAAAATAACAGTGTGATCGCACATAAGAGCAAGTTCGTGCCACCCAGTCATCCATTTTAATTTTCTGAGTGGAAGCAAAAATAAAAATTAGATTTTTTTTTTAAATTACATACAAATTTTCTGTACTGAATTTGAAGCTATTAAATGCATCCTTTAAGGCTATATATAGCTCGATGTTCAGAGGAACACACAAACTCCCAGCAGCACACCACAGACGGTTTAATGAAAACCACTTGGAATTACACATAATTGAAATGTTGGATGTGATTAAAAATCAAAAATAATTATAAAACCTATTTACTTTCTTTACCAGATAAGATAATACAAATTTCCAAAAAAAAAAAACAAAATTGGTAAAAGTTATGATATTATATGTAAAGTTCTAATCCCAAATCGTAATATATAGTTTTAACTTCATTAAATTTTAGATCTCTCGAGCTTATGTATTTCATGACAAAGCCTTATTTTTGATCTAATTGATATCTTGTCAAAGTTATACCTTCCATCTATACAAATAATTATAAAAGCAAACCAAAACCTTTTTAAAATCATCCTCCCTATATGAAAATGCTCTGCTCAAAATATCTATTTGATGAAATTAAAACTAATTTATGTACAAACCATATCTCATTGGATTGGTTGGTTGCACAAAATGCTTTAACTCTTATGACTTGAAGCTCTTTCTTGTATTGCCTCTATACACTTTTATGGACAAAAACCATATTAAACACCACTCGAACACAATATCAAAAGGACTAACACTTTCGGAGCGTTGCAGCCTTGGGTTTCGAAATCTCTGGATGGTTGAAGATACTATATATGTACATATGTATATTTTATATATGTATCTATCCTATTGCGTTTAGATTTCAAATTCAATTTGCTTGCAAATTAACACCTTCACAGGATGCATTAAATGCGAATTCCAATTTCAATTTAGAATAAATGAATTCTTCTCTTTTGCTGAAATGGGATCTTGTTTTGTAGCCCAGAGTAGAAATATGTATCTAATGCTCCTGGACTTATAGAAGATGATGATGATGATGATGATGATGATGACGACGACGACAGACGATTGCGATGACATTCGAATATAGTGTCTCTCTACTAGTTGGTACAACTCAAAGGAAAGTGCATAGCTCCTAAGCAAATCCAATTTGAATCAGAAAGTAGAAGACGACAACTCGATCTCGAAACCTTACGATATATTCTACTCCTTGAAAGGTAAAAAATGAAATCACTGCATGAATGTCCTTGCAACATGAGCAATCTCGAACTAAACAAGGGTGGGTGGTGGTGGAGGTAATGGTGGTGGCGTAATGTGGTAGATGGACATGATGTGTGATGAAGAACCATCTGCAATAACTCTTAATAATATAAGAAGCAAGCAAACCCACCGGCATCCTTACTCCAACAGAGGGTCCTTTCTCTAAGGAGATAGTATACCAGAGGCCAACACACATCCCTATTGTGTTGAGTGGTTCCTGTTTCCTTAGTCCTTCTAACCACGAAGAGGGACTTGAACTGAATAGATGTGGTTATTTGCTTCACTGAGTGCACCTCCCCTAAACCCTATCCTAGACGACGACGTAGTATAAGCATGTAATTTGCATTTCCCCATCGTCGTCATCATCATCATCGTCCTGCTCCTGGACATACATTATAGAAAACCTGCATTGAATCTTGTCAATATATAAACTACACAGAGCATTCATCCTTGGGAGGTTGTATGTACATATATATGAGTGGTACTTCATTTTGTAGGCTAAATCTCCCACTACTCTACTATCTACAAAGTCTGAGTCTATAACATTCTGCGGTATGGTCAGGTGCTTGATATGCAAATTGCGTATTCCTGGAAATACTGGTATATTTTTTTAGTTTTTTATTTTTTGTAAAAACTTGATGTGGGTTTTGTTATGTCTGTGTCTGGGGTGCGTGCATAAATGATGTGGGCTCTGGCATTGGCTATATGCTTTGTTAAAAAGGACTCTTTTGTTAAAGATATATATATTTGCATTACAAGGAGACCCATAATGTGAGAAAAGGAATTTCCTTCTTATATATTTTGTTCGATGGAATCTAATGAGATATTCTTCGATGGAATTTAAATATTCATTGTGATGTAAAAATACTTCGGGCAATGATGATGTGTTAAGAGGGTTTTATAAAAATATACAAATTGGTATTTCTACTTGATATTCTATATTCCAAAAAGGAATTCTAAGTAGATGTATCACGTTTGGTCCTTGTGCTAGTAGGTAATTTGATTCAATTGATATTGCTTTTTTTGTTGTTTATTTTTTTTTTAAGATTTTTGTCGATATTACATACATAAAAAGATTTATACATAAATTTTCTATCAGATTATAAAAGTACCCACTCATATATACATATATACTTCAACTTTTTATTTAGCGAAATAAAACCTGTTGGAAATTGTTTATACAATATTTTTTTTGGGCCATATATGGTAAACGCATTTAAAATTAATTCAATTTTTTTTTTATTTTCTCTGTAACGGCAGATTATAAAAATTTTTAATAATTTTTTTTTTTTTGAAAAGTCAATATTTTGAAGATGTTACCCATCTGAATGAATGTTTTTTTTTTAATTAGTCCTTTAAGTGCATATAATTGAATACCACTCATTGGTCTTCTGGACTTTGCTATAGTCTGAGACATGTGATAGGAACAAGGAAAAAATAACTCTTCTTTCCTTACATCAAAAAAAATGTAAATGTTCGTTTGTTCCTAATCGCAAATCCCCGAAATTAATTCTTAAGCGATTTCTTTGAAAATTTGACACAATATTGCATTCGACTGCACGCATGTTTTTAATAAATTATTAATTAATTGGCCGGCGGGACAGCTCGTGTAAAACCAGGGCCTATTGACTTACAACTCTCAACCATTCCTGTGTGCGTGATGTTATTGACAATTTTCTACCGAATGTTTTTATATTCTTTCTTTTTTTTTTAAATAGGTCATGAAAGCAACACAGTTTCATAAAAAGGATTTCCCATACAATTTTTTCAGTTTTGCTGTGCAAATTCTTAAAACAAACTTCGAAAATATTTAAACTAAATGGAATTAGATTTTAATAATTCTTTTTGTGTTTGAAAGGAAAAACCAAACAAAATTTTTATTTTGAGGTTATATTTGTGGAATCACGGACCGGCTTTATGGCTTAAAATTTTGGCTCTGTGAAATTAGGCCCCAGGAAATAAAACCCCAAAAACAAAATGAAATAAGGCCCCGAAATTGGGGCTTTTTTCATAATCAAATTATGCCCCATGCAACAAGGCCCCAACGAAATGAAAAAAACACCCCAAAAATAAACGAAACCACACCTCAATTTGTTTTGTCCAAATTTGTTTATTTTTCTCAAAAATTAAATAATACCCCAATTTGTTTTGTCCATATTTTTTCTCAAAAATGAAATAAAACCTTAATTTGTTTTTACTCTTTTGCTGAAATCGTGCGATTTTTTGTCAGTTATTAGCTAATGGTTTTAAACACTATCTTCACATTTAAGAATTAAAAATCTTACTTCGTCAAAATATTCTACATATACCTACATATATAACCAACAGCTGCTTAAAACGCTGATTGAACCAGAGTGACGAAAGTTTCCTCTTAAAGATTCTTCATCACCTCGGTTTTACGTTGAAACATGATTGCTGGGTCCATAGTAAGCGGTATTTTTCAAGCTCTGGGTCCTCGATTAGCGGATTTTTGTGAAAAACAATGATGTTTTAGCACAAACAAGTAAGTTATGCAAAATGATATAAGGCTCCAAAATATTTTTCAAAATAAAATGGAAATAGTACCCAAAATTAATTTTGGGGTCATATTTCATTGGGGTCTTATTTCAAATGAAAAAATGCCCCCAAAAAATGAAACAACACCCCAACATTTAAAAATGTTCGTTGTTGTTGTTTTGCATTCAATGATTTGGGGCCTTATTTCATTTTGTTTTTGGGGTCTTATTTCCTAGGGCCTAATTTCGCAGAGCCAAAATTTTCCATTTATATAATGTAGGAGTAAAGGCAAAAAATAACGCCCGATTTTAAAATCTCTTTTTATTTAAAAGGTATAATACTCAAATGTATGCATATAAAGGTTCTGAGATTTTTCGGATTTAACAATTACTAACAACAAATTGGTAAGATAGGTAAATAAAAAATATAAAATTTCTGCTATTTTTGGGGATAAGAAGAATTGTTCAAATCAGCAAGTTGTCAGTTTCTTTCTCTTTTAGGCCTAGTACGCTGCTAATACGAAACGAAAAATGCCATACAAAAACGACACAGTCATAAACGAAAAATTTCGTTCAAGTTTTCATTTTGCAGTACGCAGTTCGATGAGTGAAATTGATTATTGTAGCAGATTATTTGGAGAAGTCTCCGCTCTTTTTTTGCACAGAATTAATTGTCGAGATCATTTATTGTGTACGGAAAAGTGATATTTGAGTTGTATTCGTGTTTGTATTTATGTTGTTTCTTTTATATCAGTGATTTTTATGCAGTGTGTTTTTGTATTTTGTTTTTGCAATTTGGTGTCTTGGTGATACTTTGAGTGGGTAATTTTTCGTTATCGTTTTCGTAAGCATTTCGCTGTCGTGTCTTCAACACGAAAAATTTCGTTTTGCATCAGCAGCGTACTAGCTCAGCGATAATATAATTTTGACCCATGAATAACTCGTGGTGATTATGAAATTTGCAATATTTAACTTGCGGGGAATCACTTTCGTAACAGATTAATGTTTTGTTTTTGCACCTCAAAACTTTTGATGCGGATATAAAAGGACAATAAATGTATATACCGAGCGAAGAGTGCTTAGATTCGTTGATTCTAGAGTTACAAATATAAAATAAGCTGGCGGATTCAGTCATTGGGGTGATTGACATTGGCGGGTTATATTATATATTCATATTTTCTTTTGTAAATTTTTTATGATACTTGTGTTTGTCAACCCGTGCGATGCCATGGGTGGGCCCGCTAGTTTGAAAACAAATTTTGCAGAAATCAAAAATACTGGTTTTTTATTTTTACTCTTATCTTAAATTGCAAGTTTCTTGAAAATAATTAATTTTATAGGTAACAATATTTTGTACAAAATGTTTTCCATACAAGCGAAAAGATAAGATATAAGTTATTTCAACTTCAAAAAGCAAGGTGTCAATAATATGGTTTTTTTTAGAAAAATTAAAGATCACTTGACCCTTTTTAATAAAGGATTGATTTAGTAACAATAATTTCTAAGATAATTAAAAAAATCACGGTCAAAATTAGAAAAAAAGTTTTTTTTCTCTTAAATTTCCGAAATATAAAAATATTATTTATACTAATTTTATATATTATAGTATTTACTACGAGAAGTAAGGAGACTTCAAAAATGGTCAAACGTTCAAGTTATATTACGTAAACCCCGTATTATTTGTCATGCACATGCCACCTTGAATAACTTTTTATTCGCAAACGAAGTCCCAGTAAAATTTTTAGACAATATTAATATTTTTAATGTTTAAATAAAGATGAATGTGTTTTACTTAGATTTTTTTTTTAAGATTAGCCTTATTTTTGTTAATTTTTCCTGCCATAATTTTTGAAATTGGAGTCGCAATATCTTGCAACTGATGCGTATATAGTGTTACAATATTTTTTGTATTAAAATTAGTTAAGTGAGTATAAATAATTTTTGGAAAATTTGGCTGTTTGTAGATAAAAACCAGTATTTTTGATTTTTGATCAATTTTTTTAGCAATTATATTTTTTAAATAATCGATGTAAAAATATGTTGTTACTAAATGAATAAAATTAAAGCCAGAAATAGGGTTCAATGTGAAAAACCTATAATTTTCTTAACACTTCTCCTCTTTAAGGGACAGATACATATATTAAAACTAATCGCTTGAAAGAAAAAATGTGTCAAAAACTTCTGTTATGTTATTACATATTTATAAAATTATTTTTCAATATCTTGCGATTTAAAAAAAAAAAACAGTATTTTTTTTACAGTTTTGTTTATAATTAAAATATTCTTTTTAATATTCATAAGGAGGAGGGTCACATTATGTATACAAACTTAGCATGGACAATTTTTCTAATACCGTAAAATATAATTTACATAAAAAGTTTAAACAAGCCCGAAAGTACCGTATAACGTTCCATCAATAAATTAACAGGAAATTAAGGCAAACAAAAAGAAAAAATTGAGTTGAGAATACAGCGTTCATCTTTTCGAGTACGAATTTTCAACCCGTTCATCTTTTGGAGCACTGTTATTGTGAAAATATTTCGTTCATCTTTCCGAACTGTTCATCTTATAGAACCTTACATTTTTAGTGATATTCAATATTTGAAGCTTTTTAAGCGACGTAACTACTCTTTCAAATAAAATTAAAATTTAAAAATTCTTGCTTTTTTTAACGATATCCACCGATGCAAACATTTTGATATCAATGAAATGAATTTCATCTGAATTTAATGTAAATACTGTAATCAGGTTCTACTAACACAAATGCATCATGATATGTTTGAATAATTTACAAAAACATTTTACAATCCACTTCAACTTTCCCGAACATGAAATTCAATGTTGTTTGATTTTTCCCCCTCTCAACATGGTCAGGACACATGGAGATATAATTTATATGAAACAAATTCTACTAAATCTTTACATATACCTATCACCACCAGAGACAGTGAGTGCACTTTAAAAACACAATACACCCATTTTCCCTCCACTAAAGTCCTCCAAAACCATTCGGCCTTGTTGAAAAAAAAATAAACTTTACAAATGCATATAAAAGGTTTTCCAATCGTTTTTAATACCAATGTATATCTTCTCTATGTCATTTTCAGGTTTAGCTGCTTCATGTGAGACACTCCTGTTGGCCGAAATGTCTGTGTCACGTTTTATTCCAATTATTTTAAATAGTGGACAAGTACATAATGGCACCCTAACGAGTACGGACCAAAACAATGCAACATCGTCGGAGTTGGGGTCAGCGGCGGCACTGGCCAATGCCACATTCACAAACCAGGCGGATCTAAATCGACCAAACATAACAACAGCATCATCGTCATCATCATCAACTCCAAGCAACGAGCCGCAACAACCAACATCATCATCACCCCCAACAACGACGACGAGGTCAACGGCGACAATGACAACGACTACGACATCATCATCGTCATCGTCATCAGCTTTTACATCAAGCTCATCGTCGTCGACAGGAACGACGACGAATGCCACAATCGCCACAAACAGTGAAATCATTTATAAATTCTATGTGCCCGAAAATGTTGGTGTTGCAACCGCAAGAATAACAATTGGCAATGGCTGCCTCATATGTCCGGATGTTGGTTTCTATATCCAGGCAAATGCACTGCCCACTGACACCAATTACATCCAAAGTACAATTATAAAGCCCAACCAAACTGGTGAGATATCCATTGAGTTCTATGTGCACTCGAGTGCCTGGCACTTTATTCGGCTTCGATTCGAACAATTCCAAGAGCCCTCCGCTGCATCAATGTCAGCAGCATCAGCCGAAAATGCTGGATCTGTCGTCTCGGAGGGAACATTGTCAACAGCCTCTGTTTATACTGCCCCTGCTGCCGCCTCCGCATCATCGGTCAGCAGGTCATCTAGGGCATCGTCATCTATGCATCTTGAGGGCTTTACCAATAATCAGAGAATTCAACATCTGTACGCTGTTGATGAGTACCAGAGGTGGGTGAATAGTGCTAGCGGAGTGGCAAGTACCATCAATCCGGCTTCGGCCGATGACGATGTCTCTAACCACACAACACCGAAGACCACTTGGTACGAGATGGAATACTCGCTGCAAATTGATTTTCATAATCTACCGACGAATGAGGATGAAGATGCGGAGGGCGAGGCTGAAAGCGTCCCTTGGAAACCGATAATCTACCGGGACATGGAATTTTACCCGCTACTACGGCAGACCTACAGAGAGTTCTTCATGTTCGATTACGATCTCATACCGGACAGCAATGGAACAGTTCCGCTTGTGCTAAATCTAACCGCAGGCACACCGGCCGGTTTTAGTTTTGAGGTTGGTGATGTTTATGACATCGGAGGGACTCTGAGCTTTGCCGTTTCCATGAAACATGGCCTGAAAGGACTCGATTTGAAAGGAACACCTCTGCCATCGACCGAACGTAGTGGCATTTTGGCAGAGAAACTAATTGGTCGACCGCCGGCTGGGAAGGACTCAGATGACAAAGAGGAGGACGATCAGGCTTTGCCTCGCAGCAATCAGACCATAATCGTTTGCATGCGAATGGGAGAACCCGGGGAGCCAACTTGGCCAGACAAATGCCGATATGGAAGGAAAGTTTTGCCAGCCTCTAGCATAGTCAACAACACCGACTCGAACACCAGTACTGGATTGATTCATGTTCCATTTCCGGAAAGTGGTCAGTGGTATGTTACCATGGGGCTCTATTGTCATGGAGCAGAAACCGCTGCCAGAGTAACCATCATAGACAGTGTCAAAGAGTTTGTCAAGAAATACGTCGGGATGTTGGAGTCAATGCGACCACCGTGTGCCTGTGCCAATGCGTCAAAATTTTATCAGACCTGTATAAACGACAGGAAGTGTTTGGCACAAATGAACGAGACCGAAACCCTTAAGATCAAAGAATGCATGATGGACTCAAAATGCTCCGATGACTTCGTCGACATGACGAAAAAGTTCGAAAGCCACCATAAATTTGCCACCGAACAACATTTCGCATTGGACAATTGCAATACCTCAGTGGTGTTTACGATATCATCCAGTCCGTGCGTTGCGGGTCGGTGTGGTCGCTTCGGAAGGTGCTATCATTATATGTCAGGTGGCTTTGTCTTCTCTACCTGCGTTTGTATGAAAGGCTATCGGGGTTGGGACTGCACCGAGGATGCACAAGTTCCTTCGAGCATATCAATTCTCGTTGCATCACTGCTGCTCACACTCAGCAACCTGCTCTTCATACCGAGCATCTACATGGGCGTTCGCCGGAAGTACTACACCGAATCAGTGATTTATTTCTTTGCAATGTTCTTTTCGACGTTCTATCATGCCTGTGATTCCGGCGAAGACGAGTACAGTTTCTGCCTGGTAAAGATTGGAGTTCTGCAATTCTGTGACTTCTATTGCGGGCTTCTAGCGATTTGGGTGACACTCGTCGCAATGGCACACATTCGACCGCAATTCGTCTCTCTACTGCATATGTTGGGGGCCATTTTGCTAGCCTTCGGAACGGAGCTAAACAAGCAAAGCCTTTGGGTTTTCCTAGCACCTGCTCTCACTGGCATCTGCATCATATCGGCGAGTTGGGGACTGCGCTGTCAGAAATCACGCAAGCTATTCCCCGCCAAAAGGTACCTCAGTGTCTACATGCCCCTAGGAACGGTTCTCGTTATGGTGGGCCTAGTGTGCTATGCTTTCCTACAAACCAAACAAAACTACCACATCGTTCATTCAATATGGCATATCGTGATGGCGCTCAGCATCCTCTGCCTGCTGCCCAGCCGCAAGTCATTCATTCCGAAGTGCTAGCATTCGGCTTATACTCGAGAGTTTCTACTCATCGAACAGGAATTCTATATGTGAATTCCGGAGCACCAGTCGTAGCAGCAACAGAGACTCCACTTCTTCTTATATGCCACTATTGCCGCGCAAGCTAAAACAACCTATAACTAAGCGAACAAAAAAGAATAAGCAACAAAATAAAGCTTCTCGTACTATAACTACTGATCCGGCTACTCAAGTATCGGAACTGCATCCTTTAATAGAAGTGAAAACATGACCTAAACTAATTTTTTTTTTTAAGTGTGAACAAATGAGATACATAGATATGAAGAGAAAAAAAAACAAAGAGAAAATAAAATATTTTTTGAGTATAAACCAAAGGAAACTTAAAAATTAAAAAAAAAAAAAAAAAAAAACAAATCACAGAGCCTTACTAGAATTGAGATTTAAAATATAAAATGAAACTACAAAAAAATAAATAAATTTTAAACAAAAACAAATATTAACATAAAGTATAAAAATAATATATATATATATAAAATATTTTAGTGTGTAAATTTGGAAATGTAAAGTGTAAATTTTTTAGACAAAATGAGCTCAAGAGTTAAAATTAAGAAAAACAAATAATAAAAACACACCAGGCATACATGTGTAGAAAAAATAAACCTGTATCGCCCAAATTCGTAAATGTAAATTTTTGTAACTGATAATGACGGAAAAGACAAAAAAGTGTTGTATCTAATGTACAGTGTTCTCTATTTTATACATGGATTGTAGCATTTTTTGTTTTATGAGCGCTGCTAAGGAATATTTCTTTTTTGTTTTATTATGTAAAATTAAACAAAAAATAAAATGCTTTGGATAAGCTTTTAGGATATAGATAGGTAGATATACAAATAAAATATAATTAATGTTTGTTTGATTTTTCTGTTTCTTATGTTTATAAGTTTTATATAGTATATAATTAAATATCCTATTTATGTATTAAGTTAAAAGCTTTAAAAATGAATTTATTTAATTGTGTAAGTTTGTTTTTTTTTTAATAAATTTTATTTTTATATTTTATAATTTGTGTTGAGTTTAATTTTTAAATTGAATTCAAAGAAGGGAATGATACTAATCGTATATTAAAACTATTTTAGATCTACCTTAATTTGTCCATTATTATTTTACAATGTTCTAGAGATTGTCAAACCCCGGCATACAGTTTACAGTACGTCCGAAGTAAACCTCAACTCAATGTTATACCGATTTGCAGTCCTGGGGAAATTGCTATAGTTATTATTTCACCATAGAATTTTTTTAAAGATATAACGATAAAAAAAACTATAGTAATGACCCATTTCGGCGAAGTTCATGGGAAACAATTGATCCCCTATAGGTCTATTTCAAATTGTTATTGAATTGATGTAATGGTTAGTGCGTTGGACAATCACGCCATTGGTCTCAGGATCAAATCCCAGTCTATTCTACCTAAAAAAAATTGCAAGGATTGTGCCTCTTGTTCGCTTTTTAAGGAACTGGTTGGAAAATGTTGCCATGCGAACCCTTCGGAAAGTGCCTTGAAAATTATAATCGATAGAAAACCTTAGTACCCATTCACACGAGGAAATTGAGTTTGCAGCAACTTTCAGTTTTTATGTGAGAAAAGCACTAAGTAAGAGAAATGAACGGTCTACGATTGGTTGAAATTGGAAATTAAAAGAAAACCTTAAAAAAATTTCCGCCAAATTGTTTCTTCGTGTGAAAGTGAACGATTTGATTAGATTTTTTTTTGACATTCATCTTCACACATACAGTAGAAAAAACTTTCTACGATTTTCTTCGTGAATTAGACTGCTTTTAAACGATAATGCAACTACCCCTTGTGATTTTTAAGCACGTTGGTGGGGGACGTGTGTGGTGGCCGGGGTAGAAAAAATAGCTGATGCTGGAAAAAATTGCAGAGTTATCTCTGATTCTTCTTTATACTTTTTCTTATTATTTAAGAGAAATAAGTGGAGTAAGGAGTGTAGGTAGATATATGTGTTTTCATTTAACAAAGACAGCTTTTAAACGCTGCAATTACCCCCTGCGATTTTTAAGCACGTAGTCGGGGGACGTATGCGAAGGCCGGGGTAAAGATTTGCAGAGTTATCGCTCTTTCTTCTTTTTGCTTTTTCCTATTGTTTGAGACATAAGCGGAGTAAAGAGTGTGAAGAGATATTTCCTTCTCATTTAACAAAAATTGCAGTTATTAAAATTTGCAGGGTTTAAAATTGAATGGATGTTGCAATCCGAAAGAAACTCAAAAGAGAAAAGCCGTTAAAATTTGCAGTCATCTAAAAGCAGTCTTTCAAACAAAACTACAGAAAATTTCTACGATTTTCTTCATGTATTTTAATGCTTTTAAACGATGCAATTACCCCTTGTAGACAAACTTGCTGCAGGTTGGGGAGAAAGAGGTGGGCAAGAAAGGCATTCTCAAATTTTGCTCCCAATATTCTCTGCGCTTAGTTAAGTCCGAAGGGGATTTGTTGTTGTAGATATATTTAATATAGGCCCACATTGTTTTTTCATCCAATTCCCTTTGGACTTAGAAAAAAAAAACAGTAATAAAATACCCTTTTCACTTTGTTACGAACCATAATTTAATCATGCGCTTATATGGGAATAAAACTTAAAGCATCGTTCAGACGAAGATGATATTTATATCTTGTCGTTGTCGTATGCCTTAGACAGTAAGTTTTGTATTAAGTTGTTCATATGAACAACCATCATGCGTTAAAACCTCATATAGGAGGTATTTACCTATTGTGAATTTTTGTTTCCGCCTCCCGAAAAAATTTGTCATTTGAAAAAGGACTTGTCCAAAAATGTATGAACAAAAAACTCAGAAACATTAAGTATGAATAATTGTTTACTAATGGGTTAGTGTGTCTTATTGCAAAATTCAGCCTCGCACTGGCTCCGAAGTCCTGCATTCAATTGCGGCTTTAACTTCCTTTGTTGAAGTTATGACACGATGTGAATCCAAGATTAGCTATTTGCTAGAAATGTTTTTTTTTTTAAATAAACAAGTAAACCGCATAGAATAAAACGCTCGTTGTTCAATTTTCATTGAATACCTAATTCTTTTATTGAATAATTTTCATATTTTATATAAATTTTTATATATAAAAAGCCCACCCTATCTTATAGGTCTTAACTACTCCAACTTATCATATCCTTTTGATAAAAATCAATAGCAGAAGCGTTCAATATCCATCAATCATCTATATTACAACAATCTTGGAAATTGATTAATTTAAGTACCTATACCATAAACACACTGTTTATGGCTTGTGTATTTTTTTTGTTGTTATATAAACATATATGAAGGAGCTGCGTTCTTGTCAACAGGATATTAACACCCAAAGGAAAGTAATACAATCCGTATTACTGCATGGGAGGCGGGCTTATGAATTAATACGTATATACATATTATATACCTACCTATACACCATTCAATTGTAATCTTCCTTTTATGCAACGCTGTAACTTATAATTAATTTTACCACAGAAAAACGTTTATAGAAATATGTATATAGCATAAGTGTAATTAAGCTTTAGGGACTATTTTACATTATCTAATAATATGTATCAAAATATACAACAAGTACAAGCATTATACCTAGTCTACGATTTACATAGTTCCCAGAGCTTAATTGTGTGTACTTTATAGCTTGACTATAAGAGGATAGTTATGGCAGTGTATGATATAAATGTGTGTATTCCAAGTCTCCTTCCAGCCTTTATGGGTTCAAAGTATATGCATGCAATAATTTTTGTTTATGGGAAAAAAACAACGATTCTCTGAAGTAAGTAAAAGAATAATGGATTAAATTTTATAAAATGAGGTTAAAATCTACACATTTTATTTATTTATTTATTTTTTTCTAAATAAAAAAAAATCTATGATGATAAGGAATGAAAAGCTATTTTAACAAAGCGCTATGGTATGAAGTTTCCTACAGAGATGATAATGGATTAATTTTACTTAAACAACAATAACTATATAAAATACCTATACATTATTACAATTTAATTTTTTGTTTGTCAGTTAAAATAACAGTAATATTTATTTTAAATAAAAATGACTTTAATGTTAAATGTTAAATATTTTTAAATTATAAATGTTATATTTAGGTACCTACATATGTATATTATTTTTTGTTTTCTTTTGATTCGTTAATTTATGGAAAATCACCTACAAAAAAAAGACATCACAAATTATTGTATATTTAGTATGTATAAGCAAACGTATTACCTAAATATGTATAATCTGCACTTTTGATGTAATAAAAAAATAAAATTAAAAAAAAATAGAATGACAAAACAAATATATTGTTATTTCGTACACCAAATAATATTGTGTTTTATTTGCTTCTTGGGATATTAGGCGTGTTTTTTTGTAAGCCCAGAGGCAATTGGTCGAAAAAAACAACGTCGGTGCTAAACAATCACCATGTTAAATACAACAACAACTAATCCCCTACGGGCTAAGCTAAACCCAGATAATTCTCCGGGCTTAACTTAAGCACACAGAAAAACTGTGTTACCGGCATAAATTATATACTTGTTATCGATAGTTTGTATGAAAACTCCATTTTGTTTCTGTGTTGCTGTCACTAATCCATGTGGTCGTTTTTTTCCTGCAATTCCCACCGGGCTTGCAAAAAAACACGCCTATTTTTAGTTAATAATGGTGTAGTCTCTTTCCTTGGTAGAGTGGGAGACTTGAACCGAAAATCTTTTTTCAAACATTTTTTTTTGGATATAAACCTTTTCCAAGCATTTAAAGACGACAATGGACAATAGCCGGGTTTTATTATCGCCAATAACCCATACGGTTCACCCCGATAAAATAAAACGATGCGAATCCTACTAAGAACAGTGTTGTATACTCATATCTTTTTTCCTTAGTTTTTGTTATTTTTCATGTATGTATGTAGATATACTTTGCGTGTTTTTTTTGAAAGCCCGGGGGAATTGCACAAAAAAAAAACGACCACAGGGATTAGCGACAGCATCACGGAAACAAAATTGAGTTTTCATACAAACTATCGATAACAAGTAACTATATAATTCACGCCGGTAACACAGTTTTTCTGTGGGCTTAAGTTAAGCCCGGAAAATTCTGTAGGTTTTGCTTAGCCCGTAGGGGATTAGTTGTTATTGTATTTAACATGGTGATTGTTTAACGCCGATGTCGTTTTTTTCGTCCAATTCCCTCCGGGCTTACAAAAAAACACGCCTACTGTCTTTTTCTTTACACTACAATTTGCACTACCTTACCATTGACCAAACTGAAAAAGCCATCTACCCGCCAGAGTAAAAACTAATTTCTGGATCAATAAACGAAGTCCCCGATAGAAGCCTAGATCCAATGTTCTTTTTGTATTCCGTGTTAAAAGATAACCCAGACCCGTAGATAATAAAATGCGGCTAATAAAGCTAATCTTTATCTAGATTTATGTAGATGTATCAATCAAATTACCAAATAAGTTTTTATCACCAATTTAAAAAAAAAAAAAAGTATCTTAAGTCTAGCGCTTTCTCTCAACATTTCTGAGATCTCCTTAGCTAAACTCTTTTGCAATTATCCGAGGTTAACTTAGGTAAAAAACCAATTTTAATTTATTTCAATTTTTTTTTTGCATTTCTCGTTAGTAGTTTTGACTGTTCCTACCCCATTGAGCGTGAATTATTTTAATTAATTTTTATAACCTGCTTAAGTCCTTAACCGCATAAGTTTGTTAGATTTAATTTGTTAAATTTTTTCTTTGTCAATGTTATTGATCATTATGTGGTAAGATCTAAATGGCATTCATCAGAGATCATGAAATTGTTGAAATCTCTTAGATCTCATTTTCTTCAACTTACATAAATGGCATTTTTGATTGGTGATGCAGAAGCGTTTGGAATGCGTATTTATAACCCTTCTAAAAGTGTCTATTGGCGTTGTTCAGTTCCTCTTTATAAAAGAAGAGATTTATCCGCCTAAGATATCGCAGAATTTTTAAGATCTCAGAAATCTGAACAGAAAACTTTCTTGTCAAAAAACTGATAATTATATAGCGAAGAAGTTTGCCGGTTTTTAGGTTTCTATTTTCTTCAAATCAAAAAACCGACAAAAAAAATTACGATGATTTAGTTGTTTCCCATCGCAGTTTCGCCACAATCTATATCAATTTCCTTACATATTATATTATGTTTTTTCCAGTTATGTATGCCATTGCCATCCCTCCAAAAAATTTATTTACAATTTTATTGATACCTACCATCCTAAGGAAATAAAATACTCAGTTAGCGATACTGGGATCCCGTAAAGAATAAAAATTACAGATACATACTTAATTTATAATAATCAATGAATTTATTTTACTTTCATTGAATTTAAAAATACAAAATTGAAGCTCGTTAGTTTAGTGAGAACTTTAAACCTCATCTCCGAGTTTCTTTGATTCAGGTGGACATATCAGACGATATTACTGCCTTAAATCGATAGGTTGGCTTAAATCATCTTCGTTTCCACAAAAACGTCAAAATAAGCAATATAATCTGCTTTTCCACCTAAAACTGAAACTCAAAAATAGTTCCAAAATCGTTGCTAGCTCATGGGCTTTTAATAATAAATATAATACACATATACTGTTACATAAATACAACTTAACAAATTCTGTCAGGTTGTATGATCATCTAAAAAAAAACTTAATTCTATCGAACGTCGTAAATTTCCTTGGAAATCTCAGATCAAAAATTAATGAATTGAGCATCAACAAGAGATACAACATCTTGTCAGTCATCTGGAAAATTCTATTCTTTACCTAACACTGCTCGAACCGTATCGTATCTCTCTTTCGAATTGCTCTGCCTTGAGAGTGCCATCGATGCTTTCGCAATTCTTGTTGAACACACTATAAGCGCTAGGTTCGTGTTTCGGTTTTGGACCAGTCCTCGTATTGAAGTAGAGCCCCAACAGAGCTGAAAACATTAGGAAGACAATTCCGAACTGTAGCTCAATTGAAATGACAAAGCAAGTAGCCCAGAATAGGAAATAGCATGTCTTTAGTGTGTAATTGATATACTCCTTATGGTGGTCAATAGGGGGAGCAGCAGATGGTTCATCGACACCAGAACCTGGAACAGAAGAGACTTCATTCTCATCGGAGGAAGATAAAACGTCCGACAGTTGGGAATCTTTTTCCAATGATATATCTTCGAGTTTGTTGACCTTTTGGGAAGAAAATCATCGAATAATTATTGGTCTATTATTAATTGCGAACTTTTTCTTATACTGGAACATCAATTATGTGCTCCTCTTTGTCTCTATCCGCTCTGGCACCAGATCCAAAGGAAAGCATTCTCTCTAGAACTCCTTTGAATTGTTCGTATTTTTGTTGTCGTCGTTTTCTTAGTCTGTAGGCTTCAAGTTTTGATTCCATTTGTTTGGCTTTTTTTCATTAAAATTACATTGTATTTTGTGTTCAATAATAATGAATGTGAAATTTTATCAAAATGTTTTTAACTAAATTCGGCGACACGTAGACGAAGATAAAACGTAAACAAAAATAAACTTCAAAGTTGACGTTTTAGTTTTGATGGGTGAATTTCTTTTAAGCGATTGTAGTGACACCTAGTTGTCGAAACTAGAAATCGTTGTTCATGTTTTTAGTTTATTTTCGAACCAACTGGTACTAGCACTGTTTGATTTATCATTCCGATGTGTGCTTTACTGTAGAACACATGAGCAATAAATAATCTGCAAGCTATTTGCAACTTGCAAAACATTGCCATTCGTATTTATTTTATGAACTTTGACAGACTTTTGACTAAAATTCGTAGAAATTTGCAGTTTTGGACTGCACGGGAAGAGGTATTATATTTCCTTGGAGAGTATTGTCCTCAAATTCGCTGAAATACTTATAGCCTGACAATGAATGAATTAACAATTTTGAGTGGTGTACCTTTGGATAGGTTTAATGAACATAATTTCATGTGAAAAAGAAACTTATACAGAAACAAATCAACGCATCTGAAAACGTTGGGCTACGTGGATTTTGTATTCCCTTTTATTTCATTTATATTTTGTTTTCAAATTGGTGAAAATTGTGACGCATTAAGTGTCATAGTACCCACTAACAGAAAGTTTTCCATATTTAGATACAACGGTACCTACTTACGATAGAAATTCTTGTCGGATTTTCGATTTATTGTAAAAACATTCCAGTAAAAATTTTGACAGCTCGTTCACGACTGTCGAGGTCATAAACTTACCGAACTTTAGCCGCGTTTTATCACCAATAACTCATATGGTTGACACCGATATAATAAAACGAAGTGGATCCAAATGAAAATAGTGTTGTATGCTTGTCTCTTTTTTTTATGTTTATTCAGTTTTCATGTTAGACTGCTTTTAAACGCTGCAAATATGCTGCAATTATCCTTGCAATTTTTAAGAATGTAGGTGGGGGACGTATGCGGTGTCCGGGGTAGACAAAGTTGCAGAGGTTGAAATAATTGCAGAGTTATCGCTCTTTCTTCTTTGTGCTTTTTCTTATTGTTTGAGACATAAGCGGAGTAAAGAGTGACGAGATATTATTTCCTTCTCATTTAACAAAAATTGCAGGTATTAAAATTTGCAGCGTTTAAATGGATGCTGCAATCGGAAAGAAACTCAAAAGAGAATTGCGGATAGAAATTGCAGTCGTCTAAAAGCAGTCTTAGATACTGTCGTTTTACCTTAGACTACAGTTTGTACTCCTTACCGACTGAAGAGCCGTCTACCCGGAGTAAAAACTTATTTTCGGATCTATTAAGGAAACCCCAATAGAAATCTAGATCCAATGTTGTTTTTGTATTACGTGTGAAAAGATAACCCAGACCCGTAAAACGCACTTTTACCCCCTTTCACACGAGGAAACTCAGTTGGGAACAACTTTCAATTTTTTGTATATTACAGCTTGCTTACTCATTACATTAGTTTGCTATTTAAAAGTTCTTCGGGTCGATTTTTCAAAAACTAATTTTAATATTTACATATTTAAAACTTCCCATTTAAATGAAAACACCAACAAATTGTTCTACTTTTTTTTTTTTTATTATTTTTACCAATCAAACTTAATATTACTATAATTTCAATAATCCTAAACATTTTGTTTCATAATTTTTATTTTTCTCTCCTTTTCTCTCTCTCTCTCTCTCTCTTCCTTCGGTTACTCTTCCACGTTGTAAACAACAAATATATATAATATATATTCATATAAAAAGTATACATTTGTAAAAAAATCCATATTCGCTTGTATATTAATACTCCCTCTTAAATATTCATTTCTTTGTTTTTATTAAATTCTGTGTTTTTTTTATAATTAAGAAACATTAACTCATTTTTTTAAATATTTTGTGTAAGAGAAAACATAATGTTTAATCAACTTTATTATTAATTGTTAAACAAGAAAGGAAAAAAATATTTCGTAAAAATCATTTATTTAGAAAAGAAACAAACAAAGCTGTTTTGAATATCAAATTCGAATATATGTCACTACGTTTTGTGTGCATTCGTTTGGTTGTTTATATTTTATATGTGAAATCATGTTTTACAATTTAAACTAACGAAAAAATTCAAAGAGATTGCACCTAACTGAATATGAAAAAAAAAGAACTTTTACGTCAAAAATTTATTTAACCCACACCAAAATTTTATTTAAAAAGAAAAATTATTAAAAAAAAATATTATGAAAATTTCGTAATTCTTAAATTAGAAGTTACATTTGACAAAAATGAAACTATAAAAAAAAACTAAACATAATTGATTACAATTGTTTGGATTACATATTTTTTTGTTGTTGTATTTTTTTCTAGGCAGTTAAAGTGTACTTAATTTTATAAAACTATTAATTTCTTTGCTCTGAAATGTAGTTTCTCATTTCTATATTGTTACAGTTTGTGAAAAGATTTTAAACAATTGTTACATATATTAATCAGCATTTATTTATTTTTTTTTTATCGTAAATTGAAAATGTTAAACAAAAAATTAAATTAAATGCGAATTGAAGTTCCAAAAAATGGAATTAAAAACAAAAATTAAAATAAACTGAATTTAATAAGACGAATTCTTAAATAAATGCTGATTTTATTTTTTAAACTAAAAGAAACAAATTTTTTTTTAAATTAAATAAAATTCTTTGTATCAAATTTTTTAATGAAAAAAAAATTGTCAATTTTATAAAACTTATTGTATTTATGCACGAGTTTAGCTTCAATCTTCGGCATATCAATTATTATTATTTTTGAATTAATTCAACGCCTGGGTAAAATCGTATTCATTGTCCGCCATGCTGTAGTCATCGTTGATAAGATCTGTCAAAAACGGCGGCATCATGGGATTGCTATTGTCCATAAAGGATATGGATGTTTTACGATGATAATTTCCTGAATTTGGTGACTCGAGCGGTGGTGTTGTTTCAATTTGAATCTCACCGGGATTGGAGTTTGAATTAGCGATGAGTAGACCTTCATGTTTGAGAGCATCATCATCAACATCAGGGATACCAAATCTCAAAAATAATTTATCAGCTGCAATTGTTGTTGGTTTAACGTCATTTATAATGCCGGTGGCTTTACGTGGAGTGCTAATGTCATCGATACCACTGTCACTGCTGCAATCGTTGTCACTTATTGTGCATAAGGCCGGTGGATTGGAGTCATCCGTGGGGAATGGCGGTGACGGTAGAATTCTTGGGCCACCAATCATGGGGTTTGAGTGTGAACTACGCATTACTTTGGATCTAGCCGACTCGCAATGTAATGTCTCTAGGCTGTCACATGGTGATAATTGAGCAATGGCGTCTTCATCTGTTATCATAATTTCGGGGAAAGTCTTTGTAATTGCGGTCTATTGAGATAAGAAAAGGAAGAAATATATCAAGAATTAGAAAGCAAATTATAGCAAATTGGAGTTGTATGATGTATGAGCAGACAAAATTATATGATTGATACGATTTAATAGTACGTTCCTACAGTCAGTGCAGTCAACTATGTTGGTAATAGTAGTTTACGAATTGTCAAAACTATGTATGTCAAATTGTTCAGTCTGTCAGTTTCAAATCTGACAACATGTATGTATGTAATGAATTTGTGTGGTGAATAATAAAAAAGGATATTTTTTATTGTTAGTTATTTTTTATATGAAAATCGTTGCATCGTATTTGAAAATGGATCGATATATTTTACTTAAAATATTTTGTTTTCTTCAAATTTAACATTTATTTTTCGTGATAGTGTGATTTCGAAATTGTTTAAATTACTTAAAATATTTATTATAACATATTTATTTTGTTATTGATAACATAAAACTAAAGTCTTATATGTACGTAAAATATTTTCTTTAAGTTTATACATCTTTTTTTTTTAATTAAAAGTATATATTTTAATTTACATTGGAATTTATATAAAAAAAATACAGTAATTATTTACTATAGTAAAATAGTATTTGCATTACATTTAAAACAATATTAAAGTCTATGTAGATATGTATGTACCCTACTATGAAAAATGTCTATACATATAGAGGCACTATACAAACCCAATAGTAATAAAAAACGATACGTATTTGGTATAAAAAAAATGAAGCTAAAACTAAATTCCCACCAAGGCGAAAACTCGGATTCCAGCGATTTGAGTCCATTTCTTCACATTTCCATATGAAGTTTTGAAATTTCAAAATGGGAAATTTCATAAAGAAAAGTCCTTTTTCAAATTTCACCATGAAAAGGTGAAAAGCTTTTTCTATCCAAAACACCAGCTCTCACTCTAAACCTGAGGTGAATTTATACGTGGAACCATCTGCAGTCGAGAATACTGATAATCTTTTCTGAGAAATAGCTAGCTACATATATTGTTTGTCATTTTAACCCCATTTTTTTGACATTAAGCGTAGTACAGATCTTTTCAACAAAAAAAAAATGGTGGTGAAAAAAATTATTTTTATTCCGCAAGAAAAATGTGTGTGGTGAAACAAAAAAGTCAAAAAAAATCCAGACGAATATCAAAACAATTATTAAAAAAAAAAAAACACTACAAAAACAGAAATTAGGTTCTCTTTTTTGCAAAACAATGTCACCAACATTGTGTTGCGCGAAAAAGTATCCGTGGTGAATATACATTTTTTCAACAGGTTTCGTTCACAATTCGATAAAAAAATTGTAAACGTCATACATTTTTTTTGCGATAAAATCACTCCCATAAGAAGTACATGTATTTTTTTTTTTTTGAGGAAGAAATACTTAACACGATTTTGGCATTAATTCAGCCAAAATGTTACGTCTTTGTTTTGGAGTTTTTTTTAAAAAGCAACAATGCTTGACATGAATGAAAATATTAGCCAGGTTTATGATAGCAATTATGACAGTTTGTCATCCGTGAAAATCCAGCTTAAATACTACATATACTATCGTTGTACTGAAATAAGTTATGTTTTATAGAAAGAATAGACTGCTTTTAGACAACATCAATTTTTAAGCTTCGTTTCTAGTTTTCGTTTCCTTTCGGTTGCAAAGATGCTTTTAAACAGTGACATTTTTAATGAAAAGAAACATCTCTCCACATTGTCTTAAACAATAAAAAAAAAGTCCAAACGATAACTGTGCAATTTTTCAACTTCAGCAATTTTGTTTTTCACATACGTCCTCCTTAAAAATCGCAGGGTAAAATTGCATCGTTTAGAAGCAGTCATAGATTGCTTCGTAATTCCATCGTTTAAAAGCAGTTTACGACTGTAATTTAACGCTGCGATTTTTAAGCCCGTAGGTGGGGGACGTATGTGAGACCGGGTTAAACAAAATTGCTCAGGTTGGAAAAATTGCAGAGTTATCGCTCTCACTTCGTTATGCTTTTTTTATTGTTCGAATAATTAGGCGTAGTGAAGATATTGAGAGGTGTTTCCTTTTCATTAAAAATCGCAGTGTTTAAAAGCATCTTTGCAACCGAAAAAGAAATTAGAAGAGAAACGAAGCTTCAAAATCGCAGTCGTGTCTAAAAACGTTCATAGACATGTTGATTCCTTCAGTTTACTTTTTACGACCTATAAAAAATGAGTTTTTATAGCAAATATTTTTTGTATTGTAGATAGATAGATGCTCTTAAAGTTTATTGAGGTTAACATATTTGGAAGTTTTCGATTCGCGAACTTTATAAAAAGTTCAAGTTCCTATAAAAAGTTAATCTTTCTAGGAAAACAGTTACTTTACAAAATGTTGTGGATAAGTTGAAATAAATAAATGCTTATAAAAACTTTTATATTATGTAATTCTTATGACTTTCAAGTGTGCAGGAAGAGTTATTAAACTAAAATAAATAAACAAACTGGGTCACGAGAATGAATACAAGTTCATTCGAAAATGAAATTGTAGAAATCGAAAGATACAAATGAGGATGCTGAACTCCTTAAAGAAAATGAAAGTAAAGAAAAGTATGAAGTTATGGTAATGCTCTATGGAGTTCATCTACCATTCGATATATGTACATTTTTTATTATTTTTTAACGTTTCTTAAGTTCAATACCTCTCTGTAAAAACATCCTTAGGGATTAAAAAGAATTAATATAATAAAAATAAATTAAAATGTTTTTTTTTTTTACTGAAAGCATCTAATGCTTGCAAGGAATTTAAGGACCATGATCTTTGTTTATTTTTTCTAAGAAAAATATCGATTTTATGAGTATATGTATGTTCAGGAAGTTATACTTTGAAATTTCTTACTTGACACAGTTATCGAAGTTATGTAATGCTAATGCTACTAATGCAGGAACTATGTAGATTGATTGAACGGATGTGTATTGATTGATTATGTTTTACAAGGTTCGTTAATTATTATTATAATTTTCAAAGAAATAATGTGATTGAATATTTTCGTTCGATGTCACATTAGTGTCAAAAGAATGATGTTTAACGTATGTAATGAGGCGCAGAACTTTTTTAATCAAAACAAAAACTGAAGGAATATAAGAGAAGAATAGGGTTCCGATATGGTAATAAGTGTTTAGCGTTCTTAACTTAAACGTTCATTAAGAATATTTTTTTAAATGCAGAAAGGGGGGGGGGGGTGTTTGAGCACTAATGTGAGATTATTTGGCCCAGTTACAAAAATCTTTGAGAAGTATATGGCTTATTAATTTTAAACACAAGTGAAAATAGCTGTATTCTCAAATGAAATGTCACTTTGATTTCCCCTTGACTGACCCAGAATAATATATTCATTCATTATGTTTTATATGTCAATGAAAGGCACCGAATATATCCATGAACCCGGTTTTATTACGTTTTTGTTTAACACATCTTGTTTCTGCAGCTCCAATTACCATAAATGCAAGCTGAAGACAAATCGAAACAAATATTTTCGTTGTCAGTTAGCGAACTAAGTACACGTAGTTGCCAATAAAGTGACACACAATTTTCTATCAATTAAACGCATAAGTGGAAATTAATTGGTAATTGCAACGTTCCAGCATACAATTTTAAGCTGTTAAATTATAAATGACAATTAAAAACTTATAGTATAGGTACTAAAGTTAAAGATAAAAGGTTGTTTTTTTAATTGCCTTTAAAATGTATTGAATTTCTTTGACAAACACTTTTTGTCAGGTCAACAGCCAATTTTGGCTTTTCACACTTGGTCTTTTGTGATCTTATGCTTTAAATTGATACAATTTGACATTTCAAAATTTAATACTTGAAAGACTCAATTGCCAGTTCATCTTTAATTGACACAAAACGCTTGGCAAACATTTGCACCTGAGCTATCATATCAGAACTGATATAATGATATTGATTCATCATTCATCGCCGACGAAATTATTTGTGCAATATTTGAAAGAAACAAAGTTTATATATTTTTGTATAAGCTGAAGGAATTGTTGCATCACCATACTAACAGTTTAAGCAGGTATTGAAGAGACAAACTACCCTTGTTTTTTCTCCAATTTCAATCATTCATACATATATACATACAAGGTGGCGCAAAATGAATCACCCTATCGGAAGATGTTATAATTTTTGCAAATGGCGTCGTACGTCAATGATATTTGACATTTGTGAACTAGACAGCTGCAGTATACAAACAGACAAGCAACTCTGCCAAATAAAGATTTCCATCACTCAAAATCATTTTTTTATTTAGTTAAAAAGTAATTCAAAAACAAAACTAGATGATTAATTTTGTGCCATCTTGTACTATAATTATATTTGTTTTTATAGCAAAGTACTTTACATTTCAGTTTTTAGACCTTTAAAATAAGAAAAGCATCTTGAACCTGTTGAACTCCAAAATTAACGTCTTATTTATCAGAAAATAATAGTTATTTTGATTTTTAAGAAAAAATCTACTCCACTTTAATTGACTCTTCAAATAATTGTCATTCGACTCAACAACACAACATTTCCGCGAATTTCTGGTTCAAATCATTTATTCAGTCAATTTATACAAGGATATTCTTCACTCATGAATGAAACTTCAAAAAAAAAAATAAAAAAAAAAAACAATTCCGTTGTTTCTTCGTTATTTAAAAGAAATTTTTTCATAAGGGAATGTGCAAACATATCTTCAAAACGTATAGAAATAAAGGACTGATAAGGACAAAAATCGTATACAATAAGGACTCAATCCACGCACCATGAAGCTTCCCATTGAAATAGTGGTGGTATACAAATAATACTACACAAACACAATAAGGACCCAAAGAGTGCTGAAGTGACACTTATCCTTCCTGTTCCTGGTATATGGAATCAGGGTGGGGAATGGTGTATAATTGTATCCTTAATGTTTTAATCAACTTTAAGAAAATAAATTTTAAGCAAAACGAGGATTTTTATAGCAAAATTACACAATTTTTGTGATTTTGGAGGATTTTATTTGCACAAAAAGCAGAAGATGGAAATGAAAAAATGGAATGGAAAAATAAAAAAAAGTAACAAAAATGTTTCTAACTCAATTATTTTATCGTAATTGAGTTAGAAACATTTTTGTTATTTTTCAAATAAAAATCTCGTTGATTTGTATATTTTTTTTTAAAGTTTATTAAACATCCTTTTTGATTGGGTTATATTTATTCAAAATAAAATTCAAACTACATAAATAAGAAATCTAAATTAATTTTCTTTCTTAGAAACCTGTGTTACCAACTATAATGCAAGGGTATAGATATTTTAAGTTGATACATTACATAGAATTTGAGTATGTCCTATGTTATTAAGGTTTTTTCTCACGTATAAGAATTTTGTTTCGACCTAATTTCTTCTATACCATCTTGACACACAGGATTTGAAAAGGGTTAACGATGTAGGAATGCATATAACTGAATACAGTTTTAAATTGGAAAAATTCTTTCCTTTTCCATATACCTACCGCATGCAAAAGTAAAATGAATCAGTACACAAGAGAATAATGAATATGAATTTCTAAAGATTTTGAATAAATCGCATGGAAAATGTCCACAAGAAATACCATAAAATTGAATTAAAAAAATATCTGTAAAGTAGGTCAGGTCAGGTTAGATCAGATATTTACCCTAGAGAATGACCCTCGTTTTCATGTGTCAGATGTTAATTCAAATATAAAATATATATATAAACTCACATGCTTAAGTCAATGATTTGAATAAAATTAAATTAAGGTAACCACACACGACTTTCAATTAAAAGCAATGGAACACCTTATTTATTAGGCAAGTATTTATAATATTTTATCATGACCTTGACCTTAAGAAAATTTCAATAGGTTCACCCATTGTTACAAGTATATCTTTTGTAATTTTGATGTATTTTTTTTATGCTCGTGGTCGTTGGTAATTGGTTTATTAAAGCTAGTGTCAATGTTCATCTTTAAAATTATATCGTAATAAAATTTATTGATAATATATTGTTTTGTTTTCTCTTTTAATTTCAAGGGTATTGACCTGGAATTTATTTTGAAATTCTATACATTTTAGTGCGAAGGCATTTATAAAAAGAATGAAAAAAAAAAACAATTAATAGAATAAAATTATGTCAATAAATTTTGAAGGAATTTTGGGAATCAAATAAAAAAGCGATGAAGAAGGGTGGAAAATTAATGAAGCATGATTGTGTTTGGACACTAACTAAAGCTTTATTAATTGTCATAGTTAAACGAAAGATGTATTTTTTCGATATTAAAAATAAACCATAGTTCACCAGTGCGCACTTAGTAACCTAAGGAAGTAAATATATAAACTATGCAAAATCGTTGAATAATTAAATATGTTTGCTTAGACAGCTTTATTGGTACATGAAAAAAATAAAAAAGAGGAAAAAGTACTTCTTAATGATTTTAGGGTAAGTTCCAGAAAGATATATTTTTAAAATCTACCTACGTACTATTGACGAATTTATGTACAAATTTCTATATACAGGTTCACAATCTATATCTATTATTAGGTGTGTTCGTTTACTTCCCAAAGCTCCCAATTTTTTATCAAATTTAGTCACATTTTATATTTTGTATATGAACTTTGACAAAACTTTGAATTAAAATGGGTAAAAATTGTCAGTTTTAGGAAGTAAGCACAATTTGACTATAATAATTGTTTTTTTTTTAATAAATGTTACAGACAAAGAGCACTATTTGTTTTAAATAATAATCTCTGTATACTGCTGACTGCTAATTTCAATGAAAATTTCTTTCAAGGTTTATATGTATCGTTCTGCATGAGTATGAAGCTCTGCAGTCGATGTTGTATGAGAATGTATTAGAAAGATTATATAAAAACTTAACGAAAGATAATGTACTATAAGAAAATGAATAACGAAAGTTTTAGTCTTGTACTAGAGCTCAAAAAGAGCACTGTGAACACTTACCAAGCGTGCTGTGTTAAAAACTGTCACTTTTGATTTCGCTATAAATATTTTCCTTCGCAAGCATTGTCTACCAAACACTGAAAAAAATGTTTGCAACACAGTGTGTTATATGGTAAAAAAAAAGCTCTTTATGATATAGCAATATACCTACCCCTACGTCAAAATCATAACATTGTGGAAACTGACATTTGGCTCGTTAGTTTATGTAATGTAATATTATAAAAATAGCAAAATTATTGTTATTAAAATTACATTTTATATACATTTATCAAAACTGAACACAAACAGCTTTTTATTGTCGCTTTGAAATTGTCAGTTTCCACAAAATGGTAACTGTTACTTTCTAAGTTGACAGATTCGTAAATTTTCCAATCGGAAGAATATAGATTCCGACATAAAATATCACTACACAGAAAAAGTGTAGTTCCAGCTTAAGATAGAAAACAAACAATGAAAATTAGTTTCTGGAAAAACCTAAAACCGGTTGTGAACTTGGTTGTTATAGACACTAACTCTTCTCATACTAGCCAGTTGTTATCTATCTATCAGTCGTGAGATGGGCATGTGCCACAGTAAAAAGAAGGAAACATTTCATCATTTGAAATTGTTTGGCTGGCGGGTTTTTATCTAAAAAAAGGATTCAATCTCGATATTTTGACGAAAGTTTCTACCTAAGCATTCTTTAAAATATTGTTATTTAATATCTGGTTATCATTTAAAAAAAATCTAATAATCTGAATAATTTATTACCTCCTTTTCATTTTTCACTACTGTGAATAAACAATTCACTGCTCTAAATAATAGGATAAACGAAACCCATACCTTATCAGGCAATATGATTAAATCATCAATTAAATACGGTAATAAAAATTAGTCTTAAATTCGTGTTACTTTCGTCCTGTATGTCCAGAAGAGAGTCTTGGGAAAATGATAAGAGCTATGTGAATTCATTATTTTATTAAAACTTCACCTACAGTTCATCAGTTTCTAGGTAAATAACCTGTCTTTAAGTTGACATATTTCGTTTTCTGTTATTCCTACAAACGAAAGAGCAGGAATCTCAAAAGTAAAAATGTTACTTTTGTCCCGGTCTCCCCTACTCTAACCGCCATTTTTTTTCGTAAACGACAGAATCGAAATTGTTCACGAAGTACTTTGTTTAATTCTTTTCTGAACATTGAAATCAAGTTAAAAATTTTCTGTAATTATAACATTTTCGAGCTTACGATAAAATGGCTGTTAGGGTTCAATATGCACACAAAATAGTGATACTAAAAAAGAGAAAGAAATATTATTTGACTCAGTTAATTAATGTTATAAGAAATAAAACTAAATTCTCTGTATTTAAAATCGCATTTATTATTAAATTTAATATTGCATTTATTTTTCGTGTATATATGTATGTATTTATTTTATTTTATTTTATTTTTCGTTCTATAATAAAATGCTGCTATTTATATTTTCGTTTATCTTATATTTATGTTTATTTAATATAGCGACACTACACATTAAATGTAAAATATATATATATTGGTATGTATATATATAAATATAATATATAAATTGCTACTATGTATGTACTATTATTTTTATTTTTTAATATGTCTTTACTTAGTTTTAATAATAATTCTACATTATATATAAAATATTTCGACATTTAGATTTTAAAAATTTATTTATATATAACATATATAATTCTAATTCATCTACGCTTTAAAAAACTATTCAAATTATGCTAAGCATAATGCTTCGTTCGTTTTTAATTTACTTTTTTTTAAAATAATTTATAGGTATTGAAAATAAGCGTTTATTTTTTAATAACTAAAGTTTAATTAACTTTTATTTTGTATTCAATTATTTAACAATTTAATTTATTGAAACTGTCATTTCAGCTACACTATTGATAAATTCCGTTCAAAAGTGTTATGTCCAGGTTCATTCGTTCACTTACCAAATCTGATAATTTCTAATAATTTAACAATTTTATATGGACTTCCTAATTATGCCAGCGGCTTTTGACACACATTAGTATAAATTGGAAATTTAATAGGGACAATCAAGACAGTTGAAAAGTTATCGAGTTCGCTGTTTTAACGAGTATGCAAGAAGTTTCAACCAGTGATGTTCAAATCTCCTAAAAAAGGTAAATACTGAGTAAATAACTGAGAAAAAAGAAAGAAAATGAGAGAAATTGTCATTATCTGTCAAAATCTAAATAAATAAAAAAAACTTTTCGGTCGTTCAAGTGCCATGTGTTACATGATTGAACGAGTACTTTGAGATCAAATTCAATTCGACAGAACCGTTCCACGTTTTTTTTTTTACTTTTTTACGTAAAAATAGAGCAGGTAAAAAACTAACGTAAAAAACGTAAAAAACTATGTAAAAAACGTAATGTAAAAAATTCGAACACCACTGGTTTCAACGATCCATGCGTATCACAACCGACCAACTCAAAAAAAAAATTCAAACGAAAACTTCATTAATGAGTTTTTAGGAGGGAAAATAAATTTATTTGCGTTTGGTTAATTTCTTTAAATTTAAATGTTTAACTCTATGATTTAAGTTTTAAGCAAAAAAAAAAGAAAAACCTTTCAAGGGTTTATTAGTGATTTGTATCAATTCCATAGTCATTTCATCGTCATACTACTGGGGTAGGTATCCTGCATAGGCAAGGCATGGAAGATTGTATGTGATGAAAATAAAAATGATGATAATAATAATACGGCCATCAGATACTTTAAGATGACAACATGATTAATTATTGTTTGTTCGTAGACAATGCTTTGCCAGCTTTTTTTTTTTGTTTATTTGAACAATTAATGGACTGACTTGTTGAATACTTTTCATAGAAATTGATGATGATATTAATAAAGGGATGAATATTTAACTAAATAAAATATTTAGAAGGCGATATTCAGTTTTTCAAATGATGTGTCAGATTTGAAATAAACTTAATGGAAAATTGAGTAGTTAGTTTGTGTAATAGAAATATTTAATAAGTCTGTGTATTGTACAACGTTTGAAATTTCTTAATTCGTAGGAAATCACTCAAGTCTTTACGAACACATCTATTCAGAGTTGAAGTCTTTAAGAATATCAAAATTCGATACATGTACATATGTATTAAAAAAACAGAAACCGGAAGAAAAAAAACAACAAAACCGCGTTTTATTATCCACGATGATCCATATGGATAAAAAAAACGATACGGATCCTAATGACAAGAGTGTTCTATATGTTCATCTCTTTTTTTCTTTTGTTTGTTTATTTTTCATGGATTGGTTTTTGTTTTTTCTGTAAGTACACTACCTTACCGATTTTCAAAACTGAAACGCCATCTACCCACCAGAGTAAGAACATATTTTCGGATATACAAATTAGATCCAGATAGAAACAGGATCCCAAGTTGTTGTTGTATTACGTGTTAAAAAATGACCCTGATCCAGGTCAGTAAATAATAAAACGCGCCTAAAGTCTAGTGATTAATGGCCACATTCAAAATGAAAAGAGCTGTCAAACTAAATTAGCAACTTTAAAATGTAAACACTTTTTCTGTAATTTGCGAAATGATCTCATTTCGGCTCTTATGGAAATGTAGTATCTACGGGGATGTCTTAATAAATTATTTTCGTTTGTTTTTTTAGGTCGAACAAATAGTTTTTCGCTAGTTTTTGCTTGCTCATTTTCGGTTGGACGTTCGGAATAATCCATTTGCACTACTTTTGTACTCCCTATACTCTAGAAGCATTCAATTTATCGTTCGAAGTTTTTTCTATTTCCAATTTCATTAAGGAGTAGACGGATTACTTGTCAAAACTGATAAATTGGTGAAGAACGCACTTCACAAATTAAAGGTAATATCATTAGCGTTTTCATTTTTGTTCAGTTATGCCCATCTGTCAAAACATAAGAAAATGGCGGATGCTGTGCCCCTTGATGTCACTTATATCAGACATTTTTAATTTCTGACACTTTCAACTTTGACAACTGTGTGGAAACTATTTTTTTAAATAGCAACATTCAGTAGATAGTGTGTGTGTAAATTTTGGAAGTTGGGATATAAATCTGCATAAGATTACACATACGAGTAACGTAATACCTACAATTAAATATTGGTAAAATTGCCGCAGGCAACAAATAGTTTCCATTGACTTAAGTTCCAAAATGGCAGCACATGACAGCTCATTGAATCAAACGGGGACAATTATATTTACTTCCCAGATGATGGGCGAGCTTATACCAAATTGATATGAAATGTTGTGATTTTGATATTTTCGAAATTGTGCGCAAAGTACCAATATTTAAAATTGAATTTGACAGATTCAATAAACGTTCTAAAAAGATATCAATGACTTAAAGAGGCCTTTCAAATTAAGACGATCGCAAGTTTCGAAAAAAATTTCAACGGGAAAATTGACAGGCTCTATCGTGAATGATTCGTTCGTTGCAAATCTCTACACAATCCTTGCAACCATTTCAATGTAAATGACACCTTTAAGTTATATGATTTGTTAAAAAAAAAAAAGAAATAAAAACATTGTAATTATCCAATAATATATAAGCTTTAAACTTATATGTTATATTTAAGTCTAAAATATAAACGATATGTAGTATATCTTAATTTTTATTACCTATTATTGTTTTTTTTTCTATTTTAATTTGTATCATACTGTTGTTGGTTTTGAGAGGAATTTACTATCCTTGAGGTATCTATTTATTTATTTTTTTGTAACTATTTTTTCATTTAAGGGTAAAATTTGTCTATTTAGAGTTTCGGTAAATACAATTTATCTATTCATTTATCTTTGTCTTTTATATTTGTTGTTTACTATTTTCATAGGATTATTTTTTATATTCATTTATAGTTAGTTATGATTTTGTTCAAGCATTTATAACTACAAATATTTATCTATTTATGAGTATGTTTTGAGTTCAAATAACATTAAGAGGTAGTTTTTATAACTATATATGTACGACATTTATGAGGGAGGTATTTTTTTAAGTGTACTATTTGTTTGCAATTTAATATTTTGTAGGTATATTTTTTTAATTACTTTAATCATAATCTTTAAAAAAAGGAATATAATTTTTTCTATAAAATCATTTATATATTTTTTTTATTTAACTATTTATTTTTGTCTATTTAATTTTCACAACTCCGGTGGGGGATATTCCTGGATATGAAAATGTACATATAAAAAATTAAGCTTAAAAAAAAATGTCAATAAATATTGTATGAATTTTAAATTTACACAATTAAAGCTATATAATAAAAATTACATTCACTAAAATTACACCATTTACGTTATTTTTTAATTTTAAAGTAATATTTTTTTGTCGTTTCTACTGAGGGACGTTTTTGTTTAGATTTCTTAAAAGTACCTTAGGTTTGTTTAAAATTTCCTTAAAGCATTAACACCAAAAAACACTTTGTTTTTCTTTTAAGATTTATAAATATTTTGGTGTTTGAATTTCTTAAACAAAGGATACTTAGTTTTTTTTTACAGTTTTATACTAAATTATAACGCGCATTGAAGATTTAACTTATAATTTAATTTTTTTTTATATATATATACATATTTTTTTAATTTTTAAGAGTGTACGCTCGCAGTCTTTTATTTTATCATTTATTTTTTTATACATATTTTAGTTCATTTAATTAGTTATAATTTGACCTAATGCTATTTATTTTTTTATTTTATATTTAATGAATAATTTTATTGTTGATAATACATTCCACATAATTATATTTTTACCTTTGGGTTGAGCAATTTTCTCTTTGAAAGAGAAAAAAAACAGTCTTTTGTGGATTAAATTTTAACACAATTAGAGCTTTAACTGATACTGAAATTTAGTAAAAAAAAAAAAAAGAATACAAAAAATATCTGTAAGCCTGTCCCATACAAATTTGATTATAAAAAAATATCTTTTGGTGGTGTAATAACACGCGAAGAAGCGGGGCTTTTTAGTGACTATCGTATTCTCAGTATCATTATAGTCAGCAGGAATGGGAAGGACCTATTATTTTACTGCGAAACCGAATGATAACATGGTTAACGCATTCACACTCTGATGTCAAACTCTGTACTACCGCATAAAGCATTGACGATCACACGAATGACGCTTGTCCGTCAACGTTGCCCTAAAATAAGTCAACGTCAAAGCGATTTTCGGTGTTAATGCGTTTACAACTAAGATGCTGACGATCGTCAAAGGCTCTACCAAACATTTTACGTTACTTCCACCAACAAGAAATTCAACAAAAGATATTCTGACGCAAAAAAAAGTTTTTGTGCTTCAAAGTTTCAACACATTTAACGCATTGGCGAGCAGTCGGTCAAAGCAATAAGTTGCGTTAAGAGGGTGTTAACAATGTAAATAAAAATATTCAATGCATTGACCCTGAATGAAAGTCATGTCAACGAAGACGTCAACGCTTTGACGATCACACAACTTGACAGCTTTGGGACAGAATTTTACGTCAGATAGTCTATGCGTTAACCAATTAAATTAAACTTAATAGTTGAAAGTTAAAATATAGTTTAGATTTTGTAATAAAGTATGATTCAAGATTTTTATGCCTATATAATAATAATTTTTTGTTAAACTCTTAAATTCCACATATTCAATCTTTGCTACCAAAGGTAAATGATGAAATGATGTAAGGTTTATTTTTTTTTTATTTATTAATAATTATCTATCGTAAGGTTATTCATAAGACGCATCTATTTAAATTCTATAAGTGTATGTATGTACATGTTTTTAAATTTTCACACTTAAACTTGTTTGGATTTTAAACATTTCTGCTACGTAATTATAAATTATTTTAAAAATGTGGAATGTTTATAATCTATTATTATTATTATTTTTTTTTAATAGCACGACAGCAATTTTATTTAATATTATGTGCTATTAACAAATTAATTTAAATTATTTTTCTTTTTGTTTTTTTTTTTTTTTTCAGTTGGATTTATTTTTAACTTGAATTATAATAATCGGTTTTTATTTCTGTTATTTCTATTGTATTATGGGATTGGTTTTTAAATGCAAGAGGTAGAATTTTTGGTTTTTTTTTTGTTGAGGTAGATTTGTTTTGTTTTATTATTTCGACCTGTTTACTTGAAAAAATATATTATATTTAAAAAAAAAAAAACGCTTTAATTGAATGTAACAACAAAACCATCTAAGCAGCACATTATTTTGTAAACTAAAAAATATTAATAAACATTAAATAAAAGTAAAGCAAATAAAAAAATACGTTGTTCAATAAAACGAACCCAAATTTAGTTTTTATCCAATGATTGATATTTAAATTAGAAGTTTTTATTTTGAATCTTTTTTGTCGATTTCAGTAAAAAAAAAAATGGTCTCGTCTCGGACTGTATCTCTTTTTTGTGATAATACTACTTTTAAGAACACTTCTCTACTCCTCCCCTTAAAAAAATTAACTGAAATACTCACGCTTCTAGGAATGTCTATCTGACCTGACGTACGTTTAGCTGCACTTCACGAATGTGTAATGATTTAATTATGTAGAACTATTTCTTTTCTCATTCCAATGCTCAGGCTTCAGATACTCAAAAGCAATGTACATTGGTAACTACTTTTAAATCCTTTCCTATTTTCATATTCACTTGTAATAATTTAAACAATCAAAAGTGTTCATGGGGTTCAAGAAGTCAGGTAAACAATAAAGGTGAGGTGAGGTGAGTATAAACTATAGTTCGCCATGCAATTAATCATTTTTCTCACACAAACTAAATTAAGCTACTGGTTTAATTAAATATAGAGTCATGTAAATTAGACAGGCAAGTGATGTCAATTTAAAAGGAGATCAAGTTAATTTATCTAGATTTCATGTTGATTTAAAAGTATTATTTATTTAAAAGTAGTGTAAAGCTTACAAGTTATCATGTAGATTTTTCAAGCAGATTGTGTTGATTTAATAGGTCGTCAAATATTTAACATGATCAAAAGTGTTGAAAAATATTGATTGATTTCTAGTTAATTGTACCTACATAATATTTTCTTTGAGTAAGCATACCCTATTTAGAGCGAGTGGAAAACTACATTAACAAGTTGATACACTCTTATAATTATTATTACCTTCTTCTTAATTAAAATCCACAAATAATTTTTGGGAAGTTCGATTCTCGATTAAGACAACTGGTAAGCAATTCTGGCAGTTTACTAATTGTCTGTTTGATAAATAATGAATACAATTAATGACGTGACAACGTAGTCAAATAATGTCTCTCTAATGTTGCCAGTACGTACTGCAATGACGAGCAGATAATAGTAAACACTTTATAATGTGGTATGTCAAAAAACAAGATTTACATAATGTCAGTAGAGTGACAAGATTAGATGTTTTATGAAAAAGATCCTGCCAAATTTCAAGCGAGAAGTGTCCAGTATTGACAGAAATTTTGTGTGCAAAAATAGAGAAATTTATGAATCTGTCAATGTCAAAAGTGAGAGCCATCATTTTGTGCAAACTGACAAATTTAAAATTGAAAAGCGAAGATAAAGCGCGGCTTTTATCTTTTTTTTGCTCAAAACACGGTTTACATCTATAGTGTAGTTTTAATATATCGCACAGAAGGGTAGTATTTGCTTTCAAAATTAGATACTCAAATGTCAGTTTACACAAAGTGAGGATTTTGACGTTTATGAATTTAAAAAAAACTCCACTAATTTTTTATTTGAATCTGTCAAGTAGCAAATGATGACCATTTAAATGACCCCATCAAATTGAAAGTATTTCTAGAGTACCTTTAGAAATGTCAAACTAAAAGCTGGAAATTGAATACTGCGCAACTAATCGCACTTTGGTATAAATTTTGCAATATCCATGAAATAGCCGAGTCGTGTAGTTAAAAAAAAAACAACGTCACTAATTTGTATAGCAAATAATTAGACAATACGTCGAATGATTATAGCAAGTTCTCACATCTATATAATTTTGATTTTCGCCTTATCAATGGTCTTAAAACATCTTGTCATTTTCAGAAGAAACAGTATTTAAAGTCCAACAAACAGAAATAAAACATAAAGTCGCACCAATTTTTTGCGTTTTACGACATTTTGAATGATTCATTTAAGCCTTTTTCCACCGCCTTGACATCAAAACATCTATACACAACTGTGACAGTATAAGAAAAAAAAACAAAAAACCTCAAACTGATTTCATTTTAACACTAAAATATATAATTCCGAAAAACACTTACAATAATATTCGTGTTTGAACACAGAAATATATTTTCAACAAAAACCACATTTTATCCAAAGTGTAACTTCGTCGTCGCGCCGAATTGCGTGCAATGTCACAGTAAAGAATTTTAGTTTTTTTTATATTAAAATGGATTTTCCTTTTTGGGAATAATTTTTTTGTTATTTTGTATTAAGCATGCGAATCTACAATATTCATAGTCGAATATCCATAAAAATGTCTGTTCAAATCCAAACATATTGGTTCGGCTTAAAATAAAATTTATATCCCTTTCCACAATAGTAGGTAAAGTTTGACAGGACAATATTCAACTTGAAGAGAACAATATTGGTATTGGTTTATGCTTTTAGGTTTATCTTTTGAATTTGGAAATTCAAAAGATTTACATAATAATTTTAATCTAATTCTAAAGTGAATTTTCAATAGAATTAATTTGTCCCTGTAGATAGTATATAGCAGAGAATATCTGTTAAAAGCTAAAAGGACTACTTTCATTATGAGGAAAGATAATGCTCTTAGTTCCACTTTGATTCTATTAATTATTATCACGAAGATATGACGCAATTATCTATTCGAACTGTGTTTAGTATCGATTTCTGTGTTAAGTGATGGAATTTCGTTTTGCCATGAATTCAGAAAACAATAACTGAAAATAGCTTATCGAATCGGTAAGACTATTTTGATTCTTTTTCTACGTCCAAAGCTGAGAATGTAGTCAAATAATACTGCTGGTGTACAAAAGTTCCAGATACGATGAATATTTATCGAAGAAAGCTTCTATAGGATTATCAATAACATAAAGTTTACGGAAATAAGATTTTTTAGAATCTCGTCGGAGTTGGTAATTTCTTAAGATTTTTTCTCTTCAAAATTTTGGATTGCAGAATTTTTAGTTTAGCAACAGTTTGGTTTCTTAAGGGACTACCATGGGCTTACAACTATGAAAGTGTAATTTTAAAATTTGTATTTTGACGCAAAATTAACTATCACCTTAAATAGTTTTCTTAATTTTTTCACACGAATCAAAAGGGACTGTAGTCACCAATCAAGTTCTTGCACTACACCCTTTTTACAGGAAGAAACTCAGGCGAGTTTCTTGTTCCTCAGATATAAGACTACAAAAATCGCAAAAACCGTAACTAACTAACAGAACATCAAAATTATGGAGCACTTCCCAACATCGCAGTATCTTGTAATTTCGCATAGCAGTAGGTCTTGTGGTGCATACAAAGAAAAAAATCGAAAATTTGAGAATTTACATTCAGCTGGCGTGTTATCTGCCCATTTTCTCAGAATTGTTATCAATTATTTGGAGCACTTCCGAATGCTATACAATTATAAATTTTGTAAAGCGAAGCGATCTAGCATATGAATAAAAATAGAAAATTTGAGTTTTCCTTTCAAGAGGCCATATAATATGGAGATTTAAAAGGTGTTGGATGTATTTTTGTACTTTTTTTTTGTTTATTAAACTCTCCAAAGCTAAATAACCCTTTTTGATTAAATACGAAATATATATCTTCTTCGTTCTTTCGAATAATTATTTATTAAATATAGTTATAAAAATGTAGTTATGTGCAAATTTATCAAACCTGTTAGGAACCCTTAGTTTTGATATAAGAAATATTATTTCTTTGAATGGATGAAAGCAATTTTCAGATATTGAAATCTATGAAGCTCGCCAAGTTAACTTTTGTATGTACATATTTATGTATATATGTAGATACTCTTATATCCTTTCAATTTTCTATACACAACCGTATCCAATGACACGTGATAAGTTTACGAAATGATTTTTTGCGTTCAGATTGTTTCGATTTAATTCAGCTGGTGCCTTAAAGGCTTTAACACTTGTGCGATGTAAAGGATTTAAAGGTTATACATACATACCTATGTAAATTTGCTTGTATAGTCTTATTGTTACTGACCTAGTTTCGGTTTGTTTCGGTTTGTTTGTTAAAAGTTTCATTTGAATTTATAACAAGTTCACTTTGATAAATACAAAAATGACGTTATGAGGATAACTATATATTTATAGTTCTTCTGTGTTTGTATAAATGAGTAATTTTAAAGGAGTTTTCGTAACTTTTGTTTAAAATTTGATTTTTTTCGAAAAGTGCTTACGGCAAAGTTGTCGAAGCTTTCTTGTAAATTATTTAATGTAAGAGAAGTCGTAACAAATCTGCGAAGTATATAATTTTGTAAATATAAGATATTTTTTGTCTTGCAATTATTTGAATGAATATTAAGATTTTTAATTTTTGTATTTTGGAACTATTTTCTTTGCAGATTAATTTTACAAAGTTTTACGTTTATGAATTGACCCTTCATTTTGCTAGCCCTGAAGTCAAATTCTGTGAATCGAATACGTTCGCTCGAACTCACTTTGACTGAAGCTCTATCTAAAGAAAAAAAAAATTGTAATGACAGCTGTTATCAGTTAAGTTTGTTCCTTTTAGTGTCAACAAATAGTTCACCACAAAAAAAAAAAAAGAAAAACTGTTTTTTTTTTTTTTTGTTTGTTTGTTTGTTAAAAAGATTAGGGAAGTCATACAACGTCGTAAAGTCCTGTCAAATGTTCATAAAAATTTGACAGGTTTACGCAGTTTACAACGACTTTACACCTTTGCATGAATACTCCTATTATTTGTTAAAAGTGAGCAAGGAAAGCGTGACAAATACATACACCATTAGAAGTAAATATACAAGAACAATGTGCATATTATGCGTTTTATTTAAGATTCCGTTTGTCCTTTCTCAACAATTTTCTTTGCATACCCAATTTATTGACATCTTCCCTTGCTTCTTCATTTTGGAATTTATTTTATTTATTTTGGATGGAAGCAGCAACAGAATAAAAACATTTTTAATTAAAATTCTTTGGTTTTTTTTGGAAAAAGTTGATATTTAAATAAGAAGAGTGGAAGAAAGAATGAGAACGACTTGGAAATATTTGACATTTAAATTGCAAAAATGGAAGGATCACTTTCTTCCGTTCTCTTCTGTGAATAACCCAAAGTGAAGGCAGTCGAAATTTAAGTATCGCTTTCAATACGATCCGTCGCGCTTTCTGAAATACCCCTTCTGACTTTTACAACAAAAGCTGAATTGTTCATTGATACTTAATGTTTATAGAACTTTATAAAACCCAGAGTATGTTTTCCAACTTCTAGTTATTTTATTAAAAAAAAAAAACAAATTTAATTGTAATTTAAATTACACAACACTCTTTTCCTGTCTACATAAGATTACGCAAAGTGTCTTAATGTTTTTATTTTTTTTAATGAACAAATAAATCAAATAGGTTGTAGTTGTAGTTGTTCCTTTTTCTTTAGGATATAATCCCAAAGTACAAAATGAACACTTTTACTCAAAGTCACTGTAACCAGATGTTATTGTAAAGCCAAAATATGAATGAATAACAATCGTACTCAAGATGATATTTCAAAATAATATATATCCCTAAGTTTTCTTCTGTAGAGAAAATCATCAAAGTAAAAACAACTTTGATTTATTTTAAATTAAGTGAAGGATTATTAAAAAAATTAAAATAGCAATAAAATGTAGCAAAAAATAATTTGCAATTTTTTCAATCAACAGCAGAAGCGAAGAAGAAACATACATACATATCATAATTGGCTTACAAATAAATTAATAAATAAAAACAAAGAAAAATAAAACAAATTTTGAAAAAGCAGTGTTTTTAATAACAATCAGTTTTTATTCTTTTTTAATATATACTTTTTTTTTATAAATATAAATAATTTTATTTTTTTGTAATTTTTTGCTTTTTTTTAAGTTTGTCTTGAATATAAGTGAAGAGAATAAAATAGTTGTAATGCTTAAAAAAAAAACTAATTAAAACACAGAGTATATTTAATAAAAAAAAATATTCTTTCCAAATTTAATAAAAAGTGCTGCCTGATCTGAGAAAGAAAGAAATATCAATTTAGGCAGAAGGGAGAAAATATTTTTAAATTAAAACCGAAAAATTCAGAATATCGATATTTCGTTTTGTTCGTATTTTATAATGTCGTAAAATAACGGCGGCGGTAAATTGTGTATTTGACTGAAGGCATACAAAAATTTCTTTTAATCTATTTGTATATAAATATATCAACATATATGTATTTGTTTAATTTTTGAAACTCCGATTTATTTAGCTGTTTTTGTTTTGTTTTGTATTTTTCTTTTATTTTAAATTTAGTTTTATTAAATTTTTACTATAGAATTTAATATAATTTATCTTTTTGCTTAAAAATTGTCTAAAATTGTTTTAAAATGTTTATTTGTAATAATTATTTTTTTGTATTTTTAAATTTAATTTAATTAGTGTGTCTTTTTCTTTGTACCGTCAGCGCTCGAATTGAATTTTTCTTTATAAATATTTTGTCAAGTTTGATTTAAAAAAAAATTAAAACACAAAATTATGAAATTATACAAAAAAATATATTATATTCGATTTTGTTTTTTTTTTCTTTTTTCGTTAACTACAATAGATAGGGATAATTATTAAAGTTATTTTTATGTAATTTTAATTTATGTTTTGTTTTTTTTTCCTTTTGGTTTCGCGTTCTGAGTTTAATAAGAGTAAAATTTATTATTTCACTTCCTTTTTTTTTTTTTTTAATTAATATTTATTATTTTATTTTAATTAAAAAATAAAAAACAAAAAAATATATCTATCACAGTAAAAAAATTAAAGTCGCAATGATTTTTTGTTATTATTTTATTTTTTTTTTATTTAAATATAATTTAACAGTGATGTATGAAATAACATAAAAATAGCTAAAACAATTTACTTAGCTATAGTTCTCGGTAATATAGTATGTGTTATTATTTACAAAACTAAAACAACTAAGAAATAAAAACTTTAATGTTTTTTTGTTTCTTTTTATATCGCTACTATAACTAACTTAACAACAAAGATAAAAGTGATAATATTAATATTTAATTTAATATTTCATATTTTAATTTTTATAATATCTATATAGTTTTTTTTTAACTAACAAAAAGTTAATAATAAAATCGATCCATTTACAAAATGTAAAAATTGTTTTTAAAATGTTTATATATTTTTTTTGCTTTTGTTTTGCTACGCACTGTACAAATAACAATAAAATATGTTTAAAAAAATTTACAATTTTTCTTACTTAAATTACATTTTTCGCTTCCATTTTACATTTTTTTTTTAAATTGTTTAAATTATTTGGTAGAAAACGTTACCAAAAAATTAGTAATGGTGGCGAATGTCGCTCTAAATCATCCGTGGATTTATCCATTTTACAATTTGAATTGTAAAATGAATGATTTTTTAATCAATTAAAAAAAAAAAAATAATAAAATAATTTAAAACAACGTATGGGATATTGATTGGGTTCGGCTTAAGGGTGGGATAAAGGGTGTGAATGTGTGATGATGAAAGGTTCATGCCTTTGCTAACTTTTTCGGTCGCACAGGCACTATACAATAACCGGCACTTACATCGCATCCACTAATGAGAAGATTCTTCAGCACTGAATTCGATGCTGACGATGAAGTCAGTGACTGATTTAGGTGGTGATTGCGGTCCTGATTGCGCAGCATTTGTTGTTGTTGGGTCAGTCCTCCGCCACCATTTTCATTATTCCAACGTGTCGTTGCCTGGGATTTGTCATATCCTCCGGCCGTTCTTACCACTACCTTTTGTTTTTGCGGCGCCGCTGGAGCCATCAGTTGTTGCAGCAGTGACGTTTGAATTTCTCCATTTGTGGAATTCTTCAAACGTTTCGAATCCAACGTCGAAGCACCGCCTGAGGTTATATGACGTTTGTGGTTGTTGCCCTGCAAAGCTGTCAAATTGGTCGTTTGAAGTATGGTTGTCGTCTTGGGAGACGTTTGATGGCGACCAATGTTGCCACTATTGGTGGTAATTCGAATAGTAGCAGCTGTATTGCTGGTGGGTATTTTTGGTGACAATTTTCGATTGTTTTGTATAATTTCTTCGCTTAAAATTAAACTGCCCCCGCATTGTTGTTTATTGCTGCTGCTGCCGACGCTGCTGCTATTTGAATTGTGGCAATTTGAAATTGAATTTGTTGCAACAACTGGCGTCCCCCCTCCTAATGGTGATGATGTAGAACGTTGCTCCAATTGATGTTGTAGCTGTTGATGGTTCATTGAAATATTTTTATTATTTTGAATAGTGATTAGGGGAACGTGCAGGGTAGTGGCCGGCATTGTCGCCGTATTTATAATTATGTTTTGTTGTTGCTTGTTAGTCTGTTGTTGTAAATTATTATCAATGGCGATATTTGAATCGGTTGAATTAATGTTGAGTAATCCCTGTACCGTCCAACCATCTAAATTGGAAGCTGTTTGATGTACGGAAAATAAAAGGGAAGATAAAAGAGTTAGTAAATTATTTTTATAGAAGATTTATAATTATTTAGATACATATGCATAGTTGGAAATGTCTTTTTTTATTGAGGTGGAATTTGGAGTTCGTCAATTATGCTATACAGCTCATACTATTTTTCTTAATTAAAATTAATTTTGTTGTGAACAATCATATGAAAAATTTAAATAAAATATCCAAACGCTGTGTCTCGACCGTGACATTCGGTTTTTTTATTTCAAGATCAACAAAAAAAAAGTCAGAAGAAATACAAAATAAATTTTACTGTCGTCATTGTGTGATTTTTTAGAAATCGTTTTGTTTTGTTTTTTTTTTTTTATTTTTTTTTTTGGCTCGTGGTTGATGGGTTTTATGCAATCATTTTTTTTTTTTGTCAATTGTTTAAATTGTTGCAAATGCAAATATTTCTTTTTAATTGATTTTAACACGTGGGTGTTAAAAAAAAAATACATTATTTTATAGCAGTAGAGTATTATTTTTTATTGACATTGGCACTTTGGTATAATTTAAAAAAATTACTTTAATATTTGTTCGACTTGAAGTGGCCTTGGACACGTCTGGAATGGTTTAGAACTGCAATAAATTTTATTAAATTAGAAGACAAATAAAAGGAAGAATAAAAATAAAAAGTGAAGAACGGAAATTGTCACAAAAGTGTATGACAAGAGTTTTGAATTGTGGAAACATACATATATAAAGAAAGGAAGGCTGCCAAAATGTGATTGCTAGAAAATCAGATCTAGCTGTATATTTTAATATACCTACAGATGAAGAATATTTATATGCTCTGGCTAAAGAAGACTTTCTTTCTTTTTATTTTAATAATGCTTTTGTATTTAAGTTAAACAAACTTTTTTTAGCAGAAGTAGTGAACCAAGATTTTGAGGCACTAAAAGTGTTAAAAAAATAAAGTGGGGCGCTAGCCCTTGGAGAACAAATGCCTAGGGTCTTACAACTCTCAACCATTTTCATGTGCGTGTTCTTGTTCTTAGTTTGCAGGAATTTCAATTATCTGTCAAATCTAAACGGCTAAGATCAGATGCATTTTATTGCAACAGATACTCATGGAGAATTTCTCACTTCCCGCTACTAAAAAAAAAGGTGGGATTCGATCACAGACCTCCATTAGGGCAAGAATCACTACAGCAACAACTACAACTATACTACAGAAATGTTAAAACATTAAAAATGCATATATAAGAATTCGACGTTTTTGTGTTTGTCTTTTTATCTTTTATGTTTTTGTGCATCGTTTATTAGATTTAGTTGAAAATTGCAGAGTTTGTTCTCATAAGTAGCGGGAAGGTTTGGAAAATAGTTTTAATAAAATCCACAAAATATAATGCTGAATTTTCTTATATTTTGACTTTCACCTTATTCAATGTCCTTAAAAAATAAACTCTTTTTTAAAGGTTTTAAATTTAATGTACTTATAATTTTTATTATGTAATATGTTCGCCCACTAGAATACCAACTTTTCGTATATTAGAATTTTCTTCATATTTTAATAATTTCTAATAAATCTCTCTCCAACTAATGTTTGTATATTTTTTAGGTAATCCGCCTACTACCATATTTTTTGGCTAAAACTGATATCACCAGCTCCAGCTTTTGTTCTACCCTCTACCTACAAACTATGACTAATTTACCCTTTCAATATTATAAAAACAAAAATTTTCAAAACAAAAAGTCATAAAGAATTATCATTGTTTTTCCAAACAGACATGATTCGAATAGCATGTCCTAAATATCATCGTCTGCTATTTAATACTTTTACTTTGGATGACTAACTTTATGAACTCAAATCAACAACAGAAACACTTCCATCACTTAAAGTATTAGATGACATTTTTTTATTGCAGGTTAAGAGTTCCACCCAAGGCAAACCCTTGCAAAAAAAAAAAGTATCAATTTCATTATTTTGTCGGTAAGCGGGGGAGTTTGGTCTACATCATTCAGGCTGCTATATTACGAGCACATAACCTACTACTACTATTATAGCTAGGTAGGTTCTATAGATATTAATTCAATCATTCTAGAACGCATAGAAACTATAAACCTAATAACAACCGAATTGAAACTTGATGTTATAATATTAATGTGAAAAACTATACCTTTACTTGACCCCTTTCTGTCGCCTTCACCTTATATTTTTTTTTATTCTGCATTGTTTTTATTTTGCAACGCAAAATGCATCTCAACTCGATGTGATTATTTTTTTTTTATTTAACCCCTTTCTCTACAAGGGTGATGTGAGATAGGTAGCAGCTACATTAGGTATATAAGGAGTGTAAGTATGTACCTTACATTTCATGAAAGTGTTAGCTGCATTCAACCGTGTGGGTTTTAATTACCCTTCCCAAATCTATTCAGTATACTTTCATCTTAAAAGTTGGTACAGTCTCTAAATCTAGCCAAATAGTGTTGCCATAGTATAGGAAAAACCAAAAATTGTTATTGTAATACTTTCAATGGATCTAGCTTGTATATTTTTTATATTGCAGTGTTGCCATGTAGTTGGATTATTAAAAAAAAAAAATAAAACTGTCGAAGTGGTATAGTATCTAACATGAAATTATGCTTGTAATTTATTTCAATTGTTTTAATATATTTAAATAAAAGCACGAGTAAATAGATTTTCAACCATCGGAGAGACCGTTGGTCCTTAACCAAAATCCAACAGGTCATCGTCGACGAATATTTAGTAGTTATTGATTCTGAGAAATAAAGGACAATTTAATATAAGGTCACTGACCTATAATTATATTTCCGTAAATATTGTACTTTTTGTAATTTCGAAAAAGAAATAAGTACTCAATAAAATTCGTTTTGAAAATAAATCAAGACATATGGCATCACTGATAATATATAATTTTTTTTCTTCACCACCTTCTTCTTCACTTTCAATTATTCCCGACAAACGGCGACAACGACGTTTGTTTTATTTTAGACACACTCATTCTTCGTTGCGGAGACGTTGCCGGCCGGCATGGCATGGCATGGCAAGGGCAGGGAATAAAAAAGTCTGCCGACGGCATTACGTCGACATGAAGATGGACGCTAAAAATATGAAGAGACAGAAGGGGATTGTTTCATTATGTGCATATCCTGTGTTTAAGTGTCACCTCCCGGTAGAGTGATGGAGTAATTTACGACTCGTTGTAAGATTTAAAGAAAAAAAAAAAAACTTCCATCAGCTTTAAACTTTAATTTTTGTTACGTAGGAATATGCCTCATTCCTAAGTTTCACAATAGATTAAAACTAAAAATAAAAAAAAAAAATCACAAGACATTGCATTTCTTCGCAATAAACTTGATTTGTATTTATGGTTCCATCATTAGGGTTTAGGTGATTATCTCCTATTATATTGTTGGATATAATAAAATGATCATTAAGAAAAAAAAAAATATATAGAAACTGGAGAAAAATTAACGCCACTAGATTCATTGCCAACGGATGCTATTTTTATTCCTTCCATTGCACAGACTGGGTGCCTGGGTGGTGTCGAACAACAAGCCGACATTCACTAAAAAGACAGCAATATACATACATACGATATGTAGGTACAACAACGTTCTTGAGTGATGATGAATATAAAAATCAAGCGAGTAGCTATGCAGATATATTTTTTTTAGTTTTAAAAGAAAGAATTTAAAAAAAAATTATAAACAGAATTAATTTTAATGAAACCTGTTCTTTTATACATATGTATGTAGGTAGTCGTGCGAATTTATTTTGTTGTGTTTCTTTCGGGTTTAATTTTAGATAATATTATTTATGTATCAACATTTTAATTTTTTCCAAAAATAAAACTAAAAAAGTAGAATTTCATTGTGAATCAATTCAAGTTGTAGTGTAATAAAAATAATAATGTGACTTTTTCATTTTAATTTGTCTTATTCACAATTATTTTTTTTTATTTTTAAAATAATTATCGACATCGTTAAATACAAACGCAAGGTAATTTGTTTTAATTGACAAAATTTTATAATTTTTTTCTGACATTCGGTCACAATTTGATGATTTGTAAATTTTGTTAAAGATTAAATAATAAGAGATTGGGACATTTTAAAATCTAACTTTAATGCTGAATTTTAAGTAATTACAAACAAAAACTGAATTGATGGAGTGAAAATTAGAATTAATTGAATTTTATGAGTCTCTTATTTGGACAGACAATTGGAGAGCCTTAATTTATTGAATAACTAAGGGATAATTAGATTTTATTTTTTTTTTAATTTCTGTTAGGAAATATGGACAATTCAAGAAAAATAAATCACTGCAAGATTTTTTTTTTCAGAAATGTCAAATTAAAAATATATAAAAAAAAATCTTTAAAAATTGAATTTTATTCTAAGTCTGATGTTTCTGATTAAATACTTTTTGCCATTACCTAGTTGTTGGATTAAAAAAAAAAAACTTTCAACCAAACTTTATTCTTAATTAAGATTAAACATAAAATTGTTTTTTTTTTTTTGTTGTAAGATCTGTTTTTCAAACACTAAAAAAGATAAATAAACAATAATAAAATCTACGTTTAAAAGCCATTTTATTTGATTAAATCTCATTATCAGATAAATCTTGGATCAAATTGAAAAAAGATCATACAAAATTATAAAATTTATCTTAGTCATGATTAAAAAAAAATGTATTTCTTATCTCGAAATGTTTGATTCTAAGTAAACAAAATTATTTATTTTGATTATCTTTGACATTTAATTCGATTTCATAGATAATTCATGGCTGCGGTCTATAAAAATAAAAGTTTAATAAACCTTTTATCATTAAAACGTTCTTATTCTATTTTTAATTTAATTTTTAATCTCTAATAGATTTTTTTCTAACCTAACTAAAAGTTTTGCTTAAGGTTTAACTTAAAATCAAGAAATAAAATTTGAGATTAATTATCAAACCTTGAATTATAATTGAATAAAGAAATTCAGTTTGAAAAAATACGGTTTATTTTCTGCCAAATTAATTTGATGGTACCTATTTCTAACAGAAATACAAACCCGTAAGTACTTAAACTAAAAGGTCTGGAGCACAATTAAAGTAAAATTAAATGCTATTTGGCCCTAGCTCGAAAATGTTGAATGAGTTCAGTAAAGAACTACAGCTTCGGTTCCGCATAGAATCACAGCAATGGGCTAAGGTTCGAAGTCCAGTGACGGACAAGAGATTTTTCAATAAAAAAAAAAAATATCACTCAATTGATCCAGTCTAAACTCGGTAGAAGCACACTTAAGTTTTCGATATTTAATTATTAATTAGTGGCAAGCTTGGTAGACTGTATTCCGTATTTCCATTCAAATATATTCTACTTTTTCAAGTGAAAACAAAGACATGTCGTGAAAATAATGTCAAACTCGATAAATATATCACTTCTCGCTAAAAACAACATTTTACATTTTCACTGTGTACAACGAATAAGATATATATCTTAAAGCATTTGGCAGCCATGCATCTTGGTATCCAATGAAATTTGTGAAGTTCCTTTCAAAGTTGTTCTTTTGTCAAAGGAATTGGAAGTTTTGAATAGACAGAAGTGTCCTTGTGGAATTCACAATACGATTCCTCTGTAATATACAAAGATTTTATATCTTAAGCTTTACATACGTCTCACAATTTCAAGCTTTATAATATATTAGTATAGACCTAACATTTGAAGGTAAAAGACATTTTCAACTATGAACACATTCTCCCCCATTGGGGTAGTTCCTTTTTTTTGTTGATTACATGATATCGAAAATACTTACAATCCTTGGTAAACACACTGTCGAAGGCATCAATTGATTCACACAAATTGCCTCCATCGATTTCTTTTTTACAAGTTATCAAACCCAAACCATCATTTCGAAGTGACATCGGCGAATGGTGTTGTTGCTGTTGATGCGTCTGGTGCTGATGATGGCTTAGGTGATGGTTTTGTTGCTGGTGCTGTTGGTGTTGATGTTGATGTTGTCGATGATGCTGTTGGTGTGTGTGCTGTGGTGACATTGAGTTTATACTACTTATGCCACTGTCACTATCATCCACACACAACGATGAGCCACATCCTCTAGAACCATCACCGCCACAACTTCCACCTCCACCTCCGCCTCCTCCTCCTCCAGCATTACATAACATTGCTCCGCCAAAGTTTGATTGATTGTGCATCGATGATATCGATGAATGCGGCGAACATGGCGAAGGCGATGATGCCGCCGATGAAGATGACATTGACATCGGCGAAGCTGATGGTGAAGAATTTGACAGATTCGTTGAGTTATGACAGTTGTGATTGTTATTCAACATTAATCGATTAATTGTTGTTGTTGTTGGAGATAAATTAATTTGTTGTTTCAAATTATATTGCATGACTTCGTCTTTATGTATGGTCAAATCTTCGGAGGAAAATCCAACACCAACACCCCACATTATATCATCGGTGAGAAGCGGTAAATCTTCTTGTTCGTTCATTGGAATATATGGGGCACGCATTGACAGATCGATTTCATCGTCCACATTCATTGTCATGAATGTGAATTCATCTTCTTGACTCAGCGAATGCGGACTACATAGCGATGGTAGGCTGCTGGCTTCTGGACTCTGGAAGAATATAAAAAAACAAAAAATGTTGGCAATTAATAAAAGCTTGATACATTTTTACAAAAAAAAACAGGTAATAGGATGTATAATAAAATTGATTTTGATTAATTTACTTAGGACCATCAACATTAGGACAGTTAAATTTACTGTTACAAAATATGGTCTTGGTAGACACAAATTCATTTAAGTCTTATCTTTGATTGAAATCTATCAAAATCATTTTTTATTTCAACTTCGAGAATTGCACTTACCTTTGATGGCGATAGTAAATGCTGTGAACCATTGGTATCATTTGATTCATCACGGTAATTAATAAACGCATCAATGTGTCCTTTATTATTGGATGCACCATTTGTTTGATTGCCACTATTTTGTGAGTCCAATGAGCTAATGTCATCTTGCAAGAGGCCACTATAGAGTCCAGCAAGCATTTCGTTAAACAATGGCGTATTTTCATCTAATCCAGGAGCCAAATTTGCCAAATCATCTGGTTCTTCTTTAAGCACTGCAAAAATAAAAAAAATAAATAATATACATAAAAATATTTTTTATCTTTTTAAACTTAACATTTTGATAAGATACGAGCGAGGTTGCTACAGTTCAGAGATGCAATATAACAACAACAAAACAGGGACGCAGTAACAAACCTATTTAGAATTAAAATGATAAATGATTTTCAAGTGCGCAAGCTGTTGCAGGGAGATTGTTTTTTTCTATTTGTAACGAAAGATAAATTCATATATACATAGATGGATATAGTATATGTATAGATACTTTTCACAGCAGATACAAATTGCTGCTCATTAACTCCTACCGCCTTAAAGATACTCAAGATAATTAAGGTGTCGTCTTCTTATTGTTTTCATTGTGTCTTCGTTTTTGCTTTCAAAGCTCAACGAAACTACATACATATGTACATATATGGATGTGTTATGAAAATAATTGAACAAACACGAATTATGGAGGAGTATTTGACGAGTATAGGGTTTCATAGAAGATAGTTCCAAGCATCATCAATGCAATATTATTATACTGCGCTGTTCTACATCACTTGACTGGAGATAAAATTTCCTTTTTTTTTTTTTTTTTTTTTGGGGGGGGGATGAATGAAACGTTGTTGGTTGGTTGGAGCGATATAAGATATCTTTGACGTTTTTATATTTTTGTTATAAGTTGTTTTTTGTTTTTATTTGTGTGCTTGTGTTATTGTTTCAGGGGGAAGGAGCTGTTAATTGGTTACTTCAATTGAAGTTAATTGAAATATCACTTATAGAAGAAGATTGAAGATTTTATTTGGGGAACGACAAAACAAAATAAGATAATTTATTTTTATTTTTATTTTTTTATAAATTTGTTTCATTTGGTTTAATGTGTTTTAGATTGTTGAGATTTATCTATTTTATGTGAATTGTTTGATACGAGTCACGAGTTAAAATAACTCGATTTGAAGAGTTTTTGAGCTCATTCTGTTGGCTTTTGTCGAAAAATACTGTTATTCGCTTACCGGAAATTTGACAATTATTTGGATAAAAATTGACTAAACTTGCACTCGTTTGACAATTGTTTGGTGACATGCTAAGGTAATATGTCAAGGTCAAATTCGACATCTATCCTAATTAACTATCAACACTTCATGTATATATAGTATACACGCTATTAGCTCTACCAACTGTCATTACAAACGATTTAGTAGAAAATAATATTTAAATTGCTTGCTTTAACTGTTTCATAAAAAAGTACAAATTTGTCAGAAAACTCTTGACAGTTCTCAGAAAAACTCTTAAAATTCGAAAGAATTTATTTTTATTTAAAAGTTTTATTTTAAATGCGTTTCAGAGATTTAACGGGTTTCCCTCTATTCATTTGGCTTCGGGAGGAGAAACATAAAAAATATATAGTTCTTCACACAATAAAATTAAAATGGATTTACTGCAACGAAAAACAAAAAAAAAAATGAACACGCTATCAAAACCTTATGTAACATAATCATTTGCTAGAACTTAATAGTTTTGTATGGGTCTCCAATGAAGACTATACATCACAATGTATGTTTGCCACAATTAAGGAGTTTGGCCAACCTTTATGGTGGGAGATACATGACCGCCTACTTTCTCAAGGTTCGTAGAGATTATCAAGGCATCTCCAGTAACACAAGCCTCATTCACGATAGATCCCTTCAAATATTCATTGAAGATCTCAAGGAAAGTTAGAAAGATAGATAGCAACGACCGTCTCAACGTGAATGGACCTTTAAGCACGTAAGCCCAAACAAAAATTTACAATTGACAGAAAAAAATAAAAAAATATATAAAATATAAAATTTAAAAATAAATTCGTAAAACTTTATGTGACGTGCTTAATTCTAATATGTAATAACTTTTTCTTTTTTTACATTTGTTTTCTTATGTATTTTAAGAAAATTATGTAATAATAGCTATAACTGTTTTAATCAAATTTGAATTTTTTTAATACTTTTTAAAAGGTTAATCATATTGTTTTTTTTCTTGATTTGCTTTTCACCCACAGTAAAAATAAAACATTTATAAAAACATATTTACTTTTATTTCGAAAACTATAACATAAAAGTTCGGTAAGCAATTACGTTACATATTATTTAGCTGTCATAAATGTCGACCATTGTTTTTTTTTATTAATGTAAAATATAAACTGAAAATATTTTATAGCATTTAAAGAACTAAGATTTTATTTTTTTTTTTGTCGATGCTGCAAGTCACAAGAGGAAAACAAGTTTAATTATAAATCAAATAAAAAAAAAATCTGGTATCTAAGGAACATTTAACAAAAACGTTTCTTAGCTCTGAATAAAAGAAAATGCTAAGTTATATTTTTTCTTTTTGCAAACACAAAACAAAAATTTAAAAAAAAAAACATACATAATTTCGTCTTGTTTGTGAGTTTATTTTTTTTAAAATATATAAAATGCATTCCACAAGAAAACATTTCGCTTGGAACATTTAAAAATTATGTCTGCATTTTTTTTAAATTATATACATATGGAAAATCAACCATACGTATTATAATTCAAGGTTTTTAGAAATAAACAAAATCAGGTGATTTTTTAAAATTAAATTTTGTGAATGTTTATCGATTTATTATTATTTAAAAAAAAATAATTATTATCAACCAAAAATAAACAAGAAAAATGTGACAATTAAACATGAATGATGAGTATTTTAATTGGCATGAATTTGTTTTCGAACAAATTGCAAGAAAGTTTTCTTTGATATTTAAGTATCAAAAAAAAAAGTAGAAAAACATACCACCATATTCACTTTGAAAAATGTTGATTGACTTAAATGTATCAATTTGCAGTAAATCGAAAAAAGATACAAGTAGAAAGTTATACTGCGTTCAATGAATTTGGTGGAAAACAGCAATTGGAAAATGATTTTAGCTTAGGAGTCTATATATAGTAGAACATTTTTCCTACAATCGCGAGGATAACCTTGGACTGAGTTCTATAGATTTAAAACCTGCATACCATATGCATAACAGATTCGTATTATTCAAGTTCAAGAATTTTTTTATGCGCTTCAAATCAACAACACTTTGCTTAAATTACAGAATCTAAAAGAGACACTGTGGCGTATGAGTGATTTTTTTTTATTTTCATTTTTATATGGCAAACAAAAATCACACAGGACCGGTTAACCAAAGTATTTAGAAGCTAATTGAAAGATATATAAGGACTTTGAGTATGATACTTAAACGAATTTAATTTAATGGATAACCGTCTTAATATAAAAAAATGTGCACGTGCTTGCTTTTGTGGTTTAAGGCTATAATGTGGTTTACAATTGAAGGCATAACTTATAAGGTATATTAGAACTACCGCATGAAAATGGGCAAAATTAAAAATAACTTTAAGATTAAATAGTTTTTTCTCTGTAGGTAGTAAAATTTTGGAATGCAATATAATTTTAATAGTTTGGATAGAAGTAGCGGTGTATAAAATTGACATCAACGGTATGTACTGTGCACCATCCGATTTAAAAAAAAAATCTTAATGTATGATTTTTTTTAATCCGTGTAGCCATTTTTGAGAAAAATAATATTTTCCAAAAAATTGTTAAAAAAAAATTGAAAGTTACCGTTATTTGTGGTCCCAAAAATTTGATAGAAAACTGTCGGAAGAATATTAAGAAAAATTTATCCATCCGTTTAGGCTGTAACCGAACAGACAGAATTGCGAGAGTTCAAATTACTCTCGCAATAAAAAACCTTAGTAGCATTTCCGTACTCTGCTTTTAATTAGATAAGCAAACCATTTTCATTTTCTTTCACTTGAGAAAATTAGTTATGACAAAAATAGCTAACTTTTACATTTGGACCAATTGCAGATATTTTTTTTTTCTTGAAGAACTTATTTTTGTTTTTCTCATCATAAACATAAACAACTTGTGGGCGCATTAACTGGCAAAATGTCTAAACCTTCCTCAATAAAATACATACGTGACTGCAAACATGTTTTAGTTTTTTTGTTTAAGCTAAGTAAAAATAGTAACAATTTACGTCAGAAAATTACAAAATATTGACGCCATCAAAGTCGTTCCGCTTTTTTGTTTTAGACTGACGACGACTTTCAATTGACAAAATATGCGTTTCTAAAGTTCAGAATACCTGCAAATAGTTCTGGTGAACTCAACTTCGAGTAACTGTAAATAGGGATTCAGTAAATGTATATCTACATCTTGAGAATTAAGAAACAATGCTCCAATATTTTGTTCGTATCCAACAGAGTTATCAAATCCGAACCTAATGCCTATATCGAAGGTTAAAAGTGCAGAATTTCGAAATTTGTTTTTGAATGGTTTTTTTCAAAAATCAAAAAGCAAATCAAATTTTTTATGGCGATTTATAGTAAGAGGTTTTAAATTCTTCCTTTTTCTGTAAAATGTTCAGAACAACATTGTTTCGCGGAATTAAATTACCAAGAGGTGGGTCTGATTCTTTTTTTTTTTACATTAATATTTTTTTAATTTACTGCAATTTAACCGCCGATATGCGTTTTCTATAAATCGGTACTAATACCCCTAAAGCTCAAAATACGATGAATATTCTTCATGAAACGTTTTCAATGCAAATATGTACATAATTTAAAAAAATGGCTCGTTCTTCAAACCTAACAGCTCCAATCACCTTCCGAAGTTAAGGAATAAATCTGTAGGCTTTAAAATATCATTCGATTCCATATAAATGTTTTTAAATCTACAGTACCTACATATAAACAAGTGATATCGAATTTCTTTAAAAGACCGGAGTGTTACATAAACCAAAATGGCAGCCGAAATACATAATAGCTTTTAAGAAGAAAAATGGTGTTTCGTCTCAGCAATTTCACTTGAACTCATCAGTTAACATGTTAAAATGAAATTTCTGTTAAGATCAATTCATCTTACATAACATAGATTTCACGAGGAATAATCTAGCGCACCATTTTGATTTGGAAGATTAGATATTTTCATTCTTAACAACATAAAAAAATAGCAAGGATAAATTCTTCTATAGTTTGTCAAAATTCATTAATCACAATAAAGACTTATTCAAAAGTTTAAAATCCGGTTATTACCACGGTTCATATATGTAGTAGTGCTTTAATTCAAGCTTACTGTAATTTTACCTCGTCGATGTTGAATTATTTTGAATATAAATAAACAATAATTCGATACTTAATAAATTTGATATTATTTAAAAACTAGCAATTATCATGATCAAACACGTTCTTTTTATTTAGATCAAAAGGAATCATTATTATTTTCGATTTTTTTTTTTTAATAATAAACTGAAATTCAAAATACTCCTATAACAATAAACTGCTTCATTTGAAAGTCAATATTTAGTTTTTGTCTCTCTTCAAACGAATGCACATATGTAAGTGATTCACTGAAATCTCTCAATCTATTGCGTCATAGAGTATAAGTATGTTTGTTTGTTTGTACAAAAAAATGCAATTTTCAAAAGCTCTGTTTTCAATCATTAATCTTATGTTTAAAAGTCATCATCACACATGCTATAAAATGGCAAATTGCACGTAGTTCAAAGACGCCCGCTGCGCCTCATCACCGTACCGCCTTCGTCAGTCTATAAAACAGAAAGAAAAGCGCAACGAACGTCGATACAGCGTCAATATATAGATTTATATATATTTTGCAATTTTTTGACGTAAATTGTTACTATTTTTACTTAAGCAAAAAAAAAAAAGAAAACATGTTTGCAGTCACGTATGTATGTTATTGAGGAAGGTCTAGCCATTTTGCCAGTTAATGCGCCCACATAGTTGTTTACTTTGTGAACAGGCAAACAAAAATAAGTTCTTAAGATAAAAATGTCTTCAATTGGTCAAAATGTAAGGTTAGATATTTTTGTCATGAGTAATTTTCTCAAGTGACGAAAGTTAAAAATGTTTTTTTTTATTTATCTATACTATAAGTCAACAAAGGAAATTGTGATTTACTTTATTTTATTGTGATTTTAATTTTTAATTTTAATTTTAGTCAAATTAAAAATTAAAAAAAAAAATATTATTTGAACCTTAAGATGAGTTTAACAATGTGCAATATCTCTCTGATTCATAGAAAAAACTCTTATTTTGCAAACAACTGGTTGTGACTAAATACACATAAGTGTTAAACGATGCAATTTTTCACCTGCTGGGCTAGCACCAGGCTAGCACTTAATCGAGAGAATTGTGAGCTATTTTAGCACGTAACGTATAATAAAGCACATGAAACTCCGTTTTAGTATTTAAATGGAGGCGGATTTTATGGACATTTCAGGTGCAAGGCACCTGGATCGTAATAAAGATTTAATTTTAATGAGAATAAATTAACGAGTTATATACTGAGTGATTTCTGATTGAATTTTGAATCATGGCCATAAGTTAAGAATACATTTTGTTTTTATTTTTTTTTTTTTCTGACATTTCTCTTCGTTTTTTTTAATAAAATGCGCGACTTGATCGCAAGAAATTGCTCCTGGAATTTAAAGCTTAAAAGTTACTATATTTGTGGTTGGAAAAATAAAAAAAATGGTTACCAATACAATGGCAATGTACTATCATGGTACGGAAATGCTCAGTTATGAGCTGGTCGTAAATTTGCAATCCCAAAAATTAGTATTCCTAAATCGCTCGTGAGTGGTCTTTTTTTAAATTTTGCTCACGCTCACGAGTGCTTGATTTTTGTTGAAATCCACACTGTGAACAGTCTCGATAGCGAAACTGCTCGCCTCATGAGCGTGAGTTGAGAGTGACGCAATTTAGTCTTCATGAGCAATACACATTTTAAAACAATAACACTTTAAAACATTTTTCATAAAATATTTCATTTAAGTGGACCCTAAGAAAAGGACAGTGGTATACTTTGTATGGGAAAAGCGAAAAAAAACTCCATACAAAAAGTTATTATATAATATGTAATATAATAATGTCAAAGATAATTAGAAACAATTAATTTCCGCCCACTGCCACTCCTCCTTAAAACAAAAATGATAAAAATCTGTGTTGTGTTCTAAGGTCCAGCTTTTTAGTGTTGAGTTAAGCCAGAGTTAGTTAACATTTAACTCAAGTAGTTTTACAGTAGGAAATTTATGGGGATCGACCTAAATAGCTTCAAGGATAAAACATCAAAAGCATCTGTTCAGTAAATTCAGATTGAAGTTACCAAATACCAAATTTCGTGAGTTAACCAGTGTTTAACTTTAATCTCGCTCTTAAAAACATTCAAGACTTATCAATCCTCGAAACCCAAAGCATTTAAGTAAATTTTGGTATATTCCGCCATCAAGCGCTTCCTAAACCCTAAAACATTAAAATAACCCTTAAACCGTAAAAAATATTCTCCAGCAATAATATTACCGAAAAATTTAATACTTATGTACAAACTTTTCCCCTATTTAATTTTTCTGCGTAATATTCAAGTAAAAAAATTATTTATAAATATGAAAAATTGCAAAAACCATAAAACAAATGCAAAGTTATGTCACTTGATTACGAATTATGTACGAGTACTTTCGCTATTGTTGAAAAAAAAAAAACATAACCATAACAGTGTCATTTATGATTATCCTCTGTATGTGTGTATATTGTTTGCTTTTAAATATTTTTTTGTATTAAAATTAATCTGTGAGACAGTTGTTGTTGCTACGTCAGGGATGAGCTATTCAAAAAGAAAAAAAAAATCGTAAATCAAATTCCCCGTGAGAAAAATTGTTTTTTTTTTATTTTAATATCGAACTCGAAAAAAATGTTATGCATTCTACAAAATGAGATAAACAAATATAATAAAAAAAAAAGATGACTAAAATAACTTTTCAAATTCCTTTTCTGCACTGAACTGATTAACAATTTTTATATTTTTGTTGTTGTTGCTTTTCAGCTTGTTAGATTTTAGTTTAAAGCTTAATACCACACCAGCAGCGACTAAACGCATAAATCTTTTGTTTTTTTTTTTTTTTTTTTTTGTGCTATATGTATGTATGTCATTTAGAATGACGTGAAAGGAAATTGCAGTTTAAAAAATAACAACAAAAAAAAATACGAAAACAAATTATCAAACGGGTGCGCTTGGAATGCTCGCTGGTGGCGAGGCGATAGCTTTTGATCAAATGGCGTGATACCTATTGACAAAAAAAAAACGTTTAAGTATATAAATATGTACATACATACATTGTTATCGTGCTGTGTGGGTTAAGCTTGTTAATTGCTCGTGCGCATTCAACTTTATTTTAGAGATTTTTTTTTTTCATTTTAATTATTGTTACAAAACAAACAAGTACATTAATTATATGAGAAGAAAAAATTGTTTTGATTTACAATCAAAGATTATCAATTGTTCGATGTTTAGGTATAATTTGTACAGGGAAATGAAATGGAATGGAAAAAGTATAAATTTATTATGATAACATGTTTATGATGTCATTAGATCTCACTTCAATAAAATCGAATTTTTTTTTTAAATTACCTATCACAAAAATAAGAAGAGTATATGACTCTGACAACATTGCTAAGTTTATATCTAATCTTGACGAAAATTGTATACCAGGGCCAGATGGTATACCTTCTATCATTTTAAAAAACTGTGCAAATAATTTGCTTCTACCACTGTCCACTCTTTTTAAATGTTCTTTGTTTTCTTGTCAATTTCCTTGCGTCTGGAAAAAGTCTTTTATAATCCCTCTACATAAAAAGGGTAGAAAGGACGAAATTCAAAACTATAGGCCTATAGCAAGATTATCAGTCATTCCAAAGCTTTTCGAGGCTACTATTTGTGAATATCTTTGTTTCTATGTTAAATCAGTCATTGTCCCGAATCAACATGGTTTTACGAAAGGTCGCTCTACTGTGACCTTTCTTATGGATTTAACCGAAGTTTGTATTCATGCATTTACGAAAAAGAAAGAAGTAGACTGCATCTTTACGGACTTTATAAAGGCGTTTGACAAACTATCGCATACGATGTTACTAAAAAAGCTAAGAAAACTTGGTCTGAGCGAAAACTTTGTTTTGTGGCTTCAATCTTATTTATTAAACAGATCTTACTCAGTGTTATTTAACGGTTGTCCATCAAATTATTTTACTGTAAATTCTGGAATACCACAGGGTAGTCATTTAGGCCCTGTTTTATTTATTTTATTTATCAATGACCTACCGTCTGTCTTAAAGTACTCTAACTGTCTCATTTATGCGGACGATGTTACAATCTTTAAAACTATTTCTAGTATTCTTGATTGTGAAATGTTACAATGTGACCTTAATTCATTTTTCGACTGGTGTATACGTAACTGTTTGTCTCTTAATATCAGTAAATGTAATTTTATGAACTTTACAAGAAAACTTTCAGTCACTCCTTTTAATAATTATTCATTAAATAGAATTCCCTTGTCATGTGCGGAAAATGTATCTGTCCTTGATCGTAAGCTTGAATTCATTCAACACATCAACGCCATATCAAATAGAGCCAATTCACTTCTTGGATGGATAAAGAGAGAGTCACGCCAATTTACAGACCCCTATGTTACAAAACAGCTTTTCATAACATTTGTTCGACATATTCTTGAATATGCTTTCCAGGTTTGGTCACCCTCTTATGAGTGCTATATAGCGAGACTTGAACGTGTCCAAAAAAGATTTCTGCGGTTTGCCTTAAGAGGCTTAGACTGAGAAAATCCCTACGAGCTCCCTGCATACATCAATAGACTAAAGCTTATTGACCCTAGTCTTGAGAACAGACGGTCTTATTTAAGTTTCGTTTTTATTGTTAAAATAATTAATGAAATATACTCTTTTTACCTTTTGTCCTGATTAAATTTTAATATTCCTCAGAGAAACTTTAGAAATATACCCAACTGCATATATATTTCAAACTATCGTACTAATTATGAAAGATTTTCTCCATTAAATAAAATGTTTAAATTATTTAATCTTCTTAATAAAAGATCTTATAACTTATTTGACCAATCACTAAATTTTTCAACTAAGTTTATATCAAATTTTTATTCAATTATTTTACTGTACTATAGACCTAAGTAGTTACTTATTTTTTTTTTGTTGAGCTAGTCTTTAGCGACCTATGGAATAAATAAATAAATAAATGATTGTATTTATTGTAAAAGTGGCACACAGTGGATATTTTTTTCTGAATTTTTGTGAAAAAAGTCACGCCAGTTCTTGACGACAAAATAAATTAATTTGGTACATTTAATGATTCGTAGACGCTGAATCTAGTGTCATTATCTAAACAGCTGACGAACTAATGACAAATAACCATTATTTATCAAACACTTAAAATAATCTCACAATTGAATCATTTTCTTTATACTGAATTCAAGTAGTTGGTGGCTGTAAACATCGAGAATCTATATTAGACGGTATTCACATTGAACTCTCTCTGACTTTTCAGTATTTTATCTCACTGTCATTCCAAATCTCCACACTTCTATATTTCGAAAAATTTTTGACAGCTTAAAGTTAATCCTCTTCTGAAGAACTGCTAGATGAGTTAACTCGGCACGGATTGATAAATTCTGGTTAAACTAAGAACTGACAAAGCAACACTGGGAAAACTGGCCTTAAGTGTAGTTATACTAAATTTCATCAATTTTTATTTAAATTATTTTTTGTCACCGAAAATTGCGATAAGAGACCACTGTGAGGAGATTGGCACATACACATTATTTTAAGCAGGAACCTTACATTTTTAGTAGAGTTTCAATTTCAATTTGATGAAGATTTTAAGCTCTAACTCTGTCTTTTAAATATTTTTTTGGCAATAAATCAGGGTTGCCAGACATGGACCTAATCTAAAATATGCGGTTTGGGATTTTAATAGATAATTTGATGATTAATTGAAGCTTTATTTCAATCAAATTTAATTTTATTTCTAGTGACAGAAATAAAAATAGATCATTAAAAGGGTTTCCAGATATTTTTAAAAATGCTATGGTTGGCATTCATGTTTAAAATAAAACACATGATAGAAAATAAATCATTTTTTTTTTTGTAAACTGTATTATACAGATTACAGTTCTTATTTTTGAAGATTCTAATAGAAAGTTTTCTACAGATTTTAAGCCTTTATTTGATATATGTACATATCATACATTGCCAATCTCAACCAAAATATAAAGTTTTATCGACTATCGTATTAGTAGGTATGTATGTAGGTATTCCCATTGACAAAGGTTTAACCCATATGGTTATCAAAGAATGCATGTTTACGATTTTTCAAATTGGTTTAACGGATCGGACTATAGCTATTCCACAAATCGTTCTATTTTCCAGTTAGTACAATTCTCACTTACGGTAGCCTTTTGCTCAAGGCCAAAATATTTTCAAAATTCGTGACGGTATTTTTTGATGCATAGACAAATTTCTTCATCAAAAATGTAATCTAATTACCTTGTTATTGTTTCAGTTCACATAAATTCACATGAATATAAATGAAATAAAACAAATAAAGGATTTTTATATATAGTGTTTTTTTTTTAATTGGAAACACTGTTTTTAATGACATTTAATTTGACAGCGAACAAAAAAAACAAGATTCTTTAGAGAATTTTCCATTTGACATTCGCTGTTGATAGTTTTTCTTTTTTAATATCTTTGAATACTCTGATATTTCATTCTATATATGTACATCAAGGAATTCAGGAAGAAAGAAAATAGCCAACTGTTACAAAAAGCGTTTAAAAATACAAAAAATGTCTACATTGCCCAAACCAGTTCTTTTTTTCAATTTTGGTTCCTTCTCTCCAAAAAAAAAATCTCAAGCAAAATGTCTTACTGTAAATTTGTTTCCTACGCTAGTTTATTGACGATAAGTGATGTTCTTTGTGCAACTTTAAGGTTTTAAATTATGAATGTTTGCATTATTTTATCAATCATGAGTTGCTTAGCTAACATTATTCTGAAATGAACTTATTATATAGATTTTTTTATTAATTTTTGTTTCTCTACTCTACACATTATCTTATTTTTACATTCATAAATGCACGCATTTCCGTAATAAAAAAAATATCCATGTCTCTATGTGATTGCTTTTTTGTTGGAAATACCAATTTGGTCAACCATTTTTCGTCATCACATAAAAAAAAGAAAAGGCAATAATTGTAGCAAACAAAAAATAGAACGCTTTTTGCTAAAATTGCCACTTTGAAAGCCTTCGTCATTCCTCCCCCCTCCCTCACCAATCTATTCAGATCTAATTCCATTAAGAAACTCATGTCCGGCAATGAAGAATATTTTATTGCGTCTCGTGAGTAAATTATTTTATTTGTTCGAAAAGAATTTTATTTTTACGTTCTTTCTTTTTTTTTTAGTTTAGTTTGTACAAGTATAGGTATTTTTACGAGTTTGGTACCTATTTTTTGCTGTTGCTAAAACACACATTTTATTACACTCGAAGATAAGTTGACAGTGTGGTTTATTTGATAAGACCCAGTAACAAAATTAATAATTTTTATTTCAAAAAACCTTAATAAAATGTCAATATTTATTTTTATTAAATATTTAAGATAATTTTATGCAACGTCATCTTGAAATATATTTAATTTTTGTACACTGATTTTTACTGGAATTATTAAATAAAGATTAACAAAAGAATTGAATAAAAATATTTTTCAAGAAGGCCTAATCAATTGAATCAGACTGTAAATGTTTTAAATTACTCTTAATTATTATCAACAATACAGGTGAAGGATGAGGTGTGGAAATACCGTGCTGTGACTCAGATTCAAGTGCCTGGTCACAGTGAAATAAATAATTAATTTTATTTTTATTTCTTACAACAAAATTATCATATTATCAATTGTTCAATTGAAGCAAATTTTACTGATGAATGTTTGGGAGCTATCGCAATTTTTAAGAATTTTTACGATGATAATAAAATGTCAACCGGTTTTTTCTTTCCTGAGATATTAACTATTAAGAAATTTATTGCAATAAAATTGACGTCATAATTACTCGTGACACCATCGACATGACAATTCCTTAAGAAGTAAAAAAAAATGTTTCAATTAGTTTATTTTATCGAAGTATATTATTATTTGCGTGACAGGAACCTAATTCGTGATAAAAAAGTTGATGACTTCAAACAAAAAATAAAACAGATTAAAGGTAATTGCATTAAAATGAAATGGAAATTTTTCAGGCTTAAATTTTTCCTGTTCAAAAAAGTTGCGGAAGGTAAAGATGTTGTTTTTTTGCGAAAATTTAAACCAGATAGAGATGACTATATGAAGATAAAGAAATTATGCGTCTCAGAAAATTATGACTATGCCAAGAAAGAATTAAGATCTCGAGTAGCAACAAGACAATTTCTGAGCGGTCCTGGAAGTCTGAAAGAAACTTTGCGTGTTGTGCAAGAAAAATTTGATTCATTGCATTGAAATAAAACATGGACCTAACTTAGTTACCCTACCGGCTGTTAAGATAGCCATAAGCTTTAAATGGTTAGGCAGATGGGATTGTCTTTTATGAATAGTGAGTTGAAAGAATAGGTACTTAGTCAAGCTGTTTCTATGGCCCTAAGAATGTACTCCCTCAAGAGTTAACTCGCAATTAACGATTTATCTGAAAAGAAATAAGTTTTAATTGAAGTAACTGTAACTCTTAAATGAACAAAATGAACTCAAAATAAAAATGAATGAAGTTCCAAAATTGAGACTTTTTCTTATGATTTTTATTCAAAATGAACTTACATATCTTCTTAATTTTTATATTTTCGGAAAATAATTATGTTTCAAAAATTAATGAATTTACTTTAAAACTGAATTTACTCACAAAATTGGGACTTTTTTCTTTATTAAAATTGTCCCAAATGAACGAACTCCATTTATTTGTTTGGATACATTTTCTGAGTCGACCATAAAATAAATTTAATGAACTCAAAACGAAAATTAATTATATTTCCCAAAAATTTGACAAACTGCTGGTTCAGGGAGACATATAATGTTCCTGAAAAATTTTATTTGCAGATCATTACAATTAATTTGTTACTTTTTATTCCAAATTCAAGTAAACTAATATTTTACCTACAAACAAGACAGAAACCAAAGCTTTTTTTCCAGCACAATAATCTTAAAACAATAAAATCTATAAAAGCAATTAAATAATTTTATTTTATTTTTAAAACCTGTGTACACATTCTGCAGTATAGATACCGGCACAATATTGACACTAAAAAAGAAGAGTATCGTATTACTCAGAGTTGAATTTTTTTGCTCATAAATCTTCATTTTCTAGATTATAACTTTATCTATATAAAAAAAATAAACAACTATAGCGGAATGCTTTTCTAAAGTCTTACAGTAGAATAAAAAGAAAAATTACTTTGCTTGGCTTTGGTATACTTAAATTCAAAAAGGTGCGGCCAATGCTTAATGCACTACTTAATAACAACAAAGATGTTTGTTTTTTTTTTTATTGCATAATCCACTACCATCCCAGCAAAGTGAAGGATATTAATCTCGGCCTTTTTGCATAGTTCACTAAGCAAAGCCGGCCGGTATACAGTGGGACAATTTATATGGTAAAGTTGAACAAACATTTTTTTTTTTTCTAAGTTTCAATTTTTATTTTAATGTTGCGATACATTAGTTTCCTAATATTCGCTTATAACTTCAAGCTTTTAAATAAATAATTTTGCAAATCAAACTAAAACACCCTGTATTAGGTTAATTCTATTTTAAATAAAATGCAAGGAAAAATATCGAATATATAAAACGATGATTGTTGGTTGTCTCCTTTTTTGAAAAAAAAAAAAAAATGTTTGAAATTAAAAATTAATCCGTGAATGTTAGTAAATTCACGGCATTTTAATTGGCATCTTACCACACTTCAAAAACATACTGCATTATAATATGTTTTATATTTCAACCCAATTCGTAGATTGATTTCAGTTCTGGAGCAATTTATCCCACTGTAATGTTGTATGTTAATACATAATATCATTCGCTAAATGTATAACATTCATCATCTTTTATTTGTTCTATAATGCAAGTATTGGTTTCGTGTAAAAAAATATCAAATCTTACTTTAAGATAATGGAACGCTTCATACCGTCAGTCATACGTCAACTGTACATCGAGCTAGAGTCTAAAGGTGTAAACCAATTTGCTTTAAATTCGGCAAGGAGCATTTTTAAAGTAGAAATTTTATTTTAGCTCATCTACAACGAACGGTAGATTTTGTGTATGTGTTTTCTATTTTTTGTCATTTCCCCAACACGGCTTTAATGACTTTGATTAAATTTTATATTTGTAATGTCTTAATTAATTTGAATAAAACTAAGTTTCAGATTTATGCCAATAAAATTAATTGACAAAAACGCTTATGAAGCTTTTATAACAAAATTGTCTTATTATTGGGCTTATTTCCTTAGATCCTGCTCATGACTGGAATGATTTTGTAATAACTTTGCAGTCAGGTTCTTTTAAGTATAGTTCAAATAATACAACTCGTGAAATATTTGTTTACAAAAACAAATTAAATTTGTAGTAGTTTTGACTTTGTTCCACATTTTCTGGTTAACAAAATCATTACAATGCTGAACCGTTACCCAAAATTTTCAATATCTAGCCACGTTATATTTTTTGAACCACAAGAGCAAGTTCGTTCAATTCAGTCGTGCATTTTTTTTAAATTTAAGAGATGTATTTAATATTTTTATTTCATTTTGTTTACATTTTAAATATCTATGTATGTATATGTAGTGTATTAAGAAGAAGGAAATTTATTTGTGTAAACAATTAGTAAAGTAAATTGATGAAGAATCAATAATTTTTAACATTCAGATTCAGAGTAGGTTTATTAATTTGCGTGCTTGAGGAAAAAAATCAGTTTTGATTATATCAAAGAAAAAACACATTTTTTAAAATATTTTTTTTGTTTGTATTAAAATAAATAATAATAAAACATGGTGCCAGAGTGACATATGGCAAAATATTTTGTTAAGTAAGTCATTATACAATAGAGGCATGACCCAAAATTTTAACAGTTGGCGTTATGTCACTTTTGGTAAACGTCATAATTAGTTTTTAAACTTACTCCTAAATTTTTGAAAATATGAATATCGTTTTTATGCGTCAATGGCGTTTTTGTTCTTTAAACAGATGGCAACTTATATTGAGTACTACCAGTGCAGCCCTTCGAGGCAGGATCTTTCACCAATCAGCAAAATTGAAAACCCATTTTTTCTTTTAAGAGTGTAATATGGTGGTGTTGTTTTAGACTTCAAAATCATATTCTGTGTGAGGCGCTTTACGCAGCTTAAAGCATTAGGTACACTTGATTTGACTGTCTAGTTCACAATAAGTCCGAAATTGTTACTGCATTCGAATCTTATTTCTGAATGTATAGAACTAATGTTAAAAAAAGGAGACTGGTAACCCATATTGATGCCCTTTGTACCTGGAGACCCGATGTTATTTTTTTTTTTTTTTTGTTCAAGGAAATTCCCAATTCACAATCTTAAAAGACCTTATCAGGTCTTCAATATTCGATCAAGTGAAAACAAAACCAAAGTTGGGACGCATTATATTTTATATTTCAACTATTTTAGGCAGAGCGAAGGATTCGGATTATTGGAACCCCGAGATATGTCAAAATTTTCAATTCGACAAATCGAACCAATACCAATAACTTCCAATGGGAAGTTAAATAAACAGAATTGTTTTAAAATATGTCTTTTTATTCAATTGACTGACATGTGAAGTAAAATATCTATATACAAATATTAAAACAAAAATGTTTAGTCATTATGATAAATCATTTAAACGAATATACCTTCATCACTTTACTTGAGCTATAAACATAAATAAAAAGCTATAAAATGTATATTTGTTGTGTGAACGAAATGGTTAACTTGTCAATTTTTGTTTGTAAATTATTCGTGCCGAGTTCTATACAAGGTGAGGGAAAAGTTTAAGTCATTATGTCATAAACGTGCGATACAAAATCTTCATCGTTGTCCAAAAATCCTAGATACCTCGATTCAGCAACTATGAGACAAAAAATGTTTGTAGTGACATTTGATGCCATTTGCAAAAATTATGGCACATACACAATGCACAATAGCTCTGTTCTTTTACTTCGTAAAACTGTCAATTTTTGTTTTCTATAATTTTAATCCAAAGTTCTGTCAAAGTTCATATACAAAATATTTGACTAAATGTGGTAGAAATTGGCAGTTTTGAATAGTAAACGAACAGACGAAATTATCTGATGACATTACTTTTGTCCGACATTTATTTAACTCTGATTCTTATTGCCATTCCCTTTTTTCAACATAGTAGCCGTGGAATTTAAAGCTTTAAAAAAAAAAAACATTTATTTGAATAGTTCATTTCCATTAAATTCAAACTGTTAACTTAATGAAAGAGAATTAAATACAGAGAAGTCTTGAAATAATTGAATGGCATTAATAAAACCATAAAAAAGCTATTATCGACACATTTAAAAGTAAAATCATAAAACAAAAAATATACATGTGTTAAAAAACAAAAGGCCTTCCCCTTGACTCCAAATAATAAACATAAGTTCATTGACTTTAAATTAGACCAAAAAATATTATTATATTATAATAAAATATATTTTCTTATGTCCTTGGCAATAGAATAAAAAAAAATATTGTTTTCATGTGTGACCAAAAATATTTAAATCGTGATAAAATATCTTGTGGCCATTGAAAAGTTTTAAAATCAAATAATATTTTCAAGCAAGAAATTAATATTTGAAAACCAATCTTAAATTTGAAAGCAAAATAGGTTCTTATTAAATTGCAAGAACAAAAAAATATAATAAATCTTAAAAAAAAAACGTACAGTGTCAACCTTAAACTTGACAGTTGACTTAGGAGCTTAAATTGTTTTTTTTTTTTTTATAAGATTTCAACATGTATGATGTATAAAATTATACATCGAATGTGACACAATTCTACACAAAAATGATGAATTAAATTATTTTTTTTTTGATTTCGGGAAAATTCGGACAAGTTTGATATGCAAATGATTCCGGCCTACATTTAATCAACTTTTTTTTGTCTATATACATATTTTTTTTATTTGTTTAGAAATAATTTGGATTCCGTCCTCTTATAGAAAAAATTGTTAGTATTGAAGTGTTTTGTTTTTTTTTTTTTTTAATAAATATTTGCAGAATGAAAAACAAAAGCCAAACAAAGCCACAACATAAACAGAAACACCAAAAGGGGGATGTTAATTGTTTACTTAAATGACTTTTGTTGCTAATTTCTGTTTAAATTTGCATTAAAAAAAAAATGTGCATACTCAATGCGATATCAAGATAAACAACAAAGGGGTGTTGTTTATCTTGATAACAATTCTAGTGAATTTATTTTTTTAACTGCCTATCTTTATTTATCCCCTTAATTTTTTTTTATCTAGGTCGAGTGAGTTCTAGAGGATTTTGGAATTTATTTTGTGAGTTTGTTAATGTACAATTTGATTACTTTTGGTTTTTTTAATTACTCAATTACTCAAAGAAAAAAAAAATAAACACATCCAATTTTCGAACCCAACAGTTGTGGGATAAAAAAAAACCATAAAGTTTGTTCAAAGTTTTTTTCCAAAATCTATTGGGTTAGGTACTTTTAAGGAAATGTTTAAGATACATATTTTTGGCAATACCTTACACTATCTGCTGAAACTATTATCCTAGATCAATTATACGATTAATTTAGATTACATAGCGATAGAATTCATTGGTTTTTGTCTTGTAAGAGGTCGTGTTTGATGAAAGCTATCTAAATGAAACAGCTTAATTGCTTAGATAAGAAAGCGTGCAATCAGCGTGATACAATATCATTCTGATGTGAGAGATTATCGTTCTATAAGTTAATCAAAAGATTAAATATTTATTTTATTTATAATTTAATTTTTGTTTTTATTTTTAAAGTAAATAACCTATATATAGAGAATTCATCAATTTTACGTGTTATCGCAATGACCTTGTTCATGTTATCAATTAACTGTTATAGGCTAATGCACTATATTTACAAGCTGTTGGTCTGTTGCATAATTTAAAAATTAATAATTATCTTCGTAGGAACAAAGTGTTTTAAATCATATTAATTCCGATTTTTTTTTTTTTAAATTACAAATACTAGCTTCACGTGAGAGAATTCACGCAGTTATGACTTTTTGTTGACGTTTAATTTTTGGTTCAAAGCCTTCGTGTACTTTTGGACAATTTAATTTCTCTCTGAGAGAATTTTATCCCCACTCCTCTAAATTTGACAGATTGCCATTTTTAATCCGGGAAGCACCCGAACAAACCTAATTTCAGATCAGGTGGCAGGAAAATGTAAAAACTAAAATTTAGACAAAAAAGTGAATTCGTGATTGAGAGACAAGATATATTGTAACTCTTAGACCGAAGCAACTCCTCTTTAAACAAATTAACAAAAATTAAAGTATTGAAATAGAAAATAATTTAAGAATTTACTCACTTGTAAGTCCGTTTGTATCCTCAGGAAATGACGAATGATATTTATTCATTTCAAAAGAACGTTGTTGCCCCGTTAAAGATGACTGCTTTTGATTTGTGTTGGTTGATGGTGGTGCAAAATTATTCTTCTGCGATGCACGCAACTGCGACAATGGTGTAAATACCGATGCTGTCACCGATTGAGCACTCGTCGCAACGTTTAATTGTGGGAAATTTGATTGATTCAATGCGATTGTATTTGAATTTGAATTTGAGTTGAAAGCGTTAATAGGCAACTTATCGGTTGCAACACGAAAAACTGATGCCGTAACAGATTTGGGGCGTTTTTCTTCGACGAATTTCGTCGAGTTTGAAATAACCGACGAAGGGGGTGTATTACGTCCGAATAATAAATCAGGACGATGTTGAAAGCTACGAAATGTTGATGACGGCGGCAATGACGATGTCACCGATAATAGAACGCATTTGGTTTGATCAGAATTTATTATTGTTGATTTATCAAGATATTTGTTATTGGTTTTATCGTTGTTGATGGTAATATTATTGGGATTTTCACGTTTTAAATTGTTTTGTAATTCGGCGGCGGAAGTGGATATTTTCTCGTCGACGTCTACGCATGTCTTCTTTGACAATTTAGGCACAAGATCTGTTTTTTCAAGATCGATATTTTCTGTTTGATCTTTTTCTTGTTGTTGTTGAATGATGATAGGTTTGGGTTTGTTTTCAGTTGTTAATTCGATAATTGGCTGTTGTTGTTGTTGTGCTTGTTGTTCAATGACAATTTGTGGTTGAGGCGATGATGATGTGTTAATTTTGACACTCGAATCGATTTTTTCAAGTTGTTGTTGTTGTTGACTTGCTTCGTATTGAGCAAGTGAATAAATCTCATTGTTGTTCTCAAGATTACTGTAATAATATTACATATTCGCAAAATAAATAAACCGGCACTTTGGTAATGAACGAGTGAATAATTATATAGGTAGTTTCTCACTTAATTAATTTATTTAAAAAATATGTAAGTAGGTATATGCAGGTATTTAAACTCATTCAAAACCAAAGATACAATATTAAAATTTATCGCAATTATGTCGTTGCACACTTTTCTCAATTTTTGACACTTGACAGTTGTTCTTATTTATTTTATTCTTTTTTTTTTTTTTTTTAAGAAAAAGCACGTGATTCTCGTTGATAAAATTACAATAAAATGAGAGAATACAAATACCACCATAATCAACGAAGAATAAAAGAAAGAGCGCGATTAAAGTGATAATAATTAAAAAAAAAAAGAAGGCGAATGACGTTTTTTAAAGTGTGATTGAGTGCGATTGTAATGTGAAGCGCGCGCGACAAAATGCAATAAATCCACTCAATTTTCAAACTCACGTTTTACAGCTTTTTTTTCTCTTTATTTTTTCATTCACTTTTCGACGCTGTAAAGTGCACTCTCGTTTTGTTGCTCTTCTCTTTCTTTATGTGTATAATACGTATACCTACCAAACTTATACCTTCTTATATAGTTATTATTGTAAGTGAGGTACCCGTGTGTTGGTTTGGTTTATTAACTTATTTGGATTGATAATAATTTTTTTATTATTACATACCTACTAACTAAACATAATTATTATTTTTTATGAGCGATTTGAAAAATTATACCATTACGAAATTTTTTAAATTGAAATTATGTAAACTTCTTAACTAGCTATAGATATGAATTTCTAAGAGTTTCTAAATAAATAATAATAATAAATCACTTAAAAATGTTAATAACTAAAAAAAAAAAAATTGTCAGCAGAAAAAGATAATAATAAATATTAGCTTGTCTCATTTATCTATAAATATTGATAATACATAGATATTAATATTTTTTTTTAACGTGACATAAATATATGGGACTATCAATGACTTTATGCGGTATAAAAATTGTTGATTTTAAACTCGGAATCATTGATTGTTGGAATGTATAAAACAACACCAATTATAGGAAATCGGGGGTTTTACAAGTTTATAACTACGCATTTAACTCGCTTATAGATGGAATTTCCTATAAGACTGGATTTAAAAAAAATATTGTCGTAGTTTAACCAGTATAAATTAACACCATATCTATTTAAAAAAAGAAATATATGCACTTTAATGATTTATTAAATGCACTATGATGATATTATGTAGGTACCTTTATTGGAATTTAAAATCAAATAACATTTTTTTTATTTTTTTTTTTTTCGTTTGTCATCGATTCATCAAGCTGTTTTTGGTGCGTTGGTTCCTTTATAAGGAAAAAGTATTCTAAACGTGAGATGCATATAAACGAATTGAATTGGGTAAAAAAAAAACTTGTCTGTGACTCAAACACAGTAACTAGGGAATCTATAAATACCTAGAATTTAATCTTTTAAAAAAGTTAAAATTTATTTAAAAATCAACGGATTTATTGTCAATATGTATCAGACACGACAATTAATTGCTGTCAGTGGACAAAATGCATATATATGTACATGGCTACTTATATGGGGAATAATTTCGATTGGTACCTCAATCTTATCAACTATTGAAAGAGGTCGAAATTTCTCGGAAATGGTTTTGCGTGAATACGGCATATTATACATCTATACATATGTACATAAAAAAAAACACCCAAATTATTTAAATTCGAATCCAAGGAAATTTTCTAAAAAAAAAAAGAAAGGATTTTCGGCTTTAATATTTTTTCTTCTTTTATTTGATAATCCACGAAAACGTCGAAAAAATGGATATACATATTTTGATTATAGCGAGTATCACTAAAACACTCTATCTTAATTTTCTATCAATTTCTGCAAGGAGTAGCAACCATCATGAATTGTATGAATTTTAAGGTCAAAAATTTCGAACATCTTTTGTATGGTTATCAATTGGTTAAACAAATTGCGTTTTTTAATTATCCCAGTAATTCACTATTTCTACCTTTTAGTACACAGTGAACCAGTTCAGATTATTTAACAAAAAAAAAATTACCAATACAAAGTTAAAATGAGTGCCGGGACTCACGGTTGTGATGTGTAAACATCAAATTAAATATTCAAGTGCTGGTTTTACATCATAGAACGCGGCGAGTTCGAACTGTCAACCCAAGAATTTTAACACAAACTCCACTCGACCTTGATTTCCACGTTTTAAGTTTACCCTACCGCCGGCATAGAAAAATCACACAAAAGTGCTCTGTACCAAATTTCAAGAAAATCCGTTTATTCATTAAGGGTCTAGCTCGTTGTACACCTGTACACCTGGTCACTTCTCCATCATCGTGATGTCAGCTTGATTAAAATCTCGAATTTTTTTTGAAACCAAACAAAAATTTGCTTAAACTAAAAACTTATTTTCCAACTGATTTTATCTCAGGTAGCTATAGCATTTAAGTTCGTTGATCTTAACAAGCAAAATAATATCATAAAATATCAAAAAAAAAACAATATTAATATAGACAAATTAGTCAAGCCAACAAGCTAACATATGAGCAAACAATACTTATAACAATTCATTTTGAATAAAAAAAAAAACATAGTTGTTGGCAATTCCCAAAGCCAAAATCAACTGCATCTACGCAATTGGAAATAAAATACCTAACAGCTTTGGAGTCTATATCTACAATCTATACATATGAACTGAACAGTCATAAATTCTATGTGTACCTATACGAGTAAATTTTTCTTCTTTTTTTTTTTTAAAACAAATAGATTCGATGATTACCAATTTGTATGTATCTACACACAACCACCGCATAAAACATCACGCGATATACTAAATCTCGGTTTATTCCATATCTCATCCGCAATATAAACACAATTATTATTATTATAATAAATTTTTCCCCTTCCAGTTCCCCTCGCTTTTGCATTTCTGCGGGAATCTATTAGATGCGAATTATTCTGATGTAAAAAAAAAAAGATGAATTTATAGTGAATGTTCCCGGTATAATACACATTACCATGTCACATGTGACTTTTTGATAATAAACTTTAATAGAACTCGAGATCAAAAGATGGCAGCACAAAAAAAGAAAATACCTCACATTATGTATGTATATACTGTCATATAGGTATGATTTTATTTTTTTTTTAAATGTTCATGTTCATAAAAAAAAAAAAGATAAATAAATATACGAATGAAAGGGTTTAATAGAGAAATTTATGCAAAAAAATAAAAATAAAAAAAAAAGTATGAGATACATAAAAGAGAGATGAGGATGGCTATTATGTGAGCACAAGGATTATGTAATAACGATTCGTAAGAGCAAAACAAAAAAATTCTTTTTATTTTCATTTTATTTTTTTGTTTTTTCATTCTCACTCTTTAAGTTTAAGTCAGATTATGGGAAGTATGTAAGCTTGTCAGCTTAAATGGTATTTATTAGAGGGTGACAGGAGGCTAAGACGTTAAATGCTCAACGCAAAACATCCATCTTATCGCTATGACTAAATAATAATAATAAAAAAAACATCTAGAAACACAAATAATAAAAACAAATTTTACTATTATACTAGACTTTGGTTTTTTTTTTTTAATTTTTTTTTGTTTTAATATGGCTATCATTTTTGGGCATTTGATGTTTGCATGACTGTTACATAAACAACATGCTTGCGTTGAGAGATCGATATAATTTGTTTTTTTATTCTTTATAAAAACTAAAGAGAAAAAAATAAAATAAAGTAAAAAAAAAAAAAACTTTCAAGTTAGTTGTATACTAGATTAAGTTGAAAGCACCGTGCGTCGCGTCACGGTCGCGGTCGTTGAGTCGTTCGTCAGGGAATAGATTTAATTGTGGATATTGTATGTTATATTGATATGCTTTTAAAGATTGATAGTGGGATAATGTTTAAACAAACATTATCTTGAAATGCTATTTATCATCAAATAGGTATTGTGTGCTTGCTAAGTGTCTAGTTTAATATTTAGTTTGTATAGTTTTATAATTGGGTTTGAAAACGAAGAATTAATTAAACAAACGAAAACCTGAATCAATATGAGGTTAGAAAGAGCATTTAAGATAAAGGTTTTTGACCGTTATTTTAATTATTATTTATTCAAAAAAGTAAGTCTCAACAGGTGGCTACTGCAAACATTAAATACGACAAAGCAGCTTTTTTTTTTTAAATACTTTAGTAAGCTTTGCAAGAAGCTAAAATTTTTAAATATGGTATTTTTAGTAGAGGTGCTCGTGTTAATCTCGTCATATATTGCAGAATCTTCTAATTTTCCCATGCCAGTACTCTCTAATTTAGGGGGTGTTTTTTTTAATAAACAACCAATAATCACAATGGATATGGTATTTCGTTTATTTTGAAAATTTAATTTTCAGGCATGGTGTTTAAAATTAAATTCAGCTACCGGCACGGCACAGTGGTAAATTTATTAAATTTTGGCGACAAAAATCATTGCTCACGTCAATTCTTGACAAAAATTATTGAAATTTAGTACACTCAATGAAGACTCTGACTTCAGTAGTACTTTTTAAATGTTGGTCAGAATACGGTATGAAATTTAAAAATTTAAAACTGTCATAGTAACAGTAAATTTATTCAAATTTGTATAATATGTATTGTCATATACGAAAGTGATACCAATGCAGACATGTTTTAAAGAAAAAAAAATAAGAGTACAAAATGTTTCCTAATGATCCCAAAAGATTAGAACTAATTTTTGTGCTATAAAAGTAGCTTTGATATACATTTTTTTGAAAATGGTTTTTAGATCTAATTCTGATAGAAATTTAATTTTGACAATCAAATTTTTAGATCAACGAACCAAAATCCGAAATAACCTTAAACAATAAATCAATTTTCTGATACTGGGGCCGTATATCAGCAATTACAATTCGCAAGCATTTTTTTGGTATAATTTGCTGTAAAATGGGAAAATAAACTGCCACTAGAAACAGTGCACCCAATTTTAAAACAATAAAACACTATTTAGGGTCACAAGGCATTTTACTTTTTTAATAAGTCTACAAACTTAAATAATATGACGTTCTAACGGTTAATAATTCAGCTACAATAAAAATAATATTGTCAAATTTTGAATGCACTCTTTAAAAAAAGAAAGAAGAAATTAGTATCGCGTCAGCTCACCAAGAACCAGGGCCTATAGTTATGTACTCAAAATCACAACTCTCTGCCATTCCTGAGTGCTTGTTTGCGGGCATGGTATAGGGGAGGCAAAAACCAATTAAATATCCTACCTAAATCAAAATCATTGCATGGGAGCTACACACCCGTTTAGACACTAGCTCGATGAAGAGTGGGCGTAAAGACACAATTCATTTTTTTGAAGTTGTCATGTTTCCCCCAAAAAAATATATTTAAAAAGAAATAGATAAAAAAAAAATAATGAAAAGCAAATTTCAATTTTTAAGTCTAAAAGAATTCATATACAACGTATCTACTTAATTGGATCTCGAGGTCAAATGCTTAAGTCGTTATACTTATTGCATTGCATAATACTTTATATATAATTATATTCCATAAAAGCAGCTGCCAATTGCATTTAAAATTATACTTTTTGAGAAATTTTACATTGACTCACAGACGAGTAATAATTTTTTTTTTTTTGAGCTGCAATCAATCATCTGCATCTCAAAGAAATACAAACTAATAAATATTTTTGGCGTAAATGTATATTAAGATGAAAGGAGGAGCATTAAAACAATTAAAGAAACCTAAAAAACTTTTAACTTTTATGTTAGTTACGATAATCTTCTAGACACAAATTTTCTTTAGGTATTACAATTTATTGAATTCGTCGAAAACTATAACGCTTAGAAACTTATATTTGAATTTTCGCCATTTTAAATTATGTAATTAAATATTTAACTTTTTTTTGACAAATTAATACAACTTTAAAAACATGATATTACTTCATATTTTTAATATTTAATGAGTGATAACCATATTTAAAAAATAAGGATAGACTTTTTTTCTGGCCAATTATTTTTTTAAGCAGAATACTTAATATATGGCAAATATGAAAAAAATTTCATATATGTACATATATAAAATTTTGAAGAACTAATTCTTCTTGTCGAAAATGTTTCAGACTATTTTTCTTATTAAATCAATCAAATAAAGTAGTTAATCGAAAAAAATAACTCAACTTTAATTCAAGATTGCGGCAATCCTGCAAGCGGTTGATGGAAAAAAAATTGGATTTTATAAACTTTCAAAATAATATCTAACGAAATGGAAAAAATGTCTTCATCAATGAAATATAAAAAAAAATATAAAAATACTGAACTTTGAACAAAAAAATCATCATGTAGGTTTTATTAATCAATTTGATAAAAATGATAAAGTACTCAATCAAATGCATTAAGCATTATAATAAGTGTCAGTTGATAAATTTCACTTTTAGACTTTTGTTATAGAACTGTGAGCAAATTGCATCGATTATATAGATAAAAGAGTTTATCGTAGCTGGTACCTATAGATTTTTTTTCATTTAACTAGATTGCACATTTTATAGACAAATGGATTGGAAATATGTATGTATGTATATAGTTTTTATCCATTTATAAAGTTCAACATAAAAGATGTAACATTTTCTTTCGTAATTATGAGAAAAATGTGCCCACATATTGCAATATCATTTTTTTGTTTTAACCTATAGGTATTATTTTCCATACCGCGTGGGCTTTTCTCAAAACCTATTGAGCTTACAAACAAAAATGAAATGAACACAATTTTTGTGTAGAATTTTATATAAGTTCCTATTTATTACATAATTTTGTTTGTTTTTTAAACTGCTAGTTTTCAAGGAATTTTCAAAAGAAAACTTTTACACCACAAAATTTAATAAAGGTCTTTTTTTTTAGAGTGGGCTTAAGAAAACTAAAACAAAGATCTCCACAAAATTCATTTTTTTTTAATTTTATTTATCTCTTTAAGTTTGGAATTTTGTGTGTAATTTTCCTGGACCAAGTGGTCTTGCTAAAATCAAATTAGTTAAATTTCTTATAACAATGCGACCATCAGATGATGGCACTTTAATACAAATATTATGAGGGGAGAAAGAAGTTTTTTTTCTACCGCATTTAATAGTTAAGTAAGAATTTAATTATTAAGTTTTAAATTGAAAATTAAACGAACCAACTAACGCCAGCACAGGTCAACTAGTACCCAAATACAAAGTCAATGATAAACAAATAATAAACATTCCTAGGATGCAACAAATATGACTTCTGTTGTCTTAACACATGAAATAACTCCATAATTGACACAAGTCAATCTTTTATTTTGTTCATAAATTCACACTTCAATTATTTATTCAAGTGGGGCATAAAACAATTTTTATTTTCAAGTTTGGTCATAAGTCATAAATAAAAAAAAAAAAAAATAAAAAAAAGGTCTACCTGTGACGGAACCACTGTCAATGGGGTTCCATATACATAGGTACATTGTTTAATCAAAGTGGGACATAAATCCATTGTGGAATTCTGTGCTGCGTCATAACACAAGTAAAATAAGTTCAGCTTTTTTTTTAAACAAATATTTTTAACATTAAATTAATTTGCTCAGTTCTTTAAATATTTAATAACTCTTCAACGGTTATTCTATGATAAAAAAAAACGTAAGTGTCAAAACTACAAGTACCTACACTACATACATATCTAATGTAAACCTAACAACAAACAAATTGAATCTTTAGTAATCTAGGGAAAATGTTTCTCAGAAAAATTAAATCTCCCATAAATAAAATAACATTTCCAGCCTACTTAATGTACTATCAACTTGAAAAGGTCTTATTTCTAACCCAAAAGCAATAAAAAACACTGCAATCAATCATTTCTGTTTATTTATTTTTTTTTTTCTGATACAGCGAGAAGTCCTTTAATTCCCAGGAGATTCCATCTTTTTTTTGTTTTATCTCACAACCATTGGCATGGCAATACTGTGTTGATTACACACCCTCTATATGTCTCTACTATAATATTGTCCTTCCCCCTACCATTCATTTTGATTTTTTTTTATTAAACCACCCAAATAGGCGCACATACCCTACTAACATAGTTTTATAGATTCTCTACCTCGTCTCTGTTTTCTGCCTCGGTTACTGCTACTGCTACTGATGCTTCTGTTGCTGTTGTTCACTGTGCTCTTAGTATAACTCGCCTCCATATTTTGCTTAAGTTATTTTTTTTTTCTCTTATTAGATGCTATTTTGTTGATGATGTATCTTCATCTGGTTTTTCTCGTTGTTTTAAATTAATGCAGCACATATTTGTACACACTTAACTATACACAATGCGAGAGAGAAAAACAAAAAGGATGAGGCAGTCCTACATACAAACATCATCATACACTATGCCTGCGTTTTTTATTCCATCGAACAATAATTGTAAAAGTTAAAAAAAAAAAAATGTAATAATAATAAAGAGACAAACGACAAAACGAAAGAAGGAGAAGAACAACAACAATGTCGACGATGAAGGCACAAAAACACAACACGAAAATTGTGTAACAGAATTTAATTTTTTTTTCTTTTTCGTTTTAAATTGAACCAACAAAAAAAAAAAACTGAAAATAATTGTATAACAATTTGAAAAAAAATATACTTAGTTTTTTTTATTTTCACAATTTTTTTAATTTATCACTTGTAAAACTGGTGGATTTATTTTTGATTTTTTTTGGAAAGGTGATATTTTTTCTCATTTTATTGCATTTTTTTATTATTTTGCTTTTGTTAAAAATTTATTTTTTTTCTCTTTAAGTTAAAAAAAATATCACTGAAATAACTTAAAGAAAAACAGATTTTGAGAAGCATAATTTTATTTTTTGGGAATTAAAAAAAATTTTAATCACGTCTTTAAATTTTGAATTAAAAAAAAAAAAAAAAGATATCTTTAAAATCAAACAAATCACTGAACAACTTTATTTTTTGCACGAATTGTGAAAAGTGTGAAATTTAAATTATATATAGGTATTTTTATTTTGGGTATTTTTTTGTTCACCTTTTCAAGAACTATAGCACAGCATAATCTTTAGTAATTTTTTCATCTTATTTAATAACAAAAATTTGAATTTTCCAAATCAAAATTTGTTGCACACACTGTGTTTTTTTTCTCTTTATAATTTTTTTCTTATTCGGAAAAAAACCAAGAACTTCTCGTTATATATATTTGCACAGAGAAGAACAGAATATTTGAATTTAAAAAAAAACTCAACAATTCGGCGAGTTAAAAAAAAAAAAAAACAATTTAAATTTAATTCAGCTTATTGAATTATTTATTTAAAACATTTTATTTAGCTTCTGGAGCTATATTAAGTTACGCGATAGAGAATAAAATAAAACACAAAATATAATGACTTTGTAGGTAGCGAGTCTAATCAGCAGAGAAAAATGAAAAAAATGATAAACTTAAGAACGTGTGCGGTCCGATAGAACGCGGCTAACAGAATCAGAAGATTATTTTCGAGTGCTAGTGTTGGCGGCGATATATACTCGAACTCAAAGAAGAGGTAAGTGTAATTGCACTCAAATTTCTCTTTAGGGCAATGCTCTATCTGTATAATGTGGAAGGAAAGCTTTCTAATTTGAGTGAAATTAAAAAATATTTAAATGTGTGTGTGTGTATAATTTTAGTTGCGCATGACATCTGACATATGATTAGAAACAGATGTTATTTGAGTGGAATATCTAAGCCATAACATGACTTGGTTTTCGCATATTTTTTTTTTTTTTTTTTTTTTGGCAAAAACAATTTGTATTGTATCGGAGAGGCGAGTCTCGAATTACACATATTGTTAGACTGATGTGCGGTTGTGTTGTGGTAAAATAGCGACGCAGTAAATGTAAACAAAACTATTTTTTTAATTTGACGAAAAGAAAGACAGAGATGAGAGAGAGAGAATATATTAAATGAGTTAGAAATTTAACATTCAAATAAAGTGCATAATGTTTTACACCCCATTCTCACTATGCCAGTGTTGTTAGTCTTGCAATGAGTTATTTAATGTTTTTTTTTTTAATTTTTTTTTTAGAGAAGGATTTATTATTCAATTGAGTTTTTGATTTCTCTTTCATTGAGATGAAGGAAAAAATTACGTATGGTATCTTATTTTATGATAGAATAAAATTATGAATGATTAGATAAACCCCGATACATATACCTTGTTTAATTCAAATATTTGTTTAGTGATGATTGAATCGACGGATACACTGATATCTTGAATTAAAAAAAATATTTAATTCGATCTTTATTTTTTTTTTTAAATACATTTTTAGGTCGATTAATTTGTTGATTTAGTCGATTTGGAATATAAGAGATTTGAATCTCTTAAAATAGACACCCACTTGTTGTTAAGAAAGAAATATCTTGAACAAGTTAGTACCTACATAATAATTTAAAAAGTGTACGACCTTGTTCCACGTATTGGATCTTATATAGGTACATAATTTTAAACAGATTAAAACTTTAATCCGGATGTAATGAATTTAAATTAAATTAATTTACATCCGGATTTAAGTTTTAATCTGGTTTAATCGAGTGAATAGTATGGCGGTATTAGTCACTCAATTAATCCAGATTAAAACTTAAATCTGGATGTAAATTAATTGAATTTAAATTAATTTATCAATTAATTAAGTGAATAATACCGCTATACTATTCACTCGATTAAGCCAGATTAAAACTTAAATCAGAATGTAAATTAATTGAATTTATATGCGGATTTAAGTTTTAGTCTGGATTAATTGAGTGAATAATACCACTATACCTACTATTCACTCGATTAAGCCAGATCAAAATTTAAACTTAAAACTTTAAAATTTAATCTGGATTAATCGAGTGAATAATACGGCGAATTATGTCCGGATATTGAAATGAAAAGACAAATGGAATTAAGTAAGGAATTTCACATTCTCGTCGTACGGCTTAAGAATGAATTTTTGAACTTAATTCCCAAGTTAGCATCAATCTCATTTTTAACTTCGTTAAAAAAAAAAAAAAAAAACAACAAAATTAATTTTTTTGAGTTTTTATATACTATAATATACGTTTCTGTGGGAAGAACCGTTAAAATCAACTTTTAAAAACTGAGCAATAGGAGATACTGAAAGATTTTATAAAAATCGTAAAAGAAGTTTTCGGTAAAAAATAACCTAAGCAGTGGCAGTAAAATTAAAATAAATTTGGGATATGTCCAAAAATACTAATTATCAACCGTTTATGCTGCAACCGTGAAAAAAAAGACAGATTGATTGACAGACATAAATTGCGAGATGTTATTTTGGTTACAAAGAATTTGAAGTGTTTTTTTTTTATAACAAAAAATCAAAACAAAAACAGAACATTTTTTTTGCATGTAAGAAAGCGAAGTTAATATTCAGATTTGTAAGAAATAGTAGCTGGACCACAATGAAGTATTCTATGTCCAATTTTGTAATCTTCTTAATAATTCACTACCTACATTTAGTTTACAACGTAGGATTAAAATTTCCTAAAAAAAAAATTAATTTCAAAAGTTAACTCGAGTAATACCGCAAAACTATTATGATTTGGAATTGAAAAACTTTGTTAAAAGAATTTATTTTTTTGTAATCCTATCATTTTATTTTGCTTTTCATTCCTATCCACTAAAATTTATTTATATTGTTTTTTTTTTAATACAGTTTAAATACCAAAATAAAAAAGTTGTCAAATTAAAAAACTAAAATTATTTCAACACCTCGTCTCTATTTTCTCATTCATCAACAATTTATTATTTAAACTCTTGTCTTAAATTACAACAACAAACGCAGTTCACGTGTCCAACAAATTTCTTTTGACAAAAATAAAAATCGACAAAAACAATCTCAATGCCATATTGATGTAAGTTACAAAGTAATAGTGCGTAAATGTATCCCCGTGACAGTATCTAAATATATGTTAGGTACTATAAAACCCCGAAATATGGAAAGTCATAAATATTTTGTTTTTATAATATTTTTCATGACTTTTTTAACAAGGCATCGCACCGATGATACTGGTGCGCAAAAAAAAAGGACTGTTAACAAAAGACCGGCAAGAATTATGAAATACAAAACATTTCAAAAATAAATATCACACAAAAACATATCTGACTTTGAATAATTTTGCTGATAAATTCTGAGTTTTACCGGATAATACTAGAATTTCCATATTTCGGAGTTTTACAGTAACAAATATAGGAACTATACCTAATATTATTATTTTGAATTCTGGTGAGGGCATGCCCTCATCATTTCGATGCCTTCGTTTCTTTATTGAAATGAAAAATAGTTTAGTAGTTTGTTTTTTTTTTATTTTTGGTTTTTGTCAGAATGTCAACGACTCTTTAATTAAAAGGAACTTGTGTTGTTCAACGGGCCGCCGCCGCCGCCATCCACGTTGTAAAAAATATTGAGAAATACTCGTTTACTATTACATTTTTTTTGTGTTATTGATGAAAGGATAATTCAAAGAAATTGTTGTACCTATAGGTAATTTGTGCTCAATAACTTTGACGAGATTAAAAAACATATAGTTTTTGAACTGGTAATGATATTGGACAATGTTAATATTTTATTCACACAGCCAAGGAATAATTTTGCCTTATTTTTAGACGCTGGATCTCTTTACCAATTTTGACAAATGAGGTCTCAAACGAGGCGAAATTACCTGCTAATTTGACGAATTATATAATCTAATTTTAAAAATGTTAATAGTTTGTTGAAAAATTGTATTTGTTTGTTAAATATTATTCCAATAAAAATGAACTCTAACTTTCCAATTGGTTATATTTTGGCATGTGACATAAGTTCGGTTCCATGAATTATAAGGTCCGTTCATTTTTAAATAATTTGTGCGTCTTTAATTGCGAGAATTCTCGCACGGGTAGGGCTAGTAACATTTATTTGTATACCGGACTTTCAGTCTCATTACGATTATCAATTTTATCAATTGATAATTGATAAAAATTAAAAACATTGGTGCAAAATTTTGAACGATTTAGTAAAATGTTAAAGCCATTTTAGTAAGTTGCTTAGTTAAAAAGAAGATTTTGCTAATTTTAGCAACTTACTATCTCTTAACATTTTACTAAAGTTAAAATCGCAAAATGGCTACTTTAAATTTTAGTAACTTGCTAAATTCATATGAAATCTGTCATTTTCCTCGAAAAAAAAATTGTTGGCAAAGAGTTAAATTGTGTTTTTTTTTTATGATTCGTGTGTTAATTGTTTTTCAAAGTAAATAAAATAAAATAAAATGTTTTCGGAAGACATCAAGAGTTCCTGAAGCTAATGGAGGTGCTGATTCCAAAAAGGTATCAATCATCCCTGTACGGTTTATGGTTTTTCAGGTACACTCCAAAATGTTTTAAATTTTTCTTCATGATGGCAAAAATTAAGAAAATTGAAAAAGGTTTTGGAGTGTATCTGGCCAATGGTAAATCAAATTATTAGGTCCGTTCCCTAGGTTTAGGTTTGTTTACTTTGTTTTTCTTTCACGAACTGTCATTGTTTGGACGTGATTAGATGCACCATTTTTAATAAAAGGGAATTAGTATTTTACTAGTTAGTAAAACGAAAAAAAAAGGATTAAAATTTCCGAAGAGCTAGTAAATTACTAAATGTTTAGTAAATTGCTAACTAGTAATATGCTAAGCCCTTAACAAAGGTTGTTTAAAATTTTGCGCCATTATCACTAAGAATTAACCGTTGTGAACTACAAGAATTTATTATTTTTATGAAATAGTATCAGATTTTTTAATAAACTTAATTTTAATGAATCAAATTTAAATATTTATCAACTATCAATTGATACTTGACAACCGTAACAGGGGTATTTTTTTTTTACGCGTAGATTTGTTGAAAAAAAAAACAGATCTTAACTAAGTACTCTAAAAAGTGAACGATACAAAAATATAAGTCCTTCGTGTTTTAGTACATTCATGGACAATATATTTGTCGTTAACTGAAACATAGATAATCAGCTAGAACACGTACACGAGAGCCTATATGAAAGAGTACAAAAGCTTAAAGATTGTATTTACACTACACTAAGTTCTAATAAGAAGCTTTCTTTAAGCTCAATAAAAGATCAGGTAGGTAGGTTCTAAATTTGATGAAGAATGCAGATTTGATAATTTTTTTCTACCTCAAAACCTACAAAGAGCAAAACGATTCACTGGGATAAAAAAAATTATTTAATAAAAAATGAGCCAATGCAAGAAAAGAAACAACGTCTTCGGAATTTTAATTTTTTTTTTAATTCAGCCAAGCCTCCAAAACTCACGTGGCATGCCCCAAAAGAAGACATGCATGCACACCATTTTGTTATTCGTAAGGAAATTGTATATAAATGTTTATTGTATATGGATGGATAATCCATGCAACATATAAATAACGTAGAAGGTACATTCAAGTCAGTTACACATCGCCAATAAAATCCTTTTTCCAAACATTAAACCTAACTATACATCCTGTTTGAGCCAAGACGTCTGTGCTGTATATGCTTCGAATGTATATATGACTGTCTGCCTTAACCAAACTACCAACAATGACTTGACTTGGCAATGCAGCATTAACGTAATCACCTCTGTGGCAGATTCAAATTTATTGATTATATCGTTACGTTTGTACGACTCTAGGAAAACCCCTTGTTGTGTCAACTCAAAGTTGTGTAAGCAATACCCAAAGTTGTATCCTTTTTTTTTTTTTTGAACTATATCATTCTTTAAGAAGCTTGCATGATGTTAACCCACTAAGGTTTTGATTTGATAGTCGTTCGTTTCGGTCTTTTATGTTGTGTGTTGTATCATCACCCACAGGATTTAAGGAGTTTCTTCTTCTATATGGCATCATCATCCTATATGGGATAGAAGAATATTAAAAGTCTTCCATTTCCATTTTGATAAAGAGAAGAGAAAAAAGAAACATAATACGATTCCTATATATTCCCCCACGTGAATTTAATTTAAAAAAAAATTCTTGAAAAAATTCACCTAAAGTGCTATGATATTCCTTCTCCAAAGAGGCAATTTTTTAAATTTTTTTGTCACATGATTTCTTTATATATGAATTGAAACCCCGCGTGCACTAAGGAATTTTCCCAGAGATACATTATGAATATTTTTATCTCGCGCGAGTTAAAGATACAAAAAAAAAATTAAATATACTAAGAAAAAACTGGATTTTCGTGGAAATTATTTATTTTGTTTTTTTTTTTTTTTTTTTTTTTTGTTGCGCAACCGTTGCACATGACTTGGTTCGATTTTGTGTGTATAGACTGTTTTTCAAATGTTTACGTAATTTAGCGAAAAACTTTGGAATATAATAAATTTGAGATGTCTGCATAGTTAAAAGTATAATAAGCGAAAAATTAATTTTAAATATTTTGTTTTTTTCGAGCGAGATAATAACAATGTATAAAGAGACTTTATATAGGGTTTATCAAGTTTGAAATTAATGAAATTTTTTTAAGGTATTTTATGCTAGAGAGGGAAGTCAAATAGGCAAAGTATCTAGAAGTGGAATAATATATGTACGTCTATAAAGTTTAGCCCACTTTAGTATATTTTTTTTTCAATTTTTATTTGCAATTAAAAGCAAAGTTTTTTTTTCTGGCTGCAATATACGAGAGTAAAATATTTGATAAATAACAATAATCATACATTATTATATTCTGTTAATTTTAATGTTATTAAATCCTTAGGGATTTCTTTTGTCAAGAATATAGAATGTACATATTACATAATTATGTATAAATATGATGTGTGTTGTGTGTCCTTAAAGATTTCTTAATGTAATATTTCACCATAAATGATAAACTGAGACGTGATCAGCATGATGTAAGTAGCAATCACTCGTAGGCAATTCATTGCGAAATTCAACTTGAATATAGATGAATATAGTAAAAAGTGGTGGATGAATGAAAATTATAGATTGGCTTAAGTATTTCACAACTTGAATCATTAAAATTGTCATCTTTTAAAAACGGTCCATTTAGAATAAGTTATAAGAAATAAAATAAAATTATTTAAATAAGTATTAATTAATTCTTAAGCGGATAACCAGTGTGTAAAAATAAAACGGTTAATAAATTAAATTCGCAAATAAACCGCACGAATTTACTCTGTACAGCCCATGGCAATAAAGTCACTTAGCATAGAATATCTATAAGCTATTAATTTATTTAAAAAAAAAACTTCTTCCAATAGGAATTTGTAAAGTTGTTGTATAGTGGCCATGTTGTTTAAGCAACATCTGTCAAATTGTTTGTGAATTGTTCTGAAGTTTATGGTAATTCACAATGGAAAGTGATAGATCGCGCAGAATAATGTGTTAAAATTATTTATTTATTTGCATACTTATCAATTTTCTTCTTTTTTTTCAAAATAGATGCTCAATTCGAAAAGCGTATTACATAAATATCTGCAAAAAAAATCATATTTATCGCGAGGCCCATTTTTAGATTAATGAATGTGTAAACAATCAAAGCCGTCAACGGTTGGCTTTACGTTATACACAGTGCACATTTTAAAATTCAATATTGAGAAGCATCAGATTACAAAATTGTAACAAAATCAGTCGAGCCATTAAAAAGCTTTAGGTTACTTCATAAGACAATTTTCTTAAAAAACGTCACAACCCAATTTTTTTTATGAAATTTTGTTTGGAAAAACCTGAAACGCATTTTTTTTAAATCACTTCGGTCATTACAGATACGATTTTTAATTAAAAGCAATAAAATCGAATGAAATGCATAAATGGAGTTATTTTATTGCTTAATTTTTGAATAATTTATTTTAATCTCAAAATTTTGAAAATAAAATTCGAAAAAATGAATTGAAAAATAATTTATTCAAAAACTAAACACTGAAATAACTTTATTTAAAATAAATTATTATTAAAGAATGAGTTCCTAAGCTTTAAAAAAAAGCATTAACATACTATTCTGAGTATTGCCGTTGTTTTTTAACATTAATTTTCTATTTTATGTATTTTTTTTAATCTGCCCCTCCCTCATATAAAGTGGCCTAATATCTTAAAATCAAGTTCATAAATTGTACAAACAATTAAAAAAATTGATGTTTTTATCAAAAAATGCACAATTTTTAACTAAGTCGCCCACTATATATGAAAAATAAAAACCTTAACTCTTTCGATTGGTTTATTTCGAAAACGATTATTTTTATGAAAAAAGTATTAACATGTTTTTTGTAAGAAATGTTCTAAGCTACAAATTAGTTCCTAACATTTTTTTCTGTATAACTAACCATTTCGGAGATATTCCTGAAAAACCATTTTCGAGATTTTCGAGATTATTTTGAATGGAGGCTGAAATTCCAATTATCTTTTATTATTCGCTCTTTTAATATTAAATTTGGCATTTCAAAAATCGGTTAAGATCCACTGTTAGAAAGCAAAAGCATTTTTGACTTAAGTCGTAGTCGACTCAGACCACCTAACCTTTTGATTTATGCTTTCTAGATAGGCTTTACCAATAATTCGATTTTTTTCTCTGTGCTATGGAGGCTGTTTAGGATCTGTAGCTCGATTAACAGAATGACGAAGAATACGTTTTTGGACTTTGTTGGTTGCCAATGTATAATCAAAGGTTATTTTTTTATTTAAACGAAATCAACATTTACTTGTACTTTAGAACAAATAATAACAAATTAACAATTTTCATTGAAAAAAATCTGTAAAACGCATTTAATCCCACCAAACAGGCTTTAGCTAAAATCAAAAACGGATGCACGTGCACTTGTATGATAAACCAACAAGTTTAATTTGACATAATAAAAAAAAGATTTCAGATAGCCATTTTAAGGAAGGAAATCCTTAAGTCGCCTTGTTAGTTGCTGCAATTCTGTCCATGTTCTTCAACACATGCATACACTGTCCATGTTCTTCAACACATACATACATAGGTACATACATATGTACATAATATTGGCAGATGCAATGCAATAGTCATACAAAAAAGACCTAAAAATTCAACTTTAATTAGTATTCTGATGATGTAATTCATTTTTGTTTGTCATCGGAATAATTAAATTATAATGAATAAAAAATCCACGACTGGGTGTAGCATAAGCCATGGGCTGTAACCATTAATTTCAGTCAAAACGGGTTCGGACTGAATAGTTTTATTAAATAAAAAAAAAATATAAATAATATGGTTAAACACATTTTCATTTAAATTTATAGTTCCAAAAATTATTTTTCAAAGTCAAAATCATAATATCTGTTTTCGTGAAAATTTACAAAATAAAAAAAAAAAAACAAATAAAATTCACTAGGCCGAAGATCGAGGTATAGGTACCTATAGACAAACATAAAGACAGAATTGCGTGACTCTATTTTTCGTGTTTTTTTTTTTTCACGAGTAAAACTTGGCCTATATTATTTTACCTGAATTCATAAGTAGTATTATAATACTAGATTTGACAGTAGGGCTTTTTCTTATCTAATTTTGATCAAAATCTTAAACATCGTTTTTTTTATTGAAAACACCATTTGGTCCAACAACTCTTTTTTTATTCTTAAAGTTGAGTGATCTCACAAAACTAATGTTCAATATTAAAAAAAAAAATGTGTTCTGTGGTTCAAGTTGAAAGTCTTTTCTCAAATCGAATTTATTTGAATTAAATCTTGATTTTTTGTACAAATTCATACAAACCATATAAAATTTATCCGGAAGTTAAAGAATGCAAATAAATGAATAGTAGAAAAAAAAGAAAAAGAAAAGAAGTATTACTCATCTGATTATGAAAGAAAAAGATCAACGAACGAATGTTTCTTATAGTGACCTGCAAAACATCACGTTTACCATTTTTACAACACAACATTCCTCTCCTTTCACTATAAAATTAGCACAAAAATCAAAATCAAAAATGGAAACGCATGTATCGTATCTCTTCAGTTTTTCTTTCTTTATTTTTTTTGTTGTTGTTTCTTTTACCGGCATCTATCCAGACACTCCCAATAAAAAAAAAAAAAACCACGTAAAAATAAATAAATAAAAAAAGGTAAAAGATAACGAAACATGATCAAAGAAGTGAATTGTCTGCAAAAAGTACCGGCATGACTGGTTTTCTAATTTCGCAAAAAAAAAAAAAAATAGATACAAAAAATTAAAAGCTCAATTTTAAAGTCGAGAATGCTGAGAAACGAGAAATCACTCAAACAAATTTGGTCTCAAAATCACAATTTCATTTAGCCGGTTTTGGTGTTGTCGTCGGTTAACACAAATATACGCCTTCCCTGTCATGCCTCCAAATCATACGATTTTCTCTTAAAAAAAAATATCTTGACGGGCCCCTCTTGTTGTTAGGGAGTTAGAGACAGTTAATTTGGTTACGAGTTTATAATTAAACAAAATGCTTGAAATTTATGTAACTGAAAAAAAAAAATTGGTAATTTTAGCATAAATATAATCCTCAATGCACAAGAAAACATCTCATCATAAAGGCTCGTACAAAAGTCATAGATATACGTGATAAGCACACGTTTGTTTACGGCTTGTGTGCAGCTTGTGTTTTTATACTACAATAGTACGAAATGCGTGAGCGTGACGTATTTGTGAGAGCACACAAGCTGCAAATCGCCTGGCGTATCTTAGGTAGCAGTTGCTAAGGGTTTATTGAACATTTTGGTAAAATGCAGGATACATTGCAAACAAATTGTGAAATTTATTGAAAATTCGCCTACTGCCACACCCACTTTTCTTATAATTTATGTTTTCCTCATACATGTAACGTTTATTATTAAATTTGAAAATTTTAAGTTTGACAAATGTTCAAAATTTGGCGATGCGTAGCTGGTGCATTGCGATAAAAAAATTACTTTTCTCCATTCTTATATAAGATTCATTAAAAAATGAATGCCACCAGCTCCCTAAGAATTTTTATTTAATTCTCTTTGCTTTTTTGTCGGCCTTTAGCCAAATGCGTATCTTGCAGATAGATCGATATATGTATCTATGTATATGTAGGTATGTTATGTACATATAAGCTAATGTATCTTGTCTGGTTGTAGACATAAATATGGAATAGCTTGCATTTTATTCGCGTTGGCCTTATTTTATTTTTATACACAATTTTTGTAATTCTTTTTTCAGAATTTTCATGTTTTGGAGTAATTGTTGTTGGCGCAATTACCGGAATTGGGAGCTCCAAACAGATCCATCCATGAATAAGTGCATTGGCCTTTTTTCATCAAAAAAAAAATTTAAAACAGAACAGAAGAAATTTTTTGTTTTATTACAAAATCGAAACTCAAAAGTTACATCTGAAAATATTTCAAGCGTTCGTACTTCGTATTAAATAACGATGATGACAAAGACGGCGACGACGACGACGATAATCAAAAAAACATTAATAAGCCAATTCTTTGATGATTCATATAAGTAATGAAGTTGTTGATAAAGAAATATGTGCAAGCATTGCAATTAGATATATAATATATACATATATATTTTGATGAAGAAAATACGATTTAATCAGCCTTATTCTGTAAGGCGTTGAACGCCAAAAAGAAAACGACAGTGTGAATTTGGTATTACGTAAGGCGTTCAACGACAAATAAACGTCAATTTGTCGATTCTCTCTTGTGGAACGCGTTCACTATATTTTGTTTGTATTCCGTTAGTCGTTTCCATACAAAAAACGTCGAAATCTGTCGTCGAGAAATTTGTTGACGACAGGAGTAAAAATGTAAGATTTTTTAAACTTAATTTAGTTTTTATAATTTAAAATTCTTTGTTTAGGGTAAAAATAACAACACAAATTTAAATGCGACGACTGATCGAGCTCATGGAGGAGAATGAGCACCTCGCCAAAATTTAAAAGAGGTTATGAGAAAAATTTTGGGTGGGAGGATGTTGCAAAGTGTCTAAACAGTTTTGGGCCACCAATGAGAAATGGCAAAGAATGACAAAAAGCGAGTGAAATTCAAATTTAAAAAAATGAAATTAATTTTTTCCTAAGAATTTTGCTAAGAGTAGGCTGGGCTAGTCCCAAATTGAAGTCGTTCCCAACTCCTTTTTGGTTACTCCCTTCAGCAAAAAATCTAAGTGTAGCAGCTAGTTTCAAAACCATTGGAATTGCTAAAGAACGTTGCTGAGGAAAACTGTTTTCTATCAATGTTAAAACATACTTAAAGGCTTCTTTGTCCAGACGAAATAACATTAACAATTGCGATAAAATAAAGGGTCAGAACCATTTTTAGAATAACCTAATGCATATATTTTTTTCATTTAATTACAAACTTTGTGTCAGGCAAATCAAAAGGATTTGTTTTAGATCGAATGCCCCTCCTCTGCAGTATCAAATCTTTCTTTTTTCTTTCTTCCTCTTCGTCGTCACTGCTGCTCCAAGAAAAATAACTTGCTACACTATACATTTTTCCGTTTTATTCTTGTTTAAAACAAATTTATACAAATAATATGTATAAATTTCAAAAACCAAATTTGAAATTATTCAATTTGTTTACAATTTTATATGTCAAATGTCAGCTGTTTTGGTGGATCGTATTGTGGAATGTAAGAGCGAGAAAAACGCTGGCGTTATAGTTAAGGAATACCAATAAAAAAACGACACGACTCAGAAAACGTCAGTTGGCGTTTTAGAAAAACGCCTATCGAAATAAGGGTGAATATAATTTTCCTCATAAAGCATGATTTTTGTGAAGGAATTTACTTGTGATGCTGTGAATCAATTTTTTTGTATCTAGGCAATAAAGTCAAAATCTTAAAACTAAACATCTATTCCGGGGGTAGGGTGAACTACAAACTTGTGCCTAGACGTTACGTGTAATAGGTTACGTGTAATAGGTTATGTGTAATTTAAAGTAGAAACTAAAGTTTTAAGTTCCAGTATCTTAATACCAAACAGGTGGGATGTTCGCAAAAAAGTATATGTCATCTAAAAGGTCAATAGGTATTTGTTAGAGTTTTTCAAGGTCATTCGAGATTTTAAGCATCCCAATAATGAGATATTCACAACAAAATAGGCCATCAAATTTTCAAAAAGTTCAACAAACAAAAAGTTATTTCAGCCATTGATTTTTGATTTTTTTATTAATTCCAGATTTTTTTTCCAAGGCAACATCATTTGTGGAATATTCGAAAAAGTATACACTTTCAGATAGTACATTTTTGTTTTTAGAAATTACCCAAATGAGGTGCTGAAAATCTCTAATGAGCTTAAAATTTATTAAACATTTTCTATAGCTGACCAATTTCTGAAAGTAGTTGACCTTTTTTTTTGATCAATTAATGACCTTTTAGATGACATACTTATTATAATAATGATTTTAACTATATGGCTGTGAGACCTAAAGGGTTTTAATTGTAATCTAAACTTAAAGTGTTTATTTATCTCATTAAAACCCACAGGTGGCGTTCAGTTAAAACTGAGGGAATATATAAGAAAGAATACTGCTCGAATCCATACCGCTAAATTAGTAATCAAGCACTTCATCCCACCCAAATTGTGAATATCCCACATATGAGGTATTAAGTTCCGGAGACAAAGTTTCACACAAAATAAATCCAAATTAAGCAGTTTCTCAACGAAAATAACTATAACGACGCGAGAACGATGCTGAAACATTTTCGAAAAGCCTACAACACTTGGAAAGATATTGCTTTACTGCGACGAAGCACATTTTACATTGATAAGTTTATGTTTAAAAACAGAACATGAGATACTATGGTGGTCCCCGACAGTTTTTTTAACGACATCGTCATCAAAAACTGTTTAATTGTCCAAAAACCACAGTTTGATAAGCATTTTTGCTCATAATTTGCTTAACCAGCGAAAGACAGTCAATGCTGATGTGTATTTCCGAAAAATCGATGACTTTATGATAACTCAACTGCAGCTGTTTATCAGGATTCAACATTATTTCATCTCCACTCATAGCTAGAATTTCAAAAGCGAATCTGAGGTAATTTTTTCCCAGTGAATTGATCAGCAATTACGAAAACATACCCTGGAAGCTTTTCTGCTCCGGGCCTTAGGTAAATCCTGTGATTTTTATGGGGATACCTTATGTCGAGGGTTTACAGCAACACTTTCCGAACAATTTAGGCCCTACATGAAAATATCCAACGTGAAGTTTTTAACATAAAATCCGTCTTATCAAACTTAATTTTGTATAAATAAAATATATACAATATTAAACTTAGCAAAAATTTCCACTCTTTATTTAAAGACTTCTTATCTAACTTATTAAGTTGATGAAAAATAAAAACCAAAACGCGAGATCTTTATTGATAATAAAACAGAGAATCATATGAATAATTCCTTCTGACAGCTTTTTACTTATCATTAAAGATAAGTTAGGTTCAGATAAAAGAAATGGGTGTGATAGATGATAATTAAAATTATTTCGTCAGAAAATTTATTTAATACGTCGTTAATTAAAAAAATTTAACAGAGATATATATAAGATAAACAATAATGCTGAGCAATTGTGTACCTCTTTAAATAATTATAGATAGTGACTGGCATATACATTTATTGATATTCTATGAATTTAACATCTAAAATAACTGTGATGTGGTTTTTATCTTTAACTTTTTTATCAGCTTTTCATTTCAAATACAACTTTTTTATGTATATTATTGTTTTTTAAACATTAAAACATAATTCAGTAGCAAGATTTTACCCTCATTTCTCTGTGTAAATTGTGCAGTTAAAACCAAATAAAAAAAAAACTATGCTCTTAATACAGAAATTAAAAAAAAATGTTTTCTATTAAAATCTGTTGTGATTGTTAATTTTGTATAAAATCCAAATAGATTTAGAATGTTTTCCAAATAACAATTATAAAAACAATGACGAAAAATTTGAAACGCTTTAGTACGATAACTTTAAAATTTTGCGCCAATGAGTAGAGATTTTTTTTTTTAATTAAAACATATTCGCTGTAAGGAGGAAAACTTTTTTTTCGCACCATCATAGTAAATATTAAGATTTTTCATTTATAATCTGGAGTTATACCTTTTTCACAGTTGCCATAAAGTCAACTATCATACATAATTAATACATAATTAAAATACAAACAAGACACAAAACATTTGAAAAATAAATTACGGAACCGAATGTAAATTCGATTTCAAAATAAAGAATTAAAAGAACAACTTCTTCCGTCTTCCCTACATTATTGCAGCTTTATAAATCCTATAAATAAATAACTGAATGTTTTTGATCAAAATTCAAACTTCAAAGTGACAGCTTACAGATCATTTGACATTTTAAACTAACAGCCCGATTCTCTCTAACATCACGGATGACTCAAAAGTCACAAAAAGAGGTGAAATTAATTTTGTGACTTTTTCATATTCTCCCCCAGAGTCATAATTTGTGAGAGTTCTCTTTCAGAGAAGGTGCTAATTAACAAATTACTTTATTAAAATTGAAGTGGATTTGATTTCGTTGCATTTTATTGGATAACTTTCATGCGAAAATAAAAAATAATGTTATCACGATGTTTATTATTTGTTTAACAAACTATTCATATTGGTAAGATTGCAGCAGCAGCGCCGCCTCCGGTGAACTTGTATTTTTATACAATTCCACTTCAATTATGAAAATACATAGATAAACGTTTTTTTATTTACTCACTTTATTGCTAAAACCTATACCTATGTAAACTTGCATTTTTAAGTTTTAAATAAATTTGTTTGATACAATTAGTGGTGCTCGCAGTTTATTAAAACGTTTTGCTGACATTTCTCGTACTTCTATGCGCCCAGCCTAAGAATACAAAAGTTTCTAGCTCTCTCGCAACATATTATGGGATGTTTGCGTTTTTTGAATCAACGAATGAAAAGTAATAAAACGCTATTTATGGAAATAATATTGAGATAAAGGACATTACAAATTTTTTTTTTTTTTTCCTCATTTTTTATTCGGCTTAATGTTGTTTTACCATACATATCTTCTCTTCAAAATACTTGTGGTTTCTAATTCTCACTAAAAAGTGATAGGTTCGAGAAATTAAAGAAAAAAATGTCAATTGCCAACCAAATTAACACATGCTCTTAGGGGTCCGTCTTGAAGTTTTAAGTAAACAATAATATTTATGATTCTTTAATTTAACTACCTGTGCTGTGTCCTACCTATAGCAATACACTATATTTGAATTTAAGTCTTTTTATATTTACTTATGATTTGATCATGTTTATTTTTTCTTATTGAAGTTTGAGAAAATTTGTATGACACAATAAAGATTTATAGAAAAGACTTCTCACGTCTCTTATAAGAGTTTTAAAAGAGCTCTTCATATTCTCCCGCAATCATAAAGAGACAGACAGAATTCTATTCGGATAATTTCAATGAAAGAAAACAGGTAGGTACTTAAAATAATTTTACAACAAAAAGTCGGCATGTGTTTATATAATCATCAAAATGAACACATAACGTGTGAATACGAAAGTCTTATAGGCTCTATTTATAAATAGAGAAAAGAGAGAAATCATATATGTATTGAGACCTGAGATTTTTTTGTCTCTCTCTCTCTCTGCAAAATTACGTTTTGTTTTCTGCGATTGAAAGAAACACCATAGTTGGGTTAAATTTTTAAGAATAAGGTAGTATTTGGGAAAGGTGAATGGTAGGTACTATGAGATGAACTATGAACAGTTCGGAAAGATGAACGAAATATTTTCAACATTCAATGCTCGAAAAGATGAACGGGTTAAAATGTTGCATTTGAAAAGACGGACGCTTTATTATCAACTCATTTTGTATCTTCTTGTTTGCCTTTAATACCTCGTATTATATTCATGTAATTTAATTCACTTGCTTTTACTTGTTTGATATATAGGTAAGTAACGTATTTAATGGCGCAAAATTTTAAACGATTTAATACTATGTTAAAGCATATTGAATATAACAAAAATGCTAACAAAAATGCTTTAACATTTCACTAAATCGTTTAAAATTTTGCGCCAATGTTTTTTACTTATAACTATGTTAAATTTTTCCTCAACCAAATGTCGATGCTCGAAAAGATAAACAGTTTGAAAAGATGAACGGGCCTTGTTTTAAATGTGTTAATTTTTTTTGATATTCTACTGTACCTTCAAAAAGATTGACGTTTATCATCGTCGTTCCATGAAAAATCCCTGTAAGTGTTGCTTTGGGATATTTGCTAGGATATTTGTTAGTAATTTTGTGATGAAAGGAATTTGAAAATATTTACTTTTTTCTTAAAGAAATAAAGCTTATAATTTGACATTTAATTATATTACTTTAAATATATTTGAGTTTCGAAAAAATTAACATCTGTCAAATTTATTGTGAATTGTTTAAAAGTGTATGCGACAATTCACCATGGAAAATTTAACCGATGAACAAGCTGTTTAAATCGTCAAATTTTATTCTCTAAATTCAATTCCGTTCGAGACACATTTTGATTTGTGTATGCTCCTTTTGTAACCTTCCTGCCAACGAATTCACCAAGCTAAACTGTCGGATTTGGGAAGATACCAATCTACATACACGAGATACATCAGCATCATGCAAAATCAAAATAATTGTCTGTTTGGCGCAGATTTTGGTCTGGTGGAATTATCGTTCCGTATAAAATGTGTAGTAAAATTAATATCTTAATGTTAATGAGCATTAATGTTTGAAAATGGTGTCAAATTGCCGATGTTTGCCGCAAGTTACCGAATTTGTTTCAGTTGGTTCGAGTATTACGGAGCAACAAACCACTCACACATCTCGAATAACCCTTCAATTTGAAACACGAATATTTATGATTTCATGACATTACTTTTGTCCCGACTTGGAGTTTTTCCAAAACGAAACTGACATTGCCATACCCTTTTACGGGTGGTCTAAGCCCCTCAAAACAGTCAAAATTTTAAGTACTAATAGAACTTTAGAAAAAAATTTAATGGCAATGGTATCATGAATTAATTCATCATGAAGCTTATCAACAACATTGCACATTGAAGAAATAAAAGAGTCCATTCAAATATCTAGAGTTAAAGGGTTTTTTAGGAGGGGCTGAAGTTTTATTAAACTGAAAACGATAATAAATACATATCTGTCATAGAACCTTTCATTATAATATTAAGACTCAAAATATTTATCCATGTATGTTTAACGTTTATAGACTATGAGTCATCAAAAAATTTGGTGTTTCATTTAGCAGTTCTGAGAAAGAAAAAACATATTTATCCTTGTTCATTAAGTACTAAAACCACAAAATTTATATCAAAACCCCTGTCGATTACTGAGCTCAGTTTCTATAAATAAAACCACAACCAGAAATTTGCAAAAATTATAATATAATATTCAAATAGAAAGTTCAACATTCGTTTTTAATTTACCAACAAACAAAAAAAATTATCTATACTTATGAAATCTAACAATCGAGTTCACATTAATTAATGACTCTAAAGTGCTCTTTCTTTTTAGGATCTTTTGGAAGAAAAAACAAAAAAAAAAGTGAAAGAAATCCCAAACCGAATCAAAATTATGTATTACGTGAATTAACACACGAATAAGCAAACATCATAAGCCGGTCGGTCGGTGGCACAGCAACAACCAACAAAAATACTTCACACAACCCATTTACAAATGTATACCTATACCAATATTTTTTTTTTCAAAATTCAAGGGGTTTCCTAAAGAATCACACGCAACACATCAAAACCGTTTGAATTCTCCCATAGACGCCTTCCTAGACCAAAGGCACGTAGACATTTCTTCAGCCAAAGCTTCTTAGTGGTATACATACATACCTCTATAACTAGGTATAAGCTTTCCAATGGTAAAATGATGACGAAGAACAAACTAACCTTAACCAAACATGTGGAACTGGATTCTTAATGGTTGTTGCCAGTTGCTGGCGTCATCGTCATCGGCTCTTCGAATAAATTATTATTTCATCATAACAACTTTCGCAGAGTCATCAACTCAAAAGTCAACCATCGGACTCTCGTGAGCTGAGGAGAAAGAATATATATGGGTTTTCGATAAAGAGTGCTGGGAATATTTATTAAAGTGTGAATATCTTTTGGGGCATTTTTGATTATGAAGGTATTAGTTTTTTTTTTTGTGAATTTCATCGTGGAAAAGTTTGTTGCTTCAGAGGTGCTCATCGATAACATAAGTTTCAACGAAAATTTTGAAATTAATTAAGGTGAAATAAACATTAGTCATTCACGGTTCATGTATAGATATCTTGTTTAGACAATTTGGAATAATCATCCAACAACCTCACAGTGGGAAGCATGAAATATTTTCAATATTAAAAACAAAATGAAAATCCATCGAAATCGAAATAAATAACAACATAATAACAGCTTAATATAACTAAAACTTCGAAGAGTAGTAAAGCTTACTCTGCCTTCTTAGTCGCGATCGATTTTAAGCCTATTAATAATTATAAATAATAGTGTTTTTTAATTAGGTTGATAAAATAATATTTTAGTCAAGGTTCAGGGCCATGCCGGTTACATAAATATTTAGACAGCGGTTCAGCAATTTAAGCTCACCGATTTCAGTAAATTAACCGAGGTTCAATGGTGGACGTTCAGGGATTAAGTATGTGCTTATACATGCTTCAACCAACGTTGATCCTACATTAATTCGACGAAATTTAAATTGGTCGGTTAAAATATTGAATCGATGCTGAAACGAAGCGACGACGTTTGAACAACTGGCTTTTAAAAAACTATGAAAAATTAGACAAGGTTTATACATTCTCTAACTGCTGTTTCGGCTGTCTAGTAAGTTAGTCACTGCCTTAATAGAAGGATTAATAGTTCTTACAAGTTTGCAAAAATGTTTTGTTTTTGGTTCTAGTTATAGAAATGTTTTTTTTTTTTTTTTTTGGTTCAATCAAATAAAATATCACTTTGGTCAGGGTTTAGACAACCAATGTCGGTGAATAAGGGACATTTTTTTAATAACCAGTTAAATATAAGATGTTACCTATTCTTTAGATTAAGCAATATTTTGTTCTTATTTATTCCTCTGATAGTTTTCTACTTATTATTTAACTGATGATTAAGAAATAGGCTCTGTATAAGTTAAGCAACTCTTAGACACTATTAGAACAAAGTTAGCTAAATAGTAAATTAAATATACTGTAAACTCAGGAAGCGTTTTTAGAGCAGAATTTATGAGGAATGACTTAAAAAACTTGCAAAAATAAAAAGAATTTTTTCAGAAAATCGTTAGTTAAATCGGATTTAAATTTAATCCTGCTGATTATATTTGTAATTTTATAAAGGTTTTTGGTTTTCTAAAGTTATAAATACATAGTATATAAATACGATTATAAATACTCTATAAGACTACCAAGCACATGTCAGTACAAAAAGGGGTGAAAATCAACCCACTGACAAGCTTCCTTTTTATTATATTTTAGTTTTCTCCTTATTAAACGTCCTAAGAAAGTTAAAATTTTTTAGTTAGACTATTTTTAAATTAAAGCATTAGATGTGTTATTTGTTTCGCCCTCTACCACGCCCACTTTTCTTAAATTAGAATTTTATACTTCTATAAAGTCTTTAGAAAACTGAAATAAAAACAAAAAATAATATAGGTAATAAGACTCTCCTAAGCCAAAACAATGACATATGTAAGTGTGTATTTTTTTTGTTAATCCACTTACTACCACGCCCACTTTCCTTATTTCTGAGATTCCTCGTTACTTTACATTTCTAAAATGTTAATATTTTGTAATGAATTTAGTATGAAGAGTATAACTTTTTTTAAAGTCTGCTATGGGCCACACCTACTTTTCTTAACCTTGAGTTTTTCCTATATCTCTGCATTATTTCTAAATTATCAATTATCATAAAATATGAGCATTTTTAAAAGTAGTGTTTAAAAACCTTTACATTGCAGTTTAGATGAATTTTGAGCATTTTTTAAAGTAGTGTTTAAAAACTTTTGCAGTGTAGTGTAAAATTATTCATTATAATATTTTATTCAAATTTAAAACTAAATAACGTTTAGCCTACTGTTTGTATCATAGCATTCGATTCGGTTGTACCGACCAAAAATAAAAACAAGAACAACAAAAAATCAACCATCATAAATGCGCAAATAGTAGATACCTTTATCTTATTTTTTTTGTTTTATTAATTTAGCTGAAATATGAACTTGAAATCAATGTGACGTAAAACGTATACATTTTTTGCCTTCTCTATTTAAGGTTGTATTTGTGTGTTTCATACAAAAAGGGGGCTCGTCAGAGAGGTATGACTCAGTGTAATTAATTTATAAGAGGTAATAATTTACGTCAAATAATGAGTGTTGTAGTGGTTGAAGGTAAAATACAAACGTTATCGAAATGCTTGAATTGCGATTGTAATTAAATATCTCACCAACCAATAGAGATGATACACATATACTCAAACAAGAGCACCCAAGTGCAAGAAAAAAAATTGTAATTTAAATGCAAATTTAATTTGAGTCTTCTTTATAGATGTATAAAAAAGATATATTATGTATCTTCTATAAGTAGCAAAAAAAAACACAGGGTTACACAAAAAATTGATTGCAACTAGTGGCTCTCGTATAGCAGCCAGCAGCGTAGGGGTAAACAAATCTATTGCGCTTTTTGTTCAGGATTGAGATTGAGGGGTGTAATTGTGTTAATTAGAATATTCATATTTTGTGAATGTTTCCGTGTGATAAGTAGGTGTTTTTGTTTTTTGTTTTTTTTTTTTATTTTGTTCCTTATTCTTTCCAATTAAAATCATTTTGCTTAGTAATGCAAATTGGGTTTGGTTGGTACCTACTTGCTAAAATTTTACGTTTTTATTGGATCGTGTGCTTTCTATAATGTACACCATCCTATACATAGAGTGGGTGTATATGTTAAGTAAGATGTTGTAATATACTGAAGACGTCAGAAAAAAAATAAACTTTGTAACTAATTTGCATTGTACTCGTAGGAATGTTTACATAAACATTTTAAAGAATTGTCCACGTAGGTTAATTTTTGTATCTAACGAGTATATAATTTGAATTTCATGACTGTAGGATATTTAGACGACTATTTGAAAAATTATTGTGCCTTATACATGACATTTAACATGATACACCAAAAAAAAAAAATAAGTGATCTAATGGATAATTCATTTAGAGGTTCGAAAATTTAATTTAAACATATTAATGAATCGTTTGGACTGAGTTAACTTGCCAATTTTTTTTACCACTCAAAGTTTTAAGAAAAATTGATTTCGTAATTTGGGTACGAAAGAACAAATAAAAGAATTGATTTTATAAAATCAGAGCCAAAAGAACACTGACCCAACAAATTGATTATTTCGATAGGCAGCTTTTAAGCATTTATCACCACTTACCAACTTACCACTAGAAATATTTTGAAATTATTTTTGAAATTGTTTCCGATGTTACTTTAAATTTTTTTTGTTCTTTTTTATCTTCAAATTTTGAAAAAAATATCATTGATAAAAATGTTTGAATTAGAATCCCAAAAATCTAAAATCCCAAAAATCGAAAATCCCAACAATCCAAAATCCCAACAATCCAAAATCCCAACAATCCAAAATCCCAACAATCCAAAATCCCAACAATCCAAAATCCCAACAATCCAAAATCCCAACAATCCAAAATCCCAACAATCCAAAATCCCAACAATCCAAAATCCCAACAATCCAAAATCCCAACAATCCAAAATACTTAAGGTCTATTCTGATAGTCCTAAAACTTATTTAAAGGAAGTTTTGTTTTTAATACTTAAAATTATTTATATCTTTTAAATTTGAAAGTCAAAAAAAAAAGAAGTTTTAAATTTTCAAAAAATATAAAAAAATGAAATTTGAAACGTCTTTTTTAAGACTTTAAAATTTTAAAGATAAAAATTTTTAGGACTATCAGAATAGACCCAAGGAAGTACGTAAACACGTACGAAATGTCGTCTATTTGAATAAAATTAACCAAAAAATAAAGACCTGAAGCCCATAAAATAAGGATTCAACTATTTTGAATTAAAAGGTCACGAAAAAGGAATAATTATTATTATTTTTGTTTGTTCAATAAAAATTTCAGAGAAAATAACGATTTCGAAAAATTATTAAATTTTACAATTTTTTATTTTTTCAATTTTAGGTACGGGATATTGGGATTTTGAAGTTTCGGGATTTTGTGTTTTCGGGATTTTGTGTTATCTGGATTTCTAAAAGGACAAATATTAAATTGACCGCTCATTAAAATCGCTAACATATCAAAAACCATGTGTTTTTTTTTTAATATTGAAAGATCAAAATGGAAAAATGGCACCGCTTACTTCACTGTAAAGCTAGTATGTACTTTATAGGTTTTTATTAACAACAGGACTTCTAATATTCCGAGAAGTATTCAATACTATACCCTTAATGTTATGGTAAACCACTTTACCTATGTATGTACTTGTCAAAAATTAAATAAATACCACCTTTCTAGTGTCAGTTTCTAAAAAATTTAAAGTTCTAAGTTACCTTTGACTAAACATGTGAGTAAAAAAAAAAAATTTTAATTATGCATCAAGTCATATGCTACCAACTTTTACTTGTGCGGTGTGCCTGCTACAAGCTTCTAACACTGATTATAATAAAGATATATATCACCTAATCGATGCAATCACAAATTTAATTGGATTTTCAATGAAACAAAATATGTACATATACGAGTAAACACATCAGCAGCGATAGCGCATTTAAGGTAAAGTTCTATTTAATGGAGATAAATGAGTTTTCTATTTTTTTTTTTTTTTTTATTTTCTATCCATGTCTCTCTTTCATGAAAAATTACAATGTGTGTGATTTTTTTTTTTTAAATCAACAATCTAAATAGAAATAAAAATAAAATTCAATAGGTATAAAAACAACCAGCATCATAGAAAATAATAAAAAAAACACACACACACTGACGTTTGTATATTTAATTCAAATAAATTCGATAAATCGATTTAGATCATTAACGTTGGCCCAACACCAACCATATACTATGTAGTTAGTTATACACCAATCAATGCGACCAGCAAACTTCAATTAACCATCACACATGCTATAAATGTTTTGTATATATTTCAAACAATATAAATTTTGTACTATTATATGTAATTATTATGCAGCTTGCAGATAGACATTAAGATTACTTCGTGTTTGTCTGGGTTGAAATAAATTAACTCAATGCACTCTGTAGGCGCTTCGACCTGATTAAACTAATTAAGAACAAAATACAAAAAAATAAAACAGAAAAAAGCTTTTTGCATTGTATATGGGCGAAAAATTGCAATGACCGAAAAAATCTGGTGTAAACTTTTTTTTTTTTTAATTATAAACTTGGCTGTCGGTCTGTTTTTTTTTTTTAATTTTAAATTGAACTCAATTCAAAATTGAAAGAAAAAAAATTATTGAAGCTTCAGGGAAGTATTTTAAAAATATGACCTACAAAGATTGAAAGGAATTAAATAAATTAATAGAACTTGGAAAAGCTGTTAGTCTGGAATCAGAAATTGGCATTATTATTGATCTGTCATATATGTATCATTAGTTCCAGACTTGACCACGAGTCACGCAAACATTTCCAACTCAATCAAATTCAGAAGGCATCAGAAAGAGGTCTTCTTCGTATTGATATAAAAATAACTTTTATTTAGTAAATTAATTAAGCTAGAAGAAATCTTCTGCAAAAGTACATATAAACAAAAAAAAAAAAAAAAAGCAAACATAAGAGTGTTTTAGAAACCAATGTTAAGGACTGTATTTTGTATAAAAATCCGTTGGATAAAGGTTAGGGTTTTCATTGAATTGACTCTGTAACTCTAAATGCTCATTAAATAAATGTTCCAGTTCCATCTACTTCTAGAGTGTTACAGGAACCCGTCATTTCTTAAGTGTCAGAAATAATATCAATTTATCATAAAACTGTCTTAAAACGACATGTTTGAAAATGTTAGCCATAACAGAAACGATTTGCATTGCAGTCTTAAAAAGGAAAACAAAAAACGAAATCAACAAAATCAATTAATTAATTGATTATTTGACGGTGACTATACTGATTATAATATACCTACGTAGCAACACTGTCATTTGTCACGCAAAGTCAAACCATGAACAATAAGTTTTTCATTATTTTTTTTTTTTTAAATAAACCAGACTATGTATTTTTTACTCTTTAGATTTACCTTTTGGCTTAATGTTTCTTTTATTTTTTTTTTGTTTTTTTTTTTTTATTAAGGTGATTAATTTGGAAAATGGTCAATCTTTTGCTTTTGATTAAAATAAGGACACAATCATGGTGTAGGTTTTTTTTTCCAACACGCAATCCTCTTTATCGTTTTATATATTCGTTTTTTTTTCTTAATGATTTTTGTCCCCTTATTTCAATTAAAACTTTTTTTTTTGTTAAATAAAACAATAAAGATTTGTACGACTTCGATTGAAGTTCTTTTTCGGTAAAGTCAAAAGTCTGCCTAATCAATTTATCTAAAAAAAAAATAAAAGAAACCATTTTGGCCTTTCAGACGTTTTGAAGAACAGCGACTTTTTTCGCTGCAACGATAGAACAACCTGGACTAGACTAGACAGTCTTGTCGAGGAAAATATATCTCACAAAAATATGATTATTAGCCTTATAGTCTATTCTATTATGGTTATTCTTTTTCTTTTCTTCTTCAAAAGAAACAAAATGAACATTTCAATATTTGAACTTTGGTTGGGACGAATAAGCACCAGCACACAATAATTAAATCGAGAATGAATAGTTCTATGTGTCGTTCCAATGAACTTAAATTTTACAAATGCGTGCTTATTTTTAGAACGCGTTCAAGAGTTTTAGATTGGATAAGTCTTTATAGAAAACGCCTTTGATCAAGTACAATTTTTTAACACTATTTAATTTTAAATATTATTTAGATTGTTAATTAATACGTCTAGATGAAATACAAATCTCTTACATATTTTTTTTTTTTTTTTTAAGAGTAAAGGATATCGTAATCAAACCCAATAATTAACTTTTAGCGTTCAGCACTTTTGACATTTCAAATTATTAGGTATAAGTAGGTATTAAAAAATTAAATAAAAAATATAGGAAATAAAAAATATAGAAACCAAGTCTGTGCTTTTTCGCATATTTCGGGCGGTATCTCAACCATAACTTGAGTAATGTTGGTTTTTAATGCGTCTAGAGTCCGGTTAAACACATCGACCATAGACCTCGCCACACAGTCACTTTGTCTGGATGCAACGGCACCTCTTCGATCACTTGTGGGTTTCTGAGCCCCATATGCGGTAATTTTGTTTGTTTACATACCCACCGAGTGGGAAATGTGCCTCATCGCTGAAGAAAATGTAAATCTCATAATGCGCGAAAAGTAACTACGTTAGAATCACCAGTTTTGTAGTAAGTTTTAATAATTTTAACGCGTTGTTCGATTGTTATGCGATCCATTATCGTAAATGGCAAACATTCAAATAATATTATGACACTTTAAATGACAGCTGAGTTTGACAGGTGTCAAATGTCAGCGCCACCAACATGAAACCACGAAATGAATGATACACATACGTTATATACTTCAATTTCATTTGAATTGAATCTTTCCTCAATCGAAATCTTAATTCTGAATTCATTCGAGCTTCGAAATTCTATACCCATGTAAGCGGCGCGTATAAAATCTTTATTAAGATTCAGAGAACGAATGAAAATGAAAAATCAATAAAGGTATTGAAAGAAAGATCAAAGCGTTAGAATACAGTACGCCCTCAGTGAGCAAAATTAGATAAACGGGATACTTCGATTCAGTTATTCCAACTTTTCCAAAAAGCGTACCTCACTAAACGCAACACTCTATCTATTATCTCTTAATTCAATTCATCTTTGTTTCTATTTATCGGTTATTACTTTTATAATAAATGGATTGTTGATTTACAGCTACTAGTTCTCACGAATGAATCAATTCCGAAAAATGTCATGGCCCAGCCTAAGAATTTGCATTGATGAATTAGATGTTAGCACTTTTATTAACTTTTAAAGATTTTGATGGCTCATGTCTTTAACTATTTACTTTATCCCTAAAGATTAATTTTCAGAAAGGTGGAACCAAAAAACTACGTCTGTTTTGCACAAAATTTAATTTGAATTGTAAATTAAATTTGTAAAAAAGAATAATGGGCCCTATTGTGGATCTCGAAGGTAATTTGTTTTTCCTCCAAATATTTTATTCCCTCGAAAATTTGTCTGCTATCGTGAATAACAACGGAATAAATTTGTCTCGAACAAAAATTCAATGTAATTATATGTAAATCTCCTCGAAAATTTAAAAATTTATTTCTGAAATCAATAAACTTTCCAGTGTCATTTAAGTTCGAATTTTCGAAGAAGGGAAACATTTCCAGCGAAAATTGTTTGTTCGCGTCCCTTTTATTTTTTTGTAAATTGTTCCAATTTCTTTCTTATATGCTTAGTAGCTCAGCAGCGATTTGAAGTCATATTTTGTTGGAGGTGGGCGACGTATTTATGAGTTATTTGTTGGAAATTTTCAATGGAGTGCATAGAAATATCTTTTTCATTAAAATCAATCAACTAATGATGTATGTGATTTTCATTTATTAATATTCTGTGAAATCTGCATCAAAAACAAATCGACAAATTTTACACACAATTTTCTAATTTATTGGATTTTCCCACACGTGTGTAGGTACAACAAAAAAAAACTCACATTAAATGAGAAATTATGTCCTGAATCTCCTTTTGATATATTTATCGTTTGTGGAACGAAGGGCCACATGTGAAATGGTTAGAACTTAAACTTTTATAAACTAAAATAAAAATAAAAGACGCATAAAATATTTAAAATTTAACAGACCTAATAAATTGAACCGACCTAATGTCACATGTAAAAATATTACCAATTGAAAACTGGAAATGTTCATTTTAGAGTTCTTTTTTATTAGATTAATATTTAACAAACAAATACAGTTGTTCAACAAATTATTAAGATTTTTAAAATTAAATTATATAATTCGTCAAATTAGCAGGTAACTCCGCTTTGCTTGACACCTCATTTGTCAAAATATGTGTAGTATGAAAGTCGGAAAAGTGATCCAGACTCTAGAAATAATATACAAATATTATGATAATATTACATGAGAGTCTTTAAAATATAACATTTCATTTTTAATAATTTTTTTTTCTATTTTTAAGTATTTCCCTTTTTCCTTGGCATTGATCCAAGTAGAAATTGTTTTTTTTTTTTTTTGTTTAACCTTTTGTCAGCATTTTTATTTTTAATTAATTTACAAAAAAATAAATTATTATTTTTATATATGCCATTAAATCAAATACCATGGGATTAGACAAATAGTTTGCGGATACCGAAGTGGCATTTGTAAAAGTAATATCTATGCACAAAAATTTCTTTAACATACTTTTGGTGGTGATTCCTGGGTCTAAACGACGACGACAACAAACATTTAAAATATGCGTAGGTTAAGGTGTTGGGAGAATAATATTTGATTATATATGATAGAATTAGATTTTATTAAGTACACGTGGTATTTTAATGTTAGCAGCAGTAGCTAAAATACATATTATAGATTTCCCACGTAATGTGAAAGAATGTCCCAGCAAGTGTTTTTATTATGTATTTGTTTGTTGTCTTAACTTAATAATAAAAAGTTAAATTTATTTTAGTAGCCACTTAAATATTTGATTTCTTTTTTTTTTTTTTTATTATAATATTATTACAACAAAAACCTGTCGTAGTAAGTTTAGAATAAAATGGTTCATAGCAGCATTTTAGCCCACGCACGATCGCTTTTATTTCCTGCTATTTAATAAAAAAAAAAAAGAAATTCTGTAACTTAATTGACATGTTCCTGATATTCCTAGTTTATTTTGTTGTTGTTGTTCTTTGCCTTATCTTTAACATATATCCTTATAACGAAAGAAAGAAAGAATGAAAAAAGCCATAAAAGTAACTTGGCTATTTTTCGAGCACGTAATGAAAAACGTGCAGTAGACCCATATCCATAAGATACATTCTAGCAGAGTGTTACTGAGTGTGTGTGTCTCTTACGTAGGTAGGCAACGTATACCTTTTGTGTCCTTTATCCTTCCTACCAGGAATAATATGTGGATTTGTTTCCTCTTCATTTTTTTTTTGTCCATTGATGATGATGATGATGACAGTGAGAATGGATGTCGGTTGAATGTGAAATTCTTTTCAAATTAGTTATTACTTAGATAGAAAATGAAAATAGAAAAAGATTCTTTTCAAACTTAAATCGCAGATAGTCTTTTGAAAAAGGTTTATTGAAATCAATATTTAACTTGAATTGAACAGATTTTTCTTTTATTAATATGTATGTAGGTAGGCTTCTATATTTTGTCGCATTTAATTATTTGATTTTGGAATTAATTTGTAAGAAAAGACATATAGTTTGAGATAAGTTAACAATTACAAAGTAATTTTAATTAAGTTTGTCAATAGGAAATATCCCCTTGGCATATTTCTCAAGTCAACGAAGCCATTTCAAAAAATGAGGTGCAAAAAAACATATTTAACTCTAGGATAACATTGTCAAGTATTACTATAGGTAGGTAAACAAAGTTTTAAATAAAATATTTCAAATGGAAAAAAATCAGTTAAACAATCTGAATTTATTAACATGATTTTTTTACGGCAAAATTCGGCTTAATTTCATTCGATTTGCATGGGGATTTTTCTTCTGAACTAGGTAAACAAACAGAAGCCTAAAATTATAAATATCAACAGGATAATTAGGAAAATCGTGAATATCTGAAATTGCATACTTTTAGGTGGGGATATCTGAAAATTCCATTTTGTATGGAAAAGAGAACGACTAATTTTAAATACATTTTTTTTTTTTTTTAGAACGTAAAATGTAAAATTACTTCTCCTAGCCGCTTATATTATTTAAAACGAAAAAAAAAATGATGATTTAATTTCTTTCTCCTTACTATTATCTATTTGAAGCGCCCCGTGTTTTCCATTTATGGAGCTAAAAAAGTCTTATTAAGGATTTCCTTAAGGTTTCCCTAAATTAAAACGACGACGGAAAAAATTAGAGACAAAAATTGTAGTTTGAGGCAAAAAAAAAAAGCGATTATGCAGCAAGATAATGAAATGTCAGCGAAATTAAAAATATTATGACTGAAAGCATCTAGGGGAACCTTGCTTTCTTGTTATCATCATCATATATATTTTATTTAGAGTCTGGGCTCTCATACTACACCAATTTTGACAAATAAGGTGTCAAACGAATCGGAATAACCTGCTGATTTGACAAATTATAATTTAGTGTTTAAAATACTAATCATTTGTTCAAAAACTGCATTTGTTTGGTTAAATATTATTTCAATAAAAATTAATTCTAAAATGAACACTTTCACTTTCCAATATTTTGACATGTGACATAAGGTCGGTTCAATTTATTAGGTCCGCTAGTTTTCACTTATTTAGAAATTTGTCTTATTTATATACATTAGCGATACCCTCCAAACCCTGTACCGCTTTATGAAAAAAAAATTATGCCTATTTTAATAAATATTTTTTGGGGCTAAATAACGCGATACCCCGGGTAGTTTGTAAAGCTTATGTGTGAAAATAGTTGTTTATCGAAATTATTTTTTCCAACTGTAACTACATCTGGAAAAGCAAAAAATTGCGTGCGCTTTCAAAAAAAAAATCTCTCATGTCCTACCTACCTTATGCTCAAGGGAGCTTAAAAATAAAATTTCAACTTCTCTAATTTGACATTCATTCTATTTTAAACAAAGATTAATAAAAAAAATCTTTTTAAGAATGGCCAACAAGAAGAAAATTTAAAGATAAGAAATTTGGGCGCGACGGTATGCACCATGTTTTCCCACCCCGCCACTAAAAAAAGTGATGCTTTTGTAAAGATGCGGCTTAGAATGCTCCATGGGCGTGGATGTTTAAATGATTTGTTTCAAAAGTGGAAAGTTGTTCTAAAGGATGTCCAGCGGAATATTTTCAACTTTAAAATTCAATATAAAAAGAACTACATCGTTTTTATTTATTTTTATTTCAATTAAATGCAGAGTAACAATGCGGATTTTATTTTTTTAAAAACGATATCATCCAAATGATGACCATTTTTTTCAATGCACTCTTACAGTCGGACCCTTCCATTTGCGATTACACGACGGCAAAGCGCTGGAGTAATGCTTTGAATTTCATGGCGAATATTTTCCAGCAGGGCCTGAATTGTCCGGGGATTGTTATTCTAAACCTTTGATTTGAGGTATCCTCATAAAAAGAAATCAAGTGTGAGGTCTGGCAACCGAGGTGGCCATGGAAGTTACTTTCGTTGAGATACTAAAAAATTTGCATTTTGTACGGGTGGAGCTTTAATTTCATTTTCAAAATAACATGCACTGTTGATTTTTTTTATTCCTGTGGAAGTCGTAATCTTTCTTATCGATTTACGTGGATTTCGAATAATTTCATTTCGAACTTGAGACACATGTTCTTGTGTTTTTGCTGACGTTGATGGTCCAGGAATAGGTCTATTGACCATTGTGCCTTCTTGCCTGAATCTTTGTACCGACGACCGGTAAGTTGCATGCTCGGCCCATCACTTAGTCGTCGAATATTAAAATGAGTACAAAAAACGTGAACGTACTAATGAATCACCGCACTTCTAATATTGCTCTATCGCAAACGCGCGGTGCGCTCCCGACCAGTGACTCAACTAGTAATTCCGGTAATCCTGCGCTTTGAATGATACCCCTCCTGCTTACCTCAACCTGCTAGTATTTCGATACTCACAATTTAAAGTTGAAAAATTCCCGCTGGACACCCTTTAGTTGTTTAAGTTGTTTTCTAGTATAAAGTAAAAAAGCCGTTTTAAGTTATTATGTGAAGCACTCCTTCGAAAGATATTTTCAAAAATATGCTCCAAAATTTAGCCCGTTTAAATGGTTTCTTAAAAAAGCCGAAGAAGATAAGCGGGATGGCCTGTAATCATCGTGAATTTGCGTTTATTATTTTAGTAACTTTAAAGTTTGTTTAAGTATTTTTAATAAGTTGTTACAAAAGTTATTTCGCAATAAAAATTAACTACTTAACTTCTTGAAGTATGTTGTGACTGTTCTTCTTTCTGCCGTAATTTAAATTCCTTAAATTTTAATGAACTCAATTAAAGTCTTTCTTAGCAGCGATATTAAAAAATCATCATATAAGAGAAATTTGCGTCGGAACCTAAAGACAAAAAAAAAAACAAGAATCCACGTGTTTCCAGTAAATTTGACATCGAAAATAAGGATGAGGACCTACCAAAAACAAAAAAATTAAAAATTCTCTAAATTTTCCTTTCTCTATACATAAACGTACTTTTATAGTCCTCTAATTCACAATTCATCACAGAAGACGTATACATTCAAGCAAAACATTAATCTCTCCCTGCTCTTCTAAGCATTCTCCCTTTCATTCTGAACGGATTTTCTTTTCTACCTTCTCTTTCCTCTAAAATTCAACCGACCAAAAAAAAAAAGAGAAGAAAATAAAAATATAATCAAGGAAAGTCTGTTCAGCCAGCATAGACATTCTGGAGGCAATTCCGTTAAACTATAGATCTATGCATGTATAGCGATGTAGTCTGTGCATCATATTCCACACTCCACATAGTCCTCCTTTTTTTACTCTTCTGCTTCTCTTTTGTTTCTATAGAACATCCAGGACTATACTTTAATACATTTAAACTTTTATGAAAACAAATTCTCTCGTTTATGGGCATAATAAAAGCTCTCAACTCACTTTCATTTGAAAAGCGTAGGAGTGAAAGTGGGAATTTGCTGTAATCCAAGTTTGTATAACAACTGTACACTTTTACAAAAGTATACCTACTACTACTACCTACATTCTCTGAGCGCTTCTGTGCATCTGTGTATAGACCGTGGGAATTGTAGGCTTTCGTCGTTTGTAGAGTGTAGGAATGCGAGAATAAACTTTCTCAAGGCCTATTACTCAGATGTTATTTTCAATTGTATGTGGTATGAGCAAATTGTTGTTATACAATTCCCAATGTCTGTTTGGGTTTGGAGCATGCGGCCTTGACAGGACCTTGAACTCGAGGATATATACTTATACTAAGAAACCTCAAGGGTATAATATGGATAGGCTTTTTCTGTGAGTAGGTAAATGTAAGTGGGAGTATATGTATATATACACTGACACTATCAGATAAATGGTTTCACTTTCATTTAGAAGAAATCAAACTAAGAGTTGCCAGGATGTTAATTTGAAGTTTGTTTTTGATTGAATATAAAATATAGTTGAGATCTGTAACAGTTGAACTCATGCTCATGACCAATCAATAACATTAAAAAAAATTTGGTTGTTTTGAATAACTTCTCTAGTAAGCTTAGTTAAAAAAAATTTAATATTAAAAAATAGAGGTTCGAAAACCTGATAGATGATTATTAAAAAAGGCTTCAAACCCTATTAGAGGCATCTCAAAGCATTTTGTCTACCCTTTAAATTATAACAATGAATATGAAGAGGATAACCAATGCTTCCCAAAAAATTACTGATACAAATTTGAAAAAGCTTTGGAGATAAAACAGAGCCCTGCGGCACACCAGCACTTATTATGTGAATGGTAGGTTTGGACTACTGATAAAAATCCAATAGTTAATTTCGAATTTATCGAAGCAGAGATTATTTTCCAAACGAATTAAGATGCATTTTCGATGACAAAGCTTTGTCATATGTTCTAGAAACTATTTTACCCCCATGGCACTTCTTCAGTATCATGGTCCATGGATTTCCGAAAGTTCCGAGGGGCCAACATTACATTGGGCGAAATACCACTGGAAAAAACGGACAAATATTGTAAGGCATTCGAGGAAAATATTAGGCCTTTTTCTAATCGAGTCTCTCTCATAACCCTATGACGCCAGGATTAAGTGTTGAGAACCAGTGGTAATAGCCTCTGATGTACGACCACCACAATAAAACTTGACGATGATTCCCAAAAAAAAAAACAAATGCAGTTAAGCGAAATGGATATAAAGTGGTGCTGCTAAGTAAGAACAGCGCTGCTCTACATACAAAAGAGGAACTGGAAAGAAAAAAGAAGGAGGTAAAAACCACCACTCAAAGTAAGAAGTCCCGACCCGAAATCTGCAAGGGGAACATCATAGTAGAATCGCAATCGATGCATAGGCTATGGAAATATCATTTCTGCAAAATGTTTAACGGCCAGCAATGGTAAATAAAATTACGCTGTCAGGCAGATAACACCATTCAACCTCAAAAATTCCATTCTCCTGATAGCCATATCTTAACTTAAGTACAATATAGCTGCTGAAGCTGACGTCCTTGCTTCTCAGCTGTTCAAAGCGAAACAGAAAATGATCTGATTAAGAGTATGCGCAAGCAGCAAAATATGATAGGAGTAAAGTAGGTCTGATAAATTAAATCTTAGCATTGTTTTACCGATTCTCAAAAAAGGAGATCCAACTACTTAAAATCTTTACCGTAAACATTTTTTCATCGATTTCAAGGCCACGTATGACAGCCTTTATAAATACGTGATGTAAAAGGAACTGTCAATATCGTGGTTTCACCGTTTTACCAGTCTTTCTGATATTCAACGAAATTTGATTTTAAACTGTGTGGGATTTGATAACAGATTTTTGACCCTTAAAAATGCACCAAGGAGCTTCTACCTAGACTCCGCTGTTAGCTTAAACAACGATACCATTGCTGATATCAAACGAAGAATAACTCTGGTCAATTAATATGTATATGATGCACATGCAGATGACCTCTTCGAAGATGGATGGGAACGTTTTATTCTGTTTTCAGAGGATAACTTTCCAGGTCATTTTTGATCTGTTCTGCATAGTCCGGTTGTGGGGGAGAAGATACAACAACGAACTGTACGTATCGACCTAGATGGCTGGGTCACTTATACAGAATTGACAGAAATATTCCAGGTCGATAAATTATTGAGTCTTCTCCCGAGGAGTAACGGTCGGTACTGAAGAACACGACTCATGTGGCACACGCCAGTTGGAAACGAATTCAACTTATTTGAAACTGAAGAAAGCTAGCTAGGGACCAAACTGGCTGGAAGAAGCTTACAAAATAAGAAGGTTCAATTTTACGCTTGAAAATGCGGTAAGCCTGCTTCTTACTCGGGATAGTTCCCTTGGAAAACTAGTTTACATCGTTAAAAATAAAACCTTTTAAAAATGGATAAACCGTAGCCGTATAAATAAAGAAGATACTTTAGGTAAAAACCAATCAGAAAACTTTGTGAGTATCGAGCCTCGGTTTTTCCCCGGAAAAAATTAGTGAACATTAGACTCACATACATAGATACAAAAACAAAATGTCTGGCAGCCCTAAAAAAAGAAACTTTTAGCTTTCAGTTTGCTCTATGCCTTCACAAATTGTATAGTCCTTAAAAACCACACAATCAAAAAAAAAAGAAAAAAAAAGCTCGTCCAAAGCATCTATACATTTCATCATGTAACCAAAAAAAAAAAAAAAAACTTTCATTAGGCATATATACCACTTATACACAGCCTTATGTATTTCAATACATACATATATGTATGTATGTATGTATGTATAAATCCTTAACACCTACTCATTTGAACATGCTTTAATTTCAAGTCGAATATTTTTAGCAACAACTGCATGAAAATGAAGGTACGTCGTATATTTTCAGTTCGTATAAGTATGCAACAAAAATGTCCTTGATTCCTAAAGTTATTTATAGAAATTGAGGTCTGTCATGTTATTTTGTATAAAATGTAGGGTATAGGCGATTGTATTATGACACACACAAAATTAAAGTTAAAGACTGGTCTTACTCTCACTCTATGTGGCTGATATTAAGTGTTGTACAAAAAAAAAAAAACTATAACGAAAATGAGTAGGTATGAGTATTGATAAAAATTATTAGATATTGGAATACAAATGAAGTTAAAGGAATCCAAATGGTGTTTTTTTATATTTTCACTTTTGCTTTTTTGGGTTAAAGAAGTCTACCAAGGGTTGGTGGTTGTTGGCTATATAGAAAATGGAAACGGAATTCATTTCGATGTGGAGTATGAAAACAGGCAGAATTATTTACTTCTCTTTGACCTTCGGCCTTTTTTGTGGGGACGAAAAGTCCAAGTAGAGTTTTGTTTTAAGGAATTTCTCACCCCTAAGGTGTTGTGCTATACCACCACCTGACCTGGGTGTCTGAAAGTCAGACACTCTTAGCCCCAAAAAAAACCCTTTGCAATAATAACTCAATATTGATTTCAAATAGAAGATAATTTCAATCTTCAAAGACTTAACCCTTTTTGAAAAAAAGAATATAATGAGAGATGTTTGCTTTTGGTCAGGGAGGCAATTAAATTTATTTACTTATTTTATCGTAGGATCGAAATGAATTGAAAACTCACAGATGATAACACACAAGTCAGTGTAGGGCGTATTTTGTGTGTACGGAAGATTCAAATTATAGAATTTGCCACACGTCCATCATCATATTAAGTGGAATTCATTTGATCGGAAGAAATAAAAATAAAAAGAAGAAAAGGCTTCTTATTATTGCTTTTTCAAAATTAGGATCATGGGTGTGGATTGTTTGGATTTCTTCAAGTCACGTTCCTTCGGTTTCTTTCAACATAAACAACAACAACAAAAAAAAAATCAGTCAAAAAATCTTTATTATTAAATCAAAATATGAAAATAAAAATAAAAATAAAAAGACAAAACAATTTCGTGACTAATATTAAATAAAATAAAAAAATAAAAATCTGATACGCATTTGATCCTTTTGCTTTCCCTCCATTACCAAATAGGATACCCATTGGGCAGGACATTTCAGATTCACCATCATCGTATAAAAATATGACACCAAACCGCAGCACCAAACAGCAGAAAATAATAAAAAAAAACGTCTAAGCGGCTATAAAATTCCAATTTCAACGAAAATTTTATCTGCATGCAAAATGAGATTAGGTACATTCTCTCGAATTTTGTGACGGTCAGGACCACAACCACAATAATACCCAATTATTTCAGATTATTCTTTGTCATTGTTATATGATAGGGTTCGAGGTATATATGATGGTCATATAATAAATTCGATGAATTTTTTATTTTTTTATTTATATTTATTTGTTTAAATTTTAGTGATTTCAGAAGGTACACATTTAAGAGAGATGAAGGCAACAAAAAAAAAATAATAAAACACACACGCACTTTCACTTTCGCCAAAGATTTTTCGTCCTTTTGAAAGGATTTTTTTATTTTTATTTTTATTAAAACTCACTTAACGTTTTATTTTATATTTTTAATAAATATTTCAAGAGCATTTAAATTCAATGCTTCCGTTTAATAAGATTTGAATTAAAAAAAAAAAACAAAAAACAAAAGTGGTTAAGTTTTCGTTTTTATATTTCGAACACTTCGCATGATGAGAATGTACAGACAGATACACGCACAAGAATCATGTTAGCAGGATTCCACTTAGTTATGAACTGAATTCAGTGGGTTATTTTTTGTTGTTGGTAAGTATACAATACCTACTACTACTGGGTGGAAGCTTATTACTATTTTAGCTAGCTACTGGGTGCTGGAGGGTTGAATTTGATGTATAGGGATGGTTTTATATTGTGAGAGGAATATTACGCATACACACAAAGAGTAGACAACAGTCAGAGCTAAATGTGTAGAATCATGTAGACCTTTTCTTTTCAATTGAACCCTGAAATTAATAAAATTATATATAAATTTTTTTTTAGTATGTATTAATGCAGAGTTTAAAAATTAATTTTGAAAAAAATATCGTCTACCAATTTTCGAAATATCAAATTAAATATTTTTTAAAGTAATCGTAAGTAATTAGTAGCTCTTGTTTAAATAAATTGATTTAATGAATTCAACAGAAAACCAAAAAAAAAAATGGTTTTATGAGAGATACTACTTTTAATCGATAGAGACAATTTTTCGCAATAATATTGTATATCATACTGATAGTAGCTCACATAAAAATTTTAATCAAAATCGTAAGAGGCATTTTTAAGAAAAATAAGATTTTCCTTACCGATTTTTAAACACTTGTATGGGAAGTACCGTTATTTTATGTTGTAGGAATAATTTTTATTTTAAATCACCTAGTTAATGTTAAAAAACTGCTGAATTCCGAGTTTAATAAAAATCGACCAAGTCGTTTTCGAATTATTAAGTTCATATTTTTCATATGCAAGCTGTAATACAGAATTCTGACTTTTTTCTTTGAAATAATAATAATGAAAGGCTTACAAATTCATGACTGTGTTTGATTTAAATTTTATTTTATTTCAAATGACTTCAATGAAAGAACTCAGGCTGTTACTATTTTTGATAAATTGTATAGCACGGGAAGTATTGTTGCAAATGAGTGTCACTGTTTTTTAAATAATTTTTTTTATCTGATGATTAATTTTTATTACATTTTCTTTTTAACAACTTTAAATAAAATCTATTTTAAATTATTCAAAATTTAAAGAAAATTATGTAAAACATAAAAAAAAAATATATGCATGGATTTTTTTTACTTGAAAAATCCTTTTCTTTTTTGATTTTTTTTTTGTTTAAAAACAAGTGTTCGAATACATTTACAATGCAATATTTTTTGTACTTCTTATTTTTTTGAAACCTTATTTCCGTTTTAGCAAAAACATGAAACGCGATTTTATTTAAATTATTTTGGATATTACAGATACGAATTTGAATCAAAGTCATTTGAGCGGTTTTCGGGAAAATTTATTTAAAAAAAAGAAGAAAATCGTTGAATTGTGGGCACCCGTCCTATGAGCTTTAGTAACTAATACAATTGTTTCTTCAATGGAGTTAAATAAAAATCCTTTGAATTTAGGGTCTAGCTTGATTTTAAAGACACTGTATTTTTTTTTTAACTTCTCTTGCCCTATAAAGCAATTTAAAATATATTTCAGTTAGAAAATATCTCCTCCATTTTTTTTTTCAAATATTTAAACTTAGAAGTAAAGTGAGAAAAAAGAAAACGTTATTTAAATCTAAGCCAATAACGAGGATCTACTTCCGTCGATCGACATCAAGCAAATTTGGAAAGCAACAAAAATATGGATATGTTGATAAATTTTCCCCAGAAAACACATTTTTTTAAGTTTTAATATATATATTTTTTTTTATTATTCATAAATCAAATAACATTTTTTAAAACATAAAATTATCATATATCCACACCTGTGCAACATTATCTCCTAAACTATTAGCGTAGCTTTCTTTCGTGCGTACAACGAAAGTATAGATACCTACCGATACAGCCAAAAAAACAATTTTGTACATAAAAACAAAATCAGCTGATTTGATGATATTTTCGAAAATAAAATAAAAAAAAAAGCCCACCACAATTTTACATAATATCTACGCATTGATGTCAATGTGTTGAGGTAGGTAGATAGACATTATCGTGGTGTCGTGTCCTATATATTATATAGTTCGTGCGTGTGTAACTCTAAAGCTTTTTTGATAGTAATTTTTTTTTTTTTTTTTTTTGCTCATTGGTAGTGGTACTTCTCAGTTGGAAGTATTTGTTTTCCCAAAGGAATTTGCAATAAAAAACTGCGTTTCAAGTAAGTAAACAATTTAAACAAAGTCACCATTTTGGGTACAATATAACATGGAGCTCTTTAATACGCATTTAGTGAATCGAAAAATTGCCTTATTTTGCAAAGATTAGAGTTTTGTAGCTTTTTAAATAGAAGATAGGTAGGTTGCCTAATGAAAAAATGTCCTTAGGCGAGTCACAAAAAAAAAAAAAAAAAAAAAACAATTCATTGATAATGGGTTCCCACTGGGTGGTGGATTGGGGGGCGGGGGTGCAGAGTTGGCGGTTGAAAATTGTATTCCCTGAGGAGATAGAACAACTAGAGTGAAGTAGGCGATTTTGAATAAAACTCTCATTCAACTGAAAATGACACTTGAATGAAATGTTTCTTTATAATGTCAAGTAATGCTTGGAGTTGAAGATTGTTTTGTTTATGTGTTGGCATTTTTGAAACGTTCTTTAAAACAGGCATAGATAAGTTTTAGAAACTATTTTCGGGGCTATACATAATTGAAGGAGTGAATTAAAGTTTTATATTTGGTATTTTGGAAGCACGAAGACTGACATAAATACCATAGATACATTTTTATTTCTTCTTTCTAAAGAAACTTTGTCTCTAGAACTCATTCATTAGCTTATAGGCTACTGTAACGATATCCATTTTCATAAAAACAAAGGTATTTTATAACTTTTGAAACTAGCTGATCCGCCCGACTTTGCAATTAATTTTTCATCAATTTTAACACTTTAAAAAGTGAAAATAAAATTTGTATGGGCTTTAAACATCCCTTCACAATTAATTTTTTGGCACGCTACAATCATTTTAATACACAAATATAGCAATCTGAAAGCTTAACGCCATCTATTGGCGATCTTTTTTTCGTAAGGGACATAATTAACCAACTGTCAATTTTGCAGTGTTCGTCATTCCTTAGAATCGATATTTTTTCTTTCTGGAATTTTTAGATATCGCCATCCACCATCAGCCCCTTAAGGTATGCTATTTCAGGTATTCAGGTTTTTCGAACTTATCCTGTCGAAATTTTCAATTTTCAATCATAAACTAAGTTTTTATCTACACATTTTTTCAGAGAAAAAAGAACTGTTAGTTTTCAAGATATACAGGGTGATTTGCATAAGGTGTGACAAAAAGATAGAGCGTGTAGGTTTGGTTGAGACGAGAAAAAAATCGTAGGAGGGGGATCTATTCCCCATCATTTAACCGCGAGGACAATTTTCTAAAAAAAAAATTACTTAAAACAAAAACAAAAATTATTAAAAAACATTGGTAACACTTTATTTACATGATGTTCCTTTTATGTAAAGCCAGAGATCTCTTCTTTTATTTTATTTTTAAACAAATTTGTTTTAGTGAACGATTTTTGAAAAATTAATTTTCAAACTCAAAATTTTGAAAAAAATAAAGAAAGATAAAGAAAAAAATTTTTTAAAAATTAAAAAACTTAAAAAAGATTTTAAAAAATTTAAAAAAATAAAAAAAAAATAAAACAAAAAATAAAACAAAATAAAAACAAAATAAAAAAAAATAAAAAAAAAAATAAAAAAAATAAAAAAAAAATAAAAAAAATAAAAAAAAAAATGAAAAAAATGTTCAAGCCATTTTTTTTTTTTAATTTAGTACTTATTTGTTTAAGAGCATTGAAAACAAAATTAGTACTTAATAACGTAAAATTTTCAAAAAAATTTTGTCTGAATTTTTTTTTTTAATTTGTATTTGAAAATTACATTTTTAAAAACTATTCACGGATTTAACTTTATTTAAAGGGAAAATTTACAAAAGGGTATAGCATGGTTTTATCGTTGTGTTTTAATAATTTTTATTCTGTTTTAAGTCAAAATTACCTCTTTCGGCTGAACCAAGGGGAGTAGAAGCCTCCTCCCCCTCTTCAATTCGATTTTTCAGGTCTCAACCAAACCTACACGCTCTAGCTTTTTGTCACACCGTATTCAAAACAGCCTGTATTCAAGAAACTAAATTTTCCTGCTTGGTGGGAAAGGGTGAACCCTTAACAAAAATCTTAAGACATACAAATAAAGTTCTTTACCAAAATTCAGCTCTTTCGAAGTATAGCTTTTTGCTTGTCTTATATTTTCCTGGGCTTTCGTGAATAATATTAAACAAACAAATGTAGTTTTTGAATAAATTATTAATTTCTTTTAAATAAAATTATAATTCCGCAAATCAGCAGGTACTTCCGCTTCGTTTGTCAAAATTGATGTTGCGTGAGAGTCGGAAAAGGGATCTAGACTCTAGAAATAATTAAAATGATTGTAAACATCTTTAAAAAAAATAATCAGTAGAAACCAAAACCCAATTAGGAATATAAATAAAATTACCAAGAATTTAATTTCATTAGAAAACCTACCACGAATCTATTAGATACATTTTCTATTTATAGTTCTACTAGGTACTTATATAAACCATTTTATATTATACACACTTTGGACTTCCTATCGCAGGATATCAATAAAGTAGACTCTAATCTCTGCGATTTAATCACTTTAGTCATCGGTTTTTTTTTTTTATTTTTTTTTTTCTTGGGCAAGTCTACTACTACTATATAATTTTCAATGGTTTCCCATTGAAATTTGTGGATTTTTACGAAGTTGGATTTTGGATGGGGGTGTGTTGCCAGTGCTAGGTCATTGAAATGTCTTTAGTACGAAGAAGCACTTATCGGGGATTTAGTGTTTATTTTTTTTTTTTTGTCGGATTGATACCTTATTATATTGTGGATATATAAAAGAATAAAATAAGGAACGGAACATTCTGCTTGAGTTATTTTATGGCTTTTTTTGTTGTTGAGGAAGAGAATGCTAACGCAATTCGATTAGCTATTCGATTATTTGCGTTTATGATGTTATATCTTGGAAATCTGCTGAATTTTATTTTAATTTAATGGAACACCACATCTTGCAATATGTCAGAAGATTTTTTTGACAAAAATGCATATTATATATATTTTTTTTTCTTGAAAAATTTTACGAGTAAAGTTTGGTATATTTGCTATTTTATTATAATTTTTTTATAGCGGATGTAATAAATTTTCAAATTTTATTGATAAATTGATACTTTTCATACTTGAGATAAATATGTAAGTATAGGTATGGTGAGTTTAAGATTTGTAAAAAAAAAAAAAAAAAAAAAAAAATTGAACTTAAAATTTTGATCAATCCTAACATTACGATGTGTTTGTGATATTAAAAATCAATATGAACTCATCGGACATAGCCTTTAACTTAAGGCAAAGGTGCCTTACCTGCCTCAGTAAAAAAAAAAATACAAATTCAAAGTTCTGAATTCTTTGAAAATTAATAATTTGTTTTATGGTAAAGGAGAAATTGAAATTTGTTGGAAATGTTTGTGGAATCATCCAATTTCTACAAATTACTTAATAATTTTCAAAATGTGCGAAGAGCAAACGTGTGAGAAATTCAGTGGCATATCGACTTTCATTCGTCATTTTTCATTTTTGACGACGAAGAATTCCTTCTGGTGTGCCTTTTTTTTATTAATTTATTTTATGTTTGGCTTCGGTGGTAGATTTTTGATAGATTTTCGTATAAACTTAATCAAATTCACAACACAACACACCTTCATCCAATATACCTATAGTCAGCACATTGGAACCGCAATTCTATTACAAAAGGAATATGTAGTTTATTTCTAAAGATTTTTATGTAGACCATGTGTGTGGTGGTCGTAAAATTTGGGTTAAGAAGTGTTTAGGAAATGGACAGCATTTCCTGAAATTATACTGACTGTTGACTGCCTATAAATTTTCGAATGTTTTTTTTTTTTTGTTCATTTTTTGATACTATAATATTGTGTTGATTCCGGAAACTACATTTGTGTTCCTACGTGTGTACTGAATTCAAACACATCACTCAAAGAAAGAACTGCTGAAAATGCAAAATGAAAATCAAACGATTTTGGGGTTTTTCTTCAAGAATTTTTTCCTCGAAGGATTCTAATTTATTTGGTGGTGGTGGTGAAGTGGTGTGAAATTACTTTTGAGAATTGTTAACTGTTTCAAAAAAAAAAAAAAATCAGAAAGCAAAAATTGGTCGAGAAACTATTTTATAAACCGAAGGTGATAACGGATAAGGGTATTCATGCAAAGTCGTAAGTTTAAAAACTGTGTAAAATGATAAGTTTACACAAAAGTTTGCATGAACGCCTTTTTTAATTCATTTGGTTAAATGTTGTGTAATTGAATCAGCTGTTCTATAAACGTCAAAATTTTTAAAATATGTATACAAATAAGCGTGTTATAGATTTCGAGGTTTAAATTTTAAAAATGGAGAAACTCTCCTAAACCAACTTGAAATCAAAGTCGAATGTCTCGGAACGGAAAAAAATGTGAGATACACCACAAATGTCATATTCAAATGCAAGGAAACTAAAGCGAAAAAGTTGCTTGAAAATATTTTAAGGCTTTTCCTTGAATACAATGTTGGAAGGGCTTAGTTTACTTACGTAGAACTAGGAAGGCTCATAGGGTTCGATGAATCTCTAATAAGTCTTCTTGTTACATGTGTTTCTTCTTCAGATGAAGATTCATATTCTTGAAAGCGAAGTTGAATAGTAGAATAAAAAGTATTCAGAATTCAAAAACATTTTCTTGAAGTAATGCAAATAAAATTTTATAAAAACGTGTATTTTGACATTTGCTAATAGGTGTGAAGTTTGTTGCGCTTTAAAAAAATATTTATTATTTTTCATTTTCCTAGATTGCATTCTCCTTTTTCATAATCCCTTTACACCGTGACTATCGTTTCCCTAGGTATCCTTTTTTTTTTTTGCTATTCGTTTCGTATTTCATAATAAGGCCCTGGAGTCAAGAAAATAACTAATTCTAGCAGCTGACTCAATTGTAAAATTTTGTATAATTACATGATTCAAGAATTATTCAGAAATTGGAACTTGAATATTCTGGCATTTTATTTTAACTGCTAGAAGGAGCTTAAAGAATTCCGTTTTAAAAGTCAAAGCTAGAAACTGGGAAGATTGCAAAACGGAATTGATATTTTTTTTTTTTAAACAAAATGAACTTAATAATGGAATACCTACTACACTTTAAATTATATTTGGTCTATAATTTATAATCGTACCAACAATTTTATAAAGTTCTAAATAATGCTGTAAGCTCACGCTTACGAATTTACTTAAGATCATTTAAAGCCAATTAAAATATTTAAGGACTTAACTAAATGACGCGACGTCTAAAGGCCATATTATTCACTCGCTTCATCCGGATTAAAACTTAAATTGGGATGTAATTTATACAATTTTTAAGGATTTAAGGTTTAATCTGGATGTATGGAGTGAATAATATGGTGGTAAGAGACGTTTTAAGAAAATCTAATAGATATACCGCTGCGTGTATTTTATTTTTTTTTTCTCTTGTTTAGTGTCCTTTTAAAGAATTGATTGTTAATTCACACCTATTAGCAAATGTCAAAATACAAGTGTTTATAAAATTTTATTTGCATTACTCCAAGAAAAAGTTTTTAAATTCTGAATACTTTCTATTCTATTATTTATCTTCGCTTTCAAGAAGATGAATCTTCATCTGAAGAAGAAACGCATGTAACAAGAAGACTTATTAGAGATTCATCGAACCCTATGAGCCTTCCTAGTTTCTATAAATTAATATTCTTTTCATTTGGTCAAGTTACAGAACGATTCGACAAGGTTATGAACCATTTCACTCAAAGAGTGTTTTTTTAATTTAACTATGTGTATAGTTTGCATGTTTCTATGTAGTAGCCAGTGGCATTATGGTTACTGCGTTGGACTGTTACGCCGAAGGTCTTGGGTTCGATTCCCAGCCTATGCCTACTAAAAACAGAAATATTTTTCACGGGTTACTGCCTCTTGCGAGGAATTGACGAAACCCCCAGAAGTATCACTTGTCATGAAAAATTGCTTCTCACCAGCGTTGCCCCCCTACTACAATTGTAGCGTTTCTGCTACATTTTTTTTCCAATAAAAGTCACTACGTACAATCGCAAAACATTCGTAAAACACTACAATTTCTAAAATTTTAGAAATATAAAACCTTATATTCAAAATGATATCGTACATTGTGTTTGGCCCTTAAATTCCCCAGTAGCATACTGTTTGTGTAAACGCTCTTAAATCAAATCAACAGTTTTAAAAATGATATCAATAGTAATTTATTTAGATCCTTTTGAAATAGCCAAAGGTGCGATTCCGACTATTATGCTTTTACTTACAAATATCCAATTTTATTCAGAACAAAATAAAATTAACTTAAGCGATGAATTTTGGTTGCTATATTTGGGTCTTAAGAACTTTTAGAAGTATTTTATCATGAAGATGTTGTGCAATTCTGGCTTAGTTTAAATAAAGTAAAAAAAAATTAAGGAAAGTTTGCATTCAAATTATCATTTGACTTATACACATTTTGGCAATAACTATTAAGCCATTTTACTTTCAGGATATTATTATTTTATTAAATTATAATTTAATTTCGGGAAGTGCAGAAATTCTTCTAATGAATAAAAAATTAAAATTAATTCTTGGCTAGAATTAAAGTATGAATGGGATAGGGTTTTTAGAGAAACTCATTCAAGCTTGCAACTTCACCTTGAGATGACAAGACTTCGTCAAAATTTTAACGAAACGGTTATTCAATTCACACAAAGATGTGAAACACTGACGAGACGAAGAATCCAAGCACTTTTAATAAAAAATTCCGAAGACCCCACATACGATGGTCAAATGATGGGTATCGAGAGAGACATGCTTAACGGATTTATATCAGAATTAAAAAGAGAAATAGGTACTTTTGTAAATACACAACGACATAAAACTCTTTCTGAATCTAGTCAATTAGTTATGGAAGAACAAATCCGTTTAGGATTGAATTAAAAGTTTATATTACTTTTACCATGGTTTATGCTTTATTTAAACAAAATACCAGTCATTTTCAAGTAATCCACATTTTACTACATTTTAAATCTGCGACGCTACATTTTGAACTAGTTGGGGGGGCAACACTGCTTCTCACCCTAGCCGTTCAGATTCGGCAGAAAATTGTAGGTCCGCTCTATTCCTGCTTTTTTGTTTAAATAAATAAAATGAAAATGAACAAAAAAAAACCGAAGACGGGAATGGTTGAGAGTTGTAAGTCACTAGGCCCTGCTTATATACGAGCTGTCGCGCCCACCAAATTTAATTTTAATTTTTAATAGTTTGCATACTACTCCAAAAGACCAAGCAGCAGATTTTCTTTCGATTTGGATTGATCCCTGTAACCTCTTTGGTAAGAATTAACTTTTAGTTAAAAAACTTTACTTTGAAAGCAATTTAAAACACTCCAATACGTGGTTCGAAAAAAAAAATTATCAATTAACAATTCGGAAGGCTTGGGTAACCCATTCAGGTGGCTCTAAAGATGACTGTGATTTTTTTCTCCTGTGGACTCATTGGTTAAAAAAAACACCAATGAAGTAACTTAACATCGATTCAAAATAATTTTTAACGGTCTTTAGTCCACAAAAATGTTGGCATTTCGTCCCGGGGCGATCTCACTTGGGCTCATCAGTTGTCTAGTGAGGGCATTGTTTATACGCAATTTTTGTTCATTGAATCAATAATTTTATTTTTGAATCAATAATTCAACAAGTCCAATTAAAATAATGCTTATTCTTCTACTTAGCTCATGTATTTCAGTAGTATATAGAATTTGGATTAATAAAAAAAAACCTTCATAATGTAACTAAACATCCCGTGCTAAATTCAACTTTAAGAAATAGTTAAAAAAAAAAAAAAAAAAAAACGTAGGATTTTGAGTCAAAATAAATACTTTGGGAGTTCAGGAACAGCAATTAAAAACAAGTAACTCAACAACTATACAGTAGCTAATTTGAACTATCAGAAACTCTTTTACAACACCTCTTCTATTCGTGATGACAAAAATAATGATAAATATATTATTAATATCGATGTTTGTCAAAGCTCAATTATTCCAATTACATCGAACGCAATCTTGCGTGTTTTAATTAACTATTTTATCAAAATGAATGATAACTTTGTGTGAACAATTTAATTGGGATATAGCAATAAAAGCGTATCTTGCATGTTCAATCAAAATGTATAACAAGTGACAGTCTTCTATTGCAATGAAAATAATTGTTTTTTTTTTTTTTTTTTTTTTTTTTGTAATAGCAAAATTAAATTAAATTCAAAAATAAACAATTGTATGGTTGACTGAATAAGACCTATTGCGCAATTAGCATGGATCCAATCGTTCTATTTATGAAAAATTGTAAAAACAAATATGAATTGGAGAGGTGAATTGAATTAGATGAGAAGCACTTTATCATGAAAAGAAATTCTCCTGGAGGTGTAGTCACTTCCCAGCAAAAGACAGTAGATACCCCGGAACAAAAATTTAAGTAAAATTGGCTGGATTCGAACCCAAATCTCCGCCATGATAATTTTACACAATAATTATACAAATCCGTCTATAATTTTCTTTTTGGAAAAATTTTAACAGCTGTCACTTTTGAATTCTAATTAAGGGAATAAAATTTTTGTATTCGAATTTTTCGAAATTACGCCCATGTTCCGCATTTCGGATGAAATCGAATTGAAATCGAATTTCAATTTCACGTGAATTGAAATTCCATGTTCTACAGTTCGTTCGTTTTCGAAAATTTCGCAATTACTTCGAACTGTCAAAATTAAAGGTGCGTCCATTTTTAATTGTTTTCTAAAGTGAAATTACTCTGCAGATAAAATGGATTTATTATTATTGGCATTTATAAGGGAAAAAAGGAAGCTGAATTCTAAAGAAAAAATTAAACGAACTATTTTGCGAGAAAAATCTAATATATTAGATTTGCCTGACATAGCGTTAGTACCTTAATATAAATTGATCTGATGAATTGTTTTTTCTTATATTTTTTTTAAAGTCTTATAGAAAGTTTCAGACTCAGCAAAGATGCATTCTTATGTATATGTTTTAAGGGAAATAGAGCCTTCAAATTAGCCCACATGGTCTCAGAGTGGGATTTGTCTCCACTCAAAAAAATCTTGGCGAAATACGAATATTCCCCTATATAAATAAATAAATAAATATTTTAGAAAAACCTCTCTTGTCTTATATTTTTATGTTTTCCCCTAAAATATTAATAGATATCACAAAGAACAAAAATATAAATATTGCTTAAATTTTGCACTAAAATTATAAAACTAACTGCAGCTCGACCAATTTCACAAATAATTCACAAAGCATAAACAAAGCGGATTGAATACGTTCGAAAAACGGAATGAACCGAAATGCAGAACATCAATTTTCATTTTCGAAGTTCCAATTCACAATTAGCATTTCGAACACCCAAATTCAATTTCATCATGAGAATTCACAATAAGTGGAATGCAGAACATGGGCGTAAAACTTTTTATTTAAAATTTTTAACAAATTTAGGTGATAAGTCGTACTAAAAAATTCTTTTTAAAAACAAAATTATGACAGCGGATTGACAGCAAGAGCTTCTTCGAAAAACCACTTCGCCATTTTGTAATTTGATAAATTTTTATATAATTCAGCAATTCTTCGTAAAATTCTCGGATCATTTACATTAGAAAGCCCAAAAATCTCCAGAGCAGACATTAAATTTTCAAAAATAGATTTACGTTCTTCATTGATAATTAACATTTGATACTTTACCATTAACATATAAGGAAATGGACATTGTTTGAGTAATTTTTCATTAATTTCTTGAGAATTATTTAAATCACCCAATTTTCTTTCGACCAATGCTAAATTATATGTTGATTCATAGATTTTCTCTGCAGATGCAGTTGCTATTTTGAAGGCTTTCTTGGCTGCAATGTAGTCTTTTTGTAGAAATTTCAAAACACCATAATTATTATAAGCTTTTGGTTTTTTACAACCCTTCAGTAGAACTTCGACTTGTGGGAATTTTTGCAAATACAAATAAATAAAACTTAAATTGATTTTTGAATTTTCTGTCAATTTTTTTGTATTAATTTCGAATTTTCGAAGAAGTTTGAGAACTTTTTTTAAATTGCCTTTTTCCATAAGTTTGACTATTCGAGTGACTTCTAAATTATCAGCCATCCAAGCGTAGTCTGTTATTCGAATAACATCCACACACCAACTGAAGCCATCTTCCTCGACATCTTCAAGCATAGGTGAAATTAAAAAAATCAATTTTGCTATCTCTTCAACTTGATCAAGTCGGGGAAGACTAAAAATGTCAGTAAAACATCGACGAATTTTCGAAATTTTCCTTAAGGCAATCAAACATAGGGCTAGATGGAAATAAGCTTTAAAGTCTGGACTTTCCTTAACAATGTAAGAAAAGACAAAAGCAGCTTCCGAATAGAGTTTCTGTTGAACCAACGACAGACCAATGTTATGCATGATTTTTGAGTAAATAACTTTTTTATTTTGTCCAACTTGATCCAATGCCATTTTATAGAATTTATTTGCCAATTGATAATTTTGAAGTTTGAAATGTACATTGCCAAGGTTTATTTTAACACGAAGTGATATTTCGGGATTTTTTACCAAAGATTGATAAATATTTAAGGCTGGTCGATATGCGGATTTATGTTCGTAAGCTTCTGCTAGTATTAAGGCTTTGAAGGGCGGCTTAATAGGACAGATTTTTTCCATATTTGAAGTAATATATTTTTGATATATTAATCTTTATGTCAAATTGAGGAAAACTAATTTTAAAATTATTTCTTAAGTAAGTTGTTATAGGAGGTCTTACTTATAGTTAACGCAGCTATAGTTCAGTGTTCACAATATTGTTCTGTTATTGAATAAGAAAGAAAAGTAACAGGAATTGATGGAATTCCTGTCTGATATATCTAAAACCAGATCCTTAACAATGTGTTTCCATTAGTTAAGTATGTTTCAGAAAATTAATTTTATTCCGGGGACCCACCCACTCTTCCAGGTCGTGGTTTGATTAAATTTAAACCACTCACTCAATTTTAATGAAATTTACAAGCACATATAATAATTAATGGCATACTATTTGTTAAAGTTCATCTAATGGGAAATATTTATAAACATTAGTGTTATGTTCTTTCATAATTCAATTCATAATAAAAAATTTTCATGAATATGATAAATGATTTGCCGCATTTATCATATTCATGAAAATTTTTTGCCACACCCACTTTTTTTTAAGAAATCTTAGGTGTGATTGCTTTCACACAGAAGAATTTGGCCCTATTTTCAACATTTATATATTCGGTATGATTTTAATTGTTTTTGCAAAGATTTGTCAGGTAAAAATTGGAGGCCAAGTATTCTGAGGATTACTTTCATTGCACAAATTTTCATCATTCTGCTAAAAGTAATCTATTAAATGGAAAAATTCTGAAAAAGTGGGTGGATGCCATGCCCTTAGATTGTAAAATCTCAACTTTTGTATGTTTACCTTCATATTTGCTACAAGTTCTGCTGCTCTTTTAAAATTTTCATTATTCTACAACAGTCAGAAGTGGGGCATAAAATTGGAAAACTCCAAATTTTAAATTTGTTCCCTTCTATACACCACAAGATCTTTAGTTAATTAAGTTATTTTAGTGTTTAGTTTTTGAATAATTCATTTTCAAAATCAAAGTTTTGATAATAAAATTCGAAAAAAAAATAATTTGAAAATTAATAATTAATAAAAACTAAACACTAAAATAACTTAATTTAATAATATAACTAAAGAATGAGTTCCTGTCTTAAAAAAAAAAAAACTATAATATAATTATTGCCAGTGTTGCCGTTGTTTCTAAATATTATTTTTTCTATTTTGTTCTTTTTTTTTTTAATTTGCCCCTCCCAACTAAAGGGGTGGACATATAAAGTCGTCCAATGTCTTAAAATTAAAATCATGTTCATATAATATACCAACAATGAAACAAATTTGATGCTTTCATCACAAAGTGCACAATTTTTTAACTCAGCCTCCCACTATAGAGAAAAGTAAAACCCTTAACTCTTCCGATTGGTTTATTTCGATAACGCTTATTTTTATGAAAAAAAGTATTAACATGTTTTTTGTAGAAAATTTTCTAAGCTACAAATTAGTCCTTGACATTTTTTCAAGTACAGCTAACCATTTGGAAGATATTTATGAAAAACCATTTTGGGGGGCCTTTAACCCCCCGTAAAATTGTTAGCGACGTCGCTCATATCGATGGGGACTTTTAACAGTTTCTTAAGAACACCATGAGGAGGCCATATACTAAAATCTTGCTTTCCGACGATTTTTTGCAGTCAAATGTATTTAATGAGTGAACTGTTATTATATTAATGTATCCTGATCCTTAACTAAACAATGACAAATTACGGCATCTTATTCAAATATTTTCTTTATGTCCTCTAAATGATGTTAATATAAAAAGTTTTAAAATTAATATAAACGTCAATAGTAATCGATTTGTTTTTCTTTCCTAAAAAAAACACACACAACACCGCAAAAGATAAGAAGAAAATAATAACATGTTTATTCCAATTAAACTGAATGTTATTTTGAAAAATCAAATAACATTTTGCCATCTGTCATCAGATAACCCCTAAAATCACCCGCAATATATGAACATTATCCATACATATGTATTTTCAACAGATTATAAAATATATTTAACTAGGTACAATTTTAAAATAATAATTTATTTTTATTTGAAATAAATTTTCCTCAAAATTTCATGCGACTCCGTCGACCGGTCGTCGCCTGAGTCTCAATCTCATCAATTTACATATATTAAATTTATATTTTTTTAAATATATATTTAAGGAATGTTTGTTGATTTTAGCACGCACTATGACAAAGGGTGTTTTATTTTTTTTTTTTAAATAAAATAATTATTAAACTTTCATAGAAAATGAATTTGAAGAAAATTAATTTATTAAAGTCTCCCGTATTAGCATCTCAAAACTGGTCTGAAAGTGCCAAAATGGAAATCTTAAATGGCACTTATTCTGGTAAGTGTGCAGTGTGAAACTGGCCCTTAGCCGACGAAAAATCATAGCGCACTTATATTATGACCTGTCAGTATAAATGTGAGTATAAATGGTAATATGCAAAAAAATGAGAAAAATAATTTTTCTAGTGGCTTGTGATAATATGAAAAGGGAATCAATGCAATACTTACACGAAACCAACATTAATAAATCCCAATTGCATGTGTAATTTTTTATACCTCATTTAAACGAATTACAAAATGTCAAAATTTCGTTTCAAAATGTCAGTCGTGTATTACAGATTTTTGCAACAATTTTGTTTTGAAAATGTTTAAAATAAAAATCAATGACTTGTTTCAGTATGTCAATTGAGTTAACCCATCACTAAACGACTGTCTATAGATTTGTCTCGGGCGCCATTTCATAGTTCAACAACATAACGTCACATTTGTTAACTGTCAGTTATCTTTCTAAAATTCTTTTAAAGAAAGACCTTTTATATTATAAGTAAATTTTCTGGTTGTTATGTATATATTATATGTATGTATTACAAATTTAAATTTAACCTAACTATGCCTACAATGAGATAGGTCATGGCTAGAGCACGAGAAAAATAAATAGGAAAAAAAAAACAACTCGTAGATATAAAATAATTATTTTCGCCCACTGCCGCAGCAGCTACAATGACTGAAATTTATTGCACAGAATGTAATTCTGCTTTCCGTTTTCGAATGAATTTTTGTCGGCCAATGCAATGCAATGTTAATTTACCTGCAAGCTGCAACTTAGTTTATCTACAAAATGCTTACGTAAAATTTAGCCATTGCTTTGTTCAATTGAGACATAAATATTTGCAATAGTAAAATCCTTTGTCTTTTTTTCTTTTTGTTTTAGTTTTAAAATGAATATGTGATTTTGTGTGAGTTTATTTATGTATGGCGCCTAAAAATAGATTGTGTTTTTTTTTGTTTCTTTTTTTTTTTTTTCTTAAGGAAGTGTATCTATCGATTTATTATGCAAATTTAACTTTTCTGTTTAAACTGGCAGACAAATTGTTATATCGTTTGCCACAGATGGTGTAAATGACACATGAAATATAAATATTTATTCAAATATTATTTAAAAAAAAAATAAACACACAAAAATTAATTGTTTTATATTTATTTGGCCCAAAAGTATACAACATCGCACAGCATGATAGCCTTGACTTTAAATACAATTCAATTTTTTTTTTCTTTTTAGAGTACACTTGCCTTGAGCTGCTTTGTCGTACTTATTTCTAGAATAGTGCGCTGCGCTCTATATTTTATTTTATTTTTTTTGTTCTTTGAAAATAAATTGAAAATTTATATTTAAGTTGTATTTATGTAAAATGGCAACAACCGACTACCCCTGTCGCCATTCCATTCTTTTACATATCCACGATGTAACAATTTGTTTGCAATGCAGGTCAAGTAGATTCAAGGCTATTTGACAGCAACAAACAAACAAAAAAAGAAAGAATATTTTAAATTTAAGATAAATGGCGCATAGTGCAAAATATTTATTCAGTGAAAGGATAACGTCACAATAAAATTTTAAAAAACAAAAAAAAAAATTTTCTTTTCGGGTTTTGATATAAAATTAGTTCGACATGAAGATTTGAAAGAATTTTATTTATTTTGAACTTTTAAAAGGATTTTATAATAATGAGTGATATTGTTTTCTGTATTTGTATTTTTATATGTATGTCAGGTATAACGTATATCGATTAAGTGAGGTGTGCTGAATCAATTAGAGTTGGTTCTTTAAAGATTTCTAAAAATCCTTTCTGTGAACTAAGGGATTTAAATCGCATTTAAAATCATGCGAACGACTCAAACGACTCAAACGATTTCAATGATATTTGGTATGTTTGAAGATCTTAACTCAAGTGATTAAAATAAATAATAACTTATTAAAGACTCGAAGAAAGGAAACGAGTGAGTATATGTACGTGTACTGATTACATTTGAATTTATGTACTGTCAACGGTTTATAGAAATGTTCTTAAACATATCCGATGTTATGACAACAGCCACAAAACTCTTCAGTAAATAATATATGTACTCATTAACTTACTCCTACTGACTATTGCACCCCTAATTTAGACCTCAATAAGGACTTCCAAGTCTATCCAGAAACAACTATTTTTACTGATGGCTCAAAGATTGAGTGTGGTGTTGGTTCAGGAATTTATTCTGAGTCTTTGAATATCAATAAATTTTTTCGGTTGCCCAACTTTGATAGTGTTTTCCAGGTAGAATTACTGGAAATTAAGGAAGTATGCAAAATACTCAAACAAGACTCTAACCAAAATGGAAATATGTACTGCTATTCTCACAGATAGTCAGGCAGATGTTTAAGCCATTGATTCGGCTGTATCATCATCTAGATAGGTTAAGCAATGCCATTATGAGCTCAAAAGCCTGAATGTTAACCTCAAGGTCACTCTTATCTGGGTTCCCGGTAACTGTGGGATTGACGGAAACGAGCGAGCTTATGAACTGGCCAGGTAGGTAAGGATCAGCCCTTCCTAGCTCACTTGCGGAAAGAGTCCTCTTGGAGTTATGAAGGGCAATATATTCTCAATCCAAACAAACGACTTAATATGAAGATCCAGGCAAGACATAGCCAGGATCATTGCAACCTCTAACCTCCGTTTAGCCGGGAGAAGCATTTTTTCCTAAAAATTGACTTAAAAATGAAAAAAAAATAACGGTTTTAAAGTAAAATTTTTCAATAGGTACTTTGAGATTTTATATTATTTTTTTTCTTACAATTCGTTGCTCTTATTAATTCTTAATCAAAATACAATTTTCTCGAAAATAAAATCATAAAAATCATCTAGTTTTCAGTTTTTGATTAAGAATTAATAAGAGCAACGAATTGTAAGAAAAAAAAAAATAATATAAAATCTGAAAGTATTGAAAAATTTTACTTTAAACATTTTTTTATGTTTTTTTTTTTCCCGAATTTTGAGTTTGAAACTCGTTTTTTTAAAAATTTACAGATTTCACTCATAGAGTAACTATGGGGACATTGAAAATTACTTGTATTACGTCGATAAAACAAAATCATGCCAAATCTTAGAGATTTTTATTTTGTATACTATTGTTGCATTATAACTTCACAAACTGTCTTAGAAACCATTCTACAGTCTGAAGTACCAATTTCTATATTTAATGTCACTTTCCAGTTGGTGGTTAAATTAATTTGTTAATTTTTTTAACAAGGTGAATCTAAGTCTTAATTGTGGCTTATCTCGCAATTACACAATCATACTCATTTTCATCCGCACCGGTACAGCACTTATACACGAAATTAAAAATACATATACCATTACCATCTATCTTAACGTATATCTAGGTATTTGACATTTTTGCCTAACTAAGCTTTGCAGAAAGGTAACTGAATTATTACAGATCGATTAAAGCATACATCATATACGGTTCAACTTAGTTCTCGACTTGATTGTTATTGAAACCACCCGTGTTTGATTAAATGTCCAGGTAAAACTTTTTTAAATCGAGACAAAATTTACAAAGAATTTGATGCGAAGCCCAACCCCACTGCTAATTGTTTTTATTCTATAATATTTTATTTTAAAATATTTTGAACTCATCTTTTAATCAATTTAACAATATCGAGTCGCGTAATTTATTTTAGACAAAAATAATGTTTTTGAGACTTGGAGCTGTATTCTTTTAACTGAGTTTATGAAATGTGTGGCCGAGCGGCAAGCATCAATTTAGTTGACAGCCAAATTAAACAGTTTATGGACTACTTTAAGATAAAGCCTAAAATTTTATTTGCATTTGAGGACCTTAACCATGAAGATCTGACCATTAGGGCTTAAGTTATAAGTTTATTAAAGAGGTTCGAGTAGGTACCTATGCACATTCTAGGTTAAACAATCAAACTGATTCCTAAGTAAATGAAGTTTTGTCAAAAGCATTTTCTAGTCTGTCATTTTACATTCATTTTCAGACCATAACCTCAAAAATCCGATAATTAGAATAGAATATGAATATGAATATGTAAGCTGATATTACAAAATCGACTCTTTTCGATTATAATATTTCAATTGTTTAGCTAAGTTAATTCTACTTCTTGCCTGATTTACCTAAACATACCTTAATCTTGAGCATCTAGCCCTTAGAACTTAAGTTATAATTTTATATAAGAGGTTCAAGTAGGTACCTATATGTATATTCTAGGTTAAACAATCAAATTGAATTAGAAGTTAGTAAAGTTTTTACCCAAACGTTGTTTAGCATATTTTAGGTTCTTTAGGTTGATTTAAAAAAAAATCAACTTTTGTCATATTTTACCTTAATTTTGAGACTTTAAACTCAAACATCCGATTATTAGAATAAAAGTTAGAAGCTAACCAAGACCTTAACCTTGATGATCTGGTACTTGGAACTTAAGATATAATTTTATATAAGAGGTTCAAGTAGGTACCTATGCATATTCTAGGTTAAACAATTAAATTGATTTAGAAGTTAGTTATGTTTTTACCCAAACTATGCATATTCTAGGTTCAAAAATCAATTGATTTAAAAGACTGACATTTTTTTACCTTAATTTTAAGACCTCAACCTCAAACATCCGATTATTAGAACAGAAGTTATAATCCAAACAAACCAACCAATTCCAACCTTCACGATTTGATTATTTGTAAAATACCTACTACAAATGTTCATGCACATACATACCTACATGCATACATACATACCTACATAAACATAATGTACATATATCATTTTTGTGCTCGATGCAAAGCCAATTTTGTTTGCCACGTGTTTTTTTTTTTTGCACACACTCCACCGTCTTCTCCCTTCAATCAATATGTTCTTTGTAGGTACGTACCTACATACATACATATTTTGTTTGTTTTTTTTTCTTTTGCCGTAATGAAATATAGTTCTAAAAAGACAATTTTTCAAGTTTCTAGTATGAAATTTTTTACGATTTTGCAAAAATTTTTATGCAGATTTGTAGCCTGTCATTTAAACTTTAATTATCTAGCTTAATATTGAACATCCAACAATTTTAATCAAAGTTATAGGCTTCTAAGTGGGCTCAAATCGAGCATTTTTCGAATTTTATACAATGCTCCACTGAATCTCGTCCGTTGGCGATGAGCAACATGTAGGTACGCTGGCTGAAATTCATCACTTGTATTTTTTTCTTCATTTTATTCATTTTGGTAGTTTCTTTGGTAACACCAACCAAAAATTCAATCTTTCTCCCCCTATACGCCAGAGTTCATTCTCTATCTTTGTTCATTTTGGTAACACCATACTTTTATCAAAACGACCCTATAAACATTTTCAATGTTAAAACTATGCATAGATTTCACTTGATTTAAAAACTGGCTAATAGAACAGGGTATTGGCTTTAAAAAAAGGTATAATAATGAATTGTAGGTATTACCGTTATTTGTTAATAATTTTCTCCATTTTTAGTACTTTTTTCATGAAATTGCCCCTCCCGCCCAAACGGGGGGAGATAGAACCCCCCTCCCATAATAAAAAATGCTTGTATTAAAGTGTTCTACAAAAAACCGTTATCATTTCTTGGCGCCACAGTTATCACACTCTCCCCGAAACAATGATGCAATAAAATTCATAATTTGTAAACGATCAATATACGTTTCTGAAGCGGTAAACGCTTTGGTTTGTAAAGGTCGAATAACAGACAAATCGACGAACACAAAATTGCGGAATGATTTTTGGAAACAAAATTATGTATTTTAAAGATTTTTAAATTTCAAGTATTCCTACTTAACCTTAAGAACCTTTAAGCCATCCAGGAACGTATTTCAATTTTAAACTTCTTAAATTTTCTATTGTGACAATATACATAAATAAATAAAAAAAATGTTTTAAATTTCCTTAGAAAACTCCGAATCTAAAAAAGATCATGATTTTTTTTTCCCAAAATTATATATATATATATGATATAGGCCTTTCTCTCAGGTTAATTTTATTTTTTCGTCTACCATACCTTATACCTATTTAACTTTTCCAATACCCTGAAGTCAAAATCTTTATTCCTCTGATATGTACGTACATATATGCTATGAGGAAAAAATGACAGATGGTGTAACTGTGTTGCTTAAACAGACAGGGGTGGATAGGTATATGAAATTTGAATGATGGGTTATTATAAAGAATTTTTCATCTCAACTTCATCGTCAAAAACAATAAAAAAAAAATAAAAAGTTGAATTGAGACTTATCTGTATAGCAGCTAAAGGGGTGTTGCAAAATTTTATTTTTTGTAATTTTTTTTTTTTAAGGTTTGGGTTATCACCTTAACATATCAAGGACATATTATTTCCGAGAAAAAATTTGGTTAGCAGACTGTTATTAATATTTTAAACAGAAGTGGTTTTAACTTTTGAAATAAGCTGTACCTATAATAATTGGAACATGTTCGTGTTTTTTTTTTTTCTAAGTAGATTAGACTGGTATGTGTTTGATGGAATGTATGATTAAAAAAAAATATACCTAAAGAAAAAATAAATTAGGGACAAAAACAGACGAAATCAAAAAACACACACTTTCATTTAATATGAAAAAATTTTGTGAACTGACCTGATAAATTGAACCGACCTTATGTGACATGTCAAACTATTCCCAGTTGGAAAGTAGAAGTATTCATTTTATAGTTCATTTTTATTGGAATAATATTTAACAAACAAATGCAGTTTTTGAACAAATTATTAACATTTTTTAAATAAAATTTTAATTCATCAAATCAGTAGGTAATTCTGCTCCGTTTTACACCTCAGTTGTCAAAATCGGTGTAGTATGAAAGTCGGAAAAGTGATCCAGACTCTATAAATAATATATATGATGATGTTTAAAATAGTAGGCTTTCACAAACTCTTATACAAAGCCTTCCAATTTAGTATTTTAGTTTTTTGACATGCTTTTCGGAATGGAAAAACGAACATTTTGCACAATTACGATTTGGAAAACTACATTTAGAATTCTCATTTCAACACATATTTAGTTAAAGTTTTACAGATCGAATTTACATATGTTGATGGAGAATTGTTAACAAATCCGATATTGACTAACTACAATTTGCAAGAAAGTGCTTTCGGGTGAAAAAAAAAAACTGCTGATAAGGTTTTTAGTAAACATTTGGCATGATACACAAATTAAAAAGTTCGCTGACTGTGACAGAGTGAATAATAAATCCAAAGTGCAAAAGTTTTATTAATTTACGTCAAATACTTTACTTGCAGTGCAAAACAAAAATATATTGAACCATAAATCTACATATATTCACCTGTGGGTGATTGTAACTGTAATTTTCATTTGTTATGAAGTCTATTATTTAATGTGTCTGACCTGATGATAAGAATATTTGTTATCATTGCAGTGATAAGTTCAATGAAATACTCTGCAAATCATAACAACAAAGTCTTCATACGACCTTCCACAACGCCTAGAAAAGTAGCTTAACATGAAACACAGTGATGCAATAAAGAATTCTTCACGATTAGCATCTCAGAAAAAAAATAATAAAGTATCTTTTTGTTTGCCAAACCGTAAGAATCCCACACAGAGCAGCCCATGGGAGAAACATTATGGTTATTTTTTTTGGAATAATATTTAACAAACAAATGCAGTTTTTGAACAAATTATTAACATTTTTTAAATAAAATTTTAATTCATCAAATCAGTAGGTAATTCTGCTCCGTTTTACACCTCAGTTGTCAAAATCGGTGTAGTATGAAAGTCGGAAAAGTGATCCAGACTCTATAAATAATATATATGATGATGTTTAAAATAGTAGGCTTTCACAAACTCTTATACAAAGCCTTCCAATTTAGTATTTTAGTTTTTTGACATGCTTTTCGGAATGGAAAAACGAACATTTTGCACAATTACGATTTGGAAAACTACATTTAGAATTCTCATTTCAACACATATTTAGTTAAAGTTTTACAGATCGAATTTACATATGTTGATGGAGAATTGTTAACAAATCCGATATTGACTAACTACAATTTGCAAGAAAGTGCTTTCGGGTGAAAAAAAAAAACTGCTGATAAGGTTTTTAGTAAACATTTGGCATGATACACAAATTAAAAAGTTCGCTGACTGTGACAGAGTGAATAATAAATCCAAAGTGCAAAAGTTTTATTAATTTACGTCAAATACTTTACTTGCAGTGCAAAACAAAAATATATTGAACCATAAATCTACATATATTCACCTGTGGGTGATTGTAACTGTAATTTTCATTTGTTATGAAGTCTATTATTTAATGTGTCTGACCTGATGATAAGAATATTTGTTATCATTGCAGTGATAAGTTCAATGAAATACTCTGCAAATCATAACAACAAAGTCTTCATACGACCTTCCACAACGCCTAGAAAAGTAGCTTAACATGAAACACAGTGATGCAATAAAGAATTCTTCACGATTAGCATCTCAGAAAAAAAATAATAAAGTATCTTTTTGTTTGCCAAACCGTAAGAATCCCACACAGAGCAGCCCATGGGAGAAACATTATGGTTATTTTTTGAAAATTTGAAAACATTGGATTTACATAAACTTCTCAATAATTGCAAAGCAATTCAAACAATTCCGTCATCAAGGCTTATTTTCGAAACACTGTTTCCAAAAACTTCTACAAACTTCTAAATCATTAGATATCTCTTTCATTTTTTCTAAAAATTAAAAATTGGCTTCTATATTTCAATTCCGATGAAATCAAAAATGTAATTTAAAATATATGATTTTATTTTTTATAAAACTTTTGCCTATTTAAAATTATTGAACGGGCTGTCTTGAAATCGATTATTTTCTTTAAAGAAATAATATATTGATGCTTACCACAAATTTTGAAAGTGGTGGAAGTTACCAGAGGATTTTTTCGTTTGTTTTCCATTTCACTATGTTTTCTCAAATAATTTATTCATTTCACATTTTCATTCTTCGAGTTTTTTTTTTATTTCGCACTGTTATTATTATAATACTTACAATCGTAGGAAAATACCTCCAATATTAACATTATTTTTGTTTCTTATTAATTATTCTGAACTATTTAATTTGTGAAGGAAAGAAATAAAAAAACAGTATTAAACATTTAACAGTAAACAGTAAATATCAGAATCATTATGAAAATAATCATAACGATTGTTCACAACTTTTCATTTAAAGCAAGATAACACTGTACTGCGAATAACTGCGGATCTAGTACTGCTTATTCCAATAATCGGCATGAATATAAACGACAAGATAAGAACCTTCGCAATAACGAAATGCGAGATTACAAAATGGGAATTAACACAAAATAAAATCTTGCAAAACAACGCAAATAATAATCAACGAGAGATTTTTTTGCAAAATTATAGTCTTGTAAGTAAATTCAAGCAAATAAAAGTGTGCGAAATAACAAATGCGAATCGATTAAAATTTATTTTGATATTTTACGAAAGGATTTTCGTATAAACGGTGAGATAACAAAATAAGTAAATTCAAGATTTTAAAATGAGGAATTAGAGTTAACGAAATAAAATTTTGCAAAACAAGGAAGATATAAGAAGCTGAGAGATAACTTTTGCGAAATCGTCAGTTTGGTAATTCAAATAATAAAAGAAAATTTTCAAAATAACTATTGGGAGACGTTTCAAATTTATATTGATAATAATTGCGAAGTAGGATTTGCGAATCAATTTTCGTCACTTACTTTTTTTGTGCATTTTTTGAATTTTTCAAAAACTTTCATTTTAAATGATTGATAAGATGAAGTATACTTTAAGGAAGGAAAGAACGCAGGAAGGTCAAAAAGAAATGAGGAGTGGACATTCAATGGACGAGGAATAGAAGTAGTCAAAAAATACAAGTACCTCGGGGTTTATTTTACGCTAAACCTTAACATGGAGAGACACCTGAAACAAAATCTAGTAAAGACCAAAACTTCGATAAATGTCACCTGGACCAAATGTTTTTCCAACAAATATGTAGCACACAGTAGCAAGTTTCGAGTGTTCGAGGCGGTATCGGAGTCTATATTGTTATATGCAGCACAAGTGTGGGGGGCCAAGCGCTATAACACAGTGAAAAAGCTTTTAAGATATTTCGTGAAACGGATGTTCCATCTACCGCCTTGCACACCAAATTATGCGATCATGCTGGAAACAGGACTGCCACCAATTTTGATAAAAACTCTAAAGCTCCAAGTGAAATATATTTTAAAGGTGATGAACATGCCAAGCGAAAGACTACCAAATCTAACTGCACTCAAGGCAATTTCGAGTAAGATAGGCTGGTATAGTGATTGGATGGAGCTGGCCAGTACATGTAGAATATCTCTGAACCTGGAAGTGGAAAATCACCGACTCTGGAAACCAGTACTTTATGAGCTGATTAAGAAGATAGATTTACAGTGCAGAGAAATGTTTATTGAAGAGGCATCAAGCTCTGTGCACAGAGAAACGTATAGTGTTTTAGAGCATAACCTATACAACAAGCGAATTATTTTCGAGATGAAAACAGCATCCAACAAATTTCAATGATGCTAAAACTTCGTGTTGAACTGCTTCAACTTAACTCTATTCCGCACCGTGAGGACCTACCAGTTATATGTAGCATCTGCAACCTTGAGGAAAGAGAAGACGTTATTCATTTCTTAGGAAAATGTCTAACTCTAAGAGAAACCAGGAAATATTATCTAGGTAGCGAGGAAGATATAAAAAAAAATCTTAAATGAAGCGAATGTAACAAAACTAAATAACTACTGTAAAATAGCGCTATCAACTTCAAGCAACTTTTACTTGCAACAAATTCGTTTCGTTCAAGTGTTCTTCAGGGTGAAAAAGTTGCTGGCAGCAAATAATAACCTATATTCGGATGGCTTTTATAGAGATACTCTATATTTTCTAATCGAAATCAATCGAAATAAATCATCCTAAATATTTAATAAAACTTTTAACAAAAATTTTACACCTATACAATTTCTGCTGACAATTTTTATATTCATACTGTAATGACGGCCTCATTTCAAATGTGTATATTTTTAAAAAGCTATTTAGTTTTAAAAAGCTATTTAGTTTTAAAAAGCTTTACAGTTTTAAAAAGCTTTACAGTTTTAAAAAGCTTTACAGTTTTAAAAAGCTTTACAGTTTTAAAAAGCTTTACATTTTTAAAAAGCTTTACAATTAGGATATATTTTTTTTATTTGATTATTATTCTTTTTTCATAAAATTAAAAAAAAATATTTCAGTTTATGATTTAAATGTAAAAAATGTACGTGTATAGTAAAATAAATTGTTCATTCCATGGCAAATATATTGAATAAAATTTTATAAAAATTAATCAAAAATTCTACTTACCTGCTCTGAAAACAAAGTAAATATTATTAAATTTCTTCAAAAAAAATCACTTTCGCCCTAACTAACTAGCTAAAACTATGTTTCATCTTTTAAAAAAAATGCCAAAATATATATAATTCCTGCTAAAGTTTAAATGTAAATCTACTGGATTAACACTTTAACACTTAAATCGTAAATCTAAATAAAAATCTTTTGTCGTTTTTATTAAAAATAGTCATAAACTACCAAAAACGCACCAAAAACTAAATATAGATGCACAGTAGTGGCAAAAAGATATTTCGACAACTTTTGTTTTATACAAAACTTTTATAGGACCCTATATACGGTTTATTTTTATGGTCAACCACGCATAAAACAAATAATAATATGTAAAAGTATCTTAATCTAAACTACGATATATAGACATAAGAATGTACATATATCGAGGAAGGTTAATGTATTACGACTACCCTCTAATAAAAGTTGCCTTTCAAAGCCTAAAACGTTGTATGTATATCAAGCTATAAATTTTATAACAACCACTCTGCAAAATGGGGAGGTGGTTTGGTAAACCTTGACCAAGGATAGTTATTGGCGTGATTTACGCCTAAATATATACAAAGTAAAACAAAAAAAAAAAAAAAACAAATAAACGCATGAATACCGGATTTTAATGGTACCAATTGTTGGCTGGCTGTGTTATAACGGATCCACAATCTAAGTTGACCGCATAATTCTAATCATATAATAGGTAGGTATAGAACAATGGGTCGAAATATTTAGAATTTCTTTTGTTTTGTGGGACGAAATCCTATAAATAAAAAAACCTAGCAGTCGCTGCTGGCAAATTTCACCACCCTCAATTGAAAGGTGTGGAAGTATTTATAAAGATGGCGCAGGATCATCATCATCACAACGCAGAACATTTATACATACATATATGAATGAAATTGGGAACGAAAGATTTCTTGTTTATGGTTTTTTATACCGCCATCATTCTCAATTACAATTACACACGAACAAAAAATGTAAAAAAAAAAAAACCCTGACGATAGATCTACCTTTTTAGCTCTTAAATTTAAAGCCTCCCATGGTGAGGTGTTTTTGTAAGGACACACAGAAAAAAATATAATTTTAATTTTTTAAGCATTTCCGAATGGGGTTTTCACAGGGTATCATTTTAAGCATACAAAAAAATTAAAAAACTCTAGGCATGCCATACTATAGAAGTACCGTTATTGCGACCGCACAGGACTAGGGCCCTCCGACGCCGACGCCGACGCCGGTGGGCATACTTCGGGCACTCAGAGTTTTTTTTTAAATCGCGTGAAGAGCGTCAAAACATGCTCACTTTTATTGACTAAAAACTATTATAACTTTTATAGCTGTTATAACTGTTATAGCTGTTATATCTGTTATATCTGTTATAACTGTTATATCTGTTATATCTCTTATAACTGGCATATCTGTTATAACTGGTATAACTGTTATAACTGGTATAACTGTTTTAACTGGTATAACTGTTTTAACTGGTATAACTGGTATAACTGTTTTAACTGGTATAACTGTTATAACTGGTATAACTGTTATAACTGTTATAACTGTTATATCTCTTATAACTGGCATATCTGTTATAACTGTTATAACTGGTATAACTGTTATAACTGGTATAACTGTTATAACTGGTATAACTGGTATAACTGTTATAACTGGTATAACTGTTATAACTGTTATAACTGTTATAACTGTTATAACTGGTATAACTGTTATAACTGGTATAACTGTTATAACTGGTATAACTGTTATAACTGGTATAACTGTTATAACTGGTATAACTGTTATAACTGCTTTAATTGTCATAACTGTTAAAAATTGGCATTTCTCTAGTCTCGCCCAAAAAAATATCGACAACTTTTCGAAAAAATATTTAACCTTATCGTAAGTTTCACCCAAACAAAATTCCACTAGGAAAATTTGACATTTATCTTTCGCTTATTGTGGGTTTCGCCCGACATTTAATTTTCGAACAAAATTTCGTTTAAAATTCGGAGCGAACAAAAAATTTAAAAAATGAAATATTTTTTGGGTGAAACACATACAATAAGGGTGATTAAATTTTTGCAAAAGCCTCAAGAAAGTCTTTTAATGTTATTTGAAAAGATTTGATGAAAGTCCTTAATGGATTTATATCCTACTTTGATGGCGCATAAATCCAGTGTATGGCCTTGTATCTACTATCTTGGGGACATATATCCAAAAACTGTCAATGGATTTAGATTTATATCCAACTTTAATATGGCATAAATCCAATCTGTTTATGGACTTATGTCTAAACCAAGCAGGGCAAAAAAAAATTATAATAATACGATGTTTCTACTAAATTGTCTTTCTAACATAAAAATGTTCGAATACCGTACTTGCTAAATCGACTAATTTTTTTTGGCAGTGTTTCTTACATTTCCATTTTTAAATTTAAATAAATGAATAAATTGATAATGTATTTGTGGGTTCAAGTTCTGTATCGTTTGTATTAACAACTTTGTCATTTTTTTTTTAAAGGGAGAGATAAAAAGAGAAGCTCTTCACAATTAATTTAAGAAAATATGGAAGTTTCACATTTTGTTCTTGAATAAATAAATTATATTTGTTGTGGAATGGCTTGAATATTAAATATTCAAAAAAATAATCTAATGAAAGTCTGGTTGAAAGAATATTAAAAACAATTTAGGGAAATTAATATATGACATGGAAATTGGATTTAAATTACCAGATTTATAATGATAATTTGGGAAAGTTAACGAAGGTTTACTTTGTTACTTTATTGTGTAAAGTATAATCATTTTTGTAATGAAAAATTCTTGGTTGCCACGCCTTTTAAAAAAAAAAATATTTATTAATAGAAAATAAGTCTTTAAGTTTCTCCCGAGTCTTAGTCGCTCCTGCTTGCATTTTTTAGACTTTGTCAGGAATATTTGAGTGTGTGATAAGGTAACCAAAACTAGTGAATTTCTTGAATTATTTTAATTTTGTTTTTGGATCAATGATTAACTAGACCAAGATAATAAGATCCATTTAATTAATGTGGATCCATAGCAACGGAATCGGCTCGGCTGTTTGGGCACCTATAGAAAATAAACAAACAAACAGTTATAAGCAATTTTATTTGCCTGTGTTTCCGTATGATCTGTCAGCAAATAAAAACACAAAAAATATGAATCTAATCTGAAAAATTAGCAGTCAATTATTATTTATTAAAAAGCTTCGTCGTTTTATATTGAGAAGGAAAATATAATTAATTTAATTTGTTATTACTTATTTTACAGTCTGGTACACTTGACAGATTATTTCTTCGGAATTATTTTTTTTGTTTTGTATTTGAAACTAATTCAATGCGATTTTATTGTTTGTCAGTTTTTAGGGTAATTAACTACTTTTCATTATTATTATATTCAAACGTAAATACAAAATGATTTAATGCGCAGTTGATTCATATGATATGGAATTTATAACGAAATCACGGAAATTTTCTCTCTAAGGGAATTTAATCATTTTTAAGTGAGTATATTTTTAACTTAAAGAAAAAACTTCATTTTCAACATTGAGGAATTCCCATATCATGTGAGAAATTATTATACATATATAATGAAATTAATTCTTTTATTATATTTTCATTTACAATATTTTATTCATGTATAAAAATTATGCCTAGTCACACCTGTAACATTAACTTGTCACACACGTAACAATTTCAGTACTTCAACGTTTTTTTTTTTATTTTTCAACTTTAATGCGGGCCAATGTATATTGCAAAGTAATATTGATGGTGTAACATATTTATTGCGCGATTTGTTCGAAACGAAATATTTTCACGCAGTATTTTGTAACTGTATATTGATGAATAATATTAATATTGTCTTGTATCAAGCCAGCATCAGATAAGAATTTGAAAAAGAATTAGATCAAGTCTTCATGCTTTATTTCACAAAGTATAAAACTATTAGATGTCATTGCATAGGTTACTAAGGTCACACGCGTAACGGACACATACATAACTTAATTAAATAATTTTTGAATTTGATTTTTTTGAAGAAAGAAAATTTTGTAAATCATTAAAATTTTATTTTATTAATTAAAATTATATTGTGATAGTATCATGAGTATAAGTGTCACTCCCGTAACAATGGAAACCTCTATTTTTAAATATTTAGATAAATAGTAAAGAACAGGCTTTTGTGGAATCGACCTTATACACGGGATTTATATTTCACTTAAGCTAACATATCTCCTAATTTTCTCTCATCACCAAAATTTTCATTTCCTAATTTTTCAAAAAAATAATAATAAATAAGTAAAAATTGTTGAAATGTCAGTTTCCTAACAAAATTACTTGTTGTAATAAATTATAATAATTTTAGCAATATAATCACAATAGTCACATAATTTAATAATAATTCTGAATGTGTTTAAATTTTTGTCAAAAGTTAATTTTTTATTTTTTTTATTTTATCTTATTAATTAAATAAAAAACCAAACCTATTGGAATGAACAATTTATTTTAATTCTTTTTGAAATGAGACCCCATTACCTCAATAACAAACAATAATACAGATACACCTTTGGTGTATAAAATAAAAATGTACATATTTAAAAAAAAAAAAACTTAAACTTTTATCACTTACCTTATAACATAGTTAACGCAAACAACACTTTGTGGTTTTTGTTTGTCATAGACAATTGTGGCTTGTGTCACAATCCAACAATAACCACCACATTTTCCCAAGAAACGATAACGACATGTCTCACCTTGTCCCTTACTGAGTGCTGCAAAAAAAAAAATAAACAAAATAAATAAATTATTTATCTTAAGAAAAAAAAAAACAACAATTTATTTTTTTTAATACAAATAATAATTAAATTGAAATAAATCTCAATTTCAAATTAAGAGAATTGACGAATTGAAAAACAATAATGTAAATAGAGATGCGGTTGATTTAAGTTGAAGTTTTAATATTAAGTTTCTTTTTTGCGGCAATGGTTGGGCGCCAGAAATAAGAATAAATAAGTAAATTAAAACCATAATAATAAAAAAAAAGAAAATAATAAAAAAAAATAAAATAAAATGAATCAACTTTGCAGTGAAAAATATTCAGACAAAAGTTAATACTTAAATAAATAAAATTCACGACTTGCTCGCACGAACTTGCTCTTATCCAGGCTGTTTTGCATAAGATACGACGAAAGACTAGGGCGTGTAGGTTAGGTCGAGACAAGGAAAAAACCGCTTTTTAGGGGGTAGGGGCAAACTTCCGAAAAAATCAACTTGAAATAGAAATAAATTATATAAAAACAATGGCAACTCTTACAATGGAATAGCTTTTAGATTCTTCTTTTTATTTTTAAATTAAGTTGGTTTAGTCGATAGTTTTGAAACAAATTTTGAAGAAAAAAAATTTATTTTATATATGTAGATGTATGTACATACTTACATACAATTTTTAAACAATAAAAAAAACTGGATACACTATTTCTTAGACCTTATAAATATCGAGTTTAAAATTTAATTTTGAAAAAAATAGTCTTTCCGTTTTTCAAAAATTTAACTGTCGAAAAAATTTTGAATTTTTATCTAAATCCAAAACTTGTTTTTTGAAAATTTTGATATCCAAATATTTTATAAAAACCCTATATAGAAGCTTTCGCATAAAAAAATTTATTCAAATCGGTTTAACATATAAAGGATTTTAAAAAATAAAATGGAATTAAAAAAAGTGTGAGTGCAGAGACTCACGAAGATGTGTAAACATCCATCAAATTATATATTCAAGTGCTGGTATTACATCACAGAACACGGCGAGTTCGAACTTTCAAGCAAATTTCAACCCAAACTCAACTCGACCTTTTGATTAAGTTTGAGGTTCGAAGGAACGTACCCAATTTAGTTTGATGTAGGTACATCAACGTATCGTAACGTCTAGAAGCACAACGTAATGTGCTACAGAAATTTCTAGGTTTTTAGTTTACCCTACCGCCACAGGCATAGGTGTTTGCACATAAAAAAAAAAAAATATTAGGTGACTAACAAATATTTTATTATCAAATTCGTAGAAATCGTTTTTGTTGATTTTCCTTAAAGGTTCTTAAACTGCTGTATGGCATGTAATGGGTGATTTTTTAAGAGGTTTAGAACTTTAAAAAAAAAAAAAACACAAAAAATTCGAAAAAATGAATGAAATATTTATTTGAATCGATAGTTTGAACCTTGCAATTTAATGTTTAAAGATAATTTCATGCAAATGTTGACCGCGGCTGCGTCTCAGGTAGCCCATCCGCTGAGTCCAATTTTGGCATACTCTTTCACACATATCGGCCGGTATCTCACGAATGAATGCATGGATGTTGGCTTCCAGTGCGTCAATCGAAGCGGGCTTGTCCCTATAGACATTAGCCTTGACATACCCCCACAAAAAATAATCTAATGGTGTCAAATCGCACGATCTAGGCGGCCAATTGACCGGCCCGAAACGTGAAATTAACTGTTCACCAAACTCGCCTCGCAATTGCGCCATTGTTTCGCGTGCTGTGTGGCATGTGGCACCGTCTTGTTGAAACCACATATCATGCAAGTCAAGAACTTCCATTTCGGGCAAAAAAAAGTTTGTTATCATCGCTCGGTAGCGTTCACCATTGACAGTAACGCTGCGATTCGCATCATCTTTGAAGAAATATGGCCCAATAATGCCGCCGGCCCATAAACCGCACCAAACAGTGGCTTTTTCGGGATGCATTGGTAGCTGTTGCAATGCTTCTGGCTGATCTTCACTCCAAATGCGGCAATTTTGCTTATTTACGTACCCATTCAACCAAAAATGAGCCTCATCGCTGAACACAATTTTTCGATAAAAAAGCGGATCCTCGGCCAGCTTTCCAAGAGCCCATTCACCAAAAATTCGGCGTTGTGGTAGGTCGGCTGGCTTTAGTTCTTGCACCAGCTGTATCTTAAAAGGCTTTACGCCCAAATCCTTCCGCAAAATTTTCCACGTAGTGCTGTAACAAAGGCCTAACTGCTGGGAACGGCGCCGAATCGACATTTCGCGGTCTTCTGTCACACTAGCTGATACGGCCGCAATATTTTCTTCACTACGCACAGTACGTAAACGTGTTGGTGGTTTAATGTCCAACAAAGTAAATTTGGTGCGAAATTTGGTCACAATCTTCCGAATAGACTGCTCAGAAGGTCGAGAATGCCGACCATAAAATGGAAGCAGCGCGCGATGAACATTTCGAACCGAGCACGAATTTTGATAGTAAAATTCAATAATTTGCAAGCGTTGTTCATTTGTAAGACGATCCATGGTTAAATTGCAAACCAAACTGAAGCTGTTTGACAGTGACACAAGGTACTAAACACACGTCAGCTGTCAAAACCAGTGTTGCCAAAACCAAACCAGCTAAAAAATCACCCGTTACAAATGAAACAAAGAATTTAACAGTTTCTTTAAAATAATGTATCAAAAAAAAAAATGTTTTAATTTTTTTTTTTTTTTTTTATTAAATTATAAAAAATCTGATCACAATCAGCAGATCCGTTTTTGAGAAGATCAAAAATCTAAAATATAATCGGCAACTTTTTGATAAAAATAAATGTTCCAAAAAATGGAAGGTACCTAAAATAGTAAACGATTTAACATTATGTTTACAAAAAATATAAAAAAAAAAAAATGACAGGGAAATGTCATCCTCCTCTTCGAACACCTCATCAGTAACTGGTGAATGGTGATTCAAAATGTTCTCCCAACACTTATGAAGCACAACCGTTAAAATAAGCCTCGCAAAGATTAACTTCCTTCAGAAGGCATTAATTATGTCTCTTCTGAATTCACAATCTTATACTAATAGCTATATCTTATCCTAATAGCTATATCTATAAAATAGCTTGTTCCTGCTAGCAAAGCTTAAAAAAGATTGAAAAGTAATATTTGTTGTTTACGAAAAACGAAGGCCAGGTAAATTATTGTCAACAGGTTAGACATTTGGTATATTTGTATTTCAAAAATACCCCAAATATCCAGATGGCTCTCGTAAATGTCAATTTTATGAAGCAATTGTGAGAAAACAAAATCGTAAAAAAAAACTTAATTATTTACAACATTAGACAAAAAAAAATTAAAAAAAAAAACAAATATTGTTTGTTATTTTTAATTAAAACAACAAAATACGTCCTATAAAAACTCTAGAATTTGAAATTAACCATTAAATTGTTTGTTTACGATTACAAAAAGTTCACCAAATATCTTGCAACAAAAGTGAAATTACTTCCTCAAAAAATAAAATAAAAATAAAAAAAAAAAACTGATCCATAAACTTCAAACACTTAAGGGTTGAGAGCAAAATGATGTTGGTTGTATGAAATTTGTTTAATGTGAATTCCTAGGCGTGTCAACATAAAAGTGAACAAGTTTTATATTAGAAAAAAAAAAACACACACAGCAGAAATATAAATGAGTCACAGGTGGTGCTATAGCCATCATTGTTAAGATTTAATTTTGTCAAGAATGTCTTTCTATTTTGTGATGTTTTAATATCTTGAAAGATATAAGATTTCTTAAAAAAAATATATATTCTTTTTGTTTAGTCAAAACATTTTATTTGCTTATGAACACTAAAAGTTTGAGAATTGTTTATTATTAAGTAAATTTTTAAAGCGATTATTTTGTTTGTGTTTTAATTTACAGAACCAAAAAAAAATACTTATTAAACAAAATTATAATAATTGTTTTGTATTTGTATGCTTTTAAACTATAGTATTTCTTATATTTATATTTTATAAATTTAAACAAATATTAATTAATTTTGTTCGACACTTTGCCAAACATTAATTTCTTCACCCTATAGTTTTAAATGTTCAATTGTCTTTCCAATTCTTATTGGAAACTTAAGGCCCAACTATAATAGACATAAGCTAGCTTATGCGCGCATAAGCAAACGAGCATATATAAAATTCCTACTGATTAACCATAATGGAGTCCAGCTCCGCTTCGTTCAATTTCTCTGTTTCGTTCACTTCGCAGCAAACATAAACAAGAGCGCTCCCAGTCGCTCTGCGCATAAGGGAATTTGACAAATACGATTAATTACAGAAAAAAAAAACATAGATCCACATAGAACCACAAATTTCGAAGTTTTCTTTTCTTTTTGTTATATTCTCGTCGTTGTTTCTCAGGTACTGCTGCACAGCGGCGGCGCGGCGGTGAGAAATAAATGTGGGATAAAAGCGAAAAGGTATATTTTTAATTTTTATTTATGCACGCATAAGTCAATTATGGCTATGCGGGGTACTGTTGCAAAAATAAGCAAATTTTCGTTGGCTTTTTGATATTAGTTTATGTTTGCTTATGCGTATTATAGTTGAGCCTTTACTCTCCAACTGTAAATTTTCTCTTAAAATCATGGATTGATGTATCCGTTCAGTTGTTTTAGATTATTATTAAATATTATGTAAATTTATTCTTTTTAGCTTTTTGACAAATCCATAAAGGAAACCCCGGTAGAAACCTAGATCCAATGTTGTTTTTGTATAACGTGTTAATAGATAACACAGATCCAGACCCGTAGGTGCGTGTCGTCGTCGGCGCATGAATGAAATGTAGTGTCATACGGGCTTTTAATGCCTCCTAGTTTTTTTTTTTTTTATTGAGAAAATTGAAAATAATAAAATCTACTTCACTATTTACCAAGTAGACTTGGGAACGCGTTTACTTTTTTATCAAATTGCCCCTTGCGAAATCTGGTTTGCCATGTAAACAGCCCTTTGGTTGTCCCAAGATTTTAAAATAGGGGAATTCTATGGGTAAAAATTCTGACTAATCGGGAGCAATCTATAATTCTTGTTTCCAGCTTTTTTTAAACATTGAGAAATTATTTTGATTAAAAAAATAAAAACTAATTGTCAAACATAAAAGTTATCAAAAACAATTTTTTACCAAAATTTGAAATTCTTTAAACACTTCAAGGTATCTTATTATTTTTAATTAATGGAATAAGTTAAAATATAAAATATTATATAAAACATTTTTTTTTTACTTTATTTTTTATTGAAAAAAAGTTGCCAGATGTATGTGATTATTTAAATTATTTTAAAATTAAAATAAAATTTGGACTCAGTTAGGTAAGTCACGTCCAAAAAATAGAGTATTTTCAATACAGGGACCATATTTTTCGAGATATCTGTTTCCATATCTCAGTGAACTCTACAGTTTGTGTGGAGTGGTGTGGTAACTTTGAACCCCTTAAGCTATGTTATAGTCGAAAAAATGCAACAGAAATTTTCCTTTACACTATGGAACCGGAATTTGTCAGGCAACCCTGGTGCATTCTGTTTCTCTTGGGTCATCGATTCAGTGAAGCATTAGATTTAGATTAGAATTAGATTTCACGGTCGGCTCTCCGCCTATAGAAGGAAACAATAACAATTTAGTTGATGGTTCATAAAACTGATGCGTTCATGTAATTAAGTGGTTTTCGTATAAAACACAACCTCTAACCTCCTTGGATATCGGTTGTATAAAGAAAATAAATAAAATACTAATTACACAATATACAGATATATGTATATATTTACCGTATAAATGTACTACTGTGTTGAAAAGATTTCCAGAAATTTCTTGAATCCTCAAATAAAAATAATTCCAAAAAAAAAAAAAACTTTAAATGAAAAGAAATGCGAAATAACTATCGCGAAAGAGTAATTTCAGTCAGATTAAATGTTAAGAATAAATCCTTGGCGCTTAAGAAGGATATCCTTGCTAACATACAGTCACATATCACATGTGCATTTTGCTCAAGCACACACTTCCCACTTTTTTCTTTTCGCTACTCACTCTCCCTCTCTCACTATCTCTCTCTTCCTTCTATTCCTGATTGTGTGTAATTTATCTATTGCCAACAATTTCACGTTCGTTGAACAGATACTGATTTTTCTATTTGTTAGGACTTCTTAATTCCCAGATACTCGTTGGATTAGGAATTACGGGATATATATGAGAAGACGTTTTATGACCGAAAATGTGTAATGGATGAAATAGTCTCATGTTGTTTTTTTTTTTCTTGTTCCCGGTCATGTTAAGGAAGCTTACAAGGATGTTTTTTTTTTTCTTGTTGTTTTGTGTGTAGGTACATTTATAGATATATTTATAAGTAGTATCCTTTTGGCTGGATTTGGGTGCGGCCAACTATAATATTCAACAACGAAGACTCGCACTCTTGTTATAATAAATTGAGGCTCGAAGAAAAGTTTAATTTGAATTTGGAACATTAAGTTGAAATCCTTAAACGAATAATTCATTTGGAAAAATGTTAATTTAAGACTTTTTCCAAAATAAATCGACAAAAATGTCGTCAATGACTTATTCATCGGATCGGTTAGGTATATAGTCGTAGCAGCTTTGTGGAATGGAATGTGGGGAAAATTTAAATTTCCAATTATCTCTCAAGTGGAAGAAACAAAAAAAGTAGAAATATATATAAAATTCAATCCAATGGTTGCAATTGAAATAAAAACAATGAATAGATGTTCTTTGCGGTTGGAATATACAATTCTATTTGAGTTCTTCTTTTTAGTTTTTTTACTTAAATCCAGTTGAAATGTAAAAAAAAAAGGTTGAAATAACAAAAATTAAAGAGGTGATTTTTTTGCATTGGCACATTGCATCGGGGAATCATAAGGAGTGTTTATCATACACTTCGGGATTCAATTGCATTTGCGTTGGGCGCCATTTTGATTTTTAGATGGAAGGAGTCTTAGTTATACGCTTCGAGATTCTAGCCTACGTTGGGCGCCATTTTCAATTTTAAGCGAATAATTCGCATACACTTCGGCATTCAATTGCATTTGCGTTGGGCGCCATTTTGATTTTTAGATTGAAGGATTCTTAGTTATACGCTCCGAGATTCTCTAGCTTACGTTGGGCGCCATTTTAAATTTTAAGCGAATAATTCGCATACACTTCGGCATTCAACTGCATTTGCGTTGGGCGCCATTTTGATTTTTAGATGGAAGGATTCTTAATTATACGCTTCGAGATTCTTTAGCCTACGATGGGCGCCATTTTAAATTTTAAGTGATTAATTAGTTTTTATTTAATAATTCGCGCATACACTTCGGGATTCACTTTTAATTTGCGTTGGGCGCTATTTTGATTTTTAGATGGAAGGAATCTTAGTTATACGCTTCGAGATTCTAGCCTACGTTGGGAGCCATTTTTAATTTTAAGCGAATAATTCGCATACACTTCGGGATTCAATTTCATTTGCGTTGGGCGCCATTTTTATTTCTAGATGGAAGGATTCTTAGTTATACGCTTCGAGATTCTCTAGCCTACGTTGGGCGCCATTTTAAATTTTAATCGCTTGGTTTTTATTTAAGTACTACTGTCTATAAGAAAAGTACTACTGCTAAGAAAAGTTGTTGGAAATTGAATTTTTGTATACATGATTAAATTCGAATGCCTGGACAATTGCTTAAATATATTCTATACTAAATTTGGATTACCCAGAAGTTGGTTATATTCTTTTCTTATATCAATCGTTCTAGGTATATGATGTCTATTTATGCAGCTACTGGACACCCTTATTCTTGAATACATCTATTACTCATTGTGTTTCGGTAACTAGGCAACCGATACTGTTTCGAGGAGATTACGTTCCGATCTTCAAACCAGTAGCCAGCAGTTTTTTATAAAACCTCCTAGTGGTGGAGTAATTTCTTTCAGCTTCGAGAATGCGTATGCTCTCTTCTTCCCCACGTACATATACGATCTTCTTCTCCCCCATTCCCTAGCTTGATAATCTTCCCCCGCTGTTCTTGTTTTACGCTGCAACATTTTTGCATGTGCACTTATCATCATGCCACGGGTTCTTTCCCTAGATCTTTTATCAAAATATCGTAATAGGGTTTGGAAACAATTTTAAAGAGAATGGATCGCATTACGGTTCTGACTATTCGTACTTTGCAAGTGTGTATCTGATAAAGAATTGCTATACAAATAATGAAATCTTCTGGAAACTTATTCCCTATTTTTTCGAATAATTCGACAACAAGAAAATCATAAGTCTATAAGCTTTGAATTCAGTATTGTAAATTCTTACGTCTCCTTGTTATATTTTCTGCTATGACATAGTGTGAACTATAATGGTGACGAAATAAAAATTTAATTACTTTGATTAATGACGTCAATTTCGTTCAATTATTTAAATCATGCATTTTGATTTCGATGGGATGTTGGTGGCTGGTATTTTGGTATGATTTTTCTTAAAATACTCAAAAACTTATCTGATTAAATCAGAATTTTTTTAAAGCCAAAATCAAACTTTTATACTTTTTTTCTTCTTTTCTACTATTAAAACCTAATAAAAGCCATAAACGTGTAAGTCACAATCATATATTCCGTCCTTGGCATCTATTTTTTTCTTTTTTCCCAGATTGTCCTTTTTCACATTTCATTTTTTTTTTATGCGAATCACGTTCAAGCACATTGTCATAACACCAACTCTTTGTATATAAATGACAAAAACTATATCGATGGTTAAAGTTAAAGAGAAAAGAAAAGAACAACACCATCAGCCTGATTCATGATCCATAAACGACTTCAAAACTTATCCTAGATATTCTGATGGAATGTGGGATTTTATCGTGATTTGCTTTATAAGAAAAGGATGTAGATGTGAGCAAGGGATATACAAATGTAAATATATAATTTGAATTCAAAGGAATTTCCTACATGAAGCAGCCGGTTTTTTTTTTTTTTTTTATTAAGGACTCTTGAAAACTTTTCGGTTATGATAATACACATTTACATCAATCACGCGTCATTTTGTTCCCAGCTCCTCACCTGGAAGTTTATATCTACTGGAAAATTTCCATATATCCTGCAAATATAAAAATACTAAGAAAAAAAAAAAAACTTCAAATGCAATTTGCAATAAAATGCAAGGATGCATGTGAAATCCAATTTTACCTCCAACAGAGACGTTGTCGTTTTATACAAAAAGATGACAGATATCGCTTAAGTGTGTTACACACTCCTTGATGTATACTCTTGTTTCATTGTTTATCTGAATAACCCTTCCAAGCAAATCCACAAACCAAAAATGAAAAAATGAACGAAACAATCTACACTTGCTATCATACTTGGTGCACTCTCCTCTATATACCTCAAGGATGCCAAACAAATCCTTGATTTATATGATTCGTTTATGTCCTTCCTTGAAATGTCGATTCCTCTTTACTATATTCGACCATCTCTACTCTATTCTACTCTACACATAGTACATCTTCCTGTCTGTTTGTCTGTCTATCTGTCTAATTCTGTCTGGAGGTATAAGCTTGTGTGGGATTTAAAGGATTTGCCAAAATCAAACGATGTGTGATTTGTAAGCGCGGTAAGAATACTATATCAAGCTGAAGCGAATCTATATTTGAATTATTATTCTCAAGCTTTAAGACAAAAAGGATTTCCTTTCAAGAAGCAGCCAAAATATAAGAGTGTACATCCTTTTTTTGGTCTTCAAATTCCTTTGGCATTCATAAATTCTTGTTACCCAATCAAAAAGGAAATGAAAAAAAAAACTAAGACTTGAAAGATGCCAGCATCGTCCTTGAATAAAGGACAAACCAACTGGAAAAGTGTACCTATACCTATGAATACCTATGTACGTGCACAGGATACCACCACTCCATGTGCAATGACCCCTGACTCCTTTTAACTTCAAATTGGTGGCGAAGAAGAAGTCTCGTTCGTTCGTTCGTTCATTCGGCAACGGAAGGAAAAACTCCTTTTCCTTCCTATGGAGATATGGTATGGGAATAGAAATAGACAAAGTTCCGTGGTCGATTTGTGGACAGAAAAAAAAAACGAATACGAAACACTCGCAGAGGAAGACAAACTCAAAATAAACATCTTGAGTAAATGTTTGCTTTCATTTGTGGATGGATACCGATACCAGAACCAGTTGTCTTTATTATATCTCATAACGAATGCATGACTCCTGATGCTATTTGGTTTTATCTGGGATCCTTTATGATTCAGCAAAACACACAATATATCTACGAGTAGAACTCCTTCTTCTGATGCTATACTTTGCATCTTTGCAAGGATGCAAGGATATTTATATTCAAGTTGGAAATTCATCTCTTTGGGAAATTTGAAAGATTATAGGAAATAAATATATCAAAACTTTGAAATGATGGGTTTAGTTTGACTTTTGAGTTGAGTTGTACTGCCAGTTGCATACAACTTTGTGTGTGACAGATTGCTGGTTATTGTTTCAATGGATTTTTTTTTTTTTTTTTTCGAATTCAAATTCAATTAGAAGAAACTTGTATCATTTTATGGGAATAAGTTCATGCATACTGAATGAGCAGCAAATCGAAGTCAAACAAGAAGATAAGTTGAAATTTTTAAATAATTAAATTTGGGTATACGGTGAATATCAAAGTTTTTCTTCTTTACGTCAGAATAAGGCTTTAAGCCCTCAAAGATATCTGTATTTCTTTATAAGCTCAGGCAGGTTAGAGTGCTCAACAAGTGTTTCTTTTTTCAATAAGATCAGGCTCAAAATAAAATTGCGAAATGCCCCAGCAGATGGAAAAAAGGCTGAACGCAACCAGTTCCATGACGTTTTTTATGTATTTTGACATATTACTCATAGAGTGATTGCTTATTAAATCGGAAATATCTGACCAAACTCTGCTAAGAGCTAACTTGATTGGCTTAGACTTTGCTCAAAGTCTTAAGAGAAAAAACGTATAAGGAAGAGTGAATTTGCAACTTCTTAGCTAACGGAGATAGAAGAGTCTCGTTATCGAATTGATACCCAGAGGATTAATAAAAAAATTCAAGCACTTGGCTGCTGGTTTTTAAAGCCATAAAGTAATCTCTAGGAAACAGGGAAGGTAACATAATTACCGAAGTACATCAGGGAGTAGTATCAAGCAGCATTTCCAACACCTACTAAATGGGAATCATACAACAGCGAGTGGTAGGACAATAAGAGTAGCCACCTCCAATTTCAATGATGACCCAGTTCCACCACCCAGTTAACTGAATACGTAGTGTTAGCTACAAAAAAAAAAAAATAAGAACAACAAGACCTCGCAAGTAATGATGGATTACCAGGAGTAAATGGTTTTAAAGGGCGGATGCATCAAATCGTCAACCAAGTATGGGTGGAAGAAGAATAAAAGGGCTGCATGATTCATCTAAGAGATCTTATTGAACGTTCGGTGTTGCTAAGTCGTTCTGCAACACTTTTATCACCAAGAACTAGGGTGGTTTTCGACTCGGAAGATCAACTTTAGACCAAATCTTCAGTCGAGACTCTATTGTTTTCATTGACTTTAAATTCGCATATGAAAGCTCTATATGGCGATGGCCGAACTTGGGATCCTGGGAAAATTTATCAAATTTTGCCGCATGACATTATAAAACATACGGTAGAATGTTCAAGTGGAGAAATAACGAAGTTACGGAGCTGCTTGTAATATCCCCACAAGAGAATCTTGAACAGAAAACCGACTCATAAAAACAAATCAGGTATCGGTCTTCACGGATGGCTCCTAGACACATTATGGGGTAGGGCCAGACATCTTTTCAGATAACCCAACCCTGAATATATCAATAAAACTTCCAAACTTCTGCATTGTTCTTCAAGCGGAAGTACTTGCAGTCTGTTAGGCCGCAAATAGCCTTACCTTACATCAATTAGTAAATAGTAATATTGATATCTTCATTGAAAGTCAAGCGGCAATCAAAGCTATCTCCTTGATTTTCACAAAGTCAAAACTAGTGGAACGTTGCCGCAGCGACTTGAGATTACTCAGCGCAACGCCCTTCGTTGGATCCCGGGACACCATGACATTTAAGGGAACGAAAATGGGGATGAATTGACCAAAAACGGGTGATCTTTTGATCCGAGCCAAACAGATTCCTTGACACTTACTTACCCCTAGAGCATGAAAAGAATAGAATTCACAAGGGTTTCCCCAAAGCCGCAAAAAAACAGATGGTCAGCAATTGACACTTGTCGGTGGCCGGATATTTCTAGGAAAAAAACAGACTACACACTCGGCATAAGCAGGCCTAAACTGTCCCTCCTGGTTGGAATCTAATGGGTCTAAACTCAATGGAACCCATAAGAGCAGAAAAGGCTCTGAGCTGGAAGAACTGGAGGATCCATCATTGCCAGAAGAAGACTTAATGCTCTAACTAATAAGTATTAGTAGAAGAGGTTCAGAGTTCTATATATAAGTCGTTTGAAACTTAACCAGCCCCTGCAAGTCTATGGTATGCCTGGTGAACTTATTCAATATGAAGGTTAAACTTTACAACACTTCAGATAACAAGGTATTGTGCTAACTCAGAGGTTTGAATTCAAGCATCACTCTTTGCAGCATTCTTAATGGATTCTTTTCTTGTGGTTATTTCCAATGCAAACGAAAATTGTTATTACTTTCTTAATACTTTGTTACAATTTGATTATTAGCTATTTTTCTGAAAATTAAGACATTAGAATTGCAATTAACCAATATTCCCAAAGAACTCTAGAATAACAAAGCATCGGTAAAATAGATATATTTAAGTCACAAATTACATGATTAGAATCGTGAATCGAATAATTCGACCCGCTCAGAAAGAAAAGAGGTTGATCCTTTTTAATACAATGTTACACAAGGATGCCACCCTTTAATAAACGTGTTACTTTTTTTTACATAAACCTTTTCAAAAGTACACTTAATATTCATCGTAAGATTTTACAACGTCTTTATTCACTTAAAACGCAGATGACTTCTCTAGAGATATGTACACATAGCTTTAAGTTAAATATCTCGAAAGAACACAAAAAAATCAACACTTCGACTTCATTAGATTTTTATATCTTTTTATTCCATATCTTTTTTTTTGTATTTCTATGGAAAAATTGCAATTCTTAGACGACAGACAATGGAAAATCTTCATTTAGCATTTTGGACTATAGAAACTGAATCTCCTGTAAACACAGCAAAATATTTGAGTATCTTGTCAAAAAAAAAAAAAAAAAAAACACTCGCTGTACTATTCCAAGACTCGTTAATTTTTACGATATTTTCAATTGTACACTGTGGACCAATAAGACCGGTTAACAATATCCCCTCTCGATGCGACTTTCAATGACGACCCGCAGCAGCAGAAAAAAAAAAAAGGTCAATAGAATGATTGAATTTTATGATTAAGTCAATTTCCTTGCGCGACTCCTGCCAACCGATAAAAGATGCACATCCTGGATATAAACCGATTGAATGCGTTCATTTTTATAGTGAGTGTGAGGGTGTTGTGCTATGTGCAGAGCAATTCTGAGTTCTGGACAACGTGACAAGGATCTGAATCACGTAATATTCGCTCTCTCCATATAGCGAGTTGCTTCAGCGTTCTTAGAATCAAAATCCTTTTCATCTATTTAAGTATCTTTTGTGCAATTTTCGGTGGTTTTCATTCATAGATAAAAAAAAAGCTGCTTACTGTTTCGAGTGTTCTCTATTTGCAGTGTGCAGCACATATTGCAGGATGTGCATGCATGCATGCATGGGATGAATTTTAAGTTTCTTGAATTGTTGCTTAAGAGATCGTAAACATGCAACATATGCAAGTCGCAAGATGTTAAATAGAAGATTAAATTTGTATTTATTTCATTTTTACAAGTCGCGTCCTTTTATGTACATACGTTTGTATGTATGTGCGCTGCTTGTCCTTGCGACTGCCTGCGGAAGATTTATGGTTAATATTTTCAAAATTTTTCTTCAGCATTTAACATACAACAAGAACAACAACATGGTTGGCTTAGGAAATATACTCGTGCAACGTGCAACTCACGAGTTCATGGAACTTCACAAAGAGAATGGCTAAAAGCATTTTGCCATTAATTAGGTGAGAAGTCTATATATTTATATACAAACAAGAAAGTATTTATGAAGGAGGTAGGTTTATGAACTTTGTTAACATTTTCTAATGAAAACATCTTTTCGTTTCTTTTCCTTCCGTCAGAGAGTTTTCTTAAGGGACCTTGAGTCAGGAATTATTCATTTTTCATATTTTCTTCCTTATTCTTAGTGTTATGCTGACTTTTGTGAATTTTAGAAAATATAAATAAAATTTCTTGCTCAAAGTTGCATGGTATTGCTTATAACATTTTGATTCAATTTCTTTTTTTTTAGAAATTCCAAAGAGCGTTGGGCGCCATTTTGAACATGGTTTTGCTTTGAAGAAATGGCACATAATTCATTCATATTTTGGATTAAGTCAAAAATATCAATCATAGACACAAAACTGTTATGGCCAAAGTTGTAGAGAATTAAATTTTGAAAAACATTTGTTATATGCATTTTTTTTCAAAAGTTAAAAGTGAGTGAGTTATCTAGAAAAAAAAAACATCTGGCCCTCTGTTGGTTTCTTTTTGAATCAAAATTCATTTTGAAACTGACAACTCGCAAAAGTCAAAAAGTTGACAGAAAATCAGTATTATACTTCAGCGGTACGAAATGGATCGATTTACGCTTGAATAACCTACTTTCAAAGGAAATGATGTCTTGCCGAAACAGTGCTAACAAACCACAGACGATTCAGGCACTTATGAAGCACAGAACACACATACACAAACACAGTACATAGTACACGAAGTAATATCATTAGCATTTTTATTTTTGTTCAGTTCTGCGCATCTGTCAAAATCAAGAAAAATGGTGGATCCAGTGCCCATTATCTTGTCTAATTCCGACATTTTGTTTTTGTTTCTAATAATGCGATGAATAATTCTTTTGGGAATTGGAACAGCCATTTTTTATTTCTGACACTTTCAACTTTGACAATCTGCGCAATAGACTTACTTAGATTTGGGCACTATGCTTATGAACAATATTGGTTAAGTTATTCGTGAACTAGGGACCGGTGCTATTTTTTGACGTTTATGAATTTACTTTTTTATAATACTTGTGACATCATGAATAAATGAATAGTTTTGGGGTTTCTAATAGCACTGCAACTTACAGATCTATTTTGCCCCCATTCAGAACTGGATGAGTTTGCTCATTTTACATTTACAGCTCTTCCCCCAAATTTGTTTCGTTGAGAAACTTCTGTATTTGGAGTATATGGAGTGAAATCCCAAATGCATATGTGTTTTACAACTTTCTAAGATATGGTCTGGTTTCTCCTCCTGAGCATTGCAGTATCAACAAGTGGCACTGTTACCAAGAAAAGAATACAGCAGTGTGAGGGGCTTTCAAACTCACAAGGGACCAGTGAAGAGACCCATTATTTTCTGTAGGTTATTTCTACTTAAGCTATTACACTACTTCCCAAATAGTTATTTGGCCTCCCTCTGCTTTGAGAGTTCATTCCAGATTTGTAATCTTTTAATATGATTTTGATCACGTTTTCTCCTATTCCGTTAGACCCCATTAGGGATGATGTTTCTCCTATTTCTGGTAAGGAGTCTGCTTCTTCATGAAGTATTACATTATTTAATATGCCCACACCAAAAACTCCCATACCAGTTAAGAACTTATAATGTATGAGTTTAGTACGGGAATGAGGCTTGACTGTCCCACATGATCGAAATGGGTTCCGGAAGTTTCTTTCAAGATTTCATTCTGAACATTTCTCTATAGTGTTTTCCTCACTCTTCAATCGGTCAGATAAGTTTAGTTCTAGACCCAAAAATATCGCCCCACCATTCCGGTGACCTAAAAGGTTGAAAAAAGTTTATGATCCAATCGATCCTATTACCTGAAGAGATAGTTAAGACTGTTTCCCAGCTTTCGCGGTTTGGTTTAAGGGGTATTTTCTCTATTGTATTCCCTATAATTGGGAAACTACCTGGAAAATTAGTATTTTGCAATAAGGTGTATCTTTGCTTCATTTTGATTTTCTGCAAAGCAAGCTCATGCGATTTAAATGCCTTCTCTTTTGCTAGAGCATTATGTTTTCTTGCAGCTGCAGGAATATGTAGAGAAAATTCCTTTGCAGAAAGTTGCAAAACAATTCCACTTAGTTTTTCTTATTTCCCCGTTATATTTGGAATAATCTTTCCACTCTACAGTTATTTTTTCAGCATTAAAGAATTTTCTTAATTTTGAAGTAAGTTTTGACAGATTATTGTTCTACTGGATAATCCTTCGGCTTTTATGGGTTATGGGTGTAAGTGGACAACTGAGCTCATAAGCCTATATTATCAACCCGCTAAACTTGCTAAAACTGGACATATTTGCTCAAGGTTGACCTGAAAAGGGTTTTTGGAAGGATCTAAGTTTATTTTTGAAATGGTTTATGGGTGAAATGGTTTTCTAAAGTCAACTCTATAATTCTCTGGTTAAACTAACCGTGAATCTTAAACTTCTGGGTAGACCGCCGCGACGGACGGTTTGACGAAACCGACTTTTTCGTTCTTCTCGATTATGGTTAATATGAATTCTGATTACAACCTTAAACAATTTTTTTTTTACACGAAACCAATACTTGCCCTATAGATCAAGTAAAAATATGCACTTTATTAAAAATATACAAAAAGTCTCATCCCCCTTAAATTCTCATTTTAAACGTGAATGCATTTTTCATTTGACTCCAAGAGATAAGACATTAGCTCTTCATGTACACAACGTACCTATACCTACTATAGTAAATAAATTGTAAGAACCAAGTCGTTTCTCATCCATTTTATTTCATTAATTCAATCCAACCAACCAACTAAGTATATTATAGAGGTAATACCAGAAGACAGAACCATACAAAGTCTTGAGACTGACTCTAGGTTTGCTATTCCATGGAATATGAAAGCAAATGAAATATCCAAACGTAGATGTATTTATATTTGTGATGATGGTATTCTAGAAGAAGCATTTTTCTACTTACTATACTATACAGTTAGTATTTCCCAGGAAAGTTCTTTTGTATACCGCCACACCATCATCATCCAGTTTGAGTAAAAGATAATTTAATCCTTGACAAATGTATTTTTTATTTGGCACGATGACTTATGATGATAAATGAATTTTGCGTGATAACGTGAATGGATTACATATTTACGAGTATTTACAATTTAGGTATACATATATAGCTTCAAAGGTAAAGGACAATGGCATTTCTTTGTGCAGGTATTAGATAGAGATTAAAATGGAGATGAAATGTGCTCAGAAAGATCAAATGGTCAACACGTTTGATGACACCAAAAGGGGGAGCCTCTTCCACAGAACTTCTTTTTTTTATAAGAAGCTTATCTTATAAAATTAAACATTTTATTTGAGAGACGTCTACCAATGGGGAATAGTTATCCACACAACCTTTGCACGGAAGTCACCTATCAGTGGTGCGAAGGCTTAAGATTTATCTGACATCCTGTTTTGGGGAAACCTGATTCGGTAGTGATTTTGAGGAGTTACGAACCAAGAACTGACTAATAATCCGGAGTGTAACATGGACCGTGCCTATTGGATGGTTTGCAGCCAGGGGGTAATTATTATATTACCGCTTTGAAAACGGGTCGAATCAGAGGGTAATAAAGATCTTACTATATCATGCGAAGATCTGGTATGGCGGACTAGCCCTTCTCTAGCTACTCGTGGAACCAAAAATCTGTGTCACAACAACAAACCGATCCGAACCGATCGAATTTTTCGATTCACGTGAGTGGTTCACTTAATTTGTCACAAATTATTCTTTGAACTCTTCAATCTTTAGAGTCGAAAGCTCTATCAAAATTATTTTTGAAGTTCTCAAGAGAATCTAGTTGTTTAAATATTATTTTTATCGCAATTTATATGTTTTTGGGAACATTAGTTTTCCTCCGACGGATAGCAGAATACGAAAATTCACGTGAACGTTTAGCAGAATAGGGCTGAAAGAAACAATAATAAACAACAAAAAATTCAACACTCCGCTGGATGTCACCGCAAGTTAATATGCTGATCGCATGGAGAGAGACCTCCGTAGTGATGATTTGAGACCGGGATGTAGCCAATTTCTTAAAAGGATGCCTCCAGGGAACATACAAAATCGGACAGACAAAAATCCATTTTTGATGCTCTAGCACCGGCCACTTGTCAGGGGAGATTACCTCCCCGTTAAGGAGAAGATGTTTCCCATACCACATTGTCTACTAGACAGGGGAGATTACATCTCAGGTATGTGAAAGATGTACCAAGTGAAGTGCCAAAGAAAGAGCCGCCGCCGCGCTGATGGGAAAAGACCAATACCTGGGCGAACTTTTCAACTACAGAAAAAAAAACGAAATAGCTACAACAGAAGAAATACCACACTGCCAAAGCTGACTAGTTGGGATGGATGACCCGTGCAGAAAGGGATTAAGAGGAACGGGAACAAAGTGTTACCTTCACTTTCTTATATGGAGATGACCCCGCAAAAAGCCAGTAAGAAAGGCATTACTAAACAAGATACCCTTGCAAAGCCAGGAACAGGGTAAGAGGAAAAGCCATCACATCACTTCTCCCCTTAGGAGGCAAAACTACCTCAGGTAGCGGCCCCAGCAGCAGTGCAACGAAAAGCTTTCGTACTTATTGCGTTTTTACCAGAATAATACCCTCAGGTAACTCAAAGTGCTGACGAGCTTACAAAGCGGAATATACTATTTCAATATTTCTTCTGTACTGGATAGGAGGATTCAGGCGCAAAACGAATGACTGACTGCCCAAGCCTGGAAGATCCTTAAAACCTAAGTCGAGGACAAAAGTCAACTGTTAGTGATCAACATTTATGCGCGGTCAGCAGACGAAATAATGAAGGTAGGGCACGAACTTCTTTACAAATTCGAGGCCATCCAAGTAACGGCCTTTAGGAAACACACGAAACAACACCTGCCACCCAAACCTTCACTACAACCATCCTTTTCCTAGGATCACCACCCTTAGCTAACATCCTATCCATCACTACCATTCCCGTACCCTATAATCCCTGAGCAATACAGTATCATTCCTAGCCTCGATGCCGCACAAAATGTACGCCAAGCCGCTGAAGAAGCAGGAAAAATCCAAAGAAACGTAGAAAATTATGAAATAGTTTTTAATTTGCATAAAAAGAGAAGTTTGACCAAAAAGGCCTGAACAACTATTAAAAAACACTGCTGGGAATTGTTAAGAATAATCTTAAAACATTTCGTCAAAACGGAATTTGAGTTTTTATCAATTTCGACAACAAGAAGGCATTTTTCAAATGATCGTTTCAGTGATTCATTATGTGCTATCAAAGACCAAATTGTCGTCGTTCACACGAATACTGTTATCTCTTAAACTAAATGCGGTCAACTGTCCGAACTTTGGTATAGTTTTACATCACATGTCACGGATTCCAACAACCGAATCAAATAAGTGTGAAATGCCGTATTCGTATTCGAATCATAATCGTATTTCTTTCAAAAATGAGTTCCAAAATGTCCACGCCATTAACCGAAAACAGTTGCAACATACTGCAAAGCTTTTTCGACTTAAGCAATATTCTACTCAATTCTATTCGACCATTAAAACCTTTAACTTATTAAACGTTAAACCTGGTTATCTATAAATTTATTTTTCCACGCAGTTGAAACAGTATGACGTGACATAAAAATGTTAGCATAACGGGTGGTGTGTATATGTTTGATAGTGTGGCGAAAGCAAAGAAAACTGTATGCTTCTCATTCCAGGAGTGCGGTGAAAATGTCAAACGATTCCTTTCGGGAGAATACATTTCATTTGCAGATATCATTCTGTCATTTAATAATAATAACAAAAGGAAGAATGAAAAAAAAAGAAATCCTATTTTGTTTGGTGCACATTGGATCTTTTTACATAACACAATCTCCTCATTCCCCACACATACACACATGCCATAGGTGAATGCACCCATTGCCAAAGTCATGGTCTTTTCCAGGATGACGAAGAACAAAAAAAAAGCCAGAAACCATCATCACATCAAACTATTACCAAACATCCAAGATGCCAAAGGAAGGTATGCTGCAGTTTCATCGTACGTACCTACTCGTATATCCTGGCAGTCTTCATTTGGCGGATGGTTTTTATTTTTATTTTTTACGATCATTTCGTCTTTGGTCGGAAGAACCGAAAGGAAGGAAGGATTTTGGTGCCTGACTGGGATTTGCTCTCTACTAACTGGCTCAATATAGCTGTCTCCTGGTCTTTGCTTGACTGGCATGAATTGACGGCTCTTTTTTTGCATTTTACCCAGTCAAGTAGAAAAGCGCTCGCGATTTCTTTAAACATGTTTGCCTTAATCCTATTACGGAAGGATTCATTTTCAGTAAAGGTGGTAGCACCTATCATGTGACTGTGAGGCTAATGTGTAGCAAACGGAAGCAACTTGGGTTGGAAACGGAGAAAGAAAGTTTGAGGCAAATAAACGCATAATAGTTTCATGGTCTTTCCACAAATTTCCTCCTCTTGGTTTTTCTTACAAAACGCAACCAAGTGAAATATTTTTTTTTTTTTTTTGTATTTGAAATTCTTCGTCTTTATGGAAGCAATTCAATTTTTTTGTAAGTTTGTTGCCAAGTTAGATTAAGTTAAAAGATTTACTTAAAAGAATTTTTTCGTTCTGCTGACAATTGAATGGTTTTTTTTTTTTTTTGTTGATTTTGTTGCGGACAAGGCAAATTCTTTAGGTGTTAAATATGTATTACGAAATGACTTCTTTGTTAAGTTAGTTTTGGTAAACTTAGTGGATACTGTCTGAAGTGTGAGTAATTTTTCTACAATATGCACAAGATATCTGTACTGTTAGATATTATATAAAAAGGGCTTAACTGCTATTTATTAGGGAAGAGTTCATAAAGATGCCTGAACTGTTTCATTAATTCTGCAACGATATTAAGCTGCAATGATGAGTGGTAACTTGTGTTAATCAATTAATTACAATTTTTTTAACATATTGAGCTTTTTTGATTCGAAACTGAGAATAATTTCGGTATCAAAAGCTAAAACTCCCTTTGGATACATTCCGAGTTTAAATTAAGAGATTGAGAAAACTTTATTCAAAAGAATTCTTTTGAAGTGCAGGAACGGATTGTGGAATAGCTGGATTATGAAATGTTTTGATACTGATAAGGTTGGTTACCTAGTTGAAAGTCTTACAATAGTTGCAGTGTTTTTAACATTTTAATTGCTAATATTTGTTTATCACATTATTAACGAAGACATTCAACTATCCAAAACTATTAGTTCGAAGAGCTTATTTAAAAATTATAAGAACGTTGGGACATAATGTAAGTTCCCAAAGGACTTATATAAATATTTCATAGGTATTATATTGGAAAGGGGTTATGATAAATGACGCGAATCAAAGGAAATTCGATTGTGCTTTCGACGTTATGAACATAACGTATTTTTAAAACTTTTGCCTAAGAGGACTTATGTCCGTGTCATACCAAACTCCATAAATAACCGATCAAAGCTTACAGCTTGCTTCTTCAAATAAGCTTTAACAATTTCCATAATCTTGAATAAGAGCAATGACTTAAGCCCAAAGAAAATAAGTTCCCAATTCCTTCCGTAATTTTGATTTCAACTTATTTTTAACGCCTAGAATGGCAGAATTACTTAATCGTAATTGTGCTCTGTTATCGGCAAAGGTGGTGAAAGTGGAGGCGATGGGTGCTGAGGGACGAGAGAGGTCGAAGGCTAGGGTGAGATCTGCGAGGCAATTGGGATCTTACTGCAAAAATGTCGAATGATGTCACCTATTTATAAAAATTAACGCTTTGAAGGAACCTTTATAAAAGTATGTCCGGAATTATATCAAAAACCGCATGTTCGATTTTAAAAATTCTTTTTGTTATTAAAAGGTTATACAGAGAGGAAGGTTTAAGAGCTAAATTTTTTATTCAATTTGTTTATAATGTGAAATTGGGTCAAAACAATTTAAAAAATTCTTTTTTTGTACCTATTTGAAAGTTAATATTTATGATCGTTTTTCAAAATGTATCTCTTAATAGGGCGAAATCGGGTAAAAACAAAAAAGTATCAAATTTTCTATTTTCGGACTAATCTTCAAAAAAACCTAATAAGCAAATCGTTAAAATTGGTTCTGTATTTAAAAGGTTATATTACGGATTAAGGGACTTAAGGGTTATAGAATGGATTAAGAGATAATTTTTTTTTCAATGTTTAGCCTTTTATGGGGTGAAAAAAACATACACACAAACATTTAAAACTCTGTCTTTGAAAGACACAATTTTAAGGATGAACTTCAAAAATCAATTTAGCACAAGATAAGACACATAATACATATTTCATGTAAGATCAATCCTCGGAATAATATAAAAGACGTTTGAATTTAAAATTGTATAATTGTTGGACATCATGCTTGATCACCCAGAATTTTTTTTTTAGTTTTTAAAAATATTTCAAAAATCTTGAAATGTTTAATCGTTCATTTCTGCCAATAACACGCACACAGGTATTGTTGAGAGTTGTTTAAGTCATTAGGCCCTGGTTCTACACTTGCCAACAATTTGTTTTTATCGCTTAAATTAAATCATCCAAAGGTCAAAATCAGCCTTATGTAAAAATTAAAAAAAAAAAAATAAATATTTTATACCAGATTGCCCAGAACCAAAATGCATACATTTATAAAAATGTCAAAAACCCTTCTAAAATTCCTTGCAGATTATATAGTATATATTTTTATTTAAGCCCATTGTAAATCAACTCTCTGGCAGCTGTCCAGCGTCCATTGGCTTTGTAATGTAAAGATTGGGTTTGGGCAAACATAAAAAGGAATTGTAGGTTCCTTAAAGAGAAAAAAAAAGGAGGAGAACTTTATTTCCCTTAGTTTCGAATATGAGGGAAATTTGTTAAACAAAAAAAATTAAATAAAAAAATAAATAAAAAACAAAAATCAAATGGAAAATTATTTTAAAAAAATGAAATGGACAATTTAATTTTTAATATAATTTTTAAATTTTCTTAAAGGCAAAATTACTTGCGTTTAAATAGTTTTTGTTACAATTTTCTGTAAAAACTTATTTTTTAACCATTAAAAAATATAAATTAATTCGTATGTTAATCCAATGGTGTTTTAAAATTAATTAAAAATAAAATAATTATAAGTTATCCTAGAAAAAGTAAAATGATAATTATCCGGTTGATTGTTTAAAATTACATCTTTCCTTTCTCAATTTTATGATGATTTCGTTACGTTTCGTTTCGCTTTGCTTCAATTTATTTTTTCACTCGCAATTTTTAAATTACATATATGTTTGTTCTTTTCTTTGTCTTTAAAACAATTGAATTTCCATGAGTAAGTGTAAATTTAAAAACTAATGTAGCGAGAAAAATAAATTGTAATGCAAATTATTATTCCTTTGTCATTTCATGCATAGCTCGAATCATCTTACCACAGTAGCAACACACATCCTATATTATATCTTTGAACTCTTCATTCCATTGCAAATGCATAATGTCCTGCGATTCTGTAGCAAATCATGCATTTTCTTGGGAATTGACAATTTTGGAGTAAATGTAAAAAAAAAAAAAATGGAATATGTACAGGCACTGTGCATCGCAAGAATATTGTGATGGTGGCTGAAAATTCAGCTCGCACATCTGAAAAGCTTAAAGTCTCAGACTGGCACAAATTGCAATTGCATTCATTTAGATTCTTTTTGTCACAAAAAAAAAATAACCGAAAAGTGGAGTGAAATGAAATGAAAACAATAAGAAGACACAAAAAGTATAATCATTTTTTTTCACTCTTGATATTTTGCACTGTGTATTTTAACTTGCATCTCCATATATTTTTCTTTGGAAATTCTTTATACATTCTCCCCATCATCTGATAAAACGAATTTCCTAATTTAATGAAAATTTTCCACTTGACTGAGAAATGAAAATTGTTTTGAATTTGAATATTCTGGCATAACATAGAATAATGTTGAAAAAAAAACTAAGAATTTAAAGTTTCACATGAAGACGCTTTGTATAGTGCTTATTTTACTCTTTACTTTTTTTGAAGAAAAACCAATGCAGCAAAATCAGAACAGGAGGCAACTTGAAAGAAATCATCCTGCTAAAGTAAAAGAATTCATTTTGAGATAGAAAAAGGCTATTAGAAAATGAGATGTCGCTAGGTTCTAAAGTAATAAGATTGAATTAAACAGTATAGATGAAATGAAGCAAAAAAAAATCAATGGAATCCAATTGAGCTTAATGACGAATGTTTCCTCTGACCGACGTTACAAGATTCGCCTTTAAAAACACCAAAAAACAATTCCTATACCGAAAAAAAAAATGTGTAGACTTCTAAAATGTGTCGACTTCTAAATTGTGTAGACTTCTAAAATGTGTAGACTTCTAAAATGTGTAGACTTCTAAAATGTATAGACTTCTAAAATGTGTAGACTTCTAAAATGTTTAGACTTCTAAAATGTGTATACTTCTAAAATGTGTAGACTTATAAAATGTGTAGACTTCTAAAATGTGTAGACTTCTAAAATGTGTAGACTTCTAAAATGTGTAGACTTCTAAAATGTGTAGACTTCTAAAATGTGTAGACTTCTAAAATGTGTGGACTTCTAAAATGTGTAGACTTCTAAAATGTGTAGACTTCTAAAATGTGTAGACTACTAAAATGTGTAGACTTCTAAAATGTGTAGACTTCTAAAATGTGTAGACTCTAAAATGTGCATTTTTGACTAGTGAAGTCATCGAGGGCTTTAAATTTCTCGATAAGAGGGACAAAGAAGAAAGTTTTGAGTTTACTTAAAGTGAAAAGTTTCCTTTACTTGAAGAAGATAGAGCATCTCTGGTATATAAATATATTTTGCTGTTATCACGTTTCATTTTTTTAGTATCTTTATTAGATGAACCCATTAAGACTTACAACACCACCTCGTAGGTAGAACTTTTGTCAACACTTTATTCATTTATAAATATAATAACGGTACAGTCTATATCTACTCACACTCACAAACAACAAGCATATCGTGTGAAAATAACTGCGTATGATACAAAACAAAATTGGTCCATTTATTGTATACAAAACAAAAAAAACATTACACAATTGAATTTAGGCCTTTGTAAATGTGCTCATGACGGAACACATACTTATAGCTGCGGTTCATTTTCTTACTGTCAACAAAATTATGTGCTTAGGTTTTAGCATCATACAACCCTCAACATATCCTTTTAATAAAAAAAAAAAAAAAAACAATAACGAAATAATAGCTAACCACACTGCGAGAAAAACAATTGAATTACTTCAAAAGCGAATAAGAAAATAATTTCGCCTTAACAATTTACAAGCTAAAATAAGAAACTCAATTCTTGTGAGAAAATGTATGTGTGCTAACTAAATAATAAATTAATTTTGGATTAAGATTTGCAACTTAACGAATAGTAGCGGTTAGTTTTTGTTTATTAATAAATATTTTAATTCGTGAATTAGGTTTTGATCAACATTTTAATTGATTTCTGAATAAAAAGGTACTATTTTTGGTTAGGGAAACTAGACATGCCTATTTATAACAGTTTTGCTTATAAAAGAACTGTTCAATTGGCCTACAAAGTCAGGGCCTCCGTTGTTGGTGGAAATATTTCGGGCACGTAGTTTTTTTTTGTCAAGTCGGGCGAACTGCGACAGTGAACACTCGCGAAACTGTTATAACTTGTATATATTGGAATTCCTATAGTCTTAACCTTTTTTACTAATAAAGTTGTAAAACAAAAATACAACAAAAAAAAATGTTTTGTTTCTATATAAAATTTTGAAAACATTTTTCAGAAAACTATTGGTACGCCATTTTTTAATATTTATTAATGCAGAATTAAAAAATTAATTTTGAAGAAATATGGAATTTTCAAAAAATTATTTTGAAATTTTATTTTTAAATTTTGATATGCATTATTATTCAAACTTAATAGAAGCTCTTGCGTAAGAAATTTTATTTAAATCGGTTAAAAAAATGGTTCTATGAGTGATACCGTTACTAAGCGGTAGATACAAAATCGTGGGAATCGTTTTTCAAAAAAATGAGATTTTTACAAACCGGTACCGTTATTTGTAGTTATAAGAATAATTTACATTTAAAATCTTCTAAATATTGCTAAAAAAAATTGCTTGGTGCCAAGTTTAATAAAAATCGACATTGTCGTTTTTGAATTAATAAGTTCTCAAAAAATTGTTTGAAACTTTTTTAAATATCGAAAAAAAAAATTGAAAATTTTGGTTCACAACACTTTTTAACGGTTTTTAATTTTAAAATTAAAACAATGGTTCTATGAAAGGTACCATTTATTACCACTTTTCTGAATTGTTTTTATAAAATAAAAGCATTTTTGTAAAAAAAAAAAAATTATTGAATTTAGAAAAAATAAAGTTTAAGCACGTTTTTGAGAAAAATAAGATTTTTATAATTTGGTAAAACACAATTTACGACAGGTACCTACCATTATTTTTGGTCTTAAAAAAATTAACAAAAAAAAACATGTGGGAAAAATGCCAGAAAACATCAAAGAAAATCGACCCACCTCTTTAGGCTGCAACCGAAAAGACAGGACAGACTGACAGACAAAATTGCGAAACCCAATTTTTTCGAATTCGCTATCATCGTAATATCAATTTTAAAATCCATAGTACCTATCGCAAGCAGAAATAATTTGCAAGGCTGAACATAAACTGATACCCTAATTGCTGTCAGTTCGTTAGATCTGTTTGTTTAATTTATCGGAAATCTCTTATACAAATATATGAAGTATTATAAATTTCGTATGGAATTTTATTTGAATTGAAGTAAATTAAGATGATTTTGAAACTTTCTCATTGATCAAAGTATGAGAAATTGTGCAATTCTAAAATGATTTCGAAAAATATTCTAAAATTACACAATTTCGTCCTATGTGAACATAGTTTAAATATAAAAGGTATTTCTTAGAAATTCTATAGCGTGTTACCCCCGTTTACGATATTGAAAAAATATTATTTCCAAAAATAGCATTACTTTCTTTTTTCTAAGTGTTCACTACCTTTATTATGGTTGGAAAAGTGAACTTAGTCTAGCAATGTTCTTTTGCTTTCATTCCCCCAAAAAAAAAAAAAAACATGCTTTAATATTTAAGCACTTACGTGTTTTCTTAATAAGAAAAAAAACAACCCCACTTTGACGTACTATGTGTATCTCGTGTTGAGTTTTAGTCCCTTCAAACTTTCTGTCGATTCGTCAAGAAATATCTCAACTCTTGGTTCCAAAACCTGAATAACGTTGAAAGGGTCTAATTAACGCATCCTTTATTTAATCGTTTTTTAATGGTCAGCAATAAAGAATACCCTTTGAAGTTTATAAGTACACGGTTTATTGACAGTTTTTTTTTCCTTTTTTTTAACAAAAAAAGGAATTGAGTCGTTACTTGTTTTTTAAACCACTGATTGACAGTTTGCGTGTTGGATTTCGGTGACATACGAGTTAAAAGAATATTGTTTTTACAAACTATTTAATATTCATGTTCAAAGTTTTTTATGTATTTATTTTTTTTTTTGCTTTGTTTTATTAATTTATTCAAAGGCTAAATTATATGACGAAAATACATATTAAAATATAAATAAAAAAAACAAAAAAAAAACAAACAAATCAATAGTTTTCCATCAGGGAAAGTAAACTTTAATAGCGTGTCTGGTGGATTTTTTACGATCTCGTAAAAATATCCACTTCATCTCTTTCCCGAAAAGCCAAACGATAGTCAATTTGTCTTTTTCGTGTTTGACTACACAACAAAAAAAAAAAAACTATTTGTATTAAAAATTTCTTCCATGAGTGTGTTCTATTAAAGAAATTGGCAAAACTGGAAGAAGTTTTATTTCAAAAACTATATCTATAAGGTTGTAAGGGTGTTTTTAAGAGAGAAAGAAGTTAGTTAGTTTGTTTTGTTTTTTTATTATTCTTTTGTGGAAAACCGATTGAAAGGAAACTTTAACAATCAGAACTGACGTTCTTGTGAATTAGTTCAAAACTTTTGCTTCAAGTAAATCTCATCAGTGTGAACAACAATTAAAAAGGTGTTGCTGTCAAAAGAAATAAAAAAAAGAAGGAAGATAAAGTGCATGTTGTATTGACTTAAGGTGAAGGGGTTTATTGACAAGAAACACGTTACAATAAAGAGAAGTTTTCTTTGATTTTCATGTTGAGAGAAATTCTTAAATTAATTGCTTTGGAGATTCTTAATTTTTATTCGATGGTATGACTTTATTTTGACGAACTTCTTCTTTTTTTTTTGAGATATCTATACTATGTAGGTAAACTAGGGTAACTTTAGCATCAAGGTCCATTTTAGGATAGGTAGCCAGAAAAGCGCCAATTTATTTAACCGGAGGCTTGTCCAATCGGTTTTGTTAATGTTGAACTAAGGCTATCGCGTGGTATCACCTAATAGTGTAATAGCCACGATGAAATAGTTAGGTAATCTTTTAGTCGCCTCCCGGACTATTGTCATTTCATAGATGAGACATAGAAATATTTTGTTTTGCTCCAAAAATATTAGTACCTTCTATAATAACTGTTAAGAAATAGATAATTTGGGTTTTCCAGAGCAAACATTTCAGGCAATCTTTGTTACTAACCAGAGAGTGTGATTCTATGAAGTTTGCTTAAAATCGGGCCAGCAATCTGTCAACAAGGCGCAGCAACGCACGCCTGTTACTCGAAAAGTTTTTTTTTTTTTTAATTTATTGTTTGTATGTCCGGGATAATCTCTGAAGCCATAGTTCCGATTTTAAAAAATCTTTTAAGGTTGGAAAGATAATACTTTAAGGATGGGTTAAAAGGAAATAATTTTGCCAAAATAAGCTATTGGTGGGGTAAAGTGGGCTAACAAAATAGGATAACCCAATTTTTTTATTTGAAATTTTCATATTTTGTTCTGATTAGAGGCGGAAAGATTTACAAAGTGATTTTAGTCCAAATTTGTTTTATTTTTGTAGTTTCTTCATATTGAACTTGATTAAATGAAAAAAATTTGTAACTAGGCTCTCCAAAAAACTAAGGCCCTACATGTATAATTTTTTTATCCTACTGTCACATCAACATTTTCTTTACACTTGCAGCAGTGTTTCAGTCGGAAAAATAAAATTCGTTCTGAGAAAATACTATTTTATCGTTTTTTCTATAAATTCCGTTTTTTGATGCCAAAAACATCAGTATTAAAAAACGATATATAAAAATCAATGTGTATCTGTCTATCGTCTTTAGACTTAAAAATTACAAGTTCAATCACGTGCATTTGTAAATAAGCTCGTCTGGAACAGGTACTTTGACGACTGAGAAACGTGTGGCATTTGATTGTTTCGAGTTTTTTTATTGAATGGGATAGTTTTACAAAAACCAAAAATCCCGAAATCCCGAAAACCCAAAATCTCGAAAACCCAACAAAATCCCGAAAACCCACAATCGAAAAAACCCAAAATCCCGAAAACTCAAAAACTCAAAATCCCGAAAACCCAAAATTTCTTAAATCCAAAACCCAAGAACCTAAAATCCAGAAAAATTTAAACCTAGACATTTCAAAAATTTTCTGTTATTTGTATAAAACGAAGAAAAAAAATAAAAATGTTTGAGTATTTAAGTAGATCTCGAAAAAATTATTTTAAATGTAACAAGAGGAAATAAGTAATTAATACAGTTTTATTTACGGTATTTATTCATTTCTGGATTTTTGGTTTTCGATATTCCGTCCGACTTCTTGACTAAAGTGCTAACTCAAAAATCTAGTTCACGACATAATACCTCGTCTGACAGGCCGCTTGCTCCTTATATACCTGTCTAAGGAGTGTAAACACATAACACACTTGTTTTATTTTAGCGAATTGTTAAAACCGAATCTTATAGCTGTGAGTTATCTTTTCTCTAAAAATGTTTAAAAATATATGAAATTATATTCCGTATTGACATAAAAAATGAGTCTAAGTTTAGGTTGTAATAAAAGTTAAAACATTGTTGCAGCAACAACAACAACAAAAAAAAGATACTTATACGAATACGTAATCAAACACCCCAACTAGTTATCTCAAGCTCCCCAAACACATTATCCTCATATTAAATTTCAAAGCATACATATATACATACTCGTTCGTAACTGCCACGAACTCAGTCAAGTCTCCCGTTAATCCGATGAAAATGCATAAAGTTCCTATTCCCGGTCTCGTGCCATGAATAAGTAAGGAAAGGATACAAAATAGCTCGTTTTGAAGTCTGCATAAAGCGTAGTCGGAGTCAGAGCCAAAGTGAGAGAGAGAGAGTGAGAGTGGGAGGGTGCTAAAATGGGCGACGAAATTATCTTCGTATTATCAACCCCAATGACGAAAAATGCCAAATAGTAGTGGCGCACAGTAATCAGCCTCACAAGTCGATGCACTCGTCATTGCCGGGTGTAAGCTTCGGCAAATGAGAGTTACGTGGGAAAGTCCTGTCTGTCTGAGGGGGGCGGGCAAGATTGTTGGCTTTATTATGCATAATTTCAATGTTGGTATATATCGTCGTCGCCGCCGCCGCCGCCCGTATATACTCAGACTAACTACTGTTATGGAGAATTGGTCGACAAACTTTCGGTCGGTCCGGGGAAGAACGAACACAACGTCAAGCATGTTCCTAGAATTCCATCATACCAACGAATGAACAAATCCCACACTCTCCCAGAAGCTAAATATTTCTATCTTCGTTTATTTTGACGGTTCGGATAGGATCTGCACTCGTATATATAAAACACTAAAGCTCCCACTGTCTCTCATTCCACACAGGAATAAGAATTCCAACCGCTTTTACAGTAAACTAACGTTGAGTCATTATTTTATGTGAAACGTCCTCGTCGTCGTCGTCGTAGAGCTGTAGAAGGCTTCTGCCGCTGCTGCTGTACTGTAGAAGTCACCACGCATACCTTGCATTCTCGGATGTAGAACATTTAGGAGGGATAGCACGTTTTCACACGATATCTAGAGTGCCACGAAAAAACATACTCGTATAAATGAAGGAATGCATTTGTGTCTTCAAAATTTAAGTAAAGTGAAATGTTGAAGGCAATTGACAGGATGAATTTAATTTATTTTGTGCTGAAATGTACTGCACAGCTATCAGAGATGTTAAAATGGACTCCTGATGTCTTATGATTATAATTGATAGCTTTACGTACTGTCTAGTCTATCTTATCTTTTAAATGACAAAAAAAAACACACTTTTAGTGCTTAACAGTGTTGAAAATAATAACAACTTGACAATTGGTTAGTTTCTGTTTAATTTCATTTGCCTTCAATGTCAACCAAACCAAGAGGTCTATAAGTATCGTCTTCAAGACTATAAATGAAAGGCATGCAAGACATATTTTCGAATATCAGCCTTCGAATTGGTTCACGGACCTAACGTTCATTCATTTGGCCGAAAAAGGAAGTTGCCTGGAAAGTTTTGGAAGACTTTTGACAATTGACATTTCATTGATTTTTTTGGTGGTCTTTTCGAATTTTCACTTTCCCTACCTTGTATCTTGTCGCTCTCACCGCCATCGCCATTAAAAAAAATACGTAATTTTTAACAATTGACCTACAGACAATTTTTTGCCACGCCTACTTTTGGGGCGTTTTTGATCAAATTCTTGTTTTTTTAATAAAGCACATTTACAATAGGTTTCATGTGATAATTGTTAGTAAATAAACTATTGGAATCATAATATATACATATTTACTTAATTTACACCGAAATCCAAAATCAAGAAAACCCGAAAACTCAAAATCTCGAGAACTCATTTTCTCGAAAACCCAAAGTCCTGAAAATTCGGAATCCAGAAAACATATAATCCCGGTCTTAGAAAAAAAGTGCAAAACAAACTCTAAACACGGAAATTTAAAAAAAATCGAAAATATACGAAAATACCGGTTTTTCGCATATACCATAACTCCTAAATAGTGGTCATGCTAAGCTTGTCCATTATGTGACCCTCAACAGTAAAACATTACCATATTTTATCTACCATTTATCATTTAAGAGATATCATTATTTTACAAAAAAAAGTCTCGTTAAAAATACTGGTTTTTCGATTTCAATGTATGCTTATTTAATACATCATAATACTTCCCACAAACAAATATAACGTTTTTTCCAATATTATAGCAATCAGTATACAAAATATAGGTTTTTCGCATACAACTACTAAAAGGTGTATTACCTCTATTTTTTTGTTAAATAAATTGCAGATAAGGTTACTGTTTACAAGAGAGCATAAGGGAAAAATATCCCTATAGAGATTTAGCTATTTAAAAAAAAAAATAGGTCAAAAGTAAAAATACCGGTTTTTCGTTTTTAACTTTCAAATTGCGATTTTCTTCAAATTATTTATGATTATTTTAAAAGGTTATAAATTATAATATTTACTACTCGAAATATTATAACACTTTTTTCCATATGAGCTATCAGTTAGAAGACATTCCAAGTTCCAAAAATGGTTCCATTTCCAGGAAAGGTCCAGAAAAACGTACAAAAACAGAATTCAAGTGAAGTTATTTAAACGCATTTAGCTTCACTTTGGCATTGGAAAAACTGTCTAACCCAAATTAACAAATCTGCTTTGGATAAAGAGTTATTCAAGGTCAAATATAGAAAATACTGGTTTTAATACCATATTTACATAACTTTATCATTTGGCCATTTTTAAGCCGCAATTTCTTCAAACTGATTGCAGGTATGGAAAAAGGTGGTATGATATTTATTATAGTAAATCTTATGATCTATTAACTAAGCAATGAGCATACTTATTTTTGGCACAACTTTGCCATTCAAGAGAAAAAAGTAAAAAAAGAAAACGTTGTTTTTTACTTTGACCAATTTTTTTTTTTAAATAAAGAAATCCTTGAAATTACAACAACTAAAAAAATGTCTTATTTTTTTATATAGGGTCAAATAATAAACGAAGTTTTTTAAACAAAAATTCAATAAAATTACTGAGTAAGAGTTGTATGCGAAAAACCTTTCGATAATTTCGACATTTAAGAGTAAATATCGAAAAACCAGTATTTTTCGATTTTAAACAATTTTTTTTAAAAATAAAGTTATCTTTTAAACAATCCATGTTAGGTAAGATATGTTAATGTTTTTTTTAGAGGGTAACACAATGTACACTCTTTACATAAACATGGTTTCCGAAAACACTCATGGTTAATAAGCTATACATGAAAAACCGACATTTTTGTAATTTTTAGTTTTTTTTTTTGAAATGTTTTTAAACGATTATTCGAATTAAGAAAAGTTTTAAAACCTATTTTATACAAAATTCCATGAAACTTTAAATAAAGTACTTTTTTCCAGCGTTTACAATTAATATACAAAAAAGAAATATTTTTAACATATCACCTTGAATAACTATTTTATGGAAGCCAGAGTTTGTTTGAAGAAATTTGTTGGCCATTGAACTATTCCACCATGTTAAATCAATAAGTAACCGAATAGAAATGGAAATATTCCATTGCCTTTATTCATTTTATGTTCAAAAGCAAGTTCCATTTATTTTATTTTTTAACTTCATCTTTTTAACCATTCTTTGATATTACAGGTTTAAAAAATTATTTGAAAAAATGTCACTTTAGTTAAACGGATCCTTTATATGTCTTTTATTAAACAAAAAAATTAATCCCATCATAAAATGACACTTCAGAATTTTACGAAGCTATAAAAATGTTTAGTAAAACTTGAAGTAACTGAGTCATAACCAGACGGTTTTCTGCATTCGAAAAAAATTGCCTCATTAAATTTCTAAGCATTTCCTGTTTTTTTTTTTTTTCAGGGAAATAAAATCAAATAATTTAATGTCCATGTTTAAATCCTTATATAGTCCTGATACCACAAAATTACATTACTTTCATCGTTCTTTTTTTTTTTTTTTTTTTTTAAGAAGCCAATCTCATATTCAACAACCACAAAATACAAAATCCTTTAAGTTAAAGACACCAAACCACAGAAAATACAGGATACATTTCGTATTGTAAAAAATAAAATAAAAAAATAAGTTGAAAGTTGAATGCCTCAGCAGGATGCAACAAATATATATTTTTCTATAATTCTGATTTGCGCGCCAAGGAGCTTCTATCGTGTTTCGTTTCTCAAAGGATTCTTTATATATAAGAAGCCACGCCACACCATCACTCTAATAATAAAGCTCCAACATAAAGTCGTTGTTTTTCTTCTGCTCGTCCTTCTATTTCGTGTGAATTTATTGTTAAGTTTTAAGGAAGGAGTATACCTACCCTACGTCGTGTTGTAGTAAGAAAACTTTAACGATTTGTATTTTGAAAATTGTGTTCGTTTTTTTTTTTTCAGGACGAGTGTTTTATAAAAATGCACTCAATCGGATGATGGTATCGTGTGGCACAGCCATAATTTATTACATTTAACTGGAGGACGAGAAATGGAATAGTACTTTTTGCAGGATCTGCAAAACCAATGCGTTTTAATAATGTTCTGAATATATGTGTAGTTCTGTTGGAGTTGGGGTGCTATGCTGTTACTATATTGTGTGGTTTTTTGAACATTCAACAGCCACAGGCTTAAATCTTTTTTTTTTTTTTATTTTTATTTTTTCTTGATAAACGTTCTGCTGGGTTGAAGAAAATATTCTTTACTTATGGTATGAATTTTCTCTTTCCATGCATTTATCGGAAGGACATAATATAATAGTTCTGATAAATATTATTTGTCTTCTCTTCGATGTCTTGTATAGTAAGCTATCATGAAGTCATTGTGCGCAGCCAATGAAATCAGAATTATGTATGTCAACTGGCAAAAGGGTATCAAATAAGATTATTTCCTTTTTTTTATTTTATTTTTTTTTGTTAGGGTAAAGACTTATCCATTTATCGTGGTTTATGTTTTCAAAAATCCAACAACAATATAAATGTACTTGAGAGGGAGAAAAATTTAAAATAACAAAAATTGTAGTTTGTTTAAATTTGAAGTAATACCCTATATAAACCCTTATACCCTTTCTTATTTGAGGGTTTGATTAGATTGCTTAAAGTAAATGCTATTCTGTTGGAATATAAATTGGCTTAGTGAGAAAATTCTTGTCGATATTCAAATAAGCTTAAAAAAAAGAGAACTTTAATCGATCAAACTTGGTTGATAGATGGGAAAATTCAAGACAAGTTTTTGTGTTTTACATTTTAAGTAGGTACCTTGTATCTAAATGATTGTATAACCAATGAAATCAAATTTAAATTTTTTTTGGAGTTAACTGAAATGTGGATTTAAAAATGAAAAAAAAAATAATATTCTTCAAGATTTTGTGTGTTGTAATTTTTTTAAAGATAGTTATGTCACTAAACAGGTATTCTAAATTCTATTCATCAGAGTATATTTCCGCCCACTAACACACCCATTTTTTTTTAAAGAAAAAAGTTTATTTAGACGTTAAAGTTAATAAAAATGAGAGGTTTGCTTTTCGGAAAAGTTGTAGATAGTAAAGATTTCTAATATTTCTTCCATAAAAAAAAAAATTGGACAAATTTCTACGAAAATAAAAAGAATTGCATGTTAAGAAAAAAATAAGCATCCCGAAAAACCACCCCTCGATACGCCTATTAATAATAAAATGCAATTGTTTCAAAAAAAGTAGGTATATTCACTATTTGTTTTTATTCGATTTGGATAAATTTGGTTATTATAGGTACGAAGTTTTATTAAAATCGGTAGAGACGGTTTCAAGACAATTAGGTAAGCTAACACAAAATTTCGACTCCTTTAGGTGTCTGTAAGAAATTTGAAAAAAAAAAAAAATCGGTCCATCCGATTGTCTTTAGCTCAAATTACTGTTTTTTGGTACTTTTGAGTGCTTTTTAGTAGTAGTTTAGTGATTTTTAATACTGTTTAGCACTTTTTAATACTATTTAGTACTTTTTAGTAATTTTTTATTACTTTGGACTTTTTTTAAAGTTATTGTTAATGATCAAATATGTAGCCAAATTTTACATAATAACCACAAGAGCAAGTCTTTGCGCTCCAGTCGTGCATTTTTTTGCTCTTTTTGTTTTGAAGTTTTTCTAGATAAGTCCTAGTTTGGTTCGACTGATTGTTGTGACTAACTGTTTGGTGGGACTATTTTAATCAGTCAAGTAAGAGAACTGAAGCTGGAGCAAAAGTTCTCAGAGCAAGTACTCCATAAGAAATAGAAGAGGTGCTCAATAAAAAAAAAGTACTTGCTTTGTTTTATATGAATAAATTTATGAGCAGATGCTCTTATATCTCAAACCAATTTGATTTGTTTTTGTATTTGTCAGGTAAATAAGACAAAAAAAATCCATCAAAGCCTAATTGGTGGAAATCTTTATGTTTATGTTTTATAGGTAATTTCCTAAAGTTACATTAAATTTAAAAGTAAAATTAAATGTGAAGGTAAAGTTTTTGCGGGCATTGAAAATAAATTTCTCCAAAATAAACAAATTAAGAGTACTTTTAAGAAAATGCTATGACATCACTTATCCTTTTCTTCTTCTTTTATTAAATTCAATCATTTCGATTAAAAATTGACACTAACTTAATTATTAAAAAAAATTAGCTACATACTTTTACTTTAAAAAATGAATCTAGCTCACAAATGAAGAGCAGGTGCTGCTGTTTAGATAGAGCAGTTACTAACCTTGTAGAAGTTGATCGTTGATCACATTCTTAAGTATTTTATTCATATCGAATGGCTTACCTGCTCCGAAAATTTGAGTTTTGAGCAGTTGCTCTAGAATTCACAATGAATAGGTATGTATATGAATAAAACGAAGTACATGCTAAAAACTCCACTTTTCGGAGCAAAATCTCCACTTAGTATAAATAAAATTCTTAAATAGCAGCATTTTCATATCACCTGCTCTTCTTCTCATATTCAGCACCTGCTCTGAGCACTCACTCCGTTTTATTCATATCATCAAATATCTATGTGGTTATAATTTAATTCAAAAAAAATAAAAATTTTTCTAATCAAAATAAGAATTTACTTAATAAGAACAAATACTACCTATTACCTACATACATCTACTAATTATTGAGCATTTGCTAATTTCTTTAATAATTTCTTCAGCAATCGAGGTATTCTAAGTTAGTTTAATAAAAATGCGATTTTTTAGTTCATGCTCCATTTTATATACTATAGCATATACTATACATATATGTATGTACATAACAATTTCAAAAAAACGATATCGAATTTGAATGTAATCATAATTTAGAACGTACTCATTTAAAACTCTCACGGACGATGCTTATCCAAACATTTTACTCCAAGACAACATTTAATTTCAAAATGAATCTCTGAGAGTATTAAAATAACCCATAAACCTTAATCATCCATTTCCCCTCAAATTCTAAAAATCTCTCAAAATTGCATAATCAAAGCACTTTTATAGTTAATTTTAATTGCTTTATCAAAAATTACATGAAAATTCAAAACAATAATTTATAAAGCTTCAAAGCTGCAGGCAGAGCTGTTATAATATTCAAAAAAAAGAAAAAAAAAAACTCTAAACTCTTCCCTGCCCTTAGTTGTTCCGTAATCGCATACCTTCATCGACTTAATTATAAGCATTAATGGCAAACTTTAATTAAGTCAATCTAATCCAAATGATGAAACTCATTTTTGGAGGGGTGAATGATTTAGAGCAGCAAATCTGCCAGAAGAATTTAATTTTTTGTTTTGTATTCTTTGAGAAGTAAGAGAACGTGTTGCGTCGTCGTCCGGATTAAGTCTCCTTATATTAATCTTACCCCTAACCTCCGCCTCCTTCATCAGAAGCAAAAAAAAAAAAAAAAAAGAAATCTAAAATATATTCGATTCATACCACCTTTAAGGTAAAACACACTTCGATGGGAACTTGAAAACCGTGTAGAAAAGGTCCTATTACATGGCTCATTTGTTAAGAATGTTGATTCTCTTTTGTTTTTGCGTTTTTTTTTCTTCGTGTCGAGTTTTTGGTTTTACTTTGAAATTTCAGAAAAAGTTACGTATACGCCACAGTGTGCAAATGAACTAACTTAACGAGCGAAATTCAACATCATTCAGTTGGTTGCTGGTTTTGATGGCAACAAAAAAAAAACTAACTTTCTCTGGATAAGTTTTGTGTTTAAGTCACGGGAATAAGTAGAGGGTGCGCGTTGAAGGAGGATTTTATTTAATTAATGCATTTCGTGGTGTGTAGAGGTCCTGCGGTTTATAGTTTTTTTTTTTTTTTTTTTTTGTTACACAAAAATAAAGTAGATAATTTACATGCAAGTTGTACGAGATTATATTTGATCATCGTGGAATAATAGGTTCTCACAGCGTCATTTATAGAAATCTTTGACCCTTCATTTAAAATTTATCACAGAACCAAAAATGCCAAAAGGATAACTATGTATAAGGAGATCGATCAATCTACTTTAATTGAGAAAATTTGGACAACCACCATAAAAAAAATTGTAACTTTTGCTAAAATATATTTATTCAACGAGGTTTTTCTCTTAAAACATTTTCGAAATAGCCTTTAATAATTAATTAAAAAAAAAACTATGCCTAAGCAATTTCTCAAACTAGTTGAATTTTAATGACGATCTGTTGGGGTTTCAAATAGTATAATATTTTGCGAATATCCCACAAAGTGTATACTTTTTTACGAATATCCCACAAACCCCATACATGAGGTGATAAAAATCTCTATTGATTTACTAGTAATTAATTAAAAATTTTCTATAGCTGAGCAATTTCTGAAAGTAGTTGACCTGTTTTGACCAATTGCTGACCTTTTTTTATATAGCATAATTATTTTTGCGAATATCCCACATATGAAGTGCTTAGATATTAGATCTCGAAAACTATCATTTTTTTGAAAATTTAAAGAAAAATGTAACTTGTATAATTTTGACCCTTTTATTGGTAAGAGCAATAGTTTTTGAGAAAAACATTTTTTTAATTTATTCTATATACCTACTTTTTTCCACATCAACGCTGTTTGTTGGTTTTGCGTACTTTTTTCAAAATCTATTGCTCCTACGAAAAAATAGGTTATTATCTTCTTTTTTTTGTAAAATTTCACAAACTACAATTTATTCCTTCGGATTCCTCTCAAAAAACTGATAATTTTCGAGCAAAAAAAAAAAATAGGTTTGGCCCTCTCACCCCACAAAATCAAATACTTAGGACATACCGTATAAAAATATATTTAAAACTTTTCCTAGGCTAGGAAGACACTTTCGTGCCTGCGAAAAAAAGAAGTTTTATGTTAGTCCGTTCATTAAACTTATTTATTTTTTTTTCAATTTCTTATAACTGCATAAATTTTGCAACCAATATCACATATCATTCCAAGGTCGATACTTGAAAACCCTTGAAAATTATATGAAAATTGGAAAATACCATTTATTTTTCATACAAATTTTAGGTGATTATGTTAATCAAAATCTTTTGACTAAAATAAAATATTATGGCTAGATGACAATATTCTTTTGTTTGCTTTTTTTTTAAATAAAATTAGATTTAAAAAAAAATTGTTTTTCGTTCAAGATCAAGGTAACCAAATATTTTTTTAAGAAGATGCAACAACAAATAAAAATAAGTATACGCCAATGTACATATACACCCACTTAAGATAAAAATAAATAAAGCACAAAAAAATTACTTTTTTTTTTGTTTTGCTAAACAAAATGTTTTCTGACAAATTTCGTCTATTAGCACAGCATAGATATACAACATATGTATGTACATATGCACATACATTATGTTATTTTCTTGATTGTTGATCATGATTGGAGAATTAATTTGAAATGTTTATAGGTATTTAACATTTTTCATTTTTAAGAAAACTCCGTACTCATGGTGCATGAGCTGTTGTCAATTTTTGATAACAATAAACAGCTGGTTTGTATTCAAAATCTTTTTCTGTGTTTTTTCCATCTCAATTTTTATTTGAAAACAAAATTAAAAGTGTCAACTTGACTTATTTTTGTCAAAATGATGCCCTAGTCACTTATGGCAGTAAAAAAGATAATTTACGAATAAAACCTCGACAGTAAAACTAAGCTGCTTTGCTTATTGACTTGAAATTGACGGGATGAAACGCCAATTTTTATGGACTAAAGCTATTTTCAATCAATAATTCAACAAGTCCAAATATCGTCGCAAAGTTTGTATCCTGTCAAAATCAAAAGAATAATTATTTGGAGACAAAATATAAAATAAAATGGTTTAAAATTGCCTTTTATTGGGACTATTCTGATTTTTATAAACCTTTTTGCAATTTACCAATATTTTGGATCCTCAATGGTCAATGGTTGATTTTTTTTCCAAAAACAAAACTAAGATTATACCAATTAAAAACCACAATTCACTTTTCAAAAGGGAGAGGATGTGTTGGAAAAATATTGTCACTTATGTGAAGTTGAATAAGAGTTGAAATGATGGTTATATGTAGGTCGAGTTGGTTCAGCGTTGTATATCTGTTGCAAGATTGAAATAAAAACTAAGAAGGCATCTCGGTGTTTTTTTAACGTTTATAAGATTATATTTTTGCTCCAGGTAGTGAAAAATAATATTTTAAATCAGCCCTATCATCGTATCCGTTCGGAAAAATCTACGATCGGAGAAAATTTCCGATCGGACGATTTATTCTCTTCATGGTATACGAATCGTAAAAAAAATAAAGACGTGTATCGACGCATGTATTTGACATTTGGATACATTGTTCAAAAAAAAAAGATTTTCAAAATAAGCAATAGTGAAAGGACCATGGATAGTGCAGCATTGTTTTGGAAGCGGAGAGATATGAACAAAGAACACTAAATAAAGAAAAAAGAAGATTCTTCAGAAATATATCAAACATATTCCAACTCTCAGATGCAGCGTAAGTCTAATTATAAAAATTCATTGGCAGATACTTTGAAAATAAACATTCCTACAATTTTCGGGAAATTTTCCGCTTCTAATTTTCTATCGGGGAGATCGGACAACAAAAATAGTCATAAGTCGCATGAATTCGTGATGCGATGCAGCCATTTTCACATTTCATCGGCATGCAACGCATGAATTTGAAATTTTTAACGCACACCAAATTTGTTTTCGTAGATCTGTCCGATTGACGTATCGGAACGTCTACAATGATACAAAATTCGTACATTTCGTAGAAATCGGAGAAAATTTCGTTCCGATCGGGTACGATGATAGGGCTGAATAACTAAACATTGCTTTAGCTATAAATACAATTAAAAAAATCGTACCTAACTGATTTAAAACGTAAACAAATGTTTTTTCGTTGACTCTGGATGTACATGGCTGTTTAAAATTCTGTCAAAAACTGGCAAATTAATTTAAAAAAAAATGATTTCTTAACATTTTATTTACATGAAGACAAAAACGAATGACGAAGATTATTCTTGCTTATATTTTCTTATAATTTGCAAAATATTGAAATCACAATATTTAAACTAAACGACGCACGCTTGTGTTATGTCTAGATTAACGTCAGTTGTACTTGTCAGTTTATAATTACAAACATACGAACAGATCTTGGACCATTTATACGATAAAGTTATAAATTTTAAGCGACTTAAAGAAATATGTCAGTTGTCTAAACCTGCCATTAGCGTTTTCGTTAGAAGTGATATTTTGCTTATTTATTTGGGAAGCGTCGTTTACTAAAACAATCTCTGACTTTTCAATTTCTTATTATGACAGTTAATAGATTTTCATATAGAGGAGCTTCATACATTGAATATTATATAAAGTATTCTGTTCCAAGCGCCACCGCAAAGCAATTAGTAGGGAGTTTTGGAAAACGTCAAATCAACGTCAATTAAATGTTCAAATGATAGTCATTTTTTGACGCAGATATTGCTATCATCAATATATGGAATCGTCTTGCCTGCATAACATTTATAAATTTTCTTGAAAACGCATTTGAAGTTTAAGAACGTTGTCAAATATTTTTTTATACTGCAGAGCTACATACATACTATGTCGTAAATGATGTTATCGAGAATATGATTAAAGCAAACTGCGTTATCGAATTCTGTTTTGTGTTTTTGTTTTTTTTTTTTTTTTTTTTTTTTTTTTTTTTGAACATTTGACTTTTGCAATTCGCGTTTAAGAACGTCTTGTAATATTTTATTTGTGACGACACACATAACGTTTTCGAAAATGACCAATATGTTGGGATTTCACATTCAAATCGTTCAAATTTTCAAATTTTTACTTGACAGATAGAGAAAGAGTTGTATAATTGCCATAATTATAAACAGTGTTTAGTGCAAACTGTCACTATAAATTACTAAAGACGGTTTCGATTGATTATTGAATGACAGTTCTTCTTTTATAAAAAAAAAAAAAAAAAAATTATCTAGGTTTACATGTTAACACAGATATCATGTCCACGCATATAGTGACAGCAATGTGTTTATAGTGATGATTTTTTTTGGTGATTAATTATTAATAATAAAATAATTATATTAACGTTGACCGCCTAACCGTAGCTTAATTTTTCAAAAGACCATATTTCAATTCCAGTGAAAGCAGAGCATAAAATTAAAATAACAACGAACACATCCCTTAATATTTAAAGCCTGTCAAACTTTAATAACAAATAATTATAATGCAATTCGATTGAATGTCAAATTATTCCAGGCATTCCAAAACATTATTTCAACTATTATATGTACTGAATAAATTATCCATACTATTTCTTTGAAATATTTGTCCGCAAAAAACTGTTAAAAGCGATTTCATTGTTATTTTTATATTATAATTGAAACCTGGGAGAAGAAACTCCTAAATTCAAACTGAAAGTCAATGTTAACGTCATGGAGGTACCTGCATACATATTTATATGGCTCATAAAACCATAAATTAGATTTTCAAAAACAAGAAAAGCCTTTTATGATTTATTTTACGATTTTGGTTTCCATTAAAATAAGCAAAAAAAAAGACAAAAAAATGTAGGCAATATTTAAAAAAGCTTAAATTTGCTATGCAAATGATGTTTATTCAATATTCATGGCTTACAAAAATATGATTTTTAAAGCCTAAAGTCCTTAAGTCGTATACCTACAAAACAAGAGCAGTTAAGTCATAAAAACAAATTGAACCTAACAGAAGTCCAAGTTTAATTTAATTCCTTGTCCTTATATATCTTAAAATATCTCAAACAAGCTACACACAATCTTAAAGCTAAAAAAGAACAAAAATGTCATATCCCCATGCGACAATAAAACTTTGCTAGCGCAATCACTTCAAATGCAGCAGCAGCAGTACCACCGCTTCACCAGTGGCACAAGAAATAAAATTCCCTAAATGGCTTTCTTCTTTTGAGCTATTAAAGTTTTTCTCCAACGAACGAACGGTCAAACCATTATTGTCCAGCACCAGCATAGTAAATCGTAACATGACTTTTTCACAATGCAATGAAGTCCGACACAGGATGGCTTTATGATTTCAACTTTTTATATACGTAGTCCACTTTCCGTCCGCAAGTGTAGACCACATAAAATCTTTTTTTTCTTAAGAATGATGTGAATGCATCTTGAAGAAGTTGTTAAAATTCTACATTGCCAAAGAATTAGCTTTCGAAATAATATTTTTTATGGTCAAGCGGTCATAAAATAAGAATCATTGTTGCTATCCAGCAAAAACGTGAGGGTGATGTTTTTTTTTTTTTTTTTGAAGAACGAAAACTGTCAGATTTGCAAGACATGGACGAATCATGATAGAAATATTGTTTTCGACATTAAATTGAGTCTAATTTGGAATCTTATTTGATTTCCAGCCTCATGGCTTGTATCTATGTATAAGAGCAGACGTTAAATCAAAGATTATGAAAAAAGTGAAATGAATGAATTAGTATACCCATGGTATACTCTTGTTAAAGGGTAGCAGGTTATACATGTAGATAAGTGTGTTTTGATCTCATTTAACCCTTGGATACAAGTTTAATTAAACGGGCGGCAACCTTTTTAATTTAAAGAGGCCATTTTAACAGAACTGTTATGTCCTTTTTCTGGATTAAATTAATGTAGTTAAGGCTGGGTATACATACAATGTTAAGGCCACTGCCCTGATTGCTTATTTTGTTTTGCTTTGTCTATGAATTTTTGGGTTCCTTAATATTATTGTGAGACACAATTCATTTGAAAAGGTCAGATTTTGGTATTGAGTTCTCCTAATAAAATAAAAATAAAAAAATAAAAATTAACAGAATATATTGAAAAAGTCAACTAAAGGATGAGAACTTGCTTTTTTGGACCACTGCAGATCAAACCAAGAGGTTATATACCAGGCCATTATTTTTCTGAGAAAAATCAAACCCTAAAAACAACCTAAGCACCTAAGTTTTATGAAAATCAACGCAGACTAAAAGGATTAAGCTGCTTTTAGACAGAATCGTAGTATTGTATGCTTGAATCGTAATTAAAATAAAATACACGACTGAATCGCACGAACTTGCTCTTGAAGTTTAATGAAACAATGAAGTGACTAAAGCTACGTTCAGACAGTAAATGAATAAAATGGTCATCACGTTGACATTTTTACTTCACGAAGAATATGGTCAATATATTAATAAAATTGACTGTGTCAACTCAAATCTGTTAATCCTGCCCCATAATGCATAGATGTGTTATCTGCCTCAACGCCTTTTAATCCTTTGATCTTAACGCGTTGACACGTAAAACTTTGATGATAACACGAGTTGATAACATCCGCTGAGTTGAGAAGAGCAAAAAACAATAATTGTACACGTTGACGTCGAATTTTTTTCGCGGCTAATATAGACTGTCAAACTCTGCTAAGAAATCCAAAGTTTGTTAGATTACATTTTTCGCTCCTGAAAAAGAAGTTCTTAAAATTTTTGAATGACATTTGGATCGTAATATTCAATTTAGTTGCCTATGTCGATGTCGATGGATTTAAAAAACCTCAAGAAATAGACCTACAATTTTTGTTAACGTAAGTGTCAACACAAGTTCCAACGCAGGTGTCAACGCAAGAATAAGAATAAACGCAAATGTCAACGAAAGTGTCAACGCAAGTAGGTATCAAAGCAAAGTTGTTTCAAAGCAAATGTCAATGGAAAGGTCAGTGCAAGTGTCATTGAAAGTGTCAACACAAGTGTCAATGCAAAAGTTAACGCAAGAGCCAACGCAAATATCAACAGAAGTGTCAATACAAGAGTTAACGCAAGTGTCAATAAAGAGTGAACGCAAGTGTCAATACAAGAGTCAACGTCAAGTGCCAACGTACCTTTTAACGCAAGTGTCAACGCGAGTGTTAACATGAGTTTCAAAGCGTAGACAGTATTTAGCGATGACTATCACTTAACAACTGAGACAGGATTTTGACGTCAGAGATTTAATGCTATGATCATTTGCGTTGTCCGTCTTATCGTACCTAAGCATTGACAGTATTAAAATCATTCCTTCCATAGTGCCGCAATAAAGGGTTTTCCAGGGAGGAGGTTTCATTTTGAATATCTCGCTATTTGGGCAGATGTCACTTTTGAAGCTGTCTTCTTTTGACATTTGACAAGTAAAAAATTACGCAATTACTAAAAATGGGCACGCTTTAACAACGCATTGAAATTGTTAAAATTCATTACAAAAATGGCGCTACGTGCCACACAAGCAACGAAACAATCGCAATTTTGCAAGAAAAATTTCCTGAACGTGTTATTTTTCGAAGAGGTGATCACAATTATTGGCCATAAAGATCTTGTGATTGATTTCTCTTAAAGAATACTCGTTTTTTTGTTAATATCAAAATGAATCCTCTTATTGGAAAACCCTTAATTGTCGCACTTTGAATTCGATTGATTTTTTACAATTGACAGGAACGTTTTAGACAACCCGTGAAGTACAGAGCATCTTTTTTTATCCGCACTTCACGAATGTTGAATATTTCGACTCAATTTTGGTATTTCATCTCAATATCCAGACATTTAAAACCAACATTCATCGATGTTTCCTACTTACTCGCCCTACTTCCTAAATCCCACACTTTGTTTCAAAATAACGTTTTAAGGTCGGACTTAACCCATTAAGTGCGCGTAAATTATTATATAAAAAACAACAAACAAATAACCAACGGCTGTGTCATCCTTCTCCATAAAAGCTAAAAATGTCATGACTTAAAGGTTCCCACAAAATACATTAGATACCTAAACAATCAGACCAAAACACATTAACTTAAGCAGCCACAAAAACGTACGCGACATTAACTCCATAATCTTACGAAAATAGAGACGTCTCTTAAAAACTTTTGTCTTCTTCTAAATATATATGTATGTAAAACCGCCAGCATAAGCTAAGCATGCCAAGCACTACCCTACATTAATATTTTTCCTTAAGATTCCATAATATCCTTAAATCTGCCCCAAAGGAGTTACTTCGATGTGTGTATACAATATATACACTGTCCATCGTCAATTTAAGGGTGTGCATAATGCCAGTGTAATAAAACTGTCTACGAAGTATGCCACTTATTTTTTACAATAATTTTTTTTTTGTTTTACTTTCTGGTCGACCATGATCGACAGACTTTTAATATATATTTTTTTTACCCTCCAGTCGAATATTATTTTTCTGTATGTCACATTCTGGTTTTGCGGATGAAGAACTGCAGACAACCAAGCGTAAACAGGGACGGAAGTCCTTGCAACTAAAAGTGCTACCGTCATTATGTTTATTGCTAGGACACTGTCACTTTGAGTTGATATTTCACTTCCAGGAGTGAAAATGACATTCTCCATTTTACTGGATGAAGGTGAACTTTTGCGATGTTTTTTTTTTTTTGTGTTTTTGTAATTCCCATTCCCTATATTTTCGTCCCTTAAAAGCTAATTAATACGGTAATGCAATTAACAAAGAACTTATTATGTGCGATTAGGACAAAATCACGGTTTGATAAGGAACACTAAGGGACACAAAGGGAATGAACTAGGTACTACTACTGGACAGGACAGTAAGTTGAATATTGCATTTTCTGAAAATTCAACTAAAACTTCTTAGAGAGGAAGTTTGCGTGTTAAGAGAATTAATTTTAACATTCGTTCTTGTTAATGAGTTTTTGTTTTGTTTTAATTGCAATTTCATTAAATATTTTATTATTCAACAAGTTTTGTATAGTGAATGTTATTAAGTTATTCTGCTTCTTTTTTATATATAAAATGTTTTATAATTAATTCTTGGTAATGTTATTTTATGGGTAGAATTTAAAAAGTCTTTAAAGGCTAGGGCTTTTACAGGAAAAGATCTTTTCTAATAAAAATAAGCCTACAGTTTAGTTAAAAACTTAAATAACTACTTATAAATAAAGAATAACACATTATCATCGGTTAAATCTATCAAATTTTGTAACTTTGTCTTTGTAAATTTTAAAGGAGAACATTATATTTTTACTATTTTCTTAATCACTTATGTATATGAAATGTCTGAAATTATGTAAACGTTAGAACAATAAATTTAAGGAGGGATATATTAGTTTAAGTTAATAAATTACGTTCATTTTACACCTTTTTCCGTATAAGGTGAGGTGCAATTGGCTGGTTTACCAGTTAAAGATAATATTTTGGGAATCGAATAATTGGTAACCACTTTCGCTGGATGGTTACCTAAATGGTAAGGTATATGCAAATAAGCCAAGGAAACAACAGTTTTAGGTCAATATTCGAGGAGCTTCAAAAGCGTTGGGACCAGCGCCGCACAGTGGGCCCAAAATGCCTTTTGCGTCTCATAAATGGTTTTTCCGAAAGTACTTTTCCAGCCTGGATTTCTATGAAATATTTTTAAGAAAATGTCAAATTTTGTTAAACAACAAAAATTTTATAAAAAACATTGGCACGATTTGTTATATGGCCACCTAAAGTGCACGCAAGGCTTAATCTTGAATTAGACCTCTAAGTATTATATATCGTTGGAAAGGTAATGTTGTAAGGCTTCTAAAAAAATAAACATTAAATGTTAAAAAAGTTGTTTTATTTACTAAATTTAATAATTTTTGTCAACATATTTTGTTTACCTGTTTCCTATATTCGATTAAGGTTTTAAATAGTTGCGCTGTCTTGCGCTGTTTTCTTTCATATTGCATTTTGTTCCTTTGCATATTGGTACTTGGCAGCAGAAAAAAAATCTTGCCCCTTTATGAGAAATGTCAATTTTCATAGCGTAGGTCCATGGTAAAAAAAATTCAATTATAAGCTTTGTTTTTACAGCCGCAATTGATATTGCCGTTATAATCCGCATGTTTCTCAAATAAATATTTGTTAAGAAGCCAGTGGCGTAGGTGATGGAAAGAGGGGCCTTGCTTCCCTTTCTACCACATCGTATGTAATGATGTGTTTTGGGGTTTTTATTGTAAATTTCACACTACATACATTTATTTAATTTTTCTGTAGATCTGGCTTGCATTGTATTATTCTATTTCCTATTTTTTTTTTATTTTGAAATTTTATTTTTGTTAACCTTTGTTTAATAACAAAAAAAAAGTGTTTTGTTAAGTCAAGTTCTTAATTCTGTGAAAAGTGCAAAATTAAAATATGAGCGAATTTAAAATTTCAAAATTAATGTTGAGTCATTTTTTTATAAGCAATTGAACTTATCAGCTATTTAGAAAACAACTTCCAGTTAACAGTATGATATCTAATTGCATAGGCAACCTGGGAAATAAGATTTGCAGTGAAAAAAATGATAGAGAAAAAGAAATTATGAAAAATAACAAAAAAATATGTTTTTCAACAGGATCCAAACTTGAAATTAAAGATATAAGTTGAAAAATAAAAAAAAAATTAGAACAAGATATTTACAGAATTTTTGAACATTTAATTAATGCAAAAATATCGAATTTCTTAACTAAGGTAAAATTTTAGTACTAAAAACTTATTATTTAAAGAAAAAGAGGTTTAAATGATTAAATGAATATCAGAGATGATATATTCCAAATTTCACTTAATTATTCAAAGAAACGAAAAAATTACAGAAGTTTTAAATGTGCAAATCATGCCAAAAACGTGTATTTCCTAACTTTGGGACAAATTTTAGTACTAAAAACAAACCTGGTTTAAAAAAAAAAAAGTTATTCAAATGATAGCGTAGATATCAAAGATGATATATTCCAAATTTGACTTAATTATTCCAAAAATCAAAAAAGTTACAGATTTTTGAAACGTGTAAGCCCATTTGGGCCCACTGTGCGCCCAGTGGAACCTTTTGTAAAAATTTGTGAAAATTTGTGAAAATTTGTGAAAATTTGTGAAAATTTGTTAAAATTTGTTAAAATTTGTGAAAATTTGTGAAAATTTGTGAAAATTTGTGAAAATTTGTGAAAATTTGTGAAAATTTGTGAAAATTTGTGAAAATTTGTGAAAATTTGTGAAAATTTGTGAAAATTTGTGAAAATTTGTGGTCAGCTGTAAAAAAAAAATTAACTTCCAATTAAAGCAACTTTATTGGAAAGTTGACTGGAAAGCTAGTCAAGAAATATGTTCCTTTATTTCAAGTCGAAAGTAGAAGATGGTGGAAAGTGCTTGACGTAAATAAAACGAGTTGCAACTTAATTCAAGTAATTTACCTAAATTTACCAACCAAATTTCTTGAAAAGTCACCTTACAAATACATTTAGTTTATGTGCTTTAATTTGAGTGTAAAGTTTTGTCAAAACACGCTGCTTTATTAAAAATCCTATTTAATTTATTTTGGTGCAAGAATTCCTCACGAATAAAAATAAAATGTCAAATAATAATAATAATAAAGCTTCACCACGTGATTTTAGATCGATATTACCGTTTCTCTCTAAAGTCTTTGAGAAAATTGTCCATAGTCAAATATCAACACATCTTCAATTTTATAGCTTACTTTGTTGGCACCAGTCAGGTTTTCGAAAACAACATAGTTGTACAACTGCTTTGCTTAAAATAACGGATGATTTAAGATTATCAATTGATAATGATCACATCTCGTTGTTGGCTTTATTAGATTTTTCCAAAGCTTTTGACTTGGTAAATAATTCAATGCTTGTATCGAAATTCTTAAGCCAGTTCAATTTCTCATCCTCTGCAGCTTCTTTGATTAATTCTTATTTATTAGGTAGAAAACAAGCAATTATGGTAGGTAACAATATGTCGAGTTATAAATATACATCCATGGGCGTACCACAAGGATCAATTTTGGGCCCCCTTCTTTTTTCAATTTTTATTAATGACCTCCCAGATAATATAATGTATTCTTCTGTTCATATTTATGTTGACGACGTGCAGATGTACTTAAGTTGCAAGGCTGGTCTTATTGAGGACACCATATTTAAGTTTAATTATGACCTTGAAAGCATCTTTCAGTGGTCCAAAGGAACGATCTTCGTTTGAACCCAAATAAGTCCAAGTGTATGCTTAGCTCTAAAAATGGCTTAGATCCTAGTGATTTTTCAAATATATATCTTGGAAATGCACAGCTAGAATTTGTTGATAAGGCTAAGGACCTGGGAATTTGGTTTAGTAACAACTTAAGATGGGATCTTCATGTGCGCATTGCTGTTGGGAAAATATATAGATGTTTACGAAACCTATTCATGTCGCAGTATTATACTCCTGTAAAAACTAGATTATTGTTAGCTAAGTCACTCATACTGCCTATTTTAACATATGCCGAATCTAGAAGAAAACTTAATGTAGCATTTAAAAATGTTACGCGTTATGTGTATGGTTTAAGGCGACATGATCATATATCGGCATATAAAAGTTATATTTTGGGCTTAACACTGGATCAACATCTGAACTACTGTACAATTAAATATCTTCATAAAATCATAACTACACGACAACCTGAATATTTATATAATAAAATAACTTTTTGTAACTCATCTCGTACTCTTACGATAATTTCACCGCAAGCTAATTGTGTAACAACAGAGCGACAATTTTTTGTTCACGCCATTCGCTTATGGAAATCACTGCCTCTTGGCATTAGAAGACTTTGTTTTGTTAATGGTTTTGATGGGTCTCTGTTCAATTACTTGGCTAGCAACTATTAGGGTTTCTTAACTCTAAAATTAATTTAAAGTTAATGTTATATTTAATTAATTATATTAATTATATCATTTTTCTTTAATTTTGTTTTATATATCTTCTTTGTTTTGTTTTTATAACTTGAATTTGAAATATAACAATATTTGATTGATATATTCAATTAAGTATTTAAAATTGTTAAAATCTTTTAGTTTACCACTGTAACTACTATTTAAATGATCACATTTACGTTATTTAAGATACTCATTGTAATCTTTGTAAATGTTTGTTAAATCAATAAATATCAAATATCAAGTCAAGTATAGCTATGTCAAAATATCAGTTGATTATATTTTATCACTTAAGCATAGTACGCAGCTGGATTGAAACGAAAATTTCCATAAAAAAATGACACAACAAAATAAGAAACGAAAAATTTTGTTTATTCATATTAAATTTATATAGTTTTTCATATTCTATTAACGCTTTAAATTTTAGAGTGTTTGGGTAACTTTTTACTGTGTTAGGTGCTTTTTTTGAATTTTGGTAACAAATTTTTTTCAAACCTTTGAAACAAGAATTGTCTTCGGTTCTTCTGTTTTTGCTTTAAAAACAAGTATACTGAGCACAGGAAAAACAAAAGTTATTTTACTTTACAGTGGCGACATTTCAATGTTGTATTTCAAATACAGATTGGGGGTTGTTTTTTTATTTCAGAAAACTTAGAAAAATGTTGCCGATTATTTATCAATCTTCTATTTTCAAAACTACCTTCTTCTTATTTTGTGAAAATTTAGTTTTTGATTTTAATTTGAATGACAAGTGCTGGCCAAATTAAGTAAATTTTTTAAAGATTCCTTAAGTAAGATAATAACAGAATATTACACAGAGAATACATACAATGAAAAACAACTAAATTAACTATATAATATACATATTCGATTTCTGGTACACAAACTAAAAGAAAAACTATCATCCCGAATTGAGCCCCGAAGTCACCATGGGGTCGCCATTCAAATTCTATATTTTTTTAGACCTAGGGTCGCCCTGAAGAAGACCTAGGTTTTTTGCTGTGGTGAGTTGAGGTAACGAATAAACTGTCAAAGTGACATGAGTCAAAAGACAATTTTTTTGTTGTAGATTGATTTGCTGCAGGCGATTGCTTATTTTTGAAATACAAATCAAAAGAAAAATTAAAAGATAATAAATAGAAAAAGTAAAGGCAAACACTTGAAGTTGTTTTAATTAATTTTTGAATATAATTTAAAACAAATTTCAAGTTTTAATTATTGTTTTTTAAAAAACCCTGATTTTTTTGACAATTCTTTGGGTTGTCAAGAAAATCTGGGTAAAGTTCAACGAACGAAACTAATGCTACCAATGTGGAGAAAATTGAAGTCTCTAATCTAATTTAAAGTTCTGATTTTGCTTCATTTTCTCAACACTTAACATGCGTCTGTTCAATTTTGTTGCAACTAATTATGGTTCATCAAGTTTGCTTAGGAAAAACTTGAACTCAACCGCACTTATATACATATACTTTTAAAATAAAACATCTTATTCTAAACTTACCGCATTTAAATGTTCCAATTAGGCTTTCTGAATCACCTCCATGATGACAATCATATAATGATTTATCTAATAAATCTTCAGGCTTATAGCCAAATAAATCATCCATTCTAGAAAAAAAAACAGAAAAGAATGTGGATTAAAATAACGAAAAGATAAAAATATTAACTATACTAACTTGTCATCAACATAGGTGAATTTCATGTCGAGCGAATGCTTTGTTAAAAATGTCGTAGTTCCCAATGGTATTTCAATGTTTGATGGATGTGGAATAGGACGACCGACTGCGATAAGAACACGATCGCCTTTGGCATTTACCACTAAATGTCCAGTAATGTGTATTACCTATAAAAGAAATTAAGTAACAAATTATACGTTACACAAAATTAATAGATTACAACAAATTATGAAAATTGTTTGCTACATAATTTAAAAAATTATATACCAAGCCACTTTTTCTACAGAATATTGTTCTATATAAATCTACAAAATACCAACTCGAAGACTCACTGGATAACGGACGAGTTATACTCTGGATCTTTCAGGGATTGATGGATTTAATTTTATATATTTGATCTTATCATCAGATTATGCAAAGTAAGGTGGATGAACTATGATGAACATCACCAATATGCTATTGAGAGTTTAGAAACATTTAGAAAAATATGATTCAATAACCATGACAATGGATAGATGTTTTTAACTCAACAAACCCGTTTACTGCAAACTGCGAATCGACAAGATTTTGTCGCTCTCTATGTGCCCGAGGACTAAGACTTGAAGTCTGTGAACGATTTTTGTTTAAAACATTTTACATGTTGAGTCGAATTATGTTCATAGGGTTATGTTTTTAGGGTTAAACAGAGCTAATAGTTGGCCAGTTCAGCCAAATTTTTCTGCGAGTCATGAATTTAACTATTTCTCGTAAATAAGGCAGTTGTAGTCATATAATATACATATATGTAGCAAAAAAAAAACAGTTTTGTGAATATTATTCAAAAAAAAAAAGTGATCAAAAAGGTAAACTATGACGATACAATTATAAGGGTGTTCATGCAATGTCGTAAAATCGTTTGCAACAAGTTTCATGACCGCCCCAAAAAACATATTGCGTAAACGTTGTGATAAACTAGTCATCTGATTCAATAATAATGTCATAACACCATTAAAAAAAAGTACCGCGTTTAAAATTTTCATTTACGACAAATTCTTGTCTACGATTTGTAAAAGATACAAGATACATACAAATTTTGACAGTTCGTTTATGACTTCGTTAACTTTCTGACGTTTATCACGTTTACTATGATTTTTCTGACCTTATTATAAATATGAAAATAATTTTAATTACAATTACTGTAAATTTCAAAGCTGAACATACATTTCTATAAAGATAAAGACTGGCTTATGTTTTCGCTTCGTTATTTTGCATCTGTCAGTCTTCACATATTATTTGCTGTCACTTTTGATATTCACAGATTCAGAAATTTCCTTATTGAATTATTGGCCAATTCAGGTTTTTCAGGCTCACTAAGCTAACTTTTGTCAGCTTCACTGAGGAGAAGGGAATAAATCTTGGCTCAAACTTTTGTCAGCTTCACTGACATCGCAGAAACGTCAACTGGCTAAATAGCTGTCTGTTTGTGGAAGTGAAATTTCTTTCAAATTTTCTAAAATTTTTAAAATTTGCTGTCAAATCACTTAGCAAAAATCCAATTTTAAAAAAGTTTATTAAAATTGTCAAGTTACTTTCTGTATGATGGTTTGTCAGGCCTAACTGACATCAGTCAAAACTGTGTTTTTCTTTAAACGATAGACAAGCTAAAGCATTGCGCGCAGCATGGACGTATTATATATGGACTGCTAGTTGCCAACCTTAAACTGGTTCCATTTTATTCTCAGTCATTTTTGGCGACACTAGCCCTCAACACTGCAACTAGCGTAAAAAATATGAAACTTTAATTTTGACATTTCTACAAAGAACAGTGTTCCCAGATTGGTGGTGGACAACTGCCGAATTAAAATCCAGAAAAATTCAGAAATCTGAATTTTTAAATATAAATTGTCATGAATTGAACGCGCGGATTTTTATTCGTTGCGATCACATTTTTGCTCTGAATGTAATTGTGGTTTTCAGTCATGCGATTTTTAAAATATAAAATACTTCTAATGAATGAACGTATTTGCTGCAAATAAATAGCAACGTTAAAAAAATTATTTGTTGATAAATTGTTTGTCGAATAATAAGGCTAAGAACGCACTTGTCATTTCAATCTCGCGAATATTTAGTTGCTCTTATTTTATTTCTAAAGGAAATATAAATTTATAGGATACTTTTAAAAAAATTTGTAACAAAACCCTAAAAAATCGTTGTAAACGTATGTTTATTTCTTTTTGCAACTACGATTTTTAAGTCATTTACATTATTTTTTTCATATAATATTTTATTTTGGTACATATTATTGATGGCAGAAAATATGTGGGTTTTTTTTTCAGTACAAAAATGGTGGGATTTTTTTTCTGATTCAGGTGGGGTTTTAAAAATCTCGTCATGAAGTGGCGTGTGGAGAGCTAGCATCGTGGTCTCTAATTTTTGCGACATTTTTTTGACAATTATTGTATGAAACTGACATTAGATATACGTCCATGGCGAGTAGCATTAAGAAATAGACGCTGATTACACTAGTCTTTTTTTCGGTCATTTCGTCTTTCATTTTTTTGACAGCTTGAATGAGGGACGTAGAAATGTAGGGGGAATGAAATAACAAAAGCAGGAATGAAAAACCTCAAAACCGTAATTGAGAGAAAAATCATCTTATCGATTTTAAAATTAAATAAATCGACAACAGAAAATTAGAAGTATGCAAATAAAATGCTGTAATCAAATGCAAAGAAAGCAACTTTTTGCGTTTTTTGACTGGAAAGATTTTTCATGGGAAAGGAATATGAATACTTTTCATGCTACAAGGGGTTTTGCGGGGTCTTATGTAGCAAAGAGAGTGGAAAAGAACTAGTTACAAATAAAGTATTCCAAATTATGTTAATATCTACTTTCTTTTCTCTTTTCTGCTGTACACATTTCATAAAAAGGAATTCTCTGTGTACAATTTTTGTTTTTAAAATCAAGAATTCAAATGACCATGTAATTTAATATTTAACCCCGATAAAATGTTCACACCACGTAAATTTAAAAATATATTTGTTAAAACAATATATGGTGTGGAAATTTATGTTTCTTTTTACATGTTCTATAGGACAAGTATTGGTTTCGTGTAAAAAAGTAGTTCTATTATACCGTCCGTTGATTTCTACGTCTGTGCACTATACCTTCCATAGGTTAAACAAGTGGACCGATTTGCTATAAATATCGTATCTGTTATTCTCGCATCGATAACAAATCGATAATAAATACATCGATTTTGAAAAACATCGATGATTTAGATTCGATAAATTTTCTTACCGATTTTAACACCGAATAATTTTATCGCATATCCCTAAAATCAGAGAAGAACTTATAAACTTTTAATTTCGAGCTGTAAACAATTTTTCACACTTAAATAATGTGACAGCCATTATTTTATTGAAACTGATAATTTGCTGTCAAAACCCACAGAAAAAAGCAACAGTTTTGCGAAATTTGAAAAAATTTCAATATCTTAAAAATATATCAGTCTTAACAAACTGAAGATTTTGACAATAGTTATTACATAGTACGAGCGATTAGGAAAATAAGGAACAATTTGGGAAATGATACTGATGAACATTGATTAAAATGACGGCGAAAAATGAAGTTAGGTAAACCATTTCACATTCGTATATTGGGGCTCAAGAACTTGGCAATACGTCCGAACTTGGGATCAAGGTTAAACTGATAAGCATTCCTAAAAGCCGGAGTATAACGGTTAAATTGCTTTATGGGAGGAATGCAACTGATTATTCAAATGGAGCAATTTTAATTAATGTTACGATGCGACGCACGGTACTTGAGAGGCGCAAATGTTTCATTTATTATTTTATCAATAGTGTTCAAAAGACTCACGCGAGAAGAATAGCATCTTCTCAGACCTGCAAGTTGCACTTAAGCTTTTGGCGAATATGCGCCTTATTTCTTACAGCTAGATAAGAATTCGCAGAAAATGTCAAGTTTATTTTCTTCAATATACGTTTGAAGCGGATAATTATTTAATCAGTATTTCAGTAACTTAGTAAGAAAAGAATGTGCACCTACTGTGTATATTATATGTAGCTTTAAGATTCGCATTTTTTAGACAAAAATTGCAAAAAGATACATTGATTTGAACTCTGCTAAAAGTAAATAAATATCAACGGAATCTCGTGGAGTCCTACATAAATTAAAAAAAAAAGGTCAGGAAAGCAACATGTTCTACTTAGTGTAACATTTAGTTGGCAGGTCCTCACTATAGTAAAAGTCTACTCAAATTTTGTATACATATTATGTAATTTAAAGCATTTTTAATTGATGCCTTCCCCGCATCTTACCTTATAAGAAGCACTCTTGATATTGACACTGCGTCCGCGACTTGTCAGTGTACACTTCAATCTTATAAACAAATCACGATGATCAGTAGTAATTCCCTCTTCAATGAGATTTTCATCTTTAACTTTCTCAGCTAAACCAATTTTCTTAATATTGAGTGCTTCTTTAAGCTCATCATGATCGCACTGATGGCTATACTCCCAGATCTGTTGACCCAACATATCAATCTGAAAGAAAAGAACTTACATCAGAAAATCAAATATTCAAAATAATCTAATCATTTTGTATACCTTTGAAATGCCCAAATATTCGTTGATGTTTTCCGAAACATATGTAACGTCTCCATCATTGGATAAGATTATCATAAATCCATCCAAAGCTTGTGACAAAATTTTATTTGTTTCAGCTGCTTTCCACAAATCAAATGGTTTAGGTTCTTTTTCATCGCCTGGCTGGGAATATTCTTCATCGCTGTTGTTGTTGGCGATGATCTTGTTGGTGGTATCTGTTTTGTCAGATAATTCTTTGGGAATATCTTTGATTTTCGGGACTGAAAAAAGAAAATGCAATGATTTAGCTGGTCTTCTTGTCTACGATGTACATATATACACATGTATGCAAGATACTTACATAAATGAAGCATGTCACGTATTTTTAAATAGGCAATTGCAACACGCATAATTGATGCCTTATCCAATTGGTCGACATTATCCTTTGGCAATGGTAGGACTTGGGCTAAATCAGTGAATATTTCAGTTTCACGTGATCGCCGGGAACGGGCCGCATCACGAGATTTTTCTTTGCGCTTTTCATTGCTCCTATAAACAAGAAACAGAATTATTATTAGTTGTTGATGTTTTTATTAATTAAAAAAATAAATAAAATGAATGAATAAAGAAAATTAATAGCAAAGTGGTGATTTTTTTTTTTTTTGTGTAGGTTGTCGCTAGCAGAAGATTAATGAATGTAATATTTTAACACCACAAGCAACTTTGGTGTGTTTAAAATTTTTACGTAATTTATTACCGAATTTCGTGCAAATTTTGGTTGAAATTAACTCATTTCGAAATGTGTATTTACATATATGCCCTATTTTTAACCAAATTCGGTAGGAAATTACGTGCAAAGCTTACGAACACATCCAAGTGAATCCATTAAAAATGTAAAAATTCGATGCATAAAAAAAAGGAAACAGAAAGAGAAAACAACAAAAATAAGTGATTAATGGCCATACGAAATCAACTGTCAAACGAAATTAGCAAATTTGAGATGAAAACTCTTTTTTGTTTGTAATAAATAATTAACAAAATGAGCAAACAAAATTTATTTTACCAATAAAGCGTGTCACCTTTTTATTCAAAGACGTACTCTACAATGAATTAGGCTATTTTTCAGTCATCAAATGGCTTTACGAGCATTTTAATAAACTCAGTTCACATATCACTAGGCAGAAAACTGAAAACTACACACAGCCATTTCAAATGAGGCATTAGGAAGGAGTAGTTACATTAGTAATTGCGGTAAGCACCATTTTGCTACTAATACCAGCTGCATTTTATTATCCACATGATCTTATCTGGATCATGTGGATTATCTTATCCTCCTATTATTATGACTGCTTTTAGACGACTGCAATTTCTATCCGCAATTCTCTTTTGAGTTTCTTTCCGATTGCAGCATCCATTTAAACGCTGCAAATTTTAATACCTGCAATTTTTGTTAAATGAGAAGGAAATAATATCTCGTCACTCTTTACTCCGCTTATGTCTCAAACAATAAGAAAAAGCACAAAGAAGAAAGAGCGATAACTCTGCAATTATTTCAACCTCTGCAACTTTGTCTACCCCGGACACCGCATACGTCCCCCACCAACATGCTTAAAAATTGCAAGGATAATTGCAGCATATTTGCAGCGTTTAAAAGCAGTCTATGTTTCAACAGAACAATAAACAGCTTTATTGTGAGTTTCGCCCGAAAAATATTGTTTGTTCGCCCGGAAATTTAAAAGCTATTGTAAGTTTCGCCGGAACGAAATTTGTTTGCCTACTAAAAATAAGTCAACATTTAGACTGTCAATGGTACATTCACATTCCGCCCGAAATGAATGTTCACAATAAGGAGAATTTTTCGAACATGAAATTTCAGGTGAAACCTCACAATAGACGGAAATTGAAATGTCAAATTTTCCGGGTGGAATGTTGTTCGGGTGAAAAGCACAATAAGGCTGATAATTTACGTCAAAATTTTAATGATTAACCCTTTTATAGCCATGCGATACGAGTAAATACGTTCGACCTAGTTGTGAATGTTAGTTTTAAGGTTCAGTGGATAAATTTTGATTTTAGTGGTTTAAAGAAACAACAGCTTGTCAAATTAATTCTCGTCTCATTCAATTGTGCGACAATTTTGATTCAAATTTATTTCTCAGTTTTTTAAGAATTATGTAAACTTTAAAGTTAATAAATTTACATTAAGCAACCAAAATCTGCTATAAACTCGTGTTACATATGTAAATATTATTTCTTAAGATACCTAAAGGTTATAAAATTTTAAATTTAAATGATCTCTGATCATATTCTGGAGGCAGCCTTTAACAATTAAATTCAATAATTTATTAATATAGCATTTTTTTAATCAAAAAAGAAACAGAAGACATTATATTGATTGCCAATAATAATAATTTAACTTTCTCTCGCATGGTTTCTTTCGATTGGGATTTTTTTTTTGTTAAAACCTTTATTTATTGTAAATTGTTCCGACTTTTTTTTGTTTTTAATGCTCATATCAAGATGGAATAATATTGTTGTGTGTGGAAGTAAGCATCTACCTACGCTACGTGCGCCATGGCTCGTCTGTAATGGCTGAACTATAGGATTAATGAATTTCTTCCTTGCGTGCAAATGCTTCAATTGATTGCAATTATTCAATTCGCGCGATTTTATTTTTGCCAATTTATTGTTGTTCTTATTATTATTTTTGTATGTGTTTTAAATTCTCTGTCAGAAGATCAACGAGCAACCCAGCTTGGGGGCATGTAGAATATTTTTTTTATTTTGAATTGTTATGGTATATTTAAACAGTCTCCGACAAAACTATGTTTATTAAATATAATTTTAAAAGAGTTCCCAATAAATATGTATGAAGCAGTAACGGCAAACCAGATTAAGAAAACAAAATATATTCTAATAATGCACATAGTACATAATGTATGTATATTCTTATTTTTTCAAAATCCGTCGAAATTGGTATGTTTAAATTTTGAACCCAGTCTAAAAATGTATTCATTCCAGACACAATGACGTTTAGTTAAGTTTTGTCTGACGACTTTGACACGCATAAGTTTTGCGTGAAAAGAAATTAGTTTCGTTCGTTAAACATTACCACGGTTGACCCAGGTTTTCTTGACAACCCCAAGAATGGTAAAAAACTGACATTTTTGTTTTGCAAAAAATACAAATTGTGCAAGTTATTTTGTTGATATTCTAAGCAAGAAACAAGAAGTTCTGTGCTCAATAATTTAAACTTGAAATTTGTTTTAAATAATTTTTTAAAATACATTAAAACAATTTTAAGTGTTTCCCTTTTCTATTTCTATTTATTATCTTTCAATTTTTCTTTTGATTTCTATTTCAAAAATAAGCAATTACCTGCAGCAAACCAATCCACAACAAAATAATTGCCTTACAACTCATGTCACTTTGACAGCAAAAAAAACCTAGATTAAGCTGTGCATTACAAATTATTTTTTAATATAATATTTGGTAAAAAATTGTTTTTTTTTTTTTGTTGAATTTATAGTTCACTTTCTACCGCCATCTTAAATCTTAGAAAATCTAAAAAAAATATATGAAAATGCTAACAAATTATTTGAACAATGAAATTGAAACTGATTAAATGTGATTTTCAAAATGGCGACCGAAGCACAAAACTTACAGGCGCGTCATACATATATTGAATTCTCAGGGACGACTCACCATCAAAATGAAAAACATCCAATTTCAACGGCTTTTAAATATAAAATTAAAATTTTCAGAAATGAATTGGTATACGCTAGTAAACGTGGGTATATAACTATTTATACAATAATGCGAAAATGTCATACAAAAACCCAAACAGCTTTCGAGCGTCACGCACAATTTGAATATTCTTAGAAGGGGAACAAAATTTTCGTTTCAATTGTATTAAATAAGTATTTTGTAATTTTATTTTTTAATAAATATACCTATACGCTTTACCATACAAATAACCTTTAAAAGAGATTATCTAATATTTTGTTGTTTGTTTTTAATATTTTTTAAAGTTTGCGCAGTAACGTAGTAACGCGTCAAGCGTTTGCATAATCTACGTATGGTTTATATCTTTGGCAATAGCAGACATTTTAGGAAAAAACAAACATAAATTTAGAATTGTTTCAAGTTTTTGCATTGACAATGTTTTTTACTTGCGATTATGTATGTTTATGTAGGTAGGTTATGAATATATTCGCAAAAAAAAAAAAATAATAAGTCGAGATTTTGAATAAACTTGACATTTCGCTGATAGGGATGACGATACTTTCTGTATTTTTGTCTGCTCGAATGCAGCCTAAACGGGTAGGTGGATTATTCCTTAACTTGGTACCCAGTCAATCGATTCTTTGAATTTATTTTATGAACAAACATAATGGCACTTACATACATATACATAGCTACGATAAAATTTTTTAGCTTTAAGGGAATATTTTATTTCTGGATTAGATTTCCATGATTTTTATACAAATTGATATTTTTAAAGCAGGTGCCTAAATATTTATTAACGAAACCTCCCATAGAATATTGTTTTTTGATGTTTTCGTTAAAAGGTAAAACCGATTTCGGTTATTTTTTTTGCAAACTCTACAAGAAAGTTGAAATTATATTTCATACTCTTTTTTTTTTAATCTTGCCACTTACAGCCCTATTATAACTAGAAATAAAACAAGTTTTAGGTAAAACTAGTTCTGTTTCAAATTCTATAAAAAGTCAAAACTAATTTTAATAAAATTGGCATTATTTATTTCTGGAGATAAAACTAGTTTAAGTTTTGAAACCAGTTTCTCGTTTTGAGGAGTGGAGATGAAATTCTCTCAAAGAGAAGTAAAACTGTCCAAAAATACACGAACGTGTTGAACTAAAATATTTTCCACTTTTTAAACGTCAACAAAAAGTGAACAAAGCGAAAACATTGAAATTTCCATCATAACTTCATATTCTTTATTAAATTTCATTACAAAAATTTTTAATTTGCGTTATAATCATTTACAAATCGAAAATACAAACTTAACAGGAACATCACGTATTTTTGTTCTTGACCCCAATTCGCGGAATATCCTTTTAGGCGTCATCGTTAAAATTATTTAATATGACGAATTTTTTGGTGACGTTCGTAATTTATTTATTTTTGTTGACTTTTCTGATTTTATTTTATTTCCCTCTAAATGTTAAATTCTTGGGTCTATAATTAAACAAAAATAACACACCCTACCATACAAATGCAAAAGATAACAACACAATTCACGCAATACTTCATCTATAGCCAGAGGATTGATGGTAGAACATTTTCTTGTCTCACTTCCTGTTGCAATCCGATAAATACTGAAAACTGTTTATTTTGTAAAATGAAGCACCGCCCCATGCGCCATGACAGTAACTTTTTTGTAGGGAATTTATATAATATGAATTCTTTATTAACTAACTCGTAATCGAAAGTTTGTTTAACAATTCGTTTGTTTTCGAAAATTTTACATATACTTCGAACTGTCAAAATTGAAGGTGAATTCATTTTTAATTAATATTTTTGTATTAGGCTTCTATAAATTTTTAAAAATAATTGTGTTATTTTTCTAGTTTTGATCGTTCAGAGCTTCAAATTTGTATTTCTTTTTTAGTTCTGAGCATGTTTATAGCACACCCTGTGAACTCAGAATAAAATAGCAGATTGAATGCTTTTAGACGACTGCAATTTCTATCCGCAATTCCCCTTTGAGTTTCTTTCCGATTGCAGCATCCATTTAAACGCTGCAAATTTTAATACCTGCAATTTTTGTTAAATGAGAAGGAAATAATATCTCCTCACTCTTTACTCCGCTTATGTCTCAAACAATAAGAAAAAGCACAAAGAAGAAAGAGCGATAACTCTGCAATTATTTCAACCTCAGCAACTTTGCCTACCCCGGACACCGCATACGTCCCCCGCCTACATGCTTAAAAATTGCAAGGGTAATTGCAGCATATTTGCAGCATTTAAAAGCAGTCATTGAACGGAGTAACATGCTGAACACAACCGAGTTGACATTTAAAAATGGTGGAAGAGACTAGTAAAATAATTTTGGAAAAAAACTATATTTATGACATATATATGACATTTCTAATCATGACTGTTCAGTGCTCGAGTTGTTTCATAAGATGTGTTCCTTTATTTATAAACTCTGTGCATTTCTGTGAATTTCTACACAATTTATTTTTTTTATATGAACTTTGACAGATTTTTGTGTAGAAATGTGCAGACTTTCAAAGTAAAGGAACATAGGCTATTATTAAATCAGAGAGCTCTGATACTTTTTTCAAAACTTTACTCTGTTTGCTTAGACTTTGCTCAGTGTTCAGCTCTGAACTAAAAAAGAAAAACGCCTGTTTTGTACAATTAAATTACAATACGGGTGAAAATTAATGTAATGAGTCCAATTCACAATTAAAATTTCGATCGAGTTTTGAACAGCCAATTTTATTTCCTCATATAAATTCATAATAAGTGGAAAGCTTTACCTGACTTTCAGCTCACTTCAACTTATGATAATCAGAAACTAAAACCCAACGTACATCGGCATCTCCTATTAATTTCTATCCTAGCCGCCAGATGGCATCTGATTAATATAAGTGATTTTTTTTTATGTAAATGCTATTGGTTTTAAATTTGTTTACAAATGAAAACGCACTTTAAAAAAAAACTAAAACAAATCAAAAAATTCATAAAAAAAAAACAACTGAATTTTTAACAACAAAACTAAAGAGTAGATATGGATAAGGTGAGACATCAAAGGGAGAAAACTCATACTTTCTCATTTTATATACATATGAGTTTTGGTACACATACGAGGAAAAATTGAATAAAATAAGAAAGTGTCGATTCGTACTAGATTATTAGTACTAAGTCAAAGGAACACGGCTATTATGTTTTTGTTGTTTATTTTGAGCCCAAAAAGTCATTGTCAACAAAAACAAAAAATGTGTTTAAAAAGAAACCAGTAGATGATCGGCCCTTAGTATCATTTCAGATTTCCTAACTAGTTTCATGTCAATATGAATTAATTAAACCAGAAACATTTTGAATACATATTTAAATATTCAAATTAAAAGTCAATTACGTCAGCCATCGCAGAAAAGTCTTACTTTGTTTATACAAATAAATCTCTCAAAACTATCAAAACATCATGATCTACTCTTAATGCAAAGCATAGATAGTAAATTAATTCAAGGTCTACGTGCTTAAAGTCGCGCAAAAAATCACCATTATTTGTTTGCTTATACCTTATAATTATAGTGTAACAACACATTTGTGTACAACTGTATTTGTATCGCTACTAAGTCCAAAAGAAAATGAACCGCGCTTTTCAAAATTAATTAGCATCACATAACATCTGATCTAACATTTTGTAGCTATACGTAGGTTTAGGTATCTATCTACGAGTAGGTATACTCGAATCGCGCATTGCATGAAGTCAATGGCCGAGCCCACGTGTTAGTTGGGAATAAAACTGGGGCATTCAGTGCTGACAGTGTGTGATTAATATTGCTGAATTTTCGTCGTTTAAAATATCTATATATTGTGTGTCTAAAAAAAAATCCTAGGTATATACATATGAATACAAATCTAGAAGTCATATGACCGACCGGTGATGATTAAGTTTATTGCTCTTAAAATAAATAATAAAACTTATAAAAATAATAATTTCATAGAAATTGAGTACGCAATGGTGGGATATTAAATTCTAAGTAAAATTTATTTAGTTCCACGATATTCGAACACACTTTTGAGAAATCAAAAACAAAAATATCAATGACAGAGTAATCCGATATTTGCATAAAAAAATTACTTTTTAAATAAAATGAATTAAATTATAATTTTTTTGCAAAAAAAAAAAAAAAAAAAAAACTACGTGAGTTTTAAACTTGATTATTGCCATTAAATAAATTGAACGACTGGTGTGCTTAGATTTAAGATTTATTATTAATACAGATATGTATGTAAATGAATTAGAGAATTAAATATTTGAGAACAAAAGAAATACATTTTATGGTTTTTTAAATAAAGAGAAGTTGCAAAAATAACCAAAAACGTTAATCGTTATTCGCTTAGAATTTAAAAAAATTAATTTGTGTAAAAACAGGCACACATTAGGGTGTACAAAAAACAATTTTTATTTTAGCAACACTGTTTTCTAAAAGCTATCAGATGCGTATTTATTGTATAATGTCATGAATTTCAAAAGTCAAAAAAGAAAGTGGTTATAAAGTCATTAGTTTTTGAACGCATCCCCTAAACGTCAATGATGCACATTAACTGAGCAGCAAACGCATTCAATTTTTGTTGGATGTTTTTATTTGACAGTATAATGTTTTAACTGAAAGTGAAATACAAATATTGAGTCTCGAGCGAATCAAGTTTACTTTTCTATTTTAATTATTCTTTTTCGTTAATAATGGTTTTTTTATTATTATTATGATTGTCTTACTTCAGTTGTTGTTTATTTCAGTGAAAAATATTGGAATCACGAGCTGCAAATGCTGTTAGATTGAATATGAAAAAAGAATTCACCAGCAAACGGAAGAAACCAAATGTTGTGTGGGAAAGGGTGCTGCAAAGAATTCAGGAAATAAATTTCACTGATCCTTCAAAGTTGGAGAAAAAACTCCAAACCTTTTGATGTCTTAAAAAGGTCTTAGCCAAGGGGATGTGTCATTATGCAAAACACTCTTCAAGCAACTGCTTATGTTGAAAATATTGAAATTATCGGAAGGCAAAAGCTCAGGCTGTTATCCATTTTGGACTATAAGTACCATCTGAAGTCAGTATATCCTTGTGAGAGTAACTTCGGACGAACTTTGAAGTACAGAGATTCTTTCTTTAGTCGAACAACACGAATGTGAGATTTTCTATGCTTTTATCCGCATTTGCATTTGTTTTTGATATTCATATATGCGAAAAGGTACATTACCGTTCATAGTAATGTTTTTGATAAAACTTATTTTTGTTGGTAAAACTCAAGAAATTTTTAGTTTTACCAAATTAAAAGTGGTGTAGGTACATCCGCTTTTGTCTCAGGGAACAGATAAAATCTGGATGGCAAAAATTGGGAATCATGGAATATAATATAAATATAATATAACCCCAAATGCTCAAACAGTTACTTAATGGTTAAAAGGATTCGAATCACAATGGCAGCGTTTCTTTTTATTTCCCTATACAAAGAGCTAAGATGTTTAAACATCAAAAATGCATAAAACAAAATTAAATTTAAATTTCAACTGACACATTTTTAAATATTTCTCTCGAACAAATAATGATGTTTGGTATCTGGATCGTGCATTCGATAACCCAGTGTTTCAGAGACAACAACCCTTTGCGTAAGATATTAACGACCACTTCCGCTACATTTACCTACATTTTCATTTTCCTGATAACGAAAGTTTAGATGTTTACACATCAAAAACGTTAAGAGAACTTTAAGATAAATAAAAGTCTTTTCTTAACGTGGCACGTTATTTATGGGCCTAAAGCTTAAAAATCTTTATCTTATTAATCCCCCAAACACAACTAGAAGGTCAGTCTAAAATCCGGCTTACCATTTACCTTCTAGATGTTAGAAGACACGTGGGTACAGAGGAACGGTACACAGACGTATTATTTGCGACAGCAAAGTTTTAATGATTTTACTATTATCGTTATACTAACATGAGATAAAAATGTGTTGTTTTTAATTAAAAATAAAACTTACTCTTATATTTACCTAGATTTTCTACTCCCTACCTAAGTATGTGTAATGTGTACGAAAGTATATCGCCACACATATATGCAGAAATATGAGATTTAAGAAGAGAAACATTTTTTGCTTACCACTTCATTCATATATGTACATGTATATTTACCTACAAAATTTTCGACGAAAGGCTTACTTTTTAAACCATTTTTATAGACAACAAACAAATTCATTGAAAATTTTATAATTCGTTTGGATTTAAATCTAAACATTTTATGACTTCTTGCAACCATCCCGAATTTATCAGAAATATTTTGTGTTTATCACAAGACGTGAAAAGCATATCAAATAAATCTCAAGTACATTTTTGTTGACATATCCGCTAAGATTTTGTTTAAGTCACTTGATTAATAAATAAATAAGATATGTAGTGTTTTTTCAATGAAGTTAATTATGTTGAATTCATATGTTTAACTAGTAAACCTGTGTTTTCCATGCTTCAAAGTGGAAACCCATAAAAATGATAAAATTTGATGTATAAAAACAGAAATAGAAAGAGACAACAACAAAAAAAAAAAAAAAAAAAAGGAATTAGCGAAATGAGCTGTCAAACGAAATTAGCAAATTTGCAATGAAAACACTTTTTCTGTAATTAAACACCGGGTACAAAAATTGTCACCGGTTGCAAATGGCGGCAAATGTCAATTCTACTTTGACATTTCTGAAGTAAATAAACACAAAATATTCGTCAACAATACATGAATCATCTATACTCCCAAAAAAACGCGGAATAACTGTTTTGATTTTGACATTTGCCGCGATTTGCAAAACTGAAAACTTTAGCATCCAGTGATTAATTTTGCGCCACCCTTTATTGTGGTATAAAAATCATTCAGACTGAGTAAGTTGTAGAAAAGTAAGTGTATTTTCTCAAGAAAAATTTAATATTGTTGAAACGTCAAAATTAGAATGAGAAAAGACATAATGTATATTATGCAGGTAGTTTTTTGAGGAGCCAATTTTAATTATGAGATTGACTATAGAACCAGTTTAAAATATTCTAAATTCCAGACACACTGACATATGATAAAAATTCCAAATGGAAAATTTTCAATTCAGCTCTACCGAACGAGCCCCATCAAGTAAAAAACAACCAATTACATAAAGAAGTTGAATATTGTAGTTCATAGCTCCCTCACACTATCGTCAACTCTGCATTTGTACACTGTCTTTTTATATTTTCTTCTTTTATGAATCATAAATATTAACCGTTTATGAGTTTAAAAAATCTGAAATTGAAAATCTTTCAGATAAGCTTTTTATTTTCAGAAAAAAGTGTTAAAAGTATACCACCAATTATGTGATGTTTTATTTTTTATTTTATGATAAGAAATAAATCGAACTTGAATAAATTAATTGGAATTAAAAAAAATAGTCATTAATTTGTATGTGTTTTATTTTGTGTTTATTTTTTTAAATACTAATTTCTTAAGAATACACTGACAAATTTTGTTTTTAAGCAAGATAAGAAAATTTTTATCATTCTTTAGCAATGTTAAGAATTTATTTTTAATTCTATTTTTTTTTTTATTATTTTTATTGTCTGAAAAAAATAATTATAATGATTGGTTTCACATTTTTACTCTATCACATTGATTTTATTATTGTAATTTAGTTTTATAGAAATATAAGGGGTTATCGTGCATTGCAGCGTTTCGTAACATAATGAGTTGGTTGAATCGAATGCATTCTACCACCAAACGTATTTTAATTCTTTATAAAACAAAATAAATCTCAGATGCAAACAACATGCGGTGTTCTCATCGAAATCATTTTATTCCATGGCCGACAATTAATATTTCGAAAGCGGCTGAGAACCCACCTATAGTCCTTTTTCAGAACCACTAAGTGGTTTTTAGCAAAACAATACAAAATAGACAAAAAAAGCCAAACTTGATTTAATGGCGTGAAACGGGCAGCATTAATTTTTTTGGAAAATCGAAGATCAATGAATTCTCGACAAAAATTTTACTTATTTCCTTTTCAGTTAAACGGAGTCTATTATTCATTTAATAACTTCATTTGTATTTATCGCATACTTATAAAAAGTTAATGAGAATTTCAATTGACACATAAACTTTTTTATTCGAAATTCGCCAGAAAAAAAAAAAGAAACAAATCGAAAGAGAGCAAATTTTTAGTGGTTTTCGCAAAAAATAAAGGAGGAATCTAGAATGGGAAGACGAAATTGTCGAAAATGTATCGTTAAACCTGATCATACATACTGAAAATTCGGACCTACCAGACCTTTTTGAACACCCCCCCTCCCACCTGATTCGGCTTTAGGCGGCATGTACTATGGCTTTGTCAAATTTATTTTGTTAACAAGGGCTTAAAACTTTAAGCTTAAATATACACAAACAAAACTATAAAATTCATTTTGTCTTCCAATATTTTTAAATGTAGCTTAAGTCTACCATTGACTTTTTTCCCATTTGTTTACCAAACTAGGTATTCTGATTCCAAGTCATAACCAAATGAACAAATTTCTATTTAACTTCTCCTCTGTATATACCCCGTCCTTAAAAAAAAAATATCAAACAATCTCAAGTTAAAATACAAAGATACGTTAATTACCTATGAAATTTGTATTCCTGAAACATCTTCGTACATAAATCCAAATAAAAAATCCAGAAAACGTCAATTAGCCATTATTGGAGCTAGATATGAACGTCACTCAAACTTGAAACAAAACAAAAAAATTGATACTGAAAATAAATGTAAACGCTTTTGAATTAAAAGCAAGAATTTAAATACATGACCCGACTGTTAATTATATTTATCGAGTTATACAATTATTGTATTGAAAGCATTGTTTTGTGGGCAAGACAAAGTGCAACACAAAATAATATCGTTGGAATCATAAAATTCACTTTATGTATTTGAATAAGTATATTTAGAAGAACACAAACAAACAAAATATAATTAACTTTTTGAGACTTTTTCGTTGACGATTTAATCCAAAAGCAGGTAGCTCGTATATGTCTGAGTTTATATTGAAAAAAAGTTTCTCACAGTTGTCACTTCCGAAGCCAAACCACGCACGGTAGGCATTGTTTTAGTTTTGTGGTTTTTCCACTTATGTTTTGTTTGAGACTTTTCCACGTGTGAAGAATGTGAACATTTTTTTTTTTTTTTTAACATCTCGATAAGTCAATGTACCTGTTAGAGGCACTGTACAAGTATACACTGTACAGTCTACTCTACTGTATGGAGCCGAGATAGAGTTTTGCGTGGGCGCGACAAAAACTCTCGGTTGATACCTTTATTAATCACTTTGATAATTATCTTACAGTCTATAATGATTTTTATTTTTTTCAATGAAATGTATGGTCACTCTATTAGGTGTCGAATGCACTTGGGTTTATAATTCACTATTATTTGACTTTTTAAGGCAGCAGTGTATTAACTTGCTGAGGCCTTAAGCACACATAATAGGTCTGTTTCTGTTTGGGAAGAAGTTCAGGTAAAAGTTTGGACTCTAGCTTTTTGATGTTGTTGTTGTATTTTTTGACCAGAAATGAAAAGTAAAGAAACCAAATTGGAATTTTTCTGATTTATTTCTGGGTAAACGTCACATTTGACAATACAAATTATTAGTAGTTTGACAAGCAAGAAAAATCCGCAGGTAAAATGTTCGGGTAAATTCTTACTGGAGGGGAAATAAAATAAATTTAAAAAAAAATCAAAAGAAAAAAGTAAAGAAACACATTTTGGGTAGATTTAGGATACCATGGGATCCCGCGGGCGAGTAAAGAAACAGATCTAATGAGTGTACCACATTTGATAAGTGACAATTTCTAAAATGTGATATACATACATATGTACATACAAACACCTCTGTTCGTTTACTTCCCAAAGCTGCCAGTTTCTACAAATTTTTGATATCCGTCAAGTTAGCTCAGAATTTTTAGATTCTAATAATTGGATTAATTGTCGTAAATTTTTCGTGAAAGAAAAAAATTTATCGCACTTTTTTTAAGATCCAAATGTAGTTATATCAAAGTTAATATAAAAAATTAAATTAGACTAAATTGTCCTAATGTCACATGCAAAAATATTACCAATTGGAAAGTGGAAGAGTTAATTTTTATTGGAATAATATTTTAACAAATAAATATTATTGCCATTTAAAAAAATAAAATTATAGTTCTTCAAAACCGCTTCGTTTGACTCCTCATTAGTCAAAATCGGTGTAGTATGAAAGTCAGAAAAGAAATCCAGAGTATACAAATAATATTTATGATTATGTTTGTATAATAATCAATTTAATTTTTGTTAGTACAAGAAAATGAATTTGCAAAAGTTCTTATAATTGATAAAAAACGAGTAAAATTGTATCGGTGTAAACGCACAAGAAGTGAAACTTCTATAAATAGTCAACAGTTTATTGATAAAAACAAAATTATTGCAGTGGAAAATAATTTTAGTTAAACAATAATTAAAACAAAAACAAAACACTAAATAAATGCAGTGTAAACATAATGCAATATTACTGTCACACATGCGTAAAATAAACCTATCAGTTCATTGTGAATGCACCCAGATAAAATCAGTTCTGTCTTCCAGTGCAATTTTCGACATGAGATTCTTTTTTCACTCTAATTCTCAAATTATATAAGGGCCTTGAAAAACTGTCAATCAGTAATCCTCTACTGAAAGATAGCGTGGTTAATTAAATTAGAAAGTATATGTATGTATATAATGAGTGCATTGGATTGGATTTCTTTTGGTGCAAAAATAAAATATAAAGCTATAGGTACTTAAAAAATTATATAATATCTTTTAACTTCGATGAAGCAGAAATTATTGCTCATTAAACCTACACGTCTGTGATATTTTATTACCTACATAATAATGTCATAAATAAATTATTGTTGATGTGATTAAGATAAGTTGATATACAAGAATTAAATTAAAGTAGTTATTTACAATTATTATTGTACAATAAAGTACCTATAATTAAAACTTATTGAAATGTCAATGATGTTAAGTGCAATGTTTCCCAAGTTCATAAATATACTAAAAAATATTGTATCACTAGAAATCAGAATTAAGCCGCCTAGTACGCTCCTGATGCGAAAAGAAAAATTCCAACTTGAATCAAAATGTCGATCCTATGTAAAAAAAACATTGCTTAGAGTTACGTAAGATCTTAATTATAGTTATTATTTAACTGATTTAAAAAATCTAAATTGTTTTAGCTCTCAAATAAAATCTTTAATAAAACTTTCACTATATTATAAGATATTGTATCTTATGTGTATAAGTTTTCGAAAATAAAATAAATATTTGACACTTGAAAACTTTCGTGGAAACATTAACCTAGGACTGGTATTTGGAGTGTCAACAAAATAAGGTCCGGTTCTACGTGCAGCAGGAATCGCTTTAAGACAAATAAATCAAACTAATAGTTTTTTCGAGAGCTCCGTCTATAAAGCAGACACCATCAATCAACAAGAATTAAATTGAGAAGAATTTGGTATTGCTACTGCATCAATTTTTATTTCCGTAAACTCCTCACTCCAATTGGCGTTTCGTCCGAGTTATTTCAAAGAACTTATCAGTTGACTATTGAGGTGTTTGTCGACTAGTCCTGTTGTTCACAAGAACCTAGTTTTTGAAATAAAATTGGCTTCAATGAAATTAAAATGTTGTAAAATTATACCAAAAACAGACAACCTTATGTCTTATTCAATTTCTTTATATTCAAAGTCAAATCATAGGTTCGAAATAAAAAGGTCTACCTAATATAAAATTGAAACTGATTACTACCTTTTCAGTATTAAAGAATTATCATTCATTCAGAATGTTAAATGACCGCGATAACGATTTTATGAGTGGGTAAAAGTCATAAAAACCCAATCAAAAAATTAAACATTGAAATAAACTACATTATCTGCATAAGTTTTTAAAATAATTAATTCAAAATAGAATAATTATAATTTTATTGAGTAAAAGGGTGTTCTATAATAATATGGATCGACGTTACATGTTAGGTTAGTTAAGACGTTAAATGATTGTTGTCTTCTTTTTACATATTTCTGAAGTTTTTTCTTTCGCAATTTCAGGCATGGAAAGGTTAACAATCTAAACAAACGAAATACGGGTATTAAAGCCTATTGCGAAAATGAGATTTAAAAGAAAAATGCATTTCACGTAATAACAAGAAACAGGCGCTGGATTTAGAAGAAACTATTCTACCTTGGATAATATTAAGAATATGCCATCAATAGTACATATAAAACTGCGGGAGCAAAATAAAATGATCTTAAGGCTGCCTTCGATAAAATCTCACAATTACAATTACAATTACAATTACAATTACAATTACAATTACAATTACAATTACAATTACAATTACAATTACAATTACAATTACAATTACAATTACAATTACAATTACAATTACAATTACAATTACAATTACAATTACAATTACAATTACAATTACAATTACAATTACAATTACAATTACAATTACAATTACAATTACAATTACAATTACAATTACAATTACAATTACAATTACAATTACAATTACAATTACAATTACAATTACAATTACAATTACAATTACAATTACAATTACAATTACAATTACAATTACAATTACAATTACAATTACAATTACAATTACAATTACAATTACAATTACAATTACAATTACAATTACAATTACAATTACAATTACAATTACAATTACAATTACAATTACAATTACAATTACAATTACAATTACAATTACAATTACAATTACAATTACAATTACAATTACAATTACAATTACAATTACAATTACAATTACAATTACAATTACAATTACAATTACAATTACAATTACAATTACAATTACAATTACAATTACAATTACAATTACAATTACAATTACAATTACAATTACAATTACAATTACAATTACAATTACAATTACAATTACAATTACAATTACAATTACAATTACAATTACAATTACAATTACAATTACAATTACAATTACAATTACAATTACAATTACAATTACAATTACAATTACAATTACAATTACAATTACAATTACAATTACAATTACAATTACAATTACAATTACAATTACAATTACAATTACAATTACAATTACAATTACAATTACAATTACAATTACAATTACAATTACAATTACAATTACAATTACAATTACAATTACAATTACAATTACAATTACAATTACAATTACAATTACAATTACAATTACAATTACAATTACAATTACAATTACAATTACAATTACAATTACAATTACAATTACAATTACAATTACAATTACAATTACAATTACAATTACAATTACAATTACAATTACAATTACAATTACAATTACAATTACAATTACAATTACAATTACAATTACAATTACAATTACAATTACAATTACAATTACAATTACAATTACAATTACAATTACAATTACAATTACAATTACAATTACAATTACAATTACAATTACAATTACAATTACAATTACAATTACAATTACAATTACAATTACAATTACAATTACAATTACAATTACAATTACAATTACAATTACAATTACAATTACAATTACAATTACAATTACAATTACAATTACAATTACAATTACAATTACAATTACAATTACAATTACAATTACAATTACAATTACAATTACAATTACAATTACAATTACAATTACAATTACAATTACAATTACAATTACAATTACAATTACAATTACAATTACAATTACAATTACAATTACAATTACAATTACAATTACAATTACAATTACAATTACAATTACAATTACAATTACAATTACAATTACAATTACAATTACAATTACAATTACAATTACAATTACAATTACAATTACAATTACAATTACAATTACAATTACAATTACAATTACAATTACAATTACAATTACAATTACAATTACAATTACAATTACAATTACAATTACAATTACAATTACAATTACAATTACAATTACAATTACAATTACAATTACAATTACAATTACAATTACAATTACAAATCCTAATAAATCCTTTTTGAGCCAATACATGTTATTTTACTGTTATCATCGATCTGTCTTATTGGAACACCCTTTACAATACAATACAATATATAATTTAGAAAACTTTAAAATACATACTCAAATTTGTGGAAACTAAGAGTTTTATTAAAACCAATAAAAAAAGCTTGTTCTTACTGTGTCCAATACACTGTCATTGAAAAAAGCAGGTCTATTTAGAATAAAACCTTCCAAACATATTTTAAATTTAAATTATTGTTTTGTTGGAGCACATCAATTGACTACATCTTTCACTTTATTCCATTTCAATATTATTTATTCGTTGAAAGTTCAAAGAGAGAAGCAACATAAATTGTGGTTGTATATTTATTTTTAATAATATATCGAGGTTAACGACCGAACGTATGAATATTCTTCTATCTTACTCATTTTTAATCATAGAAAATTTGGATCTCGCAGATAAAAACTAACATACTCAACATGAGGAAAAAAAACAAAACCAGAAATGTTGCACAAACAGTGCCGGATTTTGCAATTAAATTTAAGACTAAATTTTTTAGGTGAATCATTTCTCGGGGACTTTTTCAACCAGAATAATTATTGTGCGGCCTCTTTTTAAATGTCACTCTCATACGACTGGCTAATGTCTTTCATTTTATTTATTTCGATTTTGGCAATAAACGAATAATGACAATGGAATTTTTTAAGAAAAGAAGTGATAAATAAACAAACTAAAACAACACCGCAAAGTGAGTATTGGGCTTACTAATATCGAGTTTCATTCAAATTTTAAAGAATTGCTCTTTTCAATGAAACTTTTTTCAGTAGTTTTTAATTTAGCACTAGCCGATACAAGTTCACAACAAACAACAAAATATTTTTCATTTGACGTTTGACAGAAAAAGCTGTGTATTCAGATCGCATCTCTAACCCATGAGAGAGCACTTCTTTCGTGTTGAGAATTGACCTAGAATTGCTCTTTTTCTTGCAATGAAACTCTTAAAATAAGAAAAGGGCATCTTTTGACAGAAAAAGCAAATCATTTCGTGAATGAAACTCGCTATAGGCAACAAAAAAAAAAACCCAACTTATCACTATTGTGAATGTACATTTTATTTGACATTTCAGCTGTCAGGTATTGGGTTTTTTGTTAGTTTGTTGTGCTTTTGTTAAAATTTTAATTAAATTAATGTGTTTAAATTATAATAAAAACAAAACAATGGCTGATTAATCAATTAATTAAAAGATATTGAAATAAAGTGTTGCTCACACGATATAACAACTCCCGCCAGGACTACAAAAAAAACTCTATATATACATATATGCGCCCCACGTTTATCGTTTTAAATTAATGGGGCTAGGAGATATTATTTTATACTTTTTAGTTCACGTTAATCAATTAATTATAAAAATTTTATAAGTAAAAGAGAATAACCTCTCTCTTAAAATAGAGACAAACCTTTTACAAAGATGACCATATATGAAAAAGAATGCATAGGGTGTAAATCAGTCAGAAGCCCACAATGTGTAGAAGAAAAAACTAGTTTTGGGTGGTTTATAAAGGCTGCTGAATATTATAATGTATTCATAAAAATAGCCTAAAACTGTAATGTAAGTAAGTAAAGCATATTTATGCACATAAATCAAAAGCAAACAAAATATAATATTTAAATAAAAAAATAATTATCAAAGACAATGCATGTTAGTAAAAAAAATAAACGATAAGAAAAGGAACTTAAATACTGACATACCCGTTTCGATAATTAATTAAATACCATATTCAGACAGAAAAAAAAAAACAATCATATCTACACAAAAATTCAGCATACGATCACTTTTGACCTGTTGTCGTTTATCTACTTAATTTGATTTATTTAAGTTTCAAAGCTGTCAAAGCTCCTATTTATTTGTTCTGAGTAATTTTTTTTCTATCGTACTTCTTTTATTTAAAAAAAAAAATCAAATGAAATAAAAGTCAGAATTATTGTTGCACTCATGCAAAAAGGTATTTTTCATTATAATAATGTATTACTTATCGTGTCAAAAAGTATAATTAATTGTGTCACGGTAAGAAACAAATTCGAAAATGCTCTTTGATTGATGAGAAAAAGTCAAAAATATTTTTTTTAATATTCACATTAACAAAATCTCTCGTTAAGTATCACACTTCGATAAAAAAATATATTAAAGAAGATATTTTAAGTAGGTAAACTGATTGAATACAAAAAAAAATAAATTACATAATTTATTATTATTTTTTACATCAAAATTAGTATGTCTACATATTATAATCTAGCTCAAGGTCGTTTGATTCAAAAAATTATTTAGATAAATGTAGGTTCGTAGGTATGTATGTACATATGTATATACAACTTTCAAGGTTTATTTGATGCTAAAATGAGAGTTATTTAGAGCCAACAATGAATGGCCATAGCTCTGACTTCCTATTTGATTGAATTTTTGTTTTTAATTAAACAAACAAAAAATTTAATTATACGAATAGGCGGGAGAGTATGTTGAATTTTAAAATAACTGGAATCGAATCACATACATAGATTTTCTTAAGAAAAGAATTAAATAATATTTTTAAAATAAACATTTCCATGGAAAAATTAAAAAAAACATTTTTTTTTCAAAATTTTAACAGTAGATACACTAAGGGTATTCACGAAATGACGTAAAACACGGGATAAGTTTACCATTTGGTAAAGTTTAACATTTGGTTAAGGAACTGTCAAATTTGGTATAAGAAATAGGTTTGTTCGTTTACTTTCCGGACTAAAAATGGCAATCTGTCAAATTTTGAGGAGTGGGAGTGAGATTCTCTCAAACTTTCTGAAAATACAACGCCTTCAACCAAAATATTTGTCACTTTTTAAACGTCAACAAAAAGTTAACAAATGCAAAAAAGTAAACAACAGTCATTTTGTATTTTTTTTTGTTCTTTGACTTTCAAACTGGCTTCTGACAGAACACAGAATTTATGGCTTAAACTTTGAGGAACAATAAAAGTTCAGTCTGCTACAATTTATTGTGATAGATTGATAAATAGATAGATAAATTCTTTTTATTTCATAGTAAGTATTACAATTTTTGTACAAACAAAAAAATACGGACGTGGCTAACTAACTATATAAGCCGTCTGCCAGATTTGACATTTCGTAGAATAATTTGAAAAATATTCAAGATATGTCATAGTTGCACCCCCAATTATAGTTATGTAGTCTTAGTTTTCGGACAATATTGTAAAATACCAACAGTACAAAATAATAAGGCCTGTTCCAAATTTAGGGTTCTTTTTAGGAAATTCTTATTATTAATAGCTACATTATTTCTGGAAGTGAAGTCTTATTTTCCTAGCGTCATAACACAAAATCTCAAAGTTATGTCACTGATATTGGTTATTCCCCAAGTAAATAATAATATTCTTCAAGTATCGAATTATGTTTTTTTTTTAATTTATAATATTTTTGTATTATTTAAACAAAACAAACTTTGAACCACAACTTTAATTTGTCCTGATAAAAATCACTCCGAATAGCTAACTTTTTTTTTTAAAAAAATCACGTAAATGATAAAATAAACATATATAATTAATTAATCGAAGGATTTATCTTTGTTATCAAACAAATTATCTATGACAATTCGAATGAATTTTCCAACCAACCAAAAAAAAAAAACATCAATTAGAACAATCAATTCAATAGCATCACTCTGATTTAAAAAATGGAGTGCGACTAATCACTTAGACGTTTTTGAAGATTAGATCTTTTTTTTTATTGTTTTTGATTGAAAACGAGACGAGGGAATGCTACCATAATGATTGACAAGCTATTCAGGGCTATCAAGTAATTTTATTTCACAATATACAACTGAACTTTGTTCTAAATAAACGGAAGCATTGCTTCTTAAATTGCATTATAAACATAATTAATATTTTTATTGGCAGCACTTCTATTATGTCTTTAGGTAATCCAATAAATAAACAAACGTGCTAGGCTAAGGCTATATATGTATACTGTGCTGGAACAAATTACCAACACATGTAACCACATTGGACTGTTTCTGGTAAGCTTCATAGGCGCCAGTTACACAGCAAAAGCCGAATCATTCCAACGACGAAATAAAAATGGACGTCTTAGTTCGCTAATTCGCCGCCATGCTTACAGTGACACTTGATCTTTCACAAAACGTCAACGAAAATTTAAATGACACTTTAGTAACAAACCATACAGAAAATGTCGAAGCATTTAAAAAAGAAAGAGACTAAAGACATGGCAATTTATAACTGTGGGAACTGTTTATGCGGGAATGAACGCCAGGTCATACTTCAGGCAAGCAGAGTTCTATTTCAAGCCACACAAAGTTCGTTGATACACTCATAAATTTTTAATGGTGATAAACTGTTATAAATTAACATGTCTATAGTTTAAGCTTTTAAAAGATTTTCCATCATTTTAGAAAAATATATTTCTTTTATATTTTTGTTTTTTCTTTTTATAAAAACTCACATAAAATCCTCGATATCAACAAACTCTGTAAACTGACATGGCTGTTGATTAAAGTATCCATAACAATAAGCATAAGACCAAGGTTGGGCATTTTGACAGGGCGCGAAAGTTGCCTCCCTGCAGTCAATATTGTAATACGGTGCAGCTGTAATAACTTGACGGGCAACAGGCATTACTCCACCACAGCCAAACTGCTGCGCGGACGGTGGTGGTTGTAGTGGTGGTGGTGGTGGTGTTGGTGATGGTGGAGATGAAATAAATTGATGATTTGGCAGCATTGGTATAGGAGGTGGTGTATAAGCTACAGGAGCAGTTGGCAGTTTATTATACGGTGAATTAAAATTCACACAGTGCTCACTAAGATTTGTCAAAAAATGCGGACTAGCAACTCGTTGATTAACCACTGATGGCACATTGACACAAATATTCGAATTTGAATTCGAAAGCATCGCGATTTTCGGATCGAATGATATGGGAAACCGTTTATCGTTTTCATAGAAAAGAAGCTCTTGGGTTTGGGGAACAAATCTACACGACTCCCAGACATTACCGTTATTGCTATACATTATTTTTTTTTATTTTAAAATTTAAATCGAAAATCACAAAGAAAACGATACGATGTCGACGTCGATGTCTAGAGAACCGTTCCACTTCAATGGCTTTAAAGTTAGAAACTAAAGAGGGCTACAGTTAATCGAGTATCGCCGTTATGTTATAGCTATGACAGCAAGCTGAAGAGACGTTTTTGTTTTTTTTTTTTTGTATTGGTGTGTAGGTATATAGAAAAATTTCAATTTTTTTCGAAATCAAAGACTTCACACCGTTTGTTTTTCTTTCGAATATATCGAGGAGGGATTTGTCTTTATGCACGGGTAGACAGGCTATCAATATTTCTATGACAGAAGAACATTTTAATTTTTGAAACAAACTTAATCACTCCGTCAGTGTGGCATTATCTTGTAACTTGTCTGCGATAAAGCTCACTTTTACGGTACGTTTACCGTATGTGGCCGCAGGTTAAACCGACGACGACGACGGACGCGAAGACCTCTTGACAGTTTCGTTTGTTTCGATAGAAGGTGAACAAATGAGTCTAATTCCAAGAATATAAAAACAAAATTCTATCCATAATTGTGTGAAACTAACAATAAGATAAGACCGACCGCAAAAATCAAAAGATAAGATATGAATTAAAAAATCTTTACATGTGTTACGTTGCTAAATATAAATAAACAAAATTTATGATAATATATTAAGTGGCAGGGTTACAAGTGCAAAAAAAAACATATACATATATGTTGATGCAGTAATGTAGTTTTTTTTTTTACCCCACCCCCTTCCCCACTCATTTCATGATGACGGTTTCTAAGGTGTAGAAAAAAATTCATAGAAGGAAAAAACATACTTTAAACCTTTTTGGCATTATCAGTCGGGGATAAGAGTTTTTTGTATACAAAATAGGCTATAAATTTAAGAAAGAAAGAATGATCCGAAATGTTTATAAACGCTTAACAAATCAAACGCAGCTCTTTGGAGCTTTTTTGAGCTTTTAAGAGTCTTATAGGGTAAATTGCTAGCAGTGTGCATATAACGGAAACTCAAAACTTTTTGTAAAAAAATGTTATAAGAAAACTACAAGACCTGGAAGGTTAAAAAGATGAGTCTATGAACCTGGAACGTAAGAACACAGTGACATCAGACATCATCAAAAAGCTTGAGTCTTCGCACCAATGGAAGAGTATCGAGACGGGAAGAAAAGAATATCTTGAGTGTAGAAAGTGGGGGGTGAGCACCATCCTAGCTAAAGAATATCGAAGATTTTCGCTATCGAAAAGTCGTTCTGCAACAGACCATAGACGAAATATTCACATTTAGGTAAAACCTGGAAAATATTAACTATTTAAATATTAATTAATTTGAAATCAAGACGTACCTTCTTTTCATCGAATTCAAAGCCACATATAGCATTCATCCTCAGGAGCCCTATTTGACCGAACTCGAGATCCCGGGAAAACTGATTCATTAGTGTAGCTTGACATTATATAACACAGGGTGCAATGTTCCAAAGAGGGAATAGCATTTCTGAATTATTTAAACATGCACAAGGCTACGTTTGTTGTTCTTTGTTTCTATATCAAACAAACAAGCACCTGTCAAACGACTTAAAAAAAAACGTTACTATTGACGATTTCATGTAGATCCGTCGAATGATCATCCTAAAAAAAAACGCTTCTACTTCAGTTTGGCGAAGCAAATGGCTGCAAAACATCCGAACTTTTCTGAGTGAAGTTAATTTTTTAAACGCCATCACTGAGCCAGAAGGTAAAATTCCAACCTTTTTTTTGTTATAAATTATATATCTTCAATCATCTGGGGAAAGTTTTTTAAAGGGTAGAGTAGTCAAGAAGTTTTGAGTTTCAAATATTCGAACGAAACAAACAAGACAATTTGCACCAAGGTGAAATTAAGCCGTCAAGTAGATTGTTATATTCAACTTAGGCGACGTAAACTTACAATTTACTCAACCTCGACCTGAGCGCTCCGATCCAGTATTTGAGAAAGAAACATAATTAAGCACTGAACTGTCATCTGATTAGTAGTTTGTTAAATTACATAGAAATTGTGTGCAAGTTTTCCGCACTCAACTTTTTGCTCGATGTGCTCAGTCACTTTTTTCCGACCTCATCGAGTGAGCTCCGTTGACCGTTCGAGCTCTGAGCTAAAAAAGAAATGCAAGTTGAGAGCTCAGAGCGCTCCGAGTTAAAAAAGTAACTTAGTTCTTTTTTTGACAGCTCAATGTCTCGCTCGGAGCTAAAAAAGAAAAACGACTAATGTATGGAAACTGGAGGGATACATTTAAAACTAAGACCCTGTTTAGATTGGGAAGATTGACTCCGGACTGGTGAGCCTCATCGTGTTTACATTACAAGCTTTCAGGCGCTTCAAAGTACATTGATGTAACAACAATTTTGACAACAACAACAAATGGGACTCATAAATCCGGTTTTTATGTTTTCTTCGCGCCTTACGAGAATTCTCACTTTACACTTCTTTTGCCCACGAACTTCAGTGATACCGGACTCTTCCCAATCTAAACAGCGTTTAATTTCCATTGCAATCCCAACTTTTCTCTCTGATAACAAAAACAAAGTCACTTAGTGATTAAAGGTAGAGCAATGAAAACATAAGTTGTTAACAAATAACCTCAGAACAACAATTTTATTGACTTTAAAAGCGTAATAATTAAAAATTAATTTGATTATCAAGATTTTCTGTGATCTACCGGGTGAACTACACATAAAGACAAAGTTATGGATATTGGTTGTTAATTTCCAATCTAAAAAACAATTAAAGAATTCTTGTTAAAAGTTTAATGTATTTTAAACGGTATTGAAACCAAAAATTGCAATTGTATGTAGAGCTAATTTATAGGGGAGAATGGGGTAAGAAGTAAGATTTTTTGGTATTTCTTGCAATTATTGGAAATGTTCATTAAAAAATGATCTCGACTCTAAAAACAATTTTTCGAGTATCGTTTTATAAGGTAAAGCATTGTGAACCTACTCTAAACAATTAAGATAAAGCATCATGTCTATTTTTTTTTATAAAAATTTAATTTTGCAAGATTGTCCTACCTTCACTTTCGTACCACCACTCTCCTCTAATGGTTTCAATAATTTGTTTTTATTTGGTCTTCGAATAACCACAAATGTATATTATAATCTTAGGTGTTTAGTTTTTTCCAAAGATTTGACTGTCGTTCTTTTGGAATAACCCCGGAAGTCAACTTGTGTTAATTGTCTGAAAAAATAAGGGGACTAGTGGTGAAATATTGACCAGTAAGAGTGGATTACTTTTACCACCAGATTTTGACTTAAAAACGAAATACGAAAATGAAATAAAATGAATATTTACTATGAGCGTTTTTGGTAGGTAAAAAAAATACACACAACCAAGCAATAGTGCATATAATAAGTTGAGCTTTGTTTTGGAATGTTTGACACTCAATCGAGTTGCAGAAAAATATTCGCTTCGCAAATATAAAGGGATGGGTTCGTTGATACTTTATAATTTTATGCTTTGTTTTCACTACAGAACCAAAATGTGATGTATTGGAAAATTAATATACGGTAAGACAGTGTAATTGTAATAGTGAAGATCCGAAATAATGGAAAACGACAAAAATGTGCATAAATAAAAAAAAGCCATTTTAAATCATTTTAATTTCTATTTTATTCCTAAATAATAATTTTTTTTGATGACCACTGATTTGGACACGGATAACAAATTTGTGACGATTTTTATCAAAAGTGGATGGTGATTGTTTTATTCGGACTTGGATGCTAGTAGCTAGTATGGATAGATATTATTCCAAGGATTGTAAAGGCCTGATTGCGGTGGTCGATTTAGTAAACTATGACCAATTTTTTTTCTATTGTACATTGATCGATGTATTTAGTACGAGTTATGCGTGGGATTTTGTTGTGCACAAAATAAAGTAAGTATTTTGTCTAATTTGAATTTGTGCAAAATCCGGTTTTCATATTGAAACTAACGTATTTTTTTTCTCTCTCTGTGAAATCTGGCAAAGTGGACTTGACAAATTTACGTATTTAGCTGTCGGTTTGTAAACTGTTACAAATAAAAATAGGTAATGTGATGAAATGCTATCAGACACAAAAAAAAGTTGCATAGCAAATAAATAACTATATTCCATACCTACTTTTTCTTCCAGTAAGGATTGCAAATGTCTATACACGTCTGCTTTGTTAAAACATTTCAAAAATGTCTACTAATTTTAAAATGTATAACTATTTACATTTTGTATGTAATTTAAACTTAAAATGCACAACAAGAAAATAGAATCTTTAAATTAAAATTCTGAAATACATCAATCAACTGTCAAATTTGAAATATTCTCAATGTTCTGGTAATTTATTCACAATAGAAAATTGCACAATCAATATTTTTGCATATACAATTACTCAATTACTATGTTTATATACATGATCGAAAGGTCGAGTTGGATAGCGGTTGGATTTTTGAACCAGATTTTTTGTCACTTGAGCTGAGAGTTCAATTTAGTGTTAAGTTACAATTAAATAAGTAAGGATTAGCGTCAATCTATTTATTTATGTCAATACAAAAACAAATTGAAGTATCTGCTTCGCATAGCAAAACAAATACATACAGTTTCAAAAGCTTATAATACAGTAATTTATTTTAAGTTTAAAATTCTTTAATTTTAGACTTAACACAACAATTTTAACAGAGTAACAAGAAAGAAAATAAATGAAAAATTAAAATCTTCAGGATGGCAGCAGTTCTTTCTTTTGATCTGTCCGGTTTTTCTTGTTTTTTTTTCAATTTAATTTGTAACAGATTAACTGTTTCAATACTGTTTGTTATCTTAATACAACCTTTGAATGAATCACCCTTTATGCTACCAGTCTTTAAGTAGAAAATAAACATAAAACCTCTGGTTACCTGTAAAGAGAAAAAAAGAACAAAATGAATTTCAAATTATTGACATACTTTAATTATTTAAGAAGAATAATGGAATATTTTAATTCAACATAAAAAATAACAAAAGAACAGGGTGTAATGTAATGTCTACGTAACATTTTGAATACTGTAATCAATTGCATAACAAAAACGAGCAAGAATGTCTTCTTTTCAATAAGTTTTTTTTTTACTGCGTTACTGCACAGTACCGTTGTTTCTATTTTGAAGCAATTAATAAAATATTTCACACAGAAACATTAATTTAATATTTATATTTGTCTATCATTACGCTTTGTCTGCAGTCAAAAAAAATATGGCCTGATGTTTTACTGGGGTTTATATGAACAGTAAGGTACTGCAGTTGACCTTAAATATTTCGAATTCAAATCTACCTATACGTTCCAATGTAGATAACAGAGATGTCAAAAATGAAGTCTATTGGTGACTGCAGCCACTCCAAAACATAATTAAAAATAATTTACTTTATTTCAATTAAAAGATTTTAATACAGCCAATTGACTGCTTTATTAACTGCCAAATCAAAATATTGAAAATGACTGCTGAGAGCAATTTTTAACTTAAATTAAGTCAAATCAAAGTTTAAACTTTTATTCCAAGGTTTTAATCAATTGACTATAACTAGACTGACTGATGCAGTCTTTACATTTATGTTCAAGGTTGTTGATGCATCATATGTTTCGAAGTATTATTTTCAGCTAGTAGTCTTTTTACAACTTAAAGACTTTTTAACTGCCGGTAAGTCTTTTCGCAGCTTTGAAATCAATTTTACTTGAAATAAGCTGAGTTGTACTCTCCTTTTAAAACATTCCGTATCAAATTGCTAAATTAATTTTTAATTAAAACTGTTTTAATAAAAATGTAAACGGTGTACATATGTATATATAAACTAGCTTGATATTACGGCAGTAAAGTCAATTCAATAAGCAACCTTATATATGTATGTGTTGTATCAACATCCATCCATTTTAAATTATGGCTAGTTGAACTTGTTCACCCATGCAAGTCATATCATGTAATTCGTTTTCGAATATAATAATATATTCAATTGATTTTAGTCAGTTAATGAAAAGCAAGCAAATATTTTACATTCAAAAAACCAATTAATTAGGTGCAAATATTTAAGAAAAGTTTGACGTTTTCTTATCGAAAAATATGTCAAAGGCATTCCGCATGCTGTGAACTAATTTTTTTGTTTGAATATGTATAAATATGTTATGTATATGTAATTATGTATGAACGTGGACTTAAATCAACCCTCAATCATGTGATACTTAAAGTGAAGACAACATAAATAAAAATGACATTGGTAGAAAATAATAAATACAAATTGATGCTTATAAATGCATAATTTATTTTGAATGCACCCTGCTTAATTTTGAATGGAATCTGAGTGACACTTTAAAAATTATATGTGATTGACAATCATTATTGTTCTTTAGTCATTGTTGTTAGAATGAGCTGTGTGAAGTCAGAACCCCGACCTCAAAATTTTTGATCCAAATGTATCGGATTCGTTTGTCCATCGTTTGTCCACGTTTGTCCAGGCAAAATTTTCGTTTGTCCACCCCTAGGAAAAAAGTTATTAAGCTTTTCTTTTTTATAGCAACACCCCCAAAAACAAAAAAGTCGTCTACCGTCCGCAATTGATAACTTATGAGGATGGGACCAAGTCCATTCGTTTGTCCAGCGGCCATTTATGATTGTCCACCAAAAATTTTCGTTTTTCGACCCTTATTTCAAAAGTTATTCAACATTTCTTTTTTATAGCAACTATCAAAACCTTAAAGTCGTCTACTGATCGCAATTCTTAACTTAGAAGGACGAAACCAAGTGGGTTCGTTTGTCCACCGGCTATTTATGATTTTCCACCAAAAATTTTTGTTTGTCCACCCCTAAGAGAAAAATTATTCAACTTTTCTATTTTATAGTACCCAAACCAAAAAAGAAAATTTCATTTAGCGAAATAAAATTTATTGCAATCGTTTGTCCACCGTTTGTCCACCTCGGAACAAAAATTAAAAAAATTTTACCACCCCTATTTCGAAAGTTATTCAACTTTTCTTTTTTATAGCAACAGCCCCAAAACTAAAAAGTTGCCTAACACCCACAATTTTTAACTTAGGGGCGTGGTTTAAAGTGGGATCGTTTGTCCACCGGCCGATGATGATTTTCCAACAAAAATTTTCGTTTGTCCACCCTTAGGTCAAAAGTTATTCAACATTTGTTTCTTATAGCAACACCCCCACGAACTAAAAAGTCGTCTACGGCCCACAATCCATACATTAGGAGAATGGGAGTAAGTGGATTCGTTTGTCCACCGTATGCTCCTGATTGTCCACCAAAAAATTTCATTTGTCCATTCTTAGTTCAAATTATTTAACATATCTTTTTTATATAGCACTCATCATAAAAATGAAAGGCTTACAGATTGTAATTACATGTTGTATTTTTCATCAACTTTTGGATTTAGAATGGATTCATTTTTTTTTTTTGCTATTTCTTAATAATTTGTATACTTATCAATTTAAATGTAGCCTTAAGTTATAAACCTCTTTATTTTTTGCATCCGAAATCGAAATTTTTTTCAAATATAAATTTTGTGAAACTTAATATACATAGATCAAATATATTGCCCAATCTGTTGCTTAAACCCTAGAAAACCTCCAATAATTTTTTAGAGAGGGGTTAGGGCAGTAATTTTATAAAATACTGTTTTTTTTTTTATTATGACATTTTTCATCGACTTTTGTAATTCGAAAAGCGTAAACCGAGTTGGCTTGATAATTTCTATATTCTAATGCAGCCTGACAACCTAAAAAAAATTTGTTAATCAAGTTGATAATTTCTATCATATATAGGGATTTTAACCTTCGCTTTTAAGATTATTATACAAAAATAGTTTTGCGACTTAATATGAGTTAAGTACAGATACGGCTAAAGACAATAAATACCTAATATATTTAAATAGCATCGTATGAAATTTGTGATTTACTTCACCTTTTTTTTCATTAAATAAATTGCACGACGCGAACTTCCTTTTATGTTTCTATGGTTTTAAAGTTCGAATATTGTAAATACAAAAAAAATGTTATGGGAGCATATTGTATTTTATGCCACCAGGCAAAGTAGTTGCTTAAAGGTAGTTTTATGTGAGCAAATGAACAATTTACAAAATATTAATTTTTGGGAAAAAAACTAACACTGTTAGAGTGGTTTTTTAAAATAGGTAAGGAAACTTACTTTTTGGTGGTGTTCCCATAAAATAGAAAAATTGAATAACTTTTGAAATAGGGGTGGTAAATTTTTTTAAATGTTTGTTCCGAGGTGGACAAACGGTGGACAAACGATTGCCATAGACTTTATTTCGCTAAGTGAAATTTTCATTTTTTGGGTTGGGTGCTATAAAAAAAGAAAGTTGAATAATTTTTTTCCTAGGGGTGGACAAACGAAAATTTTTATTGGAAAATCATCATCGGCCGGTGGACAAACGATCCCACTTTGAACCAAGCCCCTAAGTTGAAAATTGTGGGTGGTAGGCAACTTTTTAGTTTTGGGGGTGTTGCTATAAAAAAGAAAAGTTGAATAACTTTCGAAATAGGGGTGGTAAAATTTTTTTAATTTTTGTTCCGAGGTGGACAAACGGTGGACAAACGATTGTCATAGACTTTATTTCGCTAAGTGAAATTTTCATTTTTTGTGTTAGGTGCTATAAAATAAGAAAGTTGAATAATTTTTTTCCTAGGGGTGGACAAACGAAAATTTTTATTGGAAAATTTTCATCGGCCGGTGGACAAACGATCGCACTTTGAACCACCCCTTTAAGTTGAAAATTGTGGGTGTTATGCAACTTTTTAATTTTGGGGGTGTTGCTATAAAAAAGAAAAGTTGAATAACTTTCGAAATAGGGGTGGTAAATTTTTTTAAATTTTTGTTCTGAGGTGGACAAACGGTGGACAAACGATTGCCAAAGACTTTATTTCGCTAAGTGAAATTTTCATTTTTTGTGTTAGGTGCTATAAAATAAGAAAGTTGAATAATTTTTTTCCTAGGGGTGGACAAACGAAAATTTTTATTGGAAAATCTTCATCGGCCGGTGGACAAACGATCGCACTTTGAACCACCCCTTTAAGTTGAAAATAGGGGTGATAAAATTTTTTTAATTTTTGTTCTGAGGTGGACAAACGGTGGACAAACGATTGCCATAGACTTTATTTCGCTAAGTGAAATATTCATTTTTTGGGTTGGGTGCTATAAAATAGAAAAGTTGAATAATTTTTGAACTAAGGGTGGACAAACAAAAATTTTTGGTGGAAAATCATAAATAGCCGGTGGACAAACGAACCCACTTGGTTTCGTCCTTCTAAGTTAAGAATTGCGATCAGTAGACGACTTTAAGGTTTTGATAGTTGCTATAAAAAAGAAATGTTGAATAACTTTTGAAATAAGGGTCGAAAAACGAAAATTTTTGGTGGACAATCATAAATGGCCGCTGGACAAACGAATGGACTTGGTCCTATCCTCTTAAGTTATCAATTGCGGGCGGTAGAGGACTTTTTAATTTGTGGGGGTATTGCTATAAAAAAGGAATGTTGAATAACTTTTGTAATAAGGGTCGAAAAATTAAAATTTTTAGTGGACAATCATAAATGGCCGCTGGACAAACGAATGCACTTGGTCCCATCCTCTTAAGTTATCAATTGCGGACGGTAGACGACTTTTTTGTTTTTGGGGGTGTTGCTATAAAAAAGAAAAGCTTAATAACTTTTTTCCTGGGGGTGGACAAACGAAAATTTTGCCTGGACAAACATGGACAAACGATGGACAAACGAATCCGATACATTTGGATCAAAAATTTTGAGGTCGGGGTTCTGACTTCACACAGCTGTTAGAATGCGATATTAATGTAGAGTGTAGTTGGGAGTTCGCCGTTTCTTGTTGCTGGTCGACATTGACATTAATTGAATTGAGGGAGAGCAATGTCCCAACTGAATTTTATGACATTTTAGTTTTATGATAAGGTCATCTTATTGTTTTTGTCAAAATTTGGCCTTATTTGACTTTATGTATTTTGACGTTTAGTATATTAGAGCAAAAGAGAATAATGGAAGAAAAGTAAAGTAGAACATCAGGGGCATCGAACTTTGATTCCTTGAAACGTGTGATAACCAGGCTAGTCTGGTAAAGTGTAACACACACGAATCGGAATTTTAACTAACCACAATTACCTTAAATTAAAAAAAAACTTTTGTACATTGTCTAATTTGTTCACCTAAAAGAGAAATTGGACAAATAAAATGTTCATTTGAGACATGCACGAAAGTCAACTTGACGAAAAGGAAAATGTTTTCAACGACAAATGTACAAAATATACAAAAATACTAACGACTAAAGCTAAGTACAGATGATTGCCTGGCAATATTGTAAGATATGTCAGTAAAAAAATTGTCCCAAATGTCTTACAATCCTGTGAACTTACAATTTCGTGTGACAATATTGCCGGACACGTCATTATGTTAGACGACGAAAAATGAAATTTTCAGCTATGTGACAATTGTCTGAACACACAATTTTTATTATTGCCAGACAATGAGGACATTGTCAAACTCGTTTGAAATTGTCATATGCTATTATTTTGGCACAGGGTCATAAGACATCAGCAATGGACTTTTAACCCACTTGTGTTGGTTATACGGGTTTTTAAACAGCTGGGTGGGCTATAAGTTCAAAATTGATGGGCTTGCAAAAAAATAAACAGTTTGAGAAGCTAGATGGCATCAATTTCTTGTAATTATTATTTTTGTAAAATTTATCTTCTTAATAAAAAAAAAAAATATTGTACTGGACCCAAAACTTACTCTTTACTGTACTTTACTGTAACGGTAACTTATCCAAAATATTTTTTTGTACTCACTTTTGTTTAGTCTGGGAACTTTTTTCTACTAATGGTATTGAAACATACCACTTTTTCCAAATAAAATTGGTCTATAGACAAAACAAATACAAACAAACTGTCCTTGTTAGCCAAATTCAATCATTTTCAACTAAATGCATTGATTTTTGGTAAAAAAAATATATACATTTTTAATAAATGCTTGATCACTTGACAGCCCAATTCAATGCCAAAAATACATTTTGCTATCAATTTGTCTTCTTTGCGGATTCTTTTTTTCTTGGCCTAAGGGGTAAGTAACATACATAATTAAACACGTAATACCAAATGGCATTTTGTTTAGCAAAAAATCATTGAGAAATATAATTTCACAGAAAAAAATATAAATGAAAAAAAAAAAATGATTTTAAACAATTTCAACAAATATGAAGAAACGAAATTCCCATCATGTGACTTCATTATGAGAATGATATTTGGGGTATATGTGTAGGCGGCGGCGGTGGTAAACTAAAACATCACGCGCCTCTCAATTTGTTTCTAATATTAATGAATTTTTATTTAACATTTCCCTAAAGGCCATATTTATGCGCATTGATAAATGTTTTTACCTGACAAAATGTGCAAGAAAAAAAAAACATGCATATTAAGTTTTTCTAGTGTGATTTGTTAGAGGTACTCAATTTAATTTCCTTTTTGGTTTCAATTTATTGTTTTTTTTATTTAACGAACTAACATTAATGTTATTTTCTTCTGAACGGGGGGGAAATACAATTTGTTACTTGTTTTGACCTAACCTATACCTCCTTTTAAAACACAAACAAATTCAGTAAAAATATTCAATTTGAAAATGCTCGCCTTTTTAATAAAATAGTTTTTTCGAGGACTTCAAATTTTTGTAGTGACGTTAAAAATTGTCAGAAATTAACAAACAATATACCACTTTGTTTGTAAAAATATTATGAAAAAAAAAAAAGTATTTAATATTTTTTTTCTGAAAATTTAACGGTTTGCGAGCAATTTGGAAATAAGTGTGATCAAGCCCACATTTTTACTCGTATTTTGCTTATAACTTTTAAATTACTTATTTTAGAAATAAATATTTTATAGGGAGTTGTATATAATATAAATTGGAACAATAAAGTATATAGGTACCCTTTTCTTTATAAAAAGTAGCATAAAAGGAATAAAACGGAAAAAAAATCTTGGGAACCCCACAATCTTGAATTTTCCGCAAACTCAGATTTAAATACCTACCTACTCAGAATTAACCGCCCCCTACAAAACTTCATTCAAACTTAGAAGACTTTTTTCAGATTGGCCTATATATGACGTCGCAGGGCATAAGTCCACAAGCCAAAAGTCCACAATAGTCTTTTGACCCACTTTTGGTGGGTTACAAGTCCACAAATCAATTGTGGACTTATGACCCACCCTTATGAGCTAGAAATCCCCAAAAAAGGTCAATATTCCATAATTTTAGAAAAGAAGTAGGTCATAACTTCACAAATATTTTTTTGGACATTTTTAAAATCATACTGTTTATTAAGAAAACTGTTGACATTGGGGCCTGTTTGACGACTGGACATACCCTAGGCAGAGCAACGGAGTTACTTGAGCGGTACAGAGGTCGCAAAAAGGGGGTTAAAATCGTTTGAGACCGCGAGAGTGCTACCCGATGTACTGGTTTTCCAAGAAAATTCGTCAGGCACACCAACCTTGACCAGTTTTCTAGGATTTAAGCAAACAAATATCATTTTCTATTGAACACTTAATACGCATCTCGAGCTTAAAAAAGCAAAATAAACGGTTTTTAATAAAATACCCGAAATGAGTCAGAAGTCCATAACAATTTCCTGTGGATTTCTGGCCTACCAATGTGGACTTATGGCCTGTGGACTTATGACCCTGAGCCATAAAGGACTCCCCGTACTTGCCCATACTCTCAAGACATTTTAGCTGACTTAAAATTAATAAAAGGATTGAATTTTGAAAACAAAAATACATAGTGCTTAATTATATAAGATTTTGAAAAAATTAGTTTGAAGTTTTTTTTTTTCATTTGAAAAAAAAATGCTCTAGCTCTTTGTCAAACCTTATGGGAATCACCCTGTATATTTCAAATTAAAATGATTTCAAAACGTCAAATACTTGCAATGGACGCGTTCAGATATGAATAAAAAGAAGTGTCCAGATCTGATTAACATAAATCCGATGTAGAAATGAATAACAAGATGCATGCGTCATAAAAAACTGTACATTGAGAACATCTCTATATTCTTTTTTTTACATTAAATATATGCCTATGTATATAATGTATGTATATGTGTATTTGCAAGTTCGGTTTTTAATAATCTTATGTAACAAATGCACTATTCTTCCTGTTCCCATATACCAAAGGATGTTCGTACACACGTAAAAAATAACAAATTATGTCCTCAAACGTTTCAAAAGTAAACAATAATGATTAAGGATTCTCTAAAATACATATATTCACGTCAAAAACATACTTTTCTTTTCAAATCAATAATATCCTACGTAAATAAGAACTACAGGAGGGTTTGTTGAAAAACAAAAATTCTACCACATATTGCATTAAATCCCTTACAGGTATATACGAATTGATAAACATATTAGATTCATTGAACCTATGTATATAAGTAAGCGAAGACCCTTTTTTTTTGGATTAAATTGGAAAGGTAAGGGAATATATTATTCAATGTATTCAAATGCAGATAAAGATTTTTTTTCCAATGACCTGCCAGAAATCATTGTGTTGTGTTTAAAGCAATAAAAATTCATAGGGTTGAAATTTTAGGGCAATAGTTCAATGTTAGGTTCTTTGAGATCTATTGCTGTTTTTATTGATCTTTATTGATCGATAATTATTTTGTTAATACAATTACAAGTTCAATTTATGTTTTTATCAGTTTACTTAATACATATAGGGTCGTATTTATAACTGTTGTCTAACTTTGGACAGCCGTTTAAGTTACAAATAAACATGTTTAATTGTTGTCTAAGAGTTAACTAACTTAGACAACTGAATAGATTATTTAAGTCTTGACTAATTTTATACATTTTATTCATTTATATAAAGCATATTTCAAACTATTTTGAACACTGTAGACACTGTCTAATTGGTCAAAAATCTAATAAATACGGCAAATACATATTAGGTACGTTTTTTTACTTTGAAACTCTGTGATTTGTTGTCCAAAACTGCACAAAAGTCGGTTAAAGTTCATATAAAAAAAATTAAAATGTGTAATTTTGGACAGAAAATCACAGAGTTTCAAAGTAAAGGAACGCACCTATTAAATTATAACATATTCACTTAATATTATCGGATTCAAATCCATTAGTTGTCCTCTAAAGGACAGTTTTTCAGTACAGGTATAACTCTGAGTTAAATCAGAATTGGAGCGAGTTGTACAATAAATATTTGAACCGTGGTTCAGAAATTAAAACTCACCCATTTTGGCGGACTAATCGTATAGTTCAGGATTCAAATATGTAATAGTATATCAAATTACACACTTGAACCCCGATGGGTGAACGTTGATCCTCATTTGATCCGCTAAAAACCGTGAGTTAATTCTGCCCTTAATCCTGCATAAATCCTAATTCTAAATAAATAAGACCCAAATTTATTTATGAAGCAGTCCTTTGACGATTAACTATTAGATGTCAATAAACTATAGAAATTAAAGTGCCCCACTATAACGGATGTGCCATCTAATGGTTTCTTTTCAAATCATAGATTATTTTGACACTGACAGCTGTTCCCCGCTCGAAATCTTGACAGAAAGTCAATATCATACCTCCGCGGAACGAAATGAATCGCTTTACGCTTGAACAACCTTGAGAAATATTGAAAACTTATTTCCAATGTGAGTGCTGTGTAGCCCAAACAGTGCGTTTTTTTTTAAAAGAAGTTTTGGCCAAAATGAAGCAAACACCGCGCCTGCTGTACGCAAGTTTGTGCAAATAGTTCGTGAGGCTGGTATGCTAGTAGACAACACTCATGGTCCCGTCGTCGTACAGGCGAGAATATGGATTGTGGAGTGGTGGCATCATTGGACCATTTTTCTTCGAAAATGGGGCTGGGGACAACATTTCGGTCGGATCCCTGTTAAGCGACTTTTTTTTACTGAAATTGAAGACATGGATTTGGACGACCTCTGGTTCATGCAGGATGGCGCGCAATGCCACAATCGATCTTTGAAAAAATTTAATTTTGTTCATTTTATTGAATTTTTAAAAAGAAAGTTGTATCTGGCCCACCCTTTATATGAGATCAACCAAAAAACTTCCGAGTTAAGTCATCAAGAAGTTTTTTTCAGAGCCAGGATTAACTTTTGGTTGTCAAAAAACCGAAGTACGCCACTTCGGATATTAAATCGTGGTATAGTGTTGATTTCCTAACAACTTAATCGCATAATACTTACGTGATTTAACTTCATCGAAAACACAAACAGATTTTTCCACCAACTTAAAAAAGGTTTCAATTCAATGAAATTTGTAAACATTACGTAAATTTTCGTTATTATTGCACAATATGATTTAATTTATTGGAATTAAATAATAAAAAAAAAAAACAACTACATATAATGGGTGATTTTTTAAGAGGTTTAAAACTTAAAAAAAAAAAAAAACACAAAAAATTCGAAAAAATGAATGAAATATTTATTTGAATCGATAGTTTGAACCTTGCAATTTAATGTTTAAAGATAATTTCATGCAAATGTTGACCGCGGCTGCGTCTCAGGTAGCCCATCCGCTGAGTCCAATTTTGGCATACTCTTTCACACATATCGGCCGGTATCTCACGAATGAATGCATGGATGTTGGCTTCCAGTGCGTCAATCGAAGCGGGCTTGTCCCTATAGACATTAGCCTTGACATACCCCCACAAAAAATAATCTAATGGTGTCAAATCGCACGATCTAGGCGGCCAATTGACCGGCCCGAAACGTGAAATTAACTGTTCACCAAACTCGCCTCGCAATTGCGCCATTGTTTCGCGTGCTGTGTGGCATGTGGCACCGTCTTGTTGAAACCACATATCATGCAAGTCAAGAACTTCCATTTCGGGCAAAAAAAAGTTTGTTATCATCGCTCGGTAGCGTTCACCATTGACAGTAACGCTGCGATTCGCATCATCTTTGAAGAAATATGGCCCAATAATGCCGCCGGCCCATAAACCGCACCAAACAGTGGCTTTTTCGGGATGCATTGGTAGCTGTTGCAATGCTTCTGGCTGATCTTCACTCCAAATGCGGCAATTTTGCTTATTTACGTACCCATTCAACCAAAAATGAGCCTCATCGCTGAATGGAAGCAGCGCGCGATGAACATTTCGAACCGAGCAAGAATTTTGATAGTAAAATTCAATAATTTGCAAGCGTTGTTCATTTGTAAGACGATCCATGGTTAAATTGCAAACCAAACTGAAGCTGTTTGACAGTGACACAAGGTACTAAACACACGTCAGCTGTCAAAACCAGTGTTGCCAAAACCAAACCAGCCAAAAAATCACCCGTTACTTTAAAACTGAATAACAAAAAATAAATTTATGAATGTGGGTGGTTATTTGACATTTTATTTTCGAGAAATAACCGATTTTATTTTAGAAAAGCACTTTGAAAATTTTATAAATTTATTCGATTTTGTTATTTACGGAACGTGAAATTGTATCGGATTTTTAGTGTGCCTTCATACACGTGTAATATAATACAATTCAAGACTTACATATCTGTCAGATAAAATTTCTGTTACGTCATGACTATATCACGTGTCAGTGTCAGTTACGTAGGAGTAAAAGTATTGTTAATGTACTTTCTATGACAAAATATTTTTACTTAAAATAAACCCAAATCTATTTTTCATAATTGAATCATTCAGATTGAATCAGCTGTTTGTAAAAAGGAAGGAAGGCAAGGGTTGAAAAGGTTAAAAATGAATTTTGAAGAGAAAGATGTAAAGAATTTCGTCATGTAACATTATCTTAAACATACACACGAAAATTTGTCTTAGACATCTCTAAATCTTTTTGCTAACCAATTTTGGTATATATCTGGTAATCTAATAAGACTATAACAAGAATCGAAATATTGTTATCCTCACAGACAGTCACGTAGCTGTGTAGAACCAGAGCCTAGTGACTTACAACTCTCAACCATTCCTTTGTGCGGGTTATTGGCAGGAATAGAGCGGACCTACAATTTTCTGCCGAATCCGAACGGCTAGAGTAAGAAGCACTTTTTCGTGACAAGAGATACTCTTGGAGGTTTTGTCAATTCCTTGCAACCCGTAACCCGTGAAAAAACAATTGTTTTTATGTGGCATAGGCTTCGAATCGAACCTAAGACCTTCGGCGTAACAGTCAAACGTACTAACCATTATGCCACAGGCAACTATTTTTGTTATATTAAATAAAAAAAATTGAGAATTCTTAAATTCGTACTTTTTTTTAAAATTGTATGCATTAAAAATTAACGCTAAAATGAACACTTCCACTTTTCAACTGGTAATATTATGACATGTGACATAAGTTCGGTTCAATGTATTAGGTCTGTTTTTAATATTTTTAAATATTTTATGCGAGAATTCTTGCACGGGTAGGCAAAAATGATTGACAAAATTGTGAACTAAAAACATGAATACACGGGTAGTTTTATTTGGAATTACTCATTATTTTCTATGACAGATGTAACATTTTTTTTTTTTTTTGATATTTTAATATTTTTTCGGAATAACGAAACCCAAGGCTCAATGTTATCGTCAACAAATTTATAACAAATATAGTCACCTAAATACTAGTCTATTCAAATATTGTAACGATCTCTTTATTTAGACAAGACAACTATTCCCAATCAATTCTGTCGGCCGGTTTGACATTAGAAAACTTCAACAAGCCTCTTTTTGTTACTAATTTCAACTATAACCATTGATATAATTAAAATCAAATAAACCGCTTTGTTCACTTGCGCATATACAAAACACAAATAGAAGATAATAAGTTCTTGAAACATAATAATTATTGTAATGCATTTTTCGGTTTATTTGAAGCAGAAGCTAACTTGTTTATTTAATACCATTAAAAATGTTTATTTGTAATTTGAAAGATTTTAATTAATTCTACGCATACTTTAATCTTAAATCAATACTTTTTTTTAAACCACTACATTAAATAATGAAAACTAGAAGAAGAAGAAGAAAACAACACACTCAATTTCTTGTCATAAATCAATTTTATTTATGTTATTCCGAAGAGGTTTCGAAATGCCAGCGCCCAGCATTTCCTCAACAAGATCATCGAAATGCATGAGATTGCAGTGAAAATATGGTGAAATATTTCTGTCACGACAACGTCAGGGATCAAGAAACTTAAATGCATCTCGAGTCCAATTGGAATCAATGCAATCATTTATATGAAAACCATCAGATAGCACACCCTCCCGCCCCTTTTGACAAGTTTCGTTTTATTAAGAGACCCAACTAAGAAAAAGAAAAACCACATTTTTCTTGTTTTTTTTCTCATTTGATTCTTCGGGTTTTCTTCTTATTTCTTTTTTCATCTTGTCTGTGTTATCATTCCTTTGTGTCTAAAGTCTGAACGCTGACGATACGAGTTCAGCCTAAAATGACTGAATGCATAGCTACCACTTTAATAAATTTATTATTCTCTGTTATTTAATTTTTATTTTATTATTTTTTTTCTTCATTTTATGTTCATTTAAATAAGTCGACCTACTTAACGGATTCAACACGCACTACAGAAATGAAAAAGAAAGAATTTTAGCATATACATACACACATACAGACATTAAAAGGATCGGATCATAGTGTACAGTGGAACAAAATTATTAAAAAGTTGTATAGCTTAGGAATCTAAAATATTATTCGAGTTATATTTTTAAAAGATTAATCTTGTCAACAGCCCACTTAAAATCATAGCTTTGGTTTATCCATGATAAGATGCTCATTCGTATTTCAAATGAGCGTTGAATAAGTAACATACTTCAAGATAGCACTGTACTTTATTCAGTAGAAAGACGAAGTGCACAATTAAATGTATCTAGCGTTTTTAGTTTGAATACATAATTTATATTATGTATTAAAATGGAAAGTGTAAGCGTGCCATCAACTGGAGGTTTTTTTTTTAATGGGTTAATTCACAATAGGCGTGGTTTTTTGCAAGCCCGCCACCGGGGGGAATTGGACGAATAAAAAAACGACCACGGGGATTAGCGACACCATCATAGAAACAAAATGGAGTTTTCATACAAACTATCGATAACTAGTATATATACATAATTCAAGCCGGTAACACAGTTTTTCTGATGTCCCTCAAGTTAGCAGACCAAAGTCAGCAGAACAAATTTTTTGTGACATCATCATTTGGCGCTAATTAAGTATTCAACAACAAAATTAAATGCAAGGAAAAAAAATTGTTGTCTAATATTTAGGAGCTATTTAAGTGCTCTAGACATCAAAAAAAAAAAAAAATTAAAAAAACTCGCCAACCTCGAATTAAGTACCCCATTTTCAGAAAAGAACAAATTTGTTCTGCTGACTTTGGTTTGCTAACTTGAAGGACATGTTTTTCTGGGCGCCTAAGTTCAGCCCGGAGAATTCTCTGGGTTTAGCTTACTTAGCCCACAGGGGTTTAGTTGTTGTTGTATTTAACATGGTGATTGTTTAGCACCGACGGACGTCGTTTTATTCGTCCCCGGGCTTGCAAAACACGCCAAATGTCTACATATCTTTTTTCTTAATAAAACTAAGAAACATTTTTTTAGAATGTTTTTCTTTTCTGAAAATCCCAGCATTGACGAAGAAAGTCTTAACAACTGAAAGAAAATGAATATCACTTTGACAGTTCCCTTTGTTATCTTAAACTAGATAAAGTTCAGGGCTTTTTGCACATGCTATTTTTTTAGCCAAGTCGAGTTCAAATTTCTCAAAAACGCTAAACAGTCCATGGTGGCAGTTTAATTAAATTTTTCATGGCGAAACCAATACATTCACGGGCAATCGTAACGCAGATACCAATGATATCCCTCAATTTAGTTTGCAATGAAATTTATAGGTTTTTGTTTAGGAGCCACCATATTATATAGAATGAAAACTCAATTTTGTATTTTATTTTATTTTATTTTATTTTATTTTTCCAATTATAGTAGTCTTCTAACCCACTGTTACCATATCGCATCAATATATACACGTTTGTTTGTTTGTTTTTTTTTCAATTAAAAACAAAATAATAAAATAAAAACTGGCAGACAGTACCTAACTACAAAGAAAACAATTATTACAAAATTATTTACTGATAAAATATACGAGATTTCTATGTTTTAGCTACACAAACACTAATTCTTATCAACTGAATGCACTAACACTATATACTCATAATAATCAGCTTTGGTTTGATATTATGGTTCGATGTGGAATGAGAGGCTTAGTGGTGACGCCTTCACGGTTCCATTATATATTAGTTTCGCTTTTCATCATGGCCAATTGGTGTGTGGGTGTGTTAGTAAGTGCATTTTGAATGTGTTATCAAAATAGACAACAATAAAAAAAAACACGCACATTTGGATGAGCCCCATAGCCCAACACAATTCGATTAAAGGTTTACTATTTGGAAAACTTGTTTCTAATTCCATAAAACGGTATTAAAGTCCGACTGTGGCGCGGTGATAAGACGATGGAAAGTTAATTAATTCCTATAAATTCTGGGTCGCTATGTCAATGAACGAATATATATATATATTTATATAATATCTATATATTAATATGATTTTATAGCGAGACTTTAAATTGTTGTAATTTTATTTTTCTCTGAATTTGCCCATAACTTCCAGACAGAATTTGATTTATAATTTCACATATCAACACAATTTTTGGCTCAGAAACCAAATTATGTACATACATATGTACCTACTTTCGTGTCAAAATCGGTGTAGTATGAGAGTCGGAAAAGGAAGTCATGAAGTATATTTGAAACACACTATACACATATTAAATGTAATAAATAGCTCTTGCAAAATTACACAAATTTTCACAAATTGTCTAAAATTCCTATTTGTTAGCTCAAAAAAGTTTAATGGAGAGGGCAAAATAAGAGAGAAAATAATTTCCCCTCCATTATATAACTTGCAAATTTCTGTTTTCAAGAATCGTAAAAACTGTCAAATACACAGCTGTTAGTGTATGTCACTCGACGTCGGCTAAGAATATGCAAACAAAAATTCATTTTGATATTCACCATCTTAATTGTAAATCATCTACGGCCAAACTTGACGTGTCCCAATCGGTAGTTCTATAGTTTTTCCAAATTTAAAAATTTTAAAATTACAAGATTCAAAATGATTTATCACAGTTTGACCATCTTGTACACAAAAGTGACATTTTAATAAAAAAGTGGTTCAGTGAGTTTGTTAACTTTTTACCAAGTTTCCCTCTCTGAGAATATTTTCTCCTTCTTTTAGAGTTTGGCAGGTTTTACAGATTTTTCTTAAAAAATATAGGTACCAAACAGACCTAATATCATTAGCGTTTTCATTTTTGTTCAGTTCTGCTCATTTGTCCGAATCGAGGAAAATGGTAGGATCAATTTACATTCTCTTGTCCAATTCAATATTTTGTTTTTGGTTCTAATGATGCAGTGAGTAGTTATTGTGGGCACTCGAACAGCCATTTTCAATTTCTGACACTCCCAACTTTGACAAGCTCCGCAATATGGAATTGCTTTCAACCAAAGATTTGATTCTGATTTGCACACACACTAGCAAGACATTTCTAAAATCTCAAATTGAATTTCGCTTATATAAAATCATAAGAGGGTTGTACGTTTACCTCTAAATAAAATAAATTTCAGTAGCACGTTACTTACTTGAAACGAGTTTCATTGTGACTTGTACTCAAAAAAAAAAGTTGTGAACTATGAATATGCAATAAGATGTCAAATTATGTGTTGTGTTTTATAAGTTAAACTTTGAAGGCCAATACCAGAACCAGAAAACAATTGATTGAACGAAATAAATCAGTGCTAATGATCGACTGGATCGGCTAAACTCGATCGTATTAAGTAGGCTACCACAGATATTTTGAATAAACATCTAAGCTTCGAAACGAAACAATGATAGTAGGTGTATTTTCTTCAAAAGTTATAGTGGGGTGTCATTTACTTCCCAAACACATTTTTTTATCAGATATCCTTAAATCAAATGCGTGTCGTTAAAAAATGATTGACCACACAAATATTTATCCAAGGTCATTAACACATGCTTCTAGGGCCATATACCTCTTCTCATACAAATTTACACTTTCTGCGTTTTATTTTACAACAGTAGATATTTTTTTTATTTAAAATTTATATGCTCCCTTTTTTAAGATCAAATAACAAACACACTAGTGTATAGTTAGCCAACTCAGCAAATTCTTACACGCAAACAATAACAAAATATTTATTTATTTTTATTCACTTTTTATTTTGTATACAAACAACAAGAAACTCCCTAGTTAATCACGTTTTAATTCGATGTGTATTAAAATATATGACATACTAACGGGTGATTTTTAAGCTGGTTTGGTTTTGGCAACACTGGTTTTGACAGCTGACGTGTGTTTAGTACCTTGTGTCACTGTCAAACAGCTTCAGTTTGGTTTGCAATTTAACCATGGATCGTCTTACAAATGAACAACGCTTGCAAATTATTGAATTTTACTATCAAAATTCGTGCTCGGTTCGAAATGTTGTTTATCGAAAAATTGTGTTCAGCGATGAGGCTCATTTTTGGTTGAATGGGTACGTAAATAAGCAAAATTGCCGCATTTGGAGTGAAGATCAGCCAGAAGCATTGCAACAGCTACCAATGCATCCCGAAAAAGCCACTGTTTGGTGCGGTTTATGGGCCGGCGGCATTATTGGGCCATATTTCTTCAAAGATGATGCGAATCGCAGCGTTACTGTCAATGGTGAACGCTACCGAGCGATGATAACAAACTTTTTTTTGCCCGAAATGGAAGTTCTTGACTTGCATGATATGTGGTTTCAACAAGACGGTGCCACATGCCACACAGCACGCGAAACAATGGCGCAATTGTGAGGCGAGTTTGGTGAACAGTTAATTTCACGTTTCGGGCCGGTCAATTGGCCGCCTAGATCGTGCGATTTGACACCATTAGATTATTTTTTGTGGGGGTATGTCAAGGCTAATGTCTATAGGGACAAGCCCGCTTCGATTGACGCACTGGAAGCCAACATCCATGCATTCATTCGTGAGATACCGGCCGATATGTGTGAAAGAGTATGCCAAAATTGGACTCAGCGGATGGGCTACCTGAGACGCAGCCGCGGTCAACATTTGCATGAAATTATCTTTAAACATTAAATTGCAAGGTTCAAACTATCGATTCAAATAAATATTTCATTCATTTTTTCGAATTTTGTGTGTTTTTTTTTTTTTTAAAGTTCTAAACCTCTTAAAAAATCACCCGTTATATGTATAATTTATACTCCTATTACATATACATAGGTATCGCTTTAAACAACGAATAACTGCCACCAACTCCCTACCTAAGTTAATGTAAAGTCGATGACCATTTTGAAAAGTCTAAATATGGCAGGGGCTCATTTCTTTTATATTTCTTTTCGTATCACATAACTTCAAATTTACTTCCTGTCATTAACAAAAAACAAATTTTTATTTTGTTTTCTTATTTTGAACATCTCTGATCGAAACCAGTTTCATCATTTCAAAAGTTCAATAGCTTCAAACTAATTGATTTTTGTGTAACACAGTTTACCAGAACCAGTTTGACATAATGACCTGGAGTGGCCAGGCCCTTAAAAAGCAATTGAAATGTTCCTTTCTATTTAAATAAAAGTAATTTTTAAGGTGTAGGTATCAATTGAAAAGTAAAACCCAATCAGCTTTAAAATCTTTATGACTCATATTGAAATTCACAATCAATTCGTTTAACTAAATATCAAATAAACGATAATAAAACAATACGTCATGTTTTTGTAAATTAAAAGTCAATAGGTAACCGTTAATTTTATTTTTAAATTTTCGATTGTATATTTTTAGTAGGCACCTTTGTATGCATACTTATATTTATTATATATTTAAACATAAAAATCTGGTCAAGGGGCTATAATCTGGAAACCCTTTCCCCTCGCAAGCAAAAATCTAAATTATTCAATAAATTTGCTATATCGTTTAATCTCGATCTTAATGCTTATCTCATATTTTAATATTTTAACGGATAGTGTTTAAATTGATAATAAACTTCAGGTTCATTCTTGCCTCCTTCTAGTCATAAAATACAAATTGATCTTACACAATCTTGGTTTACCCCCAATAAAACAAACTTATTGGTGCTAAAAATTAGCAAACTAATTTCAGCTGTTCCACTTGCATTTTTAAGTAAACAACTTTCGTTTAAACATATAGAAATCACATATGGAATTGAACACTTAACGAAGTAATATTTAATTGCACGATTTGGTCGCATAAACTTGCTCCTCTTAAAAATTGCTAACTAAAAAGTTTAGGTGTGAAAATAATTTTAAATAAAACAATATGTGTGTGTCAGCAAATGATTTCACTATGGTAGGAATGATTCTCTCTAACTTCCCAAATAAAGGTCTTAAAACGTCATTCTCAAACGAGAATTTTATCGATAACTTATGTTATAACTTTTATATCGATTACCTGTCGCAGTTTGTTTATCTTTTACTATTTTGATTAAATTTGACACATAAAAAACAAAAAATATAATATAATACATGACGATTATGGAATCCGCAATAATGAATCCACAGTGCAATGCTCTCTTTTATCTTTACCCATTTGCGATTTGTCGTGAAAAGAAAAGAGAACGCTGTACTAAGAATATTTCGGATCTGCCTACGTTCTGTACACCATTGCCGAAGTGGGACGATCGTGCCTTTTTGACACGAAAATTTCAATATGGCACTTTTTTCTTATTTCCATTTATAACTTCAAATAAAGCAAATTTTGACGAAATTTGATGAAATTCGCTCCAAATCGAGTAAAAATAGTCAGAAACTCTTATATTTTGACAATACACGAATAAAGCAAATGAGTTCTTCTCATATTTTGTTGTATTTCACTACACATTTGAACTAAATTTTTTTTTAATGGATATGTCAGAAATTTTTATTTTCTAAACGAGGTGATAAATTTGTATTCAGCCCTATTGTGAGTTTCACACGAAAAATATTTCTTCTTAAAATTTTTTGTTCGCCCGGAATCTTAAAAGCTATTGTGAGTTTCGCCCGAACGAATTTTTGTTCGCCTGCTAAAAATTTATTCCGCCCAAAATAATGTTCACAATAAGATGAATTTTTCGAATATGAAACTCACAATAGGCAGAAAGTTAAATGTAAAATTTTTCGGGTGGAATGTTGTTCGGGTGAAACTCACAATAAGGCTGATGGTTTTTTTGTATGACCCTTTTTTCGAGAGACAAAACAAAATACAAAGTTGATATTTTTTGGGACTCTTGGACCTTTCTCTTAACTTTCCATTCCAATGCTCTAATCACTGGGCTTATTTAAAATAGGTACAGAAGTACAATGTTGAACATGAATAAAAATGTGTTGGCGGCTTCGCGTCGACATACAGGGAGATTTTTTTTACAAAACAATATATTGCCTTTAAAATATACATTCATACTTACTTTATTATTATAGCAATTAAAACAAAAATTGGAAAGACTTACTCAACAATGAGTCTGATTTATGTATGTACATATGTATATGTAAACAAATATTAACCTTCAAAAGAGAAATTCGTTATTAAATTCACACGACTCAATTCATTTTATTGGACTTTGTATCCAATGTATCGCTAATTTTTAGGATTAATCAACAATCTTGAATGCCATTTCATCAATTCCGATAGAAATTTCATAAAACAGTAATTATCTCATATCTCCACTTGACATTAGCATATTTTTCGCAATTTTTTGTGTACTTTTTTCTTTTCCCTTTTTTTTTTGGATGCTTCTATTACTTGTAACTCGTGATTATTTTCAGTTTTATGGTGTTTATTAAATTTTTTTTTCGCTGAAATGCCGATTAATATTGTTTACAAGTATGCATGTATAATGTTCTTTAGATATACATATATGTATCTATGTACATGTATATTTACGATGTGATGAAAAAACGAGTACCTACGACACTTAAGAAAAATCTACATATACAACCACAAGTAATTTATGTATGTTACTTTGGAGGGGCTCGCCTGGTAAAAAAAAAGGTTGCATTTAAGATAAATAACTTCTGTCTATTTAAATGACTTATTTATGACAATGATAAAGCCCACATTATGTATATTACATGTACTTATGTAGTTACGGAGTGTGGCTTACAGCTTCGATGTCATTTTGGTAAATAGGTAGTTGTTGTTTGTTGCACTTTAAAAATGACTTAGAACGTAAAATGTGTGGTTTAGCTATGTTGTGCTGACGTAGGGTACCTATAAGAGAATGACAACTTTTTCAAGTAGTCTTAATTACTTTGGCGCCACTGCAAAGAAACGTGATGGTTTGTCTGTGGGCGCAGTTAATGACTTAGGAATAGTTCATAGGTTATAATAATGTTACAATCTAAATATGATACTTAAGGGCTAAATTTCGGAAAACATTGATTGCCTTATTTAAGATTAGGTGTTGTATCCCTTTAGTTAAATAATTCTTCAAACCAACTTTAAACGTCAAACTGAAATGCAGTTTTATTCCAATCAGCTTGAACATCAGGTTATTTTACAAAATTTTATTAAAATCGTAAGAGCTGTAATTTTCAACAAATCTTTATAAAACCAAAACCGTTGTCTCGGTATCGGTATTAATTGAGCTAAAATTTTTCCATAGGAAATTACTCATAAGGAAGTAATGTACTGAAAATCGGTAGATATACGTACATTTGTTAAGCTCTCAGCTCAATGTACATATGTATGTAATCGGATGCAGAGACGCACAGACACACATGCTGCTTGCTAACACTTTTTTTCTTTTTTATTATCATCGTAATGTTAGGGTTAATTAAAACCTCTTTCATTTGTTTTCCAGAAATTAACACAATATACCTACCCTTTAGAGCAAGTAAAAATTTTTAGTAAAATGTTATTGCAATTAATTTGTACTTTTTTCTGTTTCCATCCTAAAAGTTTGCTCTAAATAATTTATTCAGTAAAATAATCTGAGAAATAAAAAAACAAAAAATAATTACTTCGCGTTATCTAACAACGCTTGCGTCAATAAGTATTTTTTTCTTTTTTCACTGTTTTGGAGTCGCTTATTTTGTTATTTTATATTTTTTAGGGAAATAGCTGCGCTACATTTTCACTCCAATAAGGGACATTATTGTGGGTAACTCCAAACAAGAAAATCTCCGGTGGCTAATTGTAAAGGTTACCAATAAAACCCGACCTAAGTTGGGAAAATGTATATTTTTTATATTTATATTTTGTTTTAAAAATAATTTCTGTATTTAATGCAAAAATCATTGCATGGGATAATGTGTTGTATCCTCTATTTTCATTGGAAAAGTCTTTCAACATAGTAAGATTAGAAATTTCCATGCAAAGCTGATAAGATTTATGACATCCTCATGATCACCCAACATAAAAATGGGACTTTTGTTAGTTAATGTGAAAAAGGAAGAAACGTTTTGGAAAAGATAAAGCAACTCAGAGACTGACTTCATTTGCCAATGACATTAATCAAGTGGGAGGAAGGCGAGATAGTGAGACGTCAAAAAAAAAAGTCGGCGGCTTGAAGCGATGTAAACAATGACATATTGGGACATGGCATGGAGTTACGGCAGCTCACCGCACCTAGTAGTCGTTGACTTGCTTTATTTATTTATTTACATTAAAAAATGTAAAATGCATTTATTATTTTTTTTCCAAAATAATATTATGTGCGCAGTCTGGATTAAATTAATTAATATTTTCGAACCGATAAAGCTTTGCAATCATAGGTGTGTTCCTTTACTTTGAAACTCTGTGCATTTCTGTGAATTTCTTCTTCACTTCTTCTTTAAATGGCAAAACTTAAAATTCTTGAAATTCTCCCAGAATTTTACGTCACAACCTGGAACGGTAATTTTTCCATTTAACCAGCAATCTTTAAGATAGCAAAAAGTTGAGGTAATTATAATTTTTTTGCAGCATGACGTCTTCAAAATTCATGGGTAGTGTGATGTTTGGACGTTTAAAACTCAAATCAATGGTGTGTAGACTGGGTCAAAAGAAGAAAAACCAATAACCAATATGGATATTTGACAATGTTGCGTTCGTCGCTCGATGTCGAACTCATGGGTTCTTTATTAGGCCAACATCATAAACAACTTAGCAAAATATTAGATCTATCGGATCTGACGCAAAGTCTGGTAGGTATATAATGTAGTTACTGGGCTGAAACTAGTTATTTATCAAAACAATATTTTAATATTTTTTTGATTTGTGCCTTTTAAAACAATTAAATTTGACTGCAACGTGGCAACCCAATGTATGTATTTATGACCCGTGACAATAGATAAGTGGGGTGTAAGGGATATATTGGCGTTGCCGCTAATCTCTAGCTTCACCATGTTTTGAAAATAAAAAAGTAAAAAAGAATGCCTTCTAAAATTGATGTTTTTAAATTCGATTATTGCTTAAATAGCTTCTCAACAAAACAAAACATTTTTAGATTACAAAATTATTTTCTGGAGGTACCTACCTACGCAGAGATACCTACGAGACTGCTAGTTGGAGATGATAAGAAAATGTTTATTTTGAGACTATGTCCATTCTTGTCCTTTAATAGAAACTTCATTTCAACTTTGAATCATCAATATTAGATTATTATTATTATTGCCACATGCCATGGTTTAATTGTAATTCTTCTCCACCTCCAATTCAAAGCTTGATAAAACTTTAAAAAAATACCTCTGTATTTGCATATTTTTTATATTGAGTGAAAGCTGATTTTGGGATAAAACGGGTTAAATATTTCGCTTCCATTTATATCAATGTAAGAGAAAAACAACTTGTTGAATTTATTATTTCCTATAAATAATTAATTACTTTACTTTTTTAAACACAAATGATGATCACAGCGAAACAAAAACAATTTAAATAAGTAATATTATTTCTTTGTTTCATATTTTTTTTTTACTAGATTTTTCAGTCGAAAAAAAAAACAATTATTGTGAATTATTAACAATAAAACTCTTCAAGCCTAACCAAACCCACCTTCTCTTTTCTTTTGGCTTTCCATTCGTTTGCTGCGTTGGTGTTGTTTTTGTTTTTGTGGCAGCAATGGTGTCAGCCGCGTTGCTCTTATCCGTGGTCATTTTGATTTGATTCGATTAAGATGACGAAATCTTTTCAATTCAAATCAAAACAATATTTTTTGTAGAATTAAAAATTGTATTAATTTTTCACTTGTTTTTTATTATTTACTGTTTCACTTCACTTTGATTTAATTTTTTGACAACTGAACTGATTTGCGATTTGACACATAAAAAAAATTCACAATAATATGCTTAGATATTTTTTTTCCAATTTTTTTTTATCAATTTCCTGATGGTGTAGGTATTTACAAAATTGTAGTATTTTGAATGAAGGGGGTATTTTCTATGACGTATATTGTAGTTTCCCTCTGTAAATTTTTAACACTGCCTCACACTATATTCAGAGGTGAAAAGCAAAAAACCGAAAGGGACACAAATTAAAATGGAATTATCAAAACAAAACTAACAATTCTTTTTTTCTGAAGACCAGAATATCTTGTTTCTTTTTCTTCAGGAACATTAATTTATTATTTATTAGGGGGAGTTGGGTAACGTAACACAGGACACTATCGAAAATTGAAGAAGTCTCCGAAACTTTCCTTTTTCTAAGTAATCGCGAACCGTATTATTATTATACACGGGTTTAAGCTATATTTCGAATGCATTTTTGCCAAATGCATACAAATATCCAAACCGATATGCAACGTTAAATCGAAATTATTTTTTGTTTTTTTTTTTTCTGTTTGGTGAAATTTTACACGAAATTTTTAGATTATTTTGGTACAAAATATTTGTGCTCAAATCAGATTATAAAATTCCTTTTTACGACTCCTATGAAAGACACGGGGAGATTACATATATTAACTAGTACTAGCGCACTGCAGTCTCATTCCAGCCAACTTGAAGTTCTCGACAACTACGATACGATATGGCAATGGTCTCGCTCTGTTTTTGATAATATTTTGATTTCGTTTTTGTTTTTGTTTTTTTTTGGTACAGATTTGATTGTAGTGTCGCTGTCTCACTTTTACTTAAGGTTTGTATTGAAAGAATAGAATGAGATAAGGGTATATTTGGTCAAGTTATTTTTTATTTTTATCATGGCGGACTTTTAGAGCGAAATAGCAGAAGTTTGTTTTATTTTTGTGTTCGTGTTGGAATTTGTTGTTGGTTTTGCTGGCTAGTGCTCTATGGTGTGGGAAATTGTTTAGGGATTTTTTTGTTTTTTTTTTGAAAGTAGATAAAGTTAGACCCCTATTATACGACGACTAAAGAAAAACACTTAATATAAATTAATATATGATAACACTATATATAATGACAGTGAAGTCCCTTTTCAAATGAGGAAATAAGTTGCTGGAGATTTTTTTACGTTTTCTTTTAATTTGCAATCTCCACCAATCGTAGACTAACTAGACCGTTCACTCCTTTTACTTGTAGCCATTCTCACCAAAACTGAAAATTGGTGATTTTCAAGGATTATTGATAGGATGTATCAGTTTATAATGGGCGTATTCACTAATGTAGTCACTACGTAGTCAAGTCATTCTGATTGGCTACATACAACTACAAAATGAGTTGAAATTTCCCCTCCGACGTAGTGTAAAAATTTCGGCTTCAAAGTTAGTGGAGAATGATTTTGACGTTTCACAATCAGCTATTCGGTTAAAATACAAAAAATTCAAACTATTCAAAATGAAACTTGACCACAATTAAATTATTTTGCATAATTATGATTTTATCTTCTTCCAAATCACTCATATTATATCTTATATTTGATATTATTTAATTTAAAAAGAAAATATTATTTAAATTCTCAAAACACAACTGTTTTTTATTTCGTGTGTGTTTACATCTGTCATTAATATGACAGTTTAGAATTGACTAACTTTGTAGTGTAATTTTGCATTCACAAAGCTAGTTGAATTTCGACTACGTAGTCACTACATTAGTGAATGCGCCCAATGATTTTCAAATTATTGTCAATCATTTGAGAATGTTATGAAACACTTACATACGTCAAAAGTAAAACTTGGGATCAAAATTACCTTAGGTACTAAAAAATTGTTTTCAAATCAAGAAAAATGATAAGGAAAGAAACCCGGTTCTATAGTAATATTCAAACCTCAGCAGTAGGTATTACGTTATACTGATTAAGCAAACTATTTTCCTTTGGAGAGTCATACTGGCTTACATGGTCATTTTCTGGATTTCGCTTATCGTAACTTCGTATAATAAAGGTGCAAATGGGTCTGATTTCTTCAATAATAATATAAGTTTATGCAAACAAATTTTAAAAATCGATTGAGCAGTTTCTACCGGAGTAAATTAACCACTCAAAACTAAATAACATCGGAACACAAATGTCATGATCATGAAATATAGATACATATCAATTTGGTCGCTTTTGTTTATTTAGTTTGTATGCATTAAAAAAACATATATATATTTTATTAAATACATTTAAATTAATTATATTAAATTTTTTTTTTTAATTTGGAGTGTAAATTTTTAAATTTTTTTAATGAAAACCTATTATATTACAAGAGATTCGAATTGGATCGAAATTAAGAACATGAATGACTGATGGTATCAAAATGGCCATGTTTGAATCATTGGGGTAGGCTGCTCGGGACTTCCATTTCTACCTTCCTACCATTGGCTTGGTGTTTGATAGTAGTTAAATAAATCCAAGAGAATTGAAAATCAAATTGAATATCAAAATGGCCATGTTTGAATCATTGGGGTAGGCTGCTCGGGACTTCCATTTCTACCTTCCTATTATTGGCTTGGTGTTTGATAGTAGTTAAATAAATCCAAGAGAATTGAAAATTGAAAACAATTCACGTCGAACACCATAATCAAGCTACAGAGATCTTTTCGTAGATTTCTACACACAAGACCAAGATATACTTGATTATTCTTTCTCAGTGTTCCTTTGAAAGTGTTCTAAAATTGTGATGAAAAAAAAAAAAAAAAAAAACATTTTAAAACATACAAAAGTTTATTAGCAGACGACATTGTTAAACTTACCGAGTTAAAAAAAGTTAAATAAAATATCTTATTCATAAACAAAATTTCAATATACAGTTTATCTTATCCCAAACTAAGCTAGGTACGCTTAACTTTCATTCTTGGACATCTCCAATGCCATCGCCCTGAATTGTAAACATGGCTTCAGACTCTGGCAGACATGGTGAATCGTATATTTTGCAAATTCTTGTCTCCCCTCGCCCTTTGCGTAGATACAAACGAGTTGTGGACGCATGAGCAATTATATGCCCTCCAATAGGTTTTTTTGGGTCGGCAGCAAACATAGAAGGTCCACCATCGACCTGAGCTACAACTTGATTTGTTATAACTACCGCAACTCCAAACTGCCCAAAACATAGTTAGAATCATAGATATAAGGGAAGTAGGTTTTTTTTTTAACTCACCTCATCTGCAAGTCGAAGCAGCAGCCTGAGAAATCTACCTAAATGCGCTTGCCTGGCATTTAACTCTCCTCTGCCGACGTAGTCTGTCCTGTATAATGCAGTTGCACTGTCAACAATCAAAAGGGCATATCTAGACTCTACCATCATAGCTGCTGCTGTTTGTAGTAGATTCGTCTGATGGTCAGTGTTGTAGGCTCGAGCACAAGCCACATTGTCAAAAACCTCATCTCTAACCAACTTATATCGTTCAGCAACCGAAGCCAAACGTTCCGGCCTGAAGGTGCCTTCTGTGTCGATATACAGACACTTACCCTCACCACCATTTTGACTTACCGGCAGCTGGCAAGTAACAGCCAGAGTGTGGCATAGTTGAGTCTTTCCTGAACGAAACTCACCGAACATTTCAGTAATCGAACCAGTTTCGATGCCTCCTCCTAGGAGCTTGTCAAGTTCTTTTGATCCTGTAGTAAGCATTATGATCTCAGAACGTTTTTGAAAATAAACAGTAGCTGTTGTAAAGCCCATTGGAACGAGCTTAGATGCTTCAGCCAGGAGCTTATCAGCTTTAGCTTCCGAGATACCTTTGATGCAGATTAGCGACTTCTTAGGGGCAAATGCTACCGATTCAACTGTGAAATAACCAGCTTCTTCAAGTTTCTTTATATCAGTGCTGGTTATCCCATTTCCCTTAAAAAATAAATTTAAAAAACTATTAAACAGTTTTGAGGAAAAAAGAATAAATTACTTCTAAACATTTGATCAATTGGTGTCCACATTCTTCTTCTTCTTCATTATCAGCAGTTGTTATTGTTGCCAAAGAACGCTCCATGATAAATAATTAGATAAAAGTTTTTAGATTAACTATTTTAAAACAATAAATGCAAATATTTTTGCAAAAACATGAAATATCAAAAATTAAATAGGATTTTAAAAACAATTTTAAATTTGTATAGAACCACCGCGCACTTATGGAATTATCCCTGTTTGGAAATTTTTTTTTTCAACAAATTTCCCAAAACTGATTTTTTTTTCAATTCGTTTTGACAGTAAACTGTGAAAATTGTTGCAAATTTGCAAGAAATTCCACGTTACCAAACAGACCTACTTTTTCATCTTCAAATTTTTGAAAAGTAGCACTGTTCGAATCAAGTTGTAACAGTTAGTTCCATTCCGATAAAATCTCAGCAATATCTAAAATATGATTATTGCCTGCCTACGTTCTGTAACTCTCGCATTAAAAAATTAATCGAGAAACATTGAAGAATGGAATAAAACTCATACGATTTATTTCAAATTTCATCGTTGCTCGACTGATTTTATCGATGCGAGATTTATAGAACATAGACTCCGCAGTAAATTTTTTTGAGTGCAAAATAGAACAAAGTTTAAACAGAATGTTCTGCTCGCTTACTTCCTAAAACTGTCCATTTTTTTCAATTTTTAATCCAAAATTCTTTTGAAGTTAGTAGGGATTTAATTGGATGGTAATTCATGTAACGTCGTAAAGTCAGTCCTCGTAAACTTGGGAAACTGCCTAAACCTGTCATATGTTTACACAAATTTGACAGGTTTACACAATTAAACAGTTTGAAACCAAACAGTTTCGAAATTCAAAGTTGCATGTGCGCCCCTGGCCTTACAACGACTTTACGTTATTGCATGAATATCCCTTATATAAAAAAAATAATTAAATTGTACTAAAATTAGTACAAGTTTTGGAAAATAAACAAGAATTAAAAAGCATCCTCAATTCCTTTCTTTTAATGGAAAAACAAAAAAATTGTCTCAGCTTTGCAAGTCAGAAATTTTTAAGGAGGATTGCTTTCAAATTTTCAAGACCTCTCAAAAATCATGAACTGACTTATTTTTCGTGCTCTTCGAGTTTTGGTTCGGCATGTTATTCGAAAATGTCATCAAGCTGTCAAAACTCATAACCTAGAAAAATAATTACATAAAATTTGTGTTAAATTACACATTTTATTTATTTATCCGTAAAGTTGAATTAAAATCATATTTTAACAAAATAAACAGCAAACCAAACTCTTGTTTTTACTTGGTTATATTATGTCTGGTTATTATTATTTAGACATAGCATTGTAGGTAATCAAAAAAAGTTATTTTATCTTGCACTTAAGTAATTTTTTCATGCACATTATTCGATTTTAGAAAATTTCAGGACGACAAAGAAGATCTAGTTCTCACTCCAGCCTACTTCAAAGGGAGCATTGATCAATCCTTGCGTAGTGTTTTTGGTGAAATCGGTGGCTTAACTGAAGTGGATATCTTTAAATTGGACACGCAGTGCCGGCGAGCGATTATACGTGTTCCAGAAGATCACTACGTCAAGACGCGTGCAGCAATCACATTAATATCTAAATTCCAAGATATTCGCTGTCATTTTCAAGTGAAAAAGGCATCACCAATTCTACTCCAAATTCTTTCGTCCAACGTAGAATTTTAAAAGACAATCATGTCTATGTGTAAATCCTTTGGCAAAGACAAAGTTATCTTTGCAACCAAAGAAGATCATGCTGTTCCCAGTACAATCGAGTTACCGCCCCCAGAACCTCCACAAGGTGTTATCACTCCATCTGGAGAAATAAACTGGAGTTGTCCGTGTTTGGGTGGAATGGCTACAGGCCCGTGTGGTGTTGAATTCCGTGAAGCATTCTCTTGCTTCCATTACAGGTAAATAGAAATTCATAATTTCGAAACGAAGACCAATTAAATTCTTGTAACCTTCAGTGAGGCAGAACCTAAAGGATCAGACTGTTATGATGCATTTAAGACAATGCAGGATTGCTTCAAATTATATCCCGCAGTCTACAATAAAAGTGGGGGTGCTGATGATGCTGATGATAATGATATGGATTTAGCGGGTATTGATGGAATGAATGAACCTGCTGACAATCTTCTACAGTCTAATGAAGTCGAGAAAAAGGAAAATTGATTGTTTTTTTAAGGTTACAAAGTTTTTGTTAAAAAAAATGTTACTGAATTAAAATGTATTATAAGTAGGAAAATATTGTTTGCGGAATCAATGTTTTAATACTCAACTTTCAATGCACATTGAACGCTCTGAAGATATAAGGGACCCAAAAGTAAGGCAAGCCATGATGATAAACAGAAATACAAGAAATGGTCATTAGATTTCATTTTGCCATTTCTGTGAAATCACAATCATCTTTAAGAATTTGTTTTTAATGAAGACTACATATTTCAGAATTTACCGTTTGAATAATTAAAAAATACTTATAGCCGTTTGCATATCTCATATTTTACTAAACAGTTTCAAATCAAATGGATCCACGAATAAAGCTTATAATCATTTTTTTAGACACTATAAGATCTTTGTCGCAGAGATCTTAAAGCAAGGAATAACTCACGAGCTTAGGACAAGTTCTAACTGCACACAATCACTTTCGAGAAAACTAAAGTGGAATATTTCGTGTTGTATAGCTTTTGAGCATATTAGGATGAAATATACATATATAACTGAATTTTGTCAAAAATGTCAGTTAGAATCTTCTCTTGTTTGGTCGGGAACTTGTGACTAAAGATTTGCCAATACAAAAATTGTGTACACTGGCTCATCACTTAGTGCAGTGTTAGTAGTTAGTAAGTTACAAACTACAACAAAACGTACACGAGGAAAGCTGTTATTAAAAACAATTTGAAACATAAAAATAAATACAAACTAATACAGAGACAATACTGGTACTTTTAAGTTCTGCTTTTATCACTTTAATTGTTTCACAATAAAACGACTAAAAATTGCGACCAAAATAAAATGAAATGAACAATAAAATTAATAATTAATTTAATGCTTTGCAAACGAACGAATATACAAATGCAAATTCACGTTTCGGCACGAGTGCCGTGTAACCCAGGTTGTATTTATTAAGAATACATTTAAGTCTATTTATTATAGATATTAATAACATAACAAATATTAAATAATTGAATAATTGAGTTGTTTTCCGACTTATATTTGGCGATTATCTGTCTTTTCATTCGCCCAGGCCTTATAGGCAGTGCGCTTGGGTCTTATTAGTCTAAATGAAAAAATTCCGACTTCCTTCTTTTTTTTGTAAAATTATTAGCTGGGTTTGATTTTATGGTAATTTTTTCAAGCAAAGTACTTCTAAGAATTAATTAAAAAAAACTTTTTCCAATAAATCTTTTCTTGTTCGTATCTTTCAAGATGAAGCTAACTTGTGATTAAAAAAAAAGTTTATAATTTGTGTCGCATCTTCAAAGGAATTGTTATCATTTTTTTATTGATTTCCAACAATAATTTGTTCACAATTTAAAAAAAAAAATGCTTTTAAACAAAGAAAAGGTCTGTAAATTAAGGTTTATAAGTTTTATTAATATGTTTTGTAAATAGAATATAAACTAGTTTTTAACCTGCATATATATTACTTTTAAGAAGGCTTTATGCATGCTGTTTTCCTTTTCTCTCATCGGGCGTTTAACGAAAAATAAAAATAATTTCTTATACGTTATAATAAATGAATTGACATTGTAACTAGTATTACAATATTTAAAAATACAAAAGAAAAACAAACGTCGCGTCGTTTTTTTTTTAAACGTAGGCGTTTTAGATATTTCGAATAAAAATTACTAAATTAATAAAGCCAATTGCTGCGCGAAGACACTCCAAACTATCTAGGTCTTATTTAAAAAATTACAAGAGATGAAGAAAAGAAAAAAACTCGATGAATACTCTGACACTCCATTTTAATTTACAGAATTTAGAATTTTCAATGCTTATACACAAAAAAAAAACTTATGCTGTTTCTATTGCAATACCCGATGCAGTTTTTTCTTCATCTTCTTTCAATTCGCCCATGGGCATAACATCACCACCGATGCCCTGATCTTGGCTCTCTTTTTTTGTCTTATATTCCTTCAAGTTATTTATTTTCTTTTCGTCTTCTTCCTTTTTGATAGCTTCTTTATCGGAAAGAATGTTCTGATAAGATTTTTCGGTAATCAAAAACCGATTTGATTCAGAAATGTGCTTTGTCACCCGGCGGAATTCGTCTACCATTTCGCAAAATTGCTCCCAGAAATGTTGGTCCTCTTTGACGATGAACATTTTTTTGAAATTTTGATAAATTTTGGCAGCTCTTTCGCGAATAATTCCGGCTTTTTTGTTGAAATCTTCCTGCTCCTCTGCAGAGAGATTCCATTGCTTAAGGTTTCCGACATATTTGCGAAGTCGTCTAATTGTATCAACACAATCTGCGTTGCGTTTCAACATCAATTGATTCAGCTCTAGATCTTTATATTGGTCTAATAGTGATAAACACCTATCGATGTTGGCCCGTTTGAGCCCAAGACTTTCACGTAACTCCTGTGAGAGCCTAATAAAGTCTCGTTCCGTAAATAGAGCATCCTCTTGGTCTATCATTTCGTTTGTAAACCGTTCGGCTTCTTCCTTGTGGATACGCGTACGATTTGGATTTAAAACGAGGCGTTCTTTAAGGGAATCTACCTTTACAAGGCCATGCTCGATTTTCTCTTTCAGAGCGTAGCACTCCTTTCGCATATTTTCCTCCCATTGTTTTTTGGCAGCTTCATCCTCAAAGGTTTCGGGTTTCATAAAATCTAGCTTAATGCCGACACATTTATTGGAAGTGGTGTAGGCCAAGAGCAAGTTATTTTGAATATCGGTTTTCGGGGCATTTTTGTTGGATTTCTTATGTGCCGACTTTGATTTGGTATCGTTGGGTGGCGAGTCTTTAACTGAAATTGAAATGAAAAAAATTAGAAAAATAGGGAATGTTGAAAATAGGACACAAAAAGTCACAAACTTAATTAAGAGTGGGTTCACTTGTTTAAATGGAAACGGTTATAAACTTCTGTATACAAGATTAATGTTGGGAGAATGTCCAAATAAATTTAAAGAAAATCGACCCATTCGCTTAGGCTGCAGCTAAACAGACAGTAAGACGTGATAACAAGCTTGATCAAACTTTCGAGGTCAAGTTTGGTTACGCATCGATAACATGCCATTTTGTATATGTACATAAATATAATATACATACGTAGTAGCTATATATCGCAAATAAAACAGAAATCATTACGTCTATGCAAATGAACCGCAATGTAATTGTTTTTCCCGTTATCATACAAACTGTTGCATTAACCCGCAAATTTCTTATTTAGCCAGTTCAGGTTTCTCAGGATCACTGAGATCTCAGAAATCTGAACGTAATTCCTTAGTGATATTTTTCACTTCTGCTGTCAAAAAGCTGAGACTGATATTTTTTGGATTCACTTGCATCAATTTACAAAAAAAAGGATGGAGTGTTTTCGACGGAAAAATCTTGTTCAGGTTTCCCCTTCTCCTCAGTGAAGCTGACAGAAATTTGCTCAGTGAGATCTCAGAAACGTGAACTGACTAATTCTTTCTTCAGATCATTTTTTCAAATCATATACATATCATTATAAACTTTAGAGTTAAATTTCGATTACAGACATCATGTTACAACCTCAATATCTGTTGCGACTGTCAATGTTAATAGATCATTATGAAGATGAACTTGTTCTGCGTTTAGTCTTCTGAATCAATCCACCAAATATAATTTTTATATTTTGCATCATATTTGTTTTTGTAGAAATGAAGTGTTAGCAATTTAAAATGCTAACATTTTACATATTTTATGAATGTTTAAATAATTAAATAACTACTGAAGGGAACATTCTGAATTACTAAACCTGAATGGTATTCAGAATGTTTTTGGGCTTTTTTTCATTCTAGATGGAGTTTTCTGCACGTTGACCTGAAATTTGTCACGATGTGTTGCGGATGAGAAACCTCGGACCAGGTCTGAAGAAAATAGCCAGCAGTTTAAGATTTCAATACATAGGTCGTAGAACAGACAGATAAACAGAAACAATAGATGGATTCAATCCCAAACAGACAGCTAGGTAAGGAACAAGACTCTTCAATTGACATCGTAAAAAACTTTGACATAATGATGGGTTTTCCATTGTTAAATTGAAACGTTCGCATTTGAAAGGACTTATCTTGTAAAGTAAACTAGCTCAATAAATTTTGTTTGTTACCCTGGTTATGATCTAAGCTTATTGTCTTTTGGACTCCAACGAAGTAAATACTCTTAATACTTTAAACGTTTCTCGAAAACGGCTCTAACGATTTAAATGAAATTTTCAGTTTATTTTTATGAATAAGAAAAATTAAAAAATTAAATTTAGTAAAATCCGCCCACTGCCACGCCCGCTTTTCTTATTTCGTAGTTTCTTGGAATCGGTCGGAAACATTTCTATTCATCGGAAACGACTAAAATTATTTTAATGAAATTTTAAACTCTGAAAATTTTATTCAAATAATTTAGTGAGGCGAAAATTTAGAACAAAAATCCGCTCACAGCCACGCCTACCTTTATTGTTTCCTAGTTTTTTTGGAAACGGCTCTAACGACTTCGATGCAATTTGTAGTTTGTTGAAATCAACGAAGAATCCGCCACTGCCGCGCTGTTTTCGCAAATGGCTCTAACGATTCGGGTGAAATTGGCAGTGTTCTGATGAACGAAAAAAAATTCAGAAAATAGTTTTGGGAAAATCCATTCACTACCACGCCCACTTTTACTGTTTCTTGGTTTTCGGGAACGGCTCTAGAGATTTGGATGAAATTTTCAGTTTGTTGTGATGAACGAGAAAAAAAGTTTAGAAAATGAAAATTGCTCCTACAATATGTATACAATTTTGAGCGTAGGTAGTTTATATTCCAAGTCGGGTGGTACCTCAACATATGGTGAGATATTTTTACTTATATGTATGTTGTAGATACATGTGGATATACCTCCCCATATGTGGAGATACCTTGATATATGCATGTGGAGATACATCCACTTATATTTTGAACAACAGTAGGTACTTTGGGTAGCATGCTTCTCGGGTTGAAAGGATTTTAACTCCCTTCTTGTGTCCTCCGTGCCACATATTCCTTTGCACTGCTTAGGGTATGTACTAAGTACTTACATTGCACAGTCGCCTAAGTTAACAGTTTACCCGATGTACCATGGAATAGCACCAGTGAGATCTGCATTCGCCATGACAGTAAACAAGACTTAAAGCCAAATCTTTTAATTTGTTATAGTGAATTTAATAAAATAAAAAATTAGCCCAGATATTTAAAGATAATGAAGCCGATTTTGCATTTTGATCAAATTTTAAAAATTTGAATGTCATTACTTTTACATTTTCATTTAATATAAAAATTTATTATGTTTATAAAAGTTTTCGACAGGTGCGTGTCTTCTTCATCTCTTCTGCCTGATCTTGGAATTTGTGTATTATGTCGGTGACAGCTTGATGCACTTCGCGCTGGCACTTTAATCGCAAATCATTTGGAAGTAATTCGATTTCTGCTGAATAGACATCAAAATATTGTTGGGTAATAGTTTTTTCTGGCGATTCTAGATTGTAGGCAGCATTTAAAACAGTCGATGTGCTGGCAAGCTCTTTTAATACTTTTGTTTTTTCTCTCATGATAGCTATGTAGGCATCATCTTGTGATGGCTTTTTAGGCCTATTTTGTCGAACAGTGGACTTTCTTGATGGCGTTCGGGTAACTGCAATGTCAACTACATGAGCTTGGGATTCGTTGTCAAATAGATATCCCCTTTCGGCGATATTCACTACTGGAATGTTAGCAGAATCTTTTATGAGAATAAAATCGTCGTCATTATTCCCTATGACACTAGATTGAATTGGCATGGATGAGGATTCTGTATCGTTGTCAAAAAGATATTCTCTTTCGGCGTTATTTATTTCTGGACTGGTAGAGGAATCTGTTTTAACAAGAATATCGTCGTCTTCGATGTTTATCACGTCATTATTTCTAATTACTCTTAATTTAGTTAGCATGGAGGAAAATTCAGTATTATTTTCATCAATAAAGTCATCATTTTGTGTTTCAGTTTGATTACCACTATGATTTTGGGTGTAAACTTCGTCTATTTGTTTTTCGGTTTGAATTGCAGGAAATTGCACTTCAGATATCTCGTTGTCCTTAACACCATTCTTCTTGCCTGAAACAAATAAGAAAAATATTTGTTTCAGGTACCATGCCAGCGCAGAAAGTCACACATCCCTTAGAATTCAATTTTAATTATATCGTTTTTCATAAAAATAATTGTTTTTTATGTGGAAAGGATTTTTTTCATTTTTTTTCCAAGAGCTTATTTATTTCAATTTTAAAAACCAAATATATATGTGCGGCGATCTCACATGTAAAAATTATTTCTTGTCAAACGTCAACGTCAATTATAAGAATTAGTCGTGCATTTATATTAACCCTATTCACGTTTCTGATCTCTCAAAAATTTAATTCGTCAATTTGACCAAAGAGGAGGCAAAAACCTTAATAAGGCTTCTCTACAAGAAGTCAAAAGAGAACTCGCTCTCTTTTTTGTAAATTTATCAACTGAGATAAAAAATAATTAAAAATAAAATAATACAGTGAAAGTTCTAATAAGCGGACACTCATGGACACTCAATTTTTGTCTGGTTATGAGAATTGTCCGGTTAAGGAAAAGAAATAGAAAAAGTTTTTTATTTAACTTCATGTTAAATTTTAATTATTAAAAAATGACATCGCTCAAAATATAACGGAAAGCTATGAGAAAAGGAAACTATATATACTATAAATTGTTCCCGAAAATGTGGCCGTTTAAGGGAATTGTCAGCTTATTTTACATTCGTAAAAAAAATCGAACTCGAGATTTTCATCAAAGTTGACATTACGATGATAGCGAAGTCGAAAAAAGTGGGTCTCGCAATTTTGTCTGTCTGTCCTTTCGACTGTAGCCTAAACGGGTGGGTCGATTTTCTTTAAACTTGGTACCTAGAGTTTTTTGGGCATTCCCCCCACACATTTCTTTCATTTTTTTTAAGACCAAAAATTACAAAATATTGTAATAAGACGTACAATTTTTTTTAGCAAAAAATAAAAATCTTATTTTTCTCAAAAACATGCCCACAACTTAAAAAAAAAAAATCAGTTATTTTTTTTACAAAAAGTATGTTGATAAATTTATTTATATTTAAATAAATATAGGCAATGTTTAAAATAATTTTAAAAATATTGTGTACCAAAATTTTCAAAATTTTTTTTTTTTGATTTTTAATAAAGTTTCAAAATTTTTGTTTGAGAAATTCCAAAACGATCGATTATAATTTAACTTAGCACCCAGCAGTTTTTTGACATTATCTAGCAGATTATAATTTTTTTCTTATAACCAAAAATAATGGTATCTCCCATACAAATGTTTAAAAATCGGTATTGAAAATATCATTTTTCTCAAAAACGGCTCATACGATTGTGATTAAAATTTTTGTGTGAACTGATATCAGAAAGATCTACCTTATTGGGAACAAATGTAAATATCGTTTAAAAAACCATTTTTTTTGGTTTTTAATTAAATCATTATCTGTTTTTAATATATTTTTTTACACAAATGCTTCTATTAAGTTTGAAAAATATTGCATATCAAAATTTTCAAAAAACCAAATTTTGGATTTTAAAAAAAAAATTCAAAATTATTTTTTTGAAAATTCGATATTTCGAAAATAGGTGGATGATTTTTTTAAAAATTAATTTTTTAACTCTGCATTAATAAGTATTATAAATTGGTGTACCATTTTTTTTTCTTAAAAATATATTAAAAATTCCAACGATTTTAAAAATTGTTTCTCATAAATTGATTTGTGTAAGAAATCGGATGGTGTACATTGCGTTGGTGTCAAAACAGTTTCAAAAGTGTTTAATCAATTTATTTATAATTATATATATTTTTTAACAATTTTTGAGTCGAAGTGTAAGTACCATGTAAACCTACCTACTTTAGAACCAAAGTGTGAACGCACATAAGAGCAAGTTCGTGCGACCCAGTTGTGCATTTTATTTTTTCAAAATTTAGACCAGTTTACGAAGAAACAAGGACAAACACTTTAAGTGAAAGTGGTGGTAAAACAAAAAAATGAAGTATACTAAACAGTTTTAAAATAAATTCAACTTGTAAATTTTCAATTAGTTTGATGTTAGGTTAGGTTTACGTGGCTATCAGCAGATAGGCTTGACGCACTTAGACCATAAGTTGGTAGAATTAGCAGCCTGCTTAGAGATGTCAAACACTTAGAGCGCTTCAGATCCAGCATAGGCCAGATGTGTTTTGTAGAGACAGGGGCCAGAGATTTGATGGCGGCTTAACTATCTGAGAAGATGCGGATATCTGTGCTTGATATCACGTTTTCTTTTATCGCCAAAAGTTCCGCCTGTAATACGCTACAGAGATTGGGAAGACGAAAGTAGAGACTTAATTTCAGTCTGTTACGAGTACACACGCACACTAACCCTATCATCAGTTTTTGAACCGTCAGTGTAAAAGTTGATCGATTAATCTTCCATCAAAGTTGGTTTAAGAAGGATGCCTGTGCTTGCAGCCGTCTGTTTACAAAATATGTCGAGGGGTGTCAGATGGAACAGAATGTCCAATGCAGCGGAGGGAGTCGACAGGCTGAGTATTGGACCCTGCTTAGTTTCCTACAGTTAGTTGTTTTTTCTAAGGCGGTCCACCATACCTACACACCGTATGCGAGAATCGGTCTGACTACTGATGTGTATAGCCAATGGAGAATGCCGGGTTGGAGACCCCATTTATTGCCAACGACTTTTTTACACGAGAAAAGTGCCACAGTGTCTTTGTCATTATATACAATCATTTTTTTTTTTTGCAACAAAATTAAATTAAATTAAATATAATAATAATAATAATAATAATAACAGAGTTTCTGGAACCATCTCAGCTTACGCCAAGAGTACCTATCTCTGCATTGCAGGAGATTAGGCTCTGATGTGTGCCCTAGATTCTAAAAGACTCAATGTATGAGGTCAGACAAACCTTTACAAATAAAACATCTATGTATTAATAATCACAATTTTTTATATAAAAAATAAGTTTATTTTTAAAAACATTCACACTTAGCTCATTCTTTAATTCATTTGGAAGCCTATTAAATGAATTTATCCCCATATACATTACTGAGCCCTGAGTGCTAGTTCTGTTACACCTATTGGGTCTCAGATTTTCATTATTGCGTAAATTATATGGTTGCACTTCTCCAACGTTGATAATATTAACTTTTAAGTACTCCGGAACCATATTATTTTTCATTTTATATATTAATAACATAGCACTATATTTTAGTCTCTGTTTAACACTCATCCAATTTAAAACATCCAACATTACTCTTATTGGGGTGTAGACATTCACTTTCAATATTATTCGCATTGCCCTATTCTGCAATAATTGAAGCCGATTTACTATTTCTTGTTGACAACCATACCAGAGAGTTGAGCAATAATTAAAATGGGGTAAGACAATTGCATTATATAAAAGTAAAGAACTTTCAAATGTCAAGTCTCTTCTAATTCTTTTTAGAAAACCAACCAATAAGAGACTTAATCATTTTCCATGTACCGATTTGATTACCACTATTCATTTGAATCTGCATGCGAATATGTTGATTCTTTGCTGCAAAAACTTCTATTTTATATTTATTCCGAATTATTTTATATCTCCGCCAATTTTCATCATTACTGTTGAAAATTGCAGATCTGTAAGCCGCTATTTTTTCCTGTTTCATTCTCCATAAATTACTATTATACCACTGACAATCAACATTCATTCCAACCAATTTTTCAACAGTCATAGCCTCACAGCATCTTCCAATACGATCATCAAATTTCATCGTAAGATCATTAAAGTTCTGTTCATAAAACAATTCAGGAAAGCCGTTATTATTCAAAAGATTATCAAATTTAGGTTTGGAATATTTAAGTATCTTTTTCTTTTGCGAATCATTTTTATAATTATTACACTTTATTTCAACTCTAATTGTTTCATGATCAGATACCTTAAAGTTCCTCTCCACACACACATCAAATTCATCTTTCGTATTTACGTTAACACACACATAATCAATCAATGTTCGAGAATGTTCTGTAATTCTTGTAGCCTCCTTTACAAGTTGAATGTCGCCTTGATCACTTATTAAATCTAACATTCTCACTTTATTAGTATCATCCGCTAGTAAGTCAATATTAAAATCTCCCATTACTACTGTATTACTTTCACTTTCCAAATTCTCTGCGTACCAATTTTCATAAAAGCATAAGAATTCATTTACCGATGAGCTCGGTGATCTATATACACCAACAAACACCCATTTTTTATTTTCAAACCATACATACAATTTTAGAATCCATACAAAATTATTAAACTGTGTAACATTCACCACTTCAAAACGTAATCCTTTTTTTATGTACGCCATTACACCTCCTGTATGTCTTGAGTGCGAGAAACAGTTAATGTGGGAGTAGTTACTAATTTTATATTCACATTCTTCTATATCAGTTGTTATTCGGGTTTCCGATAGAAACAATATATCAGGTTTACAATCATTTACCAATAATTCGATAAGGCTTTTGTTGTGAAGAAGACTTTGCGCATTTAAACAATACGAATATATGAGAAACTTGTAACAAAAATAAATACAAAGCAGTTTACAATAATTATTGCTATATTTATATTGCACTCAATAATCTTGCGAAAAAGTTAAAATTATGTTTTTGTATACAAAATTTAACACCTCATCAGAAGAATCACATTTCGAAAGTTCAGTTTTGTTAAAATTGTGCGTTTCAAGTTTTCGATTATGTATCTTCTTTTTGTTTTGATGTTCCTCCCGTTGACATTAGAAGTTAGGAGAATAATTGAGTAGAATTTAGCGTGATGCCAGTCTTCAATAGTTGTTATGCTGGATTTATGCGACTAACAAATTGTAAGAATTGTTTTTGTTTTTGTCTTTTTTTTTTTGTATAAATAAAACATTTTTAAAACTTCCTGTTTTTCCTTTAATTTTTAATGTCGTTTTATATTGACTTATTACCTAGTGTTTTAACTTTTTGTTGCGGGAAGACGTTTTTCTCAAATATCTTTGAATTCTAATTTTTTTCCTTTTTTTTTTTATTTAGTATCGTTTACTAAAAGTATTCTTATTAAAGATACTGGCTGTGTTTTATATTGTCTTTTTTGAGTATTGAAAAAGGGAGTTTATTTATATCCCGAATGATAAAGGTTTTTGAAACTAATCCATTTAGGCTGACCTTCTTCTCAAATGACTACTGTGCCAAGGTAAGACAATATGTTATTCGTGTTAATCAGTTTGAAAAGTGTTTTTATAAAAAAAATATTAAGAATGATTATGTAGGTTTTTTTTTTTATATTTCGCTTTGACTACGGCCAGTAGTATTTGGTTAATAGTTTGGTTTATTCTTAAAATTATAAAAGTAGCCAATTAAGAGCTCTTCAAGTATAATGTCGTCTGCTATTATTATTGTAGCTGGGTTTTCCATAGCCATACCATCTCTTTGTTGGTAAATGTTGGTGCCGTTAACAAGATAGTTGTCGTCAATTATACTCAATCGTAATAGTTCGAGAAATTTCTATTTTTTTTATAAGTACACATGTACATACATGTGTTCTTTTATTTTGTCCCGATTTTTATTTATTAGTTTTTGTTCCGACTCCTGTGTTTAGCGGAGTATTTGTAAAAGATATATTATATACATAAACATGAAGGTTACAAAATATCTGGGTGTCGTATGATGGCCAACGGTGGACCTCATAAACAGTACTTTTATAAACTGTACATTTTGACAGTATGCCCAACCACGCCTTTGGCACGTTACCCCGATTGCCACTCAAATCGACATGTTCATTGTCCTTGTACATATATTACATATTGTGTATTTTTTTGTACATCCTACTTCACAGATTGAAAGTAAAACTCAATCTTTTGAAAGGTCTTTAAATTATTCCCACCAGTTGAGATTTTCAATAATGATCACTTAACGCCATATTATTCACTCGACACATCCATATTAAAACTTAAAACCGTATGTATTAACATTGAATTTGTATAGTTTACATCCGGATTTAAGTTTTAATCTTCTTAATCTTAATAATATGGCCGTAATAAATAAAAATGAAATTAAAAAAAAAAAACGAATGGCGTCCAGTTCAAGATGGTGGTGGTTATAGAAATGAATTCTCCTAGCAAACATTTTAACATTTAATGTTTACTTAACATTCATCTAAAATGAAGAATACCATTCGATAAATATTCATTTTCAGTGAATGAAATCTGAAAATACTCCAAAAGCCCATAATTTTTATGAATGGAAAAGGGGATTTGTACGGAATTTTTTTTTTTCAGGATAAAAATAATTGAGATTCGATTCTTCTTCATTGTAGGCAAATAAAAGTGAACGTACAAAGGTACCTTCAAAGAAGTAAATAAGGTGGATTCACTTTTATTTATAACAAATGAAGGAAAGTCGATGTTCTTTTCATTTCGTTTCAAAAAACTATAACGAGACTTTTTCGTGACCGAAATTGAGACAAAAGTTATGTAAAGACAAAATTCGTCAGTTTAATTTTGTTTTTCAATTGATTTGGGGTAAGTACATTAGACACTTTGAGCCTACTTGCCCCCGATGGCCCCATACATATAAATTTCTAACAAAATTATATTATTATACGAATTATTCAAACATTTCTAGCCGCCAGTCCTGGTAGCTAGCGCTTTTATCAAATTATTATAATGTAAATTTAATAATAAATATTACGACACTTAAAATTTGTTAAATTATTAATTAATTATGTAATTATTTGCTATAGCTAAATTGAAAATAAAATAACCAAGGCAAATAAGCGGAGCAGTATCTGTGAGTAAAGAAAATCTTCGATCATGAATTCATTTCTGAATCGATTTGAATCCAAACTCCTAGGTAACTATACTTCAGTTATAAATAATTTAAATATATGGCTCAGGATCATTTTTCAATATGTAATACAACAACAACTTGGGACAACTGCTCTCTATCTGGATCCTAAGTTGTTGTTGTATTACGTGTTGAAAAATGATCCTGATACAGATTCGTAGAAAATAAAACACGGTTTTTGAGTTGAACAAATTCTTCAATAGAAAAATGGCTCCCCAAAGCTGTAGTGACTGGGTGGAAAGCGATGTAGATAATAATTGCTATAAGAAACAGTGCTTATCGAAGCCCCTATATAAACACAACATAAGAACACCGATTTAACATAAACGCATCCTAATTTTTGAAAAAAGGGGAAGTGATCTAAATTTACATGGACCTGGATAAAGACAGCTGCCACGTAGACAAGATTCAAAATAATAAAAACAATCTTGGGCAAAAGCAACAATTGGTACTTACTTTCGGCCTTAAGGCGCTTTGAAGGATTCTGAGGAACTTCCTCCTCGTCCATATACCGTTTGGGTTTGATCTTGCGCCCACTTCGGCTAACAAGCTCAGTTTCTGGTGCGCCCTTGACAGCGTCTGGTGCAGGAGAGGTGGAGGAAGAAACAACTTCTTCTACTGCTGGTTTCACATCGACAACAGGCGTTTCCTCGACAACCTCGGCAGCGATTTCATCGACAATATCATCAGCAGCAGCCGCAGTAGCTGTTGTTGTGGCTGACATCACTTCGTCTGCTTCTTCGGCAACCGTTTCTTCCAACAGAACCGTATCATCCAAATCGGTTGGGATCGTTGTGTCATTTCCTCCTGCCTCCGTTTGAGCAACGACGCTAGCATCAAACTCTTCTAAATTAATTGGCGCCGAGTCCTCGCCTTCGAGTGCGGCCTCTATTTGTGCGATAGCCTCACGAAAGTGAGCACGTTTCAAATTTTTGTCGGTGGCGAACTTGTTTTTGCTGTCCTTATAATTGTAAAGGTCTTCGATCTTTATGTTGGCCGTTTCGCCAGTTCCGTAGAAGTACACGCTGTACTTTTTATTGTTGGTTTTTGTTATTTTGGCCGGCCATGGTGGATAGCCTTTGACTTTGGCAAAAACCAAATCACCAATGTTGAAGCTTTTATCTTTCTTTCCCATAACTATTGCGAGTGGATAAGTGTTTTTTATTTATTTAGTTATATAAATAAATAGTTTTTGAATGTAATTTATTTGAAGAAACTTAAATTTAGGCGATTTTCGTAAATTTTCTTTTTACCAAGTTGTAAAAATACAAATTATTGAGGGAGAAATCGCGTGTGGAACTTAAATATTGAGAGACAGCCCACACAGAAACAAAAATTTATTAGTTGTTCCACATTTTGATGGCGGGTAACAACTCGTTACTCGTTATTTTATTTATTCGGTGATGTGACATTGTGCTCAGAATAATTACCTAATTACGAGTTTACACATGCATGAAATTTTTGACGCAATGGTCGCGATGAATCCAAAGCTATCCGGATAGGTTTGCGTTGTTGTAATCCCTTGTGACAAAATAACTGGTGCAACAACAGCCCAACGTGTCTGAAAATTTGTGGGATAGGTGGATTAGCCTATCTGATAGTTCCTCGAACGCAAGGAATGACTGCTTTTTGCTTTTAGACGGTGCGATTTTAAAGCTTCGATTCTCTTCTCATTTGATAATAGAAATTATTAGTAGTTTGACAAGCAAGAAAAAGCCGCAGATAAAATGTTCGGGTAAATTCTTGCTGGAGGGGAAAGGCGAGTAAAGAAACAGACCTAAAATGTTCGGGTAAATTCTTGCTGGAGGGGAAATGAAATAAATTTAAAAAAAGTCAAAAGATCTAACATTTTCGTGCCAGAAAAAAGTAAAGAAACACATTTTGGGTAAATTTGGGATACCACGGTTTCCCGCGGGCGAGTTAAGAAAGCGACCTACAGTCGTATTAGATTTTTGTCTACTTAATCACTTTCAGTCGTATTTATTAGAAATTAATTTCTTTATTTCAATGATTGAACTACCTTACCATTGATCATTGAAATCTTAGAAATCTTTTTATGTGAAAGGTTCGGTCAAAATTAAATTTGTTTTGTTTCTCAAGAAATAGTAATGAAATCATCTGCTTCATATTGGCATCAAAATAACTACTGATTTTGCTCAAAATTAACAATTAAAATTTTCAATGATCGTTTTCAATAAAAGCTATAACTGGCACCTAAGAACATCATGAAGAAGCTACCTATATACAAAAATCCTGCTTTCACGTGATTTTTTCTAAGTCAAATGTCAACCCCTCACTGCATGATATTTTTTTCTTCATGAAAAAAACATTGAATTAAATTTAATTGAGACTTCTTATAGACTATTACAGAGTTTGTCTTATTCTAACGAAATCTAAATTTGTACAAAAGTGGCTGTAATGTATGGCCTTCTTTTGATTACTTTTGATTACTTTAAAAATGAGCCTCGTGGCAAAAAATTGTTAATATGTGTGGTAGTTAATGTTAATAAAAAAGACACGTGTTTCAGGAATTTTGATTTTATTCAAAAAAAAATTGGAAAATTTTTAATTTTCCTGTATATGAACCTTTTTTGGCACACTAAGCAGAAAATGAGAAAAGTAACAAAATTTATCTCAATCAATTATTTATGCAAAATATTATGTAGTGTACATTTATTATAATGTAAAACACTTTTTTTCATTCAGGCAAAGGTTTACTTTGAATTATAGGTTGTTTTTTCATCAGCCAAGTAAATATGTAACAAAAAACAATCATTACTATTATAATAAAGACGAAGCAATATTTTATGTCCGACGTAAACTCAGAAAGTATTAAATTGATTTACTTGAAACAAATAAGATTGTTTAAGACTATTTTTTGTTTTTCTAATTTGTTTATTTAATCAGAATTTTAATTTTGTCAACTTTTTCTTTGAGGTTGACACACATTTTCACTTATACGTCTAAACCTTTTGAATACTTAACAATAATTTTCTTAATTACACCTACACAAACATAAACAAATTTTAAAATTACAACATTTTTAATTTTATAATTTCGAAATTGGTTTTATACACAATCAAGCGGTCGCTGCTTTGTCCACTTCATTATCATTCCGGTGTTTTTGCATTTTCCCTTCCTCCTTTTTCTTGTGTCTTTCAATCGACTTGAGATACAAACAAAAATTTGAGTGGAAGCGAAGCAATGCAAAAATGAGCCGAGTGAAAGGCTGAAGATAAAAAGGAAAAATATTGAAGTTGAGTCGATTTTGGATTTACTCTTCCTCCGACATTTTTTTCGTTTTTGCTAAGCTCTCTGATTCCACTCAGTTGTTGGCTCTTTTTTTTATAACAGCGTAGCGCAGTACGTAACGTATATTTGAGAGTTAAGAGCCTATACGCTTATAAGACTCTTAACTCTTATAAAGCTCTTAACTCTTATAAGACTCTTAACTCTTATAAGGCTCTTATAAGAGTCTTATAACTTTACTTTACTCTTAACATTAATTATTAACTCTTACTCTTACGAATGTATTTGGTGAAAATATTAATAGTTAAAAAAAAAATATTAAGAGTTAATAGTTAAGAGTACTTATAACCGATGATGACGTATGGAAACGGTATAAGACTCTTATACCTTAACTCTTAATTATTAACTCTTAAGCTAAGTACAGACGATTGTCAGATCTTACAATATTGTCAGAACTGTCAATGGTCTGACAATAGCTGACAATTAGCTGACAATTGACATATTTCTTAGAATGAAAAATTGTCCGTTCACACGGTTGGTAGATTTCATCCAAAAATCTGACAATTTGATTGTCAACTCTTGTCTGACAATTTTCGGACAATAATATATCTGAAAAATTGTCAACTTGAGAATTTTCTGTTCAAACGGTTGGCAGATCTATACAAATTTTTTTTGATTGTTTACATCTTTTGGGAGGAGGCATCATTACTTGGCGGATGTTCTGCAGCATTCTTATCGATTTTCTCTGCATTAAATAAAGAATCTTTTTCTTCTCTCCTTTTAATATAATAATATGTAATATTTTCGACCACTGACGCCTCCTCCATTGTTAGATTTTTTATCTATTTTTATTCATAAATGCGACAAAAAATCAACAACATGCAAAACAGAATTAATAAAAGACAAATGGCGGCCGAGAATGAGCACTTAATTTATTCCGAATAAAACTACACAACACAAGGAATTGACATAAAATGTAATTGAAGTGAACTGAATAAATAAACTAAAAAAGAAAATATTTATAAAGCTATATAGATATTTTCTTTTTGAGTTTATTTATTCAGTTGTGCAAAAACTAAAAATTTCCAACACAAATGTTTTTTTTATCTCTTATCTCTCATTGACATATCGAACAATGAAGAAATTGTCAGCAATTGTAAGATGTTTTCAATGAAAACATGTGACAATGACCAATGAGTCTGACAATGTCCTAATCGTCTGACAATGATAAAATTGTGTGTTCAGACGATTGTAAGATACCTGACAATTTTTTGTCAGATTGTCGTCAGACAATGACCTGACAATGACGTTTCTGACAATATTGTCAGACAAAATTGTGTGTTCAGACGATTGTAAGACATTTGGGAGAGTTTTTTCACTGACAGATCTGACAATATTGTAAGATCTGACAATCGTCTGTACTTAGCTTTACTCTTACTTATTTGGTATTTGGTCAAAATGTTAACCTACATCAGCTCTTATAAGGCTCTTAACTCTTATTAGACTCTTATAAGGCTCTTAACTCTTATAAGGCTCCTAACTCTTATAAGACTCTTAACTCTTATAAGGCTCTTAACTCTTATAAGACTCTTATAAGGCTCTTAACTATTATAAGGCTCTTAACTATTATAAGGCTCTTAACTCTTATTAGAGTTTTATAACTTTACTTTACTCTTAACTTTCACTATTAACTCTTAACTTAACGGTAAAATGTATATGGTCAAAATATTAATAGTTAACAAATATATTAAGAGTTAATAGTTAAGAGTACTATGATGAAGTATGGGAACGGTGCCTTTATACCTTAACTCTTAATTATTAACTCTTACTCTTACTTATTTGGTATTTGGTCAAAATGTTAACCTACATCAGCTCTTATAAGGCTCTTAACTCTTATAAGGCTCTTAATTCTTATTACACTCTTATAAGGCTCTTAACTCTTATAAGACTCTTTACTCTTATTAGACTCTTATAAGGCTCTTAACTCTAATTAGACTCCTATAAGGCTCTTAACGACTCTCTTAACTCTTATAAGACTCTCAACTCTTATAAGACTCTTAACTCTTATAAAACTCTTAACTCTTAAAAGGCTCTTATAAGACTCTTAACTCTTAAAAGGCTCTTATATGACTCTTAACTCTCATAAGACTCTTATAAGGCTTTTAACTCTTATAAGGCTCCTATAAGACTCTTAACTCTCATAAGACTCTTATAAGGCTCTTAACTCTTATACGACTCTTAACTCTTATAAGGCTCTTATAAGACTCTTAACTCTTATAAGGCTCTTATAAGACTCTTAACTCTTATAAGGCTCTTATAAGACTCTTAACTCTCATAAGACTCTTAACTCTCTTAAGACTCTTATAAGGCTCTTAACTCTTATAAGGCTCTTATAAGACTCTTATTAGACTCTTATAAGGCTCTTAACTCTTATAAGACTCATAAAGGCTCTTATAAGACTCTTAACTCTTATATAAGGCTCTTAACTCTTATAATACTCTTATAAGGCTATTCTATAAGGCTCTTAACTATATACATAAGTTGAGTCGATTTTGGAAATCTTTTTCCGTTTTTGCTAAACTTCCTGATTCCACTCAGTTGTTGGCTCTTTTTTTTATTTATTTATTTCTTTATTTTTTATTTATTCATTCATTCATCTATCGAGTTAACTCTTACAGATAGCTTAAAAATAATATAAACTCAATTTACATTTATATTTACATTTTCACTTAATTGTAGTTGTATCTTTAAAGGCTTAAATCTATATTAAAATTTAATTCATTAACTCTTATAAGACTCTTAACTCTTATTAGACTCTTATAAGACTCTTATAAGGCTCTTAACTCTTATAATACTCTTAAGGCTCTTAACTCTATATGTTTCATGGAATCTTCTTTGACTTGCTGATGTAGGGTTAATATTTTATTTTATAAGAAACTTAGAAGAGTTTATAAGAGTAAGAGTTATAGTTAAGAGGTCTTATAAGAGTAGTGTCGACCGATGATGACGTATGGGAACGGTATAAGACACTTATACCTTAACTCTTAATTATTGACTCTTACTTATTTGGTATTTGGTCAAAATGTTAACCTACATCAGCTCTTATAAGGCTCTTAACTCTTATAAGACTCTTATAAGGCTCTTAACTCTTATAAGGCTCTTAACTCTTATAAGACTCTTTACTCTTATTAGACTCTTATAAGGCTCTTAACTCTTATTAGACTCTTAACTCTTAAAAGGCTCTTATAAGACTCTTAACTCTTATAAGGCTCCTATAAGACTCTTAACTCTTAAAAGGCTCTTATAAGACTCTTAACTCTTATAAGGCTCTTAACTCTTATAATACTCTTATTCTATAAGGCTCTTAACTATATAAGTTTCATGGAATCTTCTTTGACTTGCTGATGTAGGTTAATATTTTGACCAAATGCATTTCTACCGTTCATAAGAGTAAGAGTTAATAGTTAAGAGTACTTATAACCGATGATGACGTATGGAAGCGTATGACGTATGAAGTTGAGTCGATTTTGGAAATCTTTTTCCGTTTTTGCTAAACTTCCTGATTCCACTCAGTTGTTGGCTCTTTTTTTTATTTATTTATTTCTTTATTTTTTATTTATTCATTCATTCATCTATCGAGTTAACTCTTACAGATAGCTTAAAAATAATATAAACTCAATTTACATTTATATTTACATTTTCACTTAATTGTAGTTGTATCTTTAAAGGCTTAAATCTATATTAAAATTTAATTCATTAACTCTTATAAGACTCTTAACTCTTATTAGACTCTTATAAGGCTCTTAAATCTTATAAGACTCTTATAAGGCTCTTAACTCTTATAATACTCTTAAGGCTCTTAACTCTTTAAGTTTCATGGAATCTTCTTTGACTTGCTGATGTAGGGTTAATATTTTATTTTATAAGAAACTTAGAAGAGTTTATAAGAGTAAGAGTTAATAGTTAAGAGGTCTTATAAGAGTAGTGTCGACCGATGATGACGTATGGGAACGGTATAAGACACTTATACCTTAACTCTTACTTATTTGGTATTTGGTCAAAATGTTAACCTACATCAGCTCTTATAAGGCTCTTAACTCTTATAAGGCTCCTATAAGACTCTTAACTCTTATAAGACTCTTATAAGGCTCTTAACTCTTATAAGACTCTTATAAGGCTCTTAACTCTTATAAGACTCTTTACTCTTATTAGACTCTTATAAGGCTCTTAACTCTTATTAGACTCTTAACTCTTAAAAGGCTCTTATAAGACTCTTAACTCTTATTAGACTCTTATAAGGCTCTTAACTCTTATAAGACTCTTATAAGGCTCTTAACTCTTATAAGACTCTTAACTCTTAAAAGGCTCTTATAAGACTCTTAACTCTTAAAAGGCTCTTATAAGACTCTTAACTCTTATAAGGCTCTTAACTCTTATAATACTCTTATTCTATAAGGCTCTTAACTATATAAGTTTCATGGAATCTTCTTTGACTTGCTGATGTAGGTTAATATTTTGACCAAATGCATTTCTACCGTTCATAAGAGTAAGAGTTAATAGTTAAGAGTACTTATAACCGATGATGACGTATGGAAGCGTATGACGTATGAAGTTGAGTCGATTTTGGAAATCTTTTTCCGTTTTTGCTAAACTTCCTGATTCCACTCAGTTGTTGGCTCTTTTTTTTATTTATTTATTTCTTTATTTTTTATTTATTCATTCATTCATCTATCGAGTTAACTCTTACAGATAGCTTAAAAATAATATAAACTCAATTTACATTTATATTTACATTTTCACTTAATTGTAGTTGTATCTTTAAAGGCTTAAATCTATATTAAAATTTAATTCATTAACTCTTATAAGACTCTTAACTCTTATTAGACTCTTATAAGGCTCTTAAATCTTATAAGACTCTTATAAGGCTCTTAACTCTTATAATACTCTTAAGGCTCTTAACTCTTTAAGTTTCATGGAATCTTCTTTGACTTGCTGATGTAGGGTTAATATTTTATTTTATAAGAAACTTAGAAGAGTTTATAAGAGTAAGAGTTAATAGTTAAGAGGTCTTATAAGAGTAGTGTCGACCGATGATGACGTATGGGAACGGTATAAGACACTTATACCTTAACTCTTACTTATTTGGTATTTGGTCAAAATGTTAACCTACATCAGCTCTTATAAGGCTCTTAACTCTTATAAGACTCTTATAAGGCTCTTAACTCTTATAAGACTCTTTACTCTTATTAGACTCTTAACTCTAATTAGACTATTATAAGGCTCTTAACTCTTATAAGACTTTTAACACTTAAAAGGCTCTTATAAGACTCTTAACTCTTATAAGGCTCCTATAAGACTCTTAACTCTTATAAGACTCTTATAAGGCTCTTAACTCTTAAAAGGCTCTTATAAGACTCTTAACTCTTATAAGGCTCTTAACTCTTATTAGACTCTTATAAGGCTCTTAACTCTTATAAGACTCTTAACTCTTAAAAGGCTCTTAAAAGACTCTTAACTCTTATAAGGCTCCTATAAGACTCTTATATGGCTCTTAACTCTTATAAGACTATTAACTCTTAAAAGGCTCTTATAAGACTCTTAACTCTTATAAGGCTCTTATAAGACTCTTAACTCTTATAAGGCTCTTATAACTCTTATAAGGCTCTTAACTCTTATAAGACTCTTATAAGGCTCTTAACTCTTATAAGACTCTTTACTCTTATTAGACTCTTATAAAGCTCTTAACTCTTATTAGACTCTTAACTCTTAAAAGGCTCTTATAAGACTCTTAACTCTTATAAGGCTCTTAACTCTTATAATACTCTTATTCTATAAGGCTCTTAACTATATAAGTTTCATGGAATCTTCTTTGACTTGCTGATGTAGGTTAATATTTTGACCAAATGCATTTCTACCGTTCATAAGAGTAAGAGTTAATAGTTAAGAGTACTTATAACCGATGATGACGTATGGAAGCGTATGACGTATGAAGTTGAGTCGATTTTGGAAATCTTTTTCCGTTTTTGCTAAACTTCCTGATTCCACTCAGTTGTTGGCTCTTTTTTTTATTTATTTATTTCTTTATTTTTTATTTATTCATTCATTCATCTATCGAGTTAACTCTTACAGATAGCTTAAAAATAATATAAACTCAATTTACATTTATATTTACATTTTCACTTAATTGTAGTTGTATCTTTAAAGGCTTAAATCTATATTAAAATTTAATTCATTAACTCTTATAAGACTCTTAACTCTTATTAGACTCTTATAAGGCTCTTAAATCTTATAAGACTCTTATAAGGCTCTTAACTCTTATAATACTCTTAAGGCTCTTAACTCTTTAAGTTTCATGGAATCTTCTTTGACTTGCTGATGTAGGGTTAATATTTTATTTTATAAGAAACTTAGAAGAGTTTATAAGAGTAAGAGTTAATAGTTAAGAGGTCTTATAAGAGTAGTGTCGACCGATGATGACGTATGGGAACGGTATAAGACACTTATACCTTAACTCTTACTTATTTGGTATTTGGTCAAAATGTTAACCTACATCAGCTCTTATAAGGCTCTTAACTCTTATAAGACTCTTATAAGACTCTTTACTCTTATTAGACTCTTAACTCTAATTAGACTATTATAAGGCTCTTAACTCTTATAAGACTTTTAACACTTAAAAGGCTCTTATAAGACTCTTAACTCTTATAAGGCTCCTATAAGACTCTTAACTCTTATAAGACTCTTATAAGGCTCTTAACTCTTAAAAGGCTCTTATTAGACTCTTAACTCTTATAAGGCTCTTAACTCTTATTAGACTCTTATAAGGCTCTTAACTCTTATAAGACTCTTAACTCTTAAAAGGCTCTTAAAAGACTCTTAACTCTTATAAGGCTCCTATAAGACTCTTATATGGCTCTTAACTCTTATAAGACTCTTAACTCTTAAAAGGCTCTTATAAGACTCTTAACTCTTATAAGGCTCTTATAAGACTCTTAACTCTTATAAGGCTCTTAACTCTTATAAGGCTCTTAACTCTTATAAGACTCTTATAAGGCTCTTAACTCTTATAAGACTCTTTACTCTTATTAGACTCTTATAAAGCTCTTAACTCTTATTAGACTCTTAACTCTTAAAAGGCTCTTATAAGACTCTTAACTCTTATAAGGCTCTTAACTCTTATAATACTCTTATTCTATAAGGCTCTTAACTATATAAGTTTCATGGAATCTTCTTTGACTTGCTGATGTAGGTTAATATTTTGACCAAATGCATTTCTACCGTTCATAAGAGTAAGAGTTAATAGTTAAGAGTACTTATAACCGATGATGACGTATGGAAGCGTATGACGTATGAAGTTGAGTCGATTTTGGAAATCTTTTTCCGTTTTTGCTAAACTTCCTGATTCCACTCAGTTGTTGGCTCTTTTTTTTATTTATTTATTTCTTTATTTTTTATTTATTCATTCATTTATCTATCGAGTTAACTCTTACAGATAGCTTAAAAATAATATAAACTCAATTTACATTTATATTTACATTTTCACTTAATTGTAGTTGTATCTTTAAAGGCTTAAATCTATATTAAAATTTAATTCATTAACTCTTATAAGACTCTTAATTCTTATTAGACTCTTATAAGGCTCTTAACTCTTATAAGACTCTTATAAGGCTCTTAACTCTTATAATACTCTTAAGGCTCTTATGATGATGACGTATGGGAACGGTATAAGACACTTATACCTTAACTCTTAATTATTAACTCTTACTCTTACTTATTTGGTATTTGGTCAAAATGTTAACCTACATCAGCTCTTATAAGGCTCTTAACTCTTATAATACTCTTAAGGCTCTTATGATGATGACGTATGGGAACGGTATAAGACACTTATACTTTAACTCTTAATTATTAACTCTTACTCTTACTTATTTGGTATTTGGTCAAAATGTTAACCTACATCAGCTCTTATAAGGCTCTTAACTCTTATAAGACTCTTATAAGACTCTTTACTCTTATTAGACTCTTAACTCTAATTAGACTATTATAAGGCTCTTAACTCTTATAAGACTTTTAACACTTAAAAGGCTCTTATAAGACTCTTAACTCTTATAAGGCTCCTATAAGACTCTTAACTCTTATAAGACTCTTATAAGGCTCTTAACTCTTAAAAGGCTCTTATTAGACTCTTAACTCTTATAAGGCTCTTAACTCTTATTAGACTCTTATAAGGCTCTTAACTCTTATAAGACTCTTAACTCTTAAAAGGCTCTTAAAAGACTCTTAACTCTTATAAGGCTCCTATAAGACTCTTATATGGCTCTTAACTCTTATAAGACTCTTAACTCTTAAAAGGCTCTTATAAGACTCTTAACTCTTATAAGGCTCTTATAAGACTCTTAACTCTTATAAGGCTCTTAACTCTTATAAGGCTCTTAACTCTTATAAGACTCTTATAAGGCTCTTAACTCTTATAAGACTCTTTACTCTTATTAGACTCTTATAAAGCTCTTAACTCTTATTAGACTCTTAACTCTTAAAAGGCTCTTATAAGACTCTTAACTCTTATAAGGCTCTTAACTCTTATAATACTCTTATTCTATAAGGCTCTTAACTATATAAGTTTCATGGAATCTTCTTTGACTTGCTGATGTAGGTTAATATTTTGACCAAATGCATTTCTACCGTTCATAAGAGTAAGAGTTAATAGTTAAGAGTACTTATAACCGATGATGACGTATGGAAGCGTATGACGTATGAAGTTGAGTCGATTTTGGAAATCTTTTTCCGTTTTTGCTAAACTTCCTGATTCCACTCAGTTGTTGGCTCTTTTTTTTATTTATTTATTTCTTTATTTTTTATTTATTCATTCATTTATCTATCGAGTTAACTCTTACAGATAGCTTAAAAATAATATAAACTCAATTTACATTTATATTTACATTTTCACTTAATTGTAGTTGTATCTTTAAAGGCTTAAATCTATATTAACGGTATAAGACACTTATACCTTAACTCTTAATTATTAACTCTTACTCTTACTTATTTGGTATTTGGTCAAAATGTTAACCTACATCAGCTCTTATAAGGCTCTTAACTCTTATAAGACTCTTATAAGACTCTTTACTCTTATTAGACTCTTAACTCTAATTAGACTATTATAAGGCTCTTAACTCTTATAAGACTTTTAACACTTAAAAGGCTCTTATAAGACTCTTAACTCTTATAAGGCTCCTATAAGACTCTTAACTCTTATAAGACTCTTATAAGGCTCTTAACTCTTAAAAGGCTCTTATTAGACTCTTAACTCTTATAAGGCTCTTAACTCTTATTAGACTCTTATAAGGCTCTTAACTCTTATAAGACTCTTAACTCTTAAAAGGCTCTTAAAAGACTCTTAACTCTTATAAGGCTCCTATAAGACTCTTATATGGCTCTTAACTCTTATAAGACTCTTAACTCTTAAAAGGCTCTTATAAGACTCTTAACTCTTATAAGGCTCTTATAAGACTCTTAACTCTTATAAGGCTCTTAACTCTTATAAGGCTCTTAACTCTTATAAGACTCTTATAAGGCTCTTAACTCTTATAAGACTCTTTACTCTTATTAGACTCTTATAAAGCTCTTAACTCTTATTAGACTCTTAACTCTTAAAAGGCTCTTATAAGACTCTTAACTCTTATAAGGCTCTTAACTCTTATAATACTCTTATTCTATAAGGCTCTTAACTATATAAGTTTCATGGAATCTTCTTTGACTTGCTGATGTAGGTTAATATTTTGACCAAATGCATTTCTACCGTTCATAAGAGTAAGAGTTAATAGTTAAGAGTACTTATAACCGATGATGACGTATGGAAGCGTATGACGTATGAAGTTGAGTCGATTTTGGAAATCTTTTTCCGTTTTTGCTAAACTTCCTGATTCCACTCAGTTGTTGGCTCTTTTTTTTATTTATTTATTTCTTTATTTTTTATTTATTCATTCATTTATCTATCGAGTTAACTCTTACAGATAGCTTAAAAATAATATAAACTCAATTTACATTTATATTTACATTTTCACTTAATTGTAGTTGTATCTTTAAAGGCTTAAATCTATATTAAAATTTAATTCATTAACTCTTATAAGACTCTTAATTCTTATTAGACTCTTATAAGGCTCTTAACTCTTATAAGACTCTTATAAGGCTCTTAACTCTTATAATACTCTTAAGGCTCTTATGATGATGACGTATGGGAACGGTATAAGACACTTATACCTTAACTCTTAATTATTAACTCTTACTCTTACTTATTTGGTATTTGGTCAAAATGTTAACCTACATCAGCTCTTATAAGGCTCTTAACTCTTATAATACTCTTAAGGCTCTTATGATGATGACGTATGGGAACGGTATAAGACACTTATACTTTAACTCTTAATTATTAACTCTTACTCTTACTTATTTGGTATTTGGTCAAAATGTTAACCTACATCAGCTCTTATAAGGCTCTTAACTCTTATAAGACTCTTATAAGACTCTTTACTCTTATTAGACTCTTAACTCTAATTAGACTATTATAAGGCTCTTAACTCTTATAAGACTTTTAACACTTAAAAGGCTCTTATAAGACTCTTAACTCTTATAAGGCTCCTATAAGACTCTTAACTCTTATAAGACTCTTATAAGGCTCTTAACTCTTAAAAGGCTCTTATAAGACTCTTAACTCTTATAAGGCTCTTAACTCTTATTAGACTCTTATAAGGCTCTTAACTCTTATAAGACTCTTAACTCTTAAAAGGCTCTTAAAAGACTCTTAACTCTTATAAGGCTCCTATAAGACTCTTATATGGCTCTTAACTCTTATAAGACTCTTAACTCTTAAAAGGCTCTTATAAGACTCTTAACTCTTATAAGGCTCTTATAAGACTCTTAACTCTTATAAGGCTCTTAACTCTTATAAGGCTCTTAACTCTTATAAGACTCTTATAAGGCTCTTAACTCTTATAAGACTCTTTACTCTTATTAGACTCTTATAAAGCTCTTAACTCTTATTAGACTCTTAACTCTTAAAAGGCTCTTATAAGACTCTTAACTCTTATAAGGCTCTTAACTCTTATAATACTCTTATTCTATAAGGCTCTTAACTATATAAGTTTCATGGAATCTTCTTTGACTTGCTGATGTAGGTTAATATTTTGACCAAATGCATTTCTACCGTTCATAAGAGTAAGAGTTAATAGTTAAGAGTACTTATAACCGATGATGACGTATGGAAGCGTATGACGTATGAAGTTGAGTCGATTTTGGAAATCTTTTTCCGTTTTTGCTAAACTTCCTGATTCCACTCAGTTGTTGGCTCTTTTTTTTATTTATTTATTTCTTTATTTTTTATTTATTCATTCATTCATCTATCGAGTTACCTCTTACAGATAGCTTAAAAATAATATAAACTAAATTTACATTTTCACTTAATTGTAGTTGTATCTTTAAAGGCTAAAATCTATATTAAAATTTAATTCATTAAATAATCTCATACATCTTGTGAATGGTTCATTACAACCGTAGTTATATCTATGCAAAGAAATATAAAACAAATTTCTGGAGAAGATATTTCTTCCTGGAAAAGATTTAGCAAAACGGGACATTTTATATGGTAAGACAATCATTACTATTATATAAAGACGAACCAATATTTTATGTCCGGCGAAATAATACAAATTCTATATACTACTGAAATACATCAGCCAAGTAGAATTCATATTATTAATTTTTTTTTAAATTTTATTTTTAATTTCACAAACTAGCTTCTCTTCTACTGCAACCTGTTTGAAGAGTTTGACCATAAAATATAGGGCTTCTATGTATGTACTAATTTCGCACTGTATGCAAAAAATAACAGAATTTGTTGAAAACTCAAAACTATCCACATAAATATGGTTTGGCTCTAATAACTGGACTATAATTGAAACTTCAATATTAACCCATAATAAATTCTTCACATAGTTTTTTAACGAGAACTTCAAAATAATTATAAGTAGAGCTTTGAACTAGAAAGATTGAAGAGTTTAAAGAATAATTCGTGGCAAATTCACGTGAATCGAAAAATTCGATCTGATAGCAGAATAGGCCTGTAAGAGCCCGCAGCTAATTTTGGGCGTGAATGATAGCAAAAATTCACTGGTATTTTTATAGACCTTTTCATTTCATATGCAAATATGAAAGTCTTGCATTCTGTGATTGGGGCGTTTGTCGGTAATAGTGCATTATTCTCATTAGTCCCATGGAAAAAGTCTTGGATTTCCATATTTGTTATCAGAGGGAAAGCTTCTGTCAGTGAGAACATATTGCTAAAATCTACCACAATTTATTTAGGGGTTTCATACTCATCTTTGGGTTCGTCTTGAATGCAGAAAGCCCCACCCCAGATGTCTTGGACCCCAATTTTTATGTCTGGAGCGATCAGATCTTTTATTAAATATGTTTTAGTTCTATACATTTTATCTTGGCTTTCAAAACAAAATGCATTTTCAATGCACCGTTACTGACAAAGGCCCCACGTAGTGCAAAACTTTCATATTTGCATATAAAAAGTAAAGATCTATATAAAAATACCAGTAAATTGTTGCTATCATTAACAACCAAAATTTTCTGCGGGCTCTCGGTATATAAAGAGAGTATTTAAATTCCGTATTTTGTTCTTTTTCGTCCTTGATGAGAATAAAAACGCAGGAAAATAGAAAAGTTTTGTTTTAATTTCAGAATTTATATTTTGCGAAAAATAAACCGATTGGCAAATGTCACAATTTTCCACAACACCTTAGATTTCTGCGTAGTGGTCGTACGTTGGGAAATGAAAATTTTTGCATGAAATTAATTGAAGAACCGATTCATATTTCACCTTCATATTTTGGTACTCACTTCTTGTTGTGAATTTCATACCAGTGAACTAGGTGTCACCTTTTCATTTTCACTCGAACTGAGTACTAGACTAAGTTGTAGAGTGGAAAGGTAGTGATGCTAGCCTTGAAGATATTTTTAAAATATAGAATCGTTCTGTTTTAAAATAGAAAACTTAAAAGAAAAACAAGTTTATAAATAAATCAAAAGTTAAAAAGTGTCATTCAATGCTTTGAGCTTTAAATGTTTTGTTTTTTTTTAATTTTAATAAAATATTTAATTTAATAGAGCATTTTTTCAAATTTGTATGAGACACTTTTGTCTCTCGGACACATTTTTGAACACTTATAAAAATCTGCAGAGGTAACACTGATGAGGTTATTCTCGTATTTCTAGCAAAAATGAAACACTAACTTCAGTGACATATTTACGAGTCAAAAAATCAACGAATTTATTTGAGATTAAATAATTAAAAAAAAAAAATTAAAAAAGGACCGTTAATGAAAAAAACTTGGTAACATTTAAAAAGAATCATATTGATTCGGGTCGTAAAATTAAGAAATCGGTCAAAGGTGTGAAGGCTTCTTTTAATAACTTCTTCCGAACAAACAATAGTATTTTGGATTCTTACTACAACTTGGATGGATACATTTGTCTGCCGATGTTATTGCCGCTGGTTGGTCGAATGGTATGCAAAGTGATTTTGCGCCCATAGATGGTGCACCAGGTTCAGCTTCTTCGTCCCTAAAAACAAAACAAAATATGAGTGTGTTCACATAATGGATTTTCATATAAATAACCTCGCACTATCGCCCTTAATCTGGTCCTCGCAGCTTGTCTCTCCACAGAAAGGCGTCAGCAAGATGTTCTTCTGGTCCAGGAACTTACAGAAATCGCCCCAATTTTTTGTCACCTTCATGTGCTGGCTGAGTTCAGTTTTCGCCTTAGCAAACATGCTTTCATGGATGGTTTCAAGCAATTGGCTAATCTTTTGCTCGGCATTTTCACAAGACAGTATCAATTTCTCACCAGTGTCACGACGCACTGCTACCATTTGATTAGATTTCATGTCTTTTGGACCTATTTCAATGCGAATTGGGACGCCTTTAAGTTCCCAATGATTGAATTTCCATCCTGGCGAATAATTATCCCGATAATCTCCCTCGCTTCGGATTCCATTGGAGTTCAATAGAGTCTCCAAGCTCTTGCAACTTTGCAACAGCTGTTCACGTTCATCATCTTTTGTATTCACAGTAATGCCACAAGGGACGATTATAGCTTGAATACATGCCACATGAGGTGGAAGGACAAGTCCCTGATTGTCAGCATGAACCATAATCATCACTCCAATGGTTCGTGTTGTGATACCAAACGAGTTCTGGTAGACGAATTGTTTCTTTTGTGTTTCTGGATCTTCATACACAATGTCAAACATTTTTGAAAAGTTTTGTCCTAAATGATGACTGGTTGCACCTTGAATAGCACGACCACTCGCCGAAATGAAAGCTTCAACAGTTGTAGTATAATCTCCACCGGCGAACTTCTCCTTTTCGGTCTTGCGTCCCTTCACCACTGGAATTGCCAGTAGATTTGTGTACACATGAGCATACAAATCGAGGATTTCTAGAACCTCTTTGTCGGCTTCCTCCTTGGTTGCAAAGGCTGTGTGACCTTCTTGCCACAAAAATTCTCTTGTCCGTAAGAACGGTTGTGGGTGCTTAAATTCCCATCTCTGTATGAAAACGAAAAACCTAAGATTATCGTAGTCATACAATTAAAACATCAATAACTTACCACAACGTTATTCCATTGGTTCAATCGGATTGGCAAGTCTCTGTAGGACTGAATCCATTTCGCATACGCAGGGTACATAACTGTTTCTGAGGTGGGACGCACGGCAATTGGTTCGGCTAAATCTGACTCACCAGATTTGGTTACCCATGCAACTTCTGGGGCAAAGTCAGCTATATGATCCTTTTCTTTTTCCAAAGCAGCTTTGGACACAAACATGGGGAAGTAACACTCTTTGATTCCCATTTTTGTGATTTCACTATCGAACCATGTGCGAATGAATTTCCATACGGCAAACGACCAGGGTCTGAGGATGTAACAGCCAGAAACATCGTAGTACTCAATTAGCTCACCTTTCGTAATGACTTGTGAATACCAATCGGGAAGATTATCCTCCTTGGTGGCTTCCAGGCCCAAGCGTGTTTGCTTTTTTACAGCTCCGGTTGCACTTTCAGGCTTTGGAGATTCCTTTTTGGAGGGTTTGGCTGGTTTCGGGGTGGACTCCTTTTTTTCGCCAGATTTTTTGCTACTTCCACGAGCTGCAACGGGAAAATCAGTTCCAGTTACTTCCTTATATTTCCCTTTGAGTTCCAACAGCAGCTTAACCTCAGCATCAATTACTTCTTTGGCTGCGTGGCTACCCTTTGCCGCCCTTACTTTGTCACCCTGTTCATTAATTTTTTTCGTGAGCTGTTCCTTTTCATCTGTCATTATTACTGCAACTTGCTTTGGTGATTCAATTTGAGCTTCGGGAGTCCAGTCTTTACCAGAAATTATCTTGAAGTCGGCTTTGAGGGCCAATAATGCTTTTACTTCGGGTTCGATTGTGGCTTTAGGGGCCTTTTCAGATTTTAATTTTCGAATTTTGTCTCCTTGTTCTTTGATTCTTTCATTTATACTTGAAAGATCACCTTTAACAGGCGAAACTTCTTTTGCTGCGACAGGTGCTGCCGCTGGCGCGGGCACTGTGGTACCAGGTTTCCAATCTGAACCCGTAAGACTCTTATAGTCAGCCTTGAGAGCTAATAATATTTTAACTTCAGTATCAACTTCTGGTTTAGAGGCTTTTTTGGACTTCAAATCGCGTACTTTTTCGCCTTGTTTTGTAATTTTGTTGAGTATAACTGAAACCGATGAGTTATTATCTACTGCAGCTGGAGCTGGAGACGATTCTTTTTTGGAAGCTGAACCAGAACCAGAGGCAGGTGTCCAATCGGAGCCTGTTAATTTTTTGTATTCCGCTTTGAGTTCAAGTAAAATCTTCACTTCCGCTTCAATTGTGGCTTTGGCTGCCTTTTCCGATTTAAGTTGACGGATCTTGCCACCTTGATCGGTAATTTTACTGAGAATAGCTTCAGTATCGGATGATTGTGTTGCTGCAGGTGCAGATGCTGGTACAATTGCTGCGTCAGGTGTCCAATCTTTTCCAGTGACTTCCTTATATTGTGCTTTGAGCGATAACAGTACTTTTACTTGGGGCTCTATATCAGTTTTAGGAGCTTTCTTTGTTTTGAGATCTCTGATAAGATTACCTTGTTCGGCTATACGTTTGTTTATCGAATTAGCATCAACTCCAGATGATGAAGTTAAGTCTGATGGTTTTGTGGCAGCCGGAATTGCCGGTCTTGGTTTCCAATCGTTGCCTGTTGCTGTTTTGTAGTCTGCTTTCAGCGAGAGCAGCTTTTTAACCTCAACCTCAATTTGTGCCTTTTCAGCTTTCTTAGCTTTAAGATCACGTACGACAATGCCTTGGCTGACTATTTGCTCGTCGATTGCATCAGCGTTGGAAGGAGGTGGAGGAGAAGCCTAAGAAAGAAAATGAATTTCGTATAATGATTTATGTACTGTATGTTGTTTAATAAATTATTATTATAATAAAATATTCAAGATTCTAAAACGTTAGGAAGATTTTCATGAATAACATAGAGATTAAACTCGAGGTTTGTAAACTCAAAATTCCACAATCTCACAAAATTAAAAAGAACGACCGGAGCGGAAGCGCACGAACTTGCTCTTGTGGTACAAAGCTATATTGTGGCTAGACATTGAAGATTTATTTTAAAAGAGAAAATGTAGAAAAAAAGATTTGTTTAGAGGTTAAACAAATTACAATAAATGCAATTTTATTGAAACTGCAAAATTTTAGTAAAATTGATAAAACCATCAACGAGTATTACAAAAATTACGCAAAAACAAGTTTTTTTTAAAACTGAAAACCTCATTTTCGTAACGTAATTTTTGTTGGTAAAAACCTGAGACCTGAGACACTTAAGCACAAAGTTTCATCAAAAACGTTAGAGCCGTCTTCTACAATATTTGAAAAAGTGGAAATCATTGTATGACAGCCGCCATCCGTTCTAGACTAGTAATAACAAAAATTCGAATTCCTCCTCCAAGGTAATTATCTTATATAAAATAGCTTTATAAAAAAATTTCTGTTTAGGCTTTATTTCGATGTACACTTGAAAGCAAAGACGCACAGATAGATAGACCGACGCGACGCGACGGACCTTCTTTATCATTACGATGTTTATATTTGATTAAAATCTCGAATTTCATTTTCACACGAAACTATGGAACAATTAAAAATACACACCCATCCAATTAAAACAATTTAGTCTTTTCTATTATATTTGTTTGAAAAAAAAAATAATTTTAGATACTTTTGAACTTTGCTGTTAAAAAACACAATATAAAATTTAATTACTAATTAACAACTAGGTAGGTCAAGTGCAATCGTCATCACATTTTTATTTCAATATGTACCTATAATGAAATTTAACCTCACCTGTGCTATGTATTTGTAGGCGGTAGTTCAAATGAAGAATCAACAAAACTGACTAAAACAAAAGGTATATTGCTATGAAGCGAACGCGGTTAATGCAAGCTTGGGGGTAAAATTTGAGTTGTGTGTATCTTTTATTCCACTGCCACCTAGCCCATTTTTGTGTTTATCGTTATCGTGCGTGCTTCGCTGGCTGATGTGGCAACCAAACTTTTACTTTCACTTAATTGTACATAGTTGTCTTGGCTGAGTTGAATGTAATAGGGGCTCGCCTGAATCGAGTTTGTTGAACGATTCGTAAACACATGTTTGATTCAACTGGTTTAAGTATTACGTGCAAGCTTTCAAGTTCATATTGATTAGTTTATGTTTGTATTTCTTGTATGGTGGAAGGGAACACGCTCAAAGAGTAAATTTGTTTTCTTATTAAATTATTTATTATAAAAAAACCTAGCATATAGCAAAGTCGAGCTTTTGTTAGATGTTTCTTTATTAACTTCCCATTGGAAAGTATTGTAATTGATCCGATTTGTTGAATTGAAAATTTTGATATATGTATCTCAGCGTTTCGAGGTTCAAAGAATCCGAATCCATCGTTTTTAGAGAGATGTGCGTATGTTTTTGTGTACGTACGTTCGCGATACATTGTTTCGTTCACCATCAGCCTTATTGTGAGTTTCACCTGAAAAATATTTCACCTTAAATTTTTTTGTTCCCACGGAATTTCAAAATTTATTGTAAGTTTCGGCCGAACGAAAATACATTCCGCCCTAAATGAATGTTCACAATAAGGGGAATTTTTCGAAGATGAAATTTCGGGCGAAACTCACAATAGACGAAAAGTGAAATGTTAAATTTTCCGAGAGTAATATTGTTCGGGTGAAACTCACAATAAGGCTGCATATCTCAAGAACCAATAGAGATATCGACTTCAAATAAATTTTATTTTACAGATAATAACGTCATAAAGTGCAGAAAATGTTTTGAAACAAAGTTAAGATTATCAAATGTTTTTTTTTATTTACGACAAGCCCAGGGCTAGTTACGCACTTGCAACTTTAACGCAACTAAATATGTAATTTAATCACTAGTTGCCTACTGAGCGCTCACATAAGCAACTTCACAGGCAATTAACAAAATAAACAAACACACAGACCATATTTATTCTCGCGAAAAGACATAATTTTTTGTGTGAGTGTGGATATACTACAGAAATTTTGGTGACAAAAATAAAAACTGATTTGGGGTGATCGTTCAGTTTTTGTCAAAACACAAACTAATAAATTGCCCGATAGATGAATGAAAAGTTTCTGCATGTGCGCGCACTCTAAAAAAAAAGCTAAAAGTTGAAGTGCGCATCTGGCAACAGCTATTTTAACCACCCACTCAATTGAAGCATGAGTGAATATTTTACGATATACTGTTAAAAAACCTATTTCTGGCAGTTTCGAATCCAATATTTATTGTTTTACATTATTTTTTTTTTAAATATGTACATAAAGAAAGATTAAACATGATTTTTAATAATAAAAAACGTATGTGTCTTAGGGAGTTTAGATTAACAAATGAGGTCTAATTTCTTTTGAAATCGACAAGCCTAAGACTTTTTGATGTAACAGCGTTTTTGAATTTCTCATTTAATTTGAATCATAAATGAGATTTTTTAAAAAGCTGTATTTTGTGGTCGTAAGACGATGGACTTAAAGTAATAATTTTAGCATAATACTGCTTTCTCGTTTAAATGTATTCACAGCGCCGTTTTTTTTTGTAGTTTAGGGAGTTTAGATTATTAAATGAGGATTTTCATTTAAAATCGACAAGCCTAAGCTTTTCCATTTATTGTTACAGCTATTTTAACCACCCACTCAATAGAAGCATGAGTGAATATTTCATTATATACTGTTAAAAAACAAACTCTGTGATAAAATATCAAAAAAGTTTGGATTTCTGGGAAGACCCCGAAATTGCATTTCCATGGGTTGTGCTCTGACAATTTATAATACAGCTGTGTTTCCTCATTTTAATTATTGCTCTTGCATTATTTATATGTGTATCCTTGAAAACCAAACTAAGCTGCAAGTCTTACAAAACAGAGCGATGAGAATCATATTAAAATGCAACCGGTTTACTCCAATAGCTGATATGTTGCGCTCGCTAAGGTGGTTAAGTGTGATCCAACGCTTGAAATATAATGCACTAATTATGATTTTTAAAATAAAACATAATCTATATCCTGTTTACTTGCAGAACAACGTAGAATACATAACTAATGAGAGATATGCACTAAGAAATGCTGGAGATTTTCGGTTACCTTTATATAGGAGAGCACAAACACAAAACCATCTTCTTTAGAGGGCTTCAGTTGTTCAACCATCTTCTGACTGATGTGAAAAATTTGGTCAACTTAAATTTATTTAAATTTAAAAATCAACTTCTTACTAAAAACTAATATTTTGTAAGCAATTGTACAAATAGAATTAAGAGTTTTCAAAACTAATAAAAAAATAAAAAAAAACACCTATTTCTGGCAGTTTCGAATCATATTTATTGTTTTACAGTAATTTTTTTCAAATATGTACATAAAGGAAGATTAAGCATAATTTTTTAACAAAAAACGTATGTGTCTTAGGGAGTTTAGATTAACAAATGAGGACTATTTTCTTTTGAAATCGACAAGCCTAAGACTTTTTGATGTAACAGCTTTTTTGAATTTCTCATTTAATTTGAATTATAAATGAGATTTTATAAAGAGCTGTAGTTTGCGGTTAGGACGATGGATTTAAAGTGATAATTTTACCATAATTTAGCTTTCTCGTTTATTTGTATTCACAGCGCCGGTTTGATTTTTTTTTTGTAGTTTAGGGAGTTTAGATTATTAAATGAGAATTTTCGTTTAAAATCGACAAGCCTAAGCTTTTCCATTTATTGTAACAGCTATTTTAACTACCCACTCAATGAAAGCATGAGTGAATATTTTATTATATGCTGTAAAATAACAACTATGTTCTGTCCTTACAAAATGATCGACTATTTTCTTTTTCATTATGATGAAACAGATTTCCACAGAAGACATTTCGATTTTAAACGTTTGTTTTTTTTTTTTTCAATTAAAATACCCTTTTAAAAATTTTATTTTAATAGGGATTTTCTGCCGCACGAATACTTGATACATTTATCAACGAAGAATTTATGGCTGATAGAAAAATAGTTGAATAATAATATTTATTTGACCAATTATAAAATATCGTGTTGATATTTGACAACGATGATAGGGCTGAAAGATTCATGAGCCATCATTTCATATTAAATGGTCTAATCCTAAAATTCATTTATACATTACTACAACGAATACCCTTCGCTGCAACTAGCTAATTAGCCTAATTTTTTTTAAAGAAAATATGACTAGTGTTTCTTAGGGAGTTTAGATTAACAAATGAGGATTTTCATTTAAAATCGACAAGCCTAAGCTTTTCCATTTATTGTTACAGCTATTTTAACCACCCACTCAATAGAAGCATGAGTGAATATTTCACGATATACTGTTTAAAAACAAACTCTGTGATAAAATATCAAAAAAGTTAGGGTTTTTGGGAAGACCCCGAAATTGCATTTCCATGGGTTGTGCTCTGACAATTTATAATACAGCTGTGTTTCCTCATTTTAATTATTGCTCTTGCATTATTTATATGTGTATCCTTGAAAACCAAACTAAGCTGCAAGTCTTACAAAACAGAGCGATGAGAATCATATTAAAATGCAACCGGTTTACTATAATAGCTGATATGTTGCGCTCGCTAAGGTGGTTAAGTTTGATCCAAGGTTTAAAATATAATGCACTAATTATGATTTTTAAAATAAAACATAATCTATATCCTTTTTACTTGCAGAACAACGTAGAATACATAACTAATGAGAGATATGCACTAAGAAATGCTGGATATTTTCGGTTACCTTTATATAGGAGAGCACAAACACAAAACCATCTTCTTTAGAGGGCTTGAGTTGTTCAACCATCTTCCGACTGATGTGAAAAATTTGGTTAACTTAAATTTATTTAAATTTTAAAATCAACTTCTTATTAAAAACTAATATTTTGTAAGCAATTGTACAAATAGAATTAAGAGTTTTCAAAACTAATAAAAAAATAAAAAAAAACACCTATTTCTGGCAGTTTCGAATCATATTTATTGTTTTACAGTAATCTTTTCAAATATGTACATAAAGGAAGATTAAGCATAATTTTTAACAAAAAACGTATGTGTCTTAGGGAGTTTAGATTAACAAATGAGGACTATTTTCTTTGAAATCGACAAGCCTAAGACTTTTTGATGTAACAGCTTTTTTGAATTTCTCATTTAATTTGAATTATAAATGAGATTTTATAAAGAGCTGTAGTTTGCGGTTAGGACGATGGATTTAAAGTGATAATTTTACCATAATTTAGCTTTCTCGTTTATTTGTATTCACAGCGCCGGTTTTATTTTTTTTTTGTAGTTTAGGGAGTTTAGATTATTAAATGAGAATTTTCGTTTAAAATCGACAAGCCTAAGCTTTTCCATTTATTGTAACAGCTATTTTAACTACCCACTCAATGAAAGCATGAGTGAATATTTTATTATATGCTGTAAAATAACAACTACGTTCTGTCCTTAAAAAATGATCGACTATTTTCTTTTTCATTATGATGAAACAGAATTCCACAGAAGACATTTCGATTTTAAACGTTTGTTTTTTTTTTCAATTAAAATACCCTTTCAAAAATTTTATTTTAATAGGGATTTTCTGCCGCACGAATACTTGATACATTTATCAACGAAGAATTTATGGCTGATAGAAAAATAGTTGAATAATAATATTTATTTGACCAATTATAAAATATCGTGTTGATATTTGACAACGATGATAGGGCTGAAAGATTCATGAGCCATCATTTCATATTAAATGGTCTAATCCTAAAATTCATTTATACATTACTACAACGAATACCCTTCGCTGCAACTAGCTAATTAGCCTAATTTTTTTTTAAAGAAAATATGACTAGTGTTTCTTAGGGAGTTTAGATTAACAAATGAGGACTATTTTCTTTTGAAATCGACAAGCCTAAGACTTTTTGATGTAACAGCTTTTTTGAATTTATCATTTAATTTGAATCATAAATGAGTTTTTATAATAAGCTGTATTTTGTGGTCTTAAGACGATGGACTTAAAGTAATAATTTTAGCATAATTCTTTTTTCTCGTTTATTTATATTCAGTGCGCCGGTTTTATTTTTTTTTTTTTGTAGTTTAGGGAGTTTAGATTATTAAATGAGGATTTTCATTTAAAATCGACAAGCCTAAGCTTTTCCATTTATTGTTACAGCTATTTTAACCACCCACTCAATTGAAGCATGAGTGAATATTTTACGATATACTGTTAAGACACCTATTTCTGGCAGTTTCGAATCCAACATTTATTGTTTTACATTATTTATTTTTTGTTTTAATATGTACATAAAGAAACATTAAATATAATTTTTAATAAAAAAACGTATGTGTCTTAGGGAGTTTAGATTAACAAATGAGGACTATTTTCTTTTAAAATCGACAAGCCTAAGACTTTTTGTTGTAACAGCTTTTTTAAATTTCTCATTTAATTTGAATCATTAATGAGATTTTATAAAGAGCTGTTGTTTCGAGATTTAAGACAAAGGATTTAAAGTCATAATTTTATGCCATTATGTAACCATTATGTCGTTTAAATTTATGCCGCGGTTTTTGTTTGTGGTTTAGACAGTTTAGATTGTTAAATGTATGTTCAATTAAAATCGACAAATCTAAACTATTTCATCTGTAACAGCTAACATTTCTCAATCAATGAGTGAATATTTTAATAATTATTGTAATATTTCTTTAATATACATATAAATAAATATTTATTAAATATGATAAAAACAAAAATTAATGTGTCCTTGGGGAGTTTAGATATCAAATGAGAATGATTTTATATAGAGCAGTAGTTTAAGGTCCAAAATAGAACGACAAAAGTAGTAAAAGTAGCGACCACTTTTTTAATAAAAAAAATTGACGGAAAGCCCCATTGCCCCTTTTAAATTATTCATTACAAACGCTTTTTCTCAAAATAAGTTATATGTACATCGATTTTAATTTATATAAAATATTACAGGATATATTGTTTATACTCATTTTGAATCTTGACCTTTAATTTAATTTAAAAAAATCTCATAATTCTTAAATTTAGGTCATTGCGTCGAACTATTATCGGCACTGGGAACAAATCAATTGTTATGATTTTATTTAGGACTGCACTCAAAGAATTGAATTGGGTTTAAAATAAAGCTTCTCAGTTAGAATTTATATTCTCACGTATACAAGAAATTTTAAAGATAATAAACAGGCGAAACAAAATCTTTCTACTGATACGTCTAATGATACTCTTGAAGGTGTTGACAAAATCTTATTTAAATAAATACTACATACTTGAGAACATGTGAGTTAACGTAAGTATTTGATACAAATACAGACCTTTAGGCACAGTTTTATTTTTTTAATTCGTATACATCTTTAAGAATTATTTAAATTGGATATTAGAAAGATTTAATTTGAATTAGTAGTTCCATTTCTCTGAGAATTGCTCTAACCTACCATAGTTGCTTATGTCAAATAATGAAATTTATGTCAAGTATGAAATAATTTTAAAAAGTGAGTAGTAGTAGACGTCATACAAAACTAAAAGTTAATTTCAAATAGTGATTTTAATATTTACAATCTCTATCTTAACTGTACCTTAAGGAGTTCAGATTTTTAAATGAGGATGTTTCATTTAAAATCGACAAGCCTAAGAACTTTAATATAACAGCATCTTTTAAATACTCATATACTCTATTTCTTCAAGGTTTATTGTTTTCAGCTGTATATGTACATATACATATGTAAATATGTATATGTAAATAACAAAATAATGGCGCAATTTAAATTCAAAAAGAGGTATATATGTGTATGTACATACAAGAAGGACACTTACACATAACGGCGAATTTTCTTTTTTAAAGAAGTTCTTCTAAACATTTACAAATTCGATAGGAAAATATATGCTTCGTTTCACTCTAAAACTAGAGGCTTGATCTTGCCAATAACAAATATTCATATATAAGGGGTTTTTGTGTGATAACACACTTGCAGTTAGGCTGCCAAGCTTTCGCACCATCATTGAAGGTTTGAATGAAACAACAACACTTGGATGAGCTACCACCAAGATTTGCATAGGCTGGAGTTTTAGCTATTTCAAGACTGCCAGGCCGAACATCACACTCCGTTTAGTGGTGCTTGGTCTACCAACTGGGACTCGAACTCAGACCAAGCTCCATCAGCACTTCTTCGCATTTATTTATGTTTTATTGTTTGACAATAATTACAACTGATGATCGACCTGGCAGTCGTGAAATAACTATAACTCCAGCCTATAAAAATCTTGGCGGTAGCTCACCCAAGTGTTGTTGTTTCATTCAAACCTTCAAAATATTCATATAGTATTCACTTTTCCAATTCCAAGTCTTAAAGTACACAAAAATAATACTTACATTCTTAGTGTTTTCTTGAAGATTACTAATTTTCAATCCAGAAGATGGCATATCTTTAGTATGACCATCGGGAATAGAAAATAGAATAACTGGGCGTGTAACACCAGAAATTGGATTTGCAGGAGCGTAAGCAACGTCCACTTTGAAATAACCACGTCTCTGCAATTGGATAATATCTCCTTTTTTCAATTTCTTTAGTTCTGGATCACCAAGCATTTTAACTTCATGCTGCAACAAAAAAAAAGACGTTCAATTATTTTAAATGTTAGTTAAAACAAAGAATTTATAAAAAAAGAACTTACCCTAGTTTGATGTCCAATATATTGCTTAAAATCTTCATCCTTTCCAAGCACAGGTTTGCTAATAATGTTATCGAAGTATACACACCACGTAGGTGGGTATTCCGTATTCTCTAACTTAGCCAGCCAAGTTAGTTTTGTTGTCTTTTTGAAGTCCTTGTTGTCCAAATTCAAATCAGCATCAATTGATGATATTTTACCACCCGTTTTATGGATTTTCTTTATCATAAGATTACCCCAATGGATAAATGTTGCATTCTCGCCTTCTTTCAATAATTCAGCATCAGCGTAGTCGATGAGAATTTGATTACTTAGTTGTATTGATTTTTTACCAACTGATTCATTTTTGGGATGTGCAGGGACTTCGATTATTTCATCCTTGGCACCAGATACATTGACAACAACATGATTGTCTGCCTCTAATGCGGTATACCTGGGAGCAATTGGATCGATGACTTTCTTGTTAAAGGCCCAAATTTTGTCCCAGTTCATGAAGACAACCGATTTACTTGAACCCTGAGCAATAATGAATTCTTTAAGACCCTCAACGGTCATACCACGACGAAGAATACCTCGAACAGTGGGAAAACGAGGATCATCCCTTAAATAATTCAAAACAAATTAATGAAATTCTGTATTGCCAAAAAATTACTTTAAATGAACTCACCATCCATCAACGAGTCCTTCGTCGACAAACCAAGTTAGTTTTCGTTTCGAAAGTACCGTGTTGGTCATGTTCAATCGGCTGTACTCCCAAATATACGGCTTACGAAGCTTTAAGGCATCAATGAACCAATAGAATTGATCATCACGGTCATGGTATTCCATGGTACGTAGAGTGTGAGTGACATTTTCTATGGCATCGACAATTGGACAGGCGAAATCATAGGTAGGATATACCCTGAAAAATAAATTTTAAAAAAATGTTAAGATATAAATAAATACATATATTAAAGTAAACAGCAACAGTATAAATGCGAAAAACTTATTTTACAGGCTAATTAAGTACTAAAATCTTGAATATATAAGATAAAAGGCTTTAAACCACTTGAATATTCCATTAACGTATCAAATTAAATAATTATTAACTGTATGAATTGAATATGAACTCACTTGTACTTAGTACCTGTCCTTGGATGTGGTTCGTTCTTGCAACGATAAATAGTGGGATCGCGCAAGCAGCCATTAGGCGATGACATGTCGATTTTCGCTCGAACACAGCATTTCTGTCCGGCTTCGGATCCAACCAACATTTCCTTCCACATTGCCATGTTTTTGTCAACATCTAAATAAAAAACAAAGAAATAACTATTGAATTCAAGATTTAAGGTTTCTTCGGAAGTATCATTACCATTATTACGATTCTTCGACTCGACCCTTTGTTCCCTTTCAATCTTCATTGTCGCTGGATCTGTATCATCGACATAGGCTTTGCCTTCTTTAAGCATAGTCTCACAGTATTCCAACATCAAGTCAAAATAGTTCGACGTGTGCGTGTAAAGATCTGGCTTGATTTCCAGCATCTCCAAATCTCCCAGGATCACATTCTCGAATTCGACTGTTTCTTTAGCTGGATTCGTATCATCGAAACGCATAATTAGCTTGCCATTGAATGCCTGTTGATAGTACTGGTTGAGAAGAGCCGCCTTTGCATGTCCAATGTGTAGATATCCAGAAGCCTCTGGAGGAAAACGCACGACGACTTTGCCCATCTCTGCGCCTGGCAAATCAACGAATTTGCCTTCCTGTTTGCGTTCTCCAGGTTTGTTCGTTATCTGGTCCTTCTCTTTCGAAGGGGACTTGTTCACCCTTTTTGACTTAGCGCGGGCCTCATCGGGCAAAGTCTGAAGAACCTTCTGAATCAAAGGCTGTGCGCTGATGAGATCATACCAACGCTGAACATGTGCTGGAATACCTTTGGAAGCCAGCAGTTCGTATCGGGAGTGCATTTCATTGAAGAGAGCAAAGTCAGCGATGGTTAGCTTATTGGCAACCAAGAATGTAACCGGGGCAATAGATTTATCCAAAAACGAAATGGCCCACGAGATGTCATCGTCGCAAGTAAGACTAAAGGAGAGCCAATGATCAATTTGAGTCCGTTCGATGGCTGTTTCGCCGTACAGTTTATATTGGGGAGCTGCACGGGCCAAAGCTCGTAATACATCATTATTAGAATGGCACACCAGACGCCGATTGTCTGGAAACAGTAGTGCAGTTTCATTGCCCCATGTTATCTCAACAGGTGTTGTTTCGTTGATTAAATGCGCCGTTGCAAGTCCACCTGTGCAAAAATGATGTAAATATTAAGGAATTTTGTTTGCAATTAACTTGTTTCAGGGGATAAAATTAGATGACGAAATTTCGAAAGGAACATAACCTTAAATGGGTGAATAAAATTTATTTTTGAACAGTCTAGGGACTTACTTATGGGTGGATTGTTAAGGTTCGCAGTTAATTTGATAGACATTATCTAAGATTCTTTGATAAATAATCTTTTCCTCCACCGATTTTGCAATAAAATTAAAGAAATTAAATGCACAAATTCACTTGTACTTGTACACCGTTTCTAATTTGCCACACCACAATTTGACAATTTGAAATTTGAAGTGTGGAGTTGGAGAGTTGTTAGAGAAGAATTTGCATTGGAGATTTGTCTGTACAGCTCATTCCAAAATCTGGGGATCAGCGTTGCCGCCCAAAAAAAAATTTCCGTGCCACATTTTCTAAAAAATCGTGTCATTTTCGTGCCATATGAAAAAACCAAAAATTCATAGATATGTTAAAAAAAATATAAATCAATTGTGGGGTGAAATACAACAAATGAAAAAAGAAGAAATAATTTGTTCTATAAAAAAAAGAGTTTCTGCCAGTTTTTCCTCCATCTGGCCTCAATTTAGAGTAATTTTCTCAAAATTTCTTCAAAATTCGCTTTATTTGGAGTAAAGAATGAAAACAAAAAAGCGTGCCATATTGATTTTTTTCGTGCCACCGTGTCATGATAAAATGTTCGTGTCAAAAAGGCACGATCGTGCCACTTCGGCAACGCTGCTTGGGATGTGTTTATTGTTTGTGTATTTTATTTTTATTTAGCCTAGACCCTGGTTAGATTGTGACTTTTCACTACGTTTTGTGGATGAAGATTTTTATTTTAATTATGCAAGGCAATTTAAATAGCTTATTTAGGACCTTTAAAAATTAGTTCTATAGAAATCTATTCCAATGAAGCTTATTTAAGACCTGTTTAAAGCCTGCCAAAGTTAGAAAAAATTAATAGCTTTTATAAAGCATTCAGCTGTAAATCAAAACAAAAGCCGGCTTTTTACGAATCGATTTTTGCCATGTGGATTTTTTTTTTGTTTATTTAAATATTGTTTGAGTAATAAATTGATGATTTTTAGGACTTGTCGGTTGCGCTTTTAGTCAACAAGAAATTGTGGTAAATGCTGTGGGTGTGCGCCGCGCCAAATAGCATGATTCGAAGAGGCGACTTGCCAGAAAAAGTGTTTTCATCGTTTATTTATCGTGAACACCCTTATAATTTCAAATAAATTTAATAAAATGAATATTTTTCTTTGGCTGAGATAAATCGTTTATTTTCTGTGGTCTCTAAATCGATAGCGATTTAAACGAAAAAATATTCATGGAGAGTTTTATTAAATGATGCGATACGAATAATGCGATACAGATTAATGCGTAATGAAATTTTTTGTGTGGTCTCCAACATGGTAGCATGGTAGCTAACGGAAACCACAGCGAAAAATATTGAAAGTGTTATACTTTATACTTAGCCAAATAACCAACTACAATTATCAATTTCGTCGTACTGCAAAATGAATTCGTTGTGTCATTTTTGTAAGGGATTTTTCGTTTCGCATCAGCAGCATACTATTCAACTAACTTCGGCACGCAACTCGGAGCAATCAAAAGTTGTCTTGTGGGCACTCTTCCATATAACCCAATGTAACTGAATCGGGAGCAACTAAATTTACTTGGGTGGGCAACTTGATGGCTTATAGTGGGCAGTAGGCCCTGTGCTCTTAACCTAAAAAGATCGCTTCTTGAACATACCCCAACTATTTTCAGAAAACTCCAAATCAAACAGATCTCTTTTAAATGTCATCGACGTCTCATCGTTTTCGTTGTTGAAAAATAGTTGTATTTCTTTTTCGCCATTCGTATCGTTTATCGTATTTTGTCCGTGTCTCTTGCGATCGCTTACGAGTTTTCATATTTTTTATATATTTTATCTGTTAAAAGTTAAATTTATCAAATAAACTTAAATAAACAATAAACATTTCAGTGAAGCTACATAATTAATCATTCGTGAGCAATCGATAACTGCTTATGTACTGATTGTTCGCAGATTTTAATACGTGTTCACCTTTCTTGTTCAATATGTTTTCTTTTGTTTCCTTAATTAACAACAAAATAAAAGAATAACAAATAAAACACAAGAATAAAACTAATGGCATAAAATATCAAATACAAACATTTAAACTCAAATAATTAACAAAAAAACAACCCATTTCTATAAGACGTTATGTCTTCAGAAGAAAATCAATTGGCAGAGAAAATCGATTTAATTGAACCCACAACTGGCAAGTTATTCTTCGAAACCAAATCAGATTTGTCCTTCTGTAAGCCGCATTTGATGCCTTTGAAATCCTTGACACTCGAACGTCTGGAGAATATGCAAAAGAAAGCCCAGCAGCAGCTACAGGAAAATCGTGCCAAGACTGCTGCAGGTGCCGATAACAAATAAATAAAACAACATTAAATTGTACTTCCAAGGAGCAAAAAAAAAAAAAACAGCATTTACATTTGCATAAAATGGCATATCTTTTAGCAAGTGCAATCATCCTGGCATTGTTGTTGGCCGGAATCTCACTTTATCGCTATGGGAATATCCAGAGACAACATATACTCGTCACACTATCAGTTCTAACAGCTTGGTGCTTTTCGTTTCTAATTGTTTTTACTATTCCATTGGACGTAACTTCGGTAAGATGATTTTTCTTAAATTTGTTTTCTTTTTAATCTGGACCATGGGACTCTTATCAATTGGCCCTCGGAGAGTCTGGGTTCAACAGTAATAATGTATTTAAATTATAACAAAAACGAAGTTTATTTTTTAATAATCGATCTTTCCAAGGCAAATTTGTTTGCGTCATTTAATTTTAATTTTAAAATAAAATTATCAAACAAAACAATTTTTTGTTTTACTTCTAGGTATTTAGATAGTGTTGATGACTACCTTTGAGTTTAATTTCCTTTGCTAGTAAAGGAAAAAAGCATGACAGAAATGAATCATTCCAATTTCGATTTAGGGCAAGTTACGTGGTAGACTATGTAAGATGCAGTACTTTAAACAAAAACATGAATGAATTTAAAAGACATGTTTTTTATTCGGTAGCTTTATTTCAAATGTACTTACTAACAATATTAAAAAAAAAAGATATGCTTTAAAGAACATAATATATTGTACTTTATACCACTTATATTTTGTTCAAATGAACGAAGTATCAGCTTTATACCGAAACAAAAATTGACATAAGCTTTATGTTGCCGGTGAGTTGTTTCACAGTGACGCAGTTTATCATTATCTTCCAAAAAGTTTGGCAATTTGGGAAAAGGCTTTTTGAATCTAGGTGCCCTAAGACAGAAAAACGTCGGAATCCAAATGAATCGGTACAGTTATGTACAACCATTAATAAATATATAGCTAATATTTGCTTCAATAAAACATGCTTTAAAGTATTCATTTATGCGCAATCGCTTATAAACCTATTTTACAAAAAATGAACCGAACGAAGAGAATCCTTTGAATTCGATGAAAATCCATTTCAAATAAAAAGTCAATTATATCGTATTTTTTTTTTAATTTCAGACTGTTTACCGACGATGTATCCAAAATAAAACAGACGTCTTGAAAGATAACGTTGGAACAACAACATTTTACATTTTACATAAGGAAAACTGCGAAAAACCTTGGGGTCTGGTATCTGAATCAATATTTCCAAATCTTTGGCGTATAATTTATTGGTCATCACAATTCCTTACATGGTTAATTATGCCACTGATGCAATCTTATCTCAAAGCTGGAGATTTTACTATCAAGGGCAAACTTAAATCAGCCTTAATCGATAACGCCATCTATTATGGATCGTATCTATTCATTTGTGGAGTCCTACTCATCTATATTGCAGCCAAGGGTGTTTCTTTGGATTGGCAAAAACTTAAAGCCATTGCATCATCTGCATCGAATACTTGGGGCCTGTTTCTGTTGGTTTTATTGTTGGGTGAGGTGATAGTTAAAATATTTTTGTAGTTAAATTCCATCTATTTTGTTTTCTTTAAGGATACGCCTTGGTTGAGGTCCCTAGATCATTCTGGAATAACGCTAAGCCCGGTTTTACACTGCAATACGCTTATTTTAAAGCTGCTAAGTTAAGCTCAGAAAAAGCTGAAGCTGAGGAGAATGTCGATGATGTGCTAGAATCACTGCAAGGCATTAGTCGCTCAGTGCCGAATAATCACGAACTGCGGCCTTGTGTGGAGACGATTTTGAGAAAGGTTCCGACCGAACTACAGGAACGCGCTAATCGAAATTATAGTCGAGGTGGTAATGGTTCATCAACAATAGTTCCATCAGAAAAAGCACTAGTAAGGATTCACAAACAAGTGATAAAATCTTTGCAGACACTCCAGCGTACCGAAGCACTTTGGAGTGTTCAGGTTGAAACTGTATTACACCTCGAAGATGTAGCCCGAAACATCCACTCCTCCGAACGACGTTTCAAAACAGAATTCCCAAAGAGTCGTTCAAATATTTCTAGGCTCTTTTATAGTCCAAAACTGGACTGGTATTGGGAGTGCATGCTGAAGTCACCATTTTTAAAAGCTTTGTGCATTGTGACCGCTACAATGTCATTCATGGTCGTCTGGAGTGAATTGACGTTCTTTAATCGTCGACCAGTCCTCTCAATCTTCGCAAATGTAATCAATATTGCCAAGGCAAACTACGATTTTCTCACAATCGAAATCTTCTCTTTGATCGTGTTAAGTTATTTATTCTATTGTACTTATTCGACAATACTGCGCATTCGATTCCTGAATCTTTACTATCTGGCGCCACATCATCAGACCAACGAGCATAGTTTGATCTTTAGTGGAATGCTTCTCTGCCGATTGACTCCTCCAATGTGCTTGAATTTCCTCGGTCTAATTCACATGGATTCGCATATTATTAAGCAACGAATAATGGAGACATACTACACTCAGATTATGGGCCACATGGATGTGATCGGTATAATCTCTGATGGATTCAATATATATTTTCCTATGTGTATGCTAGCTTTTTGTCTGGCAACTTGGTTCAGCTTGGGCAGTCGAGCATTGAATGCCCTGGGATTTCAGCAGTTCTTGCAGAATGAAACTATTGCTACAGAACTTGTGCAAGAAGGCAAGGATCTGATAGCCCGAGAAAAACGACGCCGACAGAGAGCCGAAGATGCAATGGCTCGTCGGCGGGATTTCAATCGAACCGACTCGGCCGAAGTAAATGGTTCGAGCATAGGGAAGTATCGCAATGTTCGAGCAGGAGGAGTTAGTCTCACTCCTGCGGACGGGCTACTCAGAGATGGTGAACCGATGGGCTATGCAACTACCAATCGTCAACCTGATTTAACGCGTAGTCTCTCCGATGAGATCAATGATCGTTTCGGAGTTAGCACGCATGTGCAGATTGGATTTAAGGGGACAAGTGACTTAGATGACTTCGAAGATGAACGAAGGATAGGTCCACCACCTAGAGGGATATTTGACGATGTTTAGCAGAATACAATTAAAGACGATGGAAGGTATTAAAGTAGTAGAGGCCAGTTTTTTTTTGCAGGCGAAAGTAAATATGAAGAACACCCAGCATATAGTATAGCCAGTAGATTGAAGATAAGCGAAGTAAAATATATAAGCTGCTTAAAGCCAGATTCAAGCGATGAGAATAATTGCAAGTAATATTCAGAACAAAACAACTGGGTGATGTTATTATTTTGTCATAGCAAATCAGATATTTAAATCTCTCACGATAAGGTGAGGTGAGATAAAGGAACAAAATTGGTTGAAATTAACCGTTATAATTTCAAAAATTTAAACTCTGCAGTCAATTTTTAAGCCAGCTTTAAACTGCCCATAGAACATCGTCAGTTTGGAAAATATTTAATTTTTATCACGATATTAAAGTACAGAGCTTTCTGTCCAAGGTGTTGAGCATTTATTGTCAGAAAGATTATTTTGACAGATTTTCAAACTAACCCCAGAATAATCAGCCTTATTGTGAGTTTCACCCGAAAAATATTTCACCTTAAAATTTGTTCGCCCGGAATTTTAAAAGCTATTGTGAGTTTCGCCCGAACAAAATTTCGGTCGCCTACTGAATAAAGGTGAAAATTTAGACAATCAATGGCATTACATTCTGCCCGAAATGAATGTTCAGAATAAGGGGAATTATTCAAACATGAAATTTAGAGTGAAACTCACAATACTGTTGTTGTTTGGGTGAAACACACAATAATGCTGAATATATTTTCTAAAAATATTTTGTATGTGTTTATTTGAACAATCTTTATAGGCTTCAAGAATGAATTCATGATTTTAATTTAAAAACTCTTGTTTTTATCCTACATGTCAATTATTAATTTTTATCACACCCATACAAGAATCTAACGTGATTTGAATTTCGTGACGAAAAAAATTATACAAAGTACTCAAATTCTTGATTTTGTTGCTACCTCAATCTCGTTGGATCTGGCTTTTGTAATATAAATAAATTTAAACAAAAAATAAATTCATAAAAATTTATAATATTTTGAGCCATTTACTTAAATTTAATGCTTGTAATATTTATTTATTTTACCTAGTGTTAAATTTACAATTTTACTTTTGATTATTTGAATTTCAAGAATAATAAAAATTTGTTTTTTCTCGAAAATCTTTAATGTACGACTTAGATCGTAGATCGATACAAGATTTGTTCAGTAAATTCATTTGCCGTGTAAATTTTGGTTATAAAGAAAATATGTGTCATTTATTTATATAAATATATATAATTATAAAAAAATGATTTTCCTAAATTTAAAAATAATAATTATTTAAGTAATGTGAATAGAAATAATATTAAATGTTCTTAGTTTGATTATTAATTGTTTCTCAAAATAATAATATTGATTATTGACAGAACTCGGTATTGTGCAAAAATAAAATTATTTATAATTTTAAATTAATAAACATACATACATTATATTTCAATAAAAAAATATGTACATTGTACATGTAAAAGAAAATTGAAAATTTTATTGTTCAATTATTTTATTTATCAGTCGAAGAAGGTATGTAAGTATGTATCAAATATTTCCTAGGGACGTTTATAACAATATTGCAAGTGCTTATAGAAAAAGTGAAATTATACTAGAATTTCACATTATTGTTTATCGTGATATCGTATTAAAAAAGTCTAAACTGTTTTGTCCTCAGACTTTCGGGAAATGATGTTCTGATATTTTACCTTAATCCAAAAATTTAAATATTGATGATCGGGTTAATAGAACTCTGGGTATAAGCTTTTAAAGCTAACCTCATCTGCTTTTTTTAGATTTACCTTTTTCGATTTTTGCTAAGTATAAAATCCCCAAAAGAATCAGACATTTAATTAATGGAAAAATCTAAAAATTAAAAGAGGACATCAAATTTACCAAAAAAAAGCCCCTATAAACCATTTAACAAATCTTACATTAATTAATAAAGCGAAGTTTTGCTTTTTTTGTTTGTTTGTTCGGGCTTATCTCGGAAACCATATGTCCCTTTAAACATTTTTTTTGTGTTTGAAAGCTTATTTCTAGTCGATGGCTTTAGGGCATTTTACTATTTATTGGTTGAAACAAAAAATTGATATGCAATTAAAAAAAAAACTTTTTGAAAGGTTAATGAAAGTTGGACTTCAAGGGTCACACATTTTTTTCCCAATGCAGCTATTTGTAGGGTGAAATGTGGTAAAAACAAAATATTGAATCCGATTAAAAAAAAAATCCCTTTTGTTTTTGATTATAAATTAAATAGTAATATCAATATGTAAAGGATGATTTTTTTAGAGGTAACGAACTACAAAATGAAATAAAACGCAGATAACTTGTATTAATTCTCATAAATTGACTTTGAAAGATAATTCTGTGCCGTTTTTATTTGAATATGATTTCTGTCATGTGGCCACCGCGCCGCGGCTGGCTCGGATGTAGTCCAAGCTTGAGGTCAAATTTTCGATAACTCCTTGCAGTATTTGGGGTCGTATATTGGCAGTAACGCGGCGAATGTTGTTTTCCAAGTCGTTAATCGTTTCTGGCTTATCAGTGTAGACTAGCGACTTCACATTCCTCTACAGAAAATAGTCTAGCGGTATTAAATCGCACGATTTTGGAGACCAACTCATAGGTTCAAAACACGAAATTATGCGCTCACCAAACGTTTCCTTCAACAAATCAATTGTGTCACGCGCTTTGCGACATGTTGCGCCGCTCCCCCACATCAAGGCGATTCAATTCAGAAACGAAAGTCATTCCTTGCGTTCGAGTAACTATTCAGATAGGCTATCCACCTATCCCAAGAATTTTCAGATACGGTGGGTTGTTGTTGCATCAGCTGTTTTGTCATAAGGGATTACAACAACACAAACCTATCCGGATAGTTTTGGATTGATCCCCGAATGCTGCCATTGATCATGGCTCTATAACGGTCTCCATTGACTGTAACCTTCTGACGGGTATCGTTTTTAAAGAAGGACCAATGATTCCACCAGCCCATAAGGCACTCCAAACTGTCGGTTTTTTAGGATGTAACGGCGGAATCTCAGCAATGGCTTGAGGATTATCTACACTCCAAATACGACAGTTTTGCTCATTGACGTTGCCATTCAACCAAAAAGAGCTTAATCGCTGAACAAAATTTTCTTGTGAAAATCGGGATCAACTGCAATTTCATTTCGAGCCCATTCACAACAATTTGCATCCGATCCGTTGTTCAGGCGCGTCAGTCGATTTATGATGAAATGGCAAACCAAACTAAAGATAAATCCCATGGCAGATGACAAAATGGCTGTCTATGAAAAAAGTGCTGCCAATTAAAGTTCTATATTTTATAAAAAAAAAAACACCCTTTATTTATAGGTTGGATTTCAAGAATCACTGAAGCTACTTATTGACTAAAATGGGATAAAAAGAAAAAGTGGAATCCGATTTTAAAATTTTGTGTTTGAAATGTTCTATATAGACGCCTAGGATCACTTTAAAGTAAAACATTTTTTAATATTTATAGCCAATTATAAGTAAAATGGGGACCAAAAAACAGCATACTTTTTTCAAAAACTCTTTAAAAAGCACCCAATGTTAAAAATTCTGCTTGCGTTTAATCGAATAAAAAAATCTTTTTGTGTTTATAGGCAGAGGTCGACGATCACTTTTTAAACTCCTTTTATATTTAGAGGTTGGATTTCGAGGATTACTGATCCTGTATGTGTTGGAAAGTAATACTGTTTATATTTACTTATACTGTCTTTTTTTTTAGTATTTTGTAAAACTTAGATTTGTTTACTAGTGCGAAACTTGGCGAATTAGTTATTGGGGATATAAACGATAATTTTTTTACCAGTAAAACACTTTATGTGTAGTTTTACAAATATTTATTTGATTTTTGATTTTAACAAGTAAATATTACATTTATACATGAAATTATAAAACTTCTAGCATTTGCACTGAAGTGGTCTTATTGGCACAGTAAGAATAAAGTCTATTTATTACATAAGAGCTATTCATTTTAATATTTTGTTGTTAATATTTAGTGGGTTGAAATTTAATTTCGGTGGGGGAAGAATTCTAAATATGTGAGTTTGTGCAGTTTACATTAATGTATGTTATTATAATTACTTAAACATTGTAAGATTTTTAAACTATTTTCATTGAAAATTTATCAAGAACACAGTAATTTTCAATACCACTTTGAGCTCAGCCAGCTTGAAGGACCCTGAAATTCAATCAAAAACAGCATATTTGTTCTGATAAGATGAAATTTCGTATGCAATATAACATTATAAGGATTTCCTTAAACTGAACTTATAACTATGAATTTTAGTTATTTCTTATTGTAAATTTTGCAATTGTGCAATTACTCCTTTTTTAAAGCGTTTGTTTTTGATCATTTTGTATAATGCTTGGCATTTATAACATATTATATCAAACAGATGCTCTCTTCAAGCTTAGCGTACTTGCAATAATATCAGTTGGATGATAATCGGCATCAACGAATGATTCGTGATTCAAACAACGAGTTCCACCTAAACAGGTGCACGAACACACCGAAGTGTTGTCATCGAAATCGGTGCAGCAATTCGAATTACCAAGTAATTTTCCTTTCATATTGTAAGAAGATTCTGCATCATAATTTAAAGGTTGATTAGAAGATCCGAGTTTTTGATGAGCATCCTCTTCATCTCTTTTTGCTTCTTCGGCTTGCCTATAAAATGTTGTAAGAAGATAATATAGCACATAATTTCAAAAAAAAAAAAAAAAAATCCTACATTGTCATGAATCTTAAGACGAGCAAGTTTATGCTGGCAGCTACAACGGCCAATCCAAAGAGTATAAAAACTAAGCTAAGCGCCACATAGCCGGGCTTATTCATTAGGGCCTGATCATTTTGCAGGGCAACATAGTCACCAAAACCAATAGTAGTCAATGTGACGAAGCAATAATAAAAGCTGTCAAAATAGCTCCAACCCTCGTAGCGTGAAAATACGGCAGCTCCAGTTGTGATAATAATTGATGATAGCATACCTGTAGCCAGCATAAGATTCATTTCTGTAGCTTCAGTGTGATTGCAGTGCATGTAACGCTTGGCACGTCGAATTATAACCGATGCAAACTTATTCAAACGTTCACCAATACTTTGGAACATAACCAGGCCAAGAGGAATACCAACCTATCGAAATTATTTAATAAAATTACGGAAATGAGTTAAGTTCTACTTTAAATATCTACCATAGCATAAGCCATGCAAAAAGCTTTGCCACCAATTGTTACTGGAGTTGAGTGACCATATCCAATCATAGCTAAAACAACGGTGGCAAAGTAAAAGGCTCCAGCGAATTTCCATTGAGGTCCAGCCTTGTGCGGTTTGTTTTCAATTATTACTATTTCCATCATTCTGTAGTCTTCGGCTGATACATTGTACTTTTTGACAAAATTGTTTTTCAGGGCTTAAATAAATAAAATAAAAAAATATTAAAAGTTAAAGATTATCCAGAGGAAAAGATGATGCGCCATGAAAGCACTTGGGAAGTTGAGTATTAGTACAGTCAAATTAGTTTTTATGACATCACAACTAATTGTAACAGGATGGGATTTTAATTTTTATTGTTTCTGAAAGTTTAAAAAATATCAAATTGTTGTATTTCCTCGGGCGCTATATTGCATCTTTTGTTTTTTACAGAAATTTATTTCAATTTCTATTCATGTGTATCCGAGAGAAGAAAACAACAATATTTGGGTGGAAATTTTGAGCATTTTATGTCATAGATCCGACTAGGTATTTTAGTTTAGCGTCAAAAAAGATTCATAAAAATCACCTTTTCATGCATCATGGCATCTATTCTACCTACCTAATTAAGAAATCGAGGGAATGTAAGGATAACAGTTGTGCTTTTGGTAACTGAGCTAATTCCAGTGAGTGTACAAAAAAAAGTACACTGTGGCGTATGTGGAATATTTAGTGTAGATTTTCCTGCTTTGATTCTTGTGGGATTTTCTTTAAAAGAGAAAATGTATACGAGAATAGAGATATGTAGGTATACCTATAGATTTATAATAGTTAAAAGCTGCACGGTTTTTTATTTTACATCGAACGCCTTAGTGCTATACTTCATGAGGGTCATTCAGTGCTCGCCCGAACACACATCGAACAGTGAAAATAACTTAGGTCAAAATATCTATCCAGAATGGAATAAATAAAGAAACAGGTCTTAAATATAGCTGTCAAACATAGAGAATATATGTTCCATTTACACTACCTCTTGACTGTGACGAAAAAGAATGTATTCCAATATTTCTGGAAGGAATAAAGAAACAACAAACAACTTTATCCGGAATATTCCAGTGAATAAAGAAAAGCAAAAGTTATGTTCCAGATATTCCGAATATTCGGAAAAAATAAAGAAGCAGACCCAAAATACTTTAGAGCGAGTTCAGGGTAACCCAGTGCACCTCAGTGCTACAATCGAACAAACCTTATCTCTGTTATAATAAGCATCGGGCGAAAATTGTCAGAGCCACATATGTATGTACATATAGCCCGCAGGTTTATTTTATTATAAAAATAAATTTTGCAGAAGCTCAATGAAAGATTCTTAAATATTCTCCAATTTTTGTTTAAGCTCTTCTGGCATAATTTGAAAGGTATTGGTTATATTTCTCCTACGGTTGGGTTCATTTCTCGTAAAACTCACCACCATGAAAACATGTTGCGCCCTCGGCCCACCGTTCTACATGTAACCGTTTACATGTCAGACCTCACATACCGATCGACAGAGCAAGGTTCCAGAAATTGACCTTCACGTTTGAGGCAAATTTCTGTTCAGTTTGCAGCACTTGAAATTCTTTCTGCGCCATTGCTCAGAGGACGTGATTGAAATGTCATTCAAAACAGGGGTTAAATAGGCCCAGCCGCATATTTAACTACATAGATATTAAGACTTAAGTCTTGGCTTTACCGCCTTTAGTTTAATTAATATACATATACATAGCTAGCAAAGTCTAGCATAGTGTAATTATTCATCAAAATTATTTATTTTATTTTATTTTATTTTATTTTATTTTATTTTATTTTATTTTATTTTATTTTATTTTATTTTATTTTATTTTATTTTATTTTATTTTATTTTATTTTATTTTATTTTATTTTATTTTATTTTATTTTATTTTATTTTATTTTATTTTATTTTATTTTATTTTATTTTATTTATTACATACTTTGTAAAAACTCCCATCTTCTCGATTCTGTTTGTGATTCCAATGAGTCGAATACTGCTGCTCCAATGAGCAAATATGTGAATGTGCATACAACAAGCGATAGCGTTCGAACGTTTTGCCTCTTCATGGTGCAATGAATTAACACTCCAAAAATTGATTCACCTCGCTCCAAGAGCATCTAGATACTTTCTTATCCAGGTGCAAGTTTTAGCTTTTGTTTCTGCTAAATTCTATATTCTTTGAAAACGGTATTATTTATGGAAGTCCCTCTTTTCTGCGATCCAGTTCACTTCAATCAATTTTGAAGCCCTTGTTTTTTACTTTATCAGTTACATATTACAGAAGAATAAGTTGATTGGTGTATTAAACTTGAAAAATATGTTTTGAAATAGAAACAGTTTTTAATACAAATAACTGCGGGAAAAATGGCAAAACTTTCTATTTTATACTTTTCAGCTTGATTGATAAGAATTGATTTTTCAAAAAAAAAATATATATTTTGATTTTGCGCGTTGAAGAAGCGGCGGCAGTCGGTGGTGGAAACAGCTGTTATGGGGAATGTTGTTGTGGCAAGCGCGTTTCGTATGTACGTAGGAAAAGAAGTAAACAAAAATATTTAACGTAGTAAACAAACGGATTTTTTTTGCATATTTTTAAAATCTACACACACCACACCTGTTAACTTTATTTGTCTTTACAGTCTTTGTCATTCTATTAGATCCCTATTTAATATATAAAAAGGGTAGGTATCATCAATTTGTCAATGGAACTTAAAGTTGTTAACATGTTTTTAGAATTAGTGTACCTACGTAAATATAGAGATTGGTTATTTAAAGGTTAATGAGACCAAAACCAAAGAAATTAAATGGTTTTTTAACGTCACTGAGAGGCGAACCAGACCAAGCTGACTTCAGAGCCATATGTACTACGCATTGCGCTACCGGAATCACGTGATCAGATCTATCCCAATTTATGTTTTATTGTTTGACAACTACTGCATTTGAATCAACCAGCATTTTTACTAGCCAAACACAAGTTGTTTGTTGTACATTCGGTTTCTTTCTTTTTTCTCTGTACTCGATTTATAAGCCAACAATTCGTTGAACATATAAGGAGGGAGATTTTGCATGAAAGATTTTACGGTTTTTTGTGTGCCAAGCTTTCGCACCATCATAATAATATATTGAAGGTTTTGAATGAACATGCCTCTCAGGTGATGGCATAAAGTTTTTCAAATTCAATTGATCAAATGACCAAGCACCACTAAAAGGAGTCTGATGATCGGAGTGGCAGCCGCCAAATATGTAGCTATAACACTCCAGCTTATAAAAAACTTGGTGGTAGCTAACCCAAGTGTTTGTTGTTCATTCAAAAACTTTCAATATTAATATGATGGTGCGAAAGCTTGGCAGCCTAACTGCAAGTGTGTTATCCTTATCACCCAAAAAAACTCCGTAAATACTAATGATTGGCATATCCATAAAACGAAAGATGCTTAAAACAAGAAACATTTTAGACGATTAAATATGATGTTAAAGCATTTTTAGTATGATATGAGGTTAAAAACTGGATTTTCCAAATTTTATTAAGGTTGAAATCGCCAAATGCCTATTTTAACTTTTAAGCATCATATTAACTCCAAATGTCATTTTGACAATTAAAAATGTGAAAATGGTATGTTTGTTTACTTGTTGGCACTAAATATAATACTTGTTAAAAAACGTTTAAAACTAAGAACATTTTATTAAAGAGTTTTAAAGTTAGTAAATTTTTAAGTAGTATCATGCTATGCTAATACCTTAACATAAGACTGTTTAAAATTTTGCGCAAGGTTTTTAGTGAAAGATATAAAATATCAACTATTTTTGGACGTAAGTAAAGTAAATACTTCAAATTTTTTTTAAAGTATCCCGCATGCGAAAAAAAATATGAATGGAAGCCTTAGTGTATACCAATCCATATTTGAATGTTTGAGCTATTTTTTAATCAAACTAACCACAAATAGTTATTTATTACTGCAATTTTAAATTGTAATAAGTCATCCACCAAAAATGTGTATTTACTTACCTTTTAAAATCGTTGCATTTTTGTGTAGGTACTACCACTTTAATGTCAATTTAAGCAGATGCAAACATTTTTGTTTGTTTTTTTTTTATTGTTATATATCTATGAATGAAATAATGGGTCGGTGGTAACTAAATAAGATATATAAAGTTCTGATTTTAATGTGTATAAATATCATAGACATTTTGTTATAGTCTTCAAGTTCAGTAGATCCATTGATTCCATTGAAAATATTTTTTTCCAACAATGACCTGACCGGATTATGAATATGATTTCGAACCACACCAGCTTCCATTGAAAATGATTTATTTGCCTAGTGCAATGCAAAAACGGCAAGTTTTAGAAAGTAATACAATCAATAAAGGTATGTATGTAGGTATGTTAAATTTGCAGCTTTATAATGTTAAAACCTACGAATAAAAAACTATTCTTTTATACTGATAGCATGATGTCAAGTTAAATACCTTTTGTTTATTTCATATTTGACGAGCTAACCCAGCGGGAAAAATCAAAAAATTCATTGAGGAAAAACCTGCTTTTTCCTTGAGGAATGGGAGCTGCACCTGCTACTTTTTAGCTTATTCCTTTGATGAATTTAACATGGGCGTGTCATTGGCAGGAAGCACATGCCACTTTATCAATGAAAATTCCACACCTAAATCACTACTTCCATTTCATTTCATTTTTAATTCATTTTTATTTTTTTTCAAAACTTATAACTAACTTAAAGCTAGACAAAAATTCGTAAAAACTAGCCTACTTATCATTAACTTACAACTAACTTACTGGCCCCATGCGGGCGCTCTAAGTTAAACTATATAGCAACTTAATACTAATGCCTTTCGGCCTAAAAACTAATATAATCCTAAAATTCCTTATCGGTTTTGTTTTCTACCAAGAAAGAATTTATACAAAAAAACTTGGTCTCATATCATTTTTTATTTTATTTAAAACTTACAACTACCTAAAAACTAAACTAAAGCTAACGCTAACGCTAACGCTAACTAAAACTATTTAAAACTACTTTAAACTTAAAAATACTTAAAACTACTTAAAAACTAGAACAGCCACAGCAGCGTTTTTTACATTTTTTACATTTTTTTTGATTTTTATTGCTTTTTATATTTTTTTTTGTTTTGATTTTTTATATTTTTTTTTTTTTTTTTTTTTTTTTTTTTTTTTTTTTTTTTTTTTTTGGGTGCCACCCCGACTGTCCCTACACTTAAAACTAATACCCTACACCTATGTAAGTCGGCCAAGACACGAATCAAAGCTGACTTTAACTATCAAAATTAGGATTGAGCCACCAAAACTGGTTCTCCTGCTTCTTCCTATCTTTTCGGTCCCGATCGGACACAGTCCTACTGAACCGAATTCGCTCAGCACCGCCTTGTGCAAGGACGTCTCGATCATATCGAAATCGCCTATCCACAGTTCTACGGCCGACGTGGTAGATTAGCGGAACCGCCTCTCTATCCTGGATCAGCCCTCGACTGTCTAAATAGAGGAATGCGTTAGGTGGAACATGACCACTCAAACGCACACTCTCGAAATATTCCGTGTTGGGGTAATAAGCCCCAAAGATCAAGCTATTAGCTGAGGACATCGCTCTTGCAATGTGAAATCACTACTTCCTTGGAAGTGCTTATTCACCAGTTGACTTAAAAAAAAAAAAAAAAAAAAAAAAAATGTTAAAACACCGCGAGATTTGAACCGGCACCCACTGACAACCCAGCCAGCTACTCTTCCAACTTGCTATACTTAGTTATAAATTTCGTCGGTCGTTGGTGGATTAAAATTCATCACTTATTTCAATAACATTTTGTTAGGCGAAGTAAAAAAGAAAGAGCGTCGTGAGAGAATTATTTTTTTCCCTCTCTCTCATAATATACTTTCCAAAGCAGATACGTGGATTCAGATGATGAACTGATGAACTTGTACATTACTTTTCAGCAGTTTTTTCATCGCATAATTTTCCCTATTAAAATAGCAATTTGTAATTCACCAACAGAAAGTTTTTTTTCTAAACACAAAGCAGAAAGTTGGGTTAAACCTATGAACTGAGGAATCTTTGCATTACTCTTCACTTACTAAATCATTGCATGTCTATTTTCCTATGATTTGGCAAGTGAATGCATTGATGAATTCAGCTATAAAATTCATTGAGGACGATATTTCCCGCTGGGAAAGAGAACAATTCCGGACTTGTTAACATTGACGTTTGATTCCTCTTTTTTACATTTTCCGGCTCCGGGGTAGTTTACTACACATCTATAGAAGCATCTATTAAACATTTACTGCAAAAGAAGCCAAATACTCGTATGACTTTGGTTTCCTTTTTTATTCGAGTCCGTTGCCGTTGCATTTTCCTTTACCGAGAGCTTAAATGTTTACACAACACTAAATTAAAATTTCAACTGAAATATTTTTAAATATATGTATGTATCTCTACGAATGAAGTATAGTACTTATCCGGTTCGTGTGTTCGATAACTCAGTTTTTTTTTTCAGAGACAACATTTAACTTATCCCTATTCTTACTTATAATATTTACGACCACTTCCGTTTCATTAACCTATGTATATTTTCATTTTCCCCATACTGAGACCATAGATGTTTACACATCAAGAACGCTCAAAACTACAAAAAAATTACATATTTTTGCGACCATAAAAATTTGTCTATTTTGACTGGCTCTACAGAAAATTATTCATCCAAACGAATTTTTTTTATTTCTAATGGTCTAAAGTCTAAACATTTGTTAATTCAATAAACTTAAGAGTTTTGCATTATAAACCCAGCTTAAGAAAGATTATTGCCACTACAAACAATACAGAAATTTGATGATACAAATTAAAAGTCACTGGGAAGCGTGCCTGGGTTCAGCTAGTATTATATATTTATAATATTAGAAAAAAATATGTATGTAGAAAAAAGTTCCGAAGAATTGTTTAGTTTTAAATTTTGTATTTTTGCGCAATGTGCTTGACTATGATTTTATGAATACTTTTTTGATTTGCTCTGATCTCTCTTAAAATAACTCTCTTAATGACCTATTGACAAAAAAATTCTATTATTATTATTATTATTTATCGGTCTAATTTTTACAAAAAAAAAAATGCTGTTGCTAGTTGGAACCCCTTCTCCCCTTGGCCGGATTCTGGATCCGTCACTGGTTTTTCCTATGGGTTTTGACAGCACACTGTGAGAATTTGAAATATTTTTCAAGTTAACAGACTCAATATGAAACCTACGCCTACCCACATGTGATTTTTGTTCCGGATCCGAGCAAATATACTAATCTAAATAGTAGTTGGGACTCGGGAGGGAAAATTTAAAGTCAAATGCTGATAAGAAAAAATAAAACTGTATGTAGATATGTTGCAATCCCCTTTTGCTACTTATGTTTGTTGTTGCTGTTGTTTGTTGTTGAGCAAGAAAAAAAATGTGTATATTATGGTTATGCGTGTAGCAGCATGACACCATTTTTGTTTCTAAATTCAGGGGAAGAAGATAGCAACAAGAAACAAGATGCATTCTGCCTTTCTTTGCGCAGATGTATCAATTATGTAGCTATTCACAATAACAACATGTTCGTCCGATATTATTACATTTTTTATGTATATTTTAAATAACGAATGATGGCATAATTTTGTACATATGTACATAATTATAAAATATTTAAGCTATTCACAAAACATTTTGTAGAAAATGTCACAGAGAACAAATTCAATTAAGAAATGTGTTCAATAATTGTATTCAATAAAATAAAATATATTTAATAATCTATAACTTTGTGCAATAGCATTAGCAATGAGAAAAAAATTACATAATTCATATACTAGAAAACTTAAGCACACAGAAAATCTGTGTTACCGGCGTAAATTATATAAGAGTACTTATTATCGATAGTTTGTATGAAATTTCCATTTTGTTTCTGTGATGCTAATCCCTGTGGTCGTTTTCTTCCTGCAATTCCCACCGGGCTTGCAAAAAAAACACGCCTATTATTCTTTAGGAAAGAAAATTAAGTAATTTTTTGGATAATAAAAGCGAAACTTGACGGTATATGTGGTTTTATGCACCAACTAAAAGCAACATTTTTCTTTTTAACAGTACATGACTAATCTCATCAAAATTCAGTGATTGGATTAATTTTCCTTTTTAAAAAATAAATGCTTTCCCAATGTGCTTACAAGACTTAACTCGTTATTACCCTTTAAATAACTATCTCATCACTAAAACAATCTATTGTGAATGATGCGACGTGCGCTTTTCTATTTTTCTCTATACATACGCCACAGCTACATCATATAAAACACACAACCTGACTCTTGTATACATGTTCATTATTGAAGAACTTTAAGAAAAAAAGCTGGTGCTGGTGTGTCTCTACACTTTGTGTAATGTTTTTTGTCGTCGAAAAGAATCTCTAACTCGGCAGCATTTTTAACAAATAAACATCATCATTTTCTTGCAATAAAAACAAAACTCTTGTTCTCGCTGGCGGTCGCGAAAAACCAACAACGAAAAAAAAAAACACTCGAGTGTTTTCTTCTAGAAATATAATTTCCTTCCAGTTCAGAGATCGCCCCCTCGTAGCTTCCCTACAGTTCTACTCTGCGGCCAACAAACAGTGGAGAAAAAAAATTTAACAATACAAAATGGAATGGACTCGAGACAAAACCCTCTCCCTGATCAATGAATACAAGAAGAGACGTGGACTCTGGGACATGACCCACGAAGATTACCGCAAGAAGGAAATGAAACATAAGCTTCTGCAAGAGGTTTCAGCAAGCTTGGGAGGCAACATTGAAATAGTTGAGATCGAAAAGAAGTTCCACACACTTCGGACTCAATACCATCGCGAGATCAATCGCATGAAACGCAAAGAACCTTACAATTCCAAGTGGTTTGGTTTCAAGAATCTGCAATTTTTAAGTTCACCGAAGGCAATGCGAGCGGGAAAGGGCAAGTTAAAGGCCGAAATCACTGAGGATGGTGTCACCAAGTACATTATCCGTGATGCCTCGTCAAGGGATTCAGAGGTAGCAGGAGCGGTTGCTGCTGCTGCGTCATCAATTACCACAGAATTCCTTACAATTCACCGCAACAAACCCACGACAACAACGGTGACGTATGAAACAGCTGCATCCACGGTTCCTACTCCTATCTCCATTGGCCGTGTACAAAAGTTCGAATCGAATCGGGCGCGCGATCTGGAAAAGCTCATCGAAGAGACCACCAAAGACGTCGAGGAGCCAGAGGAGTCAAAACCGAAGATAATCAAGGAAATCAACATCCCTATGCAGCATCATTCGTACAGCAGTGCTTCAATGACCACTCAAGAGGAATCGCAGTCCCAGCATCACCTACAACATCAGGAGCATCACATAGAGGAGGAGCATTTGAGCACCATTGATATACAAACAAGTGTTGAAGATGAAAACATTGGATATCATCATCACCAGCACCAGGCCCCAACCCGCGTTTTTAAGATCCAGAGGCGAGATACTTGCAACGAGGACGACTACTACGAGGAAGAGCAACAGCAACAGCAGCAAAATCAACATCAACATCAACACATTCAGAACAAGCGGATCTATTATGAGAATGGCACTGCCGCTCAAGTAAATGGCACTATAGCCGCCCCTTCGCCGCCTGGCCTGACAATGGCCAAAATTCAGCCAGTTCAATCGCATCGGTTCCGAGATGAATTCGCTACTTACGGCGAATACGTGGCCAATGAGATGAGGACAATATGCAATCGAGAGATATTGATATCGCTCAAGCACAAGATCAACACAGCATTGTTCGAGGCCAGTATGGCCGAGTTGCAACAGAAGTGAGAATATCTGGACATGGAGGTATGGTGGGTTTGAAACTGGTAGGTTTTCGTTTTGCTCCAGCTTCCTCCCATTCTCTATGTATAATAAATATATAGTATGTAGGTTTAACGTGTGCACTATAAGATTGCACACCAAGTCAATGTAATTTTATCTTTAGTTTTTTTTAGGAATCTTATTCTAAACATTAAGATTGCAAATGAATTTTAAGAAATTATTAACAAAAATAAAGTGTTTCAATGTCTAGACATGTATGTTTTCTTTGTTATGTTCTCCATTTTACTTAAGGTTAAGAAATGAAAGTGAACTGGAGCACCGAAGCCGTTCGCTGATTGTGGAAATGGAGCGAGTTTTTTTTTTTTGTGGATTTGTATTGTAGGATCATTTTTCATTTTTACTAAATAAAAAATAAAGTGATAGAAATCTTTTTTAGGGGAGTGGGGGTTCACATTCAACGACGTGCTGCCGCCCGAATCGTTTTGGTAGCGTTCACATCATTTGAAAATAAATTTTCAACATGGCGAGAATTTCGTTATTTGCACCAATGCTATCGAATTAATTTCATTTGTTTCCCTTTCGTTTTATTATTTTGCTTTAATTTAAACCTAGGTATTATCTTTTAATCTTCTTGGTGAACACGTCGTTCAATGTGAACGCTCCTATTTGGACCTACAATTTTTTCTGTTAAGTGGAAAAGCTGATATCAGTCAAAGTGGCTGCCGCCAGTGTTGATACAAATTTGTGCCCGTTTTATCGCATTTTCTATGACTCCGCAAGATTTCCGGTGGCTCGTGCTGGTGTGTCCGGTTGCACCGTCTTGTTGAAACCGCATGTTCACCAGGCCCCGCTCATTCAATTCCTGCAGTAAGAACAAAGAAGTCGTTTATTATGGCCGTGTAGCGTTCGCCAGTAACAGTGACCGTATTACCGATGTTGTCCTAAAAAAAATATGGCACAATCACTCCTCCCCTACAAACTGTCTTTATAGATGCACAATTGATTGATTGATTCTTTCTTACGAGTTCCTCTTCTTTTCAGAAGAGGAACTGTTATTTTTTGCCCAACGAACAATTTCAAAATCATTCGGAATGTTTCTGGACACTTCCGGACGACTAAACGAGAATGCAAAAACTTTGCGCCACCATGACTTCGCGTTTGAAGTCAATAACCAATAGTGGAATATTTAAAACACAAAATTATTTTTATTTTAACAATTCTAATTTGCTAATATAATTAATTTAATTCAAACAAATAACAAATTCAATAATAATAATTATAAATATCATCCTTGTCTTCTAAACTAATCTAATCGTGTTTGATGAACTCTCTTCATGTGATCCTTCAAATAACGCTTCTGCATCATTTTAGCTCCACAAATATGACACGCAAAATCCGAGGTATTATCATGAATCTTACGGTGTTTCGTAAGATTATTTAATGCAGCGAATTTTTTATGACAAAAACTGCATTCGAATGTTTTTTCTTTGGTCTTATGTTGCAACGAATGAGAATCCAAATGATGTTTAAATTTGAATCCTTTGCCGCAATCGAAGCATTTATGCGGTATTTCCTTTGAATGGGTTTTTCTATGAGCATAGAGTGTTGAGTCTGTTTTAAAATGTTTACCACAATCGATGCATTTAAATGGTTTATCCTTGCTGTGTACACTGCGAAAGTGATTTAGCAGAACTCGCTTGCATGGGAATTCATGATGGCATTCATCGCAGGCAAATTGTTTTACTATAGTGTGATTGGAATTCATGTGATATTTAAGACCACTGTTGCTAGTGAATTGTTTCTCACACTTAGTACACTGCAGCTTATTTATTTTAGATTGAAGCTTAAGGTTACTACTTTGTAGAGAACTCAGGGCATGCTCCGTCATATGGGTGATAAGGTCATCTCGTGGTTTGTAATTTTTACAAAGATCACAGCAGAATACTAAGTCACAATGCAATGCAATCAAGTGATCATTGAGTTCGGGTTGGTTATCGGTGTAGACTGAACAAAAACTGCAGGAAAAACTTTCCTTGGTTGTTTGCTTTGGAGTTTGTCTAGAAAAAAAAAATACATAAATTACTATATTTGGTATAATGACTTTATTGAATGAACTGTACAATGTATATTTATGAGTTAAAAAAAAATAAACTTGGTGGAACGACATTTCGTGGAGAAGAAAGGACTAGTGACTTAAAACCTTAAACCAGGAATGGTGGGGATCTACAATTTTCTTGTCCTTTTCATAAAGAATGGGATTGGATGTTAAGACCTCTGATTTGATAGTCCAACAAACTAGCCATTACACCACGTTTAGATTAAACATGTAAAAAAAACGAACTTTTTAGGTCTACGAATTGGTGTTACGCACAAAAATTGCAATTGATCGGCCCTACCGCATTGGTAAAATTTGTTAAAATTTGATTTTCAAGTAGAAAAGACACAATAGAGAAAGAAAAGCACGAAATATAAAGAAGTTACATCAAAAAAGAAATTTTATTAATACAACAATACATGATTTTCATATAAAAAAACTTATTATTTAATTTTGAATGATACACGATATCTTGATGAATTTTCTATTCTTCGCCTCCACCTTCTTCCTCTTCGTCAAATTCACCTTCTTCTTCTGCAGTTGCTTCTTGGTATTGCTGATACTCTGATACCAAATCATTCATATTGCTCTCAGCTTCAGTGAATTCCATTTCGTCCATACCCTCTCCGGTGTACCAATGTAAGAAAGCCTTTCTTCTAAACATAGCGGTAAATTGTTCTGATATTCGTTTGAAGAGCTCTTGTATGGCTGTAGAATTGCCAATAAATGTAGCTGCCATTTTAAGACCTCTAGGCGGGATATCACACACAGCTGTCTTGCAATTATTAGGAATCCATTCCACAAAGTAGCTACTATTCTTGTTTTGGATGTTGAGCATTTGTTCGTCAACCTCCTTCATGGACATTCGTCCCCGAAAGATAGCAGCCACCGTTAGATATCTACCATGCCTGGGATCGCAGGCAGCCATCATGTTTTTGGCGTCAAACATCTGCTGAGTAAGCTCAGGAACTGTGAGAGCTCGGTATTGCTGTGAGCCTCTGGAAGTCAACGGAGCAAATCCCGGCATAAAAAAGTGTAGTCTAGGGAATGGAACCATATTAACAGCCAATTTCCTTAAATCCGCATTCAGTTGGCCGGGAAATCGGAGACACGTCGTGACGCCAGACATTGTTGCGGAAACCAAGTGATTCAAGTCGCCATATGTTGGAGTGGTAAGTTTAAGTGTGCGGAAACAAATGTCGTACAAAGCTTCATTATCAATACAGTACGTCTCATCTGTATTCTCGACCAGTTGATGGACACTTAAAGTTGCATTGTACGGCTCCACAACAGTATCGGAGACCTTTGGAGATGGCACAACAGAAAATGTGTTCATAATCCTGTCGGGATATTCTTCTCGAATTTTCGATATAAGCAGAGTTCCCATTCCCGATCCTGTTCCACCGCCCAATGAATGTGTCATTTGGAATCCTTGGAGACAATCACATCCCTCAGCTTCTTTTCGTACAACATCCAGTACAGAGTCGACTAGTTCAGCGCCCTCGGTGTAGTGTCCTTTGGCCCAATTATTTCCAGCACCAGATTGACCAAAAACAAAATTATCTGGCCGAAAGATTTGCCCAAATGGTCCAGAGCGAACTGAATCCATTGTTCCTGGCTCCAAATCGACAAGTATTGCCCTGGGAACATATTTTGCACCAGTTGCCTCATTGTAATAAACATTAATGCGCTCCAATTGCAGATCACTATCGCCATAGTATGTCCCTGAAGCATCAATACAATGTTCATCGGATATGACCTCCCAGAATTTTCCTCCGATCTGGTTGCCACATTGACCCGCTTGAATATGAACAATTTCACGCATTTTCTTGAATTATTTTTATTTATTAATGGTTCTGAAAAAGTTGCAAATTTTCTTATAATTTTAATTCTTGAGAGCGCTTGCAAAAATTTCTTACCAGGAAAGGCAAACTTATTTGTTCTAGATTTTAAAAAGCGATGAATCGTTTATAATGAGAAATATATTTTTATTTTATTAATTTTTCATTGCCTTCTAGGTGATATGAAAATTAAGTCAAGTTAAAAACAATTAAAGTGTTTTGTATGTAGGTGGGTAGGGCGCCACATGTTTCTTATTTCTTTATCTTATAATTTAAAATAATTGTAAAGTAGTTAAGATAGTGTTTTATAAATTACATTAAATAAATGAAAAGTTCACAGGGTACAATTGGATTTAAGAAGGTTTGTTCCATAACCACGCTGGGGCATTATTTTGTGGCAATATTTAGGTGAAGCATCCTATTTAATTCTGAGATTGCTGATATCCTAGGAATATAAACTGATGTGTATGTAAGCGGGCTTTCACTCTTTTTTTGAAACGTTTTTTGCAATAGAGATTCTTTTCTGGTTTATACAGATTCTTTTATTTATAGATATTTTTGAGTTATTTTTTTTGTTTCAGACATAAGGCTTAGGAGATTCAGCATGGAGCACTACACGATCGCACAGCGAACGAAAATCTCTTTTTTGAAAATAGTCAGTAAATAATTTGAACTCAACGTACCTACCGGCAATTTTATCGCATTAGAATTGTTCCAACAGCACCCACTTGACGTGCTGTGGTAGCCAAATTTAAGTAATATGGGAACGATGGATATGTGAGGGTTCCGGGCAGGCCTCATTTTGGACGATCGATCGAAAACATCCAGGTCGTTAGGGTAGAGTGTTGCAACATCGACACGACGACGTTCAACACAGTTGGGCATACCGCTTAGCACGAATCATCGGATTTTGAGGAAAGATTTGAACTTATACCCTTAAAAGATACAGTTGTACCAACAGCTCAATTTTGGTGACACATACAAACGTCTCGGGTTATTGCAAATATACGTAGGAAAACGACTTTTAGGCCACCATGTTTTTAATATATCATTTTGAAGATTTGTTTTACTAAACATCTTAGATTCTTTATGTATTTCAAATTGGTTAATAAAAAAAGATTTCTTTATTGCTTCCATTTTGCAAGATAGATTTTCGACCTAACTGATCATTTTCCCCCTGTATACCCTGTTTAAAATTCTAATTTTAAACAATAACAAAACATTCCACAACGAACCGGATATGTTTTAAAATTATGAATAATTGCAGAGCGTAACTGCAAGTGTCACTGTTATTAATTGTTCTGTTTGTATTGATTTTGGCGCCATCGTAGTGTTAGGAGTTTTGTCTCGGGTCAAAAACCATTGTATGGTTATACTATCCAGCTTTGTGGACGCATTACACTAGGAACAACAATTATCGGATTAATTAGGAAATGTAAATAAAACTGAATTAGTTTCCCTGGTACTTGCGAAGAAAGGTCAATGATCTGATCGCACAAATTTTCCTTAAAACCATTTTTTGAGTGTATAACAATACAAATGAATTATATGTATAAACCTTAATTGAAATATAAATTTGTAAATACTTTTAATGTGTTCAAATGGTGTGTATGTAAGCAGGTACTCACTTGGTAACTCCTTTATCAGCAGGGTGTGAAACATTATTTGCTTTTTCTAGCTTGAAAAAAAGAATGAAAATTATATCTTTTCATTTAATTTAAGTTCAATTTATACCTGTAGCATTATCACACTTCAAAGGTACCACGGCGTCGTCTTCTTTACTTTGTGATATTGTTTTTAATATCTTCTTGTTTTTGAGGAGCGATGCGAATTTCTTTTGAGACTTCTCGCATCGTTTATAGAAAACATCCCAGCTGTCAATCAAGTCCAAGCAATCTACGCATAAGTTTTTTGGAAAACTTTCATCGCTATCCTAAAATAAAAGTTAAGTTTTGATTATTTTTGTTTTACAGAGATAGTCGCAGTTTAAAGTTTTTCTTAATAAATATTACTTTTATCGGAAGATACTTGTAGATTTGATCTTTGTTAGCATCAATCGTTTCACAATGCTTGTCCTTTACAGTTTCTCCGCAAATTCGACACACTTTATTGAAATTCATTATTAAGTTTTTGGAAATTGCTATTGGTAATTGAATTAAAAGATAAAATTAAAGGAGATGAAATTTTTTAAAGATAATTATTGTTAAAGAAAATTCTTCTTGCAATCCGTATAGGTGACATTTTTCTTTGTTTACAAAACAGAAAATGACGTTTAAGAATTAAGACCAAACTACGGCCAGCAAAATGATGGCGGCAACTACTTGCAACAGCAACTGAGAAATGTGAATCTGAAAATAATTCCAGCAGCTTTGTGCAAGAATGTTTATTAAACACGTTGAAATAGTTGCCTTGTACAGTGTGTCGAGTAAAATAAAATAGAATTCGAGATTTCATAAACTTTGCTTCATTTCTCTTTAAGAATAATTTTCAAACCTCTTTTGTACTAAATATTACCAATTTTTTTTATATTTGCTTGAAGCCTTATTTATAGATTTAAGCGAAGTGAAATTTTCATACAAAAAAATATTTTTTTTTTCCAGGAGTGAAAAATAAAGTAAAATGAAGTGCAATTGTTTTGGCAACAAGAAAAAAGAAATTTGTTTCGAAACAAATAGATACCTATAATTTAATTTTCCTGAACTAAACATTATAAACATTTCGACGCGATATTTTTATCGATGTTTTATTTTGATTTTGATTTCACTTTGCATTGGTAAATAAAGTAGGTTTAAATATAAAATTTCAAATTCAATCAACTTAAGTTTTCTTCTTCAACAACAAAATAATAAAATGATTATCACAAACCTTTCACATCTTAACACGTAATTCGATTCTGGATGTGTGATAAATTGAAGTGAAGTTAAATGCAAAAAGTCTCTTAGATGATCATTTTCAAATAATTATATGAATTTGCAGTAGATAGTGTTGTGAAGAAACATAACCTAAAGGTTAAGATTTAGGGCCAGTTTATTTACAGCATGATCATCTTTAATCATGGATTATTGCAACTAGGAAATCATCGAATGTTCATGGCAATCAGCATTTTTATAAAGGAATTCATTATTTGAGTTGTTAACCATGGAAATCGGTAGTCAGCAGATTTTGGTTGGTTAGCAAGCACCATTTTAGGACAACATTTGTACTAGCTATAACAAGACTATTTTAGCGGTTAAAATCAATACACATAACATTTAATCGTTTAATCCATAATTAACTCAGGCTTAGCAACTTTAAATGATTTTCATAAGGTGGAAGATGTTGAGTTGGATCCCATAGAAGATACCGGAGAACGAATAACAAACATTATTTTTGGACACTTTAAATTTTGGTTATTGAGACTTCATAACTATGGCACCAAAACACAGCTACAATAATCCATAATAGGACGCACAAGTGAATAGTAAAGGATTTTTAAGATATGAGGATCGTCAAATTCTTTCGAAAACCTCTTTTTTAACCCTAGGTGGCTCCTGGCCTTAATCGTTATTACATGGATATTACGATTAAATGACAGCTTGACGTCGAATAAAACTCACGAATCGTTATAAATATCTGAGCTCAATCTACCACACTCATCGAAAAAAAAATTAAGACAGTTAGGGTCTTACCACTGTGAACAACCTGGCCCTTAGTCTACGTTTAATTAAATTAAAGTAAGGTATTTTGGCAAAACTTTTAGATAAGATTAAGATTAATGTATCTATTGATGAATTTGCAGAGAAAAAGGTTATACATATGTATACATAATTAGGCAATGTTCAATTGAGATTATGCAAACAGGCATAACTTTAACTTGGATTTTTGAACAAGTTTCGTAAAATTGTTTTTTTTTATTCTTATTAAAATCATTCATAATTTTATTTTGCCGAAACTGATTTTAATGAAAATGTTCTTAGTCTCCTTATTTACAACATGTTGCTTAATTTTAGCTTTTTTATTGGTAATTTTTTATTGTATAGACGGCGGCGCAGCAACATTTAAAAAAATTAAGCAACAACAAAGGAATAGTGTTGGGTTTATATAACTTTAGTTTGTAAAAAGTGCAAATAATAAATATTTATGTACTTACTATGATGACGTAGTCAAATATTGAAAAAAAAGTTTATTATAAGTCCAATCCATAAAGTGCCGTATAATAATAATATAAAACCATATAGTAAAACCCCGCCATAGGACAACCTACCTTCATCGAGTTACCGGATAAGTGGTATGCAGTTTTTTAGATAGTAGGCGTGTTTTTGGACACGCCCGAAAGGAATTGGACGAAAAATCGCCATGTTAAATACAACAACAACTAATCCCCTACGGGCTAACCTAAACCCAGAGAATTCTCCGGGCTTAACTTAAGCACACAGAAAAACTGTTTTACCGGCGTGAATTATATACATGTTATCGATAGTTTATATGACTCCATTTTGTTTCTGTGATGATGGCGCTAATCCCTACTGTCGATTTTTTCGTGCAATTACCCCCGGGCTTGCAAAAAAACACGCCTAGTTGTTTAACTAACATTTTGCGCAAGGGTTGCCTGGCGAAATATGATCATAAGGCATAGGGTTGCCACGCTTTAAAGGTCGATTTTTGGGTTTTTTCAATTATGTGACCCAGCCCATATGGTAGGTTTTAGTGTTAAAAAAATATAATATGAAAGAAAACTTTAAATGATTGAACTACCTTACCATTGAACATTGAACACTAAAAAGTCACTTTATGTGAAAGGTTGGGCCAAAATGAAATATTTTTTTGACTAGAAATTATAATTGAATCATCAGCTTTATATTAGCATCGAAATAATCACTGATTTTCCTTTTAAAGTGTATCAAAATAAAAAATTCAATTTTTCAATGATGATTACCGTTTTCGAACGCTCACCTCCGGCTGAAAAAGAATCTTGTCAGACGACGCACGGTTGGATATGTTATAATGTGGTACGTATACCACATAATTATGTACATGCGTTTGAATTTTGACTATAATGTGTTATATACGATTTTATTATAATTCTAACGAAAATAACTAATCACAACCTTGAAAGTCAATTTTCACAGAGATAGTAAAGTAGCAACGCGGTTAAATAAATAATATCTACTTTATTCATTTTGCACCTATAAACAAAATAATTTACCTATATATAAATGGCATTAAAAGCATATATGAGAGGTGAGTATATAACACCATCAAATTTCGATGAATTAATGAATTTTTGCATATAAATTATTTTGAATTTGAGTTGTTTTGTTTGCCTTATATGCACCGAATTGATCAAAATCAAAAATTTGGATTTAAATTTTTAACCATCAAGTAGGGTTGAATAAAACAGAATTCGTTTATTCGCGAATAACAACCGTGTTTCTTATTTTTAACAAAACAAGATTTGTCTACAATATTTTTTTAAATTTATGATTAATTTCATATTTGTAATATTTAACGAGTGATACCCAACCAATTACTAACTTTTTGGTCAAATTTGTTCATTTAGCCACTTTCTCAAAAATTGTTATTAGTTATTACTTGTTAAAAACTTTTATATTTTCAATATTTTAGAGTTATATATTGTCAAAAAAAAATCTCTTTCTCAATGAAATATTTAAAAAAAAAATTGTGCTGGGATATTTTACCACTTCATAAAAGTTTAATTTTGTATTTAAAAATAAGGAACAGGAATAACTTCACCGGATCTTAGATAAAATGAACCATTCAAAATCATTTTCCTTACAGGATATTTTCTAGAAAAGAATTGGGGTTGCAAAAGTTTAAAGTTGATTAACCTTAAAAAATATAAGTACATAAATATGTATTTACTTCTTTTTCAATTCTTCATAAGGTTTAATTATGAGGGTTTCTTTTGGAACGTGTTTCAAAAAATTATTCCATTTGCATTTTAAGTATTCGTTCTTGGACATTGAAAACGTTTTTATTAATTCTTCTCTCGTTGCATTGCCCTCAACAATTTCAAATGATATTTGATCGTTAGAATTTTCAAACCCATTCTCGGGTTCATTTATTTTTTTATTGTTCATGTCCATGTTTAGAAAATTTTCCAAAAAAAAAAATGAATGAATGAATAAATTTACGTCACACTTAATTTTATTCTCCTATTTAAATCGTTACAATTACTAAGTGTAAAAATGATTTAAATTCATCTTCATCTGTAGGTTTGAAAAAAAGTAAATACGAAAGAGAGATAATGAATTTAGCTGTCAGTTCACAGTTGTTTGTGACCAACTGGTGACCGAGACAGAGATTTACCTGCAGAACATCGGAACGTCAATTCTTTGTTTATGTTGTTAGGCAGTGGAACAATATACCATATTATATTAGAAGACTTCGCGGCACGGCGCAATTTGATGCGGCCTTACTCAATTAATACTTTGCAGTAGATTAAAAATTAAAATAAAGTTGAATGTGCGTTCCTTTACTTTGAAACTGTGTGATTTTCTGTCCAAAACTACACATTTTATTTTTTTTATATGAACTGTGACCGACTTTTGTGTTGTTTTGAACATCAGAGAATCACAGAGTTCCAAAGTAAAGGAACGCACCTAATATTTCTCTTGCTTGTCATTTACTACATTGAATTTTTCCATAAGTTTTTTTGGTTATTATAATCAATATTTTATTAAAAAGTGATTTTTTTCTTTAAGCGTTACGTTGAGTAGCTTAAACCTTCAGACAAACTCAAATAAATGACTTCTTTCTTTCACTGATGAAAAATAGTTTATAAAGCGAACTGGATTTCCAAGTGAGAATTTATAAAATGAAAACTTCAAAAAATCATTTATTTTTTTTTTAATATTGGAGATATTTTGGGAGATAAATTTAAGCCATGAAATGCACTTGTGCTTGCTTTAATGTATTTTGAAACAAAATAATCAAAATATTTCTGATACAAACGTTCATATTTTGATTCTATTTGGACTATATACCTGAAAGCTAAAAATTAAAATACCTACTTACCACGTTACCACACACAACTGTATATAAGTTTTATTCTGGGTGAATGGAGTAAGGTAGCGAATGATATTTGAATTCCAACTGCCGCCACTTACGTTAACCGCTGTACGGGTTTTTAAAAAAATATGAAAACTTTAACAACTTCACCTCAAAAATGCTCCAGCCGGTTTTCTACCACGCAAACTGTCAAATAAAATTGTTCTGCTGCGCAAGTAAACAAACGCTTGGAGGACTTCTTTTTATTTTTATTTGGCTTTTCTTGGCACTTGTTTTTCCACTTTGCTCGTTGCTGCCGCTGCTTACTCAATAAACAATTTATTTCCGTATCAGAAATTCAAAAGAAAATACATATAATCAAGATTTAATTTAAAGATAAAAAATTCGATATTTAGCGCATAAAAATAATGGCAACACTACCGCCAAGGAAAAATCCAACTCCAACAAGAATCTCAAAGCAGCATCTAACTCCGCTGCAGACTCTGCTACAGATGGGTTTTCAAAAGCATAGGGCGTAAGTGTAAACACAGTATCGATTTTCTTCTTTCCTTATTAAACTGAAAGACGAGACGTATTGCTTAATTCGAGGATTCCCCAAAAAGGAAAAGAAGTGAAATGGTCATTTTTTTTTCTAAAAAAAAAAACTTTTGATTCCAGAGAAAAGGCTCTTGCTTCAACCGGCAATCGAGGAGTACAAATTGCATCAGATTGGCTGCTGGCTCATGTTAATGATCCTTCAATAGACGAGTGTATTCCACGGGAATATATTTTGTATGCGTGTCCGACTGGACCTTTTCTACATCAATTGGAAGAATTTTGGAACAAATCACGCCTCCTATGTGGATGGAATGGAGCACACAATTATGTACCACACATTACATTGGTTTCGTTTTTTAAGGTGGGTGCATATTATGGGTTGTTATCTTTATTTATTACTTGGGGTGGACATTTTAAATCTAAAAAAAAATAATATTCATGTATATTTCATTCGTTGGGTAGGTATTTTCTCTCAATATGCTTGTCGATTCCTAACTTCAGTTGAGGCATGGATATAGTATTTTACTAGCCACATTTCTGTCTCTATATATGTAGATGTTCATAATTAAAAATTCTTCTCTAGAAATATTTTTAAAGGTAGAATCCTTAAATTTCACGATTTTTTTCTCGCAGACACTACTAGCAAGGAAATTAATTGCAACAGATTCAGTTCACTTGCTGAATAACTGTACTAATTATAGAGAGCAAGAATAATGAAATATTTCGAAATATAAACATTCACTGTTATAAGAAGCATCCCACCCACTCTCCACACCCACTGGCGCGGTGTCCAGTCTCTCCGTACGGATGAAAAAACAGAAGAACGCAAACTTCTTAACTTCTTTCGTAGTCCTCCTATTATCGGGTGGTATATATTTTAAAGGACAACTTTTCTTTCATTTGAGGTCCTTGAGGTCATTAAATAGTAGTAGGCGGATTTACAAACAAAGTATATATTTTTTAGATTCAGCATATTATTCTTAGTATGATTTTTTTATTCGTACATAAGAACTGACTTAACTTATACTGCCTATATTTCGAAAGAAAGATAGTGAATTAATTTGCGTAGATAAAGTTTCAGAATTCTGTGTACCAAAAATATTCACAGTTTGATACATAACTAAAAAAAAATTATTCAGTTGGTCAAAAAAATCTAAAAAAAATAATTTCGATTGCAGTATGCTCCTCTTTAGTTAAATTCAACCTCTTTCTTAAAAAAATAAAATAAAACCACATATTTATTTTTTTTATCATAACATGTGTATTAAATTTATTTTTCCTGTTCACAGGCTCCTGACGAATGCGCTTTACAATTATCAAAAGCCTTAAAACAAATTGTTGACATGGCCGGTGCCTTATTAGATCGACCAATTAAACTGGAATTATATATGAGTCCAAATTTTATGGGATTTTTCGTTGCTGAAGATGATGCCAACTATTTGAAGCGATTGGCTTTACAATATGTGAAAGAATCTTCTAATTCAAGTAATTTTTCTTTTTTAATTTTTGCAAATTTTGTTATAATTTTTTGTTTGTTTTTAATTTTTAATACATATGCATACGTATGTATATGTACTTTGGTCAAGGAAGGTTAAAGGAAAAACTAACAATTAAATATTAAATTTTTCTTTTATTATTTTTATTGATTTATTTTAGTAATAAGTGATACTTATGAGCAACTTGATGCAATTGTGGCTTGCTTTCCATGGTGTGGGGCCGTATCTTCTGGTAATCGATGCATACCGCGCAGCAGTCGATGTAAGAAGGCTTTGTGTCAACATAAAATAATTACTATAATTTATGTTCTTTCTTGAAATTTGTATGTGATTGCATGTTTTTTTTTGTTTTTATTGTTGATGCATTGTAATTCAAATATTATTTATGTAGTTCTACAGTTTAAATTGCTTGGCACTTTTCATAAGTTTTTTTTAGGTTTTTAGTTTCAAAAATAATTCGTGGTAGAAGAATATTAGTTGAATACATAAGTTATTAAGTTATTGAGCATTAGTGTTACTTTTTTAAAAGGATTATTTCGAATGAAAAACTTTGGTAACACTTCATAAATCGCATAACATTATTATTTATATATCTAACTATTTTTTCAATGGTTGATTTTGGTTTTCAACAGGAATGTCCGAATTGTTGTAAGTCACTAGGTCCTGATTGTTCAAAAACTGTCGTGCCTCTTAATTTATTTATTTTAATTTTATCTTTCTCGTCAAGTTTAATTAGTCAAACTTCAGTTCTATGAAGGCGTTTTTATTAACATGTTACAATTCGAAAAAAGTTGTTGGTTTTACTGTAAAATAAAATGGCGAATAATTTTTATTAATTTTGTATTATAACGCAAATTTAAGATCGCATTCATATATTTTATTTAAAATGAAGTTTCAAAAGTGGATAAATGTATAATAAGTTTTGCATTACAACAACAGAAAGGGCTGACCCTAATGACACCATATAAATATTTTTTTCTTCATTTTTAACTTATGAAACCATTATAAAGCAAGCTTATGTATATAAAAAGAGAAAGATAGTGGTTTTATCATAATGATTAATGCAGTCTATACGTTCGGGAACTAAATTAAGTTAGCGAACAGTTGTACTTTATCATATTGCTTTTTTTTTTCTTAGATGACTATCTTTATGAGTTGCTGTTCGTCTTCCTATCTTAAAATTAGGTAATTAAATATTCTTAATTGTGTCTCTAAATCGAGGTACACGAATTAATTGTTAAATTAATTTTTATAAATAACTAAAGGTGCTACGCAAATTGGTCGTTATAGTGATTCAACTTCATCATTTTTGAAGAGATTAACTGAAAAATTAATGATAGATCATTTTGTGATACAAGAGACTCTGTCACCGTCATTTTTTAAGTTTAAGTTAAAACAACAAACAACATTTCGTGAGAATATTTGGTGAGAGTTCAGAGGATCATCAATTCAGCATCGTGTGGTTAATAATTGACATTTGGGTGGAAGCCCAGGAGAAAATTTTATATATATTATGTCGAATTCCTTTCAACAAAAAAAAAAAAAAAAACGATTTTTTTTCCAAACAGATTCAAATTTTGTCTGTTATTGAAAGGAATGTGTAAAAAATCGAATTTTTTTTTGTGATTGTGTGTGTGGTGCTTGACAGCTTAATTAAATGAAACTTATTGTTATTATCACCAAATATATTTTTTTCGTTTACTGAAAAAGAGCGCACAAATATTCAATATACATATGTTATGTATATAATTAAAATAATCACTGAAATTAAAATTCGTTACAAACAAAAACACAGTTTACCTTCTCAAAACACACCGAATTTAAATTTGAGATTTAATAAATGTCAAATCTTGCTAGTGTTTGTGCAAATCGGTATAAAATCTTTTTGAAATCTTCCAAAATATGCAAGATTTGTTTTGACAGAAAAAAATAAATTCTTTTTCTAAACAGAATCGATTCTTTAGTTGAAAGGAATTCCACATTAAATATGTCACGGAGAATCGCTTAGCCGAAAAGCAACAAAGAAAATGGGATCTGTAAAAAAATGCCGCTCTATAATCAGATAGATAAATTCTACACACTTCATATCTTTTTTACATTCTCGAATTTTCTTACCCATTATCAACTCGATTTATTCTGCTTTACTCAATACTTTTCTCACACTTTGAATCACCTTCTTTTGTCTTTAAAATTCCTCGATTTTATTTTTTATTTTACAAATTCCTGTTGCGTTCAACTTCTCGGTTGGTTAGCTCTCTCAAAATTAAACATTCCCAGCTAAAAACAAATCCTTCTCTTTACTGTCAGAAACACGGATTCAATGAATATTTAATTAAAAACAAACGCTGGCTAAATAATCAAAATACAACAATGATTGATGTAAGGGTGGTTTCCCCCGACCAGCTGCAACAATTGCGATTGATTTTACAGTAAGTGCTGCATCAACGAAATTCATCAACATTTTTCGCTTATGGAAAAGTTCGCCAAAGCTAGGGATTCTATTTACCACATATGCTATTCTATACATATTCCTACACTTGCGTGTTTCTTTAGGCTTATACATAAATTAATTTACAAAATACAACAAAAACTGAGCTTGCACAAAATTCGATAATCTTTTTATCTAGTAAGATTTATGTTTTTAGCCTCAATAAAACATAACTTATGTTCTTAACTTTAATATGAAAATTTTCTATCTAGGATAAAAAATAAAAACGAAATCATCCCTAAAATGAATACAGACTAACGATAACTCATAAAGGCTTAGTTATTATATTAATTTGTTAGTTGTTTTTCTTGAGTCTATAAAGAATACAATAATATTTTGAATTTAGGTAAAGGACATTACCGTTGATTGATATTTAGATCAATTCTATAAACGTCGTGCTGTTATTGATTTTTTTTTACTAAACTGTTTCCTTAAACTGTATAGATTAGGAAAAAACGTCTACTGTAATCTACTTTACAAATAAATTTAAAAATTCCACATTTTATCTTTTGTATCATGAGCTACGATAAGATTGTTATCATCAACTTTGTTTTTAATGTTTTAAAATTAAATGACAGATTGCGTTGAATTCTAATAAACTCCCATTTGACGCTGCTATCAAACCAAAATGATGATTTGTAGTTTTGATATCGCTTTCAATTCTTATCTTTATTTTCATATACATACATAATATGTCTTTTTAATTAATCAATTCCAATAGTGATTGAATGACTAATTTATGAATGACTTGCCAAGTAATGTAGATTGTTTTTTTTGTTGTTTTAGTTGTGTAGTACGAACATGAGATGTTTTATTGATATATGTGTGTGTGTGTTCTGGTTTTCTTCACTCTTCGTTATTTGTGTTTTTTTTTTCTTCTCTATGTCTGTTCTTTTAGCAATATCATTGGAGCCGCACGTTAAATCACTTCATTTGACCTTAGCGTATCAGTTCCCGCAGAGCCAATTTAATGCACTGAAAACATTAGTGGAATCATTAGATCCATCTTGTGCATCCAGTTGGGAACTTCGATTGTATTCTCGCGATCCAAGACTAGCGACGAAACAAGTAAAAATAAAAATTAAATTTATAAATAATAGTAAAAAATTCCTTCCTTCTTTGAACTTAAACTATCTTTTTAATCTAAGGATTTTTTGTTTCATTTATTATTAAACTAATAACATTTGCATTGGTTTTTGTTTTAGGTACACAAAGTTCTATACCCACATAGTCCACACGAAATCGATGAACTCGAATTGCGAATAGGCGATTTTATATATTTGAATAGTGATTCTGTGGATAATTCTTGTGATGGCTGGGTCGAGGGTATTTCATGGTTAACTGGTATGACTGGATACTTGCCCGTTAATTACACTGAACGAACAGCAGAATCAGATGCATGGACTATGCATAGAGTTGTTCAACTATCTAAATCTATAACACCATCATTGACATCAGTTGAAGAGATTGATATTGTAGACGGAAGGAGTTTATCGACCGATCAAGACGAACGAAGGGACTTACATCCAGGTTAGATCAAAATATTACAAATATGTATGTATGTATGAAATTGGTTTGTGATGCATCTCGATGTACAACGGAACATGTCAATGGAGCCTTAGCTAGTGCCTCTTGCGACTCAGTGAAAACCGATGTCATCCAGTTACGCACCACATAGGGTATGTGAATGTTGGCCAACGCCATTGCATCGCTAGTATTTTTTATCACGTTTTTTGTCTAGCACAAAATGAACTGCAGATCCAGATACGTTCCAGCTAGAAGCTTTGTCGATCTTTAGTTTTGGAGCTTAATCCTTTTTTGATTGTAGACATTAGTTTCGTTTGTTGAACTTTAACCAGGGTTGACCCAGGTTTTCTTGAAAATCCCAAGAAATAAAAAAAAATCCTTTTTTTGGTTTTCATAAAAAACTCGAGGCTGCAAAGTGTGTTGTTGATATTCAAAGCATAAAACAAGAAGTTCTGTGCTCAATAATTGAAAAATAAGATTTGTTATAAATTAGGTTTAAAAATAAATTGAAACAACTTCAAGTGTTTCCCTTTCCCTTTCCCTTTTCTATTTCTATTTATTATCTTTCAATTTTTCTTTTGCTTTCTATTTCAAAAATAAGTAATTATATGCAGCAAGCCAATCCACAACAAAATGATTGCCTCACAACCCATGGCACTTTGACAGTTTATTCGTTACCTCAACTCGCCACAGCAAAAAGCCTAGGTCTTCTTCAAGGCGAGTTCAGGGCGACCCCAGGCTTAGAAAAACACAGAATTTGACTGTCAAGCTGAGTTGAGGTTTTTTTAAAAAATGCTTAAGGGCGACCCCTTGACTTCAGGGCTCAACGAACACACCTATTTATTAATGCAAGATAAGATGTTATCATGTCGATTATGGAACACACATTACTGGATCCGCAGTGAATCTCAGTACAGTCTTCGATGATTCCACCGGTCCATTGTTTTATCTAGAATATGTAATGACAAAAGTTGCTTTTCAGCCCAAATATGACAACTTAGCCTATTGACATAGCCATTTAGCCAGAAATAGACCTCATCGCTGTTTTTCAGCGAAACAGTGCAAAATTCAAATTATTACGCTATTGCTATTCTAACTATATTGATCTTTATTTAAGTTGTATACAAATTTGTTTAAAACAAAAAAATAATCGACTCCTTTAACTCAGGGAATTTACATCAAGACCTAATTGAAGGCTCCTCTTTTACCGAAGAATCAGATCTAAGTGCTGAACGATTTTTACGAAAGTCCCTTATAAATCGTTGTGTTGAAATTCCATCAGTATTACAACCAGTACATGCACCATTAGAATTAGATAACGACGCTGACATAGACAGTCCAAGTATGCAGTCGGAAAAGAAAGACTCAAGTACATCGCAAGCCACAAAAAATCGTAAAATCTATATTATGCGGCATGGAGAGAGGGTCGACTTTACATTTGGCACTTGGATTCCTTATTGTTTTGATGAGTTCAATAATTATGTGAGAAAAGATCTTAATATGCCAAAATCTTTACCGAAAAGGTTTGTATTAAAAATATATTCTTTTTTTTGTATATTAAAATACGTTTAAAATATTTTTTTTTTTTAATTTAAGGAAAAATTGTCCAGAAGGATGGCAAAATGATTCACCCTTAACGAATATTGGACTTTTCCAAGCTAAATTAGTTGGCGAAGCAATGTACGAGGCTGGCATTCAAGTGGATCATGTTTATTGTTCTCCAGCCTATCGGTGTGTACAAACATGTACCAGTGCTCTAGAAGGTAGGATATTTTTTTGTGTAAACAGGCTTTAAAAATTCTATTTCATAAAAAATATTATATTTTCCATAGGTCTTAAATTAAATGGAAAACACAAGCTACGCGTAGAAGCTGGGCTTTTTGAATGGATGGCCTGGTATCCAGATGGAGTACCAGACTGGTGTAGCTTGGACGAATTAATCGAAGCACGCTACCACATCGACAAAGAATATGAACCAATATTAAATGGGACCAATCTAAATGATGTTATCAAAGAGACATCTGAAGAATTTTACAATCGCAATCACGAATGTCTTTTGAAAATTATTGAATCTACCAGTAAGATTGTTTTGAAAGAAAGATTTACTTGATTTTTTCTTACTAACGCATTTCTCTCTTTAGGTGGCAATATATTGATTGTAGCACATGCAACGACTCTAGACACCTGCTCACGTCAGCTCATGGGTGAAAATCCACGTTCCACAAATGAATTGCGACAGGTTATCCATAAAATTCCCTATTGCAGTTTGGCCACCGTAGAGCAAATAAATGGCGAATGGAAATTAATTGAGCCTGAATGTCTCCCAGTGACGCACTCAAAGAATCCACGTTTCGAATGGAACGCATTGACTGCCACATAGTGTTCGTGCTTTGAAGATCTTCTACAACCAATAGTGCAGTAGAGTGTAGTGTTTTTTTTATACATAGACAAAAAAAATAAATAAAATCACATATAATACGTAGAAAAAATATATTGAATAATTAACTAATTAATTATTATTATTATTATTATCGTATTGTATATTCTCATCACAATTCTGAACTTTCTTGGATATATTGTCCAGAAGAAATCAACACTATTCTTAACTCATTATTATTAGGTATAATATTTTATTATTTTTATTTTTATACTTATCATTATTTTTTTATTGTTGAGTTTGCATTTGCACTATATCTCTTCCGTAAAATAAAGTTCACCTGCCTTTTAAAGGCTAGGCTCTGATGAAAATGCGGACATGAAGTCAAACATTGCATCTGTTTTTTATTGTTCGAAGATTAAGATAGTACCTAACAATTAGGCAACTACCTAGAATAACTATTTTTTGCATATCATATATTATTTTTTTGCAAAATTTGAAGACTTTTCAGAGCAGATATTGCTAATTGTACCAAAAATATGGGATGAATCATGAAGATATTGGTGCTCCTGATTACCAATTTTATCTATCTATCTATCTATCTAGCTATCTTCATTTATAAGAGTTGTTTGCAAGATTAGCACAACCACCAAGAATATGCTGTATGTTTTGTGAACACTTTCACAGCGTTGGAAGTTGTCCGTTTGGTTGGTCGTTAGCGATGTACGAGTATTTAAGGTAGTTCCTTGTTGGTATGACCTGATCCTGAATAGCTATCATGAATTGCTCTGTTTCTGTTTCTAAAAATTAGCAATTCGAAGCCAAGACTATGAAAATTTGTTGTTGACATTTGTGGTGCAAATTTGCGGTTGTATTCGCTATTTTTTGATTATTATTATTATTTTTATTATTATTAAATTTAATTATTATTCACATTAAAATAAAGACCCTTATAGCAAATGTCGTTTTTCTTATCGATAAACGACTTTTATTGAAGGTCAATGACAGATTTAAGGTATCTAAAAATCATTTGCTGAAACAAAATGACTGTTTGGTAACTGAAATTTTCAACCAATTTTCCAAAACAGTTTTTTTTTTGTCTATGGGTTTTGACAGCAAATTGTGAAATTTTGTACAAATTCGCAAGAAATTTCACGTTACCAAACAGACAAACAAATTTAATATTTAAGTTAAACAAAAGCGCTTACATGACAGTTTACGCTGAGTTTTGCCTCAAACTTTGCAGTTTTGTTTTAACAAAGCATTATATGTTAGAAACAGCTTTTATCGCATCGAAATTTAAACGACATTTCGCACAAAAGGGCAAAAGAAATTTCTACCCATTTCTGCAACAATAAAAGAAACTTATACGAATATCAGTTGAAAAAAAAAACAATTTATATTTTTTAACAAAAAAAAAAAAAAAAAAAACATTTCGAATCCTAGTTTGTTGGATAGTTATATTATAATAAACTTGTAATAGTATTATTACTGATTGAAAAGAGAAATTTTTGTAATCGATAAAATTATTTGCTACTATTAAATTACCTCTTATTCAATATACACAAAAAAAAAGAAGTAGAAAATGCATTTTTACTCTAAGTGGTTAACAATTATTTCTTTATTTTTGTTACTGTTTCAAAAATACCGAGGAAAGTTTTTTTCAGGAAAGGGTTTCCTTATTTTTAATTAAATAAATAAAAAAACAATAGTGTATATAAAAGTTAGCACAAGAAAAATTAACAAAAAAAAACCGGACGTGACAAAATACAAGTTTGCATTTTTAAACGCAATTATCTTTGCTTTTACATAAGTTATATTGTTTATAAAGTCCATTGTCAGATTGAGTTGAAAAAATAAGTTATTTAAGCTCAAATATCGAAATTATTAGTCTTCCACATACGTAAACATAATAAAATGCACGACTGAGTCGTACGAACTTGCTCTTATGTGCGATCACACTGTGATTTTAAAGTCTGAATAGTTTAAATATATTCATCTGATTTTAAAAGTAATAAATTAGCTATGGGAGCTTATATTTTATGCTACGTGCCAAAAATGTTGTTTAGTTTTAAGGATTTTGTGAGTATAAAAATGAACAATATACATAGCACCGTGTTGCTCATATGCATGGAACTTAGACTTAAGACTGAAAAATCCATATAATTAGAAATGAATTAATCATACAACTTCTTAAATTGTTTTGTCACCAACGCGACGTACACCATCTGATTTCTTACACAACTCTCAATTTGTGGGAAAAATTTAAAACGGAGAGGTTTTTTTTAAACAAAATAATAATTTTTTATTTATAAAATTTTGAAAAAAAAAAAATTGGTACGAGATCTTTTAGTACTTATTAATGGTGAATTTAAAAATAATTTTTGAAAAAATCATCCACCAATTTCTAAATATTGAATTTTCAAAAAAAAAATTGAATTTTTTTTTAAAGATCCAAAATTTGTTTTTTGAAAGTTTTGATATCCTATTTGATAATATGTTTGATATTTTTCAAACTTATTAGAAGCTCTATGTAAAAAATTTCATTAAATTCGGTTGAGCACATAATGGGATTTTGTCCAATAATATGATAAATACATACTATCGTGGGAGCCGTTTTTCAGAAAAGTGAGGTACCGTTATTTTTGGTCATAAGAATAATTTTTATTTAAAATCTACTAGATAATTAAAAAAAAAAACCGCTGGGTTAAAAATCAGCTTTCATTTTCGAATTATTAAGTTCTCAAAATAAAATTTTTAAACTGCTTTAAAAATCAAAAAAAAAAATTGCTTTACAAAATTTTCAAAATTTCTTCAAAGACTTTCTATAAAAAAATTGGTCAAAATCAGTTCAGACGTTTTTAAGAAAATCGTAAATCTAATGAATTTCTCATTTCCAAAAATTTCTCCAAAATTTGTTTTAAATGGTAGCCTTTTTGTAAAAAAAATTATTGGAATTTAAAAAAAAAAGTTGTGAAAAAGTTTGAGACAAATTTCATAACTTGGTAAAAAAAATTAATTGTACTGCAGGTACCGTTATTTTTGGTCTTTAACAAAATTAAAAAAATTGTCGGGGGAATCGCTCGGTACCAAGTTTAAAGAAAATCGACCACCCATTTAGGCTGCAGCTGAAATGAATTGCGAGAACTACTTTTCTCGACTTTCATCGTAATGTAAAGTTTGATCAAAATCTTGAGATCGATTTTTTTAAGAATGCATAACTTGCCGTATATTGTACCTTTATATCGCAAGTAAAAAATACCTATACCTTGATACCTATCCCTTATGACTTTTAAGCCCTTTTGGAACCGTTTTCTTTGTTCCTCGATATATGATCCAAGATTTTGGGGAAATCTTTTCAAATGACTGTACAGGTAGTGAGCTTTAACACTCATACTTTTAAAAATTTCCAGCAAGTCCAGCACTTAGTCTTAATAATATTGACGGACTTATGATATCCTAAGAAGTTATTCATTCACTATGTGCAGATTCTGAACCATTAATTTTATGTGCGAATTCATTATTTATCAAAATTCTTGTCTTTAGCCCATCAAATATTCTAGCCTTAAGCTTTCCTGTACTAAGACCAATACATTTTCTAGATATATACATAAAAGGAGAGCCCAGTCTTATCTAATACTTTAACATATCGTTCATTAAGCTTAACTTTGTGTACAATGGAGGCAAAATTATTTTTTTTCTCGAAAGTAGAGAAGGGTTCAAGATGCTGTGTTTTTCAATAGTTAAAGATTCCCTCACGGGCCAGTCTTTCTTGATCCAGTGGTCGCTTTTTGGTCTGCAGTTTCTCATAAACAAATGAAACATGGAAATTTCGTGAAGCCAATTTTTTGTCACAGTAAAAAGTTCACCTAACTATTTTCAAATCCACACATAAGACGCAGTGATTATCATGGTATTTCAGATATTCTGAAACAAGAGAGACAGTTTTGATATTTCTACTTTGAAAAGGGCAAGTGGAATAGTACCACATTTATTTCCACTGTGTAAAAGGGTTTTGATTGTGAATTCACCACAAATATAACAAAATGAGTTCGAATCATTTCTTTTTGAAGAAGACAAAAACTTTAATTTAAATCTTTTTAAATAGACAAAATGACCTAAATTACAAGAAAACTCGGCCACATATGGGAACAAAATGTAAGCGAGGGTTAAAAAAACTGTACGTAGTTTTTTAAATTTAAAATGCCGTTGTTTGTATTCAGTGACTGTGGGCAGCAACAAATGATATCATTTATGGTGGCAGATAATTGGACGATTATCGACTAATTGGATATTGGATGATTTTCTTGCCAAAAACATCATCCAATTTTTAATTGGCAGATACCTACATTTTTTCTATTGTGAAGGAAACAACAAAATTCATTTCCCTTCCTGCTTACGACGCGCTATCCAATCTTTCGTCCAAACTTTGCGATGTCTCTTTTGTGGAAATTTATCTTCCTCTTCGCTGGTCTCCAACAAATATGCTGCTATTGCCCGCTTCATATTGTTTTTCACTTTTTTTATATTTTATAAATGTTTTTTCACAACCTGTTGTTTTCACAAATATACATACTTCACTTTTACTCCTACGGATAGCAGAATACGAAAATTCACGCGAAAGTTTAGCATAAAAGGGCTGATTATTTCAAGCATTCCATTTCATTTTCGATATAAAATGACTTATTCTGAATGAGCAAAATAAAAGGCGTAGATTTTTAAACTCAATTAGGTATATTTATTTTTACATTACAAAATTTGTAGGTCACCAAGTTACCTAAAACTGTTTTTTTTTTCTATGGGTTTTGACAGCAAATTGTGAAAATTTGCGAACATTTGACGTAGGTACCTACCCAAAAGAACAAATACAATTATCAAAAAATAAAACCCAGGGCCAAACCAACCATATGTGCAAGATGTGCAAATGCATAGGGCGCACAATTCTGGGGGCACATTACCAGGAGCAAGAAAATGTAATCTGATCTTGCGCAAATAAATATGTAGGTACTGCCATTTGCATTTGATCCACAAAACTTGTTCAAATAATGCCAAAGTAACATCCATCACAACTGTGGTAAGTTTTTTCTTGCACACTAACTAACATTACTTTCGTTGTTGTATTCAAGGAGAATTTAACTCAAAATATTGTAAAATTAAAGATCTTACTAGACCTATGCAAGTTCAAGGTTACCTACCTAATCTTAAAATATTCCGCCCTGTTTGTACAAAAGAAAAAAAAAAAAATCTCAACACAAAAAAGTTCCACGCCACCTCATCTGTGCAAGTTTTATTGCATACACTCTGGCTCTTATTTATAAACGTTGTCTAACTTTAGACAACTGTCCAACTTTGAAAAATGTGTTCGAAAACCTTGTTTATTGTTGTCTTATAGCTGCCTAACTTAGGCACAAGAGTAGATTGTCATTTATTTTTATATGTAAAATAAAGCATATTTCCACCAATTTGAAAATAGTTAGACACTGTCTAAGTAGCCAAAAATCTAATAAATACGACTGTCTGAGTCCCAAAATTAACATGCGAAAATATGACAAAGAAAAAAACTTATTCATACTGAATTATGTGGGCTAGAACGTGTAGTTTTTGTATTATACACCGTACCTGTCTATGCATGTGTTTCAGTGTATGTATGTATGTATGTGTGCAAATCAAAAAAAGGGGCGCTTTCTACAAATCTTGCACAGGGCGCAAGTTTGGCTGGGGCCGGTCCTGATAAAACCTAAATTGGGATGAATTTGAACACGTGACCTCGGCAGCGCAATGCGAAGTGCATTGGCATTGGCTCGGAGGGAGCTTGGTTCAAGTTCGAGTCCCAGCTGGGCATACAAGTTTTTAAAACTAAAATTATTAGCTATAACTCCAGCGAGCCTATAATCTCGGTGGTAGCTCACCCAAGTGTTGTTGTTTCATTCAAACCTTCAACAAATATTGTCCACCCCCACCCCGTAATAGTATTGAATTATTTATTATTTTTTAATATGACATAACACGAAAGTGGCACGATTTTTCAGAATACGTGGGATGGTAAATTATTATTGGGGGGCAACGCTGGTGTGTGCCTAAATTTTTTTTTTTTTTTGTTTAATTCGATGTTTTCTTATTCCAATGTAATCAAAAAGGAAAATGTGATCGACAACGAAATATATTTAACTAACTAACTGAAGGTGGCGCTAAAGTTTAGTGAGGACCAAAGCTTCAATCAAAACTCTTCTTCCATTTACATCTAGCTCGGGCTCTTCCTCTTGCTAATTACTTCTAGTTTCGCAGCCCAATTTGGTTGAAGTCCTCTTCTAATTATATCACTTCTATTCACCAGAGTCGCTAATTTAATATAAGCGACCATTATTTAAATTCAAACTAAAATAATTAAGTTAATGTTAGGTTAGGTTAGGTTTCCGTGGCTTTCAGCAGAGAATCCATTGTGATACCACAAGAATCTAGGAAACGTTCTTCCTACTCGTTTAACTAATTAGTCTACGTTTTTGAGATAGAGCAGGACATGTAAAAAGAAGGTGAGGAATCGATTCTTCCTCTTCTTCATTTATATACAGCTTCTGCAGAAATCATTGCAAAATTCTTAAAGCATCTGCAAAAATCATTGCAAAATACTTCAAGCCTCGTTGCGTGCTTGCCTATTAGACAGTATCCGGTAATGACACTTATAACGGAGGTAATGTGCAATCTGCTTAGAGATATCAAACTCTTATAGAGCGCGTCAGATCCCGCATCGGTCAGAACTGTTTTGTGGTCACACACAGAATGTAGAACCGATAAGTTGTGGTGTGATCGAATTAACGTAATAAAAATTGCCGACAGTCACCTCTTATTATATTTATTGAAGTTTTTTTCTTAGTTGTCAGCCTAAAAAAGCTGAAATTTTATGAGTAAGTTCTCTTTAACATAAATCATGATATACACAATTTTTACAGAAATCGGCCCACCATCGCCACGCCTTCTTTTCATTTAGTTTAGTTTTCTCCTTACTTAACCTTCTACCAAAATAAAAAAAATTGTAAGTGCCGGGAGCGGGACTCACTGTTAAGATTTGTTAATATCAATGGCGCAAAATTTTAAACGATTTAGTACGATGTTAAAGCCATTTTATCATACTAAAAAGGCTTTAACATCGTACTAAATCGTTTAAAATTTTGCGCTAATGTTTTTGAACGTACAACGTAATGTATGGCACGAAACATTAAGATTCACGGTTTTTTAGATTACGCTACTGCCGTCATAGATGTCTACACATAAAAATTATAAAAAATTAATCCTAAACTTAAAACATGATGTAGGTGAATTTTCCACCCTCTTCTCCACACAATTTTCGTGTATTTTCTATTTAAATGTCTTTAGGAATCTTATGGCCTTATTTATAAACGTTGTCTAATTTTAGACAACTGTCCAACTTTGGAAAATGTGTTCGAAAACCTTGTTTATTGTTGTCTTATAGCTACCTTACTTAGAAACAAGAGTAGATTGTCTTAACCGTGCATAATGAGATATTTATTTTTATTAAATAAAACATATTTCCATCAATTTGAAAATAGTTAGACAGTGTCTAAGTAGACAAAAATCTAATAAATACGACCGTTAATATTTAATTTTAAGTTCAGTTTACTTTAAAGTATGACGCGAAACTGACAATCCGCCTTCTGCTAAGTCCAATCTACATATTTGAATACATATTTCAATTTGGATTCTAAGTCGCAATTAAGAACAAAGCAATCAAACTTAGAATGATTATAACCTTGAACCAGACAAAAGTTTTATCTGACACAGCCATAAAAATGTTCAATTAACTTAAACAAGTTTAGTAAAATTCATTAGCAATAACCAAATATCAACCCAACCTCAATAACCTACTAACCTCAATTTGTGACAGCAATTCGTGATTTCGTGACAATGCATGTTATCTACATATATATCTGGAAATAATTGACACTAAGGGTAGTAATTATCGAGTTCTGGTTTAACACGCTCATTACTAAATTTGTTAAATAAGTTGTAAATAAGTTAAGAATGGTCGTGATCAATCATGAGTTTTATGAACATTCGTAAATATTCACTTTTAAAGCTTAGTGAATAAGTGTATTAGAGCTTGATAATAACCACCCTTAGTTTCTTGGGAATATATAAAAGCTAGCATTCATATTCAAAGTTATTTGTTTTAATTCAAAGAATGACTCCTTCTGAAGTAACAATCCTTTTGCTTCTTCAAGCTGTTTTTTTGTCATTGCCAAATGTGAAAGTATCTGCATTAGATATACATGATCAATTTGCTGGCTTTGGGAGGCCCTACGCTCCAACCATACAAGTTCTAGGCGCAGATTTTTGTAATCTTGGACCAAAAACCTGTGATGAAGATTCAAACTATCGTTCTGTGGATGGTTCTTGTAACAATTTAGGAAATCCACAATTCGGCTTAGGCAATAACAAGTAGGTAATTTGAAACAACAAATAGATTATATTATAGATTTGACATTATTGAATTACTTTTAAAGATACGGACGTTTATTAACACCGAAATACAGCGATGGAATACGTCAGCCAAGAAGCTCTCTCTCCGGAGAACCATTACCGAATGCTAGACTCATATCGTTGTCACTTTTTGGTGAAGTTGATGTGCCAGATCCAGATTTTACACTCATGAATATGCAATGGGGTCAAATGATTGCTGGTGATCTAAGTCGCGTGGCAAATGGAACTTCTTCAAGTAAGTTACATACATAGTATCTAATGCATTATGAAAGTTATAAGACAATACATTCAGAGCCAAAATTAATGTGTTATCTCAGCTCAGGTCTCAGCCTGAGACACGTCAGCATACTACACCCTCCACGATCCCGAGGAAACTGCTTCCAAGCATCCACACCAAGCACCTTGATATTCTAGAGATTCATGTTATCCTTGTCCACAGAACACATATTAAAGGTAATATCATTAGCGTTTTCATTTTTATTCAGTCTGTGCATCTGTCAAAATCGAGGTATTATGGTGGGAAAATAGTGGATCCAGTGCCCCTCTACTTGTCTTATTTTAACATTTTGTGGTTGTTTTTAATGATGCGTGTTGGGTTCCTATGGGCACTCGAACAGCCATTTTTAATTTTTTGACACTTTCAACTTTGACAACCTGTCTTATATCAAAAAAAATGTAATTCAATAAAAAATTGGAAGAAATAATTTGCTCTATAGTGTATTGTCAAAAAATAAATAGAAGCTGTCAGTTTTTATTCCATTCCGGAAAATTTAAATAGAAAAACGTCAAACATGCCATATTGATTGTTTTCGTGCTACCGTGCCACGATGAAATTTTCGTGTCAAAAAAGCACGATCGTGCCACTTCGGCAACGCTGACTGTGATCCTTGTAGCCTTAAGGTAAAGCTAAGTACAGACGATTGTCAGATCTTACAATATTGTCAGATCTGTCAGTGAAAAAACTGTCCCAAATGTCTTACAATCGTCTGAACACACAATTTTGTCTGACAATATTGTCAGAAAAGTCATTGTCAGACGACAATCTGACAAAAAATTGTCAGGTATCTTACAATCGTCTGAACACACAATTTTATCATTGTCAGACGATTAGGACATTGTCAGACTCATTGGTCATTGTCAGATGTTTTCATTGAAAACATCTTACAATTGCTGACAATTTCTTTATTGTTCGAAATGTCAGTGAGAGATAAGAGATAAAAAAAAAAACATTTGTGTTGGAAATTTTTAGTTTTTGCACAACTGAATAAATAAACTCAAAAAGAAAATATCTAGATTGCTTTATAAATATTTTCTTTTTGAGTTTATTTATTCAGTTCACTTCAATTACATTTTATATCAATTCTTTGTGTTGTGTAGTTTTATTCGGAATAAATTAAGTGCTCATGCTCGGCCGCCATTTGTCTTTTATTAATTCTTTTTTGCATGTTGTTGATTTTTTGTCGCATTTCTGAATAAAAATAGATAAAAAATCTATGGAGGAGGCATCAATGGTCGAAAATATTACATATTATATTAAAAGGAGAGAAGAAAAAGATTCTTTATTTAATGCAGAGGAATCGATAAGAATGCTGCAAAACATCCGCCAAATAATGATGCCTCCCCCCAAAAGATGTAAACAATCAAACAATTTTTTTTATAGATCTGCCAACCGAACAGAAAATTTTCAAGCTGACAATTTTTTCAGATATATTATTGTCCGAAAATTGTCAGACAAGAGCTGACAATCAAATTGTCAGACTTTTAAATAAAATTTACCAACCGTGTGAACGGACAATTTTTCATTGTAAGAAATATGTAAATTGTCAGCTAATTGTCAGTCCATTGATAGTTCTGACAATATTGTAAGATCTGACAATCGTCTGTACTTAGCTTAAGGTAAGACTGCATTCGGCGGAATTGCACTTTAGCAGAACTGAACTTCACGACTTATTAGTAGGAAATTGTATGAGCTATATCGCGCTAAGCGACAACTGCACTTCACGGTGCGGCACTATTTGGCAAAGTTGATACACTGACCAACTTTGTCGGAACATAAAGTTGCGTTTAGTTCCGTGCTGAAAGCGCGCACGGTGTCACTGAATTGTAGTTCCGCCAAGTGCGGTTTTACCTTTAATGTCGCTAATAGGCGTGTTTTTTTGCAAGCCCGGTGGGAATTGCAGGAAAAAAACGACCACAAGGATTAGTGACAGCAACACAGAAACAAAATGGAGTTTTCATACAAACTATCGATAACAAGTATATAATTTATGCCGGTAACACAGTTTTTCTGTGTGCTTAAGTTAAGCCCGGAGAATTATCTGGGTTTTGCTTAGCCCGTAGGGGATTAGTTGTTGTTGTATTTAACATGGTGATTGTTTAGCACCGACGTTGTTTTTTCGACCAATTCCCTCTGGGCTTACAAAAAAGCACGCCTAATAATATGTAGTCATCGTGTTTTGACATTTTGGACTACATCGACATCTTCATTCTCTGTTAGAGAGATGTATGCTTATTTGCGTGTTGATAAGTAATTTTTACAGGCGAAAGTTTCGTTGTCTTTCTGAATATTTGGGTAAGCCTCAATAATAGGTTTGCTTCTTTACTCGCCAGTGGGATTCCGTGGTATTGTGTTTCTTTACTTTTTTCTGGTTAGAAAATGCCAGAGCTTTTGACTTTTTTTTTTTAATTTATTTCATATCCCCTCCAGCAAAATTCTACCCAAACATTTCACCTCTTGCCTTTTCATGTTTGTCAAACTTCTGATAAAAATTATCAATAATGTGAGGTTTACCTAGAAACAAATCAGAAAAATTGTTTGTTTACTTTTCATTTCTGGTCAAGAATTACAAAAACAACATAAAAAAGCTCAAGCTCAAACTTTTTCCCAAACTTTTCCCTTTCTTTGTCTAAATAGTTGGACATCTCCTTATTTATAAACGCATTCAAACAGTGGCCTACAAATGTTCCCATACACTCACTCACATCCCTGTAATCTGTCAATTTCGTGAGCATTTGGATACGTTCAGTGAACATTTAGTTCATTTGAAGATTATTTTTCAATTTTTTGTTCATTGAACATACCCACTTTAGAATGGTTTGGACAACCAATTTGAGTGTCTAAGTTAGACACTTGATGGAACATGATTATAAATAAGGTTTTGGACTTGCATAGCTGTCCAAAGTTAGACATACTTTGGAATGGGTTTATAAATACGACTGTTAGTCTTTAGATCTGTATAGAACAACTTGGCTCTCTTTTCAACAGTTATGTTTATGGTATGATCTCACACCTTCCTTGCAAGATTTTTTAATATCATGTCAAAATCTCGAAAGCTGAAGCTAGAAGTGTGGGACTCATTCTACAGCAATCGGAAGTGCTCCATATAAATTATAACAATTGTGTAAATTGGGTGATACCACGTCTCCTGAATAGAAAATCTTAAGTTATTGATGTTTTTCTCTGTATGCACCACAAGATCTACTGCTTTTCAAAATTACAAGATTCCGGTTTTTGGGATTTTTGGCAGGCACAACTTCCGCTAAAGGGTTGAAATTTAGCAATTATCCGCATTTGAAGTTTCTGATTTTATTGGTACTGTTCCTGTAAAAAAGATGTAGTGCCGGAACTAAGAACTAAGAAAAAATAACAATTTTAATATTATGTATTTTTAAAATGAAATTACATTTTTTAGGTACTTCTATTTTTGTATGAATTTCTTTTGAATTTTTCAGATCGTTACGTCCCTTGCTGTACAGTTGAGGGTCGCTTCGTTGAAAGAAATCCCGAAATTTGCTTCAATCTTGATATTCCACCAGAGGATCTGGCCAACTTAGAAGCTGGAAATGAGTGTATGCTCTTTATTAGAACTCTAACCGATGAAGATTCTAACTGCAACTACAATGGTGGACCAGTGCAACAATTGAATGCAGTTACTAGTTATTTGGACATGTCAATGCTGTATGGCAGTACAGATGATATAAACCGTAGAATTCGTGCCTTTCAAGGAGGTCGTATGATTGTCGAAGAAAGAAATGGTCAAGCATGGCCTCCAAAGAATGCAAATGCTACTGAAGTATGTAATCTTGATGACGAAAATGGAGTTTGCTATGCAACTGGTGATATTCGAATGAACTCATCGCCAGGCGTAACCATTTTGGCAATAATGTTTTTGCGTGAACACAATCGTCTAGCTGATGAATTGGCCAAATTGAATCCACATTGGACTGATGAGGTGTTATTCCAGGAAGCAAGAAAAATTCTAATTGCACAATTCCAGCAAATAACCTACTACGAGTTTTTGCCAATTTTGTTGGGGCAAGAGAATATGTTGAAGAATGGGCTGATTTATGAGTTGCCAGTTGATAGTTATGTCAATGATTATAATCCAAATGTTGATGCAACTATTCTTAACGAGTTTGCTACTGCTGCTTATAGGCACTTCCATTCACAATGCGAGGGTAGATTAGAGTAAGATTTTCTTGGTGCATTCTTTTCGACTTGAATTATATTATTATGAAATAACCTTTGTTTTCAGCTTGGTCTCGGAGCTTAGATATGTATTTGGTTCATTGCGATTAAGTGATTGGTTCAATCGTCCTGAAATCATTGAAAGTAATGACAATTTCGACTCATTATCTAGAGGCATGGGATCACAACCACAACAACTCACCGATTCTAATATTGATAGAGAGGTAATCACAATAAGTAGAAACGAGAAAGAGGTAGTTTTTGTGAATAATTAATCATATATGAATGCGGGTTTGTAAAACCATTTCTTTAGTTAGCTATAAATATTTTCGCAAGTTTTGGGGACCTTCGAAACATTATTTACTTATTTTTTTTTTTTTTGCCAGAAAACAATTTTCTTCTAAAGTTTTTATTTGTTTTTGTATTAATCAATTTTTAGATTAAACATTTCCTATTTAGAAACAATATGCCATTCGGCTTAGACTTACGTGCAATAGATACTCATCGTGGGCGTGATCATGGTTTGGCTTCTTACAATGATTTAAGAGAGTTCTGTGGTATAAAGAGGGCAAATACTTGGGAGGACTTTGCAGATCTTATAAATGTCTATGTAAGTACATAAGTTATAATATATTTTACAACCCTGATTCCAATACTTAAAGTTACCTTATTATTTTAAAGAGTATTGAAGGACTTAAAACTTTTTATAAAAGCCCTGAAGATGTTGATCTTAATGTTGGTGGATCATTAGAGAATGTTGTACCTGGTACTTTGGCTGGTCCAACATTTTTATGCATTTTAACTGAACAATTTTATCGAACTCGTGTTGGTGATCGGTTTTTCTTTGAAAATGAAAATCCCAGGACAGGATTTACAAAAGGTAATATTCTATTACCTTTTTTTTAATATTTCTCTCTTAATATTTCTGGTGTATTATTTTATATTAGATCAACTAAGAGAGATTCGAAAGGCAACTGCAGCTAGACTTATGTGTGACAATGGAAATCAAATTCAGACAATGCAACCTAGGGCGTTCATTTCTGTTTCATATGAGTAAGTTTTTCAATGATATTGATAAATGTGTTAAACTTTTAGATCTCTAAATGCAAATGCTTTATAAATAGGTCTTAAAACATACAAAAAAATATTGATATTTTATTAAATATTTATTTTAGAAATCCAATCGTGCCATGTGAAGAACTTCCGAAACTCGACTTATCTAAATGGATCGATAGGGCTTCAACAACTTATTTCTTTAATTTTTAATTTATAAACAATATGTATGTACATAAATATATGTATGTATATTATGATGTACATACTTATTTCTATAAAGCTGCAGTTAACGCCCATTAAAAGTTCATGAATAAATTACAAAAAAAAAAAAAATACAGAACACCATTCTGTAATGAAACAAACAACGAATACTTTTCACTTTTCCGCACATATTGATCTTCATATTTAAGCAAAGGCCTCTTAACTTAATCGCTATTCACCGCGATCAAAGGTTATTAAGCCCTCTATATGTACATACATATATATTTTGATATTTGAGACGAGTTATTTTTGTTTATTTATTAGAGAAATATGTACATATGTACATTTTACATGTACATATGTAAATATTATGTAAATACACGTGTTAGTTATGTTGAAACAGTTTTCAGTTTTTTGTTTTGATTAAATTAGGCAATGGCCGCGTTCGAGTGATAGGCCGATAGGGTATCTAAGATCGTTTTGAATCGGATATGTTTTCGAACGACCAACACCGGATTGGATAGATGTGCTGTCAAAAGTCAAAACAGCTGACAAGACAAACAAAACAATTACGGGGCCAACAAGAAACAAGCTATTCTTAAGCTAAGTTTTGTCGAGCGCAATGCAAAAATTAAAGAACAAAATAATATTTTAAAAGATTTAATGGAACGATTGAAACAATAAAAAATAGAAACGAAACTTGTTTTAAATCGTTTCATTGAGTATTAATTTTTGTTCTCCATGAATTTGCGCAAATAGTCTCGAATAGTTTTGGCAAGGTTTGTATTTTTATTCTGAACATTTGTGTCTTTTTCCATGGTGAGTTAAATCATTATCACCAGCAAGATTATGCAAAATACAGTTAGGCTCGTATGAAGTGGCACTTTCTTATGGCATTCCTCTAAACTTACAATAGTAAATTTGAGGGAAGCGTTGTTTGAGGATTCCAAAAATATGCTCAATAAATACTCTGAAGGAACTTACCTGTATGTTAAAATACTTTTGAACAGCAGACAGATACGCGTTGTCTTTATATCGTGTTAAGAGATTTGTTGATAGCGGATAAGCAGAATCTTCTAACAAAAACTTTTTATTTTCATCGCAGACTGCTTGAAGGATTATGCTTGTGCGACCTTTGGGGTTTATATAAGCGTCCTTTCCTTCCTTGGGAGAATCGATTAAAATATGGGTTCTATCTATTAATAACTCCAAAAACTTTCGGAAACACATTTTTGGCCAGGAAAAAGTTACTGGTATACTCCGATACCTTCTTCAGCCAAATTACTTAAGAAATAAGAAATAACTCTTGAAACTACGCGCCTTATTGTTGCAATACAAATATTGAAGCGATCGCCAATGTCTCTAAAGCTGCTGGCTTCATGTCCAGCAAACCAAACAAATATGAGCTTATGTTTCCAGGTAGACACCCGTTTATTGAAGCGAAGACCAACATAAGATTTACACATCCCAAAACGCTTTACTAGAACTTTGAAGATGCTTGTATTTAATCTGAAATAAGTTCGGAATTCCTCTTTCATGTATTTTGGAACAACTTTTTCCGCATAGTTCTTCATCGAATTCCTGGAACATTGGCTGGAAGTTGTTCTTCACTTTATTGAAGTTGCAGCTGGCTTAATAACATTGTAGTCCTCGTACTCGTACTTACTTATCGTTATCACTGCTTTCTTCCTCTTCATTCATTAAAACTACTAATCCCTTGATTTTCATTTTCACGCCTGCCAAATGGGTCATTTTAAAAAAAAAAATTCTTTTACTAATTATAATTTTTGTTGTCAATTGTGACGTTTGCCCAGAAAGAAATCAGATACATCACAAATGCTTTTCCATACTTTTTGTTTCTGTTCAAAAATTACAACAACAACATAAAAAAGCTCGATTCCAAACCTTTTCCTGAACTGTATCTCAAACTTTTCCCGAATTTTTTCCCAAACAGTAAAGAAACAGACGTATAATTTCATTTAAAAATCTTTACTTAAACTTTAATTTTTTTCCGTAGATTGTTTTTTTTGTGTAAATTTTTTCTCGGCTATTGATGTGTACAACAAGTTGTTGTCAACAACTGACCACCTTCAACGAATACAAAAAACCTCTCTACCTCTTATTCATTGATTTTAGTAAAGCGTTTGATACTATAGAATACAAAAGCATATGGACAGCATTGAGAAATCAGAATATTAATCCGACATTCATTTAGACTCTTAAAAATATAAACTGCAACAACACTGCAAAGGTAAAAACTGACAAAATTGAACGAGAACTTAATATAAAAAGAGGAGTACGACAGGGAGACCCCATACCTCCGTCACTTTTCTCTGCAGTACTGGAAGAAATATTTCAAAAACTATACTGGACACATAGGTTTGGAATAAATATATGGAGAGAGACTCCACAATTTAAGATTTGCAGACGACATAGTTCTACTCTCCGAAACACCAGAAGACTTGGAAAAAATGATAAATGAACTTTCGACTGCAAAGTACACGGACTCTCATAAACAAAACAAAAGCCACGACGAACCATATAAGGAAGAACAATTTACTAAAAAATGAAAAAATAGGAAACCAAGAAGAAAAGGAAATAAATAGACGAATAACGAATAGCTGGAAGCAATTTTGGAATATCAAACAAATTTTGGACTCAAAACTCGGTAAATACACACAAAAATATATCTTGGACTCTACAATACTACCGGTAATGACATACGGATTGCAAACATTGGGACTTACTTCAAATTCGAAGAACAAATATCACGGACGGAATCAAAAAAATAAGACAAATAAAATGGAGTTGGGCAGGTCACATTTCAAGACTACAAGACAACAGATGGACAAAAATAACAACAAAATTGACCCCACCAGACGAGATTAGACCAAGAGGAAGACCAAGAAAAAGAGGTTGGACGATCTTATGCAATTCAACAACAATTGGTACAATGACGCAAAAAACAGGGATCAATGGAAAATAATAGGGGAAGCTTACGCCAGATTAACTTAAATTATAAATAATATTGCTACATAACGAAAATATTAGATTAAAAAAAATGAAAATATTAATGTTTGAATTAAAATATATCAGAAAAAAAAATTATCGAAAATATAATGTTAAAATGTGTAATGCAACCAACAACAATTTTATTATATGTATGCATATGAACGAATATAATGGTAAATAAAGCTATATATAGGTAAATAAAGCTTCTAATAATAATAATAATTGATGTGTAATGAATAAATTATAAAAATAAAACGATTTGATAAAAAAAATAAAGTCCATCAAGTTAAATCTTTTTCATATTCGATGACTCATGTCATAAACGCCAATACAAAACTGTTAAACTTAAAGATTCAAGTTTAGTAAACCATCAACAATGTTGGATTTTATTGGAACTGAAACATTTAAATTTCACATTTGTCTAAGTTGCAATTAACAAAATTTATTGCAACTGCACTGTACTTTAAAATGTAATGTAAAATTCTTAACCTTGAACCAGACAAAATATATGTATGTCGGGGTTAAAGATATGTAAATAAATTATGAATAAATGAATGTTTTGTAAAGAAAGGAAATCGAAACAGGTTATAATTTGTACTTTTATGGCACCAAATAAGATAAACCGCGAATGACTGCTTAACCTGATATACTAAACTTAATTTTTGTAAAATGAATCTGTTTCTGATTGCTTGACTATATAAATGTATTTACATTGTACATTGTAAATACATAATGTAATCTTAACATCTGCGGACAGGTGGCATCATTATATAAGCTTGATTATTTTTGTCTTGACAGACAAGTAGGTTCTATAAAAGCAGTTATTCTGTAAAAAAAATTTATTATTTGAAGTTGTTCCTTTTGAACTTGTTATGCCTTATAATAAAACAATTATCGGGTTGCTCCTGCCAATTTTAATTCTATCATTTAAAAGCGTTCAAATCTCTGCATCGTGCCCATTTAACTCAGTTCCTGGCATTAGTAGCACGGTGGCGTCGTCGGTTGCTCGAAGCACCACAATACCAGGAGTAGATTTTTGTAATCTTGGACCAAAAACATGCAAGGACTCGAAATATCGATCTCTAGACGGATCTTGTAACAATTTGGGTAATCCACAATATGGCTTAGCTAATTACAAGTAAAATTAGAAACTTTACAACAATAGTTTTGATTGGAATTATTGAATTTCTTTTATAGATTCAGACGTCTATTACCAGCGATATATAGCGATGGAATACATCAGCCAACAAGCTCTCTCGCCGGAGGACCTTTGCCGAATGCTAGACTTATATCGTTATCACTTTTCGGGGAACTCGATGTTCCAGATCGGGAGTTAACACTCTTGAATATGCAATGGGGTCAAATGGTTGTTGGAGATCTGAGTCGGATGGCAAATGGAACTTTTTCAAGTAAGTTATGTAAATGTAATGTACATTATATCTACGGTAGAGGTTTTAGTGATTTTTGTTGCGAGTTGCTCACAACATGATGCTTGGGAATTTTTGTGTTGCCAACAACTTTATCGGTCCAAAATTGGGTGCCAAAATAACATTTATGATTTTCAATACATTGGGGAATTTATTGTTTTCTAAAGGGTGTTTTTTTTTTAGAGGTATAGCACTTTGAAATGGAATAAAACAAAGATGATTTTTTTAAATTGACATGAAATTACTTTATTCGAAAGATAATCTTCTGGCATTATTATTTAAATATGATTTATTGATTTCTCATATGACCGCCACGGCTGGCTCGGACGTAGTCTAATCTGGAGGTCCAATTTTCGATGACTTTTTCCAACACTTGTGGCCGTATATCGGCAATAACGCGGCGAATGTTGTCCTCCAAGTGGTCAATTGTTTCGGGCTTATCGGCGTAGACTAGCGACTTCACATATCCCCACAGAAAATAGTCAAGCGGCGTTAAATCGCACGATCTTGGAGGCCAATTCACGGGTCCGTAACGTGAAACTATGCGGTTACCAAACGTTACTCCAATAAATTAATTGTGGCACGAGCTGTGTGACATGTTGCGTCGCGCCGTCTTGTTGAAACCACAGCTCCTGCACATTATGGTTGTTCATTTGATGAACGAAAAAGTCAGTAATCAAGGCTCTATAGCGGTCACCATTGACTGTAACGTTCTGGCCAGCATCGTTTTTAAAGAAGTACGGACCAATTATTCCACCAACCCATAAAGCACACCAAACAGTCAGTTTTTGTGGATGTAACGGTGTCTCAACATACACTTGAGGATTATCATCACTCCAAATACTGCAGTTTTGTTTATTGACGTATCCATTCAACCAAAAGTGAGCTTCATCGCTAAACAAAATTAGCTTATGAAAATTGGGATCAACGGCAATCTTGTTTTGGGCTCATTCACCGAATCTACGCCTTGCTTCAATTCTTGTAATGCCAAACCAAAATAAAAATATTTCGCTTGACAAATCAACAATATTATGTCTGTTTGGTAACTTAAGACGTTGTACTTGTACGACGTCGCCCAGTTTGCTGTAACTTTAAGCAAGAATTTGCGGTTAACAAACAGACATACAGAAATTAGATCTGTTTCTTTGTTGTTTGGGAAAAGTTCGGGAAAAAGTTTTAATGTTGTTGTTGTAATTTTTGACCAAAAATGAAAAGTATAAGGAAACCCATTTGGGACGTTTCTGATTTGTTTCAGGATAAACGTCATATTTGATGTCAAATTTTTCAATTTTCTCGATCAACTGATTTCTTGTTTGACAAACATGAAAAGGCAGTAGGTAAAATATTCGGGTAGATTCTTGAATGAATGAATGAATGAATGAATATTTGGGGTATTACTTGCACTGCGACCTTGAGATCTATTGTGCCCCCCTTTTAGAGCTAGATGAGAGTGCTCATTTACAGCTCTTTCTCCAAATTAGTCACTTTGAGGAACTTTAGTATTTGGAGTATTTTAAGAGAGGATAAGTCGCTCTGTTCTATCTGGTGTCGGCCCAGATATCTATGTCTTTGATGCACAAGTGCTTCACAACTACCTAGGATGTGGTCTGGTGTCTCCTCATGGGTATTGCAGAATCTACAGATGGCATTGCTTTCCAAGCCAAGGATACTTAGGTGTCTTTTAAGTTTGCAATGGCCAGTGAGGAGACCCGTTATTATCCTTAGATTGTTCCTACTTAAGCTGATACAGGATGTAAAACGTTCTTGGTTATAATTCCCAAGTAACAGTTTTGCCTGTCTCAGCTTGGGGAGTTCATTCCAAATTTTATGTCTTTTGGTCTCCTCTATTGTTTTGATTCTATTTTTAATCACGTTTTCTCCTATTCCACAATAGGGCTCTGGACCCGTTAAGGGTGTTGTTGCTCCTATTTTTGCTAGGGAGTCTGCCACTTCATTACCCTGGACACCAACGTGGCCTGGTACCCAATGAAGTGATACATTGTTATTCTTGCCTAGTTCGTTCAATCTGCCAACACACTCCCATACCAGTTTAGAGCTGATGGTGTATGAATTTAGCGCTTTGAGTGCGGCTTGGCTATCTGACATGATGGCAATGTTTTGATTACGGTATTTCCTTTCGAGATTTTGCTCTGCACATTTACCAATGGCGTTGACTTCCGCTTGGAAAATGCTGGTGGACTGACCCATCGGCAGGGAGAGTTTGGTTCTAGGCCCAAATATACCTGCCCCAGTGCCATCTGTTGTTCTCGATCCATCAGTGTACCACTTGATGGTGTTTTCCTTAAGAGTATAGTTCACTGATTCGCCTACCCACTCTTTCTTGTTACTTAACTCCGTTTGGAAGTTTTTCACGAAGTTATATTTTTTAGTCATACCATCTCTTGGGATGTCAAGGAGGTTCGTTACTGTGGACTTGCAGATCGAGTTCCTCTCTCTCAGACCAATGCATTTACCTGTCCCAGTTCCCTCCTTGGCGAATCTCATGAAGGCTCCCGTAGCAGCACTTTCTATGACTACATGTAATGGAGTCAAATGAAGGATTACCTCCATTGCTGCTGTAGGGCATGTTCTCATTGCTCCAGTAATGCATAAGCATGCGAGCCTTTGAACTTTTTCTAGTGATTTCCTAGTTGTGCTTAGTTCGGTTCTTTTGTGCCATGCGATCGCACCATAGGTAAGGATGGGTCTTACCATCATGGTGTACATCCACCTTAGTATATGTGGTTTGCAGCCCCATGATTTACCTGCAATTCTCTTGCATATCATGAGGGCCTTTGTGGCTTTTCCGACAGTTAACTTGACATGTTTGTTCCAGAGTAGTTTGCTATCTAGTGTAATTCCTAGATATTTAACTTCCCTCTGGATGTCGATTACTTCGCCAGCTAACCGAATTGGTTTCATGCGTGGCAGAAGCCTTTTCTTGGTAAATGGTACTATAGTTGTCTTGGTAGGGTTAATATTTAGTCCTACTGATAGACACCATTTCCTTGTTATTAACAATCCTCTTTGGATTATGTCGCAAAGAGTTTCTTCGAACTTACCCAAGGCTGTGATGACGATGTCATCAGCAAAGCCGATACATCTTATGCCTTGAGCAGTGAGACTTTCTAGTAGTTCATCCACTACAAGGCTCCACAGCAGGGGTGATAAAACACCTCCCTGAGGGCAGCCTCTTGTTGTGATGACCTTCTGGACGTTTTGTCCTGCGTGTACTTCCGCCGTTCTTGTGCCTAGCATTTCACTTATCCATCTTATTATAGGGATAGGTACACACTTCCTTATAAGTGCTTTGTTTACAGCCTCATGAGAGGTGTTGTCAAATGCCCCCTCAATATCTAAGAAGGCACATAAAGCCGTTTCTTTAGCGTCCAAAGCAATTTGTAAGGAGTTCGTGAGTTCAAACAGGGCAGTTTCTGTAGATCTTCCTGCTCTGTAAGCATGCTGGCGGTGGTTTAGAGGCATGTTTAATAAAACTTCTGATCTGATAAAGTTATCAACTACCTTTTCCAAAGTCTTCAGTAAGAAGGATGTTAGACTTATTGGCCTGAATGACTTGGGATGTGTCGTGTCTTTTTTTCCAATTTTGGGAATAAAAATAACTCTAGCTCTTCTCCATAGACTTGGTATGTGCCCAAGTGCAACACTACTTCGAAGTATGCTAATGAGATGGGGCATTATTTCCTCTTTCCCTTTTTGCAGGAGTGCAGGAAAAATACCATCTACACCCGGTGACTTAAAAGGTTGAAAGGTGTTTATTGCCCAATCTATTCTGCTACCTGAACAGATAGTTGAGGCTATCTTCCAGCTTTCCCGGTTCGGTTTGAGAGGTGTTCTCTCTATTGTATTCTCTGTAGTTGGTAAACTGCCCGGAAAGTGAGTGTTTAGTAAAAGGGTAGACCTTTGGTCCTCATTTTCTGTGAAGCTACCATCGGGTTTACGAAGTGCTAACGATGTTAATGCCTTCTCTTTCGCTAGAGCCTTGTGCAGTCTTGCTGCTGCAGGGGTAGATGAAATACCCTCGCAGAAATTTACAAAACTATTTCTCTTAGCTTTCCTTATTTCCCCGTTATATTTAGTCAATTCTGAAGAGTAGTTTTGCCACTCTCCAGTTCTCTTTGCCTCATTAAAGAGTTTCCTAACCTTGGTTCTAAGTTTAGACAGATTGTTGTTCCACCATGGAGCATCCTTCTGCTTTTTTATGGGTTTTAGCGGACAACTAAGTTCATAAGCCTCATTTATCGCTCCACTAAACTCTTTAACTATATATTCTAACTCAAGGTGACTGTTTGTCGTTTTACCGGGACCTAATTGCTCAAGGTTAATCTTGAGAGTGTTTTTATAAAGATTCCAGTTTGTTTTCCTAGGATTTCTACCAGAGGTAATCTCTGTGAGAAGGTTTTCTAAGGTAAACACTATAATTCTATGATCAGACATTGAGGGTTCATTGGAGACTCTCCAGTTCCTGATTAAACGACTTAGGTTCTGGGTACCGAACGTTAAGTCTAAAACTTCTTCTCTAGTTCTAGTAACAAAGGTAGGGGTGTTCCCTACATTAAATACATCTAGATTTTTTTCGATAATATAGTCTAAAAGGTACTCACCCCTTTGGTTTATATCGGTACTACCCCATGTTGTATGGTGGGCGTTTGCATCACACCCAACCATAAACGGTAGTCTTTTGTTGTTGCAGTAATCCACAAGTTTCTGTACTTCCACTGGTGGTATGTTGGCCTCATCACCGGGGAAGTAAGCAGCTGCAATTACCATCGTCTGGGGATTGCCCTCGATGTAGATTTGAGCCTGTATTGGTACCAGGTCCCGTGTCATAAATTCTGAAAGACATATAAATTTAATGTTATTTCTTATCTTTATGCATGCTCTGGGCGAGTCGTGTCTCGTATCCCATATTAAATTAGAGTCCTTACTTGTTAGGCCCCTTACTTGGCCCCCGTATATCCAGGGTTCTTGGATCAGTGCTAGTCCCAGGTTATCAGCAGTGAATTTTTGTGCTATGACAGCTGAAGCCGCCTTAGCATGATGAATGTTCACCTGGGCTAGCCTGGTACTGATCCCGCGTCCAGTCATTCCTTTTTTAGAGGATGGGGGCAAATGCCCCCTCATCTGCAAGCAGATAATCTTCCTCCTCTTCGGTGGGAAGCGCTTCGCCGTTTACGTTTGGAGAGAGGTCCATGCCCTCCATCTCTTCTCCTATTCGGCATAACTCCTCGGTAGCCAGTGTACCCTCCTGGCTTACTTTAGGTGCAGCGGTGTGAGAGGAAAGTAGGGGGGGGATTACGAGGGAAGGGAGGGAGGGGATTGTTGATTGGATTTTGGGTGCAGGAGGTGGTAGGATGTTTATGATTGGGATGACAGGTGGGGGAATGGTAGTGGATAGAGTGGTGGGTGAGGAAGGGGATGTGGTCGTAGGTATAGGTAGGATGTTTGTGGAGGAGGTTTGGGTGGCAGGTTTTAAGATTTTTGTCGCCGCGTGCTTCCTTAGGCCTGAAATTTGTATTTTCCCGAATTTGTAATGAAGTTCGTGGTCTGCCTTCATTATTGCCTCTGCTGACCGGGCGTCAATGTTGACCACTAACAATTGACCTTTGCCCTCGGCTTTGCTTTTCAGGATCTTCCAGGCTTGGACATTCATTCCTTCATTCTGGGCCTGTATCAGGGCTAGGGATTTGTTGTCCTCCTGACCAGTACTTCTTGGAAGGAACATTGTAATAGTATGCAGCTTGGGAATGTCATCTCCCAAGCATGCAACTAGTTCAGTGCCCTTCCAAGTGCTCAAATTAGCTATCCTTTCTTTGAGCCAATCCGCCGTGTGCTGATCAGCACAATCAACCACCAACAGACCGGTTCTGAAGTGGAGCCCATTAAACTTTGGTTTAATTTCCCATCCCTTGGAAACTTCCTCGATTATTGCCTCTTCGAGTACTGTGAGCTCATCTGCACTTAAGGTCTCGTTAGGGTAATCTTTAGGTAAGACCGCAATACGAATGCTTTTCGTTGCATTTGCGTAGGATAGGGGTCTATTTACGCCAGCTTTCGCATCTGCGGTGCTTGTTCCCGCTGCTGCTGGGGTCGCTACCTTCGGTCGTTTCGCCTCTTGCCTAAGGGGAGGAGTGATGTGGTGGCTTTTCCTCTTACCCACTTCTTGGCTTTGCACGGGACCTATACTTGGTAGCGCCTTCCTTTCGTCCACCTTTTTCCTTGCTTCTTGCGGGGTCATCCCCATATCAAGAAAGCGAAGGTACCACTTTGTGCCCGCTCCACTTAACCCCTTTCTGCACGGGTCATCTAGCCCACCCGGTTCGCCCAGTTTTGGGAGTGTGGCAATTCTTCTATTGCGGCTATTTGGTGGTCTTTTGAGTGGTTGAGGTGTACGGCCAGATGTTGGTGTTTTCCCATCACTGGTTCCCTCTTTGACCCTTTGCACATCTTCCTCTTGCCTGGGAGGTATTCTCCCCTGACTAGTATCGGATGTGTTATGGGAAACAACTTCCCCTTGCCCGGGAGGTAATCTCCCCTGACAAGTGGACGATGCTCCTTTATCTGCCCGGTTTTGTATATTCCTTTGAGGCATCCTCTTGAGGAATTGGCTACATCCCGGTCTCGGATCATCCCCTCGGAGGTCTCTCTCCAAGCGATCCGCATATTCACTTGCGGTAACATCCCGCGGAGTGTTAAATTTTTTGTGGTTGTTGTTGTTTTTTATTTTTTGTTGTTTAGGCATATGGTCCCACGAGTAGCTAGAGAAGGGTTGGTCCGCCATACCAGAGCTCCGCATGATATGGTAAGGTCTTTATTACTCTTTGATTCGACCTGTTTTCAAAGAGGTACCGTTAGAATACAGCCGGTATACCCCCTGGCTGCAAACCATCCAATGGGCACGGTCCACGTAACACCCTGGATTAGGGGGGGCAGTTCTTGGTTCGTAACTCCTCAAAATTACTACCGAATCAGGTTGCCCTAAAACAGCAGATCAGATGAATCTTTGAAACTTAAGCCTTCGCACCACTTCAAGGTGACTGCCACGCGAAGGTAGATTCTTGCTGGAGGGGAAATAAAATAAAATGAAAAAAAGTCAAAATCTCTGGCAGTTTCGAGTCAGAAAAAAAGTAAAGAAACACATTTTGAGTAGATTTGGGAAATCGGGATCTCGCGGGTGAGTAAAGACATAGACCTAATATTTTTAACATTAATTTTTTCTCAATAAAATATAACACTGTAACACTTTAAAAAATAACATTTTAACATTTTTGATGGGTAAACATCAATGCCGGGAGTAGGGTAAACTAAAAACGTGTGCATACGGGCGAACGTTTATGTTTACACATCTTTACCGTGAGTCCCGCACTTATACTTTTTTTTTGACACATCAACAATGAGTAACATTTAAGAGAAAAGGAACGCAGTTCAAACAATGCTTTTGATTTTTTTCAGATCGTTATGTCCCTTGCTGTACACCTAAGGGTCGATTTGTTGAAAGAAATCCCGAAATCTGTTTCAATCTCGATATTCCACCTGAAGATCTACCCAATTTAAAAGCCGGTAATGAGTGTATGGACTTTGTTAGAACTCTAACCGACGAAGGTTCTAACTGCAACTACGATGGCGGACCAGTAGAGCAATTGAATGCAGTTACCAGTTATATGGACTTGTCATTTTTGTATGGAAATACAAATGATACAAATCGTGGTATTCGTGCCTTTCAACGAGGTCGAATGATTGTCGAAGAAAGAAATGGTCAATCATGGCCCCCAAAGAACCCATATTTTGCTCAAGTTTGTGATGTGAAAGATGAAAAAGGCGTTTGCTATGCGACTGGAGATATTCGAGTAAATGCAATTCCTGGTATTTCTATAATGGCAATAATGTTCTTGCGTGAGCACAATCGTCTAGCTGGTGAATTGGCAAAATTGAATCCGCATTGGTGTGATGAGGTTTTGTACCAGGAAGCAAGAAAAATCCTAACAGCTCAATACCAATATATAAGCTACTACGAGTACTTGCCAATTTTGTTCGGGCGAGAAAATATGTTAAGGAATAAACTTATTTATGATGTGCCAGCTGATTGCCATGTCAATGATTATAATCCCAATGTTGATGCAACTGTTAGCAATGAGTTTGCTACTGGAGCTTTTAGACACTTTCATTCACAATGCGAGGGGAGATTAGAGTAAGATTTTCTTATGACATATTATTCAAAAAGATTTTTGTTAAATTTTATTCTGTTGTGCTTTTAGTTTGGTTTCGGAGCTGAGGTCTGTATTTGGTTCATTGCGATTAAGTGATTGGTTTCATCGTCCTGAAATCATTGAAATTGATGATAATTTCGATTCATTGTCTAGAGGCATGGGATCACAACCACAACAACTAACTGACATCAATATTGATAAAGAGGTAATTGAAAGATAGGTAATTTTATTTGCTACTTTTTGTGCGTTAGCCAGTTTAAGTTGCTCAGGTTCACTGTGATCTCAGATATCTCAGAAATCTTGTTCAGGTTTCTCCTTCTCCTCAGTGAAGTTTGCTCAGAAGATAGCTTAGTGAGATCTCAGAAACGTGCACTGGCTAAATGTGTTTCCACTTTGATACAGCTGAATTTTCTATAACGTGTTTGGTGTTCTATAAATAGGGTACCTATTTATGGGGTTTTCGATTGGTCATCCTAAAACATTGACTCCTTTGGGATTTTTAGAGCAAAAAATAAAATAAGAGGATTTTTAATCCGTTGACATCGTTGATGAAATTTGAGAATTTGACATTTTATGACTTAGTAGAAAGAGGATAAATTGTATTTTGACGCATATCTAGTATTTTGTTCCAAATGACATTCGATAGAACCAAAATCACCCTTTTATGGAGCTATTAATTAAATCTCAAAATGTCATCATCTCAACGATGTCACTGGAATCGTAGCCATGATCCTTCAATGGAATTTGGCAGTTGATGACTTTAAAGATAGAAAAACAATTTTTTGACGTATAGGGGAGTATTTCTTTCGAAATATTACCACAAATTCTGTTTTTTTCGTTAAGATAAATAAAATATCAATTATGTGGATTTATAGATATGTTTGATCTATTAAATTCGATCTTTTCAATGGAATTTGACACTTTGTAACATCACAGTTTTTTGGGATAACCAATCAAAAACGTGACAAAATTGATGAAGTCAATACATATATTGACTTAACATGCGTCAAGGCGGTGTCACCGCTCTTGAAATGAAGGGAGAGTTGATCTTCAATCTAAATGTCACTTCTTTTTCAACGATTTATTCTTCCATTGAAGATTGCTGAAACTTTCAATTTCATTTCTTTTTTATTTTTTACCCACACAAAGTCTTGAGAAAAAATGTTATTACTGTGTTTTTTCAACAGAAAATATTCCTTCTAAAATTTATGTCTCTTCAATTCTTAGATTAAACATTTTCTGTTTAGAAATAATATGACATTCGGCTTAGACTTACGTGCAATAGATACTCATCGTGGGCGTGATCATGGTTTAGCTTCTTACAATGATTTAAGAGAGTTCTGTGGCATAAAGAGGGCAAATACTTGGGAGGACTTTTCAGATCTTATAAACGTCTATGTAAGTACATAAGTTTTAATGTATTTTATTTACCACCCTGATTCCAATACTTAAAGTTACCTCATTATTTTAAAGAGTATTGAAGGACTTAAAACTTTTTATAAAAGTCCTGAAGACGTTGATTTCAATGTTGGTGGATCATTAGAGAATGTTGTGCCTGGTACTTTAGCTGGTCCAACATTTTTATGTGTTTTGTCTGAACAGTTTCATCGAACACGAGTTGGTGATCGGTATTTCTTTGAGAATGATAATCCACAGACAGGATTTACAAAAGGTAATAATATAATTTGCCATAATTATTGGTTATAATAATGTTTAATTTGTTTTTATAGATCAACTTAGAGAGATTCGAAAGGCAACTGCAGCTAGAATTATGTGTGACAATGGAAATAACATTAAGACAATGCAACCTAGAGCCTTTGTTACCGTTTCAAATGTGTAAGTTTATCAATGATATTAATGAAATATATAATTTTAAAAGGTAAGAGTAATATTTATTCACATACCTATGTATTTATGTTCATATTTAAAAATAATTCGAAACACATTTTATCAAATTTTTATTTTAGAAATTCCATTGTGCCATGTGCGGAGCTTCCGAAAATCGACTTATCTAAATGGATCGATAGGACTCCAGCAAAGTTTTAGTTATTTTACCTAAAATATTAGATACACATGTATTTATATAAAATAAATAATTGCAGTTTCATATTTTTAAGTGTTTCTCATATGTACTTTTATTTGTAGCCCTTCAAATTAGCGGAAAGTTTTGGCAGTGGTCAAGAATTAATTTCAAATTTAAGGTGTATGTATTTATAAATGTATAGGCCTTAAAGCATTATTATACTCTGTTCAACAAAAATTGTCAGTACAGGACTTATGGGAGAGCTTTTTCCAAAGCAGTGGCGCCACTGCCACTTAAAAAAGAGCGAGCCACTGACTTTCCTTAAAGAATTGTTGTAATCCTTCGCAAAAAGTTGTACATCCCAACACGACCGTTGTATCCCACTGCTGATGGACATGGGATACTGTCAATACGATCGTGCGCTTGTTATCTTCATCAAAACAGAGTTACCATTAACATTCTTAATTAGAAGCAAGGGGCTTATTCTGTGGATTTTATTAAGGAGCTTTTGGGATTTGAAGCTTTTGAGAACAAATTTTATGAAGTTGAGTATGTTGAGTGTTGTCGTATTGCTTTTCCAATTTTAATTTTTTTTTCAAGAGAATCCGTTGAAATGCAGTTTTTTCTTGGCTTTTGGTCTTTTAGAAGAAAAAAGTTATTTGTGCGAGGTTTTGAAATACATATTCGCATTTAGTGATATTATTCATTAAAAAAGGTGTTTTTAAGTAATATTGTTTTTAAATAATAGTGAAGTGATATTGTGTTTAAATACTTATTAGAATTAGTTTGCTACAAAATCTATAAGTGCGCAAAAAAGCAGCAAATTGTTGAGGCATTAAAAACACATTCTATGGCCTTCTTAAAAATAAATCGAAAGCCGAAGGCAAAAGCAATAGATGGTAACCCTACGCGTTTTTCTCTTTCAATTGGGGTGATTTAAAATGTAAACTACGGAAACCCTGTGAGAGCTTTAAAAAGGGACATGTTTATGCAAGCCAATGAGACTAGAGTGAGAGACAAACGTCCTATCTTTCCTGTACTGACAATTTTTGTTGAACACTGAACAGAGTATTGTAACATCAATTAGAAACAACAACTATATCTATTTAACAAGCAAATGCAGTCTTTGAACAAATAATTAACATTTTCAAAATAAAATTATAATTCGTTAAATCAGAAGGTAATTCCGCTTCGTTTAACATCTCATTTGTCAAAATCGGTGTAGAAATCATTACTATCAGTCAGTCAGTTAGTCAGCTTCTTCTTCAGAGGTAGTTTATTAAAAATGAAATATTTTGTTGAATTTTAAAATTTAAATTTTTAAATTTGAGTATACAAAATAAAAACCAAAAAAATATATATAAGAAAAACTTTATTTACACTTGCAAGCACTTTTTTTTTGTTGATGTGTAAACATCTATGCCGGCGCGGCGCGGCGGTAGGGTAAACTAAAAATGTGAATATTTCTGTGACGATACGTTGATGTATTGGGTACGTTCGTTCGTACTTTAAATTAAATCGAAAGATCGAGTTGAGTTTGGGTTGAAATTTGGTTGACATTACGAAATCGTCACATTCTATGATGTAAAACCAGCACTTGAATATTTAATTTGTGTTTACACATCTTAACCGGGAGTCCCGGCAGTCACACTTTTTTTCTGTTCGGAACATTGTTCTGACCAGAGATTATGAATTATAAAGATTGGAAAGCTGGGTTGTCATTCTGGTTTGCCTACAAGCTGGCGGACGGTGGTAAGTTCATATTTTTGGAATAGTGTCCATGTTTTAACGCACACTAGTGCAAAAATATGAATTCACCTCTGCTTAAATTGTTGTTGCGATTCACATCTATTCATCGACACGAGATGAAATTACAAAAACAACAATGTAAACAAATGGGTTTTGGAGGGTGGAACGTACGAAAGATTCCTATCTTTATAATTCATAATCTCTGGTTCTGACATTATGTCACGCACACCGTCGTTTTGAGTTGCAGTGCGATGAAGTGAGCTTTTGTGTGATATTTTTGACAGCTTAGTTAAAATTTTATCCGATATCCTCCGACAATATTGTTTGCGGATTTAAGTAACGATTTTCAGTGAAGTGTTGAAAATATGTGAACAAAAAAAAAAAATAGGTTTAGCAAAGCAATATTTTGTTTCTTTTGTTTTAATTTCGTGTTTTACCGGCATTGTCTTATTATTCTTTTCTGAAGACAGACACCTCGGATGATGTGTGAACCTCCGACGGAGTATGCGTTGCAGAAAATTTTCCACTCCGACGGATACCTCGCTAGGGCCGAATATTTTAATATTCAGGCCCTCAATAATGTCATTACATTCCACCCGAAATGAATGTTTTGTGAAGCAGAATTTTTCAAACATGAAATTTCGGGTGAAACTCACAATAGGCTAAAAGTGAAATGTCAAATTTTCCGGGTGGAATTTTGTTCTGATGCAACTCACAATAAGGCTGATTAATTCTTAAAAATTTCGCGAAGCAAAGCGAGCACGGGTCTGCTAGTAATATATATGATGGCGTTTCTTCGTAGGTATCCTGTAAGTTTTTAAGACGTTATTCCTTTTAAAGAAAATAAACATACGTTTTTAAATATTTTATTTTTATTTACAAATTTTACAATTCAATTGTAGTTTTACAATACAAATAAATAAATTTAATAAATTTGCGCAAAATACTTTTCTTAAAAAAAGACAAATATGCGTAAGTTAAGTTTATACTACCTGTACTTAAATTGTGTTAAATTAGAATCCAACTCCTTGTATCAAGCTTTTAATAACTTGCTTCAGCGATAGGTACTTTTTTGTTTTTAAATAATTTTATATAATTACAATATTATTCTCAATTTCTTGTGTTTTTAACAAATAAAAAAAAACATAAAGCACTAATATTAAGCTTCTATACAATTTACATACATATTTGATTTTTTTTTTAAAGAAGAGTTTCCGTTTTACATTTAGATTTAAAAAAAATAATAATGAAATTCTGATTGTATGTACATCTTAAACTAAATTATTCTACTTCTTCATTCAAAATGTATTCATTTTACTTTTTCGAATGTGGAAGTGGTCCATAGAAACCAGGCTGAGAGTATCCATCAGATCTTCTATCAATCCATTTAGAATAATCCACTACTGGAATTTCTTCACACGGTATAATTGGATTGCTGAAGAATTTAAAAAAAAAAAATGATTTTAGAATAAAAACATTATGAATTTTTCAATTTCAAAACATACGCCTTGGAAACCGTTACAAAGGCACTAGGTTGCATCGATGTTATTTGGTTACCATTGTCACACATCAATCTAGCCATACTGGCCTTTCGAATTTCCTCAAGTTGTTCTAAAATAGAAAAAAAAAACAGAGTTTTACAAAAACCTCATATAACCTCACGCTATCCCAATAACAATATTTACCTTTAGTAAATCCAGTGATTCTGTCACCACCTTCAAAGAAATACCGATCACCAACACGAGTTCTAAAGAATTGTTCAGTAAGAATGCATAAGAAAGTTGGCCCAGCCAATGCTCCAGCTACATGAGATTCCAATGAACCGCCAACAGTTAAATCGACATCTTCAGGAGTTGCGTAAAGATTTTGTAGTTTTTCAACCACCTATAAGATATTCAAAGAAAACAAACTTAAAAAACAACATTTTTTTTTAAATTTCTTTAGGGACTTACATCGGTATCAATGAGATCGGTAAAGTCCTTCCATGTAGAAGCCCGATTCAATCCGCAGAACTCCCTCATGTCATTGTAAGATGCAAGACCATGATCACGATTACGTTGAATATCAATTGCTCGTAAATCACCACCAAACGGCATGTTCCTTCTGAAGAGGAAGTGCTTTATCTGAAAATAAAAAAAAGTTAAATAATCGTTTAGGTTTTTGTCAAAAACCTGTTTAATATTATAAATGTAAAAGTTCCTTTTTGTGTCAGTCTCTTTGTTCCTAATAATCTCTGAAAATACTTATTTGTTTAAAATGAAAATTCGTAGAGCGAGAGATTGGAAGTGGATGAAGGACATAGGCTATTTGTATTTTTTTTGGAAAATTAAGACAGATATAAAATAAGCTGTATTTTTTTGCAATACACTCAGGCGTATACGTACTTTTTCATATTTTATATGAAATATGCATAGATATGGAATAGATTGGAGCGATATGGATGATAGGTTGGAACTGGGCCTATTGTTGGGATTGACATTGTTATTTGACAAAATTTAAAATATTAAATGACAATAAGGAAGGGTCAAAGCCAAAAATTTTAAGTGCCAGGCGTACACCTAGAACGCACATTATTATAAAAACAAATTACAAAAATATATTTTTCTTACTAATATTTAAGTCGAAAAGTTTCTAAAACTATGCGAAGCAAGGCCAGCACGGGATAACTAGTATATAATATATTGAAATAACATAGACAAAAAAAAGCAAACCCAGTATTTCTATACAATAATTAGGCCTGTTTATTTACTTTTTGAGAAAAGTTTGGAAATAAGTTCGGGAAAAAATTTGGACTTGAGCTTTTGATGTTGTTAATTTAATTTTTGACCAGCAATGAAAAGTAAGGAAACGCATTTGGGATATTTCTGATTTGTTTCTGGGTAAATGTCACATTTGACAACAGAAATTATCAGTAGTTTGACAAGCAAGAAAAAGCCGTAGGTAAAATGTTCGGGTACATTTTTGCTGGAGGGGAAATGAAATACATTGGTATTTTCATGCCAGAAAAAAGTAAAAAAAAAAAAAACAATTTGTGTAGATTTGGGATGACACGAGATCCCACGGGCGATTAATTAAACAGACGTATTATAAAATTCATACACTTACCTCTCGGTCAAAGTTAATATCTGTCAGCTCTTCAGGTTGTGTACCTAAACCTCTTGTTAATGAATCGTAATTATCACTAACTTCAATAATACCAGGACGATTGAACCAATCACTAAGACGAAGTGAACCAAGAACAGATCTTAGTTCCGAGACCAAGCTGTAAATAAAAAAAAAAAAACAAAAGAAATTAGATTAATAAATTTATTAAATTCTTCGCTTATTCCCAAAACTTACTCCAATCTTCCTTCAATTTGTGAATGGAAATATCTAAAGGCAGCTGTAGCATGTTCATTCAATACCGCAGGATCAATGCTAGGATCATAATCATTAACATGACTTCCTGCTGGCGCCTTATAGATTAATCTATTCTTCAACATATTCTCCCAACCTAAAAAGATCGGCAACCATTCGTAGTAGCTGATTTGCTGATATTGTCCGATATTGATCTTTCTTGATTCCTGGAATAAAATCCTATCGGTCCAATGTGGATTCAACTTAATCAATTCATCAGCAATGCGATTATGTTCACGTATAAGTATGGTTTGAAGAATTGTCAAACCGGGATTTTGATTGACACGAATATCACCAGCTAAATAGCAAACTTCACTTGCATCCTGCACATCACAATCTGTGGTAGCATTTGGTGTCCTTGGCAGCCATTGTCCGCCATTTCGTTCTTCGACAATCATCTTACCACCCTGGAATGCTCGAATAACTCTATTCTGCTCTATGGAGTTCCCGTAAATCAATGACAGATCCATAAAGCTGGTGACAGCTGTCAATTGTTCTGCTGCCCCACCATTGTAGTTGCAGTTGATATCGCGATCGGTGAGAGTTCGGACGAATTCCATGCATTCTGTGCCGGTTTGCGAATGAGCTGGATCATGGGGTGGGATCACAATGGGGAAACATGTCTTATGAGCACTGCTTTTTCCAACCAATCGACCATCGGGTGTACAACATGAGATAGTGTGTTTCTCTGTAAAAGTCAAGCGATATACCAATTATGTTTTTAGTTTTATTCCGCTTTAAAGCCAAAACCAATATCACTACTTACTTGACTGTGTTCCACCAGCTTGCATGCTCATATCGTGAGTAATGATTTGACCCCATTGCATGTTAACGAGAGTAAAGTCAGGATCGGGAACATCAAGCTCACCAAAAGCTACCAAAGACACAAGTCTAGCATTAGGTAATGGTTCTCCGGTAACGGAACGAGTTGGCTGCTGGATTCCATCGCTATATTTGGGTGACAAAAGACGCCCGTATCTACATACATACAACAAAAAAAAAAACAGAATTTAATTAAACCTTTATTACATAGCCCACATAACATGTGGTGGTTGTATTAAAGTACTTGGAATTAGCAATGCCCAATTGGGGATTTCCTAAATTGTTGCAAGAACCATCTAAAGTTCGATATGGCAATTCGCCACACGCTGGTGGAGCCGTACCACAAGCAGCTGAACCAGGCGTTGGAAACGTCGGCCCATAGGGACTAGCGAAGGCAGCAAATGGATTTGGTGGCTGTGACGAGACTTCGAAGTGAGATGCTGGTGGGGGAAGTGGTCTGCAATCCAAAAAAAAAAAATATTACAACATGAAGAATTTCTTGTGGATATTATAAACAAACAAACCTTGGATAGCCCCTGGCGTGAAACAACTCTGGCTTCTGAATAGTATATCCAGTGAAGTCATTGTTTGGATTCTCGTGAATAACATTGTACTCAGCTGTTGATATTTTTATTCCATTAGCTGAAAGTATGCTTTGCATAAGCAGCAATACTAGCGCAGTTGAGAGTGTCATCTAAAAAAAAAAAAAAAAAAATGGAAACTATAGATACTATTGCAAATTTTTGAAAAAGTGTATCAGTCTACATTTTTATAGGTTATTGTTTATCGATATAGACTAGAATAATGTGGTGGATTAAATAATTTAATAATAATAAAACTAAAAATGAAATTAAGTACAGCCGCGCAGTGTAAAGGTCACATTTTTGTAGTTTAACCAATCAAATCATTCTGAACGCACCCTAAATCAATTTTGTTTTCCAAACACTTACTTATAACTAGAGTGGAGTTCAATGTTCGTTAATTTTATATAAGTACCTTTTTCATTCTATTTATTCTTTTTCTCACAAAACAAACAAAATTGTAAACAAAACTAGTTTTTGTAACACAATTTTTGTTTATTTCAGTCAAAAAATTTCAGGGCATATCCCTGGTGTGTAAAAAATTCTGGACCTAACCCGAAATTCTTACCCGGACGAATAAAAAAAGCATCACTTTAAAATCATTGTAGTTCCCGTTTGGGCCCAAAGCTTATAATTTCGTTAAATATTGTAGTGATGTTTTTCATTATGCTTTGTAATGTGAATTCACTCAAATGTCCCTCATACTTATATAGAATAGTGCAAATGTGCAAGAAGTGCGTCGCGTCGTGTCGGTCGATCGACGGAAATGGGAAATGTTAATTAATCTAATTTTATAAGCAGCAATTTACAACAATTTCGCAGCAACCCAGATTATTTTGAAGTCAGTGAGCCATTACACTTTGTATCGATTTAAATTTAATCGATTTGCTATTATAGGCGTTAAATCATTCAATGGTCACATTCTAATTAACTTATACCTACAAAGTTGTAATCTATAATTTCGTATAATAAAAAACTAGCCCCACTTAATACTATTAACAGTACCGAATTTATGTAAGGGGTAAAATAAATAACTGTCTAGGGAGACTGTATCGGCAGATTTGAAGGGCCCCGTTGGTAGATTGACAGATTTTTGAAAGAAATAATTATAGGTCTGTTTCTTTACTCACCCACGGCATCCCGTGGTATCTCTAATCTACCCAAAGTGTGTTTCTTTACTTTTTTCTGGCACGAAAAAGCCAGAGCTTTTGACTTTTTTTTAATAGTTATTTCATTTTCCCTTCTCTCTACTGAACATTTTACCTACGGCATTTTTTGCTTGTCAAACTACTGATAATTTCTATTGTCAAATGTGACGTTTACCCAGAAACAAATCAGAAATATTCCAAATGTGTTTCTTTACATTTCATTTCTTTCTGGTCAAAAATTACAACAACAACATTAAAAAGCTCGAGCCCAAACTTTTTCCCAAACTGTTAAGAAACAGATCTAATTAATAATAACATTATAAGAGTTTTGAATGTCGAAAAACTCTTGCAGGGAAATTGCAAATACGTTAAGTTGTTGCCAGTCCTTCACTTTTTTATTCTTATAGAATTTTAAAATATCAGCAAACAAATCAAATAAATAAATAGGTACGTTTGTAAATCAAAGTATGAATAAAGTATATGTATAAGCCTACCCGTGCGAGAATTCTCAATTACATAAAAATAAAAGACGCACAGTCATTTAACATCAAAACATTTGTGAACGGACCTGATAAATCGAACCGACCTTATGTCACATGCCAAAATATTACCAATTGCAAAGTGGAAGTGTAAATTTTAAAGTTCACTTTTATTGGAATAATATTTATCAAACAAATGCAGTTTTTGAACAAATTATTAATATTTTAAAAATAAAATTGTAATTCGTCAAATCAGCAGGTAATTCCGGTTCGTTTGCCACCTCATTTGTCAAAATCGGCATAATATGTGAATCGGAAAGGGATCAAGACTATAGTAACAATATGCATGCTGGTATTTGTTTGCAATCTTGCATGTACCTACACAGTTTTCAGAATCAAAATGTGACTTAGTCCGTCTCTGTCTATTGATATGACATTGAAACAAAAAGTGTTGAAATAACTTAAATAAACACCATTTGATGAATGGTTTCCCTTTCATTAAAAATTAGTTGTAATAAATCAAGGAATTTCATAACGATAAAAGTAATTTTATTGTTGTAAGTATACAAGCTCAGTGTAGACTGCACGTAGTAGATTATGCAGTGTGAACAATGCAATGACAGATTTTTTTTTATATGTCACAACAAATACAATGTATTATGTACAATTCTATGGAATCATGTTATTAATTAAAAATTTAAATTAAACAAAAAAAAAACAATGGTAATTGCTCGGTTTTGAAGTTCGGTGTTAAATATACAAATTTTTGTTTTTAAGTTTTACCAGCTTCAAGTGTGAGTTCTTGCTTATTGAATATGACTTTAAAATGATGAAAGATTTACTTAGGTAAAGTCACGCAAACTTATTAATTATTACATTTCTGTGTAGTAAATGTAGATAAAGAGTTCAAAGAACTTATAGCCAGCCAATTCACGTAAAACAATTGTGAAATAAGAAAATAGAAAAAATATCCGTGACAGTCTTGAATAAGCAGGTTAGTCGTGATGACTCGACTTTGTTATGATTATAATTAAAGAAATACATGTAAGTACTAGTAAATATTAAAACTATTTTTAAATAAATTCTAATCTCTTGTGTATTATTATACTTTTTTAATTAGTTAGAAAATTCATATAAACACTAGCTGCGTTTTATTTTCCCCCAAAATCATGATCTGATCAATCCAAATGGTTCTTTTTGTCTTCAGCAACAATATTTAAGATTAGATTAGGGCTTATCTTTTATCACAACATTTACATTTATAGACGTTAAAACATTTATAGATATTAAAAGGAGCGGTTATGAAACGTATATCGGAATCTTTACGATTTAACGACGTGCGTCGTAAAGTTTCCAACGTTACATGAATACCCTTTATATTGTAATGCAACTTTTAGTTTAGTCAAAACAAAAAATTACTTAAAAAATCTTGAATATTTTTAATATATGTATGTATATATAAACATATATGTACATATATGTGTTTACAAAATTATATTTATCAGAAACGTCATTATCAGGCTATTGTCAATAACCATCTGACAATAAAATTGTCAGGTATGTGAGAATTGACGCGTTCAGAAAAATGAGATCTCAGAGATTTTTCTCACTCAAAAGGTGCGCAAGCGAATACAAGATTTTTTTTCCTCAGAATTTTGACAGCTGAGGAATCCTGTTCATTTAGCTGAAATTGCTGAGATCTCCGAGATCTCATTTTCTTGAACACGCCTAATATTCCCATTTAAGGTGACCAATGAATCCAGTGTGTTGTTTTGACATCTTTAATTCGCATGAATTGGTGTTCATGCTGGATTTAAAACAACTAAACAATTGTTAGAATATTTGTCACAAAACTGGTATAATAATGGAAAGAAATGTATTCTTAATGATATACATTTACACAATTTCGAATTTGTGGATGTTTTAATTTATTGGATAATGGATATTGTACAAATCCTTTGCTTAACGCATTGTGTTTCATTATGTGATGAACTGTGTTAAATTTTTTTTGGAAGATCTGTCCGATTTGTTAAACTGAACGGACTAAATAAACGTCGATTTTGAGAGAATTTTCTCTCGAACGGACATCTAATGCATATTACGCGTTTTTAAAATCAATAAAAAGTGGTGGTTATCGATCTGAAGTTCCTACATAATATCGTAGTAATTAAGTGACAGTTGATTTGTCTGGCCTAGGATCACACTCATAGGGGCCAATCGGATTATTGAGAAGCCGCTGCAATTTAATGTGAAATGGAAGCGAATACAACATTAGTTGATATTTTTACAAAGTGAAAATTATTTTTAGTGACTCATTGCCGTTACCATTGGACATTCCAATAAAAACTCTTTTAGTACCCATACCACAAATTGAAAACTTGTTTCAAAGTTTAACATACATCCGTTAGAATCGAAGTGTCAATAAACTCCGAGCGGCTTGGAACTAATAACTACAACACTAAAGATCCAGCTACAGGAAACATTTAAAGCAGTAAATACCCTGCAACATAAAAGGGCAGGTGTGGCCAAGATTAAGCGTGTTGTAAATATGTGGCTTAATTGTTCCTTTCTGTGCTACTGCTACTGTTACTGCTAATAAACTGGTAATTAATAGAAAAATGTATTTTTACATTCTTAGTGCTTAAGGTGATTGCGAAAAACATTCGATAAAGACATAATAAATTATACTACATTATAAAACTGTATAACTATCGAAACATATTTTATGCATAAGTTATTATAACTAAAACGAGGCTATCGACATTTTTACATATCAATTCAAATTCAATCCACCACATAAGAAGCTTAACCTTTTCAACACAAAATATATCTAAGATGTTATATCTCAATAATCTGCATTGACATTTTTTGCAAAATTCCCACATAAAGTTCAGTACAAAAAAATAATGATCTCCCCCTCATTACAATTATATTATCTTCATGGATCAATGGACAAACAGTTTCATTGTTATTACGTGTTGTTTTAAACAGTAGCAATCTATCACAACATGCAAACAATCAATTTTCATTTTTTTACATTATTTATGTATGTTTTTTGCGCACTGACAACTCTGCAGAAAGAAAACATTGAGACGTGATTTAGTTATAAGTATTATAGCTTTAAACGCAAGTTCTACCAAGATCAGACTGGCGAGTTGCGACCACAGTGCGGATAGTAATGCATTTTTTATGAAGTGCTTGTTACGCTGCCGCTTAAGTGGATTATTGGGTTAATCTAATCGGACAGTTTTTGTATTTTGTTTTAAGCCACTATGCACTCTCACTATGTACCTATTGGTCTGGCCGATGTCTACTTCAGCGTTTCAGCGTGCTTGTCCATTCAAGCATCTACATATAAACAGAACTTGTGCCGGATTGAATTTTGACAGCGCCTGGTGCGAAACTGACGGATACGGATGAAAAAAAAAATCAATATAAATTTGAAATTTAATATGCTCTTTCAGAAAAATGATATCTCAGATATTTCGCACAAAATTTTGACAATATTTTGACAGCAAAACTGGAAAATTTTGTTGAAGAATCCTGTTCATGTAAATGAGTGCAGAATATTTAATTGTTGTATCATCATCAGCGCCACCACATGTCGTTCACGTGTGCCAAAAGAATTGGTTAGACTGCTTTTAGACGACTGCAATTTTTAACTCATTTGTTAAATGAGAAGGAAATATCTCTTCACGCTCTTTACTCCGCTTATGTTTCAAACAATAAGAAAAAGTACAAAGAAGAAAGAAGAAAGAGCGATAAGTGTGCAATTATTTTAACCTCTGCAACTTTGTTTACCCTGGCTACCGCATACGTCCCTCACCTACGTGCGCAAAAATTGCAGGGGGTAATTGCAGCGTTTAAAAGCAGTCTTATGAGCGAATGGCACGGTAACTCTCTCCATTAATTGTGATGGCAATATTATCATCGTCGTTTTCGAAAAGTGAGGCCTGATATGATGTCATCGGTCCATAAACCACGCTGATACATTGCCTCTTATTGGACCTCGAATGAATTAGCATAAGCATACATCAAAAAATAGGTCTCGACGTTGAAGATATTTTTTTTTATTGAAATCGGGATCCGCTTACAGCTTCTCCAGATTACATTCACTAAACCCACGTTCGAAGAGTTGTCTGTAGTTGTATTCCTTCAGCTATTGTAATTTGTATTTAATTACTGAAAAAAGCAGGAAAACTTATGACAGATAAAACAACATGGCCACCATAAACTGCCAAAATCAATTCAATCAATTTTTTCCGATGTTCTCTACCTCCGGGGGATCTGGGAAATGTCAATCAACTGTCAAAAAACTCAGGGCTGCTCGGGTTTTTACTTTACATCGAACGTCTCAGAGCTACAAGTCTCACCATATGATTTTTCATTAATTTCATCTTCTTATAGCTTACTGTATATTTTGGCATTTCGTCTACAATTACATGAATCGAATAAATAACAAAATTATGAACAAAATATCTCATATTTATTAAGAAATTTGTCATCAACAATTCAATTCACTTGTTCTTGCCTAAACGCCAACAGCTGATTTGAATTTTGACAGCTATGAAAAAAAAAATGTGTCTGAAGTTCCAATTCCAGTTAAAAAGCTTATAATTACATTTCAATTCCAGTTAAAAAGCAGATAAATTTACTGGAAAATACGAGATTGGAATGTTGATTTATTAGCTCGTTAATTTATTTTGTGTTATTGACTTGACGTTATGTTATGTTCACAATTTTTTTCCGTAATCATAATTTTTTTTTTTTTTTAATTAACTAAAATATCGATGATATGGATGGAAATCATCGTCATATATGTATGTACATATGTAAATATATTATATATAGTCTATAGTCTGGATCCCTTTTCCGACCCTCAATATTATTCCAATAAAAATGAACACTAAAATGAAAACTTCCATTTCCCAATATTGGTAGTATTTTGGCATGTAGCATAAGGTCGGTTCAATTTATTAGGTCCGTTCATTTTAAAATAATTTGTGTTTCTTTTATTTTTACGTAATTGCGAGAATTCTCGCACGGGTAGAAAAATTCAGTTTTAGATTAATTCTAACTGTATATGCCAATATCATATTTGCATGCATTCATTAAAAATTTGATTTATGAATTCAATTTGACGTATTCATTAAACATATGACGTATTAAATTAACATTTAGATTAAAAATCAAAATATAAAAAAAACCTGGCACAGCACACAAGGTTTGAGCTTGACAAGTGACAGATTTTAAAATTAAAAAACCTAACCCGTCCAAATACATTAGGGATTTATGCAACGTCGTAAAGTCCTTGTAAACGTGGTAAACTGCGTAAACCTGTTAAATGTTAATACAAATTACGCAGTTTACACCGTTTACAACAACTTTACGTCGTTGCATGAATACTAGGAGTATTCTGTTAATTTTGAGTGTCGACTTTGGGCTCAATTTGTTCTTAACTTCGTGTTGTCTTTACTGTACCGCCCTTGATAGCACAGTGCCTATGTGTACCGATCACTTTGCACACAGGAGCTGCACGCCAATGCTTTGAGCGTGTTTACGATGTTTTGACATTGCGCAATAAGTTTTTTTTTTGCATCCATAGATATATTTGAAAGCCTCGGCGGCAGTAAGGTACCAAGAATTACTTTCATGGATGAATGATACAGATATTATGCTATAGTGGCGATGGTAAATAACTATACCTAACTGCCAGTCTCTCATTGATGATAATAATTTATGAACCGCTATACCTATGTATGAAGCCCAAGCAAAAATAAATTTATTTTTTGTTGCTTTGTATTTTTTGTTTTTTGGCTTTGTCACTTTGATTATTTATTATATTTGTCAGAATTGAGAATTGAGTAACATTCCAAATTCGTGTGCATTTAAAATTATACAACTCTGCGTTGTTGTTTACATAGAGCGCGGGTAAAAACAGAAAAATCTGTAAAAGTGCAAAACATCATAAAACAAGTGGTTAAAAGTTTCAATTAACATGTGAAACCAATAATAATCATTTATGTCTGATTGAGTCGATGTACGCGAGTACGGCATTTAATTACCGCTTTATATTGAAAATCGATTCTATTTTATAGGTGGTAAGGTATCGCAATGTTTGGATTTTTCTAATTTTTTAATTGAAAGCCATTTAAATTGTTAAAAAGTGTCATTTACTACGAAGCATAATATTGTAAGAAATAATTGACGCCTTGCTTTGCTGCCATATACTAATTGATGGTATTTTCTTACTTGCAGAGCATGTATGTATGTGTATATTGTACCTCGGAGTATCGTTTTAGTCTGTTGGCCTCTTCTATTGTTTTGATTTTATTTTATATTGCGTTTTCTTCTATTCCAAAGTAGGGCTCTGGAACCGATAAGGCTGTTTGTGTTCCTATTTTTGCTAAGGAGTATGCCTATTCATAGCCCTGGATATCAACGTGGCTTGGTACCCCTATAGTTTTGTTTCCTTAATAGGAACCTCTGATGGAGTTCTTTACCAATGAAATTGATTTCCCCTCGATCGAGGTAACAGCTCTCCCCTTTAAGAATAGTAGACTTTGCAATTTATGGTCCTAAGTGTACTGGCTATATTTTATCGTCTAACCCTGAGATTGGAAATTCGTGTTGAGCACGTCCTCTTGAAATTCCAATAGCTGTTGAGATTTGAAATATGCTAGAATCTAAAATTCATGCTCAAATTGCTCGGAGTAACAGACAAGGCGGGTGCTCTTTCTAGTCCCTTTTAAGCTTATTGTAAAGCACCTACTACCTTACGGTCTTCCTCCTGATAATTCGACTTGGTGTCACTAAACAGCTTTCTAGATAGCACAAAAACAAAAATAATGGCGGTCCCGCTGATCGGGGATCTTATACCATTGACCGCCAAATGAATTTAAACCACCAAGCTATTTAAAAAAGGGGTACATGAAATAAGGTTATTCAAGAAAAACTTACTCCTGATGCAGGTGTACTTACACTTGCAGGTGCAATGTCCTATAAAAAAATCGTGAATGTTTGACTATTTAGTATTAATTATCAATAATCTGCACTTATACTTTATAATTTTATCAAATTAAATTTTTTTTGTCACGTTAGGAAGATGTTTCACCTTTATATTGCTTATGCTTTTTCTGTTTGTAATTTTTTTATTTTCTTCTGTATAGGTCGGTAATTATTTTTTGTATTTAGCCCGCTAAATCGTTATCGTTTATTTTAAAATCTAAAATAATTTTTTGTTTTGCTTTTAATCACTTTTGGATTTAACAACCTTTAAATACATTCGCTTTTTTATAAAATGTTTATTAAAAGGAGCACTGTCCTTCGCTATCGATGGCCGATCGTTTATATCTGAGTGGTTATCGCCTCAGGTGATACTTAAATCGATTTCTTCGTTTACTTGACATAAATGCATACGCAGCCTATACCTAACTTTCCCGGCCATCAGCCCCTATTGCCGCAATCCATTCGTGATAAACCCTATTTTTAAATTTTAATTTCGAACAAAAGGTCTTCCGCACAGTGAGGTGTAAAAAAAAATCAATAATTTCTTTCTTTTTACGTTTTCGATGCTTACCTACCTTTGTCGACTTTAAACAGAATTTGTTTAGATAATTTAAAAAATACAATAAATCACTTAAATTTAATTAAGGGTATTCATGAAACGTCGGAAAACCATCGTATACCATCGGAAAGTTTACGACATCGTATAAACAAACTGTCAAATTTTGTATGCGAAATCTTTTCCAATAAATGTGTGCAATCTTAAATTTTCCGACAAAAATTTGTGAATTTTAACGATTTGTTGGAAAAGATTTTGCATACAAATTTTAACAGTTAGTTTATACGTATATGAAACGTCGTATATAAATATGATAATCGTGGTAAACATTTTTTTAATGGTATTATGACATTATGAGTAAATCAGCTGATCGGTTTATAACGATATTTAAGCAATAGGGGTATTCATGCAACGTCGTAAAGTCCTGTTAAACGTTGTAAACTGCGTAAACCTGTCAAATTTGTATGAACATTTGATAGATTTACGCAGTTTACAACATTTACAACAACTTTACGCCATTGCATGAATACCTCTATTATGTTTTTCTGGGGCACTCAGGAAACGTGTGTCAGAAAGTTTTCTATTTTAAGACGTCAGAAAGTTCCCGACGATTCATAAATATACCCTTATTATTTTGCAGCTTAATTAAGATAACAAACAATCGGAAACTATCCGATGTCGTAAATTTGTAAAGTTTCCAAAACACGTTCCATAAAACATTCTGAGTTAATGTTGTGATAAACCAAACAGCTAATTCAGCTATATACATGACAGTTTGCGATTTGTTGAAAAAGATTTTCAATAAAAATTTTGACATTTCGTTTACATCGTCTTTTTACCACGATTACGATTGTTTTCCGACATTGCATGAATATTCAAAATTCATGTTGCTGTATTTTGATCATTCTAGAATGTTTGGAAGGATTATTTTCATTCCATGTGAAGACTTGAATAAATGAAATACTAGCCTATCCTAGTGAGAATTCTTGTAATTAGATACATAAAAATAAAAGACGCACAAATTATTTTAAAAGGAACAGACCTAATAAAATAAACAGACCTTATGTCACATGCCAAAAAAGTTACTAATTGGAAAGTGGAAGTGTTCGTTTTAGAGTTTATTTTCATTGGAATAATTTTTAACAAACAAATGCAGTTTTTGAACAAATTATTAACATTTTTAAAAAGAAAATTATAATTTGTGAAATCAGCAGGTTATTCCGCTTCATTTGTCAAAATCGGTTTTGAATGAGAATTGGAAAATGGATCCAGACTTTAGGAATAATATATATGATGATGATTAGATGCGTTTAGTCTAATTCAGTGCAATAAAACGGACATATTCCGTTAGTTTTTTAAATGATGATGATCAAGTGGTGCGTTCTTTTTCTCTAAAATCCCTGATCGTTCCTAAATTGTAAAACTGTGTAACATTATGACGTCAACAAATCGTTCTTAAATTCAATATTGAAGTGTCAGAGTGTTACACTTTTTAACAATTTCCAACTCACATCGTCGATATGAATTGAAATGTTGATCTGTCGAAAGCAGCCGAATTCGGAAATGTTTTCATTTCTTTTGTTTAATTTTCTTTCTTTCGATTTGGAATTATTTTAATTTTTATATTTTCTTCAATATATGTACATACATACATAATTGATTTTTTGTCAATTTTGTGTGTTTGAAATTGTGTTCTGTTATTTTCTGATTAATATTATTATTTTTTTTGTTGATAGGTATTTTAATCTTTCTGTTCAGTAGATTTTTTACAAAGGAATTGTTGTGCATTATGAATGGAAAGAAAATTCTATACATTTCATTAATGATATGCATTTAAGTGATGGAAATATTTTTTTAATAAATTTTAATACATAATCAAAAAATATCTTTTATTATATTCATTCTGTGTATTTACATTTTTTTTAACCCCTTTAGATTGACAGATCCACAGTATTTTTAACATTGATCGTTCCTAAATGAAATGTTACAGAGTGTAACACTTTTAACAATGACATTTTAACATTCTTTTTTGACACAACAACAATAGTTAACATTTTATAGAAAAAGAACGCACCAAAGTCGTCTTTGCTCCTACATTGTTGTTACTTCAATCCGAGGTGAAAATTTTTGTTGGTTTCCTTATTGATATCATTTACTAAGATCAATCTCTCAATTTGTCTACATGTATACATAATGGAGATACTACTTTTTTATACGAGATAAAACACAATTTAATAGTTTCAATTTAATTAAAATGTCTGGCTGTACATTAAGTTGGATTTAATCAAAGCTCATTCACGTTGATTTACAAACATGGTCTGAAAGAAAATACCAACCAACAACATATATAAATTAATTCAACGAAAACAAACCAACTAAAACATCGTGTTAATCAGTTGATACAGCTAAACGGTACACAATACACAACACATCGACAAGACATCCCCCATGGGTGTCTTTGCTAATATCCCATTTTAAACCCCCAAAGCTTATCAATTATTTTTAATCTTTTCACATTCAACACCGGAGGTGTTTTTTTTTTCTGAAATCATTTTTTATGGATGCAATCAGATAAAATATCTTGTATCTTTTTATTTAATCTATTCATCATTTACGCACAATCACATCAAGTCACAACACGGCCGGCATCGCATTGCTAGTGTGGAATTCTTTTTTGTTTTTAATTCCAATCCAATGCTAACTGGAGGTTTTATACTCGTGTGGAATTCGAGTGCCCTGATAAATCTTTGCTGGCCAATAAAACGCATATGTATGTTGAGTGTTGACATCCATTTTTAATAAATATTTCTCAATTTGCGCCTAATACCTGCTTGAATACCAAATTAATCAGTTAATTACACAAAGAGAGAATATATAGCCTACTTTTTGTCTTCATCCATCATTATCTCAGAGACTGTGAGTCAATATTATGTAAAGCCCCCAGTGACTAGGAATTGCTAAGTAGGTATATAAGGGTATCTATTTTTTTTTTTGATTTGAGATAAGATCTATCTTGTGCATATAACCTGAACGCTAAAAATATCTGTGTATATAATGTGAACAGTTTTTAACTCGACTACGATAGTCACGACAAAAACATGTCCCAAAAACGACTATGCTGGCTATGGCTGATACTGGGTTAAAAAGAGTTGTGTGAAGTCAATGAAGTCGGACGATAGTCCCAGACCGAAGAGATCCGTAATGCAGATATTCATCCCGCAACTCACGGATATTTTTTATTTATTTATTTATTTACGTCGCCAACGCGACGCTACCGCTGCACCGCTCTGGCTGATGGTGACCCCCTATGGAAATATCCGCGCACACTGCAAGAGTGTAGTATCTTTGAGGTGAAGTGAAGCTTTGGTATATAGGTATCACGCGATTGGAAATTCTTGCAAATTAGGCACGGAATCAAGACACAATGGGAGCATAACGATTTTAAATTAATTTCCATTGTAAAATGCATTTTGAATATTGATTTTTCTGTCGTGTTACTGCTGGTCAAATCCAAGAAAAAAAAATATAAACATCTGGTAAAGTGTTTTTATTTTTATTTATTACCGCAATCTTAAATTCAGCTTAACGCAAACAAAAAACAACCTACCTATGTATGTATATTGAGTTTGAGTGCTGACAGATAACATTGTAAATTAGAAAAAAACGTGCGCAACCTTCATTGCTTTGCTTTAGAACGTTCAGAGATAACTAGATACAGATAGGTATATCCTGAAAATTGTTACTCAATATCTGCATCTGGTGGTGGGCTTAAGAACTACCACCATCATCGTCATTTATAGCAAATCTTATTGTTTATTCCGGAGTCAATTAATTCAATATTATAAATATACATAAATAGTTCAAATAAACAAATATGGCAAATGAAAGTACAAAAGACTGTCTCATAGGCTCGTGGAGACTTTTGTTCTTAACCTTGAAAACAACAGCGGCTGCGGAAGATATAGATGTAAGTATAGAAGCGAGATTGAAAAAAGACGCAATCTATGCATGAAGTTGATTTTATCACAATTGTAAATAAATCTAATGTTGACGTATTCATTGTCACGCTTAAGCTTTGTAAGTTGTATTTCCTTTCTTCGATCTTGGCTCTTAGATTATTTAATAATAAATGGAAATGGTTGTGTTTTATACAAACTTTAACTAGAACAATTATATTATGGTGATATGAACAATAACTACTGTGTTGACATATCCGAGTTGTTAACAAGCTTATAGGAATTAAATACTTACATTATTTATAAATCTGCAGCAAAAATAAGGTTATACTCTTACTTTGTGAACGGACTTAATAAAATTGAACCGACTTATTGGCTACGTTCGAGTGATAGGCCGATAGAGTATCTAAGATCGTTTTGAATCGGATATGTTTCCGAACGACCAACACCGGATTGGTTAGGTTTGCTGTCAAAAGTTAAAACAGCTGACAAGACAAAAAAAAAAAAAAAAATATGGGGCCAACAAGAAAGAAGTGATTTTGTAACTTTAAAAAAGTATTTTGTATTTTATATATATTTTATATTTTATTTTGTTCGGTAAAAATCTAAATGTATGTAAATAAAAAAACCACAAACTAGAAATCCCACGTGTTCTTTAATCCATTGCCACAGAAAGTAAGAGACTATAGATAGCTGAAAATCAGCTGACACGTATTTCAGATGTCAGCTGTTTTTTTTTTTATAAAAATCTGAAGAATTTTAGGATACCTTTCAGATTTATTTTGGAAAACACATGTTTTGTTCATCAGCTGTCTTTTCCTATAGGATTACAACAACAACAACTAATCCGGATCGCTTTTAAATTTTACTCGAACGCGACCAATTTCACATGCCAATATATTACCAATTGGAAAGTGGAAGTGTTCATTTAAGAGTTCATTTTTATTGGAACAAATGCAGTTTTTGAAGAAATTATTAATATTTTTACAATACAATTATAATTCGTCAAATCAGAAGGTGCTTCGTTTTCGTTTTGACACCTCATTTGTCAAAATCGGTGTAGTATGAGAGTCGGAAAAGGGATCTCCTTCAGACTATAGAACTAATATGTATTTACATATGTACATCATGATGATTAAATTATTTCAATTTTGGGCGATTTCTTTATACTTTCAAAAAGAATTTGAGAAGGTTTTGTGGTTTTGTCCTAAATTATTTAATATCTACGACAATATAAATGTATGTATATAATAACGCAGCGCAGCGTGATTTATTGATTTGTTTTGAACAATTAAGACCTCCTAAGCTGGAAAGGATGATGAAAACATTTTGAATTTCAAGTTTGTTTAAAAATATTTAAAAAAATATGGTTATTATTAATATACGTATACTTTTTTTTTGTAGGTACTTTTTAATTTTATTATTTTCAATATTTGCATATTTTTGTTGTTTATATTTAAAAAAAAATTCAAGGTTAAAGTATTAATAGCTGTATTTTATTTTCCCCGTGATCTAAACAGGATTGGATTTGCTAACGAAAATAAATGTATTCTAAAAACAAAACAAGATCCAACTTCGTTTTGAATTTGAATTTCCAAACCCATTTTGACAACACACCCTTAATTTCCAAACAGCGTCAATAGTGTAAAGAAAAAAGACAACGGGTAAATAAAAAAAAAAAAAAACAAATGGAAAAAAGGAATGGGTCAATGTCATCCTGGGATGTTTATTTTCATAACCTGATCTGGATTAGATCTGGGGTAAAATAAAGCTCAGCTTATATTGTCGTAGGGGCAGTTACATAAGTCATCTTACGAAATCATTTTAATACAAGGTAATTATAAGATGCGCAATTGTGAATTGTTACTTTTTTCAAGTTTCTTCCATTTATGCTTTCGGAAGTGAAATTTGATTTTATTTTCGTGACAAATGGTTTTAAGAATAGATTGATTTTTTTGTCACTGTATTGTAACTTTTTTTGTCACTGTGTGTATTCTTGTCTAATAGCGAGTTTCATTCAAATTTTAAAGAATTGCTCTTTTCAATGAAACTTTTTTCAGTTCCTTTTTTTAGCACTAGCACTAGTTCACAACATACAAAAAAATATTTTTCATTTGACGTTTGACAGAAAAAGCTGTGTATTCAGATCGAATCTCTCACCCGATGAGCACTTCTTTCGTGTTGACAATTGACCTAGAATTGCCCTTTTTCTGCAAAAAAACTCTTAAAATAATAAAAGGGAAGATCTTTTGACAGAAAGAGCAAATATTTTCGTGAATGAAACTTGCTATAATCGAATTGGCAGCAGTCAAACTGATGGGTTCAGCTGTCTAAGGTTTAATGGGTAGAACATAAGAATAAGAACATTGTCGATTGGAGACTTCACACATTTGCAGAGTATGTAGATAAGCATATTGTCTACATATATCTTGGAACAAGTATACTATTAGAAGACTAAACACCTTGGCCGGCAAATTCATTATTTTGGTTCTCTCATCGAATAGCAATTAAATTTCATTTTATCCACAGAACAGATCAAACGAGTTCTGCTATCAAAATTCAAAACGTTGCAGTACCTATAGTAGATTAATTGACCACTGAGCTACAGCGAGGAGACTTTTATTTCTATCTAGCGCTGCAGTCGACAGTAGTTTGTGTTTGAACGACTAAAAACGAAAAAAAAAATAAAAACGATAATTTGACAGATGATATCACAGCTCTCCATGGTAGTCAGTGTTATTAACAAATGTTTGGTGACAAAATTCTCACCACACTATCGCTAGATTTGTATAGTGTCTTTATTAATAAGTTCAAATTTGTCACACGTCATTTTGTATATTAATCAGACTACGAACTTGTTTTTTTTTTCTTCATCCAATCAACTGCCTCCCAAACAAGTTTATATATACATAGCTTTTTAGAAATTTTCAGTAGACTTAAATAAAATTCAAGTCAATTAGTTTCTAATATTGCTTGATTTAAACGATTGATGAAGTGTACTATAATACCTACTCTATATCAGCCATTTAATCCTCATCGTACCTATTTAATGAAAAAAAAAATTGCTGTTTCATTAACATTTATGCTAAGTGTGACTTGAAAATAAGTTTAAATATCAAATAAAAATAAAGCTTGGGTGAAATATGAAAAGTCACATGTGATTGTCATTGGGTATGGTCAGGGGACACAAGGGACAAAAGACATTATGTAGTCAACTGCATTCATTGAACGCTAAATTGAATTAGGAAACTAGTTATTGATGTAAAAGATGTCAAACTTGGCACATTACTTCAAATCCTTACATTCAGCCATAAGACGGAAAAATCAATATTTCTTACACTTTTAATTAAATGTTTCATATATAATATATTAAAAAGAATCACTTCGCCTAAAACATTTTAACGAACGTGGAAAAAAAAGTTACAGAACAATGAAGTTGTTTAGTGACAAAATATATAATCAGCTGATATTTCGAAACACTTGACTTGAAAAAAAGAGATATTTCTTGACTAGCTCACTTAACTCTCGCTTAACTTTAAGTTGACTTAATTGGAAAGGCAATTTTTTGACAGCTGACCAATCAGAGACTAGACTTTCCTTAACTTCAAGTCCCTTATGCTTCTGAGCGTTCCCATTTAATTTTTCGTCTTGGTTAGGCGATTCAATTCAATTCAATTCAGTTGACAATTCAATTCCAATGACATTTGTCAAAAAACATGAATACCATAGTGAATTTTTCAAATATTTGTAATAAGCTATCGAAATTATAGAATGAAAATGACTTCTTTGCGATAAAATTTTTATATTTTCTTCATCTTCTGGAATGTAGTAAACTTTTTCGGTCACAGAAATGTTTATTTTTGTTATATGAATAGTTAAAAAAAAGAGCTCAGAAAAAGTTGCCAAATTTTTGTAGGCTGGTGTTAACTCTATTCGTATTGTTGCAGAAACGTCAAATTTGATGGAAAATTACAACTCTAGTCGTACTGCATCAGAAACGTCACATTTGTTGGAAAATGGCAATCACATATTTTCTGTGATAGCTAAAATGTCATCTTACACAGACATAATTGGTTGGTTGTGACTCTCACTTAACGCAAATCACTTTAAACGATTCCACCTGTGGTTTTAAATGCCAATTGATATTTCCTTTGGAGATATTTTTGTCTAAATCAGAACAAAAATGTTCTTTACATTTTTTTTTATCAAAAGATTAGCCAGTTCAGGTTTCTCAGGCTTACGGAGATCTCAGAAATCTGAACGTAATTCGTCAATGATATTCCTCACTTCTGCTATCAAAAAGCTGAGACTGTTATTTTTTGGATTCGCTTGATCAATTATTTTTGTCGCAGTTGATCAATTTACAAAAAAGAGATGAAAAGTGCTTTTGACTTCTAGCGGAGAAATCTTGTTCAGGTTTCTCTTTCTCCTCAGTGAAGCTGACAGAAGTTTGCTCAGTGAGATCGAAGAAAGGCTAAATTTACCAACAGAAATTTTAGTTTGAAGATGTCATAATTCAGAAACAGGATCCATGGTAGCAACTTCCTATATATTATATAATCTATTTAAAAACAATATTCGAAATGCCTTTCATATATCAAATCATTATCTATTCATCTCACGAGTTAACTGGTATCCGCATTTTTAAAGATGATAGTTTGCTTAAAAGTATATACATAAATATGTGCTGTGCATAGATAGAAATGCTAAAACAAAATCTCAACGCATGCACAAAATTATGCGCAAAAGCATCAATCATAAATAAATCACACAACAAGAAAAGGTATCTACTAGGCATAGAGTTTAAATGTAGTCAAGAAAATCTCACAGACCTTTCAAAAAATAAGGAAATATTTTTTTTTTTTAAATTTATTGACCACTTTCAGAGATTTGAAAGATTAGGTAAAACCAGAAATAAAAAAAATACAAAAAAAAAAGAAAAACAAAAAATACTTTGAGCCAATTAAGCTCCAATCTAGATATTGGTCTAAAAGTGTATTACAATACAGCACAGCACAGCAGCATATAGTTTTTCCTTATTATCAAGCTTCTAGGTCGTCTGACATCAAATTGAGATACTTTTAATTTTTTTGGTTTTCCTGACTTGAATGTTGAATCCAAATATGTGACGGAGGCAAGCATTAGAGGGGTAACAAAAAAGCCTCCAATTTATTACCAGCACTTTGCTTTTTTCTTGTCAATCAAAGTTGAATGTTGAAGCTTATAACCATAGCAGCACCAGCAGCGGTATGCTGTTTGAACTCTCTTTTTAAGACTAAAACTAGCCAGCCAGCCAGCACAACATAGACTTCAGATACTTTTTCGCCCGGCTACGTCCATATTGAAGTGAGTGTCCTCGTGGGTTTAATTGTAAGCGCGCATTGCTTCGAAATGATTTTCAACTGAATTCTTCGATGGGTGAACAAGACACCTGTGTTATGCTGTGACATGTTGCATACAGCATAGTGCCCTATTGCAAAAAAAAAATCTATTCAATCATCATCATCAGAGCAAAAAAAAGTCCCGCATGAATTGTGCGTCTTAATCATGTTGCTGTGCTAACATTGCAATTTAATAAGATTAAAAGTCTTTTGATTGCGATTTCAACATAAATATAAAATAATGAATCGATTAATTTATGATTTATGTGGAGCATTCGCACTTTTATATGAGACAAAATAGCTACACAATAATATGTGAACGTGCTTTGAATCGGCTTTAGATTCAGATTTAGAATTCTATATAAATGATACAATGTGTGCACGACATTTTTGTTTCCATAATGGAAAAACATTAAATTTATTTATCTATGAAATCAGAAACTGAATCAAGATCACACGTTACAGTGGTATTTGGATGGGAGAACATGTTTTGATTTTGTGGTATGATTAGATTTAAACATGAACTTAATTATTACAAATACAATTTAAAGTACTTTATGTGCTTAAAATGCTAATGGTGACTTTTATGAAGTTGCAATAAATCAGATACAAGGTCAAATAAATATACATACGCTTTATGTTTTGTACAGTGTAAGACATTTTGTACAAATCCTTTACAGTGACGCATTTTTGTACAAATAATTGTCGCGTTCATAAAAATGACATCTCAGAGATTTTTCTAACTGAAAAGGTGAGCAAGAGAATCCAAGATTTTTTTTCTCGGAGTTTTGACATCAAAACTGAGAAATTTTGCTGAGGAATATTGTTCATGTAACTGGGATTGCTGAGATCTTCAAGATCTCATTTTCCTAATATATCCGAAACAGTACTTTTAAAATAAACAATACTTTTAAAATAAAGGGTTTTCCAATTAGGGAATGACAGTTCGTGGCAGCCATGATGTTTTATTTGTTGTTAATTTTCCTGTTTCTTATTTTTCAGACAAGACAAATCACTGTAGCAAATGATAGCGTCCGAAGACATGGGGTGTGTTTGCTAATTGGCTTTTGGAGCAGTGGACCGCGATATCAGCAAAAAAATCATTTTCAGCGACGAAGACCATTTTTGGATAAACGGGTACGTCAACCAGCATAAATGCCGGATTTAGGGCGATCCCAATCCACAAGATTGCCCTTAAAAGTCACCGTTTGTTTGGTGTAGATTGTTGAATGGCGCGGTCCGTAATTCTTCAACTGCTTTTAGACGATGCAATTATTCCTTGCAATTTTTAAGCACGTTTAAGCACGTGGCCGGGGAAGACAAAATTTCTGAGATTGGTTAAAAAAATTACAGAGTTATCGCTGATTCATCTTTATGATTCTTCTTGTTTGAGAAATAAGTGAAGTAAGGAGTGGTGATATATGTTTCTTTTTCATTTAACAAATTAACATCTATTAAAAATCGCAGTGTTTAAAAGCATCATTGCAACCAAAAGAAAAATAAGTGCAAATCGAAGTTGTCGAAAAGCTGTCTTGGAAATCCACGATGGCGTTGCCTAACAATCAACAGGGAGCTATAACTTGAAAAGGTTTATGCCTCTGCTTTGTATGCCTCAATAAATGATATTCTGTAGGGATTTTTTTGAACCACGTCATAGGTAGCATTTTTAATGACTTCTTTGGAAATAAAGCCACCAGTTTTAAATACTTGATAAATTATTAGATATGTATGTATATCTAGATATTCTATAAGAAAAGGAGTTGACCTTGATGCTGTCTACGCAACTTAAGGGACTGCAGCATGTAATGTAAATGGAAAAAAAAGAGAACATTTCCAGTTTTATTAAAATTCCGATACAAACACAATACAAACACTCTCTAAAATATTTTTTAATAATAAACAAACTGTAAACAAAAAAGAAGTTGGGAAAACTCTTTTAAGAAATTTTATAATTTAAAATAAATACTGCAGAATAATTTGTTGTTTGCTTATTTTAAGTTTAAAATACTTTCAATTTTTTATTTTTTCTGAAACATTTTTCTTTTCACTTTTTATTTCCAAAGAATTTAACAGGAAATAAAAGAAACCAACGTCAACATCCTTCGCTGTATAACAAGCAGTATTATTAAGTTAAAATTTGACTTCCATTCCATTCGTAAAAGTGGGTCAAACGCAAAAAAAAAAACACCATTACCGCCATCAGTAGTGTCTTAAAAAAAAGCTAACACCTTCGTGCCATGATTTCTAGTTTGACTTGAATGCCGTTGTCCTTCTTTTGCATAACTTCACAGATTGCTGCACTGCAGAAATAATTTTTGTTTTTCTCTTTTTTTTTTTAAAGTTCTGCTGGTGCGAGTATAGTTATCATTAACACATAACACAAAACTAGTTACATTTAATGGCACTAAAAATGGATTGACCGTTGAATTGAGCAAGAATATTTTATTTAAATCATGCACGCGATCGCTCTCAATTTTGTTTTTTTCTCTTCTAATTGCCATCAATTTAGATGAATTTAGCAAAAACAGAAACCGGCTGACAAGTTTGATAAAAAATGTCAGCCCAAAACGGTAGAATTCTATATGCTGTGTGTTGTGAATATTTTGCTTACAAAGTTATTCTACTGAGAACAAATTAATTGACGTTTAGCTTCTGTGTGTATACAATTATACATATATAAATTTTTCTATGCCAAATAAGATGTTTGGTATTATTGATTTGGCAAGCAATATTTCGGTGCAAATTGGTTTAATGGGATCACATATTTTATATATTTATTATTTAATTCTTTCATCTTTTTGTATCTAAAAATAATTTCTGCGGCATTATTGTATTACAAGTTTCAGCTTTTAAACACAAGTGACTTCATCAGCTTATTAGTGGGGGTTTTAATTTTAGGTGTTTAACAAGTTTGGGCTTATACATATTTTTGTTTTTCTTTTTATAGGTATAGTGTTTTAATAAAATATCAACAATTTTGTTTACACCTATTGCGTTTGTTCAATGGAATTGATTCCAGTTATAAAGCAAACCGTTAATTTTGTTATGGTTTGCTTTAAACACAAATGGAAGTTTTAAGGTGCGTGTCTATTTTTATACTCAAATGAATTTATTTTTGCACTCGAATGAATTTGCACCTTTAATGTACAAAGTGGGTTCAAAAGTGAGAAATATTTAAACTTGCAGGGTGCAGAGCGGGGCCTGAGCAGATAGAGCTTACTCCGAAACAAAACGTGATCTGAGTGCTACGATCTATTTAAGAAACAGAAGTGCGGAATGAACTGTCACTTGATTAGTAATCTGTCAAATTATGATTTGACGGATGATATATGGTTTGGTCGGTCATTTTTTATCGAGCTTATCGAGCCAGCGGCGATCGAGCTCTGAGCTAAAAAAGAAATGCAAGTTGAGAGCTTAGAGCGCCCCGAGTTATAAAAATAGCACAGTTTTTTTTTTACAGCTCAGTGGCCCGCTCGAAAAAAGCCTAATGTTTACATCAGAATCGGAAGAACACATCAAAATGATGTCAATTGTGGTCTTATGAGTTTTGAGATGGAAACCGAGAAGCTTTTGGTTTGACGATCAATGACGGCAAGACCAAGTGTATGCTGTCATCAAGAATTGGTTTAACGGTTAATGATAGCAAGACCAAGTATAATGTTGTCTCCAAGAAACGACACCCTAAGGTCTAGTTTTTTCAATTAAATTGAATTGAACCCTATCAAGTCAAAGTTTCAGTACTAGAATCAATAATGCTCAAGCCTTTAAAGAAACATATGGTGAAAAATAGAACCTTTTATCTGATGCCTTAAATTACCTATAATCCTTTTACTTCCATTTAGACTCGACTAAATTATTTGGATCACGAGTTAACAACCGCAATAAAGTTTTGAAACTCACAGCAAATTATTGCTTATTATAGTACTTACTCACTAACCCACAACTTAAAAATATATCTAATGTCTAAATCTCGTCAGCCAAGATTATAAAGTGTCCCGTAAAAATGATTCCATATAACTTCCTGCTCCATCAAACAAGTAATATTCATTATTACTGTAGTAAAGAGAGGGCAGGGTAGAGTATTAATTTTCAATTACACATTATATTCGCCTAACTCAGGGTTACGGTCAATATAGTAAAATGTTTCAAATTTTCCCAGCTCGTAACGAAAAGCAATAATTTTTATATTTTATATTTAACATGCAATCCAACTTGTTTGGCACTTTCAATTTAAAAATTAAAAATAAAAATAACGATTTACTTAAAAACTCTCGCATTACACTTCAATTTGATTTTTCCTTCTCTAATGAATGATTAATGAAATGACTTGGAGTTTTATGGCTGTGTGCTGGCACACCTTACAGTGGGGCAAAATGTATTCATTACTTGGAAAAAAATAAAACAGTCGAACTGGAAAGGATCACACATCAATTAAAATATCAATTTTTTTTTAAGTGAAAGTTCGATTGTTAATTTGTGATTGAAATTGGAAGGTCATAATGAAAAAACAGAATTGCAAGCCTCACTCGGACTTCAATGGATCCAAACTGAGATGCACACTGCACAGGATATAAGTAGATATAAATAGTAAAAGGGAAAGGAAATCGGATAGGGTAAGTGGAAAATAAGGAACGGGGTTCCTTCCTGAAACATTTTAAATTATGAGTGATTGTTTTTTGATGTCCAAACATCTATGTATGCCGGGAGTAGGGCAAACTGAAAACTTGTGCCTTACGGGCAGCACGTCACGTGTAATACGTTACTTGTCACAGGTACACCCTACGATATGCCAACCGATATCTGAGACTCGTGCGAGCGAGATTAAATAAAGTGACGTCGAAATAAGTCGCGCTGAGTGAGTCAGATATGCAAAACCGTCTTTCAATGATATTTTGCCAATTCGAAATGACAGCTGTCAGATTGCGAAAATGACATTTTACTAAGCTGATGTCTTTATCCATTGAAATTTTAACGAAAAGTTGTTAAGGTTAAATCACAATGCAGTTGTTGTTTTGTAATAATAAGAGAAGTTCACACTGATTATTTTTCCGTGGTTAGTGACATTTGAATTTATATCTGAAAACCGAGATGTCTGGCAACGCTTTTGCACTATAAGTCAGATCTGCAACAGAGATGGTGACACTATGCGGCACTTTAGAAATGTAGTTTTGTCATTTCTAGATTTTGTTTTGACACTTATTTCTCAGAAATAATCTATAGTCAAATCACAAAATTCAGGATCTTAATTTACTAAAAAAATATGTTTCAGGGATACCTCGGGTTTAACTCCGAAAATGAGATGATTGCGCACTAAAAAACTGGGTCTAAATATCTCTCCTTCTATTTAAGAAATCAGTGATTGGTGAAAGTGACAAATTAATATGTAAACTTATATGCTGTCGCCTTTCTGTCAAAACGTCCTAGTAAGTAAGTTCAGAAATGACATTTAAATGATTTATAAAATAAATGAGATATTTCATTTTATTATATTTAAATGGTTTTTTTGATTTTGCCGTCTTAACTATTTTTCATTTTTCACTTATAAAGTTTTGACAGAAAGGGGAGAGTATGCATTTTAATCAATTATGGATTCAAATTTATTCCAAGCTTATCCTACCTATAGACTACCCCACTGTGCATCCGCTGCATGGGATTGTCTGTATGAATTTCCGTACTTGTATGAGCTGATTTCACTTCCATCATATAAACTACTTGTTCATAAATAATTAATAGACAGGTATCTTTAATAAATTTTCCGTATCTTATTTTGCAATTAACCCAAGATATTCCAGAAAAATTTAACAAAACCAAACTATTTTAATCTCATACTCTAATTATGGTCTTACTTAAACGCAGAAGCCAATTACTACCTTCAAATGTTAAGTCTCTAAACAAGTTGACCTTGACTTTGCCACAAAAATTACATCACATTTTTACTGAGGCAATCTTTTTTAACCATCAATCTGGATTGCGACTTTCTTTCTAAATATACCACTTGCCTGGATGAACCTGTTTTGATTTAAAATAAATGCGCACGCACTGCGCTGTGCTGCTGCCGCCTCTTGGCTATGTGTTGCTGTTCACAATCACGTTATCCACAAGTTTACAATGCGTCATTTAAAGGACTGTCACGAGTCTGCTGTAAAAATAACAGACAAAAAAAAACAAACATGTGCTGAAGCTTGATTTGGATTTTTTGTAATATTATGGCCACCGGAATGGGAAAATCCTCTTTTTTTATCTGGTTTTGTAATCGGCATTGCCTTGTTGAAAGTAAAAGCATCTCAGATAAGACTAAAATACATTTTTACAGAAATAAAAAACCAATAATACGAGTATAACCCCATCAGTCTTGTTGGACCTGATCTGAACTTGACAGAGTGCTGCTAATGCAATAGATGATGTAAACATTTCAATCAAACGGTTGAATGTCGGATGGATATACTTTTTTTTTGAACTTAGTTATTTTACGATGTTATCTTTTGAGATGATATTACATTTGCAATCAATAAGCATATAATTAACTTTCATTTATTAATAGAAGGGTTAATTTTAAAGATAAAAGATTTTGCCAAAAGCATTTATGTACATATGTAGGTATATGAAATCAGTCAAAAGCTTTTGTGATATTTTAATTTTTGAAGTTTCATGAAGAAATTTACTTAGGGAGTTTTTATACGATGAAGTTCATAATATATAATTACCTTTAATCTATTTATTGATTGATTTTAGTTTTATTGACTTACCTTTAAATATGTACCTTATGTATGTATATGTTTTTTGGCAGGGTCTTTCCTATAAATAAACAAAATATGATCAAATTATTAATATTGAAACACTGTTACATAAAACAAAAGAATAAAATTTTTCCTAGTTGTACCTACAATTTTTAAAGATTTTTTTCTGCATAACACCTAGTACTCAAATGTCATCTCTGCACACACAATGACAGCGTTCTGGTACACTACAATATAGCCCTATTCTGATCCCAAGTGTGTGGACAATTATATAAACTTTACGAACATAGACATTCAAAGAAAACAATACCGTACATTAGCCGTGTTTTATTATCTACGGGTCTGGGTTATCTTTTAACACGTAATACGAAACAACATTGGATCTATGATTCTATCGGGGTTCCCTTTATGGATCCAGAAATTAGTTTTTACTCTTGCGAGTAGATGGCTTTTTCTGATTTGTAAATGGTAAGGTTGTGTAAATTGTTGTGTAAAGAAAAAAGACAGTATTTACATGAAAAATAAACAAAAACAAGGAAAAAAGAGATGAGAATACAACACTGGCAAAATTCCTAAACGCAAATTTAAAGAAGCAAAACACATGCAAAGCAAATGCAAAAAGCAAAATATTTTTTACATTTGCACAAATGCATTTGCATTTGCTCAAAAAAACAAAAATCTACTACATTTTGGCACAATATGCTTTGCATTTCGAATTTTAAAACCGTCTGCTTAACATAATTTTTTAATTTGTTTTGCGTTTAGGAATTCGGCCACTGTTTTCATTAGGATCCGCATCGTTTTATTTTATCGGGGTGAATCTATTAGTTATTGGCGATAATAAAACGCGGTTATTAAGTTTAATCTAGTGGCCCCAACGGATATTCCTACAAGGGAATTCCGGGCGGAAAAAACGACACAAATCACGTATTTTGGTCTTTACGGGTAGTTTCAAGACAGAATTGGCTAGGGTAAGGCAACTTTTCATATAACCCACCCATGAAAAGCAGTTTTTGAGGCCACAAAAAAGTCTTGCCACGTTAGAAATAAAAATTTACAGATTTCACTCATAGAGAGTAACTATGGGGACATTGAAAATGACTTGTATTACGTCGATAAAACAAAAACATGTCTAATCTTTGTGATTTTGATTTTTTATACTATTGTTAGGTGCATTATAACTTCATAAACTGTCTTAGAAACCATTTTACAGTCTGAAGTACCAATTTGTATATTTTAATGTCACTTCTTAGTCTTAATTGTAGCTTAACTTGCAATTACGCAATCATACTCATTTTCATCCGCACCGCTACAGCACTTATACACGAAATTAAAAATATATATACCATCTATCTTAACGTATATCTAGGTACATATTTGACATTTTTGCCTAGCTAAGCTTTGCAGAAAGGTAACTGAATTATTACAGATCGATTAAAGCATACATCATATTCGGTTCAACTTAGTTCTCGACTCAGTTGATTGTTTTTGAATCAACCCGTGTGTTTGATTAAATGTGCAGGTAAACCTGGTCCGTGTACGGACGGTTACCTATTTTAAAATATTTTTAACTCATCTTTTAATCAATTTAACAATATCGAGTCGCGTAATTTATTTTAGACAAAAATAATGTTTTTGAGAATTGGAGCTGTATTCTTTTAACTGAGTTTATGAAATGTGTGGCCGAACGGCAAGCATCAATTTAGTTGACAACCAAATTGAATAGTTTATGGATTACTTTAAGATAAAGCCTAAAATTTTATTTGCATTTGAGGACCTTAACCATGAAGATCTGACCATTAGGGCTTAAGTTATAAGTTTATTAAAGAGGTTCGAGTAGGTACCTATGCATACTCTAGGTTAAACAATCAAATTGATTTAGAAGTTAATAAAGTTTTTACCCAAACGTTCTCTAGCATATTCTAGGTTCTTTAGGTTGATATAGAAAAAATTTACTTTTGTCATATTTTACCTTAATTTTGAGACTTTAACCTCGAACATCCAATTATAAGAATAAAAGTTAGAAGCTAACCAAGACCTTAACCTTGATGATCTAATCCTAAGAACTTAAGTTATAATTTTATATAAGAGGTTCAAGTAGGTAGCTATGCATATTCTAGGTTAAATAATCAAACTGATTCAGAAGTTAGTCAAGTTTTGTCAAAAGCATTTTCTAGTCTGACATTTTACCTTTTCAGACCGTAGGTAACCTCAAGGATCGGATGATTAGAACAGAATATATCAGCTTTCAAAATCGACACTTTTCGATTATAATATTTTAGTTGTTTAGCTAAGTTAATTCTACCTCTTGCCTGATTTATCTTAACATACCTTAACCTTGAGAATCTGGCCCTTAGAACTTAAATTATAAGTTTGATTTAGAAGTTAGTTAAGTTTTTACCCAAACTATGCATATTTTAGGTTCAACAATCGATTGATTTAAAAGACTAACATTTTACCTTAATTTTAAGACCTTAACCTCAAACATCCGATTATTAGAACAGAAGTTATAATCCAAACAAACCAACCAAATCCAACCTTTACGATTTTGTTATTTGTAAAATTCCTACTATGTACAAATGTTCATGCACAAGCACATACCTACGTGCATACATACCTACATAATCATAATGTATATCATTTTTGTGCCCGATGCAAAGCCAATTTTGTTTGCCACGTGGTGCTTTTTTACTGCACACACTCCACCGTCTTCTCCCTTCTATCAATATGTTCTTTGTTCGCATGTACATACATACATACATATTTTCTTTGTTTTTTTTTTTCTTTTGCCGTGATGAAATTAGTTCTAAAAAGACAATTTTTCAAGTTTCTAGTACGAAATTTTTTACGCCTTTGCAAAAATTTTTATGCAGATTTGTAGCCTGTCATTTAAACTTGAATTATCTAGCTTAATATTGAACATCCAATAATTATAACTAAAGTTATAGGCTTCTAAGTGGACTCAAATCGAGCATTTTTCGAATTATTAGATTCCTCCACTGAATCTCGTCCGTTGGCAATGAACAAACATGTAGGTACGCTGGAGCAAATTCATCACTTGTGTTTTTTTCTTCATTTTATTCATTTTGGTAGTTTCTTTGGTAACACCAACCAAAAATTCAATCGTTCTCCCCCTATACGCTAGAGTTCATTCTCTATCTTTGTTCATTTTGGTAACACCATACTTTTATCAAAACGACCCTATAAACATTTTCAATGTTAAAAATAGCAATGTATTGATTTTTTCATTGACAGCCAGATGGTGGCAATTAAATTGATTTCCTCGATCTCTACAGACGGGTGATTCTGTCTGTGGAGATCGAGGCGTTTTTGATTAATAATCCGGAAGAAAAATGTCAATCAAACGCTTCAAAACATCAGAGCTAATCGATTATGAAATTTGGGAACGTTTGCGTTGGTGAAAATTGTGGCGTTAAGCGATAAATAATTTCATTCAACAGGTAACATGTCAGATAAAAATATGGAAAAGTACGATATACCTACATATTCTATAAGGAAAATGGACAAATAACATATTTAGAGGGAAAAATTGCAATCACAATTATTTTTCTAATTCATTTATTTAACAGATATTTATTTTGACAAACTTTGAGAACTTTGTTAACATAAATTACATTTCACTATTTGTCATTGACAATTATTGACATTTAAAATTTGTGAGTGTGTTAGTGCTTCTGGTTTTGATTCTGAATTCAAATTCAGAAGCATTTTTTTTTCTATTTTGTGGGGCTCAGAAGGAAGGCTTCTGAACTACCAATCGAAAAAGCTATAAGTGTCCACAAATGGCATTTTCGTTTGGTTGTTTAGAAGCGTCCAAAAGCAATCTAAATGCTTCTAAAAACATTTATTTGGCTCTAGATGACAGGTTCTGGGTTGAAGAAAAAAATCAAAAAGCATGCACACATGTGCGTACACTTTTGGCGTCAAAGTTTTGAAATGTAATTTTTTGTTATTTAATCAGAATCGTTCTTCCGGATAGCCAAACGGAAACGCTATATAACTTCTTCGGTAGTCTGTGCTTGACTGAAACATCATGGTTTTTAATTTCAATTTGTTGACTTTTACGTCACATTTGCACAAAAATTCCTGTTTATAAGGTCGTTTTTTTAATTCTTGGTTTTAACGGTCAAACCTAAAGCGGCCTCTAGAAGATAAAATAGGTCGTATAACTGTAAGTTGAGTCGATATCAGTATAACCGTTGTATGCAACCTACACAATATACAATCGACTGACAATTTGCTGCCGCCTCTCAATCGCATGTTAGCGGTGAAACTCGTTCGGCACAACCATCGCAAGCTCGCATACACTACCTACAACAGTGTTGTACGTTTGTTAAAATATCTGAGCGATGCTTGTTTGGCTTAGAGGTAACCTACCTCTTAGACTATTTGCTAACTGATGTTAATCTCAATTGGGTACTTTTTGGTATCTACTAAATTTTTGTTTTATTTTATTTTACTTCTTATGATTAAAGTGACCTTTATTTTTGCAAATATAATTTTGTATTCTAAAAGCTTTAAGGTTCAAATAAGAAATATTTAGTTTTACTGCTAACAGTCTTTAAATTACAATATTCATTATAAACAAATAAAATTGATTTGAATTATTTATGTTTTTTTTTTTACATGAGTTTTTAGCCGCCCATAATGCTCATATCATATGTATTTTTTATTGCATGCATTGCATATACGTTATAAATAAAATTCAACCTTTCTAAACCTAAATAAAAAGTTAAAGTATCACGATTTATTATAAAAAAATAATATACACAATCATTTTCATTCGCTTTACTATTTACTACTTTGATATTTATGCCAATAATTGTTTTTATTCAGGGTTGGAGTATATTTCAAAAAGTTAACTCTCTGAATTGACTGAATAGATATTTCTGACAGATGCTTGCTTCTGACACTATCATAATAAAGAGAGCAACACAAAAGCCCTTTCCATAGTACCGCAAAGTGCCGCCCTCTCTGTTTCGATAGTAAAAGTGTATTTTCAAAAACTATAAGTTTAATGTACCTAATGTAATCCTACACGGAAAAACCGCTTCTGATTTAATCGGTTTCAATTTATTTGTAGGATTAACTAACTGCGGTTTAACTTTAGAGTTAACTTAGGCACTGAAAAACTGGGCCTTACAGACCATTTCGGTTGTTTAAACCTTGGTAATGTAACATTCTATTTAGCACAATCAAGACACTTTCTAACTAGTCAAAAATCTAATAAATACGCCTGCATATATTTAATCAGCGGATTAAAAACGATGGTATTTGCAGTATTTTCGTTCTCTTTTCTCTACTAGTTGACATGTGAAAATAATAAAATAGGGTTGACAAGATGCAACTTTGTGTAAGCTCAATTTCAATGTTAATTGTTTTGATAATCTGTAGAACAAAATAATTGATTAAATCATATTTTAATGCTCGTGCCTAAGTAAACATCTAGAAACATAAAAAATTTTGGTTACAATACTATAGAACTATCTTTTAGATATTAGATGACATAAACTGACGTATAATTCAAGGTGCATCAGTCAAGTCGTGTGTGAATTTGATTAAAATGTCGATTAAACATGGCCTCAGTAATAGGTAGTTTTTTTACTATCATATTGTATCAGTTCCATCCCTGATTGTTTACCTCTTCAAAGAAGTCAAGCTAAAATATACCTTAAATCAATTAAATATTTTGCAAATCGATTCGATACACTTTTTGCGCATAAATTATGTTCGCGCGCTGAAAAAACCCAAATGACTGTTCAAGGAGCTGCCTGTGCGCTTTTACCGCGATCGCCGCCGCCACCGGCCGCACCCCCACGTCACCCGCATTGCATTTTGCATTCATTCTCGTCACATCAACCTTAAATGGCTCTAAAGGTTATTACAAAACTCGTAGCAGTGTCGAGTCGTGATGTGTCAACGATGTATAAAAAATGTGGTTCGCTTCTAAAGCTTCTATACACAATGTGCCTTCCATAGACTCATTTATTTAGTTTAATCTTATATTATTTTCCAAATGTGTGCTAAGGCAATAATGTCGCTAGAAAATAACCGTTTAATTGGGGCTATACTAATCGTTGCATCTATGCTGAAGATGGCGGCTATCTGGAATACTACATAGTAAAAAATTGTTTGATTTATATTTTAACAAAATGTATTTGGATAGAAGATTTTTTTACGCTTGTCTCAATAAATTGTTTGTTTGACAGTTTGATATATTGGGTTTATTTATTGAAGCTTGTGCATTTTTAGTTTGAGATAGTTTTGTAGTTTTTGTTCTTTTATTATTTTTAATTTTGGTATTTTGAGTAGATCTTATGAACGGGAACTCTATACTTGCCATTTTAGGAAACAAGTGAGTTCTATTTATAATCTTAAAGGTCTCCCTCTGCCAAAGCCAAACCAATGCGAACATTTTGGAACAACAAAAAAATTTTCGCCTGTCAAAATTAATTTATATGGTCATTAATTAGAGTACCCATACTGTAGCGATGCGAATCTTTGATCATTCTTTATTCATCGCATACTCGCTCCAAATATTGCTTCCCAATTTTTCAGTGTGAAATCATTCCAGTTACGGAGTTAATTCTGAGTTACTGGCTGAACACAATGGAGACGGAGCTGCAAATGGAGCTGCAGTGCAGCATAGTGCATCAGAACAGGCCATTGTATTCAGGCAGTTACGCCTAAAAAATGTTTTTCGATCAATTTATAGATCCCGAGTTAACTCATCGAATTTGGTGAGCTAGCAATAGATTATCTAAATAGATATTTCTGAAAGATTAGTGTGAAAACACTTCCAAAATATAGAGGGCGATACTTTGGAAATCATCCTTTCCATTATGCCACAATAGTGTCGCCATATGTCTTTCGATATTCCGCACTATGATTTCGACAGACTTTTGACAACTGAAAATTTTAGTTAATCCATACACTAAAAAATTGTTTCAGAGTAAACTCGGGTTGAAACAATTTGCGGAATCAACTAACTCTGATTTAACTCAAACACTCGAAAACTGACTCTTAGAAAAGCAAATTATACTATACTATTATATTTTTTAAACAGTAAGCTTAATTTATTATGTTTGCCATATAACAACATAAATATTATTAACAGACAGTGTGAATGCCTAATTACCTTGATCGTCATTTTCAAATCATTTTTTTTGTTCTGTTTTTGCTTTCAATTATGTTACACATCAGTGGTTTTAAGTTTTATTTATAAAATAATAACAACTTTTATTTAAAAATATACAGTTTCATAAATGTCATTGCAGGCCAAAGATCACAGCCAATTATTTATTTTGTCTCTGACAATTGTGGTGCACATAGTAAATTTATGTAGATTGTAGTTAGGGATTTGTGTATGGACCTTGGGTATAATGGTTCACTAAGTTTTTCTGTAAAAATGAGGTTGGTAATGTACCTAACTAATTAAACCAGAAAAAGATAAAAATAAATAAAAGTCATTTTTTTTATAATACTCATATTAATACTAGAGTCTTAAATCCCAGCATAGGTTGACCAACTGTCATCTGTATTGTCAATGAGAGTTATATTTTTAAGATTTTTAACATAAATACTGAGACTCTGGTTCATATTGGTTTTGTTCTTCCGATTGATGATAAAGTGCAGAAACGGCGATAAATATCTGAAAAGCTAGTCCAATGTGAACTTTTCTTTTCAAAACATCAGTTGTGAAAATGTCACAAAAAAATAGTTGTTTTTTGAAAAGAAACGATATCAAAGGAACGTGTTAAAAAAATGAAATCTCGGATAACTCAGCAATCTCAGTTACATGAATAGAATTCCTCAGTAAAATTTCTCAGTTTTATTGTCAAAACTCTGAGGAAAAAAAGTAATAATTTTGTGTTCAATGAATGCAGTAGACCCACATGTATTACCTTGTGTCTGTCGCAACAGCATGTACTACACTTTTTCACATCAGCTGTTCCAGTTCTAGCTCTACTTCCAGTTGCAGCATTCAACTGATTAGACTCCACAGGGTGGAGTCCTATCTCCTGTTCTATCATCATTAGCGTTTTGATTTTTGTTTAGTTCTATGCGCATCTGTCAAAATGGAGGAAAATGGTGGATCCAGTACCCCTTTTCTTATTTAATTTCAATATTTTGTTGTTATTTCTAATGATGCGGTGAGTAGTTCTTATGGGCACTCGAACAACCATTTTTAATTTCTGACACTACAAACTTTGACAACCTGCGCAATATATTACCTTATAGATTTGTGTTCTATGAGTGTAAGTAATGTCAGACAGAATTGCCATGCCGAGCAAACTCTTTTCGACTTCGACTCTATATCTATTATATCATGTTCGCTTTCTTTCTTTATTTTAGGAGTCTATATCAACTTGTTGGTCCCTGATGTTCATATCTTAAATCCCCTAGGGGTTTTATTATTGAAATCTTAATATTTAAAACCATTTACCTATAAGATCTGATAATGAGCTCAAACCTTTTTATGGATCAACGGTATCTTTTAATTACTTCATTTCAATTTTTCACTAGATCAGCTATCACCTAACAGTCTTCATTAATGATATAGGATCTCTCTTCAACACAAAAAAATAAAAAAAAAAAACAACATCAGGGAATTCTCAAAAATGTAGTTTCTTCCGTTTATATTATTTATCGCAATCCATTTCCAAATAAATTTCCATAAACTTAAATTTATACTTCGCATGTAAACATCATATCAACACCTCTCCATCACTTAAATTTAATAGCGTTTCCTTATAACACTCGTTGTATGATGGTTGTTGCATTTCAATCAATTATGTCATTTTATGCGATCTACTACTGCTGCTGCTGCTGGTGTCGCTAATTCCTATAACCATTTTGCAGGAAACTGCGAGCGTTCAACTTCAAATTTGATTCAATTAATCTGAACGATTTAAACGGTTGCAACTGAACCAACAAACTTTAAGTATTTAATCACACCTGCAATTACCATTCTTGTAGCTCATTTGGAAGTGTTGCTGCCTCCTAAGCAATGAGAGAGAAACGTCAAAGTACGTTCCGTCATTAAAAAGACGCATATTTGTACATATAACAGCGTCTATACACGTATTTAAGCCAATTGTTATCCAATCGGTGGTGGTGGTGTTGGAATTCTATCATTTCGATAGTATCTTGATTTTTTTTTTTATTTGTTTCTGGTGGCACACGAATCATTGATCAGAGTCTGTGATTTTAATTTCGCCATATTTAGAGTGTAAATTAAAATAAGGAGCAATCAAAATAGAGTGACATTAGACAATTTGAATCGAATAAAATGACGTTAACATAACAAAAGAGTGAAACTTTGGTATACTTTTGACCACATTACGTCGTTGTTGTTGTTTGTGTCATTTTACATCGACACATCGACATTACTTCGACTATTGACGAACATATTTGGCTTAATTACTCATTTGCTAATAAAACAACTCAAGTCAATATCCTGATTTAGCAAATAAATATATACATACAAAAAAATTAAACAAAAATGCGATACAAAAAAATCATAAGCGTGATGGAATAATAAATAACACCAACTTGTAGTCTGACCATTTTGGGCAAAGAAAGCATAGCTAGTGTCAAGTGACTTGTCAGTTTGAGTTTGACGAAAGAAGAGCGATACATTGATCACCAGCTGAATATATGGACATATGGACAACCCGTTGCTATATATGTAGCTGATGATGAATGAGCTTATAAAAAAAAGAGTTCAAGAGTTGTAGCTCGTAGCCAATAATGGCAATGACTTGTTTGTTTTTATTTTAAATTTTTTTTAAAGAAATTTCCAATCAATGAATGATAGCTCTGGTTCTTTGATAACATAATTTGCATTTATAATTTTTTTTTAAACATATTAATTATGTTTGTGTAGCAAACTTAAAGACTATAAATTGTGGCAAAAGTATATTGCTTTCTTTTTAAGTAGCACTTTAAAATTCCTTTTGATATACACTATATTTTAGTTGCCACACCCATTAGGTATATGTTATATATGTATCTATAGGCTTGTTTGTTCCTGGTTAAATATTTTTTACACCTGGCCTTAAATAAAAAATTTATTTATTTTTTTTTAATGAAAAACATTTAAAGCGTAATTGATACATAGTATAAGTAGTTAAGTTTGACAAAATCATAGTTAGTAGTTGGCCTTAAACGTTTGGAATTTTATGTTCACGCATTAGTTTTTTTTTATTTAATTGAGCTTATCTACATTTATGTATAAAATGATTGCATATGCAGCACTTTATTTGGTTACATTTATTTTTAAAAAATAGAGTGATATGTTAATGTGAGGCTTTACATTACATATATAGACCAGTTGAATGGTGTTGAAAAAATTATAAACAATCACACCGGACATAAAATGAAAGAGCTGACGTTCAAACCATTCAGAATAAGTAAATAAAAATAAATAAATTGGTCCGAGCAACAACTCGTGTAGAACCAGGGCCTAGTGACTTACAACTCTCAATTCTCTCCATTCCTGTGTGCGTGTTATTGGCAGAAATAGAGGGGACCTACAATTTTCTGCCGAATCCGAATGGGTAGGGTGAGAAGCACTTTTTCATGACAAGAGATACTCTTGGAGGATTTGTCAATTCCTCACAAGAGGCAGTTACCCTTGAAAACATATCTGTTTTTAATTGGTATAGGCTGGGAATCGAACCCAAGACCTTCGGCGTAACAGTCCAACGAACTTATTTTGAATTTGTAGAGACAGAGGCAAGAGATTTGATGGTGACTTGGCTATCTGAGAATATGCGAATATCTGTGCTTGATATCACGTTTTCTTTGATCTAAGACAGGACTTCTTTTATCGCCAAAACTGCCACCTGGAGTGATTGGGAAGACAAAAGGACAGACTTAATTTCAATGTGTCAGAGTAAACACACCTCCACCAACCCCATCATTTTTTGAACCCGTCAGTGTAAAAGTGGATCGATTCATCTTTCAGGAAAGCCAAGTCTTCCCAGATCTGGAATTGATGGTTACTTGAAAGTTTTGTATAGAATTATAGCTGTGGGGTGGTGTATAGTGTGTAATATTTACTTAGAAGTGTTTCGAATGAGTTCAGAATGATAGAGTGGGCAAATTCATTGTTAGTCCACAGGAAGCTTTAAGACGGATAGCTGTGCTTGCAGCTGTTTGTTTACAAAATATGTCGGGGGGTGTCAGATTGAGCAGAATATCCAATGCAGCGGAGGTAGGCGAACGAAATACTCAACCCATGCATCGGCAAACTGAGTTTTGAACCTTGCTTAATTTTCCACAGTCAGTTGTTTTTTTTAAGGGGTTCCACCATATTGACACACCGTATATGAGAATTGGTCTAACAACCGATGTTTATAGACAATGAGTAATGCGGGGTTAGAGACCCAATTAATCGCCAAGGGCTTTTTTACACGAGAAAAGTGCCACAGTGTTTTTTTAACGCTTTCATGTATATAAGAGTTCCAGCGTAACTTCATATCTAAAATAAGACCCAAATATTTTGCTCCATTTGCGAATGTAAGTGGTACACCTTTTTTAGAATGAGGGTCTATAAGGCAGTATTTCCTGGAAAAAAGGACAAGATTGGTCTTATGAGGGTTAACACCCAATTTGCAGCGATCTTCCCAAGTTTATGCGATAAATTCGGGAATCTTAGTTTTTGTGGCCTTTTCCAAATTAGAGAAGTCAAATTTCTTATTTTAAATCATAATCATCACCCAGGCTTAACTTAAGCAATACTTGTGACAAAAACCCTTTTGTTTTAAATAACTAGCGCACTTCTCAGTAAATCCTTTAAAATGCGGGCTATAACTGAATGAATGGATAAATAATTATGCCTCTTATTCTAAAAACTTTTTAAAATAAAAAATCTAATGTAGATACCTGTATCATTTTCTTATAATAAGTCTAACTAGGTATATACAATACATACGTATACATTTCTACGAATTCTTAAAACCTAAAACATTCCGACTTTTTACTTTAATTATGTGTGTTGCATGTTATATCTTTTTTTTAGGACCAATTAATATGCTTAATTTAAGTCGAGCAAGGTTAATAAAATTACTATAATTCTTTCGGCCTAGAGACCAAGATCCCATGTCTTCGACCTAACATCTATGAAAATATATACACATATACCTCTATAGTATTTTAGTATTAGCATACAATTTTCAACTAAACTACTACATTCAACTAGATGACTTGTTAACTTTTTATTAAAGCCAATAAATGCAATTAAAGTCAACGAATTCAAAATAATCTATTTCGCAAAATATATTATTTCGCAAATTATATTATTTAGCATTAAATTAAAAAAACATTTTCAAACTCAAATCCACATTCATGAGAGCATGTGTGAATCGAAAGAAGTCAACCATAATTAAGTTATTGAACTTCAATAATCCGTCTTGTCACCCATCCAATTGGCTTATTTTAATTTTTTATACATTTTAAAATAAACAAGAAACTCGAAGCTATAATTATGTAACTTTTTTTTAGACATAAATAAACTTTGATTAAACATTAGTACATAATTATAAATTTAATCTTCATTTTAAAGAAACTTATTTGATGATGATTTTTTTTTTTTTTTTGCATCAAATCAATTCCAATTGAATCATTTGATCTCGGAATAAATTAAAATGAATAATCTCATAATCCAGTGATTAAATACATTTTATTTAGTCCGATTGTATATTGAATACCATTTTAATTTCGTAATTAATTAAACATTCAATCATAATAATAATTCCCTTCTATTTGAAACTCATTTATCTTTCGATAAAAAACTCAACAGAAATAAAAACAATTTAACAAAAAAAAATGTTTTACAAAATTGTTGACAGCTGATGTTGAACGATAGTGAATTTATATTGTTAATAGAGTTCACACGTTTAGGCAACAAAAATAGTAGTAGCCAACCAAACCTCTTTTACCATTTAAATCTATATTATGCAGTCACACCTTTATAAAGATGCAATAAATAAGATTAAACAAGAAACGCCTTGAGTTCAAAGCAAAATATAAGGTACTTTCGGTATTTTCAAATGCTACCGTTTGCAGTACAAAACCAAACAAATAAAAATAAATGAAATGAAATGAGTAATGTCAACGTTAAACCAATGAAGAGGAATTCCCCAGAGCTATATCTCTAGAGTTAAATCATCCGCTTCGTGCGGGCCCAATTGGAGTGCATTTTTTTTGTAACGTTATGTATAGTATATGTATATGTATTGTTTTTTTTTTTTTTTTGCTAAAGGAGTGGTTGTGGGATTGCAGTTTTGAATTTAAATATAGTTTGATCTATGATGGCATATTGTGAAATGCATGCTAATTTGATTGTTAGAAAGTAATTTTTTTTACCTATTTTTATAGAAAATATATTTGCAACATGTTAATTGGCCATGAAGATAATTATTATTAAATGAATGTGACTTTCATTTAATAAGGTCTTTTATGTTAGCCGCTGTTATGTAAATTGCCCTAAAGGAAGATTTTGCTTTGATGAAACGAATTGAGTGATGGCCCTTTAAATATAGGTCTATACAAATAATTATGTAAAACAACATATCCCTCAAAGTGATTTTGGTTTTGATTTTCTTGTAAATCACTTTTAAGATTCAGTATTAATTTTAACTGTCAGCTGTCAAAAATTTATCGAAATCAAAGAGTGACACTATTTAAATGAGAGCTTTCACTATCGAAACAAGAGAGGGCTACACTATAGGAGTTCAGAGCAGATCCTGAACTGTCAAATAATAATTGTGTTACATTTTTAGTTCTGAGCATGTTCAGAGCGCGCTCTGTGAGCTCCGAATAAAATAGCAGAATAACGGAGCTGAACATACATACATGAAAAAAAAATATTGTCAAAACAATAAAAATGGCCGAAGAGGTTTGTTACTCTATGGAGAAGGTAAAATAATTTTGGAAAAAAACTAATAGTATATGTCTGACATTTGACATTTCTCTAATCATAACAGTTTAGTGCTTAAGTTGTTTTAACATTTAATCAGATAGCTGTGAACATACTCTGCTCAGAACTTTACTCTGTTCGCTTACCACTCTGGCTCAGTGCTCATGAGCTCTGAACTTAAACAGAAAAACGCCTTATGCGGCACTATGAAATGGGTGGTATTTCTATAGTGTCACCCTCTCTATTTCAGTAGTATTTTGACACTTCTACGTTAGAAATATTTATTGAGTTAATCCAGAGTTATCTCACTGAATTCAGGATCTAAATTGCTTAAAAACCTTCATTTCCCTTCTTTTGTTTGGAGTCAGTTCTAAAAAAATGCCATCTTTTAAAAAGTCACTTAAAATTAGTTGAAGACGCTTGGAAGGATCCATAGTTAAAACCAACAAAATGTTATTGAACCAAGGTGCTCGGAAAAGCTAAATACTTGTTCATACCAAATATTGTGATTGATTTATCTACTAAACAACAAATAGTGGAATGAGGCAGCGTTGCCATCTGCCCATATTTTCCCGGACATGTACGATTTGTGGTCTACGTGTTGAACTTCCGGTTTTTTTTGTTAAATGTCCAGTGTCTTCTTAAAAAACTCAAAGTTGTTATTTAATAACCTATTGCCTATTCTAAAATATCAATCAGAGACAATTCAAATTAAAAAAAAAAAACGATCAGACCCAATAATTGAAAAAAAAAAAAAATAAAATCCAAACCAAACAGTGATTTTGAGCTGTCAAAATAATATTTAGGTTGCGTCATATTGATCTCAGAAATTTTTCTCACATAAAAAGTGAGCAAGCGAATCCAAGACTTTTTTTTCCTCGAAGTTTTGACAGCAAAACTGAGAAATTTTGATGAGGAATCCTGTTCATGTAACTGTGATTGCTGAGATCTCCGAGATCTCATTTTCCTGAATATGCCTCATGTTTTTGCTTTCATTCATTTACACTTAGGTAGTATCTAAACACAATGGATATGGAGGTGCAGCTGGAATAGATGTCAAAATATTCAATATTGCGAACAAAACACAACACACAGCAACTGCAGTCGGTGCTGCAAGAGTTCACCATCTTTTAAATTTTGACGTACAGCACTTTGACGTTTCAATTTGTATGAATAAAAAAAAGCCGGAAAAAAATATTGAAGCTTTTTGTGCTTATTTTCGTGAAAAATATTATTAATTAAAAGAAAAATATTAAAAATAAAAAATGTGACGTGGTAGTTTTTTTTTTCTTTAAAACATAAAAAAGCTGCACTTTGGCCACGCAAAAAATAGTACCAAAGAAACTTTTTTACAGCTATTGCAGCTGAAGTTTCACAGTCGTATTTATTAGATTTCCTTAGAACACTCTTGGATAGTTGTCCAGCTAGCCATTGTCTAGTCTAAATCTTCTTATTTATAAACGCATTCCAACAGTGGCCTACAAATGTTCTCATACACTCACTCACATCCCTGTAATCTGTCAATTTCGTGAGCATTTGGATACGTTCAATGAACGTTGAAGATTATTTTTCAATTTTTTGTTTGTGGGTACGTTCAACCCACTTTAGAATAGGTTTGGACAACCAATTTCAGTGTCTAAGTTAGACACTTGATGGAACATGATTATAAATATGGTTTTGGACTTGGACAGCTGTCCAAAGTTAGACATAATTTGGAATGGGTTTATAAATACTCTCTGGGTAATTTATCAAAATAACCACTTTTTATTTTTTTTTTTTTCTAGATTACCTATTTCTTTCAAATGTTGAATATTTCGACTACTTAGAGGTAATACCTACTACATTCGCAGTAAAACAATTCTCATAATAAAAATTAAATTGCATTCTGTTTGATAAATATAAATTCTTCTACCTTAACTATCCACAGTAACATACTTACTTACATCCATTTTTAGACCCTCTCTATTAATAAGCTAACAATGTTTTTTTATTGACCTTAGGGATGCTACTTGGCATTCTCATTTGAGGCTTCAGCAGTTCAGCCTAGAGGCTCTATCAAGTTAGATTTGGATATAATGAAGAACTTTTAATCTGATTGAAAAAAGCCTTGAAAATGTCTAAAATAGCATGTCTGCAAATGTTAAATGCCCAACCCATCGGCGGCGTGGCGGTGGCGTTTATAAAATCATTGTTCCACATTACAAAGTATTCAATAAACTCACACACAAACACACACACTTACGGAACTAAAAAGATTTACATAAAGGTCTTTACAACAATATACTAACTTTTGACAAATCTGTTGAACTAATTGCCCCCCCATCATACTGAGTTGATCGGCAGTTCTTGTTATATTGTATCGCTGTAAGCAATTATCCAAGGTAACAAAACAAAAAAAAATTTTCTTATTCTTTGAATATTCATGAACCCCAATATCACTTAAAAACAAAAACAAACAAATTATTTAAACGTTATTGGTCAGGCCTACAACACTCAACGCTGAACTGGATGCCTACCTTTACAGTTTCACTCTTTGAATCTATTAATTGCTGGAAACAAATCATTTCATGGCAGCCGAATAGAAAATTAAGATAGTCGATAGTCGTGCTTGGGCTTTTATCTTTCAATTTTTATTAAAACGGAAATAAATTACTTTTCCAGATTACTTCTGATACCTATCTACTATATTTATATTCAATGCAGGGCCGGATTTTTCAATTTACTAGGTTAGGTACAAAAAACTAAATTCTGCTTTAAATATAAGTTAAATTATTAAATTACGAATTTACCATTTCAGATTGTCTTTCATTTTTTATAAATTTTTCTAAGAGAAAAGAGGAATAGACAGAGAAAGAGATGTTGTTTAATTTTTCATTTCTTGCGTTCGAGAAACTTTAAGATTAGGCTATCCAGTATCCACCCAGACGGTGCTTCAAGAGTTCAATAACTTTTAACTTTTCACGTGTAACACTTTTGGCGTTTCAATTTGTATGAAGAAAAAAAGAGCCGGAAAACAATATTGAAGCTTTTTGTGGTTATTTGTTTCGCGAAAAATATTATTAATTAAAAGAAAACTATCGGATATAAAAAAAAGTGAATAATCGGACCATGATTGTTTTTTTTTTCTTTAAAATATACAAAATGCTGTACAGCACGTACGACACTTTTTCACAGCTGTTGTACCTATCTTCAGCGCCAGTTCCAGTTGCAGCATTCTATTGTGTTAAGGCAGTTATGACGTTTGGTTTGACATTTTCAGCAGAACAAGAATAGAAATTAATTAATAGGCGTGTTCAGGAAAATGAGATCTCGGAGATCTCAGCAATCTCAGTGGGCCATTTCACACATCCCACACCAGATCAATTCTACCTGGGGAAATCGAAGTTTGTAGGCAGACAATTTTTTAAAAATTTGTTTGTTTCTAGATAAAAAACAATCCGTTGTTATGAGCACTTAAATTATTATTTTTCTAAAAGCAAGACAGTTTTTGTTGTTCGTAGTGTGAAATTTAAAAAATATGCCTACTCCTACAATTAAAGCCGTTTCATGTGCACAATAAGTAGTAAGGACTTAAGGAGTAAGCCTTGTTTAAAATTAATCCATTGTGTGATGGCCCAGTTACATACATGAACAGGATTCCTCAGCAAAATTTTTCAGTTTTGCTGTCAAAACTCTGAGGAAAAAAAATCTTGGATTCGCTTTTTAACCTTATAAGGGAGAGAAATCTGAGTTTCCAACAGTTTTTAGTTATGAAGTGCAACAAGCAAGAGGAGTGAACGGGCTACGGCTACGACTGGTGTAAATTGGAAATTAAAAGAAAACGTCAAAAAATCTCCAGCAAACTTGTTCCCTCGTGTGAAATGGGACTTAGATTTTGATTCTTCGTTTGAAAGGTAAAAGAAATTAAAAGAAAACTTTAAAGCTAGTTGTTTTTTCGTGTGAAAGGAGACAAATTAAACAGAATTGACCCTCTGACCCACTTTGAAAAAATGCGCAAAAAGCTGAATTTTGGTGAAGAGCTTTATTTTTGTTATGTGAAGCATTTCTCAATACTCGAGGCAACAGGCAACTTAAAATTACCTAAGCCGTATTTTACTGGAAAGTTGGATTTATATGAATGAATGAATATATTTATATACTTACCGCCCTCTTTAACTAGCCTTGCATAGTCTAGCCATGGTAAAAAAAAGATGTGAAAACAATCAACACATTTGAGAGAAATTGAATGAAGATTGATTGATTTAACAAAAAAGGTGAAAGACTTTATGCTGTATCAGAGGTTATGGTTCAAATATTTGTAAATAAAAAAAAAAAAAAGACTATCGTATGTTAGGTACCTATAACAGCTATCCGATGCTTTTCTTTAATCTTATGCTTTAAATAAATTAAATTTATTAACAGAGATTGTGAGACATTAGGTATGTGAACGATTGCATTCATCACAAATTTATTTTTTGAAAATGAATCTCAATTATGTAGATGATGTGTTTTATTGTTTTATATAAAATGAATGACTTTGTGGCCTTGACCGTCTTAATTAAATTTCAAAAAGAAATCACTGTAATTTGGAAAAGTTATCAAATATTATAATTAACCTACTCACATTGTCTTCTTTTTGAGTTGTAAAAGTTATTTAATTTAACGAGTTTCCATTCTTTTATCGGGAGGTATTCGAAACAAAAAATTACGTGAAATTTACTTAAGCTGTCTAAATTCATCCCACACACAATATGTTGAGGTACAGTAATTTCATTTACTCGAACTCTGCATTATGATGCAATATGAAAAGAAAAATGGCACTATGCATTCATATCTATAAAATGTACCTTTATTTATGAGAACGCCTTCAGGTTAAAAGTTACTGGGTAGACTGCAAGTGGTCACATTAAATGGATCATTAATTTTTGTTGAGTATACATACAAGAAAAATATGCACTCGTATAAGTAAGGCATAAAGATTGATTCAAGTTTAATATGAAGTCTTAAAACGGCTCCTTTGGATTTGATTTAGTTGTGTTAAGTTCGCAAAGTATAGGTACTACGTTAAATTGTAAATACAGGATTTTTCATTAATTGGTGTCATTTGATTGAAATTTTTAATTAAAAACACGGAAAGAAGTATATTTCAATACTTCTTTCCGACACTTCTTTCAAGTTAACCCACTTTTTGAGTTTTCACTAGGGAAAAGTTGAATCAGCAAGAGAACGTAGCTCCAATCTAGGATTCCAATCAAAAAGTTGTGAGGAATGGAATATGTATTAAATATAAATTTAAAAAGAATATGTTTGGAGAAACCTCGTTTTAATGAAATACCTATAAGGTGTTTTTTCGCAATCCCGGGGATAATTGGTTGACAAAAAAACGACACGATGATAGCGACACCATTACAGAAACAAAATGGAGTTTTCATACAAACTATTGATAACAAATACGTAATTCATGTCGGTAACACAGTTTTTCTGTGCGCTTAAATTAAGTCGAAAGAGTTGTCTCTGCCCACATGTCATTAATTGTTGTTGGACTTAACATGGTGATTGTTTAGCTCCGACGTAGTTTTTTTCGTCTAATTTCTCCACGGGCTTGAAAAGAAACACAACTTGTTTTGGCCTTTTAAGTTTAATATTTTATTATTTTAAAGGCAATTGTTAAATTTTAAGCTGTGTTATACTTCACACCAAGAGATGTGGTTCGACATATTTCAATGGTAAAACAAGAAAATGAAGACCAATCAAAGTGGATTCTTATTATTTATTAAAGAAATTTGATGTGGCCTCATAACACAAAAATAGGTTTTTAAGGCCCTGTAACATTAACATTTTATGTTGTTTTCTTATAAATATTGCTTAAAATTAAGGATATATAAGTTATCTTATAAATAATGCTTAAATTTAGGATAAATATGTATTATGTATTTAACAATGGAGAAATGATAATGATTAATTTTGGTTACATAAATATAGTCAATGTTTTTCCAAGAATGACATAACGATGAATTAAATTTGATTGACATATGAATTGCATATAAAATTGTTATTACTGTTTTTTTTTTAATAATAATTTTGAATTAAGTAATACAAAAAAAGAAAAGTTCTTAATAAGGTTTTTAATTTCATAACTATACCATGGGACATTTTTACGAAATTGTATGTTTTTTGAAATAGGTTTAGATTTTTCAGCAGCAGCTAAAATGTTGCTTCTAATAAAACTTTCAAAATCATCTATTGATTCGTAATCAGTTTCAATTTTCAAGTTAACTTAATTCTTAAAGAGATTCCAATTGAAATTTTTTTTTTTTGTTAAATAATTTTCTCTTAAATTTAAATTTATCTCAGAGTTAAGGGTTGGCATGATGACAGGAAAATGATCACTGTTGTGTAAGTAATCTTCAACAAACCATTCAAAATAGTTTTGAATGATTGGAGAAACTAATGTGAGGTCAACAGCATTAAATGTTTTGTGAGCAAAACTAAAATGTGTTGGAGATCCATTATTAAAAATATTAATAGAGTGTTCAGTTCATGTATAAGATTTTCCACAATTTTTCCAATGATATTTGTTTTGAACCAGGCAAATAAACATTGCAAATAATACATTTAATGGGATACGAAACCCTGACTGCTACTGCTTGAAGATCTGTTTGCAGCGAGAGTTCTTCTGCCACAAAATTTGAGTCTACTAAAATGGCAACTCCTCCATGGGAGTTCGTAATAGATTGACAATTTTTATAGAAAACATTAAAATTTTGGTATATAAGTATCTTTAAATCTGGTTTCTTGAACGCAAAATATGAATGAATTATATTTATCGACTAATAATTTGAATTCCTCAAAATGGCTTAGAAAATCAGTGCAATTCCACTGAACTAAATTTAAATTTTTACATGTCATTTTGGTCACTTAAGTTTTCACTGGATATACTACTTACATTCATTTTATTAATGATTTTGGTTTTGTTCTGGTTTTTAAGTTCTTTTTTCTTTCTTGCACTTAACTTAACGGGAAGAATAGAAATTCTCGATTTTCCGTTGTCAATAATTTTTGCGGGTGGTTGATCGCTTGATGATGATGATAAACAGTCGGCTGCATTAAAACGTTTGTTCGATTCTTTTTGGATGGGTACCTCTTGTCCGGGAGTATGAGTTTTCGGAGTAATTTCATTGACAGGTATCTCTTTCTTTTTCAGTGTACAAGTGCAGGGGCATGAGCATGTAAGTTTGGTGGTGTTGGTGGCTAGAGAGTTTGAGTTTTGAGATCTCTCATGATACTTTCTAGTTGCTTCTTTTATGTCGACTCTTTCTATTGCTTTGATCTTTTGCACCTCTCTTTCTTGTAAGTATTTACAACAAGATTTCGAAAGGGCATGGTGACCTTGTTGACAGTTAATGCAAAAAGGTGGTCTGTTGCATTTTTCCTTTTCATCATCTTCGTTGCTATGGAAAGTTTCGGAACAGTTGGCACATTTTTTTTCGCTAGTGCAATTTGCAGTAATATGGCCAAACCGAAGACATTTGGTGCAACGTAACGGTGCGGGAATATATTGTCTGATTTTTATTTTTTCGTAGCAAACGTAGATTTCGTTTGGGAGGTTATATGATGAAAAATTAAACACATAAAGACTGCCTTCTTCATATTTGTTTGTGACGGGATTTTTGATGCTTATTCTTTTAAAATCAGTAACTTGTTGATCTTTTAATCCTTCTAGTATTTCTTCTTTTGAAATTGAGTTGAATTGAGGACAATAAGCTACGCCTTTACTACCATTCAAAGTATTGTGCTCCGATATTGAAATTTTAATGAATGGGTTAAGGGTTTTGAGTTTTACAAGCTTATTGGCTTGACATAAAGTGTTTGTTTTTAAAAGAATTTTTCCATCACGCAAACGAGTGCAACGGTCGATGGAACCACATACCTTAGTTATAACTCTTTGTAAGAGGAAAGGGGAAACTTTGTTTATTGACTCACCGTCGCACCTTTCCAATATTAAAAATTTTGGGCCGCATGATTGATTTTTTAGTGTTTTTGAATTGTCAAAAAATAAGTCGTCGATTTTTGTTAAATCTGATGGAATACTAACTTCACACATTTTAACAGAGTTTTGACTTCTAGGTATGATTTAAAATATTGTAAAAGAGATTTATATACCAATTTAATTAACCACGCTTTTCGGAGTTTAAACTTTCACTGTGAACTAATAATTGAACCGCTCTCGGTGACGTCCAAAGGTCAACTGTGAAAATGGATTCTTGTAGAATTACATATCTCCAAATGGGCGTTTGATTATCAAAATTCTTCACCCAAATCATTAATTTCTTCGTTTGTCACTTAGATGATATCTATATGCAAGGAGACCAACCAACCATTGTCTTAGTGTGGCGTTTATATTACAGGGTCTCTACTGTCCTCAGGTTCTAACGTCTGAAGGTGATTATTTGGCATTTTGTTGTTTTACTTTTTTTTTAACTTAACATTTAATTGTTTAGTAATTTTTTGGCTTCCATTAAATAATTGCGTGTGAATTTTAGGCCTAACTCCAAAGCCGTTTCCATACTCAAAAATTTCGCAGTATTTATTTGCTGTGGCGAATTGAGGTAACGAATAAACTACCAAAGAAACATGAGTTGTGATTGCTGCAGGTAGATAATGAAATTATTTTTGATATAGAAACTAAAAAAAAATTGAAAGACAATAAATAGAAATAAAAATGGGAAACGCTTGAAGTTGTTTTAATTCATTTTTAAAACTAATTTATAACAAATATTATGTTTTATGGGTCGATTTTCTTTAAACATGGTACCTAGCGGTTTTTGGCATTCCCCCACAAGTTTTTTGGAATTTTTTTTAAGACCAAAAATAACCAAAAATACCTAACCTACCGTACAATTTTTGTTTAACCAAATTATGAAAATCTTATTTTTTTTTCAAAATTGTGCCAACTTTTTTTTTTTTAATTTAGTAATTTTTTTAACAAGAATGCTACCATTTTATATTTTATAAAACAAAATGTCGAAAAAATGGTTCTAAATGGTACCTCCCATAAAACCATTTTTTGATTTTCGATTTTCTCAAAAATGGTTCAACTGATTTTGATCATTTTTTTTTTTATTGAGAATGTTTGCAATAATTTTAAAAATATTGTGTAGCAAAATTTTCCAAAAAAAAATTTTTTTCAATTATTAAAAAAAGTTTCGAAAATTTTTTTTTTGAGAATTAATAATTCGAAAACGAATTGGTCGATTTTTATTAAACTTAGCACCCAGCAGGTTTTTGATATTATCTAGCAGAATTTGAATATAATTTTTTCTTATAACCAAAAATAACGGTACCTCATATACAAATGTTTAAAAGCCGGTATTGAAAATCTCATTTTTCTCAAAAATGGCTCCTACGATTTTGATTGAAATTTATATGTGAACTGATATCAGAATTGGGAAAAAAATGTATCTATTGTTTAAAAATGGTGTCTCTCATAGAACCAGTTTTTTGGGTTTTCGACTATCTCATTTTCCGTTGAACCAATTTTAATGAAATTTTTTACACAAAAGCTTTGAATAATGTTGCATATCAAATTTTGATTTTTAAAAAATTTTTCAAAATAATTTTCTAAAAATTCGATATTTCAAAAATAGGTTGATAATTTTTTTTTTCAAAATTAATTTTTAAACTTCTCATATGTAGATAAGAACTAAAAATTGTCGTACCAATTTTTTTTCATAAAAATATATTCAATTTTATATATAATAAATTATTTTTTTAAAAAAACGCTTCAACGATTTTAAAATGTTTTTTCTCATAAATTGAAATTTGTGTATCAACCACTTGGTTTACATTGCGTTGGTGTCAAATCAATTTCAGGTTTTACTTTTAAAGGCCTACATATAAGCTAAAATTATCTCCAAAATTAATTTTCTAAAAAGTGCTGAGATAAAGAGTTGTTTTATAGCCTAAATGTCAGTACCGTGGTATATTAATTTAGAATGAACTTAAATTAAAGGATTTTAGGCAATGGTGCTAAAAATCTTTTAAGTTTTTCTGTTTAGAATGAAAGCAGTACTTAGGACAAAATAAATAAAATCAAGTCCGTGCAATAAATATTGAGTAATAATCCAGCATAAAAATAAAGACGGCAATGGCAACCTCTAAAAACAGATATCAAAAATTTTTAAAGTTACAATTTTGTAGAAAAAATGCCTTTTAAAGTTTGAAACGTCAAAAAATAAAAGGAAATTCAGAAATTCACCAAAAATAGTGACAAGGTATTAAAATTCAAAAACATAATATAATAAGGAATATGTCTTCGAGGTTTAGTAGTTAGTACTTTTCACTATATTTTTGTTCCTAAAAATTTATTGGAATTTTTGAAGAGCAAAGGCTATTAAAAGTTAGTTATTTTGAAAGAAAAATATTGTTTTGTTATTTGTTGTTAATATATTTTTCCAATGAAAATTATCAAAGGCCAATATAATTAAGATTTAGGCTTGTTTGCAAATACGTTCGAAAATGTTTTCAAAGAGAAATTTGTATAACTTTTAAAATACTTTCACACTGGGGTCAGAATAGCAGAGAGAGATATTTGCATCATTCCGAATAACTGTGTCATTTAAGGGTTTTTCATATTTTCATTTTAATTTTATAAAAAAAAAACAAATTTATATTTCTAATTTATTTATTTTTTTTTTTTTTTTTGGGATTGATTTATTTTTTTATATTTTTTTATAATTTATTGATAGAAAATGTGGGTAGAATAAAGGTATTAGAGGCATTTTAGTTAAAATCACAATTATTATAAAACCTTTATTCTCAAAAGTCGATAGTTAATTATTTTTATTTAAATTTAACTCACCTTAAAAATTTCTAAATTATTCCAAATATTCGTAAATATTGTCAAAAAAAGTTCCACAAATTTATTAATATTTTTTTAATCACTAACAATTTATTTGTTCTTCAATAAATATGTATATAAAATTTATTTAATCTCTTCGATGTACACTTTAATGCAATAATATTTAATTTGCACGTAATTTTCTTTAACTATCTTACAAACACTGTTTTATTATTGAGTACTTTATTTTAATAATGTTGTGTTTTTTGTTATAATAAAATTTAAAAAAAAAAGAAAAACGTCTTCTTCCTTTTGCACCAATAATATAATTATACACGCAAGCCAATTATATTGTGTTAAGCTAAAATAAGTCGAACAAAATTAAATAAAAAATTAAATTCACTTCCCGCGGATAATTAATTAATATATATAAATTACGAACAAACAAGAAACCACCAAACACTGGTGTTAAACTACTGAGCTCTTGCTGATGGATTTCTTGGATATTTATAACAACTCTCGCCGAAATGAAAGAAAAATAACAAAAATTCCGTCAAAGCCTCCTCCTTTGGGTCTAAAAGCGAGAGTATAGAGCTATTAGCTTGTTAACGGAAAACCAACTCGTCGTCGTCGATGTTAATTCCTCTACCTTCAAATGAAGTATTGAGCTACTACAGAAGACAATATCACACCACACATCGCTTTTAAGCCTAAACTATAACATTTTTTGACTTTTTTCTTAACAGCAACGGTGGCACCGCAGCAGTAATGGAAAAATATAGGAGTTAAGCTTTGATACGGATACTCACCTCTCATATATGGCTTGGACGGTGTTGAGCTGTTTGTTCAGTTTGTAGAGCCTCGACTGTTGAAGCTTTGGATAACTACCTTAGCTATAGGTGACTTGTAGGAAAGGGGTTTTATTGAGTGAGTTTTTGGATTGTTACAAGCTTTACTTAAGTTGTAGTTTCGTTGTAGCTCAAACTGAACTTCCATTCATTCATTTGCGGCCATTCATCTTGTAGATAGGTGAAGTTTGTAAATATTTACTTTTGATCGAAACTATTATGACGACAACGACGATGCCACTGCCTTGTTCTGTTTATCATTAAGTTTGTGGGGAGCCGGGAGACCTCCTATCACAGACAATTAATTAGCGCGGGATTTTTATGATGTTGTTTTTGTTTTTGATGTATTTTTTATCACCATTCGCATTTGGTTTGAGTGAAAGTGAAAAAAGTATCATCAGATCGTCTCAATGACACGAAGGAAGATTTTATCTTAATATGTGATGGGCGGCTGCAGCTGATGAATCAATGAGACTTGTTGAATAAAACAGGTGGCAGATAATGGCGTTTGTTATTGTTTTAGTTATATATTTTTTTCTTCTTTCTGTTTTGCAATATAATGTTGAGAAGTTCTCATGATAATGATGATGATGTAAGTTTTTTTTTTCGTTTGTTCGTTTGAGATACTTTTGAATATGTTCAAGCTATATAAGAAGTTAGTGGTGATTTGTTGTTCCGGTTTTGAGGGAAATCTTATTTATTTACAAAGACGTATAGATATTCAGGATTGTTGGCAAAAAATAAAATAAAATAAAAAAAGGTTGCGAAATATGAAATTTAAGCTTTTTTAATTTGAAGAAATGTGTGAGAAGGTTTGGGCGCATAAATTCTGCTAATGTGTTTATTTTACTTAAACGGACAAGCTTTTAATTAAATTTAAATATTTTACTCTTTAATGGGTAGGTAAGTGATATTTTGTCTGCCAAAACCCCCGATAACGAATTCAAGCTAATCGCCTTTGATACGGAACAGATATTGTGGTATAGATAGTACGCAGTTCCCATGATGCATTTCAACATTGACAAGGGGATAACCAAATTCTCTGGGCTTAGCTAAGCCAATAAAGGATTAGTTATTGTTACTTTTAATATGTATAAATTGTGTAACCCAAACTTTCATTCAATTTTCTTCGAACTTTGAAAAATAAATGAACCCATTGTCTTATTTCATAAGTTTCAGTTTGACAGTTCAGAGTTGACAGTTGATTTTTTATATTTTGCTGTCAAAACTCTGAGGAAACTAAATTTTTCATTTTTCAAAGAAGCGAAATCTCTGAGATTTCATTTTTCTGAAGGCGCCATATGACGGTGAAATGTTACATATTTTCCAAAAAAAATAAAAAATTATATTCTTTGTCCAAAAACATTTTCTATTTAATTAATAATATTAATATTTTAATATCTCAACACAAAATTCTCACATGTCAAACTTCATCAGCTTCTTCTACAATAGTTGCATCTGCCTTCTTTCGCCTACGTGCTAAAATTGCTTGCAATTCATTTGATCGAGTAGTTTTAAACTAAAACAAACAAAAAAAAAAACAAAAACAAACAATAAAATAAAATAAATAAAATTCAATTTTTAATATTTTTTTAATAAATATTTTTCACTTACCCCACTGAACTTTTTCTGTAAAAGCACTTGTGATTTCAAACGTTTGCTATCATCTTTACAGAAATATCCATCGATAGTTTCATCGGGTAAAGCAAATAATTCATTTCCATTAAGGCCATGAAGTTTTTTTATAACTTCGTCAGAGAATCCCTTTTTACGAAGCCATTCTTCAACTTCTGTACTGGTCGATGATGCTTCGATGTATATTTGTGGAGTTTTAAGAATTTCTAAATCCTTGCGTTTTTCACGTAATAACATCGATTGACGGAGTTCTTCTTGTATTTCATCTTGGGATTCTGAATTTTCAATTTCGCAATCGTTGCGAGCTCTCCTAGCTGTATTGGTATATAAAAGAAATTTATTATAATTTAAAAAAAATAAAAAAGTTTGATAATAACTAAAACTAGCCTACCCGTGCAATTACATAAATATAAAAGACGCACAAATTGTTTTAAAATAAACGGACCTAATAGATTAAACAGACCATATGTCACATGCCAAAATATTATATCAATTGGAAAGGGGAAGTGTTCATTTTTATTGAAATAATATTCAACAAACAAATGCAGTTTTTGGAAAAATTATTAACACTTTTAAAATAAAATTATAATTTAGCGAATCAGCTTTATTTACGCTTCGTTTTGACACCTCATTTGTCAAAATCGGTGTAGTATGAAAGTCGTAAAAGCGATCCAGACTTTAGAAATAGTAAAATATGATGATGATGCAGCAGACTTCCAACAGTCGCCTACAAAAATTCTCATACACTCAATCACATCCCTGTAATCTGTGAATTTCGTGAGCATTTGGATACGTTCAATGAACATTTCGTTCATTTGAAGTTTATTTTTTGTTCATTGAACGTACCCACTTTAGAATAGGTTTGGACAACCAATTTCAGTGTCTAAGTTGGAAACTCGATGGAACATGATTACAAATAAGGTTTTGGAGTTGGACAGTAAGTTGTCCAAAGTTGGATATACTTTGGAATTGGTTTATAAATATAATTGCTTGTCTTTTTCTATTTTCCTCAAAACCACAAAAAGCTGCTGACCCTGCTAATCGCAACTAGATATCACAAGATTTCATTTATCTTACAAACGAAATTTGATGAAGCGTTTTCATTTTTGTGCAGTTCTGTGCATCTGTCAAAATCGAGAAAATGTTGATCCAGTCCTCCTTTTTTTGTGAGTGAGTAGTTCTTGTGGGCACTCGAACAGCCATTTTTAATTTCTGACACTTCCATTTTCGACAACCTTCGCAATATATAACCTTAGTTTGTGTACTTTGGTGTTACATTTCCTCTGTTTGTTTACTGGCCACTACCAATTTATACCAATTTAATTCCAAATTCTTTCAAAGTTCATTTAATAAAAAATTAAGTTGGTAGAAATTGGAAATTTTGGAAAGTGAACGAACAGACCTATTTGTATCTCTTTTTTACATATTAGACATGTTCAGGAAAATAAACTCTCAGATATTTCGCTTTGTCCAAACGTGAGATAATTTAACATTTTATTTTCCTTAGTATTTTGACAGAAAAAAATGAGAAATTTTGTTGACGAATCCTGTTCATATAGCTGAGATTGCTAAAGTCTCTGAAATCTTGTTTTTATTAATTTTTGCTTTTGCACTCAACTATAACTACTTAAACATAATTTAAATTATAAAGTTTTTGTTTATTATTCACCAAATAGCGCTGAACGCATGACTTGTCAAAAAAATCAAATCTCGAGTACGTGCAAAGTTAATTAATTTAGACTCTCAATTTTTATCTAAACGAATCATGCGTCCCCAGCGAAAGGCTATAAAGTACTCTGTTTTATATTGACCACATGAACTAAACATTTCGTTGAACATCAACAACTGCGTAGCGTATCTATTTAGGCTTAGTTTATGTTTTAACATTATAATATAATACTTAAGTGTGTCAAATTAACAACTTGACACTTGACACTCGAGCTAATCCACCACTTATTGTCAAGTAGTTAATTATATGCAGAATAAATTGGAAAAGAAACATTTTAAAGGAAGTTCAAGAAATCACAATTCGTTTCTGGACACGTGCCATCTAAATATTCCGTTAATGTGCTTAAATTACCGGTAAACTGCTGGCGCTATTACATTCACTTACTCACTTATCTGTTTCCACGATAGACATATCTGCCAAAAGAATCAAGGAGACGATGATTCATTAAAGAAAGGTGAAAACAAGCCACAAACTGGTTAGCAATCGCATAAAAGACTTCGCAACAAAAATAAAACTAAACTATGCCTAAATAACTGTATATTATAAGGTCTATGAATAAAGGGACAATTATGAGACAATCAATATTCAAAATGTTAGTGATACAAAACTTAGTCTTTTATAATATAGTATCATTAGTTTTGTCTGGATACTTTGATGTTCCACGCAATCTACACCTAGTAAGAGTGTCAACGTTGTTTGTATTCATCGCACACAGCCAATGATTTATCAATATATCTATACATAAGTGAATATAATCACGATACTTACCGACAAGTGCTCCTGCATAAGCCAACTCCTTTTGAAAACTGTTAATTGGAGTTATTGGCGGGGTGTCTCCACCTGATGGTGGCGGTGGTGGAGGAGGTGGTGGCAGCGGTTCACTAAATGATCTTCTGGCCATAACCGGCTTGGCCATTTCCCGTTCAGTTTCGTAGGCATATAATGAAGTTCTTCCAGATTTTCCACTTTCTGAAATTAAAACAGTTAAATAATTTTTACAAGTGAATACATATATGTATATATATGAATGTAGGTAGATATTTAAATATGTAAGTTTTGGTTGGTAAAATGCGATACTTCCTCTCATAATATTTCAATGTCAATACAAAATAAAATGACAGCAAAAACACCTTTTATATCTGTCGGTTTCTTTAATTACATACTAGTAACAGGGCTGTCGAAGTTAATATTAAGGATTATTAATTGAATGTTTTTTACTCCCTTTTAATTTAATTGGTCTTCCCTGTGGAGTAATCCTCCTAAATACTGCAAATAGGTACTCAGACTCATCCCTCGTAGAATTAAAAATTAATACATTTATGAACAAGACTTCAAATTGATCATTCCTCACCTTCTGCAAATAGCTCGAAATGCTCTGTACAAAATTAGAATCAAATTGGTCCACTTGTTAATAGACTCTACCTAGCTCAAAGTACAGTGGACTTCATATACTAAGTGTATTGTGAGCGCTGAGATTTATTTAAAAAAATACTCGCACGTTGTCTAACTTAGAAAGAGCATTTTGATTCTGTTTTGTTTTAAAAAGACGCTTGTTTTTATAATTTGCCCTTTATTTCTCCATCTGTGCATGTGCCGTTTGTCGTGTTCAGTTCAGGGTTTATTCAGACTGCTCAGAGAATTCCTCTGGATCTCGTAGAAAGCAGTCTGTTTTCTTACACTGAGACTGAACGAAGCTCTGAGCTTAAAAATAAACAAAAACTTTTAGCTCCGAAACAAAAAAGAATTAAGCCTATTATTGTCGGGTAAAAATTGATTTCTGAATGCTTCTGAATTCAGACAGTAAAGGTCCATGCAACAACATATTCCTTCACTTAGAGAATACAAGATGCAAATCTTTAAGAAGTCAAAAAATATAAAAGTGAATCCTCGTAAAACATGTAAGTACTCTATTTACTCCCAAAAGATATAGTATAGAATTGCACTGCTGCTGAATAACTTAGTTTACTGGGAGCATTGAAGTGACAAGATTCTAAGATTCTAAAAGCCAGGTTTTGGACACGCGAAACTATCTTTATCATTCAGTGTAATATACCTCAAGGGAGCACTTTTTTTTTGATTAGAAGGGAGTCTTTTATAATAGGCTGGATGACGTAAAGTCTCTGAAAAATGACATTTCACGATTTTGACGTTCAAAGTGTGCGCATGTGTGCGTGTTTGCGGTTTTGATTTTATCTTCAAATCTTCAAATCAAATTTCTCTTCTTTTTAAAAATAAGCCAAATGAACACTTTCATAAGCATTTGGAATGATTTACAGACGCTTTCGGACAATCAGCACAGCTTTAAGGCATTTTAACAAACTTTCAATATTTTATGAATTAACCGTAGTACCTTTACATTTCTCTGCAGCGATTGTTTCTGATAGAAATAGAAAATTATTATTTTTTTTATTTTCCAGTACTTTCCATTGAATATTAGAAACGACATCCCTGTTTTAATACGAAGTTTGTTTATTTACGCAGTGGACATTCATCTCCCGGTTTCAAAGCATACAGTTATAACGGCATACTACGGAACGGACTTTCAAAATGTCGTGACTGGAAGGCCTTTTGGATAAGCTTGGCAAGTTCAAGTTTGCTACATGTTTCTGGTATCACATCCAGACTATGGAAATATGTAAGTAGGTATGTCTATGTATACTTTTATTTTATTGTTTCTCAAATTAAAGGACTTTGACAGTATGATTGATTCATTGATAAATTTATTTTAATTAATTTCTTTGAGAGGGTTGAGTCTGAGTGAAGTTTTTTGTATTACTTGCAAGGAGGAATGAAGGAACTAAAAGATAGCTGAAAATAAGTATCAATCGAAAGTAAAATCTCACCCGTCGTCACTTGATCGTTTATTGATGATGACAGCGATTCTGTGTCCTAAAATAAAAATTATTTTCTTATTAAAAAAACAATAATTTTACAAAATTAAATTGAATTTTACTACTTACAGATGCTTGTCCCAAATAAGTTGAAGCTTCAGAAGTTTCGAAATTATGCGGATTTAAAATCGAATTTGGTACGTATCCAATCTGTCCACGATTATTCCTTGCTTTCCACCATTTTCGGGAGTCGTCAAGAACCTAATAAGACAGCAAAAAGAAAAAATACACACTCTTAGAATCATCTTGGTAAAAGATTCAAACTAAATTAGCTTCTGTTAACCTCCAAATATTCTCCTTTCACAACTGATAGCTCTTTATCTGTATCAGCTGGTCTTTGATGTGTAACCTCAGCTATTCTCACATTCCTCGACTTTAATTTTCTATGCCAAGTTGCGTTGGTAATATCATGCATGAGGTTTCCCTCGGTCTTAATTATCGGTGGTGGGATATACGCAACAGGTTCGTCAACAATAAAATCTGGTGACCAATCATCGAAGAATATCGGATGGAATGAGCCATTGTGATCTTTAAATGAATCTTTTGGTTGATTCCAATTCTTTCCCAAGGATTTCCAAAAATCCCGCTGCTTTGGCGTGACACAAGACTCTAAGTAGCTTATTGTTTCTCTTCTTAAAAGAGGATTAACTACAGCTTGAGGAATGCCTGCATTTACATACACATCATTACAAATTACTACAATAGTTTCAAGCGAAACAAAAATTTCATTAATTGGAGACTTATTTTTGTCAATTTGTGTCTGAAGACGAGTTAAAAAGTTGAAGGCAAGTTTAAATTTTGCAAAAATATCCATAAATTCATGTTCAACCGGAGGTCTTGAGCGTAAACGGAGTAAGCCCTCCCCATGAGGATTCGTATTGAGTTTATTCGTAAGCTTTCTCATTTGCAGTTCAGCCAAAGCTTCAGCGGCATAGTGTAGACGGAAAATGAACTTTTCAATGTCTTCAAAACAATGATTTAGAACGTTTATATCACGTTCCTTTGTATCTTCATTGTCACGGTTTTTAATCATTGCTTCACGAATTCCATATTGATCCTTAGTAATGCCATTCGGTATCTGCTTTGGTTTATTTTCAATTTGATCACGACGTTGAGTTATAATTTGACCATTTCGAACAAGCTTTAGGTCTTCAACTAAATGAACAGCTGAAGCATCCTCAACCTGTTAAAACATGCAAATTAGTTTATAAAAGTTATATAATCCTATAAATAATGCATTACCTACCTGAAAAACGTGCATTTCTGTATTTCCCAGAGCTGAACCGGATACTGAAAATACCAGCATATTGTTGAATTCCTCGAGGGGATCTTTGCTTATAAGCGCAGCTGGTTCATGTATCAAAGAACCTGGAAAACTCTCAATTTCTACCTGAGAAAGAAATATGTAGGTATACTTTTATAAGTTGTCTATTGTGAACAAGAAAGACTTTTTCTATTATATTGAAACTTTATTCATCTTGATAGTTCAGCAAACTTTCCAAAACCGATTCTGGATTTTAATAAAATATAGATAGACATGACCTATATTATTTACACACGTAAAGCCTTCGAGCTAAAACAATTCCACTAAAACTTCATTTCTTAAAGAAGTAATTTTCCACAATAAAGGAGGCCAACCCTCTGGTGGGAGAATATTGGTCATTATTAGGGACAGGTTGGACGAATGCTGTTTTCTATACACTGAGAATGCTTACATAGTGGTATTGTCAGCGTGGAAGATCACCTCTTCCAAAAAATGCGTGGGATAATATCCGCGCCAGCAGATTTGTTTAAATCGAGATCTTTCTGAACTCTCCTAATAGTGCGATTACAAGCACATGAGTGAAAATTCCTTCTATAGAATTATTTACGCCTTCAAGTACAGGAGGCGAGTCATGATCATGATCTTTTAGTAGTGTCGAATTGTGTTGCAAGTAGAGCTTACTCTAGACAGCTGGGTTTATCGTTTAAGAAAAGCTATGGAACTTAAGACAAAGTAGTCAACCCAGTTATAAAAATCGTATTTAGCGAAAATCACTTTTGAATCTTTCTCACATTAAGTTAGAGTTACCCAAATTGAAGTCAATTTGGACGTAGCTAGAGGCCACGGAAAACTCGGTCTAGTTAAAATGGTTAACAAGAAATTTCAAAAACCTTAAACATTATGGGACCCCAAAGCTGAGGTGGTCCTGGTTGATCAAAGGTTAACATTTTTTTATCTTAACATATTATAAGTGATATTTTTCTTTAGTTAACAGGATCTAGAACGACTAAAAATATAGTGTGAAAAAAATCATAACAACAAAATAAAAATGTTTTGATTGGAACTGGAGGTACAATTGTTTCTAACAAATTGGAATAATGCATTTTAGAACTTGAAAATGTCAACTCCAAAGGGCTATAATTTATGGAATTGAAATTGAAACAATTGTAAAATTAGAAGCCTAAGAATCACCTGACAATCGTACTTCTGAATTATTAGGAACCTGGAAGAAATTATCAAACAAATTGATTACAACAAATTCTTCTAAATTATTAAATTTGTTCTTTTTCACATTTGCCTGAACGGAAACGGATTTATTAATTATCAGAAAGCTTTCAAGTGGATATTATGATATGATCCTGTTTAGATTGAGTCCGGACAGGTGAGTCGCATCGTGTTTACATAAGAAACTTTGAAGAGCCTCAAAATACATCATTGGAACAACAACAATTTGACATTTCGCACATTAAAACAACAAAAATGGGACTCATGACTCCGGTTTTTATGTTTTCTTCGTGCCTCACGAGAATCCTTACCCCACACTTTTCTGGCCAATCAATTGAAGTGATACCAGACTCAATCCTCCCAATCTAAACAGCTTCTATGAGAATGATCGTCTATTTTGTTTTCATGAAATAATAAAAAAAATTAGGTCTGTTTCTTTACTCAACTCCGGGTTTCCGTGGTATCTCAAATCTACCCCAAATGTGTTTCTTTATACCTTTTTTGCCTTTTGATTTTATTAAATTAATTTCATTTCCATTCCAGCAAAAATCTACTTAAAAATTTCACCTGGTGCAATTTCTTGCTTGTCAAATGAGAAGTCAGTGGATCGAAAAAATTTCAAAATGTGACGTTTACATAGAAACAAATCAGAAACATCCCAAATGCGTTTTCTTACTTTTTATTTCTGGCCAAAAATTACAACAACAACATAAAAAAGCTCGGGCCCAAACTTTTTCCAATAAGTAAAGAAACAGGCCTATATTGTTTCATTCCATAACTTAAATATTTTCACGTTCTATACAAACTATATATAGCAAAATGATAATTCTTATCTCAGAGATTTTTCTCACTCATAAGGTGAGCTAGTGAATTCAAGGTTTTTTTTCGTCAGAGTTTTGGCAGCAAAACAGAAATTTTGCTGAGGAATCTTGTTCATGTAACTGAGATTGCTAAGATCTCCGAGATCTCATTTTCCTGAACACGCCTAATGATACGATGAGTATTTTTTGTGGGCACTCGAACCGCCATTTTTAATTTCTGACATGTTTAACTTTGACAACCTGTGCAATATATTACCTTAGATCTGTGTACTGTGACTTTTGAGCTAAATATGGACTTATGTGTTCTTGTATTTAGCTTAGACTGTTTTTAGACGACTGCGATTTTCATTTTTAAGCTTCGATTCTCTTTTTTTCGGTTGCAGGGATGCTTTTAAACACTGCGATTTTTAATAGATGTTAACTTTGTTAAATGAAGAAGAAAAATCTCACACTCTTTACTTCACTTATTTCTTAAAAAACAAGAAAAAGCACAAAGAAGAATCAGCAATAACTCTGCAATTTTTTCCAACCTCAGCAATTTTGTCTACCCCTGCCACCATAAATGACTGCTAGACAGCTCTTTCTTTGCCATATATTTAAGAAAGCTAAAGGGCCCGACCTATAAAATCCGTTGCGTCCGTTGCGTTGACGGTGGGGAGGGGGGGGCAGCCATTTATTGGCCGGTTCCCATAAGAAATCATGTATTTTATCAAGCTGTCGGTTGAATGCGTCGCCATGACGGACGCAATGGATTCTATGAGTCGGGCCCTTCAGTGGTTTCTATAAAATAATTAATTTGAATTTGGCCCCTATTTTCAAGACAGTTTTTTAAATTTAATTTTTCTTGTTCTATTTATCCAGAACTGTTCAGTCTTTGAATGCAAATATTCTCTTCAAGTATAAGTAAGTCGAGAAACTCTAAATTTGTAACTTTTGCATTTAATTATTGATTAAAAGCTCAAAAGTCTTACCTGCTGCTGATCGAGTATGACAATCCATTGTCCATTAAATTGCATAAACATTTTCTGCGGAGAAACATTGGCGTCCTTAAGAAGTTTAATTTTCTCAATTGGATTCCTTAGCTCTGATTCATGTTTCACCTTAAACGTAGCCAAATGATCCATTGCATATGTAGGCTTATCGTGATCTATTCCATTTGATTCGTGGAGAATAGTTTGTTGTGATTGGCCTTGATGATTTTGATGATTTAAGTCTCGAAATAAAGCGCTTAAATTGTCAGCAGCTGTACTGCCATTCAATGACGTACGCCCCATATTGCTCGTTTGTGAAAGTGTTATCAGCTCGAGGCAAGAGTTTTAATTGTTTTTATTTTTAATTATTTTGTTGGTTATTAGTTATTGTTTTTCTCAATCTGAAACGGATAACGTGATTTAGTAAAATTATTTCATGCGTATAGAGATATAATGCCAAATGTATATACATAGATGATAACTATAAATATGTAAAGCTATGAAAATGCACTTGGCTAGTTCAGAACGTACAAATAAAAAAAAACTTCATCTTGTTGCATTGTTAGGTACTTGAACTTACCTAATTTTTTTGTGTTGCAATAGTATTGCGATAAGGGTTTTATGACTTGGCAATGAACATATTAAAAAAAATATTTTTATGATATTACTATTTTTAAGTTTAATTCTATTTGAGTGTCTATGTAACCGTAAAGGCAGGCCCCTCTTATCAGCTACACAGACACCCAAATAGGTCTTAACAAAATGTTATTTTATATTCTAATTAAAAATTGTTCAGTTTAAAACCCAATTCAATTCTACTACGATATCTAGACAAAAATAATTATAAGAAAAATATATAATCTATAGAAAAACTATTTGATTAACTAAACATATTATGCATTTTATTCAAGTTTAAACTCTCAAAATTGGTACCTAAGGGTTTGTTTCTAAAAATGTTACAATAATAATTTAAATTTAAAAATTTGCGTACAATATAATATAAAATAGGAGTATTCATGCAACATTGTAAAGTCCTCGTAAACGTGGTAAACTGCGTAAACTTGTCAAATGTTCATAGAAATTTGACAGGTTTACGCAGTTTACAACGTTTACAACGTCTCTACGCCTTTGCATAAATACCCCTAATATCATGTGTACATACATACCTTTTCAACCATGTCATTATCACCGAGAACATTAAGACTTATAAAAACCCCAACTATTTTTGTATGCAGTTTTTTTGTCCAGTTATTTTAAAAATTAATAAAATGCCCAGCTGGGTCGAACAAACTTGCTTGCTTTTCAAAAAAATGAAAATATTTTGAGAATTAAAGGCTCTCCCAAATCAACTCGAAACATTCGGAACCTTAACAAAACTTTCGGCGCAGGATCATAATTCCACCAGCCAAAAGTCCATAATTAATTTTTTTGGTTTTTTAATCCACCTTGGTAGGCCAGAAATCAAGAGGAAATTCTCGTGAAATTCTTGCCCATCGTCTGTGGATTTCTGACTCACTTTGGTATTTTAAAAATATGCATTTTATTAAAAACCATTTATTTTGCTTTTTTAAGCTTAAGATGCGTCTTAAGCGTTCAAAAGGAAATAATATTTGTTTGATTAAATCATAGAAAACCACATTTTCTTGGAAAACCAGTACATCGGGTGGCCCAAAGGTTTTACCCCCCTTTTTGGGTCCTCTGTACCGCTCACGCAACTCTGTACATTTAGTCCAGTCGTCAGGCAAGTGTCAATTTCAGCAGTTTTCTTAATAAACAGTACCATGAGTATGATTTCAAAATATTGCAAAAAATACTGGTTGAGTTATGATCCACTTCCTGTCTAAAATAATGGAATATTGACCCACTTCTTTATGGATTTCTGGCTCATAAAGGTGGGTTATAATGTCCACAATTGATTTGTGGACTTGTAACCCACCCAAGTCGGTTAAAGTCTATTGTGGACCTATGGCCCTGCGTCGAATTTTTTTGCCTAAAAAGATATTTATTGTTCATTCCAAGTCGATTCCTGTATTTAAAAAAAAAATTATAAAAATTTTTGGGCCAATGTCCTAATTTTTCACACTTTTTGCTTATCATTTGCAATAAATAATTATTTTACAACAAAATTTTATAAAATAAAGTAGATAATTCAATTCTCAATTTCAGTCGTATTTATAAACCCATTTCAAAGTATGTCTAACTTTGGACAACTGTCCAAGTTCAAAACCTTATTTATAATCATGTTCCATCGAGTGTCTAACTTAGAACACTGAAATTGGTTGTCCAAACCTATTATAAAGTAGGTACGTTCAATGAACAAAAAATTGAAAAATAATCTTCAAATGAACGAAATGTTCATTGAACGTATCCAAATGCTTACAAAATTGACAGATTACAGGGATGTGAGTGAGTGTATTAGAACATTTGTAGGCCACTGTTGGAATGCGTTTATAAATAAGGAGATGTCCAACTATTTAGACAATGGCTAGCTGGACAACTGTCCAAGAGTGTTCTAAGGAAATCTTATAAATACGACTGTTTGTGCCTACCATTTTTAACGAGAAATGCAAAATACGCCTGCAAGTCGATGAAACATAAAATCCAAAATTAAAAGGATACGCCATATTAAATTTTGGTCTAAAACTTTGCATTCATATTCTACTCAATCATTGGAACTACGTCAAAAAATTTCGTACTTAAATTAATTTCTTTATATAGTGAAATTTGGTCCGACTTACTGTAAATCAAAATGGCTCGGTCGAGCCTATTCATACGATGCAGTTTTTCTCAGCCGAGGTATTAGACTGGCTCATGTATGAACAGCTTTAGATTTAGCTACAGCTTTTATTGAAATGAAAATCTAATAAGCATATACCTTTCGATCTTTTTCACTACATTACTAAAATGTTTAACTTCCATATAACATTCTCTTACAACTCCATTTTGGTACCAAACATTAGCCATTACATGTTATGTTTGACTTTTGATTTAGGAACGTTATTTAAAAAAAAAAAATATTTCAAGCCATTTATAGACCCTCACGAAATCTAGGTATAGGTACTATAATTCGAACTTTCTGAAAAGACCTACAAATATTTCTTTTTAAAACTCTTAACGTACATATGTAGGGAAGGTACATTGAGTATGATGTGGTGTTAAATAGTTTACCAACAACCAATTTAAGACTCACTATAAATTTTAGTGTCTGAATGGATTTTTTCAGCAATAATATACATATAGTAAAACGGGAAATTGCCTACACATTTCATATAGTGAAAGAAATAGCTTAACGTTTTGTATGTCGACGTGACTGGCACACCTCTCTATGTTTTTTAGTCAGACAATTTGCTAGCGATTAGTTAGTTTGTAGAGAACCAAAAAAATTCAAACAGTAGAAATATGTATATATGGAAATAGTTAACATGGACAATTCAACTACATATTTTATGTTATCCTCATGTGTGGTGTACCTTATGTATTATACTTCATTTTATTCAAGAAGTGAAGAAATTAAGTTCAGTTTAACAAAGGCAAGAAGGAGTGATAATGAGTTTTTATAAGATTTAGATGAGATATGCCTATATAGTTACGAATTAGTCTAAGAATTTGATATAGATTTTTGCAAAGAATGGAAACTGAAGCCTAAAGCAGTTACAAAATATAAAAATTTAAGGAAACAAATCTTTTTTGACATATGTAATTATATAAATAAGGGTATTTAATATTTATGCAACATCGGAAAACCACGCGTGGTGAACGTCGGAAAGTTTACCATCTCGTAAACGAACTGTCAAAATTGTATGGGAAATCTTTTAGGACAAATCGTAAATTTTCCAACAAGAATGTGTATCGTAAGCATCGTAAATGAAAATGGTAAACAAGGTTAATTTTTTTTAATTTTATTATGACATTATGGTTGAATCAGCTGATTTGTTTATCACACATTTACGCAAGTTATTAATTAAAAGGGACGTTCATGCAACGTGTGTTGGAAACTTTTCGATTTTACTATGTCGGTCGTAAAGTTTCCGATCTTGGATGAATACCTACCCTTAATGTAAAAGTGTCACATGGAGCTAGTATGATAATCGGTCAGTTTTACTATTTCGAGTCCTCAATAATTTTACTCCGTCAAAACTTGAGCGGGCGAATCCAGAATTGTTCTTTCTCAGTATTTTACACAAAAAGTGAAAAATTTTGCTGAGGAATCCTGTTTATATTTCTGAGATTACTGAGATCTCTGAAATATATAAACTGCCCAAATTGTTAGATAAAATAAGTATTCGATGCTTTTAACTTTAATTAAATGTCATTTACAATTAGCACAATCCCCTTTTTTAGCTATAAGTCCCCTTTCACATGAGGAAACAAGTTACTACAAACTTTTTGATGTCTTCTTTTAAATTCTTCTAAATATCTTTTTATTGTTGTTCAAAGTGTAGACTCGTGCATTGAAGAGGACACAAGCGTTCATAAGTTTTTTTTTACAAAACGAACCTCTCACTATCAATTCCTACTCTCACCCTCCCCGTGGTGAACATCGGGTGCCTGGTACCTTACCTAACTGAAGACAATGGAGTCCCAATCCCTGTGGACGGTTTTTTGGCGGCAGCAAACGAGATAGGGGAAGGGGATTGTTCCCACTAAGACACTTCTCCTTCATCAAGGTGTCAGGGGGAGAATTCCCAGATGGACTCAACGGTTGCGTCTACAGTTCCAGTGAGGCTGAACTATCTTAGTGATTACTTTATAAGAACTACTACGCCATATTCGGAGCTCAGGCCTATAAAGAGGGGTTTACCCGGCTCCCCATCCTTTTAGTTATGCTAAGGGTCTGGTCCTCCAGGTAGGGGGTCGTGCCGTTGTCGGCCACGTATAGATATTTTAATTGTGATGCAACAATAAACCTCGGATTCAGACGGAATTACTGCTGCGGGACCAAGCAAACTATAAGTAAGTGGCGTGTAAGTTTGGCGTACGTAACTAAAGACAGTTAGCTAGGGGCAGAGCTGGCTGGAAGAAGCTTGTTGGTTGAGACCCTAGTTCAATCCGGACTGCATTGCCACCTAAATTAAGTAACTAAGTAAGTAAAATATCTTGTTTCCTTCTATTCACACGAGGAAACTAAATCGTAATAAATTTTCTGTAGTTTTCTTAAAATGTCTCTTTGTAGGACGCACACTGATGTGTGAAGAGGAACGTCAATAAAAAAAATATCAAATCAGTGCCTACGTTCTGTAACTCTCGCATCATCATCAGTCGAGAAACGATGAAAATTGAACAAATCGTATGAGTTTCGTTCTATTTTTCATCATTTCTCGACCAATATTATCGATGCGAGAGTTACAGAACGTAGGCACAGGTCAATTTTGTTCACTTCGCTTACTTCGTGTCATAATTATTTATCATTCAATAATTAAATGCTCTCCCAAGCGCAAGGCGGTGGAGTTGGGAAACATGTAAATTAACAGCGAAAGGTTCGTTGTCATTTCGAAGTATTCGCGTTACTATCTAAACAAAATAAAGACGGTGCTGCAACTGCAACTGAAGCTGCGGCTGAAATAGCTGTCGAAATATTCAATAGGTACACACAGATTCAATGTTACGAACACAACGCAACGCAGCTCCAAACGATGCTGCAAGAATTCACCAACTTTTAACTTTTCACGTGTGGCACGTTTGACGTTTCAATTTGTATGAAGAGAAAAAGAGCCGAAAAAAATATTGAAGCTTCTTTGTTTCGCGAACAAAATTATCGGAGATAAAAAAGTGAATAATAAGCCCGTGACTGGTTTTTTTTTTCTCTAAAATATACAAAAAGCTGAACAGCAGCATTGTGGGCACATAAAAAACAGCACGTACCTACGACACTTTTTCACAGCTGTTGCAGCCTCAGTTTCAGTTGCAGTATTCTATTGTATTAAGGAAAAGACTTAATTCTATAGTTATTGCTTGATCCGAACTTTGAGTTCTTTTCTGTTTCTGATGCTCGCTGGCTGGAATTCGTCCACAATTCCAGAGTTCGCAGAAATTGTTCTTTAGCAATAAGTTCAATAAATTAATGGAGGCTAATTCTGGATGCTGTAATTTAGGGGGACAGAAAATTGTCATTTACAATTATGCACTTTACTTATTCACCATCAATAAAATACTTTCACAACTTACACAACTACAATACATTTTAAACTTACAAGCTACACAACGTAATGCAACTCATGACAATTTTTTCAAAATCTGACGGCTACAATTTTGCATGAATAACAGTTAGGTGGATTGACTATTACAAGTATTGAATTCAGCTAATTGATTAGCTAATAACGCTACGGTATTTTTCTCTTCGTAGATACAAATTTCGAGAATAAACTAAATAAGCTGTCAATTACACGATTATTTATCAACATGATGACTCTTATAATTTATAATCTCCATTAAAAAATAATTTTGTCTGACAAAATTGACCAATTTTCCTTTAACTGTTGTCTCAATTTTCAAATACATATGTATGTATATATGCTTAACCTTGAAATATTGTTTAAATCAATTGGGTACAAAATATACGGTAAGTGTTTTCGATATCAAACAATTGAGATTCTTTTGATAAACAAGCCTAGCACCTACTACATACATTTGATTGATAAGATTATTGTTTTCGGTTCAGTTTTTCAAAAGTGTTTTATATTTAATTAAATTTGTTTACTTATATTTCATAAGTTTCATGGAATGTTCATTGATATAATTTATGTAAAAGAAAAATAGACAGACTTACATTTGATCCAATTTGTTTTTTCTTGTTTATCCGATTTTATTGTTTTTGTTTTTTAATAACTTTATTTTTTAAATAGTTATCACTTATAATATTATTAATTTAATTCTTTAATTAAAGTTTTCTCCAACTTCAAAAAAATTCACATGTCACTATTTATTCTTCTACCGAAAACAGTTCTGTCTTACCAATCGACTATCGAGTTAACGTTCTAGTTAAAAAAAAAAAAACAATTTTGGTCAAAAGACCTTTATATGAACATAAACACCTTAACGTATTGTCTTTTCACGTTTTAATTCCGAACTAAAACAATCAATCAGGGAAAACAATCAAATTATTTCTGAAAATGCGATAACACACCTGTGCCTGCGACTAGGCAGGTACCTATCTTTTTTGAGAATGTGGAAATACATAGGTGTATGTAGGTGTTGGTATTGGTTTTCAAAAAAAAAAAAATCATACATTGCAAAATCGTATATCATCTAAATGATATGATTGCTGAACTTAATGGTGTTTATCTTATCGACACTGCTGATTGTTTAATTAACACTTGTATATACCTATGGCGTTTGATATAAAACATTAGAAAAAAGAATTTCCGACTGATAAGATATACCTACTTTATACATATGCACGCGGTGAAGGAATAATTTTGATGACAGAAGCGGAAGCTGGTGACCTAGTCTCTGAGGCATTTTACTATCGCATTACATGTTTTTAAGATACCCAGATAAAAACCTTGGACTTTGAGCTTGTAAACATTTGTCATTTGGGACTTTGAGATTTACAGATCAACCAATAATCAAGAAGATCGATTGCATTTCGATCGGCAATCCAATTTAAGGAAATTCCGATAGTCTTTAAAAACCTTTTGATTTGAGAAGTCCTGACGTGCAGAAGAATAAAAAACACGAGCGGAAAACATCTTCTCAGAAATAGAAAGAACGAACATTAAAAGCGTGAGATCAAGGAAATAGATAGGTACAGTGAAGTCACATAGAAGAAAGTTAACAAACAACGAACCGAAGCCTACAAAGTGTATCAAAGGCTTTTTTTCAACTCAGACTTGTTTTTTGTATTCAATCAAAACTAGTTTGCAGTGGGTTTCATGAACTCAGAATAAAATGTCAGAGATCGTACCCTCCTCAGAGCTCACTCGGTTTGCTTAGACTCTACTCAGTACTCTGTTCAGGGCTTAAATAGTAAAATACTCACACAGTTATTTATAAACACACTCCAAAAAGTGTCTAACAGCTGTCTAACTCCAAAACCTTATTTATAAATATGATCTATAGGTTGTCTAACTCAGACACTGCAATTGGTTGTCCAAACTTATGCTACAGCGGGTAGGTTCAAAGAACAAAGAATTATAAAGTTATCTTGAAATTAATGAAATATTAATTGAACGTATCCAAATGTTCACGAAAAAAAACCATTGGGCTGTCTGCTATATCAATTCTGCTGAATACAAGTCAATATAGCAACAGTGACCACGAGTAATTATTTGAATAGTTACTCACCATTCCGGAATTAACACAGATTTTGTATTGAAAAATTATAATTAGTACATTAAAATTCATGAAAAAAAATTTTACTTTCATGGCAACCAGTTGGACAGATTAGTCAGGTTTAGTTAGTTACCTTTGTCAAACATAATAAAATTGCAAAAACAAAAGATTGTTTGTATTTATTCCGCTGCTTTAACCCTCTAATGGCAGCAGTAAAAAGAACACAGTCAAGAAAGAGAATGTCTTAAGTTAACTTATTTCCGTTCTTCTTCTATGTTTTTGATTGCACGAGTTTTTAGAACAATATTAGTTATTTAAAGTTAAAAATAAAAACAAACATAAAGCTCAGCTATAATCTATACCACGCAGAACCTTTAACCTTTTTTAAATTGTGAAATTTAAATTATGGAGAAAAATACCCACCGACCGGACCCATTAAAATCTCTTGCATGCGTTGCGTTGCGATTACGTATACAACTGACAGCGCGTGATTAAATACACTCGTTCTTATCAGGAGTAACCCATTTTTCTGTTCTTTCCGGCAGGCCCGTTGACATCAAGACGTTTTCCATTTTGCATTATACATTTAAGAATTCACGAGTATCGTGAGTGCTTTTACACAAGGAATAAAATGTCAAAAGTATGATGCATGTTAGATCCATTGTAATTTAATATTAATTGTTGTTTTATTTTAACAAAACTTAGACAAAAATATCAATTCAACTAATTTACTTCATAAACCAGCGCCAATTAAAGCTGTCATCACAAGGTAAAACGTACATATTCAGTGCGTCATTTCAATCCATTTCATCCTTCAACGTCAACGGATTCGTTTCCGCAACGCATTCGACGGATTCTATGGGTTTTATTATGGAACCTATGTACCTACATATTATTTATATTTCTTTTCTCCAGCTGGGAAAAATAAACTACACAGCACACATATTAAAAGTAATATCATTAGCGTTTTCATTTTTGTTCAGTTCAGCGCATCTATCAAAATTGAGAAAAATTGTTGATCCAGTGCCCATTGCCATTCTCTTGTCTAATTTCAATATTTTGTTGTTGTTTTTAATGATGCGGTGAGTAATTCTTATGAACAGGTATTTTTAATATCTGATACTTCAAACTTTGACAACCTGAGTAATATATTACCTTAGATTTGTGTACCGTGGTCTGCATACACTTCATTTTTATAGCTTAATCTTAGTTGAAGCTAGTTTACACGTCATTATTCTCAACGTGCGATATATGTACATACATACGTAAATGTAATGTATGTATTATAGAAATATTATTCAATAATTATATTCGCTTTTGTAAGAAAAGTTTAGCCGCTTCATAAATTCTTCATCCAAATGAACAAATTAGTTTCGTGTAATTTTCCGGTAGTTTTTGCATATTGTTTCTATTAAATTTTAGTTTGGTATTAAAAGAAACTGAATATCTCTACGATGACTCGTGTTTTATTATTGTTTATTGTTCATTCAAAAATTGATTCACTTAAATAGTCGGTGTTATTCAATCGGAAGAACATGGCTTTGAATTGAGTGTAATAGCTACACAGTGCATGTTAAAACAAATTAAAATTGCACGATCTTATATAGAAGCAAGGGAACAATTAGCGTAAGCGTAGTAACCCATATGTTTCCATAATAGACTTATTATTAAAAAAAAATATTATTTCGATTGCATATATACCTAACCTACGGCTATATATGTACGTATCTCACACCAGCAAAGTATTGGAATCGGTGTTCTTTGAAGCAAATATTTCAAATAATTTCCTTCACTAATTGCCCCGAAGTCTTGGACTTGAGTCAGAAAAAAATCATGTCATTAATTTTCTGGAAAATAAACTTCAGAAACTACAAAGCGACCACCACAGAAAAATAAACAAAAATCAAATAAGTACTCTTATAATATACGAGCTAAATTTGTATTATTTATTTGTTTTAACATATTTATTTTCTGTAATGATGATGATGACTTAAAGACAGCAAATTATTTTCAAATCAATTGATATTGTTCAATAACAAAATTTATATCAATTTATTATAATTTATAATTCTAAGAAACATATTTTTACATTAGATATTAATTAGCTCGTTTCAAATTAAAAAAAAAAAAACATTTCTCTTTGCGATTAATTAGTTGACTGTAATAACACATCACATGGCACAAGGGGGTTTCTGCAAAAAGTACACAAAAAAATAATATTATATTTGTTTTATGATAACTAATATTAGAAATTGAAAAAAAGAAAATAAAACTTACGTATTCGAAGCGATAAAGAATATATTTTTGGGAACTTCTTTTAAACCTGAATTGGCACACAATAATTTAGCGGCTGTGACTTTCTTCATTTTACTAACAAATAAAATAGGATCAGCAAAGAGATTATAATGCCACTGACGGATTTTCGAAAATTGTTCACCTGTATGAATAAAAAAAAAAAACAAATATTATAAAACTATTGAATTCAAAAAGTGGAAGTGGGTATAAATGTATTTTTGTGTTTTTATATTAAATAGGTCTTGTATTAATTTCTAATTTCTATTTCTATTTATTATCTTTAAATTTTTCTTTTGATTTCTCTTTCAAAAATAAGCAATACCTACAGCAAGGGATTGATACAATTTATCAATTGAAATCGTAATCTGTATTGTGGAAATGAATTGATATATTATTGTGCTATTGTAAATGCCTTCAAAATATTTCGATAGTTGAGAATATGGGGATATGCGCCTGCCAGAAGTTTGTTTTTTTTATTTTGAGAAACGTTGCAAAGGAAAATATAATTAAATTAAAGCGTATTTTCGTGAAAAATTATTTGGTCAGCAGTTTGGTTTTCTAATAACAATAGGCGTGTTTTCTTTTTGCAATTCCATATGGATTTGTCGAAAAAAACGACATCGGACCTAAAAGAGCTTTACACGTAAATCCAACAATAACTTAAGTCCATATGGACTTTTAGCTAAGTCCAAATAATTTTCGGGACTTAACCTAAGTCACGATAAAAACTGTATTACCAGCGCTAATTATTATAAAATAGACTATTGATAGAAATTCACAATAAGTTAACAATCTTTTGATAGTTGACACTTACAATACTAAAGGATTTTCCAATAGGGACGGGTTGATTTTGACAGCTCGTGGCGGCCATATTGTTTCTTTTACTTTCTTTTAAAATATCGTCTTTTAATCAGTTACTAAAGACAAATCATCATGGAAAGTTACAGCGTCAAGCAATACGTGAAAATGATAAAAAATTTTGGTTTTGGAGCAGTTGGAAGTTGATCCCAATTTTGGTCGAAAAATCATCTTTAGCGATGAGGCCCATTTTTGGATGAATGGGTACGTGAATAAGCAAAATTTCCGGATTTAGGACGACACCAATCCACGCGAAATTCACGAGGTGCCAATGCATCCAAATAAAGTTACTGTTTGGTGTGGATTTTGGGCTGGAGGCGTCATCGGTCCGGTCGTGAATTGGCCACCAAGATCGTGTGATTTGACCCCTTTGGAATTTTTCTTGTAGGGCTTTCTTAAGTCGCAGGTCTATGCGAATAAGTCGCAAACCACCGCGGCTCTCAAAGACAACATAATCGATGCCATCGGTCAAATTTAGCCTGATTTATGCGCCAAAGTCATCGAAAACTGGAACTTTCGAATTAGCGAATTTCACACATCATGTCATTGATAGGGCTCTCAAATAAAGATAAAACCTTATTGATATCTTATATATAACTTGACTTGTTTTATTCAATTTTAAAACTGACCCGCCCTTAATGGAAAACCCTTTATTTAATAATATTGATTGATAAATATTAATTATTTGGTTAGTTTATATTTCAGAGCCCTCACCGATTTTGCTCCGTCAAAATTTGAGCTAGTGAATCTAAAATTTTTGTTCCTCAGTATTTGACAAAAAACCGAGAAATTATGTTGAGGATTCCTGTTTATATTTTTGAGATTGCTGAGATCTCCGAGATCTCTGAAATATAAACTGTTAATTGTTAAGGGTGAGTGTCACTTTGGCACTTTATTCAACTACGAACAAGCCTATTAATAAGATCTTAGAGTCATATCGCATCGCCCTCTTTGTTAAGATAGTGAAAGTGCATTTCCGTATAGTATCGCACTTTGTTTTCGATAGATAGAAAGTAAATTCCATACTGAAATAATAGAATGATGTATATTTGACAGCCTTATCGAAATGAAAAAGTAAATAAAATAAATCATCAACATTTCATCTGAAAAAAAAAATATAAAATGTAAGTTACCCTTAATTTGAGTGTGCTCTTAATTTCTATTTATTAATTTGTGGCGTAGCTGTCTTAAAAAGAGATAAAATTAAATTACAAATTGTAATCTTGAATGAAATATAAATATATCTTTACTATTACACAATACGATAAGTTATTTAATTGAAATGATAAACCGCATTCATAGTTGGGCTTTTTTGACACATTCTAATTAATTTTATATACGTTGTTTGTGGCAGACCTGCCTTCAAGCTTTAAACCAATTTATTGTAAAAAATTTGCTCTTAGGTACATCGCTATTAATTCAGAAACCAGAATCATTAAGATTTTATTAGTATTGGTATTTGGTAGGTTGATTGGTTATTTGTAATGTTCTCTACAAACTGTGCAGAAGCAGAGTGATTTTGGTATTTAATAACTATAAAGCCCACATAAAAATACGTCGCTTATTATGGCCTCAGATCTCTTAGTATCACACATAAAGTTTGTAACAGTTTATTTTTTTGCTAATAAAACAAAAACTTATAGCCATGTCCGTCGGTCGTTTTTGTTGCTTTGAGTAGCAGAAGAACTACATTTTAAAGCTATAAAGCTAATGTTGTTATTTTAACAACTTTTTAAGTAAATAAACAATCTTTTTTTTATGATTATACAATTATTTCTTCTTCTTAAATCTCATCATTATCAACAATAATAAAAACAAGAAAAAGAGCTTAGTTTTACTTTTCAATATGACCTTCAGTCTGAATATGTGCCTTAGCCATTAACGCGAAAAAAATCTAAAAATAATCAGAAAACACACTAGAAAATGTTTCCTTTAATGAAGAAGATATTTCTGTTTTTTTAGAACGAACATAAAATATGTAATTAAGATTGTCAACGAAAAATTACTATACTATATAGTCTCCTTTTATACGAGGAAACTGAGTTTCCAGCAACTTTCAGTTTTTAGGTGGGAAGGACACATAGAAAGGGAAAACGTCAAAAAATCTCCAGCAACTTGTTTCTTCGTTGAAAGGGGACATATCCATAGTACTCAAATCTAAGGTAATATATTGTGCAGGTTGTCAAAGTTGAAAGTGTCAGAAAATTATAAGTGACTGTTCGAGTGCCAACTGGAACTCAACACGCATCAGTATATAATAACAACAAAATATTAAAATAAGACAAGTAAAGGGGCACTGGATCCACCATTTTCCCACCATAATATCTCAGTTTTTACAAATGCGCAGAACTGAACAAAAATGAAAAAGCTAATAGCGCAAAATTTTAAACGATTTAGTACGATGTTAAAGCATTTTTAGTATGATAAAATGGCTTTAACATCGTACTAAATCGTTTAAAACTGACTCCAGAGTTAACTCAACAAATTCGATGATTTTGCTCGGTATCTAAATTGGCAAAAATACAAATAACGACTAATTAAGTTAAAAATACTTCAGATATTTTAATTACCGACTAAAGATTAAAAGAGAACAATCAGATTGCCGGCAGACTATTTTACAAAAAGTAATGAATAAGGTTTTAATGTTAAACTTTATCAAAATATTTTTTACAAAAAATAAATATATATATTTTTTAATGATTCAAACTAACTTCCCTGTCAACTATTAAAGTGGGTGCAATATATTTCTTGAGAAATTATTTAATTAACATCAGCGCATTGTCACTTTAGCTATTTGCAACAATCGTGTGATTCAACGTACAAACATACATACATATGTGATGGATCGCTCTGGAAACAAGATTTCTATCTTCTTTTTTTTTATGCAAACACACAATGTGTGTCATCCCCCCAACAAAACATGCAATATTTGTTGCTTCTTCTCTATTTCCTCACATTTTCAGCTTTTCGACAGAAACTTTGACATGAAATAAAATAATATATATATGACAGAAGTTAAAACTCAATGTCACACAATCGTTATTGTGATATACATATATCTTAAAAGTACACTAGCAATAGATATACATACGTATATATGTACCGACATACAAGATAGACTAACTAGTAGTGCTTGAAGTGTAAACAATTTAATTTAGTCTCTAAGTAAGTAATTTGACTATAATTACTCAATAAAAAAAAACATGAAGACAAAACAAAACAAAACAAGACCAACAAAGTAGCTCAAGCGCGAAGCCTAACTTACCCAAAATACAGGTGAATGTCGGTCCAACAGTTGAGCCATTAACAGGTATCTCAGAAATTCCTCCAACAATCAGATCGACATCGGACACATGTTTGTAGACGGACTTTAATTTCGTTATTTCCTGCAAAATAAATTTCACGATTAATTTATTAGACCTAACCAAACCATCCGTGCGAGAATTAGAAGAATGTGATTAATTAATGTGCACTCGACAGTAGGGCAATATAGTTTCAAGATTTGGGTGAATGTGATGGAGAAAATCATGGCATTTTCAAGACATCCACTTAAAAAATTAGATGGAATTATTGATGCAGGGTCATAAATCCACGGGCCAAAAGTCTACAAAGGACTTTTGACCCACTTGGGTAGGTTACAAGTCAACAAATCAACTGTGGACTTATAACCCACCCTTATGAGCCAGAAGTCCACAAAAAAGTGGGTCAATATTCCATAATTTTAGAAAGGAAGTGGGTCATAGCTCAACAAATATTTTCTGGAATTTTTTAAAATCATACTCAAGGTACTTTTTATTTAAGAAAACTGTTGACATTGAAATAAAAAAGCAAAATAAATGGTTATTAGTATTTTTATGAATATTAGTTTTAGTATGAATATTTTAAAAATCACTAAAGTGAGACAGAATACCACGATCGATGGGTCAGAAATGTACAAGAATTTCCTGTGGATTTCTGGTCCACCAAGGTGAGTTAAAAATCCACAATAGATTTGTGGACTTTTAATCCACCTAAGTGGGTCAAAAATCCATTTTGGTCCTTTGGCCTGTGGACTTGCTACCCTGCGCCGAATTATCAAACAAAAACTTCTTTCTTATGAATAATTTATATTAAAATGGGTCATTCACAGTGAGACGTGAAACAAACAAATGTTTGTGATTTTTTTAATCCTGTACTTGACTGACTATAGGATTCTGAAAAATATTTTTAAATTTATTCCGAATTTTATATGCAATGTGCCCCAATGTGCTCTCAGCGATGGTATGTTATCATTAATTTGTAGCATTTGCTACTGGTGAATGACATAATTGGACATCTTTTCAAGGTTTCACACATTGTAAGCAATCTATATCTATTCGTTGTTTTCTTAAAGAAACTCTTGAGAGATTTGAGGTTTGAAATCATAATTAAAATCGGTGATACTTACATCTTGAGCTATGTAATTACGTAAGTCATCCCAGGTGGCAATCGACTGACCTTCGCAATGTTCCAGATATTTCACATATCCCTGCAGACCATGATCACGACCACGTTGAATATCAAATGCTAAGACATTCGGACGGCTGGGTACACGAGCTTTGGTGAATTCTTCAATAAGCTGAAATAAAAAAAAAATAAGATGATGGTGTTAACTTTATTTTTAATATGAGTATGCTTATAATTTAACAAAAAAAAAAAACAAATTGCATAATTTTTGGTTTTTGGCGAATTTCAAATGTAATTTGGGAGTTCGGTAAAAAATGAGCATACACACAAATTAAATGTATTAACCTTGGAGTACAACCACACTTTTGATGGAAATGGATTAGCTTTATTGATATAATTACACGAATAGTTACGTATCATTTACTTAAAAAATGATTTTTCTTTGACTAGCAGTTAAAATAGCATAAAACTAATTGATACTTCAAATTATAGGCCCAGCAGTCATTTAGTAGCTCTTATTTTTGAAAATGTCCATAAAGTTGAAATTAGCAAACGACACAGGGTCATAATTCCACAGGCCAAAAGTCCATTATGGATTTTTGACTCACTAAGCTGGGTTTAAAATCCACAAATCTATTGAGGATATTAGAAATCTTGTAATTAAATACAACTGGATACCATACAACGAATATAATTGAATATTTATGAATATTAAGATGTAAACAATTTTATTTGCACCGATCACTTAAGAAAGCAATGTCACGTTGAAGTTCCCAACAATCTGACGGTGATATAATTGTTTTAAAAGTTTGAAGCCATCTGCAAATAACAGCTTTAGATATAACAGAAGGTAAGTCATTTATGAAAATCAAAAAGAGGAGTGGACCTTGATTGCTACCTTGAGGTACTTCTGAACAATCATTTATATTTAAAAACCACCGATCTTTACCGACTGAGTGTTATTGGTCAAATAACTTTGTATTTTGTATCTACTGTAAGAATTTCGAATGAAAACCCATAGAAGCTAATTTGAAAATAAAAACACCATGTTGATGTACACGGTCAAAAGCCTTAACAAAATCAGTACCTATATAGACAACGTCTTCTTGATTTTTATTTTTCATGGCTTGCAGGCAGTAACTTGAAAAAAATTGACAGATTATAGCAGTTGTAGATCTTTCACTTACAAATCCATGCTGAAAATCTTATAAGTTCAGTTAAAACAACTCACTCTACTACAAAAAAGATATGTATAGCAATTTTTTCGTAAGAGCAAAAGATTTTGGGGACAACGTGGTCAATGCACAGCACAAAAACCTAAGGTATGCGCTGCGCAGGTTGTGCAAATTCTAAGCGTCAGAAATTAAAAATGGCAGTTCGAGTGCCCCCAAAACTTCATTATTAGAAACATAAACAAGTGAAGGGGTACAGGATCCGCCATTTATTGTTGATTTTCATAGATGCAGAGAACACAACAAAAATAAAAATTCTAATGATCATATATCAAGAGTCTGGGTCCCTTTTCCGACTTTCATGCCACACCGATTTTGACAAATGAGGTGTCAAATGCAGAGGATTGATTTGCTGATTATTATTTTATTTTAAAAGTGTTAAAAATTTGTTCGGAAACTGTATTTGTTTGTTAAATATTATTCCAATAAAAATGAACTCAAAAATGAACACTTCCACTTTCCAATTGATAATATATCGGCATCTGACATTACGTCGGCTCAATTTATTAGGTCCGTTCATTTTTAAATAATTTGTATTCCAATCACTTATATTTATCGAGGAGCCTATACAAGTATCAAATATCTATAATTCTTAATTATATGTACTTACATCACCGGCATAGGTTGCATCCATTCTCAAAGCCTTTTGGTTCAGCATTGAAGCTAAAAATTCATTCACTTTGCTCGACTTATCTAACGCTTCTGATCTAAATGATGCCTCCATAAGGTTAAATAATGCAGAAGTTGATAAATTACTAAAACCAAATCATCAATCATAACAATTATTACTAAATTCAATTATAATTAAAGTCAAATTCACACCAACCTAATAGTATCCTCCGACGCGATCTCATTATTCAATGGGGTTGGAAGTCTCTGCAATACATTAGGCATCATCGAAAAATAAAACCTAATAGCAGCTACAGCAAATTCATTAGACACTTCCAAGTCCCCGGGGTTATTTCTCTTCAGAATCAATTCGGAATTTATGCTTGTACTGATTTTCTGACCTAATGCAACTGGCAGCCATTCTTCGAACACGATTTCCCTATAAAGTTGCACATTCAGCTGCTTGGCAACTCTAAAGATAGTTTCATCTGTCCAGTCCGGATTGCGTGTCTTTATTTCCTCGCTGAATTGATTATGAGAGCGCAGAAAAATTGTATACAAGATAATCGAGTAAGGATTGCTGTTTACACGAGTGTCACCTTAAGCAAAGCAATTAGCTCTTAGAAAGGAAATACTCGAAATAACTGTAATTAAAAGGTAGTCTTATTACCTGCCATAAAACAAGTCTCGTTCGCGTCAGATTTTAGTGCACAATATAAATTTCGTTTCTCCCCCTCGGCAAGTGGCAGAAGGCCTTCGTTGGATGACTTCAATTTGCCATTGCTGAAAGTTCTCATGCCGCGTTGAGATTTCCTTGTGAAGCCATACAATTGGGACAAATCCAAATATCCAGTTGCTTGGTTCAACTGTGAAAAGTAATAAAAAAAAATTATTTGTGATTTAATGTTTTGTGCAATGTTGGACTCCATTTATCATTTTTTTCTTTTCTGTATTTTTCACATAATTTATATTTTTTTTTTAAGATTTTACTGAAAGGCAATGAAATAATTTTTTTTTTTTGTTGATGCTGCAATGATGTTGGATTTATAGATATTTATTTATTTAAGAGAGTCCCAAAAGGAGCTTATTGACCAATCAAAATAAAAAGAATTGCAGTCTATATAGACTAATTCTTTGTGATATGTTGCTTAAATGATTGATTAATTATTAACTGCTGGAGCCCATAGGGAGCACTTTGCAATTTCCAATCATGTCTTAAATAAGCGAAGCAAAAAAAATCATAAACATTGAGGCCATTATATGTATTTATAATATAGGTTCACTTGGGCGTATACGTATCATTAAATTGGTTTTATTTTAAAGGAACTTTTTTAGAGTGCTGCTTTTTTTTATAATAATTCCTATGGCAAAAGAGGAAATTGATTTCTAAAGTCTGTTGGAAGAAGTTTTTATTTTAGTTTTTTAAAACAATATTTTAGAAGTAATCCGCTCTCTAGAATTAACTAATAAGAAATATACAAACTTATCAAAACTGAATGTTAGTAAGATTAAAACCAACCATAAGAGACGGAACGAATGTTTCCACTAAAACCCTTCTCTTTAGATCCAAGCGGCAGCGGTAAAAATTCGCCAGATGTAGATAATTAACGGTGGCATGTCTACATACATTTTCAGTTTTTAAGTGCTGAGTTAAAGCAAAGTCAATAAAAGCAAAGTTAACATTTAAATTGAATATTAAGAGTAAGTGACCGTAGGTACTTTAGTAATTATACCAGAAGAAAAGTAAGTAAGGATTTTAGTATAAACGAAGACTTTCCCCCACCAGTGATGAGACCCCGGGGTCTCGCTTTTAGTAGAAATAAACATAAGCCGGTTCAAAGCTGTTGAAAAGCAGGTTAAAAGCCGTTGATATTTTATTTCAGCCGTAAAAAAATAACTTTCAGTTGTTAAAAGTGGGAACACTATGGAAATGCTTTTTTACTATCGAAAAAAAGATGGCGAGACTATCGCCACTATGAAAATCCAAATTCCATAGAAAGTTACCACAAGCTTTCAAAAATTCTTTACATTTTTCTTTTAATCATTCAAACAAATAAAAACAAACAAACAAATTTTTTTTACACGTCATTTTTGTTCTATAATTTCGATAGATCAGTGGTGCGTTCTTTTTCTATAAAATTTTAAATATTGTTGTTATGTCAAATAAAATTGTTAAAATGTCATTGTAAAGAGTTCTAAAAATTTTATTTAGGAACGATCAATGTGAAAAATATTATTGAACTGTAAATCTAAAATTTATGGCTTAAAAAGATTCGACCACATCTCAAATTTTTCAACAAGAGTTTACAATTTCTCTTTTGACAACTTGCTGCGCTACAGGACCTTAATTCTATTGCTTAATGTGATTCAAACACACCAACCTCGCTATCTCTTTAACAGACTACGAATGACCTCTTCTGAAAGATCGGAACAGCTCATTCATCCTCGTTTTTCTTGCTTGACTTCCGAGCGTCAGTTCTTCATCAACGCAATCCGCCTGTGGAACACCTTACCACGGCATGTTGTGAGGGTGCGGGGCATTGAAAACTTTCGTAAAGAGCTACACATCTACTTTCAATCATATTCTGGCTAATATAATATTTTTAAAATTTAATGTTATAATTATTAAATATTTAAATTATATACATACATATGTTCATGTTAACTCATAAAGTAAATTATAAAATTGTTCAATAATAGTTTTCATTCAAGTACTTAATTTTTCAAATTTTCAATTTTTCATTTTTTTCATTTTTCAAAACATTGTTTTATATTAAAACTTATCACTATAGGTAATAAGATACCATGTCTTAATGTGTAAGCGTGATTCAATAAAGAAAGTTAAAGTTAAAGAAAACAAAAATAGAAAAAAGAGGCTGGGTGCGGCCCAAACTCTCAACTTCCCATTGGTTCCCGTGGCAACTGGACACCCAATGTTATTTTATTATAAGGAATTTCTTAATTCAAAATCTTAATAGACCTTATCAAATGTTCAATATGCGATCAAGTAAAAACCAAAGTTGGGGCTTATTTTATTTTTCAACTATTTTTGTTGTATTTTCGACAGATTTTCTTACTTAAAAAAAAAAAAAAAAAAGTTTTCAGCAAATTTTAGCATTTTTATTCTAAAAAAAACTATTCTTTAATTTTTTAAAAATTCTTTTCAATTCTTCATTACATCATTCTGTGTACAATAAAATTAACCTGAAGTCGATGACAATTCTTGTGAAGTGAACGATAGAATGTATCACGAATGTACGAACGTGTATGTACGTACACACACACACACATACAGACATCTCTCTAAAAACGACGTATTCAGATTCCTGGGACCTCGAAATGTAACATGGATGTCTACCGAATAGAAAGATTAAAATATGAAAAAAAAAATAGCTGCGTTTTATTTTCCCCAAGATCTGAACCAGATTGGATTTGCTTACGAAAATACATGTATTACAAAAAAACACAAGATCCAACTTTGTTTTGAATTTAAATTTTACAAATCCAATTTGCACACACGCCTTTAATTTCCAAATAGCATCAGTAGTGTAAAGAAAAAAAAAAAACAAACGGGTCCATACAAATAAAAAAAAAGGAAAAAAGAGATGGGTATATAACAATGCTGTCACTGCGATCCTGGGATGTTTTATTTTCATAGAAATGAAGACATTTCTGAATTCAGCTGCTTTTGACATATATCAACATTTCAATTCATATCGACGAGATGAGTTGGAAATTGTTACAAAGTGTAGCACTCTGACACTTCAACATTGAATTTAGAAACGATTTAATGACAACGTAACAATTTTGCAATTTAAGATCGTTCTTAATAGTTAACAATATTTAATATTTTAGAGAAAAAGAACGCACCACAGTGAAAAAAATTGAAAATTTCAATATGGCAACCATGATTTTAAGAAATGTCATTGGAAAGTTTTCAACTGTATTGAATTGAGTTGAATTATCTGACCCTGTAGAAAAACTCAGTGGCAATTACAAGTGAGTATCGTTGATGTGACAATCATTTATCACCCACACCCAATCAAACTTAGTTTAATCCTTATAAATTGAATCCGTGTTAACTCAGAAGTAGTTTTTTAGTATAGGATTAACTTTTACTTTCAGTTGTCAAAAATCTATCGAAATCAAAGGGTGGATATGAACTCTTTCACTATCGAAATATAGAGGGCGATACTATGCAGTATCTACTTTACCTACGCTACGTTCTAGATGAAAATTGAAACAAATCATATGAGTTTTTTTCTATTTTTCAAAGTTTCTAGACCACTTTTATCGATGTGAGAGTTATAGAACGAATAGGCACATCAGTACTATGGAAAGTACACTATGGTGTTTTCATCTGTCAGAAATATCTATTCAGTTAATTCAGAGTAAATTCAACAATTTCCATGATTTAACTCGGGATTAAAATTTACTGAAAAATATTTTTTTAGGAGTTAACTCGGGTTTAACTTCGAAACTAAGCTGATCTCAGAATTAAGTCATTAAAATTCACCTTATAGAGTGCCTGAATAAGCCTAGTAAGTTACTTAAGTTATTGGCAAGAAAGATAGTGTTTTTTTTTAGATTTTGTTTAATAATGTTTTATGAAGTTGCAAACTAAATGACAAAAAAGACATTCAACATTAATTAAAAATGAAAAAAAAAACTACATACATATGTATATCATTTTCACTTAAGCTGTAATGAAAATGTACATAAATGCATATCTACTTTTTTAACATCAATTTTGAAAGATTTAAAATCTCCTTATATGCCAATCAACTCTTACTTACATTTTTAGCATTTTCATCTGAATTTCCTGCATGAATAACTTTAATTTAATCATCCTAGCTAGTTAGTTAGCTAAGTAGCAATAACGATGTTTATCTAAATTAATCTATGATCTTGCGTATCACACAACCCAACACACTCTATGGCTTACCTGCTGTGCAGGCCCGAAGTTGCATTTTTCAATTGACAACGCACTGCGAACATAATTTAAACAAGTCTCCCTGCCATATTTGTTGAATAGATTAACTCCAATCAGAGGTGCACAATCTGGATGGCGATTCCTAGGTATGTTAGCATAATTATCTACATCGCAGCATTCAATTTGCCGTCCATCTTCTGCAAATATCAAAAAAATATAGACAAGTGTTATTGGGTATTTCTTGCATTCAGATATATATTACTTACGTGATGAAGATGCTACTGGTTTGCTGAGATCATGCTCTATAAATTGAGTCCATTGGACAAGAGCTAAATTCTTACTGTGACTATCTTCGTGGTGGTTTCCATCATTACTACTTGCAATAGTTCCATGTAAGGCTGAGTTGCTGATTTCCCTTGGTGATGGGAGTTGTTCGTTCATCTATATAGGAGTAGAAAAAAAAATTCTTTTAAACTCTATTCTAGTGTTTGTAATTATCATTGCGTGTTACTTGATATAATCCATCTTTGTAGTTACTTGGAAGCAATCTTCGGAATACGTTATTTCCATCTTTACGACTTGAAAGCAATTCTAAACATTCATCTAAAAGGCCTTTAGTAACTTCAGGAATAGGTTTCGATGAAAGATATTCCGCACATGATTCGGGGCTAACACTCTTTTGAATGCATTCACTATTGTATATGTACAAACTTGCTTTGAGCATTTTTCTTGCAATAATATTTGTTTCCTGAGCTTTTTTATCGGGAAGAGTTTCGATAAGTTGTTTGTGTGAAATACTTCCGTTTTGTACATTGATTCCTCGACTCGATAAATTGTACTCTAAGCTTTTAGATTAGGTATATGTATATATAAAAAAAATTACTTGTGTAAAGTTATGGAAATAACGGTTTGTATGCTTACTTTTGAAGACTTTCAATCGAGTTTACACCCATTGTTACGGCCAGTTTATAATTAGCTTTAGAAATTGCTCTTAAAGTTCGAAGTTCTGCTGGTGATGGATGGACAGGTTCTACAAGGTAATAAAACGAAGAATTTGTGATATTTATACCAATAAATACATTTCTGTATATTTAAATATGAGTTTGTGAAATATAGATTTTTAATTTCAGGCTCCATCGCATTTTGTCTTAACTTAAATCGTGTACTAGACTAACATTTTTTTTACAGGTTAGGTATAGCACATTATGTACCCCTTCAAAAGGGTCTACATATCACACAAAAACTTTTAATAGTGGTGTATTCACTGGTCAAGCTTTCGAAACGTCTTAAATTGTTAGTAATAAAAAGAAGACTTACCAAGTAAACTCACCAAATTTTAGTTAGTAATCATTAAATCATTAATCTCTCGTAATTTGAAGTTGTTTCAATATTGCTCTACTTTAAATGTTTGATACAATAATTAATAAACCTTCGTAAAGTAAGAACTTGTCGTACTTTTAGATCTCACTACTATTCACGGCTGACTTGTTACATGCAGGTTTTTGTATAGAAGAACTTCGCTCTCTTTTTAACATTTATATTTTTAATCTGTCTTACTCCTTTTTGCAAAGATTTTTATTGTTTTTCAGGTCAAAATCTCGGAAGATACAAGTAAAGCCAGAAGTTTGAGACCCATTCTACAGCAATTGGAAGTGCAATTCCAAGAAAATAGGCGGATACCACGCCCTTAAATAATAAACGGATAGTTTTCTATTTCTTTCTTTGGTATGCTCTTCAAGCCCTACCGCTCTAATTTTCTATTTATTTCTTGGTATGCACTTCAAGCCCTATAGTGCTTTACCAAATTTCATTAATTAGAAGTGCTCCATTTAGTTGATCGCGATTCCGAGAAAGTAGGCGCATACCACGCCCCCTGAATTAAAAACCTCAAACATACATTTTCTTTGTATACGCCACAAGACCTACCGCTGTGCGAAATTACAAGATTCTGAGGTGCCGGGAAGTGCTCCATAATTTGATGATCAGTCTGTCAGTGAGTGACGGAGTCAGTTACAGTTTTAACGATTTTTGAAGACATATGTCTCAGGAAGCATTTATGTTACAGGATTGAAATTTGGAGAAGTGCCTGTGCTTAGCCAGCCTAGCAAAAATTCCGAATTTGAAGTTTCTAATTTTATTGGTACTGAAATTAGAGGAGAGTCGAAAATCGCCTGATCGGCTGCAACCGAAAAGATGGACCGAAAAAATTGCAAGACTTACTTTTTCGTCTTTTCTATCATCGTAATGCCATTAGGTTTTTTTTTTGTTTATGTATCGGGTTTTCGAATAGGTACTTGACAACTTTGAATTTAATTTGTGAACGCAACCTTTTACGAATCATTATTAGCTCCAGAACAACTGCTATATTAAAGACAACAACAATTGAGTTTAGAGAGCAGTGACATCTCCTCTTCGCTTATAAAACATTACTTTCAAAATCTTCTTTTTAATGAATTTAATCAATTCATTCTTTTGACATACATCATACATATAAACAAAATGTCTGATAAAAAAAATTTGTTGGTATTTGTATAGAATTCATTTATATAAATTAAATAAGTTCTTAAAGCTAACTTTTATTATTTTTATTGACTGGTAGGTCCATGACCTATAATGCACCTTCGTCGTGTTTACTGGAAGATCTCTTTAAACAAGTCGCGTTCGTGAGGAACTTAAGCCATCCGAACCGAAAAGGTGTTTGTTATTGTGAAAAAACATCAGATGCAACAACATGGCCTTTAAATTTTTATGAAGTTTCCTAAAACAGATTTTTGATGTGAAAACATCTATGCCGGCGGCTGGCGGCGGTAGGGTAAGCTAACGTGGAAATATCTGTGACAGATATTTGTGATCTTACACATTACGATACGTTGGTGTAAATTGGATATTTTCAATATTGGGTACGTTCGTTCGTACTTCAAACTAAATGGAAAGATCCAGTTTAGTTTGGGTTGAAATTTGGTTGAAAGTTCGAACTCGTCGCGTTCTGTGATGTTTAACCAGCACTTGAATATTTAATTTGATTTTTACACATCTTAACCGTGAATCCCGGCACTCACACCATTTTTGTATTGTAAAGAATGTGACTTTACCGAACAGACCTGATCTCAATTATTATTTTTTCACTCAAATGAATGAACTGCTTCAATTATCCACTCTACATTCCTTTGTTGTTGTTAACTTTGTACAATTTTGCTGCGTTGTGCTGCCCATACCTATGCAGTTACCAATACTAAATGCCTAGTACATGTAATGTACCCAAGTAAAATACCATAGAAAAATAAATTTTCTTCCATCATCAATAAAATTTGTATACTCAAATTCTTCAAATTCAAATAATTTCTTACAACACTGTTGCACCCTCTTAAACAGCTTGCATATTTTACTGACCCAGTCACTAACATTTTTTAAGCTTGCAAGTGAGCAGCCAAGCCCCGGGGTGCTTAGCACATTCAATTATTTGATCTATTCCTTAACACCAGCACGTGATTGAAAACGATAACATAATTGAAACACACATTTGGCTTGCCCACCCGGTAAGGTCATCATAGAGCGCTTTATTGACCGCTGAGCTAACCACGTGCCAATACACTATACAGTGACATACATAATATTAAACGACTACTGAAATACATCAGCCAAGTAGAAGACTTAGTTAGCACTATTTTATTTTTGCATTTAGTTAACATGCAAGTACTAAACATATAGCGTCAACATCTGAATCACCAAAACAAAGAAAATAATTACTATCATGTCCCGTTTTCGATGAATTGGTTTTGAATGTGGCTTTATGGAACACATTCAATTTAAAGGTTGTTCGCATTTGTGATGGAGAATGCAGATAACTCTTTCTCTTTGTTCAATGTTTTCACATTAAAATGCATATTTTGTATTATTCCAAATTAAGATTAATTATATAAATCTGTCAAAATTTAAAAAGTGAAATTCCTTTCGTTAATCTAACCGCAGTTGTTTTTGTTTTTATTTTGTATTCGTAGTGCTTCTGTTTGGAACAGTGTAGTTTATACATAAGTGGACAGTAATTCATTACTACATCAGTACAGAAGGAGAACACAAATTTTTAAAACATTCAAGTTCAAAAGCATAGACAAATATTTCATTAAATAATTTGGGAATTAGTTACTGTGTTGCTAATCTTTAACTACTGCTTCTAATTCAATTTGCAATAGTATAGTACATTTTGTTTCTTTTATATGACCATGACTTTAACATATGCGTTGAACTTTGTTTAGCTAAATGGTCAATTTGCTCCACTTATTTTGTGGAATTTTCCATACAAATATTCTCAGCATATACATGATCTCACTTATAAAATACAATAAATTGAAGTGCTTGTAGCAAATAAGTTAAATATTTAAATTTTATTGGATTAAAAGTTCCTTATAAACGACACACTTTGAATGACTTTTATACTTTTTTGTTTGTTTTCTGGAGATGCATGCGGGCGAATCGGCGATAAATTCATATATAATGTATGTATGTAGGTATTTTATTTAAGTTTACCAACGCAAAGACAACCAGGCTTTTACCTATAGGACTTGAATGAGTTTTGCCTTTGTATATAAAACATAGCACGTGCTTGGAACAGGTGCTATGAAAATGCTAATTTTCAATAACTTTATTCATACCAAAAAAATTGAGTGTAGATGCTCTGTTTTATTCATACCATCCATTGTGTTAAGATTTAAGAACCAACTCTGTTCTCTTGGGTTCTGCTCAGTGCTCTTTTCAGAGCTAAAAAAAAAGACGAAAAATATATACCTATGTTTAGGTTTTGACATATCATCGAACCACATATTCAAAGATTTGGTGATAAGGTAGTAAAATTGAGTCTGACTCCCTCCCGCTCAAAAGAGCGGGTGATAATTATAATAGTTTTGTTTAGTGAGGAAAAAGTTAGAACAGAACAGTATAATAATTCGTGGAAAAACGTCAGTTAGAACAGGAAAATGGCTACCTAAGAGTTAGGCAGAGATTCGGAAAAAAAAACACAATCAAAAACACAAACAATTTTCATTGAACAGTTTGACAGTTTTCACAAATCTGTTCTTACTTATTTTACCTAAAAATCGAGTTCTGTGTTTCAAATCCAGACTGTTCCAAACAGGCTTATTGAACAGCAATCACAGTTTATAACAGAAAATTTTTCATTGAACAGCAAAAACTTTTATTTTTCTGTTTTGAAACTATTTCGAACAGCCTCGTTGAACATACCTATTGTTGGGCAATGAACATAGACGCTAATTAGATTTTGAAGATTGAGTCCGGTATCATGGGAGTTGATTAGCTAGAGAAATATGGGGTGAGGAATGAGGATTCTCGTAAGACGCGAAGAAAACACAAAAACCAGACGATGAGACTCACCCAGTCCGGACTCAATCTTCCCTATCTAAACAGAGTCATAGGTAATGGTGTGCATAGGCAACAGTTATATAAAAATACATATTTAGACAATATGCTCTACTCTTTCGTTTCTTTCCTTATATTTGTTTATTTGTAGCCCCGGGCGCAGCGGGCCTGAGCGAATAGAGCTATCTCCGATCGAGCTCTGAGCTAAAAAAAAAAATGCAAGTTAAGATATCAGAGCGCTCCGAATTCAAAAAAGTAACATACCTATTTCTTTTTTTGATAGCTCAGTGCCCCGCTCGGGGCTAAAAAATGAGAAACGCCTCTTGTATTCACGAAAACATCGTTGTACCAATTCGTTATCAAAAAAGGTCGTATTGTGGTGCCAAGTTCAGTTAATCAATGTTTTCAGATTTGATCATTATCAATGTGTTGGTGTATTACAAACACCATGAAAGGTATACATATACCTTTTTACTGATATAAACAAAAAACTGTATTCCTATAGCCTAGTCTAAGCATCTAAGTTCATACTAGTACTAGGTAGGTATATGTATTTTTTTATCAAAGTTCTATGAGCTTTAAAGTGATCATAATAGCCAAGTTTTGCTTTGAAATTCATTATTTCTTATTTCTAACTATTTCACGAAACCGAAAAGTACATACCAACTAAAACAGTCAACATTTCAAAACATCTTACCTGTTTTAAACTCAAACAATCCCTGAACTCCAGTTCCTAAGAATAAACTTATCACAAACACTGCACTCAACATCATTGTTGTAAAATTTCTAATTATTTTTATGAAATATTATTATCAATTTATATTATCTTAATTTATTTAAATGAAAGTTCACAATATTGCGAAGCTAAAAAAATTTCAAAACAATCTCAGCAATTTATTCTGCTTATTATAATGCATGTGATACTATTTGATCATCAATGATCACCGATTACGACAACTGCCCGGCAAGTACTGAAACTATAACCATAAGCCATAATCTCCATCATTTAAAAATACAAAAATAAACAAAAATCACTTAGCAATTCTACGGATGATTCGTTTACTTTCATACATACATCAGAATAGAGTTATAAGATTGTTATTGTTTGCTTTGTTGTTTATATTATTTTTTTTTCTTGAAGCATCATATGGGTTGCGTAGGTAAAGCATACTATATTACATGACATGAGTCATTAAAAATACAATTGATGGTATATCTGACATCTGAGCTGTGCGCATATAGTGCGTTTTCTTTGTATTAAGGAAGATATTGCATTTTAAAACGCTGCCGATAATAAAATCAACTAAAGGGTGAATCACGATTGCCAGATCGTGAAGTCCGAAGCCGGAGTGTTGGGGCCCTTATTATAAAATTTCACATTTTAATAAGAAAATGGAAATAAAGTCAAGGCGGAGGGAAATAACTCCTTTAAGGGGCTTGTTACCGAAATTAATCGGACATAAGTCCCAAATCTATTCTTGGACTGTATCCTAATTTATAAACGGTATATTAGCCCCGATTATCTCTTGGGACGCGACGTGAAGCTTTATTATGTATTATTTCAATGCCTAAAATTTATTTTTAAGAGAGAAAAACTTTGATGAGATCTCATCACGTCGACGTCTCGTTTTCACACTGCATTATGAAACGGGTTTCAGGTTGCTGAGGAAGTTTATAAGCGCCCTCTACATGATACAATCGATCGTACAACTGTCTGTTGAGCCGATATCAGTATAACCTTTGTATGTAGCCTACACACTATAACAATCGACAAATAATTTTTTGCCGCCTCGCAATCATAGCATGATATCGTAGGTTGGCGGTGAAACTCGTTTGGCAAAGCAATGTCGGCACAACCGTGCGTCGCAACGTGAGCTTGCATACACACCTTACAACAGTTGTACCTAACCTACCCACTCATATACAGTACCTACAAATATACCTACATACCTTTCAAGAAAATTCCTGCACAGAGAATATCTGGGAAGTTGCTTTGATAATTAACGTTTCACAAAAATTCATAACCAAAACTAAAGTTTTACATGAAACAAAATAATACAATCCTCTTGTTCTTACTTTTTGTTTGACTGCTTTTAGACGACTGCAATTTCTATCCGCAATTCTCTTTTAAGTTTCTTTCCGATTGCAGCATCCATTTAAACGCTGCAAATTTTAATACCTGCAATTTTTGTTAAATGAGAAGGAAATAATATCTCGTCACTCTTTACTCCGCTTATGTCTCAAACAATAAGAAAAAGCACAAAGAAGAAATAGCGATAACTCTGCAATTATTTCAACCTCTGCAACTTTGTCTACCCCGGACACCGCATACGTCCCCCACCAACATGCTTAAAAATTGCAAGGATAATTGCAGCATATTTGCAGCGTTTAAAAGCAGTCTTTTTGATTCTTTTTTGTATTCTTCACTGTTAAATTTGCGGTAACTACAGCAATACGTTACGAGCAGGCTGAATGATTGTGCGTGTGGTGCTTGATAGCTGATTTTGAAGCAAAACAAAATCGGTACATTATGTAACTTATTTGTTAAATTAAACGGAACGTATTTTTATTAAAACTCAAATATTTAATATATACATACATACATATATGTAATTAAAATATCACTGAAATTAAAATTCGTTGCAACCAAAAACACAATTTGCCTTCTTAAAACACAGCGAAATTCAATTTAACATTTAAGAAATGTCAAATCTTGCTTGTGTTTGTGCAAATAGGTGTAAATTCTTTTCCTGCAAAATATAGAAGATTTGTTTTGACAGAAAAAATTGATTCTTTTCAGAAAAATTTCAAAATAGAATCGAATCTTTGGCTGAAAAAAGAATTTCATATTATTTCGTACGCCAAAATATAAAATCTCCTCTATCTGTAAAGCCAAAACTGTCAAATTCCATAAAAGGTTGTCGATGGATTAAAAAAATACCATTTTATGTTTTTTTTTATAGATTACACTAAAAAAGGCTGCGATCGACTTTTTGAACTCCTCTTTAATTAAAAAAACAGCTTCTTAAATAATAAGTGTTATATGTAAACATTGTTAATTCTAGTTATAGGTTCGCTCGGGTGCCTGTGCACGTCTTTTAAATAGATTAAAATATTCAAACCATTTATTTTTTTACAATAAAACTAATTACAATAATACAATAAAACTAATTATTGCCTACTAAGTTCGAAGTTATAACGGTGACGTCAAAATAGACGTGCTATGCATTTTGTTATAAAATAAAATTATATTAAAACAGATAGGTACCTACCTAGAACTACTACAAATCGATAACGAAAAATTGCTGATCTGATATTCAATACCTATCGTGATGAAGGAAAAAAGTTATGGAATAAAGTTTATTGTCGTATTGATTTGATTTATTTTTTTTATTTTATTCATCTCACGTATGCTGAAATAACGCATTTAATTTATTTTTAAATCTTTTTAAGAACAATTATACATAATTTGTTTTTCCTATTGTTTTCCTTATTGCTACACATAATAGTAAAGTAGGTACATCGTACAATATATTTGGAAAGACAAAATAGTTATATAAATGGAGCGTTATTTTGTATTTTTTTCATATGAATCTTCGTAGATAATAATTAAATGGAGCTACTGTTATATCATTTGGCTCGCTCAGAAAAATGAGATCTCAGAGATCACTCAAAAAGTGAGCAGGCGAATCCAATATTTTTTTTCCTCAGAGTTTTGACAACAAAACTCAGCAATTTTGATGAGGAATTCTGTTCTCTGATCTCCGAGATCTCATTTTCCTGAACACACCTAGAAACATAGATCTAATGCACCCACGTTTCACTACGTCTTAAGAACTCATCTGGGACCAATCTTTTCTAGAATGAAACATGGAAAATGGAAAAAAGCAAATCTTTTACCCAAATCTTTGCTACAATGAAAAACGACATTATGACTTTCAATTTGATTATTGATTTAAAGTTTATTTATAGAATGATCCATTACAAATTTAAAACTCGCTGATTTAATCGTTAAAAGCAAGGTCAGGTTGACCTTAATTAACAAATTTTAATATAATAATATATAATCTATCGGAAGCAAGTTGTACGTATATTCATCGCAAAAATCCCATTTTTACGGTTTGTTTATGAAAAATATTCTCTTATCGTTAGCTTAAAATAAATCTATTTCGCTGTGTAGGTATTAACGTAGGTACTTAGTGCTGTTGATAACCCCTAAGGAGGTACACGAATGTCTACGGCTAATGAGTTGGAACTTTTTCCGATTAAATTTTCAGCAAATAAAGTCAAAAATTACAATAAGAGATTGTCGGGTCAATTAAGGTATGATTATTTCCTGTGTTCTATTTTCCCCCAGTTCTGATTCAGATCAGATCATGAAAATAAATCAACCAAAATCAACCAAAATTATAAAGATGTGAATCCTAGAAGTCATTTTAATTTGTCTTCAAACAAGAACTGTCAGATTCGGATAAGAATAAGAAAGTAAAAAACATCAGACGTAGACAGTAGGGTAGGGATCTGCACCCCCTTTTTAAATTGTTGCTCCATACAACAGCTTCTGCAAAAATCATTGGAAAATACTCCAAGCCTTGTTGCGTGCTTGCCTATTAGACAGTGTCCGTTAGTGACAACTGTAACGAAGCTAATGTGCAATCAGCTTATATAGATATCAAACTCTTAGAGCGCATCAGTTCCAGCATAGGCCGGATCTGTTTTGTGGTCTGACATGTGGTGATGTTGTTCCACTTGATGTTTGTCTCTATGACCCGGCACCCAGCAAAGGTGAATGTTGAACTGCTGTGCCATTTTTATGAGACAGAATCCAGAGATTTAATGGCTGCTAGGCTATTTGAGAAGTTTTGGATATCTGTGCTTGATATCACGTTTTCCTTAAACCAAGACAGGACTTCTTTTATCACAAAAAGCTCTGCCTGGAACACCTTCAATGATTGGGAAGAGACTTAATTTCAGTCTGTCTAAGTACACACATCCACCAAAACCATCATCAGTTTTTGAAAATGGATCGATTCATCCTCTAAGAACGTTAAGTCCTCCCAAAGAGGTCTGAAAGGAGTAGTAACATGAAAGTTTTTATTGAACTGTAGCTTTGGGGTGGTGTAGTCTGTAATACTTTGAAGTGATCTGAATGAGTTCAGAATAATAGAGTGGCAAATTTCGTTGTTGGTCCACTGTGAGGAAACTTGACAACAATAATTATAAACAAATCGGTTTTGGAAGGTGAAACGTACGAAAAATTCATTATCTTTATAATTCGGTATTTTTGACCAGTATCACAGTGACAACATTAGGCGTGTTGTTTTGTAAGTCCGGAGGAAATTGGTCGAAAAAAAACGACATTGGTGATAAACAATTACCATGTTAAATACAACAAAAACTAATCCCCTACGGGCTAAGCTAAACCTTGAGAATTCTCCGCGCTTTTTTAGCACACAGGAAAATTGTGTTACCCGCCAAAAATAATATGCTTGTTATCGATAGTTTGTATGATAACTTTATTTTGTTTCTGTGATGCTGTCGCTAATCCCTGTGGTCGTTCTTTTCGTGCAATTCCCCCCGGGATTGCAAAAAAAACACGCTTACTGTTATATATTTTGTTTGATGTTTTCTTTTAATGTTTTAATCTCTTTTACCTCTCACACGAAGAAATAAATTCTTTGAAAAATTCTGTAGTTACATTTTATAATAGCTTGGTTGAACACACAATACTGTATGTGTGAATAAAAAATATCAAAATACTAATCTCCTCAAATCGTTGACGGGGGAGATTTCGTTTACTCCTCTTTTTTCGTGTCTTTCGCATCTTAAAACTGAAAATTGTTGGAAACTCAGTTTGCTCGTGTGAAAGGGTACTTACTATTTTTTGTGTAACTTCATAATTTTTTTTAAAACATCCCTGTATTTTGTTAATGCAACGCAAACTGGGTTTACACAAATCTTTAAAAATAGACATATGTCATATTGACGTTTCATACTTCACCAGACGCATAACAAAAACGTTTTTGAAGAAGAGTCGCATTTTACGTTCATTTTACAAGAAAAAAAGTTTTATTTTCAAGTTAAAAATATAAGCTACAATAAATAATAAAACTTAAAATGCCAAGTTTAGAAACCGAAGTTCCCCCCAAACAACCAGAAGAAGAAACGGAGCCACCACAAAAAACTTTATCGGGGCCAATAATCGGCATCATCTATCCTCCACCGGAGGTTAGAAGTATCCTTTTTAAAAAAATGCAGAATGAAATTGTCTTTATATTTTCAGCAAAAGATTTCATTTGTATAAAATTAAGTTAATTTTCCTATTAAAATATTTACAAAGATATCGTTGATAAAACTGCAAGTTTCGTTGCAAGAAATGGACCTGAATTCGAAGCCCGAATTCGCCAAAATGAACTCGGTAATCCAAAATTTAACTTTTTAAGTCCTGGCGATCCTTACCATGCCTACTATCGCCATAAGGTTAATGAATTCAGGGAAGGAAAGGGTAAGCAATTGATATAATTTATCAAAAGAAAAAAAAGTCAATGGCAGAAACCTTTCACAGACACCGGACAAGCATTGGTTCCTGGACTAAAACAACTCTCAGTTACAACAGCTGCTCAACAAAAGCAGCAGGAACTTTTGAAACAAGTTTCCGAGCAGCAATTTGTCCCAAAAGAACCACCCGTAGAGTTTGAGTTCATCGCAGATCCGCCATCAATTTCAGCATTAGATTTGTAAGAATTAATTATTTTTTTAAAGTTTCTTTATCTAACCCGACTTTATCTTCTCAGGGACATTGTTAAGCTAACTGCTCAATTTGTAGCCAGAAATGGTCGTCAATTTCTCACCAATCTAATGAATCGTGAACAGCGAAACTATCAATTTGATTTCTTACGTCCGCAGCATTCGTTGTTTCAATATTTTACCAAACTTCTAGAACAATATACAAAAATCCTTATTCCACCCAAGGACCTGATGGCTAAGTTGAAAATCGAAAGCGCTCCAAATAGAGTGAGTATGAATTTGGTGCTGGACCAGGTTAAGTATAGGGCCAACTGGCAACGCCATCAGGAAATTCAAAGACGTCGTGAAGAGGAGAAAATCGAAAAAGAAAGAGGTAAGTCACTTGCTCTAGCTATCTTAAATTATGAATTCCCATATAATTTCAAGTAAAAGCCCTTTTTTGTGTCTAATTTCTACGGTTCAACTTTTGTAGGGGTTGCACCGTTTTCTGAATAAATATACAACAAGTTAAAGGACTTACTTTATCCCTAGGTTATCGCATAAGTATCAAAAACTAAACTAGGTTTCAAATTAAAGCCGATTTCAATCCTTCAAAACGATCCTTAAAAGAGCTGTATTTATGTTTGTCTTAATCTAGTTTAAATATCTCTTTTTTTAGTGGCATATGCTCAAATTGACTGGCATGATTTTGTTGTGGTTGAAACGGTTGATTATCAGCCCTTCGAAACAGGCAATTTTCCACCACCAACCACCCCAGAAGAAGTTGGCGCTCGTGTTCTTATGGAAGAACGTCTAATGGAAGATGACGGCGATATTGAAATGCAAATTGAATCGGATGACGATGACACCCATGAAATCGTTCCCACTGTTAAACTTTCCCACATGGAGAATCGTACTGGCATCCATCACAAAGTCCCAACATCTGTATTCTCCCAATCTAAAAAAGATAATAATCAAGTTCAAGACATGGATGAGGCTTCAAGTGATGAAGATGCTCCAATTAGCAAAGTTCAACCGCCAGTTACACCCATGTTGCCACCAACTCATGACAAAGTTGTTGTTAAGAAATACGATCCGAAACAAAGTCAAAAACCTGTCAAACCAGCTCCAACCGATGAGTTTCTTATTTCTCCAATTACTGGCGAACGAATTCCAGCGTCCAAAGTGGCAGAGCATATGCGTATTGGTTTGTTAGATCCACGCTGGGTGGAACAACGTGACAAACACACTGTTGACAAAATCAATCAAGATACAGTTTTTGCTGCTGGCACTGCTATTGAGGCTAGTTTGAAACAATTGGCTGAAAGACGTACCGATATTTTTGGTGTTGGTGATGAAGAAACTGTTATTGGTAAGAAGTTGGGTGAAGAAGAAACGAAAAAAGATGATCGTGTTACCTGGGATGGTCACACGTCTAGCGTTGAGGCAGCGACCAGAGCTGCCAGAGCCAATATCACATTGGAAGATCAAATTCATCAAATTCACAAGGTAGAACTGTTTTCATTTTTTTTTTTTTTTAAATACGTTATTTGTACTTATTGTGAATATTTCAGGTTAAAGGCCTCTTGCCGGACGAGGAGAAGGAAAAAATTGGACCTAAACCAGCTGCTAACAAGTCCATTTTGTCGGCCCCCCCACAACCACCAAGTCAACATCAAACTTCAATCAGCTCACAGCCAAAGGCAATCTCTGGACCGCCAGTTACAGCTCAATCGAATATGCAACCTATTCCTCCACCTGTACCGGTAATGATGATGCAAATGCGTCCACCACCAATGTTGCGTAAGTTTTGTCATCCATCAAAAATTACATTTAATTTTGATAAATTTTTGTAATTCCCCTTTAGCTCCACCATTTCAAGTTGGCTATATGCCTTCAATGCAACCAGGTGCTCCACAAATCGCTCCAGCTCCTCCAGTCATGGAGCAAAACAATATGATGATGCCTATTCCAATTCCTGTTGAAGAGGAACCACCAAATAAGAAACTCCGTTCCGAAGATCATCTGATTCCCGAAGCGCAATTCATAGAAATGCATAAGGTAAGAAGGTTTTCCTTTTTCTTTGCATTGTTAATTTTAATAATTTAATACCTCCACAGAGTCCTGTTACGATCCAAATTCAAATTCCGAATACGACCGATAAGTCCGAATGGAAACTAAATGGACAAACAGTTGCTATTTCTTTAGCTTTGACCGATACCGTGTCAAGTTTGAAATCAAAACTTCAAGATGAAACTGGAATGCCTCCAGCTAAACAAAAAATTTCATATGAGGTAAGGTGTAATACGAATTTGTAACAATATAAGTTTGACTTACATGTTTCACATTTTGTTGCAGGGCATGTTCTTCAAAGACAGCAATACAATAGCTTTTTATAATTTACTCAATGGAACAACAGTTTATCTCCAAATTAAGGAACGTGGTGGGCGTAAGAAGTAAACAAAAATCTTGCAAATTATATATAAATTTTTTTTGTCGTATTGGGAAATATACCTCTTTAGTAATTGTATTGAAAATTATTTTTAATCTTTTTTTTTTTTTTAATTTTGTTATGTGTAGGCGTCTTATTGTCAGTAGAAAAGAATATCTAATGCGTCAGCTTTTAGATTCAAATATTTTGTGCAAAACAGATCACGATTTATTTTTTCGTATCGTAATTGGAGTGCCATGACCACACACATGACTTGTAGAGGTTGACTTGTATTGGAACAACTAGTAACATGTAAAATAGACCAACCACAGCACTAGCAATGTTCCTCTAAGCCCACTTGATCTACAATATCCGAAAGAAAACGACATACAAGGAAATTGATAAAAGAACATTTTTTATAGGTTTTGAAACACCAAATCTCAATATTTAACAAAAGGGTTCAGCGGCACTACTACGGAAAACGATCGAACAATATCGTGCGTTATTTTGGGTAAGGTTAGGTTAGGAGGGGTGATAAAACGGCAAGCCACATTAGCTCACTCGGATCTCTTATGCTCCCCAAAAATAAAAATGTAGTCAGCGTGTGAATAAGGAGGTGTAGGGAAAGAATTGGGTGGAAGCTTAGGCATGGGGGGCCTCCCTGAATTCTGAAAGAATTTTAGAATGTTCTTTAGTTGCGAAAACGAGATGTCGCCCAGTTCGTCGAAAAAGTATTTTCCGTGGACTGTCCGAATGTCCTGGTTCTGGGTAGGCTGGGGCATTCACAAAAACTCTTCCGCCTCTTCATCCTGAGGCGGAATGTCCAGCCATATATTCCTTGAAACCCGACAAGTGTCAATTGCTGACCATATGTCGTTTGCGGCTTTGAGGAAACCCTGGTGAATTCTATTCTTTTTATGCTCCAATAGTAAAAGTGCTAAGGAGTCTGTTTGGCTCGAATGAACAGATGAACCGTATTTGGTCAATTCTTCTGCGTTTTTGTTACCTTGGTTATCACGGTGTCCCGGGACCCAACGAAGGGTAACTGTGTTGGTTGCGCTGAGTAATCTCAACTCGCTGCGGCAACGGGCAACTAGTTTTGCCTTTGTGACAATTTGGGTCAGAATCCCGAACAAACAAGATTCAGAGATCCCAAAATGCATAAACCTCAAAATCACAAAAACCCATTGTCCTGAAAAATTATATAAAATTTAAAATTCGAGCAATTTCTGTATTTTCGAAATTTTGGGTTCTATTGGTTTTCAGTATTCTGTCAGACTCCCATTTACTTTTTCATTTGGAGAAAAACAAATACAGCTGTTGTCAAAACGATAGTGTTGACCCCAGACAGAGAAAAACACATATAAGGGAATTAGTGTTGGTATTTTAAATCCCATATTTGTTGGCTTTAATATTACTTGCATGAGTCAGTGCATTATTATCGCAATTATGCAGCTTAACTTGTAGTCATACATGTATTGACCAAATAATTGATGTATGGCAAATGCAACAAGTTAGCCTTTTAAAAAAAAGCATACAACCTCTATTTATTTATTTTTTATTTTAATAAATTTTTCCAATTTTAATTTAATATACATATTCATAAAAATACTAAATAACAAATTATTATTATATAAAAAAAGACTCTAAATGCAAAATCTGCTTAACCAATTTTAAAGAAAAACCTAAATGTTGTTATAACTTTCTAAGCAGATAGAGATTCAACATGCATATGGGTTTATTGTTTTCATTTTTAAGTAATATTACTATTTTCTTTTTAATCACAGTTACTTTAGTAAAAATTGCACTTTAATTTGCCACTTAAAAAAGCTTAAAAAATCTATCATCAAATATCAAAAAGATTTGCGAGTTGTTAACAATAAAAAGTTTGCTTAAACTAAACATTATAATTATTATTATTATTTTTTTCTTCTTTGACTTAATTAATATTTAAAAAAAAAAATCTTAAACCTTTTAGGGTTAGGGAATGTTGTCTTTACGGTATATGTAGTATAATTGTTTGATATGTTAACAGTCTTTTACTTTCGACTTGTCTCTAAAATTCTGGCCATTTCACGGTATCTAGCTAACATTGGCGTATAAACCTCTTCGCTGTCCTTACTGGGATCGCAAACTTTTTCAAAAATGTTCGGTATGAATTCCATAATGAAATCCCGGTAGTGTTTTGGTTGATCAGTTGAATTGTTAGTTTTGAATTTATCCAAGTAGAGGGAATATTTTGCGCGATAAGCTGCTCCCAGTGCGGCTGCTTCACTTTCTTTCTGTTAAATACAAAATTTTACCGAGTAAGCAAAAGTTTAGCAAAAAAAGCGTTTGATATGGTTTTACCTGAATATAAACGGGAGCATTAAAGACATCAGAAATAACCTGAAGTATTGACTTGTTGACGGAGGCTCCACCAGTGGCAATAATTTTTGTGTTTTGGCCTAAAAAATAACTCATCTAAACAATGTCGTTTTTTTTTTTAATTTTAAAGACTTTTACCAAAGTGGAAGCCCATGTCAGATGCTATTGCTTTTCGGTGAAGCATTTGGCCTTCGATTAATGCTCGAATTTCAGTCTGAGGGGAACCAAATCTAAAGAAGAAAATAAAAGCTTTGAAAATCAGAATTTCATTATTCATCCGCCCTGAATAGTCCTTACTTGGCAACACCCTGTGCAGCATCTACACATTCAGCAGAGAATGCTTTATTCCATCGAAGAATACCCTTTGCTTGTGGGATTATTTCCAGGGAGTGAAAATGTAACGCCATGTTGCCATAATTGCCACGTGGCGTTGAATCCAAAAGCTCGGTAAATGTATCCCAATTGTCATTTGCTTCATCGCGCTTCATTATGTCCCGTGCAGAGGAACCATTTCGGAAGCTATAATAGAGTTTGAGAATACAATTATTAATAAGAACACCTGTTAAAAAACCTACCACAACAAGCCCATAAATTCATCAGTAAGAGTTGGATGGCACAGAACATGTCCCTCTTCCAATTTCGTCGGCTTATCTAAACCCATCATAACAGTGTCACTTGTCCCTAACGACATAACCAGCCAATCTTCTTCGACCAGCATTCCACTTAGTGCCGATGGATTGTCGCCAGTGAAAGCAGTTACTTTGCACTCAGCTGGGAAGCCAAATCTTTGTACAAAGAATTCAGCAACGTTGCCCAATATAGAACATGTCTTAACTGGACTACCTAGACGCTCTTCTAAATCAGGAGCACATGCATTTAAACAAGCCGAAGACCAAATTTTCTCATTGATGTCGAACAAATTCATTCCAGAAGCATCGGCATAATCGATTGGTGCAACATCTCCCAAAAATACCGAAGCCAAAAAACTGCTAACCAGTGAGATTCGTTTTGAATCTTCATAGGCATGCGTACGAGTTTGGTAGACTTTGCGAATTTGTGGACCCGTGAAACGGGGATAGCATTTTGAACCTGTTAATGTGACCATTTCGTTACGTCCACCAATGGCAACTTCCATTTGAATGCATTGATTTTCGGTGGAACCATCCATCCAGATGGGTGTGCGAGTTAGAGCAAAGGCTGAATCATCGACTTGCGAATGAAGGAATTTATCGGGGTCAAGGCTCTTTAGAGACTGTAGACCACGACGTGACCAATATAAGGAACCGTGTTGCTAATGAAATCAAAATTTAGTTTTTTTTTTTTTAATTTTTGGTCCAAATCGAAGTTCTTTTTAAAAAAAAGTTTTAACCTGTGCTGAGCCTCCGATGGCCGATACCGTGCTAAAATCGGCGCCCTGTACCACTAAGCGATCCATTACGATGTCTATAGCTTTCACCCACATGGCAGGCTGAACATAGAATCTTTAAAATAATGTAAGAATTAAATTCAGATAATTAGCTATACACAGGTCGTTTGCTTACTCATCCTTATTTGGTCCCGAGTTCACTCCACCATTTGTTCGAAATTCCGGCAAATCTGTGTCAAATTTTACTTCAGCTGTGGCTAGGATTTCCAAGTTTTCGGAAAGTTGCATTGCTTTCAGCTTGTAACAAATAAAATTTTTTTATTCATTAAATTATACTCGAGACATAACAAAAACTGTAAAATAGGTTCAATAAGTAAACCGATAAACATCGCAGATGGGGTTATTAACAATAAAACCTCCTTTACCACTTTGTGATAAACTGTTTTTCTTTTCAATATCAGAAACGGTGAAAAAAATTGAACAAAATACAATATAGTCGTACTTGTGTATAACTAAAGGGTGTATTTTTAGAGGCATAGAACTATAAAATGAAATAACACAAACAAATATTAATTGCCATAAAATTGACTTTATTTGAAAGATAATTCTTTGGCATATGGCCACCGCGGCTGGCTCGGATGTAGTTCAATCTTGAGGTCAATCGTCTCTGGCTTATCGATGTAAACTAACACATACCCATACATAAAATAGTCTAACGGTGTTAAATCGCACGATCTTGGAGGCCAACTCACAACAAAACGCGAAATTATGCGCTCACCAAATATTTTCTTCAACAAATCAAGCCTTTCAACCAAAAATGAGCTGCATCGCCGAACAAAATTTTCATGTCTAATTCGGGATCAACAGAAACCTCTTTTCGAGCCCATTCACAACAATTTGCATGCGATGTTCAGGCAAATTCAGTCGATTCATGATGAAATGGCAAACCAAACCAAAAATGTAAATCACATGGCAGATGACAAAATGGCAGCCAATGAAAACAGTGCTGCCAATCTAAATCTATATACCTCTAAAAAAAACACCCTTTATAAACCATTATAGTTTTTATTCGTGGAGTGACGCGCTTTATCGTATTAAAAACAACGAAATGACCTATTAATTGCACGGCATTAGTTAAAAGAGGAAAAGAAATATTTTTTGTTGGCACAGTGGATTCAAAATAAGGTGGTTTTAAATTATACAGGTGGCGTCAAGTTAAATCAGTCGCATTCTTCATAGTTTGCAGTAAAATATTGGCGCCTAATTTTTAAACAAAAAAACACTAGATCTATATTTTTCTGTTGGTACAGCTGTATTAGAGGTAATATTGTTAAATATTACCCCTATTACACGCCAGCATCGAAACACTTTACCGATAAAGCATTCCGATTCTGTATGGGCATTTACACACCCATATGTCGGTGTGGGGCTGTCAAAAGTCAATTGTCAAAAATTTCCATTTGGACAACAATTTTCTTATTTTTTATTATTTCTATTTATTAGATACATTTTTCGGTTTCTGCCATAGTGAATTATCCTTTAATTTCACTTAGATAAATAAAAAAATCACTTCAAAACAAAAGCAACAGGTAAAACTTTAAAAAAAAAATCAAATCGCATCGGTAAAGCTTTCCGTCCCTTTTTACACACCACTCGGCATACTATACCGGTGCAATACTACGCGAAACACTGTGTCGGTATATCTCCATTTTACACGACCATAAAACCTTATCGACACTATGCATCGATACAGTGTTCCGCGGCGTGTAATTGGGGTATATGACATGAAAAACTGTAGGAAGATGGCCGCGCTTCACTTTTAATTACATCTCGTTTCCACAACGATGGACAGTATGGTGCATTTTTGGGCTGGTGGGCGGTTAAATTGGGCCATAATTTTTTTTTTCGAAAATGATGCTGGCGTGATTTAGTTTCAGTGACTGGATTGCGTTACAGAACGAAGTTGGCTGAGTTTTTTTTTTCTTCAGATTAATGCTTTTGCCGTGGGCTACATTTATTTTCTGCAGATTAGCGACACAGCTCGTAAAATAATGGCACTATTGCGTGATGAATTTCCCGAACGTGTGATTTCTCGAAATGGAGAGTTCAATTCGATAAGAATACGTGCGATTTAACACAGTCTAATACTCCACCAACAATTAATTAATTTAAAAGAAAACAATCAGAGCTGTTATTTACAAAATACAGCCCCAATTATCTAAAAACTGATTTTAAAAAAAAATTCGTTAAAAGAATGATAATTTGTAGGCAAAGGCGGACATTTCCCAGTTATTGTATTTCATCAATAGTCTCAGGAGTTTGAACATTATAGAGTTAAATAAAAATATTACCACCTTAAACTTTAAAATGAATCTTTTTGTTTAATAGCTCTGAACTATTATTATCTTTTTTTTTTTTTGAAAAAAAAGACTTACCTGCCATTCGATACACGTTTTTTTTGTATATCGATAGAGGCTTGATAGAAAAGCTTAAAATCAAATATTCAATACAAGAGCGCAGAGTTATTCGAAAATAATATTTTTTATTTCGTGGTAATAAGACCTCATTTCAGGTTTCTTGCTAAAAGTCCAAATAACGAAAATATGATGTTTTAGTTTGTTTGAAAAAATAAATATATTTTTTTCTTTATTCCCGTATTTCTCCCTAATCAATGGGTATCTCAATCAATGTTTTTTAAACTTATTGAAAAAAGTACTTCTAAACGGCCCAAATGTTATGAACACCAACATTGATGTCAATAAATGTTTTTTGTTTATGGAAGACTTAAAAAAACATTTGACATTTGGTACATTTGACGTTTTTTTTTTACCAAAAGGGCCCAAGTCTTAACATTTCTAAGAAACATTGACGTAACTAAACATCTTAAATCCCTTTTTTCGTATACCTACATATGTATATACACTATATCAGCTACTTATATCAGCTTTATGTACAAAATAAACCAACAAAATACTGTTAATTCAGAACATAATGTTTTTTATTCGCTTTCTAAATTTGGTCTTATCAAATACTTGCTGGCCTTGTTATCAAATTTATGCTGTTATTCTGTTTTAAATTAACTAGCGCCTTTTTTTTATAAATTCTTTATTTATATATTTGATTTTAGCGAGAAACCAAGAAAAGCTAAACATCAAAAGAAATTGAGTAAGATTTAAATTCCTAAAAATGGCATTGATTTCTTTTTAAGCAGCTTTACAATTAATGTAGGTATGTAGCTAAAAACAGGGAATAAAAAAAAATCATTCGTTATGTAAATTTAATATTTAATTCGCCAATTCTCCACAGCAACTGCCAACGCTCATAAAGCTTTCTACAAAATCTTATCTTAGCTCAACATCAAATAACAATTAAAGGTAACGGCCTTCAAGACGCCATTCAAATATTTCAACAATAGCAACTCTTTCCCACAATCACCATTTTGGGAACCCACCCACATACATATTAACAGTCATTACAAGTAAATATTTGTTTCTAATTTTGAATTTATTTATTAAATTTCTTTAAATGACACATTCTATCCATTTATTAATTAATTTACCAGTTGACCCAAATATAAAAAAAAATTAAATCAAACAATGTCTTCTGCTAGTTTGAATGTTAAGGTGACGTGAGCCAGTGAATATAGGACGCACCTTATTTGTAACGATTTAACAAACTCTACTGCCTCCCCTCAAAATAAACCCTTATCATAAACATCCAGGAAACCCCCAAAAAATAAAAAAACACCAATAAAAAAGCAATTCTTTAGAAAAAAACATAGGGTTGCTATCATTAGTCTCGTTCAATAAAATTATTAAATTATTTACGTAAGCAAAAGTAAGTCTTTGCACAATCTTGACTGCTCTAAGCAATAGGGTTCATCAAAAGGAACAAAACATGATAAGCAATAAAAAATAACACATCAAAACTAAATAAATTAAAGCTAGTTTTAGAGCGCTGTGCCATATAATACAAAAATCGTTAGATAATTCAAATTAATTGACTTTAGAATCAGCACCGACAACGACTACTGATAAGACATACCTACAATGGCAATTGATTCCCAGTTGAATACAACCTATATTTGCCCTACAAGACGGCCAGAAATGCAATAATTGTTGCTCCCAAGACAACACTTATTTAGATTAAGTTCGTTTCATTGCCTTGAGGAATGTGAGATCATAAAAGAAACTCTACCGGGAATAAAAAAAAGAATTGAATTATAATTCTCTCTATACAACAGCATTGTTTGATACTATTTGAGACACTTCTTTCACATTCACATGAAATTTTAGATCAATTTGGGGCAAAACAAGAAGTTGAATACCGACTCTATGGAAAGAAATCTTAACAAATCATCAAAACTAAACCATGACTAATATCAATTGTATAAAAGCAAAAAATAGACATCTTTTTACTCACCTTTTGAGTGCTGAGGTCAAATCCAAGGTATGTGCCATCTTCTATCTTAGGAGTCATCTTTGCTGCAACACCCTCACGATGGGTAGTAAGCTACTTCTGTAAAATTCCTTTAAAAGAGAAAACAAATTGTTGCGAGTACTTCAACGATTATGTTATTCTATTCGAGAAACCATTGATGGTTGAATGATTATTAACAACTGAACTGAAGTGCAAAATTCAATTGGAAACCCTGTGGATGATTTAATTTGAAACACTTACCTACTGTCTCCCAGCAAGAGATCAAGAACATATAGAAGTAGAAGATACAGTAGGACTTCGAGTAGAGTTGAAAGAACTCGAACTGCGAAACTACGACTGCGACGGACTACGACTGCGACCAATCAACCGATGTAATTGTCAAAAATCGTCAACAATTTTTGAAGTACAACAAGAAACATTTTTCGAAAACAAGTACCAGCCAGAAGAAGAAAAAGAAACAGAGACAGAAAAGAGGTAGAGAAAAAACACTTTCGAGTAAAATGACAGTAGTTATAAAGGGATTTTTTCTATTTGAATATAGGAATTTATGAATGGGATTTTTATATTTATAAGTAATGGACTATATGGGCAGTTTTGAGTTGAATCCAGTCCAAGATGTTAATTAAAATGCAACGTTATTTTCCTAGACTGTTTTTAGACGATTTTAAGTTTCATTTCCCTTTTGGTTTTCTTTCGCTTCCAAAGATGCTTTTAAACACTGCAATTTGTAATAGATATTAAACGGATCCTTCTCCAAGATGGCGGAACGTGAGAATTTTTAACCCCATCTGAATTTTATACTCACACTGAACCTTCCTACTTATAAACAATTTTATCCTGGTCCAAAACACGAAATTCAGCCAAAATTGTAATAATATTATGTGTGGTACAATACACTGCATGAAGAAGAAAGAGAAGACTATATAGTTATGGTATTGTGTTATTAAACATAAATAAATTGATTTAGTCTTAAACTTGAACTTTAAACTCTTCCTTTTTTGAATTCTTTAAGTTGTCGGGTCTTATTTTATTTTCATTGCGATCTACAGGCACAGATCATAATGGCTCTAGAAATAGTATTCGTAAAAATTAAACCTTTCGATGGTAAAAATTTCGAATCGTGGAAATATCGGGTAAAAAGTTCTTTAGAGGCTCAAAATGTGCTTGATGTTCTTACAAATACAAAGCCGGAGTCAACGGGAATATGTTTGGTAGATGATAATCATCTAGAATATATAGAAAGTAAGTCAACTGCGATGGAGATGTTGGCTGATGCCTTATTGGCCAAGGACTTTTCAGGGACGGAGCAAAATATGTTGAGGGCGAGTTTGGATAGACTCAGATATGAACTCGGTAGCGACATGAAGATGCATTTCATAAGGTTCGACGAAGAAGTGAGGGAATTGACAGCGGCAGGTGCAAATTAGACTCTAATGAAATAATTTATTATTCAATCAAGTCATTTCACGAAGAATTTCAACGGCTTATAACAGTGTTAGAAAATATGCCTGATGACGCCTTGACAATGGATTATGCGAAATCCCGTTTGTTAAATGAGGAAATTCGACAGCAAGGGCATAAAGAGAGTGCAGGGGTGCTGCCTGTAACCAAGATGCTGCGTTTCGGTATCCCTTTTCAGAGAATGTTTCTAGTGCAGAAAGAAGGAAGGAAGTTTTAACTGTCCACAAAAAGTCGCCAAACCGAAATCTAAAAGGAAAGGTAGGTTTTCCAAACAAGTGAATGATAAAAGCGCCTATGATTTTATGATGAAGTCAAGCAGTATCGATGGCAGCATTTGGGATTCTGGCAGCACACGGCATTCAACCAACATTTTTTGGACGCATTGAGTTCTGTGAAACAATTAAAAACGCCGTAGTACTGCAGAAAAAGGAGGTGCCCTATATTTTTGCACCCCGAAGTTCAAGTGCGGTGTACATATCACTGCCACGGATAGTGCTTACTGCCACCAGACCTCCGCTTCCGTGCAGTGTCATGCAGGTCTTACCATAACACAAACATATCAGGATATATTTCACTGCTCTTAAACGATGCAATTTAACCTTGCGATGTCGGGGGACCTATTGTGATGTTCATGCAGGGTGATCAAAATTCCAGAGGTTGGATAAATTGCAGAGTTATCGTTCTTTCTGCTTTTCTTTATTATTCTAGACATAAGCGGAGTAAATATTGTAGCAGTGCTTAAAAACCTCTTTGCAACCAAAAGTAATTCAAATAAGAACGAGGCTTAAAAATCAATATCACCTAAAAACAGTCTATGGTAATGCTACAAGCACACGACATCCCAAAAACCACATATACATGCGTCACTGATGTCACCTAGCAGAGCACGTGGCAATTAGGGACGCGTGTCAGTCAGTGTGGATGTACATGTTAAATGAGAAGGAAATAATATCTCCTCACTCTTTACTCCGCTTATGTCTCAAACAATAAGAAAAAGCACAAAGAAGAAAGAGCGATAACTCTGCAATTATTTCAACCTCTGCAACTTTGTCTACCCCGGACACCGCATACGTCCCCCGCCTACATGCTTAAAAATTGCAAGGGTAATTGCAGCATATTTGCAGCGTTTAAAAGCAGTCTATGCACATAAAATCTACCTGCCTCACTACATACACCATTCAATCTATCTCACTGGATGCGCCTTTCAGTAAAACGACTGTGTAAACAGGCACATATAGCCTACAAGTTAATAAAAAAAATGCAGCTTGAACTTAATTTCCCTTGTTGATTGACAACTATTAAAAATATCCCAGTATTTCGTTCACCTTCGAACACTTTTCCATTACTTTCGAACGTTGTCGGCGGCCATGATTTCAACATATGTGAATGTGTGACAAGTCATGACATTTTCATGTGAAATAAACAAATTTTCTCGATGGAAGACTCGTTTTTTGGATTTGATACCTCAGCACCGGTAAGTTTAATATGTCCTGTATAATATTCATTCAAAATCCCTTCGGAAAATATACAACAAAGTGGTATAATTCGTTTTCCAAAGTACCCAAACTCGACGAACACTTTCGCGACCCTTTTGCTTTTGTGTGGTCGGTGGAGTCGAGCTAATGGTTTGCTACATGGCTCCCTCAAAATGTGTACGAATCACGTCATAAAAGTTTCTAATGTTAACTTACAATTGGAGTCACAAAGAATAAAAGAAACTCCCAATGATTTGCACTCGGTCCATGTGGCATTCTTATGTAAACAAAAAAATAAAAGCCAAGCGCCATCCGGAATGATGAATCAAAAAAGCCCCCCTTCTCTATCCATCTCATCTATATCATTACACAAAAATTTACAATGAAATTCACGAATTCACACTGTGGCCGCCCTTTTCCACGTAAACTTTTCTTCACTATGTACTTGTAATCGCATTAAGCGAAAAACATTTTGCTTTTTCTTGTTTACTACTTCAAATGCGTTGCAGGCTTTCTTTCGATTAAAGATAAGAGCATCCGAGTAGAATAATGTTTATCAGGTTTCCAAAATGTGTTTTTGAGTTTTCATTTCTTATACTTTTTAATCTATACATACATACATAAATAGTTCAGACAGAGGTTAAAACATTTTGGGAAATGGTGAAATTATAAAATGAATTTTGTTATGGTTCAAAGAAAACATTTTTGTACGCAAGTCTCGATATTTTTTATTTACATTCATAAAAAAAAATAACAATTTATATTTTGGAAATATAAATTAAGCATATTTGTAACAGAGTGGAGTTAAGGAACTCTGTTTACGACTGATAAACCAATAAAAATATGCAACCAACTTGCTCTCTCGGGCAATCTACAAACTACAAAATTTTCAAGGTTTTAAGCAAATGTGATATTTTGATGAGAGAAGTCCAAGTACCTAAGTGGTTTTGTAATATCCTCAATCTCTCTGTGCGAACTAGATCATAAACGAATATGTTTCAAAATTTGGAAGTGAGCATTTTGTATGTATTTATTTACCATTGGGGGAAATTCCAATTTTGATTTAAGCTCACGGTAATAAACAATTTTCTTAAATTTTCTCCAAAACTATTTTAATAATTTTGATTAAACATCCAAATTATTTTCAATTAAACAGATCTTATTTTTAAGCTAGGAATTTATTTAACGGAAATATTTGTGGTGGTATTGAGAGTGTTGTAATAAAATAATATAGTGTAGGTATAATATCACCTTTCGGAATTCACTTTGTTTTAAATGATAATTTTTCAATTAAATATAAAAATAATATTTTGTTGATTATATTCATTTTTTAATAAATATGTACATACATACATATGTAGGTAGGTATGTAAAAATTCAAAAAAAATATAAATGTTAACTTTTGTTCCAAAGCTCCGCACTTGTACCTCACTTTGTTTGTGAAATCACAAGTACTGAAGACACATGATACAAGAACAATTTAAGATATTTTAGTACATACTTTGACTGTTAAAAAAAGTGGTTTGAAAGAAATGACACTTGTAATAACTTAACATAGGTGTCCTTAAAAAGTAATTTTTCAGAAAACTGTTCGATATTTTAAAAATATATATGCAGTAGACTCTCATTCTCGTTTGCGTGAACACCACGATACGTGAACATTTACATTACATTGACTTTTTTTAAGTTTTTGAGTCATCATTGACTGTAAAGAAGCGACCACTTTAAAAACTTTCATCTACGTTCAACAAAATCCGAGGCCAAAAATCCTTATACATTCATAATTAAGTGGTGTTATATGAAGCGAACAAGTCTGCAATACGCAATATTTAAAACAAATTCGACTATCTTTTATAAAAAAAAAATAGTATTTTATAATTCTATTAATAATAAAAATGTAAAAATTTGTTTGTCTGTCTGTTTGTTTCTCTTAATCTCTGAAAATACTAATTGACCAATATGAAAATTGATAGAGCGAGAGATTGAAAGTAGATTATACATTATGTAGTTCTTCATTATATGCGAAGATGTCCTATTTTTGTTGAAACCAGAAGGATTAAGCTCAGAAAAAAACTATTTAAATGAGGCTGAAATTATCAATATTTTAAACGGAGAGGGGAATTGGATGGATGTATACAATTACATGAAATTAGCACTTTCTTTAAGAAAACGAGTCTTGAAAGAACTTTTTTAAATCTTTGAAAAACTTTTTAGTTTGAGAACACATTCTTAAATTATTTAATTTTATTTTTATAATAAAGAATTAAGTAATATTTGCCAACTGACAGACGGCGTAAGCCGTGTTATAGAATGGAAGATCTACAAATTATGTACCATACTTAATATGAAATCAAATTATTTCAAACTTGAACTTAAACGTAGTCTTATAAAGAAAAACTTAGACAACTTAGTCAAATCTAAATTTAACAAAAATTTAAAAGAGTAACAATTAGTTTGTTTGTATATGTATATATGTATGTTTGTTCCACTCAATCTTTTAAAATATATAAGTGATTTTAATAAGAATTCCTGGAACGAGAGCATGGAACATTACAATGGACATAAACTAAAAACAATACAGTTTGTTTGTCTGTCTCTGTCGGATTGACAGATTTGCTTTTTTTCCAATCCACTAGGGCGTATACGCACTTCTTATTATGAAATGTGGTGAAGCAATATTCAATATTCAACAGGTTGGAACTTAGCCTAATTTGTTTGTCGAATCAGAAGTTTAATGTTTTGTCAACTTATTCTTTGCGGTCACACAATTTTTCACTGTTTTAACTTGCGATATTTATTTAAGAACTATAATAGGGCATGGCAATTAATGGATTCGTCAAATGTGAGAAGGAGAACACCAAACACTACGATTTATAATAAATGTTAACTTTGCTAATTAAAAAAGAAACATATCCACCCTTCTTCACATATTTCTCAAGCAATAAGAAAAGGCACAAAGGAGAATCAGCGATAACTCTGCAATTTTTTCCAACTTCAGCAATTTTGTCTATCCCGGCCACCACATACGTCCCCCGCCTAAGTGCTTAAAAATCACAAGGGGTAATTGCATCATTTAAAAGCAGTTCAAGCTTCCTGATTCCACTCAGTTATTGGCTTTTTTATAACAGCGTAGCTCAGTTGGCAGGTACGTATTTATTTTTTTCTTCTGCATACTGCCTACTGAACAATCATGGGGGCAATTCATGGATTCGTTAAGAAATTTAACGGGAGATAGCAATCGAATATGGATGGAATGATGATAAAGAAGAGAATAAATAAGGGGGTGAAAAGTTTTTGTTTGTCTGTCGAACATGAACCTACTTAACAAAAAAATAAAATACAAATTATTTTTTTTAAAGAAGCGCATTGTTTTTTTTTAAAACATATTAATTCTTAAAATTTAGCTAAGCAAAGCGAGCACGGGTCTGCTAGTATTATACATATTTTCATAAATATTAAATGAAACAGCCTCGTTGATATCCTTTTTCAGCCAAAAGGCGAATAATTTTACTATTGGGGTAAGGAATGCTCAAGTTTTCCAGAGATTTTTTAACTTATCTAAGATGAATGTAAATGATCCCCTATCTGAATCCGAACAACATTGTTCAATCCGCTTGGACTCTATTTCCATTTCCGTTTTGATATTTGATCGGAAAGGATGACAGTTGTGATTTTATCAATCGGTGATGTGTGTTACTTGGTTTATTTGTGGAGTATTGAGATCCAAGTCCATTTGAAAGTATTTTCACTTGAAAACCGTGAATAGTAACTTTCGGTTAGGTGTTTAACCTTCCGGGACCAAATCTCAGATTTTGGTCTTGCTCTTGGAAATGCTCCTATACATACATATATACATACCTACGCTTAAAAAAAAAAACACGACTAATGCATTTCTTTTTTTTTTTTCAAGTTGGACGATGATGGAGGAGGGCGTATCGCTGAACCTTCCGAAGAAGAATATGACGCCTTAAATGACCTAACATTCGGGTCAGCCATCAATGGGGACTGGGAAGAGGTTCACGAGAATCTGGTTCGTATGGACGATGTTAAAGATGTGCCAAACAACAGCAACATCAGTAAATCGTCTTCCAAACAAAACAAAAATGAAGAGGATTCCGATCTAGAAATAAATCTGTCTGGAATGAAATTGGATGATGTCGACATTGCATTCGATGACAGCGATGCCGGTATTAATCTTGATCCTCTTGTTTGGGCGAATCCCGTTGTAGCTACTCGATCGGCGCAATCAACATCAAATATAATGGGCAATAGTAACGATAAAAGGCACTCTTTGTTATATTCGAACCCCGAAGCGTTTCTTCGAGAACACTTTCCAACACCGTTTAACAGCTCGAACAGCGGCCAACAACCGCCGAGCGTTAAATCAAACCAGCATCAACAACAACAACAACAGCAACAACACCAACACCAAGCAGGGCAACAAGGCAATCGGCCTCCACAATTTGGAATGCAGACAAATACTGCCCCAAAAATTTGCACTCTAGAAGACATCGAGAGGAGCATTATTACTCAACAGCAGCAACAGAAGCAACACAAACAACTTCAACAACATCAAAGGCAAGCTGTTCATGCCAGCCAAATGATTGCTTCGACTCCAAAGCCCAAGACACCAACAATCCCACACAATCAACCATCACAGCAACACCATCAACCTCCACCTCAGCAGCAACACCTAGCAAACCATCACTCTCTTCAACAGCAACAGCAACAACAACAACAGCATCATCATCAGCAACAACAGCAGCAGCAATTCAAGTTTCCGTTTCCCAACGCAACAGGCCCACCACCAGGTTTTAATAGTCCTCGGCCCAATTTCAACAACCTGCCACCCCAACATCCACTTAATAACCTCATGCATCAAGGTGGACCTCCTAACCACCATAGAGGTCAGCTGCCTCCAGGATTTCCAGCGGTCCCGCTGTTTCCCCCAGGTATGCCTGGTCCGCATCAACTTCCCAACTATCCACCGCGTCCTATGCCGAATTTGCCGGTTGCTCTCAACAATTTTGCAATGCATCCCAATTTCAATGCGATGCGTCCAGGCGCCCCTCCCATGGTGCCGCCTAGAATGCCTCCACATCCGAGTTTGATGAACCCAACGGTGGGGTCTGCGTCCGCCTATAACATGTTTAATCAGCGCCTGGTGCAAGAGATCCAGCAAAATCACCCAATGCTCGCAAATGTGCGTCACAGTTTTACGTCGCCTAACAGCAGCATGACCATTAACCCGCATCAGCAACTGCAGCAACAACAACACCAACAACAAATGCAGCAGCACAACCGGCTTGAACGGAAACACAGCAGCAACAGCACCAGCAGCAACAGTCATCACCAGAACAATGGAGGTGGTGGGTTGCGTTCTAACGGCAACTTACCAGATGAGTACGACGAATATGCCAATCTGATGAGTACCAGGGACAAACATTGGCTGATAAGCATTCAGCTGACGCAGCTCAACACCGACACACCATACATAGATGATTACTATTACACGGTGTTCAGGCAGCGCAAAGCGGAGTTAAGCGGCGACTCCGGTCAGAGCAAGACTCACAAGGACAACCAATTGAATCATCCACTCACTCAGCCCAAGGGTCATGCACAGCTCATACTGGTGTCATTAGGAAATAAAAATGGCACGAATAATCGTAACGGACAAAATAATCGTGAGCGCAGGAATTCGGAGACCAAGAATGACCAGGAACAGCAGCGAAAGTATGTCTTTACTCCTCTTAAATTTGAGAATTCGCTGGGAAAACTGCAATACGGCAGTGTCACAGCACCTAGAAAGATTATCGACATGGATATTATGGGGCCCGAGGGTAGCCCACAATTGAGCACGAATATTGAGCTATCGGCTCAGAGGAAGTCGCGTCACATTTTGCTACACATTGAGACCCTATACAGGATTGTTCTAAAGCTTGAGGACCTGGATAATCCAGCTGCTATTGCAACCATAATTATGAAGGTGAGTTTCTCTATGTCTTTAGCTTTTTAATTCTTTATTATGAATAAAATTCAGAAAAAAAAGGAAAGCGAACGCCTTGCGCTCTTAGAACAAATGGAGAACGCAAACAAAGTGTCAACTGGCGATGAAAAATCAGCCGACACCACTGCAGCCGCAATAAATCCAGCTTTGAGAAATAAATTTTCATACGAGTTAGAACCAAAAGAAGTACTTCTGGGACGTTTATTTGCTGGTCTAGCTCTGGACAAAGTTATTGCCATGATGAGTGTACGCAAGGGAAAGGTAAAAAAAAAAAACTGAGATTTTCTTTAAAAAAAAACTACAGAGTTTATTTTGTTTTGTTTTCTTCCTCTTCTAAGGCACTGGTGCGTCGTTTAATGAAACACATTGAAGATAATCCTATTCGATGGACAGTTTGGATGGGCGTGTTTGCTTCCCTGCAGAATGTTCTTAAAAAAGATCGTGAAGATGCCGAAGGTGTTCTTTACGCACTTTATCCTGAATTTAAGGAACAAATTCGATCGGCTGATTTTGAAACTGTTATAAAGCTATCGAATGCCATGCCAATGAGCGAAAAGAAATCGAATAGCTTGTTTTCCAGCAAGGTGAGTTGATTTAATGGAGAATGTTCATTTATCATTTTTAAATATATTTATTTTTTATTATTAACTAGCTACCCCGCCGGACTTTGTTTCGCCTTAAATTGATTTAATTATTAATTTCCTTTTCGAGAATCGAGCCTCTATATCGACAAAATGAAACTTTTTTAGAATTAAATTCAATACATTTCGTTTACACCGAAAATTGATTTCACACAAGTCACTGCCACGCTCTGTGATAAACAATAGCTATAACTCCAGCCTATAAAAACTTGGTAGTAGCTTACCCAACTGTTAATTATGTTCATACAAACCTTCTATCGAACACGCAACGCACAAATGAAATGTCACATTAGACTTAGAACGATTGGCTTTGCGATTTGTTGATTTTCTGAATGCACTTAAATTCGAACGGCAAGTCGGGTATGATCAGAATACTTAGAATGAGAACTTCCTCGCCTTTGATTATGGTGGCTTGGTTTACATTGTTCATAAGTTTCTTCGCCGTGAACCTGGTTCTGTTACAAAGTGTCAGTAGGTTCAGATTGCGAAGCACTATGATGAAATTGGCCGTTTGGCCACCTTCCAGCATCGTGGCCGCTATTCCAGAAGAATTTCACGATTTCCCGACTTTTCGGGTAGAAATTTCAAATGTTCGGCTCCGCTGTGTTAACTTACTTAATGCGAATCCAACAAAAAATGCCTATGCAAATAGGTTGATGTTTAGCCGAGTTATGCGTGCACTATCAAAAAAATATCAAGTCATTTTTATATAAATTAGCCACTTAGTGGATCATAGTATGTACTACTACAGGATGGAGCATAAATAACATTATGATTTATTTGATAAATAACATATTTCTTCCTGATTTTATTAAACCTTGACATTTTTTAAAATTAAGATTATTGTTTTAGAATAGATATGTTCACTTTATGTTTTAAAGATAATATCTGTCAAATAGTGCCCTAACATGCTCTTTTAAGAGCATTTTCCATTAATTTTCTTAGAATTTCAGGTCCCAGCGCCTTCTTCTGCACGATACGTCTTCCAAAATCACGGTAAATTGTTGGAGCACTGGGCGCATTTCGATATCGATCCTTGTGTCTAAATAAAAAAATTGAACAACTTTGGTCCTTTGTTCTGTAGTGAGCCTTTCCATCATGAATTTCCCAAGTCTTTTAAAATTAGTTCTGAAAAAAACGTAAACAAACAAATTTTCAATAATTAAATCACATATGTATCAACTCCGCAACAATATTCTAAAAATAATCTGTTCCCGCAAAAAGGTCCTCATATTGAAACTGCACTAAATATTGCTAAAACCCTAGTTGAAGGAACACTTCAACTTGGTTTGACAACCTATATGTGTACCATTAAAAAAAACCCTAAAAGTATAGATGTGGTGATCAATCAATGTTATAAAACGGTGACAGGAGCTTTAAAAGTCACCACTATTGGCACCTTAAAAACTGAAGCAGGACACTTATCCTTTAAAAAAATCAATGTAATTTGTCATTTATTTCTTCTATTTATTATATTTTCAAAAACCCTATGTTCTATTTACAATTCATTCATAAATTAAATTAAAAAATCGGTGAAAAAAGAGCGATCACCTTAGGTTCCAAGGCTATAACTGATGTGAGTCATCTCTTGCATTCCGCAATTAAAAACATCTTATTACTTTCAAGGAATACTAAAATAAAAAGCATTTCAGCACTTAACAATATTGCACTAATTTTACATTTCACATCCTTTGCTTATAAATATCAAAGAAAAGTCACCTTGGTCTATAAACAACCTTCAAATTGATACCAGCTTAACAAAATATAAAAAGGATTCCATACCTCCAAAATTATTCCAGATAATGCACAAAGATATTATCGATTCTATTAAGCCAAATAGAATTCTATATAATAATCATTCACAGAGAATTACACCTCAAACTCAGTCACTGAACTATTGCCCTCAGGATGTACGACCAATCTTCACCAAGGTCTGCTTCCAGCTCAGGCAGGAATTTACATCGCAGAGCTTGCTGGGCTTAAAAAGCAATACAAATGTCCCGTAACTGAACTGAAAATATGTATTGACAACTTGGGAGTTCTGAATGGAATTAAGAGTCCAACAAATAAATGTCCTTCCTTTAAATCACTTTAAAGGGACCTGAAAGAAAATATCCTAATTTCAAGGGTACCCAGACATATGGGAATCGCAGGAAATGAAGCAGCAGATTTTACAGCAAAACAAGTAGATAAAAAAACTTCCGCTCATAATAGAAACACCCAACCTTTACCAGCTTGAACGAAGAACTTGGCTGGAAAAAAACAGAAGAGAAACAAATGTGCAATGGATGGATAAATAGCAAAATAGAATGCCCAAACCATTCAGACTTATCAAAACATCTGACTGACCTCAATCCAACAAATTTAAATACAATAAAAAATAATTACCAAAAGCTCTATCACCTTAAGCATAATACGTAGCTGAAACAAACGGAAAATTCAAACAAAAATGACACAACAAAATCATAAACGAAAAATTTCGCTGCTCTACGTTTTGTAGTAGGCTGTTCAACAAGCGAAATTGATAATTATAGGAAATTATTTGGAGAAGTCTCCGCTCCTTTTTCGCACTAAATTATTGGCACGAACCATAAATTGTGTGCGGAAAAGTGAGAACACAAAAAAATTTTGCCCACATCTTCCGTTAAAACTCTCCATTAATATTTGTCCGTAGTCTTTCCCTTTACCTTTTCGCCATTGTTTTCACGCCCTTCGGCCCTGCGGATCGAATTCCAGGCCCTTCCACTTAATATTCGATTTTTTTCTGGGTTACTATCTTTTGAAAAAAGTATGTCTTGTCATGAAAAAGCCACACAGAGAGTGCGGATTCAGCAAAAATTTGTAGGTTCCCTATATTCCTGTTGACAAGGCCCCAGTTCTTCATCAAATTTATTTTTAATTTTAGTCTCACTTAGTGGATCTTCATTAGTCCATTCGGTAGAGGTTTTTTTTATCTTGCGAAGTTATGCCTATAATATTCTATTTGCTTTTCAAGAAGAGGAAGTAGCATCAATAATTACAAACAGTCGTTTTGTAAGAAGTTGCGAAATTATTTGATTTTCTCTGCCCCGACGTTAGCTTATAAAGTTTGCAGACACACGAATCAAAATAAGGAGCTGAAGAGCTTTCAGCTATGTAAGTGAGTAAGGTTTCAGAAAAGCCTAGCAGAGCATCGCAAAACATCAATATCAATTTCAAATTGACTCTTAACTACATAGTTTCTGTGCACCCAAAAAAACTATTACAATTAAATGAATGTATATTTTGGGATTTTAACTGCACTGCAACTTTAAGATCCATTGTCCCCCAACTAAAACAATTGCTCGTCTTGAGCAATGTCCAGCAAAGCTTCTTGTCAATTTAATTAAACACTCCATATAATGCTGCATTCTATAAAATATTGTTCTTTAAAACATCGGGATATTTTATTTTATTTAAACTAACGCAACCTATTATTTTTTTCAGTTCGGAATTTCTTCTCTGGTCTGCCTTATTCTGCAAGCTGAACTTATCTACGTGTTAGATCAAGATGAAACACTCAATAATGAAAATCGAGATTCTTGGAGGCTATTCCTTGACTCGGTAGCAACATCTTTAAATCGAACAATTCAAAATCAAACTGTTTGCGCCGCAATTGAATCGGATTCAATACAACCGATGATGAATCATTTTGCTCGATTCAAAGATCTTCAATTAGATTCTTTATTAGCATTAATATCTCAAGCTAAAGAGCAAATTAATTAATTAACTATTAAAAAAAAAATACATTATGAACATTTAAAATCTAATACTTAATTCAATTGCAAAAAAAACGAAAACAGACATTTACTTTCATTGTTTAATAATAATATGCAAAGAAAAATTATCAAAAAAAAAAAAAGAGAAATACGTGTAATCATAACAGAATAACAATTTTTTATAATTTTTTTTCTTTTGCTTCAATAATATTCTCTTCCTTTTTTGTTTTTGTTTTGGTTTTGTTTTTCTCTCTTTTTTTCTAAATTTTAAATTTCCACTATTTCGTTGGTGTTTTTGTAAATATTTGTACAAGCAAAAACTTTAGTTTATAGATAAACAAAAAACAAGAAGATTTAAACAACATTTTATATTCAGAACATAATAACGAAATAAATACATTTTCACATGAATTATATTTGGAACACAATTGAAAATGTACCCAAAAAACAACAAACAAAAAACTAACCACTAAGCTACAAAGGACACTTAAATAATAATTGTGGAAACAAATAATTAATATCATTTAATTTAATTTAATAAATTAACTCATAACCTCCATGCATGTCCTTTGTAAGACTTGCTTTCGATTTTAATCATTATGAAAAAATATTTTCACTGTTTTATTTATGCGTACATCTTTAAGTATCTATGTATATTCATAAAATATATATGTAGAAGTCACCGTAAATTAATTAAATATTTAATGTTAATCTTTACTTTTTTTAAATATATTTTTTGTTTCTTCTTTCCTTATACAATGTGATACTTCAATTCGAAAGATAAAAGTAAAGTTTATTGTCTCACTATTCAATTTTTTTTGTGCGTTTTTAAATAAATAAACTAAATAATTAAATTTGGCCGACGGGTTTATTAGATAACTTACTCGATATCGGTTCAGGTAGTTGTATATGTTAAGTATTCACGGCGTTGTTTATTATTTTTTTTTTATAATTATTTATTAGCTTAAACATAGAATTTTAATAAAAAAAATGTTAATGATGACATTTAAAAAATAAATCAATTTGTAGACGCGACCCAGAAACGCGAGCAATTATTTTGAAGCCTTCTTAAAAATCCCATTATGTAGACTTTAAAAAGTTAAGTTTTAGTAAAAAAAAAAAACTTTGGGATTTTTGAATTGGTTTTCAAAATTTTAAGAATAAAAAATTATATAAAAAAAAACTTTTAAAATTATCGATGTGTAGTTCTTGGAATAACATCGAAATTAATTTGGTTTAATGAAGAAAAAACAATATTTTTTTTTTGTTAAAATGGCAGTCCTCGATACCAAAAAAAGGAAGGAAATATATTAAAAAAAAAGCAAAAAAAAAAAATACATATATAAATAACTAATTCATGGCTAAGTTAGTAATTTTTAATTTTATAATATATCTATATTTTTTGTTGTCTTCTAATATAATAAATAATTTAATGAAAATATAATTTATAAACGAAAAAAGAAACTAACAACAAAAAAAAATATGCAAAGTCATTTAAACGTAATTAAAAAAATATATATTATAATTTTCTTTTGTGATTTATATTTTTTTATAATTATTATACATTTATTAATAAAATACACTTTACTAATTAATAAACATAAAAATAACTTATATTTTTTAATAATTAAAAAAAATATATATAAAAATTATAGCAAACGTGCGTAAAGGATGAATATTTGTTTAAAAAATCCTAAGTCGTTTCGGGGCATATAATTCACTTAAAATTAAATAAAAAAAAACAAACGTCTATATATGTTTATCAATATTTATTAAAAATAAAAACAAATATTTTCTATGTCAAGTGCACTGGTAATTTTAATTCTTAAAAAAAATATAGACAACATTATACAAATAAATATATAAACTTTGAGGACTGCCCCTCCCTTCAAATACTAATTTGCAATTAGAACCGTATTTATTGGATTATGACGTAAAATAAAACATAAGCTTATTTGTTTTTGTTTTATAATTTATAGAAAAATGAACAAAAAAAACAAAAAATAAGAAATTTAAATCGTGTAATAAACCATAATATAAATAAAAAATTAACAACCTTAATCGGGTACCTTGCATAATTTATCAAAAGTAAATAAATTTGAAAACAAAAATATTTAAAAAGAACTTAAATTAGTTAAATGCAAAATAAAACCAAAATATCGCCTGAAATATATTTTGAAAGAAAACGATATTTAACATAAATTATAAAAAAGAAAAAAAATTCTATGCTTTTCTATTTAAAATTGAATAAAAAACTAGTTATATTTTATTGGTTCAACAAAAAAAAAAACAAAAACAAGACGCAATGAAATTATTATAAAATATTAAAAATGAAAAAAAAACAAAACACTTTTTACTTCTAAAAAAAATACACACAAAAAAAATTCGCCCCACAAACAAGAATTAAAATCAATAATTGATTTTAATTCAATGTTTGACTAAATAAAAAATAGTTAAAACTATATAGAACAAAATGAAGATACATTTAATGATCACAAAACAAATAAGTAATTTGTCAATATACAAAAGAGAAATAATAGGTAAAAAATATAACAACAAACAAAAAAATAATTAAAAAAAGAAGAACGGAAGGATATATTATATATAAAAATATATGTATAATAATTTTCTTTTTTTACATAGACAGAATATTGAAAATATATACAAGTGAAGAACAGCAAAGAATTGAGTTTTAATTGTACTAGAACTGTATCGGCCAAATGGCGAACCTCACACTTAAGGGGTTTGTTCTCTTTCACCCTACAAGAACAATAATAGCCGCGTTTTATTATCTACGGGTCTGGGTCTGGGTTATCTTTTTACACGTAATACAAAAACGACATTGGATCTAGGTTTCTTTCGGGATTTTCTTTATAGATCCAGAAATCAGTTTTTACTCTGGCGGGTGGATGGATTTTAAAGCTTTTTAAATGTTAAGGAAAGTGTAAAGAAAAAAGAGTGAGTATTTTCATAAACTTATTATGAATACGAAACTATTAGCAGAAAAAACGAAACCTAGGGAAACGATAGTCACGGTGTAACGCGATTATGAGAAACGAGAATGCAATCAAGGAACTGTTGTCAAACAAAAATGAAAAATAATATTTTTTTCAAAGCGCAACAAACTTCACACCTATTAGAAAATGTCAAAATAAAAATGTTTATAAAATTTAATTTGCATTACTCCAAGAAATTGTTTTTGAATTCCGAATACTTTTTTGAAAGCGAAGATGAATCTTCATCTGAAGAAGAAACGCGTGTAAGAAGAAGACTTATTAGTGATTCATCGAACCCTACGAGCCTTCCAACTGAGGATCAAACAAAAACACAATTTTAACAAATGATAAAAAATCCAAAACGAAAGCAAATGTCACTCGTTAACTTAAAAGTTTCGTTTTTATTTACGAGTCTAGTTACTACTAGTAGTAAATAAAATCGTTTTTCTACTACAATTCTCGTAAACGCGATTTAACGAATACGCGGTATTACTTACGATTATCGTTTTACATAATAAGCCCCCTGCGTAGACATGTTCATAAAGTCAGATTTTTGATCGAACAAATCCAGATCAATTGCAGAAGATATGTTCATAAACGTCATAAATGTCATCAGCGTCTGGCAGATTGTGTATCCATCATGTCGATTATGGAATCAGCAATTCTGGATCCGCAGTGATTCGCAATGCAGTGCTCTCTTTTCTTTTTACCGATTTGTCGTGAAAAGAAAAGAGAACACTGTACTGAGAATCACTGCGGATCCAAATTATTATTTTTTAGTTTTGGTTCGGGTCCCATTTAAAATGCACGGGACAACTAATACACGCTCATGCAATAGTTGACATCAGTGAACTAACAGCACCTAAACTAACATTACCTAAACCTATTTTATTCAGCCTTATTGTGAGTTTCACCCGAGCACATTTCGCCCGGAAAATTTGACATTTCACTGTTCGCCTATTGTGAGTTTTTTCACCCAAAATTCGTTATTCGAAAAATTCCCCTTAGTGTAAACATTCATTTTTAGTAGGCGAACGAAATTTCGTTCGGGCGAAAATCACAATCAACCTTATTTTAAGTTTCACCCGAACAAAATTCAACCTGGAAAAATTGACATTTCAGTTTTCGCGGAATGTAATGCCATTGAGAGTCTAAATGTTCACTTATTTGCATTGCCAATAATTGTTCTTCAGTGGCTTCATTCTACTGTTCATTTTCATTCATTTTATTATTATTAAAAACCATTTATTTAACTTTTTCATGCTTAAGATGCGTCTTAAGAGTTCAATAAGAAATAATATTTTTTGCTTAAATCTTAGAAAACCGCTGAAGGTTGATATGCCCTTCAGCATTTTCTTAAAAAACCAGGACACTGAGTGGCCTATTTCCCGTGTTCAAAGGATTTTAACTCCATTTTTGGGTCCTCTGTATCGCTCATGCGACTCCCGTTGCTCCGTTGCTATGTATGTACATACATATGTGCAGTCGTCAGGCAGGCGCAAATGTCAACAATTTTAATAAACGGAACCTTGAGTATGATTTAAAAAAAAATCGAGATAATACTTGTGGAGTTATGACCCTGTTATGTACTAGCATTTTCAATTCAAATGTTTACATAATGTATTTCTTTTCGCCTGCTTCGTCTTAGAATATAACAACAGCTAAATCGTATGATCAACTGGTGTATACATATTTACAAACATAACTACAGCTATACATCTATGCACCGTACGACACTGGTTGGGCAGCTAATTATTAAACGCCACTTTTAGTTCAGACATCGTGGCATTCAGATCTATTATTTGTAACTCTTATTATTTAAGTTAATAATTTCGAGGATTAAAATTGAATTATAAATACATCGTGCGTATTTAATAACCCACTTCCTTGACCCACTTTTTTGTGGAGTTCTGGCTCATAAGGATGGGTTATAAGTCCACAATGGATTTGTGCACCCATTTCTTCAGGGCTTAGTTGGTATTTCTGCTTCTTTAAGATTGTTCAATGAGACCTTAGAGTCAAGAGCTGGATTTAGTCTTTTAATTAAATAAGATCATTTTAGGGATCCAATTTGACCAGAAACCTTTTTTCGGGCAGTATGGTAGTTGAAATTGTTAGTTTTTGGAAGTAAAACGTGACTTGAAAAGCCAAATGACATGACTGACATTGCAGTAAAAATTTGCAAGTAGATTTAAGTAAGCAAACGGACATATTACCTATATTTCATTGGAGGTGGCGAAGTATACTTATCATTTTCAATGAAAAGCAAATAATTGTTTTCCCTACACATTCTAGCACATTAGATCATGAGTAGTTGATAGTAATAGATTATCATTTGTATATTACATCCACTCATGAGTACTTACATCGTAGTCTTTAAATGAACATAAATGTGTACTTAGAAAACCAAGTTTAAACAGCGTTTAAATAAGTAAATTAATATAGTGAAAAGCCAAGCGTAAGTTTACTTTGCCCAAAAGACAAAAAAAAATTAAATTCTATCTTTACGAGGCAACCGACCATTATATAAAAACATTAAATAAAGATAAAGAACTATTGCTGGCGATGGAATAATAAAACTAAATATTATTTTCACAATTGGATGATAGCCATTTGAGGGTTTCTCAAATTTCAAATAAGAAACTTAGTCACTCGTTAAAAGGATTTGAACTTCTCCTTTCATAATAAAATTACGATGGAGTCATTGGCGAACGTGTGTGTGCCGCCGTGGCGTTTACTAAGTGGGGTGACGAGGACTATATGACGATGAGGACAACAAACCTAAAAATTGTATATGGTAGTTGCCGCAGCGACTATCACCGCCAACAATTCCGGCAACAACACTTTTTTCGTGGTCTATCATGGTTTTCAATTTTAATTTTTTTTTGTTTGTTCTACAGCTCCAAGTCTTGGTTTTGGTTCGATTTCCGGATACGACAAACGTGTGTATTCAGACATCGTGGGGAGACAAAGGGCGCCAATCGGTGCTTGTTTGTTGCATATACTACAATAACAAGTTGCTAACATTTTTGGGGGAAATATCATTGGCATACCACGTCGTCGTTGTCATCGTCGTAGTTCGTCGGCGGCGACGAACGGCAGCAATGGAGTGGCGACACAAAAACTATGACACCATCACCATTGCCACGGCTCTCTATGATGCCAGAGGCGACGACGACTTCCAGACCACCACTATACTGTTTCAATTTTTCTATGATGAATAAAAATCAGGAGCACTAAGGAGCCACCACATTTAGATAGTTGTTTTTCCTCTTCGAACTCGTACTTGTGTCATTTTTTTTTCTATTCTCTTGGTTCAGCAGACAGCGCGCGTGTTTGCCGAGCTGCCTGTGCCTGCATCCAATTGTCTCCCCATTGCGGCACCCGCTTTAGCACACTCCCTGGACAGCCAGGAACCAGATTGGTTCCATCTTCTATTGGAGGATGATATATTATGGCCAAGTTATTGCTGCGAATGTAAATACACATTCGAGTCCCCATTTAGTTATTCAAATTGATATTCATCTTTGATGAGTGGCGTCAAGGAGTAGGTCAGAAGTCAGATGAAGAGTAATTGGCTTATTGTATTGTCGCCGTTAGCTGCTGTTGGTTTATATCCTTGTTCTTGTTTGTTCAATGTCGATTTATTGTTATTTGGATCTATGTCTCTGAGTCACGTTAACGACATTTTTATATTCTGTTGTTTTAGATAAACACATTTTATTGGTGTTTAAGAATAACATGGAATATTTTTTGCCGAGAAGGGTTTATTTTAGGTGTGATAAGAACCTCTGATAAGGTTTACTTGTATCAGATGTAAAATAAGCGTTAGTACAATAATTAGTCCTGCGGAAATAAAACCCAAAATAAAATAAATGACATCCACGGTTTTTTTTTAACTTTTTAAACACAATTTTTAACGGAAGAAGGTGATACCGATTCACAGTACCTACACATATTAAAAGTAATTAATATCATTAGGCGCAGAGTCATAAGTCCACAGGCCAAATGCCCATAATGGATTCTTGACTCATTTGGCTGTTTTAAAGGCCCTTAAATCTGTTGTGGATTTTTAACTCAGTGGGCCAGAAGAAAATTCATGTGGACTTCTGGCGCATAGATTGTGGATTTCTGACCCAATTTAGTGATTTCAAAAATATTTATTTTATTATTATTAAAAAAAAAAAATAATTTTGCATTAAAGATGCGTTTTAAGAGTTCAATATAGGAATATGGAATTCAGGGTATTAATGCAACGTCGGAAAATCATCGTAAACGTGGTATAAACGTCAGAAAGTATACAATGTAAACGAACTGTCAAAATTTGTATGGGAAATCTTTTCCAACAAATCGTAATCTTTCCGACAAGATGTCGTAAACATCGTAAATGAAAATGGTAAACCGTTTGTTAATAGTATTATGAAATTATGGTTGAATCAGTGGATTGGTTTATTTTATCACAACATTTACGCAAGATGTTTAAAAGGCAAACGTGTGTCCGAAACTTTACGATTTTACGACGTCGTAAAATTTACGACTTTGCATGAATACCCTTATTGTTAAAATGGGTACTGTGGCTTTTGCTGAATGGCGTGATGACTCTAGCCCATAGATGATGGATAAATTTGAGTGATGACTTGAGGGCATTTGCTGTGTATCGACATAACCCTTTTACTTAAGAAAATTTCACAAAAAAGTCGTAAGTTCATCAAAGAAGTCGATTATGCAGCCTGCTCATAATCCCCACCAAAGAGTCAGATTCTGCGGATGAATTGCCACTTGGTGGACATCGGGTGGATTGGCATCGTCCCAAATCATGCAATTTAGCTTGTACTCAGTGGGTCGATTTTTTTAAACTTGGTGCCCAGCGTTTTTTTGACATTCTCCTACACTTTTTTTAAATTTATTTTTCGAACCAAAGGTAATGGTACTTGCCGTGCAATTTTTTTTACAAATAATAAAAATATTAATAAGGGGTTTTTGTGTGATAACACACTTGCAGTTAGGCTGCCAAGCTTTCGCACCATCTTATTAATATTGAAGGTTTGAATGAAACAACAACAATTGGGTGAGCTACCACCAAGATTTTATAGGCTGGAGTTATAGCTTTTTCACGACTGCCAGGCCGATCATCAGACTCCTTTAGTGGTGCTTGATCATTGTTCAATTTTATTTGAAAAACTTTTTGCCCCAGCTGGGGATCGAACCTGGACCAAGCTCACTCAGAGCCAATGCACTACGCATTGCGCTACCGAGGCCACCTATGTATCTTGGTGGTAGCTCACCCAATTGTTGTTGTTTCATTTAAACCTTCAATAAAAATATTATTTTTTTCAAAAACGTTTGATATTTAATTTAATATTTTTTTAAAAAAAGGTTACTTACCACTTTAAAAAAAAAAATCGAAAGATGTTTAAAAAAGTTACCTCGCATAGAAACACCTTTTTGATTTTCGATTTTCTCAAAAAAAACCGTTTGATTTTGATCATTTTTGTATAGAGAATGTTTCAAAAATTCTAAAAAGCACCAAAATTATAAATTTTTTTTGGATTTTTAAAAAAGTTTAAAATTTTTATTTTTGAGAACTTAAAATAATTCGAAAACGACTTAGTTGATTTTTACAAAACTTGGTAACCGACTGTTTTTTAACATCATCTATCAGATTTTAAACAAAAATTATTCATATAACCAAAAATAACGGTAAGTAAGCTCCATACAAGTGTTTAAACACCAGTAAAGAAAATCTCATTTTTCTCAAAAACGACTTCTACGATTTTCATGAAAATTTTTGTGAGGTAATATCAGTACGATCTACCACATTATTGGAAAATTGTACCAGTTATTAACGGTATCTCTCATAGAACCCTTTTTTTTTTTATTTTTTCTATTATCTCATTATCTATTGAAAGTATTTTGATGAAATTTTGTACACAAGAGGTTAAATAGTATACATAGTACGATTTGGCGGAACAGGGGGAAAACATAAATATTTGGAGGTCATCACTGCAATCTTCACCAGAAACACATAGGACCTCAACGTTGATCACTGTGGCGTACACGTATTTTTTTTGTTCGTAGTCTGACTTCAATAATTAATTATATTAATTAAATGAAGAAAAATTATTTGTTCCAATTTTAAAGCAGATATTTGTTAGTAGCTGATCAGTACCATTTTGTCAGTACATATTTTTCAAAATTTTAACAAAAAAAGTTTTAACATTTAAAAATAAATTAACATTTAGGATGTCAATGGCATTACATTCCGCCCGATATAAGGGACATTCGAACATGAAATTTCAGGCGAAACTCACAATAGTCGAAAAATGAAATTTCAAATTTTCTAGGTGAAATGTTGTTCGGGTGAAACTCACAATAATGATGATTATGTGATTTTTTGAAAACTGGGGCCGTTTTGAAGTAGGCTTAGGTCTTTTGCTGATGGCAAGTTAAGATAACTAATAAACTGCCAAAGTGACATGAATTGTGAGGCAATTTTATAGGTATTGTGTGGATTCGATTGCTGAAGGTAATTATATATTTTTGAAATATAAATTAAAAGAATACGCAAATTTAATTAAAAGATAATAAAAGAAGTAGAATTTTCCCTTAGGCAACGTTTGAAGTTGTTTTAATTAATTTCTAAAACTAATTTAAAACAAATTCTATTATTAAGCAAAGAACTTCTTATTTCTTGCTTTGAATGTCAACAACACAGCCCTCTGGTGTTTATTGAAAGCCAAAAAAACCACTTCGACTTTGAAAGTAGTTCAACTAAAGCCGGAACCACACGTATCTCATGTGGTGTGCTGCTATATCGCTGTATGTATTTAATAAGTAAATATTGAATATTGACAAGCAATTTATTCAAATTCAAAACCTATAGTTAAAAGTCTATTTCAATTCAACGAAAATGCCCTTTTAAGGTTGATGTCACATTCATTAAAATCCACACACTGTGAAAATGCACGCACATCTACTTGTTGCACATTATTCTTACTGCCATTAATCTTCACGTAACATAACCCTATTGCCATTATGTCATTTGTCATTGGGATATCTACTGATAATAAAGCCACCATTATCCTATTTACAAACAATTACTTTGGACGCCATTCTCTTCATTCAACAACTTTGTTTATCCATTGTTGTCCAAACAATAAGGTGCCAGTTAAGCAATTACTTCACTAATTATCGCCCATCTATTCAATCTTTAGTAACGGGTTCTTATACGTCAACATCAGCGACCATATCGTCTTCAAAGAGCAAAAACAAAAACAGAAAAGACCATAACCTCATAAGCAGTCAACGGCGTGCATAAAAGCCCTTCTTCTAATTGAAAAATATAGAGCATTATATAGATATAGGTAACTACTTACAACATGCGTCGTTGGTCGTCATCAGTCTGTGCTTACTTTTTCCAGGCCAACAAAATATTTCTCTCTCTCTCTCTCTTACTCTTTCACTTTTTGTTTCTCTTTTTACCAAACCAAGAGGCGACTAATAACCATCATCTTGTTTTACTTTTCTTTTGTTCAAACGGGAAAATAATGAAATGCTGTTGACTTAAAAGCCGCCGTCAACTTTACTAGCCAGTTGTTTTTGACGGCGACAACGCACAGAGACAACAGAATCTACGGCGACAATATTAATGGCGACATTTTCATATTAGAAAGAAGCAAAACTGCCCCGGGAATCACCACCCATCACATAGAGTCATCACCATCATCATTGCTGTACACACATCCCGTTCTTCTTTATGACCAACCGATCGTCTAATCCCCCCACAACGTCCCCATAAATTACTGCAACCCTCAACCAGGACACGAAGTCGAGACTGATTATTTCATACTCGGTGCCCGTTTTTCGGCAATCGAAAAAAAAAATAATAACTGTAACAAGTCTATCAGCCCAAAAATATACTACACAAATGAAACCAAAGAAACTAAGAAACTCACATCGAACATAGTCTTCGTAGGGGTTCTTCTTCTTCTCTGTATTGAAAAGGATATACCGGCATTGTGGCGGGCCAAAAGGTTTTTCCCCCTAAAAGAGCAAGAGGCAAAGCAGTGGAATATTCATGACACACAACAAAATAGCGCCAACCATCGTCAGCATCATCAACATCATTGGACAAAATCATCTCTTGGTTTCTCGTGAAAATATGCGAGGACGACAGTCGTCGTCGTCGTCTTCATTGTCGTCCTCCTTCTAGTTTGGAAGCGTCTGTACTGCTTTTGGCGGCCTGGCGTCAACAACTACGTCGACGACAACGAAGGCGGCGGCAGGAACTTAGGCACCCAATCTGCGCCAGTATTACTGGCTGGTGTGGCATAACACTGGCGCACATTCATATTCTCGAATTTGGCCATCAGTGTTCTTCGTTTGCCTGCTCAGAGTTGCTACAAAATGTTGTCGTCACCTTCTCTGGAACAGCAGTACACAGCAGAGAATCAAGGAGCCACTGCCAAAAATATACAAAATCAAACATTTTTAGAGCCCTTTGGTCTCACCATCATAACCCACCGCATGTTATGTCGCGTCGAATTTTCTATTTTTCAATACAACAAATAAAAAATAAATAAAAATAATCGGATGAGGGGAACGGGACACAGAGAAGAAGCCTCTTTTTTCATGCATGGCCTGTATGTTTAAATGAGTTTTCTAACCAGTCCTTCAATTCATGAACCCAGAGGCGCCTTATTCCATCCAACCCACAAACCATCACACAAGGACACAAAAGATAAACAACAAAAAATAAGCGCTCTTCCGGATTCTGAATGGATTGGCGCCCAACACAGGACCATCCATAACAAAAAGAGCAAGAAAAACAAAAATTTACTACAATGTTTATTTGTGTGCCGTCGAGGCGTCCAATGTGCCGGCGACGAACGTACATACATATGAAGACGATGATGCCCAACGATTCGATTCTCATTCATAAATTCAAAGGCATTACTCTGAGTGTGCACCGAGAGAATAGGACAAAATGGGAGACAGTTATACTCAATTTAATAGAGCAAAAATAAAGCTGTGCTGTGCCTATTGGCAATACATACAACCATCATGTCGCGTCTTCTCAACGCCAAATTAGCCATTTCGAATTTTAATTCAACATATTTATGCGATAATTCTATGCGTTTGATATCCTTAAAGGACACCCTCATGTCAATAAAACACATCGTTTTCTCTCCTACTCAGCCACACAAACACACACACACTTGTAGCAAAGAAGGCGCCAAAAACGTAACAAGTGGCGAACAAATTGAGGAAAATTATGTGGATGCTGTGTTCGCCAACCACCAATGGTATGCCAATAGTTCGTCCTTTCGATGCTTTCTTTTTTATGCTGTGTTGAGGGAATGAGAACACGATTTATATGGCATAAGAGGGATTGAGAGAAACTTGTTGTGATGAAGTCGTCCTAGTAGCACGTTTCCAAGGCTTTTTTGTTGATTTTATGAGCGATAAACGAGAAGGAATAAGGAATGAGAAAGTCTATCTGCATATTTTTTGTTTTTGTTTTTTATTATATCTTTGAATTTTAGCGTTTGTTTTTGTAAAAGCGCGTAAAATGTACAGTGACTCAGGGAAGAATTTTTCAAAAAAAAAAAAATTGATAAAAGCGAATTTTCGCGATAAGCGAAATATGAAAAGCAAAACAGTTTTTTGGTTTAATCCATTTTTTTTGTAATAACCGGGATAAGCACTCTACACTCTCTTCACTACACAAAATCACGGTTGTTGTTTTTTCGATATCGAAAAATCGAATTCGATAACAGATTTATAGGAAGATTACCTTCAGGTTCAATCGTGGTGAAAAACTTATCATACACCTAAAATGTCCACCACAGTTGATTGCACACCAAATAACTGCGGTAGAATCGTGTAAGGTGATTTGCGAATTGCGATAAGTGATAGTCACAATCAACCAAATAAATCTGGTAAGATGATATCACGTTTGATAGCTAAAGGGCTATTACAACAAAACTTGACTGTCATTTTTCAACGAAATTGACGTTTCTGTCACAGTACGACTAAAGTTGCCACCAGTCTACAAACATTGTACAACTTTTTCTGAGTTCATATAAACGAAAATAAACATTTCTATGACCAAAAAAGTTTACAAAATTCCAGAAGATGAAGAAAATATAAGAATTTTATTGTAAATACGTCATTTTCATTCTATAATTTCCATAGCTTCTTACAAATATTTGTAAAAAATTACAATGGCAATCATTTTTTTGACAAATGTCATTGGAAAGTATTTAATTGAATTGATTTAAGTTGAATGAACTTACCAACAGATATTATGAATTCTAAATATTGGAAACCTCGGCTGTCATTCTGGTTTGCAAACAAGCTAAACAAAATGTCGGATGGTGGTGAATTCATATTTTTGCAATAGTGTGCGAAAACATGGACACTACCTACCGCATAAATTATTGTTGAAATTCACATCTATTCATCGACACGAGATGAAATTTCAAAAACCACAATGTAAACAAATAGGTTTCGGAGGGTGGAAAGTACGAAAGATTCCTATCTTTATAATTCATAATCTTTGCTTACCAACACGGAAAACTCAATGACAATCAGATGTGACTGGTTTATGTGACAATCACCTTAGCCATTTCCACCCCTACTTTGAATACTGTTAGCGATTTTTAAGATTGCCTTCTCTTTTCATTTCCTTTCGGTTGCAGAGATTAATTTTAACACTGTGATTTTTAATAGATGTTAACTTTTATCATTTATCGCAGAAAATAGTTTGCTTCCTTGTTTTCTTAAAAACAATGCCAATAATATTTCATCAATTTTAATCGGCAGTGTAATTTGAATTTTTAAAAATACACCCTCAAACAATTGATAACAATTTGAAGCGATATTTTCGAAAACGAACAAATTCTAGAACATAGAATTTCATTTCGAAATGAATTGAAAATCGATTTCAATTCGATTTAGTTCGAATTGCAGATCATGTGCGAGAATCTCTTTACCTAACAGTTGGTACGAAGTTGGGTACAGTGGTGCAAGCTCATAAACAGTATACAAGGTTGTCAAAAGTGTCAGAAGAAATTAAAAATGTGCGGAACAGCCATCCTTTTCTCTTTTTTATATTAATCATTTATATTTTTGTCGATAAAAAGAACAAACTTTTAAGGGCTATGACAATTTCGCTTGTTCATTGATTCACTGTACTTGAATCGCCACCCTCTGTGTTGGGTATTCGAATGTATAATTCTTGTTATCCTCTTAAAGACTCACAATAGATAGTTCTCTGCATATATGTATGCCAAATAAAAAGTTCTAATATCTATAACCTGATTATGATGTTTGTTGTCGTCGTTGTTTGTTCATTGTTAATGTTGTTGTTACTGATTTGTCCTGATGTCCTTCTCTATTCAAAGATTTTCCCATATTAACATTTTTGAATTCGCGCTGCGGGTGAGTGTAAAGTTTTCATCGTCCATTGAATTGTTTGTTGTTTTCCTTTATTTGCCAATAAATGTTTTTTTTTTCTGATCAGCCACCAAGGAGACTAGACAACGAATGTCGCCAGAAAATTTGGTGCTATATGGCAATAGTTACCATAATTATGGTAGTAATCATATCACCATTTTTTCTGTTGCTGATTCTCCCAATAATACTCTAACTCTTGTATTCTAGGGTGGTTGGTGGTTGGTATGTCTACGTCTATTTTTTCGGGGGGGACAACGGCTTGGCGGCGACGTTCGACGCCGCCAACAAGGATATTTCCCATAGTTGTCGCCGTCGTCGTTGTCAGAGTTGTGTATAGATGCTCATAGTCGAATGTCCTCGATATATAAAACGAGTCAATTGCTTGAAGATCTGTTTAGTTTGTTAGCAGCAGGCAAGCCAGAGGGAAGTCCTTTCGAGGATATTAATATTTCTAAGAATAAATGTGCTTTTACGAGATTTTAATTTTTGAAAATTTAACTATTCTAAGAAACAAAGACTAAAAGAGATTATATGGGTTTACATGTTAACCAAAAAAAATAATATTTTTATAACAAATTACAAAGTGCCCTTAAATTAAGTGATTAATGTTTTTTTAAATATAAATATAGTGATAATGCTTTTACTTTAATTGTACGTGCTTTATTATATATAATATTCACAAAGCTTAAATCTAAAAAATAATAATATTATATTGAATGTTAAATAAAAACTTTTTATAACCTCCAAAACTCATCGTTCAAATTTAAATGAGTAAATATTATTACAAATATACGCCAAATAGTGCCATCGCAAACATTTTAAACAACTAAACGGATTGTAACTAATAACATACAAATATTTGGTAAGTCATAAGATTTTAAAATTTAAAACAAAGAAATGAAAGAACTTAATAAGATCAAAATAAAGATTTGTTATTTGAATAAACGCGAAGTTAGACATTCTACGCAAACCTAAACACATTTTAACACTGAATGTTTTTCCAGCAGAAACATAACTCTCATTTTTAATTCATTTTTATTTTTCATTTTACTCATAACTAACTTAAAGCTAGACAAAAATTCATAAAAACTAGGCTACTTATCAATAACTTACATCTTTCCACTGCACCACGAACTCTATTTATTTAATTTGCGCAAATTACTAAATATTGTTCAAAGCAGTGACCCATGTGACCAATTGAAATTTAATTTCTTTTTTTAACAGACTTTCTTTATTTTTTTATAATTTTTTTGTGCACTAAACCTTCTACCCTTGTTCCTCTTTAATTAAAAAAAAATCACTGAATAATCAGTTTTGTTTACCTTTTTGTTTTCAGCCATAGATAAATTTGTTTTTTTTTTGTTTTCTTTTTTATACTTCCCTTTAACACGTTCAAAATTTGAATGAAACTATTATCGCTTGCTTCTGGGTCCGTGATAATATTTGACATTTAAAATGAAAAAGTTAACGATTTTCAAAGATACAGAAACGCATTTTATCGAATTTTTCTAGGATTTCTATACCGAGTGTTCCAGTCGGTAAAATTATCGACTGTCAAAGTTATAGATAATGCGATAAAGTGTGTTTCGTTTCATTTTCCATCGTTTCTCGACAATTTTTATTGACGCGATAGTTACAGAACATGGGTCCAGACTTTAACTAACTAAGATATAACTGGATGGGTGAATTTATAGCCCACTGAAGTGCGGTATGGGTAGATTTAAGTCTAGACTAAAATTCTATCAGGGGTCTATCCTTAGGCGGGAGGAGTGGTTTCAAAAAAAAATTAGTGAAAAAAAAAATTATTAACAAAGAGCGGCAACACCTACAATTTTGTGCTGATTTTCTCAAAGTCAGGAATCTTTTATTTAATTAAAATTTTAAATTAAGATTTTCTGATAACAGTTTCTTTAAAAAAAATATTTTTAAACTTAAAATTTTGAAAAAGAAATGATATTATATTTTTTTCAAATTTTTATGTTAATGTAAGGGTCCAGTTTAACAATGCCTAAGTGAAGTTTTCAATAATTATCGGAAACATAAATATTGACACAGGGTCATAAGTCCACAAGAGCAAAATTTATCGTTATATTGTGAATTACTCGAATTAGTTATAAATGCAAAAAATTTTTTTTTTTATTATGGACTTATAAACCTGTGCCAGTATTAATGTGTAGAATAACTAATCCAAACTTTACTTAAAAATTGTGAAACAGGCTCTAAATATTTTTCGAATTTTATTCGAATGCTAAAAGTCGTACTGAAACTGTTTAAGTTATACTTAATCACTGATTATCTTCTTAACACCAACTTTTATAAATTAAATGGCTAGAAAAGGATACATACAATTTTTTGGAATATTCTTGAAAATGTTATTAATGATTTTATCCAAATAAAAAAATTCACATAAGGGAACAACTAAAATGGAGCTACCATTTTGACGAAAAAAAAAATATTAAGTACTTAAAAATTATTTAAAAAAAATTTAAATGCAATTTGAAAATTTGGCTACACATACAAATGATCTGTATAAAATTTTAAGCAAACAGGGCAAAAATATTGTTTATTTTGATTAATTAAAAGAAAAATATCACAAATAAAAAAGTGAAATAAAAGCCCGTGATTGTTTTTTTTTTCTTTAAAATATACAAAAAGCTGTACAGCTGCTTTGTGGCCACTTAAAAAAAAACACGTATCACACTTTTCACAATTCTTGCAGATCCAGCTCCAGCTTCTATTGCGTTGAGGAAGTAAGTCATTAAATCCTTAAATAGTATAAATACTACTTCCAAATTTCTCCTATTGCTCGTTTCATTACACATAAGCTCGACCCTTCTGTCACGTCTTATGCATTTAAATATTTTGTTTAACTTTTCTCAAAAACGGAACTAACGATTCTGATTTCCGCATTCCCGAAAATCCAAAAGGCTCTGCCAAGCCCAATTAGACGGTAAAATTTGGCTCGGCCAAGTAATTATTTGGATCACTAGTGTGATCAACAAAAAATAAAAAAACATTCGGCGAATGTTTAGTGTCGTTCAACTCGAAACAAATTAATTTCGATACCACGTAACTTGAAAAGAGTTTCATTGTAACTTACACCAAACAAAATCATTGTGAACTAAGAACATGAAGCGAAATGTCAAATGTGTATTTTTTATTATGGAATTAAATATATATTTTTTTCATTTTGAAAGTCAGAATGACAAATGCTAAAATCAAAAAAAAAAATTTTGAAAGATAATTCAGTACCTAGAGTGGAAAGGTGAATATATTCAGAAATAGATAGCTATTTGTTAAATAAAATTTACTCTTGTGACATAACTATTTTCTATCGATTCTAAAGATACTGTCTTAATAACGATCGATTGTATTGACTTAATTCGATTGTTACCCTCTTTATATAGGTTTGGTTTGACTCGATCGCTGGGAGAGCATATTTGAGTTAAAATTTTTGATAAAAAACTCAAGACTTCTTTTAAACGATGCAATTACCACTTGCCATTTTTTAACACGTCTTTGGCGGGGGACGACGTTTGTGGTGACCGGGTAGACAAAATTGCTGAGTTATCGCTGATTTTTCTTTGTGCTTTTTCTTATTGTTTGAGAAATAAGTGGAGTAAGGAGTGCGGATATATATTTCTTTTTGATTTAACAAAGTTAACATCTATTAAAAATCGCAGTGTTTAAAAGCATCATTGCAACCAAAAGAAAAGCAAAACAGAATCGAAGCTTTAAAATCGTAATCGTCTAAAAGCAGTCTAGGTCGAAGAGTTGGTTTGAGAGATGATGCATTCTGAACTCTTTATTTGCATGTTTGTATTTAAATATAGATTTGTTTTAATAAATACGCATAGTAGTGTGGCGAAGCTTTGAAAGTAAAGATTGGAGCAAAAATATGATTATTAAAGAAACCAAGTCATCACACTTGTATCGCCTTGTGTCAAATAAAACGTACGTATGGTACTTGTCGGAATGTACGTAAAGATGACAGTAAATACCATTATTTGATCGGTTAAAACTATTTGTAAACTACATGATCGGCCTCTATCAGTAGGGTTTTTGAGTGAAAAAGCTCTAAGCATTGTGAATCGGGGAATGATTTTATAACTATGTATTTAGAAAAATCAAATAGTAAAATATTCCTCCCTCGTTTATTTACAAACGTCAAAATCATTACTTTGTAGAAACTGACAAATAATGTTTATCTATTTTTAAAAGCAAAAATACTGTCATTGTGTAATTATTTTCTTTGAAGGAGAATGCACCGCTTTTATTATTTTACAACCCAAAATGTTCGTAATAACTTATTAATTAATAGTATCGACATATTTTCTACCCTTAAAAATAAAATTAAAATTACTAGTCCATTTTGTTACACAAACAGCCATTGGTTAAAAAAAAAATTAACAAAAAATAATAAAATAATATCACCTTTGGAAATAATTGCAAAAACTTAAAGTGTTAATACGTATCTATTGTAAGAAATAAAAAAAAAAAAATTAAAAAAATTATTATATACAAGAGGCACAAGCTTCGATTTTGTGTTCTCCACACATGCTTATCTTGCATTTAACACGATGATTTTGTCATTCGCCTTTTGGAATATGGGCAAAATCCACAAATTTTTCTTTTTTTTCTGGCAACGGTACTTGAATATTGTCTTGGTATGATGTGATCACAAAAAACAACAACAAAAAAACACCCAAATTCCAAAAAGTAACAGACTCAAACAAAAAAAAAATCACACAAAAGTTATCCTTCGTCGCTTCGACGAACATACCTGTAAAAAAAACATATTTTCATTGATCGCAGGATACCATACATCCGCCCACTGGTAGAGATCAATACCAACTAGAGTTGTAAGAAGGTGGAATTAAAAGGGATGAATAGTTAAAGAGAAATCATACAAAATAAAAAAGTTGTTCGTCGATTCGACGAAGGATAACCATCCAGGGTTAATAAATCGTATTTATTATTTAAAAAACATTTCTAAGAGCTTCATTTAAAATTTGCAGGATCAAGGTTACAGAAATTTAAGAATAACGTAGGTTTAAAGTTGAACTTCGTCGATTCGACGAAGCATAACTTTAGTGTGCGTTAAATATGCATAACCATCCAGGGTTAATTATACACCTCACTTGCATACCTACTTGCATTGATTTGCCGTCTTTTTGTTTATTTAAGTTTTGCAATTAAAAAGCAATGGTAGATATCTAAAGAAATAAAAATGCTGATCAAATGCCAAATCTAATGGGTGACATTTAATCCGATAAAAGAATCCTCCACACAACAAATACCATCTTGATCAAAGAAAAGATCACTTCGAAACAATCATTACACGTCTATCTTGGCGTTGAAAAGAAAAATGTAAGCGAGCATACTTAGAACCTATGTATATTGTCCCTGGTTTAAATGATTATTTAAATATAAAAAGTTCCACCTAGTATGTATGTATGTATACATATACCGAAAGTATAGTAAATAAAAACGGAACTCCTAAGTTCAGTTATACTAGATTTCTGATTTTTAAAACTAATGCGGGATTCACACGTCATTACAGATTTTAAGATTTTGTCATGTCATTCTGTCATTTGCTCACCTTTCGAGTTATAAAAATTTCTGAGATCACATTTTTCTGAACGCGCTAATTTACACGGTGCCAGAAAAATTTAACCTCAGTTGCATTTGTCAGTTTTTTAATGAAGAAAGTACAGGCAGATTTTCAATCATTGACACGATGAACAAAAAAATGGCTACTTAGTAGAAATAATGCCATTCCGTAAGTTTTATAAATCCAGCACAAGGACGTCAACGTATGTTAAAAATATAATATTCTCAATGATTATAAAAAAATATGAAATATGTACCTTACAAAATACAAATTGGTTTGCACGTACTTGCTCTAATACCGTATTTAAACTTTAAAGAAGAGCAACCCGTTGGGGTTGAAGAGCTGTCATTATGGCTCAGGGTCATAAGTCCATAATTTTCGACCCACTTGGGAGGGATTTTAACCTACCTTGGTGGGCCAGAAATCCACAGGAAATTCTTGTGGGCTTCTGGCCTATCGATTGTGGATTTCTGGAAAACCATTTTCTTGGAAAACCAGTACATCGGGTGGTTTCCAGAAAATATTTATAGTTATGACCCACTTCCTTTCTTACATTTTGGAATATTGGCCCACTTTCTTGTGGACTTCTGGCTCATAAGGGTGGGTTATATATCCACAGTTGATTTTTGGACTTGCAAGCCACTGCGTCGCCATTACATCCAACAAAACGACCATATTTTTTTTTTAAATGAAAAATACAAAATTTTTCACCATTTTATTTATTTTACGAAATTTAAATTCAAGAAGTAAATTTCCATTCAACAGTAACTCATCGGTGCAATTTTAGCAAAAAAAAAAATTAATAAAAACAAAAGAGAACTTCTTTAAAGAATGTATTTTGCAATGAACATTAAAACAAATAAATTAAGAAAAAAAAAATACAACCAAAATAAAAACATGCTTCGAAGTTTTTGTCGGCCGTGTGTCGAATGAGTAGAAGGTATACCTATAAATACCTTAGTACCTGGCGCCAGCCGCTTACGATTGAGTGGGTTTACCATCATCACTGCATGCAGCTCTCGGGAATAACTTGTATATGTATGTATGTATATCCATTTAACCCGTGTTTCTTCTATAGGCAAAAGGAAGATCACAAACAGCAGGAAAGTCACTCGTCCGTCTGTCCGTCTATAAGAGTCTCCTTATTTCGTAAGTACGAGTATCTTATGTTGGTTTCCAAACATCATCATTACGATCGTGGCTGTCTCTCTGGTAATCACTATACTCTTTTTTCTTTTTGTTGTCGATGAACACGACTGTAGGACGACCCCTCTGTCTACACACAAAGCAGAGTCCACGAGCAAGACTTTTGAAGGGTGCGTAATTGTTACGTACGATGCGTTTGCTTGAATTTTTTTTTTCGTTTAAGATGTTTATGGAGGATGAAGCACAGATAAGAATTTTGAACAGGGTTACCATGGACGTTTGCAGGGATTTGTATACATACAGTCGTATTCATTAGATTTCCTTGAGATACTCGTTGGACGGTATTCATAATCGTACATTCATATCGTATTACATCTTATCAAAAACGTTCGCAAAATTGTAGTTTCCCTGCGCACTTAAACATACAGAAATGGTTGAGAGTTGTAAGACACTAAGCTTATAGTTTTCACAAGCTATTGCGCCACCAAATTTATTTATTTATATCCTTAAAGTTTTTGTCTAAAAATGTCCTCATATATTCACACTGACATCCCAGTAATCTGACAATCTTGAATGAATTTGAGTGAATTTTTGGATGAACATTTCATCCATTTTTCAGGTTACTCGTCAATTAAAAACTTATCTTTCCTTTTTACCATTGAAGGTTCGCACGAAAGAAAATAATTACATAGGCAACCAATTACGATTTAAGAAATTATTGATGATCATATTTTGTAAATAAACCTTTTAATTAGAGATTCCGCGAATATGAATTCGGCCGAATACCGAATATTCGGCCACACTCGTCGGCCGAATACCAAATATTCGGCAGCCGAACATTCGGCCAACAATGTGTATCTAAGTGAGAGACTATTTTCAGAAGCTTGAATTGTTTACGAAGATAGACGTAATCGTTTGCTACCAACGAATGCCGAAAAATTAGTTTTTATTCACCACAACTTACCATTAGTAGATTTTAAATACTAAAATACAAATTTTTGAATAAAAGAAAACATTTATTGTAAGATAATAAGCCTTTTTTATTCTCTATTTGTTATTCGGTATTCGGCCGAATGTTGTGAACTATTCGGTCGAATACCGAATATCAAAAATATAGACCGAATAGGCCGAATGCCGAATAGTGACCGAATATTCGCGGCATCTCTACTTTTAATGTTGACAGCTGTCTAAAGTCACAAATACCTCAACGAGTTTATAAATACGACTGATAACGAAACAATCGAACAATAGAAACACAATCGATACGACTGATTCCTTCCAAAAAACAAGAGGACAACTCTCTGGCCTCAGGTTTCATATACGGCAACCCTATACCCAAATGAATCCATCAACAGAGTAGCCTCTTTGTTTTTTTTTTTACGTTTGACCTATCAAGCAATTAAGTAGGCAGCCGAGAGCGAGAGGCGAGGGACGGCAACGAGCACTCTTCCATGGAATCAAGGGGAGTTCTACAGGTACATTATGTAGGCATTTGAGACTGCCATGTTTTCATTTTCAAGTGCTGGGAATTTTATAATTGGGACAGCGAGTTGTTTTTTTGTTTGTTTTTTTTTTTTTTTTCATTTTTAATTCGGGATTTATTATGATTTAATTGGACCGTGGACTAAAGTATTTCTAACTTTTTTTATTTGCCAATGGCTTGAAAAGTACAAACTGCAAGGGGCACAGTTTGTTGCTTGTCTTAAGGGTGGTCCGCATATGTATTCCCCTGGGAACTTCAGAATTGCCTTTCAAGAATGACAGTTGCTTGTTTACAAAATGATGAACGGTCACGGCGGCGGCCGACGCCGCTATCGAACGGCGCGTAGGGTGGTCCTATCCTGGGTCCCTGAGCATTGATCTTGGTTCATCAACAATTATAATTATTGTCGGATGAGAACAGTCTATATAGGGAGCAAAAACCACCGACGCACATAATTAGTAAGGAAGCCTTCGTTGTTCACTTAACGTATTTAGTGCTAATTTGTCCAAACCAAGAGCATTTTGACATGCTGCAACAGGTGGTGCTCGTTAACCTGGAACCTGAATTTTGATAAAAGAGACAAAGAGCATGCGGCAGGTGGGTTTGCTTTTATGAAACACCGACACATATTCCATGTGGATGGAACATACCTACGTACATATGTACATATACATACATAGATACCCACTTGTGTGACTTGAAATTTAAATCGAAATGGGGGAAATACAATCTTCTCTCCCCCATTTAAGGAAGTGGAAACGCCAGGAATAATGACATTGTAATAAATGTATACGACCGTAAAGGCGCCGCATCGCCATATCATATATGTATTTGTATCTTTTTGTATTAATCGACGCGACGCGCCAATATACCAGTTCCAGATAAAGAGGGTGTCTGGTCTGGACATTTCCAGTCCGGTGGTGGTGGTGGCGTCGCGACGTAGCAGCCTTCGATGGCTGGCGGATAGATGATGGGGGCGACTATAGATAGCATATTTTTTTTTTTTTTTTAATTCTTTAACAAGCCTTGCGAGTCGTGAAAATTTGTATTTGAGCTGCAAAGGAAGGCATTCAACCATGCATTTTATTTCATAAATAAAAGTATCACTAACTACATAATAGCTTACGAGTAGATGAGAATTATGTATTATCACTGTGATTTGCAAGCATATAGTGCATCATTTAGTGTAGGTATATGGAGTAGGCTTATTATAGGGGAACGAATTACGGATTCCAAGTTTATATCTGCGTGACCACCAGTGAATGGTAAGGTGTTTTAGTCATTTGTAACTTTTATATTAATTGGACAGGAAATACCATTGGATTAGAATCGTTTTTTTTTTGTATGTATCTACTTTCATACATTATGGAATTGGTAATCACTTAATTAGTAAAAAACCACTAATATTTAAGAATGCAGAAGTTTATTTTCATCAGGTTGATTTCTATATTAAGACTTTAGTCTGTCAAAGCATCGTATCGTCCATATTGACTAAATGTATTAACATCTTTTTTTTCATTCAATTCAATTCAATTGGAATCTCCTCTAAAGGATTAATAACAGAAATTAACGAAATATTAGTAAAAACTTAATTAAAATTTAATCGGTTTTTTAAGACGTAGCCCTCCGAAACGTATTTAAATTTACGAAAATATAGTATTAATTGTTTATGAGGTCCAAAATCTCCAGCCCAGCCACAAACTCTTTGATAAGTAAAAGGGAAGAAGCGGTACTTATGTATATCAAAACAATTTGTTTTTTTATTTTTACGTTGTTAAAATTTGAAAATCGTATTTCGGCTGCTGCACTGCTATGACTGCTTTTAGACGACTGCAATTTCTATCCGAATTCCCTTTTGAGTTTCTTTCCAATTGCAGCATCCATTTAAACGCTGCAAATTTTAATACCTGCAATTTTTGTTAAATGAGAAGGAAATAATATCTCGTCACTCTTTTCTCCGCTTATGTCTCAAACAATAAGAAAAAGCACAAAGAAGAAAGAGCGATAACTCTGCAATTATTTCAACCTCTGCAACTTTGTCTACCCCAGACACCGCATACGTCCCCCGCCTACATGCTTAAAAATTTCAAGGGTAATTGCAGCATATTTGCAGCGTTTAAAAGCAGTCTATGTGGAAGACTAGCTAGTGTAAGCATGGTTTAAGTCAGGCAACACCTGAAACATATCTTCTTCTTCATAAACGCGACCGTCAACAACATTTTCATCGTCCGTCATTTTTATGTTTTTAGCAAACATGAGCGTTCTAAACTCCGAGTTTAGAGATTTTCACTCGTATTTATTAGATTTTTGTCTAATTAGACACTGTCTAACTATTTTCAAATTGGTGGAAATATATATACATATATGGACAATCTACTCTTGTGTCTAAGTTAGGCAGCTATAACGCAACAATAAAAGAGGTTTTTGAACACATTTTCCAAAGTTGGACAGTTGTCTAAAGTTAGACCATGTTTATAAATAAGACAATTATATTTTTTATGTTTTTATCATAAGCAAAACTATTAACAAGTTGAACAATTGTCGAATATTTTTCAGTTTGTATTTATTTTGGAAAAATTAATCAATATAACACATATTAAATTTTTATCGTTGTATAAAAATGAGTCAAACGAATTAAAAATAAGTTGCTACGTAGCAGATGCATACAAAAAATAAATGAAGTGGATCTACTACATATGAAGTACATTGGCAGCTCTGATCCCTAGTTATAGCTGCCTCCAGTATCGTACACCAAGTTGTGTGCACCATAAATGAGTCGGGGTTCTCCATGGGGCATTGCAGTAAGTCGTATTTATTAGATTTCCTAAGAACAGTCTTGGACAGTTGTCCAGCCAGGCATTGTTTAGCAAGTTGGTCTTCTCCTTATTTATAAAAGCATTCCAACAGCTACGTCTAAATATGTCTTCATTTATTCACTGACATCTCTGTAATCTTTTAATTTCGTGAACTTTTGGATACATTCAATAGAAATATTCATTGAATGTATCCGAAAGTTTACTTCAAGATAACTTTTCAATTCGTAACTAGAAACGTTAATTTGTATTCGTAACTAGAAACGTTAATTTTTTCATTTAAACGAACTCAATTTAGAATAAAGGTTTGGCCAACATATTGTAGTAGTTTAGAGGAGTTGTTTTTTCCAATCCCCGAAAACTCCATTTTTCGTTTCTGTGATGGTGTCGCTAAATCTCGTTATCGTTTTTTTTTTCAACCAATTGTCCCCGTCTGAACTGAACACGAATTTTAATTCGTTTGAAAATGCCTGTCAATGGATCAAACAATTTTTCACAACCAAAAATCTGCCAAACGTGTGAACTGATAATCTCAAAATAAATTTAAACAAATTAGGTCTGTTTCTTTATTGTTTGGGCTCGAGCTGTTTGATATTGTTTTTCTAATTTTTGATTAGAAATGAAAAGTAAAGAAACAAATTTGGGATGTTTCTGATTTGTTTCTGGGTAAACGTCATATTTGACAACAGAAATTATCAGTAGTTAGTAGTAGGCGTGTTTAGGAAAATGGGATCTCGAAGATCTCAGCAATCTCAGTTAAATGAACAGGATCCCTCAGCAAAATTTCTCACTTTTGCTATCTAAACTCAGAGGAAAGAAAATCTTGAATTCGCTTGTTCACCCTTTGAGTGAGAAAAATCTCTGAGGTCTCATTTTTTCTGAGCACGCCAAATGTGGGTATATTCTTGTTGGAAGTGAAATGAAATAAATTTAAAAAAAAAGTCAAAAGCTCTGGCATTTTCGTGCCAGAAAAAAGTAAAGAAACACATTTTGGGTTGATTTGGGATGCCACGAGATCTCACGCGGGCGAGTAGAGAAACAGACCTATTAAAATTGCGTTTAATTTTTTTCATTGGTGTCAGAATGACAGTTCTTGTTCTGAAAAGAGAAAAAGCTTCTGGATTTGATAAGAATCAAAATTAGAAGCGTCCAAAACTATCGAAATGATGTTTCAGATTACCAATGCGTGTGTTCAGATTGTATTAAGATATATTATTGACAAAATAAAGCTTTCATTGAAATATTAAATTTAAGTTTTAAGACACTTACAGTCGTATTTATTAGATTTTTGTCTAATTAGACACTGTCTAACTATTTTCAAATTGGTGAAATATGCTTTATTTAATAAAAATAAATATCACATTATTCACGGTTAAGACAATCTACTCTTGTGTCTAAGTTAGGCAACTCTAAGACAACGATAAACAAGGTTTTTGAACACATTTTCCAAAGTTGGACAGTTGTCCAAAGTTAGACAACGTTTATAAATAAGACCATTAAAATAAGTAAAATAAGTGATGCCAATATAAATCTGGTACCCGTGCGAGAATTCTCGCAATTACATAAAAATAAAAGACGCATAAATTACTTAAAAATAGACAGTCCTCTCCTAATAAATTGAACCGACCTAACGTCACATGCCAAAATATTACCAATTGAGAAGTGGAAGTATTCATTTTACAGTTAATTTTTATCAGGCAATTCCGCTTCGTTTGACACCTCATTTGTCAAAATCGATGTAGTATAAGAGTCGGAAAAGGGATCCAGACTATAGAAATAATATAAATATATGATGGTTAATTTCAAAATTTACCAAATTTGCACACCATTTGTTTTGTGTGTGCATAACTGTCATCATTCAAAACTGTCAGTCCATGCTTTAAGCGTCTTTCAATAGGGATGCTCTTAATTTGAATGGTTTCTAACATCTGTAAATTTGTTGTTTGAATTGTTAAGTAGTAGGTATTATGAAATTAACCATGAAAGGTTATAGCGTTGAACAACGTGTGCAAATCATCAAATTTTTGGTTCCAAAATCAATGCTGGGATGGAATCGCGTAAGGCGATAGTTAATTGTCGCTTTTTTGATTGTCGGTTTTGATTATCAACTATTCGTTGCTATGTGTAAATCGATCGCAAAAAACTATTTGTTTTTTTTGGTATCACTAACAATTCTGTCAAGAATTGAATGTCATTTTTGCATTGGTTTTGTTGGTAAAAAATAAACCAATTTTAAGCCGACCGCATCAAACTTTTTATGAAAATGACATAAATGTATGAAAACGACACCTAAAAAGCTGTCACTTAATATCAGTGCAAAAAAACGATTGTCGATTTGATAATCACCTTACATGGAGCAAAATTGTCGATTTTGATTATCAACTATCAACTATCGCGTTAGCCGATTCCACCCCTGCATTTTCAAAAAACACCGACCAAAGGTTCGCTAAAAAAAATCATCTCTACCGACGACGAGGCGTCCATTATTGAATGTGTGACGACCACTATTTTCGGATTTGGCATGTTACCAGTCTAGGACCAAATCTATCCTTGTGGCGTAATTTCGCAACGGAGATCTTGCTATTTAAAACCGCATATGTAGGTAAATGAATAAACCGCAAACATATTGATGTCTTATAAGTCAACATAACGATAGCCATTCGGCAAATTCAGACAAATTTAAGCGACAATCATCGAAAATTAAAACTCCCAAAATGACGCCACCATGGCGGACATTTAAATATTCCGAGGGAAAAAATAATGACTGGATGTCCCACAAATAACTTGTTTTATTAAAATTTCAAAATCGATCGTTCTTATTGGAAGACACTTTTGGTTGTTACAATATAGAACTCAGTTTCCATGAATCATTCTCTCAAATAATAAAATAAAAAAACATACCAAAGAAATTTCACCAGAATCCGTTTGATATGTTAATTACCGACAAAATATTATAAGACCAGTCACGTCTTTAATGTTAACAACGTTGACTGCACTTAATTTCCTTCATTCACCATATTTGAAGTAGGTATAACACTGATGCATTATTTAGCTGACTGCATTAACATAATGCATTCCAAAAGTTATTATCCCGTTACGTGCCCATCAATGTGCACATAAAGCGGATGCGTGTAATTTCGATTGGCCTTTTCCGAAAAGAAATGTCTTCCCGCCCGACATGTCGTCGACATCGTTGTCGCCTTCCAGCGTTGTTGTCGTCTTCGTTCCATCCATGTTGTATATTTATTTAGTCAGACTTTAAACTTCAATTCACTCATAACTTCAATTCATTCTCCCCTCCGCGCGCACCGTTCAATGTAAGTTTTATGAAGGGAGCGACCGAGATGGTCTCAATGTCGTTCGTGATTCACCATAATATGCAGCATAATGTATGCATGTTCTACTCCCAATGACAGCCCATCTAACTATCATTTGACTTTAAGTTGGCTGAGGCTGGCTACTTAAAGTACAAACGTACAATCCATAGCTATCCTATATACTTCCAGACCAGCCCGTCTCGTAATGTTGATGGGTGATATGACAAGTGGTAGTCAGAGTCACCCATCAGCGAGTGCGTTTCCCACAACCACCACTAGTAGTAGAATGAGAATCCGCAAGAAATCGAAGATGGGCGCCACGCGGCTGCATTTTATCATCTTTTATTCGCCTCGCACTAAGTGGCAGTGCAGTGATGTGGTGGTATGGTCTTGTATTGTTGTAAATATACTTATCTTACTGACGAAGAGACGACGACAACGACACGGTCGAGCCCTTGCACCCGCGACCTGCCAAGAGCCCATATAGCCTTAAACACATCGTTGTCGTCGCAAAGGAGCCGGTCGATTTTAGCCCGTAATCGTTGTCGGCGGCTTGCACTTAGTACAAGGTACACCTTCTTTATTTTTTTATTTACCCCATTTGGAGTGTTGTTGAGTCTGATGGTTGTGCTACAATATCACCACTGGCACTCACCGTCACCATCAGCCATCGCAGGAACATCCAACAGCACAGTAAGCAACAAAAGTCGTAGACAACTCGAATAAAGGCCGACAGGCAGTCGCCAATTCATTTTTGATGCAAAATGACGGCTTTTGATGTCTCGTCTGGAATTGTATCGCAGCACTGCTGCTGCCTTCGTCGTCGTCGTCGTTGTCAATGTCGTCTTCTTTATTGTCGGTTGGTTGGGTTGGGGGTAATATGGTGACAGGGGTTTTTCCATCCACGGAGGCCGTTGAAGTGAAGGTTTTGATATGCTGAACCTTTTGTTAATTGCTTAATTATTAATTTTTGGTATTTTTTAACGAGATTCTTATCGGCCAATTGATTGGTTTTACAAATGCTACATAATGTACATATGGGTTCTGTTAAAAACTCTTGTAGACTGAATTGACATAATTTAATTTAGGTTCTGAAGATTGATTTTCATTTCTGTAACTAACCTGTTTTCAACTTGAAACGATAATGAAACTTCCTTCTGTCAAACTAATTTACATGGCAAATAAATGAAAGTACCCACACTGGCGCGATGAAGCCGATTTGACGTCGACTTATGTAATTGCAGCGAATCTTTAAATATTTTTTAATATTATGAATTGATCGGAGATTTTAATACACTCATAATTCATAAAATAGGGTCCCTTTACCATTCGGCATTACAGTAATCGAACATTTGCCTCAAAAACGTCAATTGGTGTTTTTCGTTTTTACCTCCGAGCAGATCACTGAGCTGTCAAAAATTAATTCTATGTTTCTTTTTTAGCTCAGACAAATCAGAGCACATAAGTCGTGTTTATTTTTTCCATCGGAGCTAGCTTGGAGCAAAACGCTGAGCGAAGCCAACTTCACTATTATTTTTTATGTGATTTGAAAAACATGACATGTGACATGACCAAAAAGAAATAAATTAAAAATGGAAAATGGAAAATTTTTAATCGGTCTGTTTGGTAACTTGAATTTTGTATTAATTCTTTTTTTTTTTATGTGGTTTGACAGCAAATTTGTAAAAATTTCACTGTACCAAACACACCTATGAATTGACAGTTCAGTGCTCAAGTGCGTTTCATATTTAAATCTAAAGGCTCTGATCATAATCTCCTCAGAGCTTTGCTCTAATCGCTCTGCCTCTAATCAGAGCTTTGGTCAGAGCCAAAAAAGAAACATGCCAAATATTAACGACAAATTGTTAGCATTGAGAATAAATAATAGGCCTGTTTCTTTACTGTTTGGGTTAAAGTTCGGGAAAAAGTTTGGGCTCGTGCTTTTTGATGTTATTGGAAAATGTTCGATTAGATTCTTACTAGAGGGCAAATAAAAAAAAGTCCAATCTCTGGCATTTTCGTGCCAGAAAAAAGTAAAAGAATACATTTTGGGTAGATTTGGGATACCACGGGATCCCGAGGGCGAGGAAAGAAACAGACCTAATAATTATAGTCTGACATTAATTGAGTTCCAACACTCGGTCAGTAATATATCTATTTACATATGTATGTGTTTTATTTAAAAAAAAAAATATTTGTATTTTCAATCAAAAATCAACTTATTATGACCAACCAAACTTCCTCCTCGTCACTATTCTCATATCGCAGCCACATAATAAAAATGAGAAGGCTTCATGGTAAACAATTTCCCCCATCTATTAACGCATAATCAATAAACTGCTGTTGAACTTCCTCTTTTGCTGCAGCGGAACAGTCTTACAACAGTAGCAGCAGCAAAATTCTTGGAACGTAAACGCCAAAACAAATAAAAATTTGTATAACATCCTTCTTTTGGAAATCAGAACCCCGACTTCCATCTGCTTACTTCAATTTGGCTATATTGAAGTGGGGATATTGTGTGTGTTGAGCAGGCGCACACAGAAGAATTAAAAAATAAAATAAAACAAAAACATAAAAAGTTAATACTTGGAAACAAATTATCTCGATCGATTAAGAAAATTTGCTCAACGATTATCATATGCAGTGTAACGCAGCAAAAATAAGAATCCACATCAAGAGCAAAAGATACTTTTGGTCGAGTCTATGTATATGCTTTAATGGCTATGGCCTGCCATTCTCCTCATCGTTGTCGAAATGGCGGCGGCGAGTTGGTGAAACTTCAACTAGAAGAGCAAGCGGTATAAATAATACGTTCTCGCAACTCGTTGGAGTACATATATGTAGGTACTTCGAAAATGGTTTTGCAAAATCACCAGAACTTGCTCCGAGTAATAGGTCCTGTCCCGTTGCATATCTCCTCCCAGTAAAAGAGACTGCGGACGAACATAAAAATGTAATCTGTCTGTAATCAGGGTGCGCTTCTTGATCCTCTTTTATTTCCTTGGCGTTTTCATCACAAAATCATGCCATGCCTTTCAGATGGATCAATGGTCGTTTTCGCTCTCTTATACTCTCTGTCTTACTTCGATAAAAAAACGAAGCGGCCTGTCATTATTATAATCGGAGCCTATTTGCCCTTGCGCATGATGGTGGATTTGATGGTACATGGTTACTCAAATTACAGTACCCCGCAATATAGAGTGAAGCTGAGATAGTATTGACGAGGACCGACGCGACGAAGACGATGGCGAGGATTACGACGACATGGGGAGGTCTCTGCCCTTGAATTTGAAGTTGTGGAAGACAAGAAGATATTATTATTGTTACCATCTGAGAATCTTTTATATGAAGGAGATTGCTGGGAGCCATGCGCAGTCGTGTGTGCCCTTAAGGTAAACACAGACATTGCGCTCCTTCACTTAAATCAGCCAAAGGTTTGATCTGTAAGACTAGCTATGATGATGGATTATGGATCATAAAATGTTAATTGCTTAAAATACCGACATAATAATGACATCATAAACCTTCCAATCGAGTATAAATGTGGAAGTTTAGTAGGAGGAGTGGGCAACCAATTATATCATGAAAACAAGAAAAGTTGTTCTTTTGGTTAAAAGTCGTGGTAATTAAATCGAAAAAAAAAACAATCGGCCAGTAATGCAGCACTTCTTGGTTTTAGAAGTGGATACGGACCTGCAATTGGAGTTGCAGCTGGGATAGCTGTCAAAATATTCATTACACACAAATTCAATGTTACGAACAGAACGCAACTGCACACTGCAGTCGGTGCTGCGGATGGTGCTGCAAGAGTTGACCAACTTTTAAATTTTCACGTACAGCACTTTTGACGTTTCAATTTGTATGAAGAAAAAAAGAACCAGAAAAATATATTTAAACTTTTAGTGCTTATTTGTTTCGCGAAAAATATTGATTAAAAGAAATATCAAATATATTAGATTTTTTCTTTAAAATATACCTACAAACAAAGCTGTAAAGCTGCATTGTGGGCAGCTGCTGCAGCTTCAGTTCCAGTTGCAGCATTCTATTATGTTCAGGAAGTTAAGCCGTACTATAGCATTGACTTACTAGACTATAGGTCAATGTACTATAGGCTTAACTGCTGCTGGGGTGAAACGAAAAATCCCAAACAAAAATTACGTTCTTCAATGCAATGCCCGCTACATTTATTTGTGTGCGGAAAAATGACATTTGAGTTTTATTCAGCTTAAATTTTCCTCTGAAAACAGTCAGTGGATTTCTAAAACTCACTTTGGTGATTTTAAAAATATTAGCGCAAAATTTTAAACGATTTAGTACGAGCCTTGGATAAATTTATGAAAGCTATAACCATGTGATTGACCCACTAATAAATTAACTTTGAATTGAAAACCCTGCACAGGCATGGCGATGGTGGCGCCATGTGTAGCTGATTTCAATATATATTCAAGTAGACAATACATTTTTGCTGTTTCGTTGGGTTTTTTATTTTGCTTCTTATTAATTTTCTTCTCTTTGATTTAAACGTTTATATTGTATACTTCTTGTTCTCATAGGTATGTACTCTACATTTTAGCTACCCAGAGTTTACAGATTAATATAATGTTTAAAATCTAAAATTTATTAAGGTAAGTACATAGTTGCCGTGTGATTAAAATTAAACTCTATACTCGTTGACGACACAGTCAGTACCTTAGAGCCCTAGTGCGAATATAGATACGATAAATAGATAGATACGGAATGTATTGGTATTTTGTAGTTTCCAAACAACAAGTTTTTTCTCTTCATCTTCGTATATTCAATGTTTATTTATTTTCATTGATTAATTGTGTCGATGTGGATATGTGTGTGCGAGTGTGAAAGTAACTACATTTCACTGGATGTGGAAGTTTAAGTTCATACAATACTAAAAGTACTTTAGTGTTGCCAATTAATTTAATCCTACTTTTGTATCTAATAATTTACTACTACGCTTTCACCAACCACTAAACCGAGATTTAATTAGATCTTATACTTAATTTTCTTCATATCTCAAAGATTTAGACGTTTTGTAAATATTTTCATCATATAGATACATGTATTATTTCTAGAGACTGGATCCCGACTCTCATACTATACCGCTTTTGACAAAAGAGTTGTCAAACGAAGTGGAATTACCTGCTGATTTGACGAATTATAATTTTATTTTAAAAATGTTAGTAATTTGTTGAAAAACTGCATTTATTTGTTAAATATTATTCCAAATGAACTCTTAAATGAAGCCTTCCACCTTTCAATTGGTAATGTTTTGTCATTTGTGACATTAGGTACATATGTTCAATTTGTTAGGTCTGTTCATTTTAAAATAATTTTTGCTTCTTTAACTTATATATAATTGCGAGAATTTTCGAACAGGTGGGTTAACGTTAAAAGTTCTATGCAGAGCGCGCGTTTTTAAGTATCAAAGTTAAGACTCTTCCAAACCTAAAATAAGGAAAACCTTTGAATATACTTTTATACGAAAATATCTAAGCTCGATTTGAGTATAAAAACAGTAAAATAAAACAATAAAAAAAGGAGCGAATAATAATTAATTCGGCATTACAATAACCGAATATTTGTCGGATTATTTAAGCGCCAAAATTAAGCGAATGAAAATTATAAGTGACTTGAAATTGTACTCTCTTCAACCTGAAAGCAAATATCTGTTATTCTTACTCGTTAAACCAAAGTATGATTTTTTTTAGTGGTTCGCTTATTATTGTTATATCTTTTATGATATATGTATGACAACCTGCATGTCACAAAAATGTATCGCAATATCGCATTGATTTGAGCCTCCTATCCGTTTCAGGTTTCAGTTTGTCCGTGGCTAAAATACTAATAATAAACTACCATAAATGACAGTTCCTCAAACTCGAAATAACCTTCTTGGTATTAAATCTAATACGAAACTCCTTTTGATTATACATCGTCAGCACTTTTTTCTAAAGTATCTTTATAATCTTCTACTCTTTTTCTCTTGATTTTCTTTCAACTATCAAGCATCAAGCGCTACAAAATACATAAACAACATTGTGCAATCTACATTTGTATTTGTGTATTTTATGTCACTCAAAATATAAAAATGTATCTTTTTCTTATAAGAGTTCAGTGAGTTTTCTCTATTATCTCGATGTTTCGTTTAACTGTATATGTTAGTTAAATGAACAGTGTACATAGAGGACAAAAAACACGGAAAGAGAAAAATAAAAAAAAAAAAGTAAAACAAAACAAAACGAAACGAAATACCATTACCAACAAAGAAACACATAGAATTTTTCTTCGAATTGAAATTCGTATTTTAGTCAATTGCTGCAACTAGTCCGTTGCACGTCGTCGTCGTGTATTCGTGTGTTCACTTGATTTTTCTTTTTAATTATTATCATAATATTAATTAATTATTATTATTTATGGGAATGTTTTCACTGAGATAATCCTACGTACATTTTCCATGTTTTCAAAAAATTTCTAAAATGTCTATCTTTTCACTGTCCATATGTATATTTTATTTAAATGTATTTTGTTATAAATAAAAAAAAAATTGTGAACAAATAAAAGAAAGCAAATATATATATTTAAAAAAATATATCAAATTCTCTTCTTGTTGATTATTGATTATATTATCTGCTATAATTTCTGTTGTTGGATCCAATAGATGAAAAAAAAAATGTGAATTCTCTTGTATGTGAAGGAATGAAGGAAGAAAATTGTGTTCTCAATAAAAAGCAATTTAAAGTGAAAAAGCTATAATTAAAAAAAAAATATATATTACATATCGTGAAACGGGAATTATTCGGATACATATCATACACAAATAAGAAAAAAAAATATATATATCTAATCGCGGAACGTACAAAAAAAAAAAGAAGAAAACGAGTGAAAGAAAAGTTGTTTTTTTCTTATTTTATTATTTAGAAAATCAAATCAAAAATCAAATCGAATAAGGAGTTCGCGAGGAAGGAGATATTTCGGCGAAAAAGAGAAAAAGTGAGTTTAGTGTAAATATTAAAGCAGTTTTTCTTTATCTTAAAAAAAAGAAGAAAATTACAATCCTCTCTCAATTGCCGATTCAATAATTATTTATAGAAGAGATAAATGAATTATTTATATTAAAGAAATTAAATGTCATTATGACAGAAGATCACTTAGAGAGTATTATACGAGTATACAAACAATTTAAATAGTGTGTCGTGTGTGCCTTTCGATCTTTCTTTAGGTATAAGAATTACGTTAAGTTTTCTTCCACTATCATCATCATTATCCATCATGAACTGTATTTAAATGTGTGTGATCTATTTTACTTGATTCAAATAGTAAAGTCAGTCGTCAAAAAAAAAAAAAAAAAAAAGCGAATAAGCGACATTCACAATAGAACCAAAACAATATGGAGGGTATGGATAGCGGTAATTAATAACACTTGAACAACAGACACAATTTGAATTCTAGTAAAAATAGTTTTACTCATCTTTCAAGTAACTTTTGAAATTATATATAACAGTTATTTTTCATTGGTTATAATTTAAAATAAGTAAGAGGCCAATTTTTGTGTAGAGGAATTTAATTTTCCGTTCGCATTTTATAGATATAGTTTAGTTTTTCTATATTACCCTCGTATTTGACGAAAAAGAAAAGTCAATTTTAATTTTATAAATGTTTTTCGGTGCATGTATGTGTGTGTTTTTTGTGTAGTGTGTGATACAGCAGCACAGGCCAGAGAATAATCAAAAGACCCAAAGATACATAGACACAAACCAAAATAAATAAGAAAAAAAAAAAAAAACGGATTTGTCGGCCACCGGCAAGGAACCGACTCTTTATCTCTGTGGTTGTACGAGTGAGTGTGTATGTGTGTCTGTCTGGCTGGCGCCAGTGCGACGACGTTTATCTTACTTTTTATTACGTCAGTGGCGCCCACTGGCGCCTATAGGAAAACCATACACACATAAACAATTTATAATGAATTTAATATGATGGTGGCTTTTAGAAGTATAACCTGCTTGGATTTTATAAATTCACACATACCCCACCTGAGTTTTTTTTTTTTTTTTTCTAATTTAATGCATGCAATGTGTGTTGCTGTTGTTGTTGTTATTTTGCTGCTTTTATGGGGATTGAGAGGTTTTTATTTGAATCTTTTTTTAATTCATTCTGTATCTATGTGCTTTACATTTGAAATAAAAGTGCAGTGAGTGCAGCAAAAGATGTTAGATATGTAAACATTTGTTTTAGAATTTTAAAGATTTTGATTAGTTTCGCAGGAATATTATTTAATTATTATTATTTTGAAATTAAAAGAAAAAATTTAATAATGGGGCTGAACAATTGATGAAATTTTTGAAATAATATTAATTTTCATTCATTTAATATTCATTTAATCTGTCATATTTATAGAATTCTCAGAAACTTTTTTTTATATTTTTTTTTTTTTTAAGTGGCGCCCAATAAAAGCTTAATATAAAATAAGGCGTTTAGATGCAAAAGATACAGGATGCTAAGAGATTATAATATTAAGAGTAGTTAAAACGGGATTTTGCAGATATGTAATTGTAAATTATATATATAAAAAGAATATTTCCTTATATTATTTTTTTATAAAATGGCGCCCAACGAGATTCCTAAGATTATTAATTTTAAAAATGAAATTAAAGCAAAATGTTATTATTAAAAAGGAATTCAAATGAACCGCCGTTTCTTTTATTCACCGAAAGTAAATGTTTAATTAGTAAAAATGGCGCCCAACGCAAGAGCTACAAATGAAATCTAACGTTTTATTATTTGGAAGACAAAACGAGCTTATATTGAAATATACTTTATTGGGCCAATTTATTTCTTTTAATTATTTTTTTTTTAAACTATTAAAAACCAATTTAAATGGCGCCCGACGTGAAGTTTATCACATAAATGGTTCCCAATGGAAGGGTACTTGAAATACTATTTATTAGGAAATTTATAAAGTGTTTCCTCAGTATGAAAATAATAAAAAAAAAACCGAAAGGCACACACTAGACTTTATCTTTATCTAAACAAATCAAATGCAAATGGATACAATATTAAGCAATTTATTTACATTTATTTCAGCTGTGGAATTGTTTTCAAAAAAACACAACATCCATCTCTCTTCAAATTAAAAAAAACGCAAACAGAATTATTTTGTTAATATCCTAAGCTTTCGAATGTAAATCGTACATATCATAATAAATATAAAAGAATCGAAACAAATTATTTATTTAAACAACAAATATCTGCTTCAACCAAAAAGTGCTTTAAATATCAAAATTAAACAAAAAAAAACTGCAGTTTTTACTAAAATTAAACAAATAAAAAAAAAAACTCTATTACGAAGAAAATTCGGTTATAATTTTTAGTGGTTCAAAAGAAAAACCTTAATTTTTATGAATATAATTACATACATGCTCGTGCCATTGCCACTTAAGGAAATAAGCTTCAAAGTGCTCTATCAAATCGCGCTTCGATAATAAATTTATATAAAGTGATTCGCTTACTTTTCATGTTTTTTTTTATTACTTATAAATGTGATATTGCTTAAGTATATGTTAAAAAATCTAAAAAAAAAAGTGATTTATGTAATATACAACAATTACAAGTTGTTGTTAACGCACACTAAATCTTAAATTATAAAAAAAAAACAAGACAAAGAAAGGCAAAGAAATAGAAAAACCATATCATCTATCGATCGAGTGTGATACAATTTAAATTTAATTGCATCAGTTTTAATCGATAATGCAAATACGATAGATCGATGTTACCAATGCATTTTATGTCCCTCCATGTTCATGTTTCAAAGCAACAAACAGAAAAAAAAAGACAAACTATGGTTTGCATGCCAAACGCGATTTCAGCAGTACAATCAAGACATCGATGTAATGCCAAGTGTGCAACCACAGCGGCGTCACCCTCAACGTCCACTCCGCCCTCAGCAACAGTATCAGACGTTAAATCAGTTGCCACAACAACAATTGCTGATGATGGATCCTCGGGAAACACCGCCACCGCAATATGGTCAAATGAATTGCTCTGGAAGATGTTGCTGCAGCATGAATTCAATGTTGGAGAACAGCGGGAACAACAGCAGCAGCAATCAACAGCTCCTGTACCCAATGAACACACCTCAATGTGTGTGTTCGAACAGCTTTTCCGGAAGCGTCGCCGACGAAGTGTCATATCCAATGGAATTGGAATCCGGCTCGGAGGAAATGAGCATCGAGCAGGATTACGAAACCAAGATAGGTGGTTGTTATTGCGAAAGTTATGGAGACAATTCAACCGATTGCAACGAAGGCGACGACTACGATCATCAATATTCCAGCTGGTCGGCGAAAACGACGAGAGCAATAACCGGCGAATTGATAGCGGAACGACTGACGAATTGGCAACAAAACCAGAATCTGGCATTTCATCAAACGTCAATAGCAACAACAAACAACAAATCAACTGGGACCACGATAGCGGGAAGCGTTTACGGAATTGCTGTTGCACCGGTGGGGATTCTGTTTCGAACGAATCAAGTGTTGGCAGCAATTGTCACCATCCAGTACATCCAATCAGAACTTTTCTCCCAGTGCGATGGCAACGCCAGTATCCACAACTGTTACCT